>CM024466.2:11178197-13578197 GCA_014182885.2 Eucalyptus caleyi | reverse complement strand
GATGGAAAAGTTTACTTTTAGGTCGAGATACAATTCTTCCTAAGCTTCAGTGGTCTGTGGGAGATGGACAGCATATAAATATTCGAGAAGATAAATGGCTTACCTCTGGCATAATAGGTGGACCAGCACCTCGATCAGAATCTCATCTGGTTGCTGGCTTCATAACCTCTCCTGCTCAGGTTTGGAATCTCTCTCTTCTTCATCAGCATTTTGACCGGCATATTGTTAAGGAGATACTCACTATTCCATTAAGTCATGCTCCTTCAGCTGACCATCTCATCTGGACAGGAACAAAATCAGGTCAGTATTCAGTTAAATCGGCCTATAACTTCCTTAGACAATCAGCCTACCCTACGAACCCCAACCTTCCCTCATCCTCTTATAAGCCATCAGCCCATCTCTGGCGATCTATCTGGCATCTCAATACCCCTCCCAGGATTAAAGTTTTTATCTGGTCATTGTGTCATAATGCTCTCCCTACCAAATTTAATCTCTTTCGACGACACATTTTACCAGACCCTCTCTGTCAACTCTGTTCTATGCACACCCCTGAAACTACCGAACACTTTCTGTTGTTTTGCCCATGGACATCAAAGATTTGGTCCCACCAAAGAGTACAAATTCCTCAT
The DNA here is from genome assembly GCA_014182885.2 of Eucalyptus caleyi. Taxonomy (NCBI): domain Eukaryota; kingdom Viridiplantae; phylum Streptophyta; class Magnoliopsida; order Myrtales; family Myrtaceae; genus Eucalyptus; species Eucalyptus caleyi. The sequence goes on along the minus strand of CM024466.2, from coordinate 13,577,568 downwards.
TCAACCTACAATAGAAATCGAATGGACGCGTGGCTTGAAGAAGTTTTTGAAAGTCAAGTGGGTTTACCTTCCAAAGAGATCGTTGCTTCTATCCTCTGGCAGATATGGAAAGCGCGCAATCATTTTATTTTTCGCCGGCAGCGAACAGATCCCGATCAACTTGTAAAAGCAGCCCTCGCAGACGCAATGCTATACCGGAACTCCTCGCAGCAATCGGCCATTTCGGACTCTGCTCTTCCCAACCCTAATCGGCTTTGGACTCCACCAGACCAAGGCAGTTTTAAGGCGAATATTGATGGGGCTTTTACCTCCGATACCCACTTTGGTGCGATCGCATGTGTTCTCAGAGATTCTACTGGTATTTTGATTGGTGGATGCAGCAGTTCTGTTCGTGCGTCCTCAGCCCTGCAATGCGAAGCTCAAGCCCTAATTTCCACTCTTACTTATTTGCTAGAACAAGGTAAGGAAGAAGATCACCTAATCATCGAATCTGATTGTCTGACCCTTGTGGAATCCATCAATGATCGCTGTTCATCACCATGGGAGATTCGCGCTTTCGTTGCGGGCGCTTCTGTGCTGCGTCGCTCCTTTCCTCGCTTGCGAATTCAGCCTTTGCCGAAGAGAAGCTAATGCGGCAGCTCATTGGGCCGCTAAGGCCCAAGCTCGAAAAACTCTTTCACCTTCTTGGCCCACTTTTCCTCCTGCACCGTTATCGACTTTGCTGTGTATGGACGCCCTATCTACGGGTTGTAATTTTCGTCCGCCTTGAATATGAATATCTCCGTTTCTGACCAAAAAAAAAAAAAAAAAAAAAAAAAAGGGGAAACAATCTACCACCAAAATTTCTGATGCCTTTTTGAAATCATTTCAGACTTAAAATGCAGATAGGAATATGTGCTTCCTTCTCCCCAATATGGAGAATTAAGATTATTAATGAGCGCATTAGTTTACCAATTAATTTTTTTAAATCTCTTTCACTAATTTTAAATTGTAAGGACAAATGGAGTTGTTCGGACCGTAGTTTATCCCAAAAATAGGTTTCTAATGTTGCAGTTCTCCAAAGGCAGGAAGAATGTTGTGTGCAAGGTTTATTTTGATAACATAATCAGTTTTTCCATATCCTTCTCCTTTGCATCCATCTTACTTTCTCACTTTTGCTGTCTCGAACATCAATGCCTTGACTTTTTGTTCCTAACGGCACAATTTAGCAATTTGTCACCATGTATATTACCTGCTGAATCTTTAAAGTTATACTATTTTCCCATCAACTTGTTGAAGCAGTGAGCATATCTATGATGTTATTCTTCTTTTCTCTTCTTCATACTGAGGTCAAAGCTGACAATTTATAACCATTTAATTTGATTATGACCATCCCTGAACTTATTAAGTGGATTAAGATTGATCTGACAAAGTCAAGGGCCAAATTTGGTTAGCGAAATTCGTAAACTAGGGTATGCATACTCCCTGATACGTCTCCTGAGTATGAATCTGTAAATTTTATGTGTTTATGAACCTTGTGCATTGTCATGACTCATACAATTGCAAGCACTCCAATACCTCTCAGAACTTTACATAGAAATAAGTGCGGTTGGGTTTGCACAGTGTATTTTCCCTAGCATGAATCTTGAGCGTTTCCTCTGCTGTAACTTGCCTATGTTGTCACATGTCACAACTTGCTAACATCTAAAAGCAACTTATTTATATGATTCAGAATATTGTGAAGGAATAAAATATCTTGAAAATGGAAAGTCAGAGTTTAATATACTAAGAATGTTGTAGTATCGTTTTGTTACGCCAGGATATTCTCTCGGTGGACCAAAAGGTCAATTGTATTCTTAAGCAATTTTAGATCAAATTCCAACAATCACTTTTCTGGGTTTTATATATCATGCAAAAATAATCTTTAATGTGCAAAGATCAAAATTTGTGTTATTGCTTTGAATTAAACTAACCAACCTAATATTCACCGCATAGGTTTGAATCCTTGAAGGGAAACATTTCCAAAGTCCAATTTTTGGAATCATGAGGTTGAGGCTTCAGCTTCTCAATTATGAATGGCAATCATGGATGCTAGAAATATACTCAAACTGTTCACCCTTTATGCGACAATTCATACTAAAATGTGGTGTGTTATTGTAATAATGGGCTTAGCCAACCCAAGTCTCCCAGCCCATTAGCCCATTTATTTCCTTCTTCTTCAGTAGATGGCACAAGAAGAGCCCCATCGACAATAACGAAGAAGGAGCTTGCCAGTGAAGAAAGAAAAAGGGGAAAAGAGAACAAATTTCCCACATTCACATCCGAGATACCTTGACAAGCCAAATCAATTGTGAATTGCAACGTCGAGCAAGTATTTAAACCTATTATTCTTGTAATTGGAGTAATTTTGGAAGTTTTGATACAAATTTGGAGTTATGTAGATTTTGCACTACAAGATTTGATTTAGGAGTTTTTGAGCTGCAATTTTGTAGAAAGTGGTAGCCTAAGGTGTTGTGGAGCGGTGATGTTTGATGAAAATCAATTTTGAAGTATGTTTTGTTTGGATTTAAATTCAAAGTTTCACATGTGAGTTATGCGTAAGGATAATATGCATAAGGAAAAAAGATGGAAGTTTGCTTAAACACTTTATTCACTAGCACGTGAATGTCGTGTTATCAAAGAATAAGTGTTAATTAGTCAATTTGTTCATTAAAATAGTGTATTACTTGGTTTTTTATATTGTTTTTCAAGTAATTTAATACCAATGTGTCATCTAGAGTAATCACCATAAGTTGGTTTTCAGTTTTTCGTAAGTAAGTGGTACTAATTCTTCTTTGAATTTACAAACTCATGTCTTTAAAATTTGTGGAGTTTAATATTGTATGAGCTATTGAGAGCATGTTCCTTGCATAAAATGACATCAAACTTTTATTACATTTTTAGTCAAATTTTTTTTTTTGACAATAATTTTTTAGTCAATTGAAAAAGCATTGGAAAGCTTTATTTGAAATAGTTTAAAAGGGTCGTTTGTGAATGTTCGATTGAATGTTTTGTGAAGGGAATTGCTAAAAGTTGTTCATATTGGTTGTGAAATGATTTATAAAATACATTCTATTTGATAAATGGAAGGGTGAAAGGTTATGTGATTTTGTTTGTAAAAATGGTTTGTGCCTCAGTTCCCCAATCTATAAAGAGGTTCTTTAACAAAATACAAGTGTGGACATGACAGTTTTCTACAAATAAAAAAATGTGAAATTTTACAAACCACAATGACGACAAGCATTCTAAGAGCCATTGTCATTTCGATAGGTACTTAGTCAAATTCCAATCATCTTAGGAATCAAAGTGATGGGAGGACCCTCTTTGTGTTCGACACACGGAAATGCTATTTGGTCAATATTTGAAATCCCCTTTCATTGTCATTACCATAACTCTTTCTATCTCCTACTTAAAATCATCCCGCTATCTCTTACAATGCAACGATCCCATGATCCCGTGGTAAGAGCACATTGTCATATTTTCTAAGCTTCTTGGCATCTTTCGTCCTACCTTCATGATACCTATGTACTTTTATCTTTCTAGATTTAATTTGTTCACTTCGCTCCATGATCCAAGTGGAAACCATAAATGGAAGGACACAAGTAATGTCGATTTTAGGTGCTGGGTGCATTGGATGTCTCATCATCTAAACTCGAAGATGTCACCTTCCAATTGCTAGTCAAACTAGTGTTTCTTGTTTTGACTTCTTTCAAGATTGAGAGACCCCTTTAGTGGATATACCCATCTTACCCTTTCTCTTAGCCAAATCAAACTGAACCTCTTGATCCCCACATTGTTCACCACCTTTACACCAACTCTATCAAGCCCAAACCTGGATGATATTGAAGTACCAAATTTATCAAAAGCAATCAAAGAAACCACTCGGGTTTGCTCCAATAGCCATCATTTTCACATGGAAATGGGGGTGTGGGAGTTCAAAACTCCTCTCTTGTAAATGGGAGGTTCATGGGTTTATAGGGTTTCTCTAGGTGGGCTTACTAGGAATATAGCTGGCAAACCAAAAAAAAAAAGAAGAAGGCAATCAAAGAAGGCAAAGTGAGAGTCTAATCCAAGCCTCTTTGATCCACAAAAACTCCGCTAGAGCCTCGTCAAGCTGCTTATTCAAGCAATGGTTGGTCAACACGTTCATGTACTCGCCATCTCTCTCCTCCCAAAAGGGCAACAACTTCCCAGTATTCTCTCTATGAACAACCACCTCAACCTTGGATTCTAGTGCTCAAAAACACAAACTCTATCACCTCCCTCACATGCTTTCATGACGTGCTTGTGGATCATCTAAATGTTCTCGACAGAAATTCTCATGGTGGCCCTGCTTGACATACCATACTTTAAAAAACAACGACATGTAAATGTTGCATTTATGGAACTCTTTTTGCATCAAGCTATTCCTCTTTGTAACTTTCCTAGTTGTCAAAACTATATGACTCACTTGTAAGAATTTTTTTTTCAATCATTGAGTGCCATAACATTAAAATTATGTTTACATGAATGACATGACTTTTAGTTGATCACCCGAGTGCCACTAGTTTTTAAAAAATGTTCACCTAAATGTCAGAAATCTAACATGGCTTTTTACTCATGGGAACATTTTCAAAAAATTATGACATTCAAATAATCAATTAAAAAGTTTATGACACTCAAATGATTGGAGAAATAAATTATGGTACTCAAGTGATGTTAACATTGAAATTTTTGTCACAAAATCGTATATGTATATTAATATAAATAATAAATAATAGGAAGAATGAGAAAAGAGAGACAGATAGACAGATAGATCATTCTTGAAGCCCATTCGACCATATTCAAATTGACCAGCTTGATCCAAACCCATCAAAAATTTGACCCCAAGTCCTCAATCAATGTGTGGGCTTACTCGACCCATAAAACTTCAATCCTCGATTTCCAGTCGGAGCCAATTTTGGATTTAAACAATTCTTACCGGAAAAAGAATGAGAAAAAGAGAGAGAGGTAGATCATTTTTGAAGCCCATTCGACCCATCATTCAAATTGACCAGCTTGATCCAAACCCATCAAAAATTTGACCCAAAGTCCTCAATCAATGTGTGGGCTTACTCGACCCATAAAACTTCAATCCTCGATTTCCAGTCGGAGCCAATTTTGGATTTAAACAATTCTGACAAAAAAAAAAAAAACTTTTGAACAAGGCCCATTTGACTTAAATTTCTTCCTTCTCCATCGCCGCTGGTCATCGCCTTCGACCGCTGCGACCTTGTTGCCATCGTCGCTCGCACGGTAGAGACTAGAGAGGGACGCGCCCCGCACGAATTGAGTTCAAAACATTCGGGAGAGCACTTTTGAGAGAGATTTCACCGAATATTTCACCTCGGGGAATCCATTTCCAGAGACTTCTTTCTCATTTCTGGCTCATCACCACGCCCAAGGCGACTAGCCCTGTTCAACTCTGTTTCGGGGGCCAAAACTCGCTTGAAGCTCTTCCACTGGTCTTCATTTTAGCTGACGACGATCATGAAAGATCCCAATAGTTGATTGGGGCTGCCTACTGCGATTCACTGACAAGGTAATTTCCAATTCTTCATCAAGCTATGATTCTGGTGAAGGTGAAGTGAATGTAAAGCTCGTTTTGCTTCGATTAGGATTGGTCATGTTAGAGTCTTTTATTTGATATTCTGTTAATTCCGTTTGCATATGGTCACAAACATGACTTTGAAATCACAAAAATCTGCTCCTTAATTATTGGCCGCGATTCTGTTCGATGAAATGTCTATGACGTACCCTAATATATATTCGGTCATGGAGGCGTGTGTATTATCAGTTTTGGGATAACTTACTATTCAGAATTTTGCAATGTTATCATGTTCACTGAACTTTGGTCGTTATGCTTGATTGGAGTAAGTTCATAGTTTTTCCTCTCCATGATTGTCCATTATAACCCTCAACATGGAACTGAGGATGTGCATTCAGTAGAAGATGATTGGACTTAAGAAATTCAAGACCTATATGTCTATTGGTAGGAAAATCCTTAAATAAAGAAAAATTAAAATTTCTTGAAATATGTACTGTGCCAAACTGGACCAAGGGTGCCGTCTTCCAGCCCTGTCAAGGTACATGGAATTCACAAGCTTGGTGCGTGCAATCAGAACTTGGGTGACTCGTTCATTTAATCAATGGTCTGATTAGTGATTCTGCCGCTTTCAAGTCAACAATCACATTGTTTATGAAATATAGTCCATTAATTTCAATCAGCAGTATTAAGTTCTCTAGCATTATTAAATCCTGCAGTTAATATAATGCTCTTCACCTGTGCCTTAAATTGGGTCATGGACTAGTTTCATATGGTAGCACATGATCTAAAAAACAATTACGAGTAGCGGCCAAAGCATTATCTAGAAATGAAACCAATAGTTCATAAATTTTATAGGTTTGATTAGAATTCTTTAAGTATGCTTCTGAAACTGAGTTGCTGAGGTTGGTTACTTGTTGAGACAATAATACATGTAAATGGAATAAAAGGCCCGAACGACAGAATAAACTAAGAGAATGAAAGTAGAGGTAGGCGAGATGAAGGACCACATGCTGCTGAAGTTCGCACACTTGATCCCCGTCCATCTCACATGCCATTTGCTCTGGTGGTATCTGGTCGCTTGCCTGAAGAACTCCAACAAGTAGCATGCGCCACTATGGAACTTGACATCCTTAGCTAGATCATCAAAGACTCTCGCAACCTCCTGCACAGTTCCTAGAATTACAATGCACTGAGACAAAAGGTTGATCCCTAGGCATGCTTACTAGGCATCATCTCATGAGGATCACTTGACTGATGTGCTTGGAACAGTGGCAGCAGCACTGCTCGAAATCCTAACATTGCTGTTAAATATTTCGTCAGTCAACATGTACCTGAGGAGTTTAGATTTGAATTATGTGACAGAATAATCAAAGAATGTGTTCCACCAGTAAACATTTAAATTCATAGCCACAATAATTACTTCATTTATGTTGAAAGGAAAAGGAATGTCATGATATATGTGAAAGAATGCAAAAATAAAGACCAAAAAACATGGATCAATTAGGTTTACGTGATCTCATCCGACTGATGCCTTTTATACTTAAATTTTCCAAGATCAGTCAGAATCTATAAATAATTAGAAAGTTGGGTAAAATGGAGATTTGTGGTCAAGTGATTTGTGATTTTCAGGGTTCATAGATGACTTTCCAGAGCAAAGTCCTTGGAGACTCTGGTCCTGAGTTACATGAATATTTCAGAAGGCTTCCAGATTCAATCAGTAATCTCAGAATCTTGTCAAGATTAGAATTGTTCAATTGCAGTTTGAGTGGATCGATCTGGACCTCAATGGAGAACATTTTGTAATTGACTTATTTGGACTTGTCTTTAAACAATCAAACTGGTTCAGTTCCTTCATTATGTCCAAGAAGTCACCACGATGTGAAGAACTTTGGAACCTTATAAAACAAGATTTGTTGTACAACTCATTGGAGGGAACTATTTGGCCGTCTCTCTTTACACTTCCTTTGATTAAGACGATGCACATTTCCCTCAATCGGTTTTCCAGTCAGTTGAGTGTGTCTTTATTGTCTCTTGCTATCAATTGCTTGATTTGAGAAGCACCATTTAGAGGGTTCCATCCTGGCATTTATTTGTGAACTTCGAGGGCTTAACTACCTCTCACTTTGTTTCATTTAATTTATTTTAATTTTAAGTTTTTTTATTTTTTATTTTTTAAATTTTTAAGTTTTTTAATTGAGTTTTAAAATTTAAATTTTTTAATTTTTTAGAATTTTTTAAAAAGAAAATTAAGTTTTAATTTTATTTAATGAATTTTTATATTAATTATTTACACATCGGATACAAAATAAAGTCATTTGTGCATTTTTTTCGCCACATCAGCAAGCAAAACGGCATCGTTTTGTGTACAAGTCGCTGGAATATTACCACGTCACCCATTTGACCGGATTTTCACTAGAGTGGCACCTAAGTGTTCCATTTAACTTCGAAACTGGTACTTAAGTGTACCGTTTTGAAGTTATGGTACTTAAGTGTCCTCCCGTGCCCAATTATGACACTTGGGTTGTTCTTTTGCCCACCAATTTCAGTGGGTCGTTGCATATTGATGTGATTCAGCACCTCAGAAACCTCACCCATCTCAATCTTTCCTACTATGGTTTGTTGATTAATGCTACTACTTCCACTTCTTTGCACTCCTTTCCTATTATTTACACTTTGAAGTTGGGTTCCGGCTAAAGAAACTCATAAATTGAGTGGATGAAGCGTAACTTTTCATTGATTTGTTGCACAATATATAGAGAGATATCATCATCTATAATTATGGTGAAAGATATAAAGGATAATGATTTTATCTACGAGGAAAACAAATCACAAAAGATCTCCAAATGATCAACCCGTTATACTCTATTTGATTTATTATATTCATATTGATTTGTAGAAGATTTTGCATTGCAAATATTCTGATTTTTTTCCATTTTAATTGCTACTTCATTATGTGAAGATTTGGTAGGATCACTGCACAACTATACTAAAAGCTTAAGTTGTTAGACAAATGTGTGGTTAATTAAACAAAAGCATAGGTTAATATTTAGTTATTTTAAACTCCCCCTCACATTTAGTTTGGTATATTTGGTTTGGTATTTTGCCAAGTACTAAGCATGGAAATTTAATTAAGGAGACAAATGGGGTTTGAAAAGATTCAAACTTAGGACTTCTAGCTCTAATACCACAAAGAAACTTAGAAATTGAGTCAATGAAGCATAACTCTTCATTGATATATTGTGCAATATATAGAGAGATATCACCATCTATAATTATATATAAATAAAGATAAAAGATAACAATTTTATCTATAGGCAAAAAAAATCATAAAAGATCTCCAAATGATTAATACGTTGAGACTCTATTTTATTTAAAATAATCACTTGAGTATCAGTCATTAAAATGTAATCACTTCAATGCCAAGCATGCCATACGAAAATGACACGTTGACTGGAAATTTTAAATAATATGACAAGTCATATAAAAGATGTGTATTATTTTCGGTGAGTGATCAGTCTTTACTCCGATTTGGCACTTAAGGGCTCATTTGGTAAGTTTTTGTTCCGAGGAATAATTTTTTAACATAAATAGTTTTTTTTGCTTATGTTCCCGGGAACAATTTCTGGGTATAAGAACGCACTTTGTAATTGTAAAAAAATTTATATTCCAGGAATAGAAATGCGTTTGGTAAACTTGTATAATTTTATTGTTTCTTTTAATTTTTCAATAATTTTATTATATTTTTCTTCTTTTTTTCCTTCTTTCTCTTTGTGGCCGATCACCGACCACAACGACGGCCGGCGACCAACTAGGTGAGCTCCGGTGAGCTCGCCGGATGCTCATCAGGCCACTGCGAGGCTCGACCTCACCCAGGTAGCACGAGGTCGGCCTCGCCTTGGCCTGGTGAGGCCGAGCCTCTGGTCGGCCGGCGAGGCTCTGCCTCACTTGGGTTGGGCGAGCTCAAGCTCCCCCAGATCTAGTGAGGCCGAGCTCGCCTAGCCACTGGCGAGACCCAGCAAGCACCGTGGCTCGTCGTCTCCAGCGGCCGGCGACGCTCCGGCGAGGTCGCTGGCCCTCGTCTGGCTGATCGCCAGAATTACTCGATCGAGTAACTCAACTTAATGTCGAACATGACATCCTTAGCAGCGATCATTCGAGAAATTGCACCCACAGTCAAGAACCACTTAAACCCACCACTGGATCAAAAAGTGATTTAATGAATTCGCATTCACAAGTCAAGTCAACTAAAGATAGTCGCGCATAGGGACCAAAAAATGTATGACAATATGTGATGTGAATGAGACCAAACACAGCCCCATTGAAGGAAGCTAATGTTCATTGCCTTCCACTTAGAAATGGATTTAACTAGAATGAGACCCACGAGGCTCAAGATTGAAACAATTATGCGCTTGTTGACACCTAAATTTTGGACAACCCATTTAGTCATTTCTTGCATAAAAATTGGGGATTAATTTTTTAACCCCTAAAATATATTATAATTCAATCGCATAGCATATAATTTTTTAGGTGCATTTATTTTTAATTTACATGTTTTGCATTTTTATTTTTAGGACCGGTGGTGGATGAGCTCAAATTTTATGTTTTAAGCTCTAGTTCGGTAGGCCGGGCTAGGCCCATGAAATGATAAAATTAACCCAAGCCCGTCGTTATTTTTATTGAGTATCTTTGCGAAAAATTAAGATTTGATGCGATATTATAGTTTTTGAAAAATTAAAAAAATCGCATTGTAATCTTATTTTTTATTAATAGATGATGAAATCGGGGAGAATATTTTGAGATAAGGTTTTTTTGTGATCAAGAGGTTATAAGTAATATTCGGTAGATGAAAATATTTAAAAAGATCATGTTTTGCGTCGCCTATAAAAGGATACATACGGATCAATCGTAAGGGGGGCTCTTTCTCGATTTTCAAAAGAAAAAATTCAGAAGAGAAGCTAGAGTTTTTTAGGCTTTAGGTTTCTCTGAAAAGCAGAAAAATAAAAGGCAAGTACAGAGGAGGGGAAAGAGGGACGTGAGAGAGAGAGAGGAGAAAAGTAAAAAGGCAAATGTGATTTGACCCCTACTGTTCAATCATCTTCTCCACGCTTTGCTCCGTCCATTTGCTGCTCCACACCGCCAGCGACGCTCTTGCCCAGACCGCACAGCCAGCTTCGCACCCAATCGCGACCCGACGCCACCGAAGTTTACATTGCCGGTCTGCTGCTCCGCCTTCCGCTAGATCCGAACCCTTTGCTCTCGCCGTCGATTGAAGTCTGGATCCGCACGCCGTTGCTCTTGTTCCAATTGACCCGCATCCGCGCCTCTGTCCCTGACGCTGACGCCCTGCTCTGCCTCTGCTGTCACCGATCTACCGGCCCTGAGTCCTCTGTTGCAGCTCACTGTGACCCGCGACCTCCTGCTCACTCCTCCCGCCGGTCGCCGTCCGTGAAGCCCGACGCCAGAGCCTTTCCTGCCCTGCTCCGCTCGCGACGCCGGCCGAGATCTCGCCTGCCGCTGCTCCTCGCGACGCCACTACTCGCCGCCGATCCGCTCGCTGCTGGTCCTCATCGCCGGAGCTCCGACGATTAACTCCCGGTGGACCTCCTCGAAGACCCACGGTTCCACGTGGGAAAGGAAAGAAGAAAAAAAACAAAAAAAAAAAAAATGGAAAAGGGATTTAGGTAGATTTTTTATTTTATTATTATTGCTTATCCAGTTATAGTTTTTTTATTTTCCTTTATATCTGGTTTTGTTTAGTGGAATTGTTCCTCTTAAATGTCTGATTGAGATTCCAACATGAAAGTGCCCCTCAATAGAGATTGATAGTCAGATTTTCGCGCCCGAAATCCGACTCGCAATTCCTTACAAAAAATCGACAATCCAATTCAAGAGATTCGATTCGCGATTTAGTTTAAAATTAGCTAATCCGATCTCATGCGCGGGATATGGTTCGTCAATTTTTTGGATATCAATCTTATCTTTTGTTTGATTTGCTATCGTCAAGTTGGTTGAGTCAAATCTTATTTTCGTAAAATAAAAAATAAAAAAATCTTAATTAGGATTAGGTTTGTTGTCATCTTGCATATTTAGGATTGCAATCTTATTATGAATTTTTAAATAAAAAAAATCCAAAAAAAGAAAGTGCAATCATTTAGGTTGTTAGTTTTTTATTTGAATTGCATGTTTAATTATGTGTTAGTTTTAATTTCAATTTCTTAAATAAAAACACAAAAAAAAAAAAAAAAATCATTGTGCATATTAGATTTAAATTGCATGTTTCATTTTAAATTTAGATCATCTTTTTAGATAAATTGCATTTTAGATTTAGATAATGTCTTAATCCCTAGTTTAAATTAGATAGAATCTTAATCTAGCTAGATCATTTCAAATTTCATAAAATTTGTCTTAGGATAAATTAGTTGCAATTTCTAGGATAGATTGCATTTTTAAAATAAAAAATACCATGTGCACGTCATATAGAATCATTTTAGTGATTATTGTTAGGTTCATTTCTAATTAGAAATTGCATGTCATTAAGATTAAGTCATTTTGGTTAATTTAGATTGCATATTTAATTATTGCATGTTCATTAAGAAATCACAAAAATTCTTATTCGTTCATATAGTTTAGGACATATTGCCATGCCATATCATTTCATATTAGATTAGAAGCATTGCATTGAATATGGACTATACTTTCATTGAAAAAGAGAAAACAAAAATTGAGTGATTGCTTGTTAATTATAAACCATATCTAGAGTTGTTGATGTGGATTTTAATCTAACAACGCAGATGCTTTCGTTGCTTTGAGGTAAGTCTCGCATTTTATTTATCGCTTTACTTGGGTGTTAAATTGGTGGTTTGCGCACCCGCATGACAACCTCACATGTTAGGGAATTAAAATCAATTCAAATTGCTTGCCAAACATTTTTTTCAAAAATAAAAAGAAAGGTACCGAAAGGGCATTAGAGAAATCTAACGTAACCAAGTCCCCGTACCATTAGTCTCTGGTTCGTAGGAGTAAAGTAAATCTCCCGTTACTTTACTAGGGTTTCTAATCGACCCACCAAAAATAGATTAGTGGCGACTCCTAATTAAAATTCAATTGCATGTTAACAATTCAAACCTAAGTCGTGAATTGGTATGGGCTTAGGAGAGCCCGAGTTAAGTCTAGACTTAACAATCCATTAGCCAAACCCTAGGTGGTCCACACCCGAAAATTTGGTCGCGACAGCTTGGCGACTCCGCTGGGGAATTGAGTTGAAACTCTTAGTGGGCTTAGGCCAATTTTCTTTTTTGAAAAAAAATATTTTTGTTTGGCAGCGAGGATTCTAGGTACGTTCCTAACATTTAAGGTGTTAAATGTTTTTGCAGAATGGGAGGTATAAGGGGAAGTGTTTGCTAACCTTTGTTTTGTAGGGAGGTGTAAGGAATGTATGGTTTATTTTTATATTTAAGTATTGTTTGATTTAAATTGCTGTGCATGCTTTGCATAAATCACTACACTTTGCACACACAACCTGCCGCCGGACTTGGGCTGCATAGGATTATTTAGGATGGTATTGAGATGGATACCACTCCGACCGCCTGCCCGCGGTACGAGTCGCCCATCTCAATCCCGAAGTTTCTTTCGTGGTGTCAAGAGTACCCACCTTGGTCTGCATGCCCGCGACCTGGGTCAGCTCTTTGATCAAGCCGGAGTCATGAGGATCCGACATAGTCCACACGCCCGTGGCTAGTCTGATCATCCTTGTGGCTTCACTTTGCTAAGCCTGTCTAGAGTAGAAATCGAGCCTCACATCTCATGTGCATGTCTATGTGATTGTCATTGATTTTCCTTGGTGAAGTAAGTCTTCTATTCCTATACCATGCAATTTATTTTGTCATGCTTTTGGTCTGTCCATGACAATCTAGGATAGTCATTTGATCTAATTACTTTCAAGAATTAAATGAGAAAATTGCCATGCAATGAATCATTTGGAAAAATAAAAAAACTTTGGAGAATTTGTTTTCAATTCATGTCTTGGAAATTTGATCTTACTAGGATGTCTATTTTTCTAGCTCTCTTTAGGAAATTCCCTCATTGTAAGAACTTTTCATGAAAAAAAAAATGATGAAAAAGTTGATAGATCATTGTCATGGATTGATTCTTTATTTACACTTCATACTTATATATTTTCATTTATTTGAATTAGGTGATAACGGATCCCTCACATTCACCTATCATTACGTGATCAATAGCTAAAATGGCCGACCAAACTGAAATGCATGATCGTATCTCCGCTATGGAATACCAACTCCAACAGTTGCTCACCTCTATGCAGCTCATGACAGCCCAAATCCAATCCCTCCGAGCGGATTTGACTCCTGCACCCGCTTTCCCGAGGTAGTAGTTTCAAGCGGAATACAAGACCCAAATGAGCAATAGCGACATGCTTGAACTGGAAGATAATCCACTAGTCATTGCCAAACTTGATAATGTCCCTAAGATGGGGCAAGATGAAGTGGAAGTGATGGACACTCTGGGGCAGCCTAGTGGCAAGTTTGATTATCTGGTGAAGTATTCGGCTCCTCCCAGCTTTTACTTTGACTCCCGCAACATAGTTCCAAGTGGATGGGATGACATGGACGATCTGACGTCTCCAAAGACAGAGAACTCTGATGACGCCCTGGAAGGAATCACAAGTCTGTTCGATGACCTCTTCATAGGAGCCAATGACGAAGGACCTTCGAAAGACATGGACGTTAGCCTGCAGGAGTAACTTGTTACTGTTGCACATTCCCTTGCGCGGGAATTTTTATCTCTTTCTAGGAATTTTTATCACTTTATGGGATTGCTTTTTCGCTTTTAGAAATTGTTTTCGATGTTTTCTCTTTTTAGGGGTTTAGGAATCACAATTTCTATTCCAATAATGTAATTCATTTGATTCTATTCAATGAAATTACAATTTTATTTCCAATTTTGAGGACATGATGGAGTATACCAAACCAGTCCAATGACGATATCCAACCATGAAAAAAAGAAAAATATCATCCACGGAGAAATCCACGAGGGCTGGACTTTCTCATGCTTCCTCCCAAAAACTTTTTCAAAAACAAAAGCATTTCACTTTTTAAAAAAATCCCAAAACTTGTAGCCGATTAAACTGTTTGTTTATCGACTCATTTGCTTCTTGTCTCGAGCATAATTCTATAACTTGTTATGACAAGGGATATTTGAGAATAACAATGATCATATACTTGACTTGTGATCAACAGGTTTAGAGCGTACTTGCAATGAAAAAAGATTTGGGGCAAGTAAAAGAGAACCATTATTCTTCGGTGGAAGATCCTGGGGGCAAGTTTGCTCCAAATTACAGCCTATATGTGGTCAGGAAGGTACTTTCAGGAGGTACCGTCCTAGCATAAATGGGTAGACATGAGTTTTCTACTCCAATTAATTATGATGCTTTCAAGAAGTATTATTTATGATAGAATTTGCCATGTCATGTTTTGAGCTGCAAGCATTTCTATGATAAGTAAATTGCCTCAGTGAATTGAAATGTTCAAATTTGTTGCAAATCTTGCATTTTTCCTCCTTGATGAATTGTGTGAGATGGAGTGAATGTGTCAAATGGGATACTTTGGAATAATGGAAGGCAAACCATATTCCATACATTGTTTCATACACTAACCCCCAGTGAGTTGTGTGGAAAAATTCCATACCTACGAGGAAAATGGTGATCTCGCAAAGGGTACGTCAACCGAGGTGATGAGAGGCAGTTTCTTCTACTACTCGAAACATTACAGGTAAATCCATTGTTCAGCCCTTTGAGCCCACACACATGAAGAGCTTTTTAAATTATCCCTGTCAAGAATCGTCTCATACTGGGATAAGATTTGAAATGAATGATAGGAATTTTCTTATTCGTACTTGCATCAATCTTCGAGTATTGCTTTTATAATGTGACTTGTACGATAATTTAAAGTGCCTTAGGACGACGAAGAATAGTTCTTTCTCTATCCTATACACTTTATCCATTGCATAGCCCCATTGAGCCTATGAATTCATTTCACATTAAACCCAGTTGGTGATCATCCCCCACACTGGGGCAAGGAAAGAAAAATCAAACCACTCAAGTAGTATTATTTACAATGCTAATAAAAATTGAGACTTTGTCCAAAAAAAAGAGTGCAAAAAATGGGCATGAAAAAGCAGTGTGCCTGGTAAAAGCAAGGCCAATGCCTAAAGAAAAAAAATCAAACACTTGATGAAGTGAGTTGTATCTCCAACAAGATGGTACCAAAAAAAAAACTCAAATGTTGAGATGTTACAATCAGTGGAATTGTGATGTGAAGAGAATCTTCGACGATAGGGAGAAAAATTGTTGGAAATATCAAGATGATCACCAACTTTGACCCCATAAACACTTTTTGAGCCAAATGATCCTTTCGTTTCTCGACCCATGAACCCAACCTACATTACGTTTCTTACAAAGTCTCTTCAGATTATGGCACTTGAATTAACGTAAAAGTTCATATGTTTGAAAGCATCGCTTGAAGAAGTGTGAGTAAGATAATTTCTGCTTCATTTCTCATGTTTCTTGGCTTGTAAACCCCAAGATGATTGTGAAGTATCACTCATTTTTCAATAGCCTCGACTCAAAGAGTCTCCTTTGCTAAGCCATTGACCAAGCCCGCATTACAGTCCCTGTTAAAGACCTCTCAAATTGGTAAGTTCGTACCACTTGTGAGATTGCTCGGACCCTTGTTTGGCATGATGACAGTGAGATAGAGTGACTATTAAAAATCCTGCATCAAAGGTCAGGATGAAATGGCCATTTTAATCAGGGAGTGAAAAGTCCTTTCTGATCGAAAGATCTCTCATTTGACACATTCATGACACTCATGTATTCACATTGGAATATTCTTTTGAAATGTCTCCAATGGAAATTTGAGTGATGCAAATGTCGTTATGCATGAACCCCAATTGAATTGATAAAAACTTCAGTAGATTTTGAAGTGTGCATTCCAGAATAGCCGTAATTGCTTATTTATTTGGTAAATGCATTTTTGCTCTAAAACGTGTCTCAAAGACCCAAGAGCTCTTGACATTCAGGCTCCTTTCAAGAAGAGAAACCATCACGAATATTCAAGGTGCATCCTTGATTTATTTCTATTGAGGGGTGAGAGACTTCCACAAGATATCTGAATTCCAGAAGACATATCCCCAAGAATCAGAGATATCACCAGGTAAGTATATCTCTACCAAACTTTAAAATACTTGTCATTGTGCAGGTGTTCTCTCCCAAGTGCATCGACACTTGACTTGGTCAAGCTGTCCTTTATATTGACCTGGCGTGCTTCCGTAGCCCAGGGCCCATTTTCATCGACTCGGCGTGCTTTCGTAGCCCGATGTCCATTTATATTGACCTGGTGTGCTTTCGTAGCCTAGAGTCCCTTTATATTGAATCGGTGTGCTTCTGTAGCCCGATGTCCCTTTTAATAGACCCGGCGTGCTTTTGTAGCATGGTGTCCTTTATATCGACCTGGCGTGCTTTCGTAGCCCAGAGTCCCCTTCATTGATATGGCGTGCTTTCGTAGCCTAGAGTCCCTCTTTATCGACTCGGCGTGCTTTTGTAGCCCGATGTCCCTTTATATTGACCTGGCGTGCTTTTGTAGCCCAGAGTCCCTTTTAATCGACACTCAATGGAGTTGTCCCCCAAAGATTTTTCTCCAGATTCAATATGATTAAGGCGACCGAAGAATGGTTCGGGTCCTGGTCAGATGATTTCTGTCGCAAGGCTGGGCGACCGAAGAATGGTTCGGGTCCTAGCCAAGCAAAACCTCAGTCTAGGCGACCGTAGAATGGTACGGGTCCTGGAAAAGCAATTTCCCCATTCAGGCGACCGTAGAATGGTACGGGTCCTGAAAAATCAATTTTTTGTTTAGGCGACTGTAGAATGGTACGGGTCCTAGACAAAACCTATTTCCCTATTCAGGCGACCGTAGAATGGTACGGGTCCTAGACAAAACCTATTTCCCTATTCAGGCGACCGTAGAATGGTACAGGTCTTGAAAGGTAAATCCCCGTTTAGGCGACTGTAGAATGGTACGGGTCCTGGAAGGAAAATCCCCGTTTAGGCAACCGTAGAATGGTACGAGTCCTAGACACAACCAAACACTGTCATATTGGGCGACCGTAGAATGGTACGAGTCCTAGGAAGCAGTCTCTTTGCAAAGCCACGTTACTATTTTAGGCGACCGTAGAAAGGTATGGGTTCTGAACATGTAACACCAACTATCTTGAATCACTCTACCCTCCTTGAAGGTAAGATATTCCAAGTAAGTTCCTTTACCATTTGCATACAAATTGCATTCCAAAATTTTGACATCTCAGTCTGGATCTGGATGTCTCAATTCTCTTCGTTAAATATTTCACTCTGGATGTGAATGTTTTTTCGACCTCTCTCGTTATACTTAGTCTGGATCTAGGTATCTCGAGTACAAAAATCTTGACATCCCAGTCTAGATCTGGATGTCTTGATTATTTTCATTCAATGTTTGTCAATCATTTCACTCTGGATGTGAATGTTTGTCAATCATTCTCATTATACCTTAGTCTGGATCTAGGTATTTTGAGTTTTTCAAAAAAATCTTGACATCTCAGTCTAGATCTGAATGTCTCGATCTATTGCCTGTTATACTTTTCAAGAAACCTGAGTAAGAGTTGGGTACTTGTGGAGTAAATAGGGAGGTATCATGTACCTCAAGATATTTTACCGCACTGACTGGTAAGTAATTGTAGGTACGCTTTTTCCTTTCACATCATGCGTTTGCATTAGCATTTACATGCATCATATGAGTTGCATTTAAAAAAAAAAAAGAAGAAAAAAAATCAAATCAAATCAAGAAATCATTCAATGCAAGTGCATAGTCAAAATTTAGGTCTCAATTTGTCTTTGAAGGCAACCTCTTTGAGCTCACCTTCAAAGAGGAAAGCGGTATTGACACCTAAATTTTGGACAACCCATTTAGTCATTTATTGCATAAAAATTGGGGATTAATTTTTTAACCCCTAAAAATATTATAATTCAATCGCATAGCATATAATTTTTTAGGTGCATTTATTTTTAATTTACATGTTTTGCATTTTTATTTTTAGGACCAGTGGTGGATGAGCTCAAATTTTATGTTTTAAGCTCTAGTTCGGTAGGCCGGGCTAGGCCCATGAAAGGATAAAATTAACCCAAGCCCGTCGTTATTTTTTATTGAGTATCTTGCGAAAAATTAAGATTTGATGCGATATTATGGTTTTTGAAAAATTTAAAAAAAAATCGCATTGTAATCTTATTTTTTATCAATAGATGATGAAATCGGGGGAGAATATTTTTGAGATAAGGATTTTTGTGATCAAGAGGTTATAAGTAATATTCGGGAGATGAAAATATTTTAAAAAGATCATGTTTTGCGTCGCCTATAAAAGGATACGTACGGATCAATCGTAAGGGGGGCTCTTTCTCGATTTTCAAAAGAAAAAATTCAGAAGAGAAGCTAGAGTTTTTTAGGCTTTAGGTTTCTCTGAAAATCAGAAAAATAAAAGGCAAGTACAGAGGAGGGGAAAGAGGGACGTGAGAGAGAGAGAGGAGAAAAGTAAAAAGGCAAAAATGTGATTTAACCCCTACTGTTCAATCATCTTCTCCACGCTTTGCTCCGTCCATTTGCTGCTCCACACTGCCAGCGACGCTCTTGCCCAGACCGCACAGCCAGCTTCGCACCCAATCGCGACCCGACGCCACCGAAGTTTACATTGCCGGTCTGCTGCTCCGCCTTCCGCTAGATCCGAACCCTTTGCTCTCGCCGTCGATTGAAGTCTGGATCCGCACGCCGTTGCTCTTGTTCCAATTGACCCGCAGCCGCGCCTCTGTCCCTGACGCCGACGCCCTGCTCTGCCTCTGCTGTCACCGATCTACCGGCCCTGAGTCCTCTGTTGCAGCTCACTGTGACCCGCGACCTCCTGCTCACTCCTCCCGCCGGTCGCCGTCCGTGAAGCCCAACGCCAAAGCCTTTCCTGCCCTGCTCCGCTCACGACGCCGGCCGAGATCTCGCCTGCCGCTGCTCCTCGCGACGCCACCGCTCGTCGTCGATCCGCTCGCTGCTGGTCCTCATCGCCGGAGCTCCGACGATTAACTCCCGGTGGACCCCCTCGAAGACCCACGGTTCCACGTGGGAAAGGAAAGAAGAAAAAAAACAAAAAAAAAAAAAGAAAATGGAAAAGGGATTTAGGTAGATTTTTTATTTTATTATTATGGCTTATCCAGTTATAGTTTTTTTATTTTCCTTTATACCTGGTTTTGTTTAGTGGAATTGTTCCTCTTAAATGTCTGATTGAGATTCCAACATGAAAGTGCCCCTCTCAAGCCAATGAGATTGATAACCGATTTTCGCGCCCGAAATCCGACTTCGCAATTCCTTCTAAATCGACAATCCAATCTCAGAGATTCGATTCGCGATTTAGTTTAAAATTAATAACCCGATCTCATGCGCGAGATATGGTTCGTCGATTTTTTTTGGATATCAATCTTATCTTTTGTTTGATTTCTTTATCGTCGAGTTGGTTGAGTCAAATCTTATTTTCGTAAAATAAAAAATAAAAAAAAAAAAATCTTAATTAGGATTAGGTTTGTTGTCATCTTGCATACTTAGGATTGCAATCTTATTATGAATTTTTAAATAAAAAAATCCAAAAAAAAGAAAGTGCAATCATTTAGGTTGTTAGTTTTTATTTGAATTGCATGTTTAATTATTTGTTAGTTTTAATTTCGAATTTCTTAAATAAAAACACACAAAAAAATCATTGTGCATATTAGATTTAAATTGGATGTTTCATTTTAAATTTAGATCATCTTTTTTAGATAAATTGCATTTTAGATTTAGATAATGTCTTAATCCCTAGTTTAAATTAGATAGAATCTTAATCTAGCTAGATCATTTCAAATTTCATAAAATTTGTCTTAGGATAAATTAGTTGCAATTTCTAGGATAGATTGCATTTTTAAAATAAAAAATGTCATTTGCATGTCATATAGAATCATTTTAGTGATTATTGTTAGGTTCATTTCTAATTAGAAATTGCATGTCATTAAGATTAAGTTATTTTGGTTAATTTAGATTGCATATTTAATTATTGCATGTTCATTAAGAAATCACAAAAATTCTTATTCGTTCATATAGTTTAGGACATATTGCCATGCCATATCATTTCATATTAGATTAGAAGCATTGCATTGAATATGGACTATACTTTCATTGAAAAAGAGAAAACAAAAATTGAGTGATTGCTTGTTAATTATAAACCATATCTAGAGTTGTTGATGTGGATTTTAATCTAACAACGCAGATCTTTCGTTGCTTTGAGGTAAGTCTCGCATTTTATTTATCGCTTTACTTGGGTGTTAAATTGGTGGTTTGCGCACCCGCACGACAACCTCACATGTTAGGGAATTAAAATCAATTCAAATTGCTTTTCCAAACATTTTTTTCAAAAATAAAAAGAAAGGTACCGAAAGGGCGTTAGAGAAATCTAACGTAACCAAGTCCCGTCCATTAGTCTCTGTTCGTAGGAGTAAAGTAAATCTCCCGTTACTTTACTAGGGTTTCTAATCGAGCCACCAAAAATAGATTAGTGGCGACTCCTAATTAAAATTCAATTGCATGTTAACAATTCAAACCTAAGTCGCGAATTGGTATGGGCTTGGGAGAGCCCGAATTAAGTCTAGACTTAACAATCCATTAGCCAAACCCTAGGTGGTCCACACCCGAAAATTTGGTCGCGACAGCGCTTTACCAGCATTTTCTCAATCCCTCTTCAAAATCAGTTTTTAATTGCTTCTTCACGTGCAAACAATTCATGCTACTCGTGCTTGCCTAAATTATTCACAAGTTTAAGTGCGACACCAAGTCAAGTTCGATCCTCATCAGTTCGGATTTTACGAAAGCCAAATTTGGGTTCAAGCTTTGATAAAAATTGATTTATGAAAGTCAAGTCGAATCAATCTTGGTCATCACTCAGAGGGACAATCTCACACACCGTCACGACTCTATGCAAGATGACACTAGTTAGTGGGGACAACAAAAGAAAATTGTGACATGGTAAATTACTTTAGATCTACCACGGAAGTAGGCTAGCAATTACATTCCCCTCATAGACCCACAATACAAGTACAATATAATTGATTGAAATGTACTTCATTTTTGTTATAATTGATGCAGAAACTATAAGGAAATTAGAACTAAGAAAAGTAAAGAACACATAGATTTACATGGAAAACCTTTTTGAGAAAAATCATGGAGAAGAGAAGCAAAATTAATTATAAAAATTCAATGATTACAAAAAGTCACTTAAAAATTGACTCTTTCTATCTCAATATCTTTACTTAATACTTGAGAAAAATAATACTGCTCGTAAATGCTAATGTTGGCCGAAGCACATAAAGAATTCAAGACATACTCAACAATTTTAATAGAGATTATATGATACTTTCAGCAACATTTTATCCATCCACTCAACTCTTCTTCAATACAATAAAAAACGGGCCCATTCACATAAAAACCAAATATATTTCTGATTCGATCTTCGGCACCAGTGGCTGCAGTGATTACAGACCAAACACGGCAACTGACCCTTGTTGACGCGCAAATCTCAATCATTGTAACCTTAAACCACGCTTTGGATTTGGCCGCTATTTAACCATCTCCATTTTCATCATTGACTAGCTTAGATTCCAATTCCCAAAGCTGGTCATATCCCATCGCATTGAAATTTGATCATATTCGCTACATATGAGTCCACAAAGAAAGTTGCATCGTCAGTCCCGCCATAACTGATTGATATTCGGACGAAATCGTCCCCACTCGTCAGTCCCGCCCTAACTTATTGATATTCGGACAAAATCGTCCCCACTGGGAGTTTCCTTTGACCACTCTCTGTTTCCCATCTGAACCATCCCGTTTTTCTCCTCCTACCCGCAATTCTCTGTTCTTGAATTGCCCATTTCGCACGAAATTTTCCAGATCCTTCAGTCACGGATCATCATGTTTATGGGCTTTGTTCTAGGTATATTTATTGATATTCAAGGAATTATTAAAAAATATTGTGAGAGATATTATTAGATTATAGAGATATTATAGTTTCCTTGATAGATAAAGATAAATAAATTTCTTGTTAGATGATATCACTTTCTTTCTTGCACATATTTTTTAGTATGAATTACCCTTGATTGAAGCTTACCAAAGACATGAACATCGAATCACTACAAAAGGTTTACGTGGTTGTGTTGAATTTCGATATAGACATTATGTATTTGACGCGCATAGAAGAAATTCCGTTTTTACCGTATACAGACTTTTAGAAATCCGCTCATCGGGGAGCATCACTGAAAGGACAATTTTGCAATCTCTAGTCAAGGCGAGCAAAGGCGTTAATGTGGGTAAAGACAAACAGTGAAAGCAACGGCTGCCAAAGTCCTTGTACTTGATCAGTCCATCTCATGCGCCACTTATTCCGGTAGTATCTGGCCACTTGCCTGAATTACTCGGTCAAGTAACTGGAGCCAATATCAAACGCGACATCCTTAGTGAGGTCATTCAAGAATTTGCATCGACGGTCAAGAAACATTGAAACCCACCACCGGCTCAATAAGCAAGTTGATGAATCTGCATTCACAGGTCAAGTCACTTGAAGATAGTCGCGCATAGGGACCAAAAATTTATGATAGGATGTGATTTGAACGAGACCAAACACAGCCCCATTGAAGTTCCATCCAAGGAAGCTCATGTTCACCTGCCTTCCAATAAGAACACAGCTCCTCTTCCTATGTGTTCACTCACAAACTATGATGAAGTTGCATTCGAAAGTTAATAAATTATTTTATTTATTTTCTTCAATCTAGTTATTTAATAAAATAAGGATATGATGGACACATTCTGATGTTACTGTGGAAAGCTAGGTATATGATGTAGCTCAAAGTCGGTTACTCAAACAATGGGATCAGAAGAGCGACTCACACACGCAGAAACTCAGTCATAAAATCGAGCAGAAATTTCAATTATGTGCTAGCTTCGGAAAATCGTCATAACTAACATTTTCAATGGTTGTGGCCATCCCAAAGTATCTTAATGCAAGCTTCGATGCATGAGAAATGACATTTTTTTATTTATGATAAAGTCAATGATGAGACTCTTCACTTGTGAATGAAGCTTATTGATATTAGGTTTATCGATGAGAGTATCATGGATATTGAATGCGCGTGGATCTTCTTAGTTGAACGAGTTGGTCTTGAATACAGCCCGCGTTAGTATCTATATACATTTAACCAATTTCTACATTTTTAGTGTATGCACAAAGAAAAAATTGATTCATAATGTCATTTTGCGTTATGATGTAAAATAAGATGAGCCAAAAGCATTTTCAAAGGAGATGTCGAGTTCTAATCTCCACATTTTTGGCAGACTTGTTTATTTTTCCATTTTTCTCAGAAGATAAAAATATGGTGTTTTGTTTCGATTGAAAAATTATATTAAATAAATAGTACAGTTTTGTTGCAAAGAATTGCGGGACTTCGCTAGTAATTTCGAAAGTGAAGTGAGTCAAATTTAGTGACTAATCACATCCCGAAAATCGACTCCTGCTGGCACTGACTTCGGACGACGACTCCATAAGTGTCGACTTTGTTTCATTTCTCCCTCTTCCCCCTGCCCTCTTCCTGCGCTCTTCCTCGACCTCTTCCAATGAACGGTTTCATCATCTCATGGCTTTTTCTTGCGATATCCACGATATCCACGGTTCCATCAGGCCCCGTTAGGATCTAGTTTTCTTGTTATCTTGTCAAAATCTTGGACCAAAAGAGAAGACAGAGCTTTTCATTAGCTAGAGCAATGCGGTGCTCATTGGAGGGTTGATTTTTATTTATGAATTACTCAATGAGATCTCTTTCAATTAAGATAAGATTTTGACAATTTAATTACATTTAAAATCTAACAATCGGGTGTTGTTTTAGATTGCAAGAGAGTTTGCTCCTCTCTTTATGGTCTTGATTTCGAGTCTTATTGGAAGCTAACTCTGCTCAATCCAAAAAGAAAAAAATTAAAAGCCTAAAAAATCTCTATCAAGCCACTCTTAGCATAGGAAAACTCACTACGAAGCAAAAAAGGAAGGAAGAAAACCTTCAAATGTATCAATATACAACACCATAAGAAAAACTCCGAAGCGGCTATCAAGATGTGCCATGCGTCGATTGCTCCTTTAGCCAATTCACACGCATTTCTATTAAATACAGTGAAAGTTGCATGAAGAGAGTGAAGTATGGTAATAATCCGTTGGCCATGGTAATTGTCCGACGTGCACGATGGATCAATCCTCTGCATCTACACTAGTTCGCTTTTTCTTTTCTTTCTTTTAATTCAAAACCTTTGTGGATTTTTTCCTCTTTTTAGTTTCCTTTGTACTACTCTTTATACCACTCGAAGTAAAGATAACGCCCATTTTTCATCGTCTTACTTTTGCCTTTTTTTCCGTTTTCTTCATTTTTCTTCCTTTCAGTTTAATATAAGAGAAATCATCTACCAGCTATTCCCGTAATTACCAAAATTTATCAGTGAAATTTAAACTTAACAATTTTTTTATAAAATTGTATATGAAAGGTGAAATCCTAAAGTTGAAATGATTCTAGACTTCTTCTTCTTCTTTTTTGGCTTCTTTCACAGTCTTATAAAATTTTACAAATAAAATTCAAATATAAGTAAACCGTTTTATTTATCTCCTTGAATCTACATATTTAATAGATAGTTCGATATAATATCTATGTTGTTTGCCTTTAACCAATCTCTGCATGGTTAATGTTCACATACAAAGACGACAATGATCACATGATGTCATTAGTTTTATGATCATAAATAAGGTGAACCAAAAGTATTTTCAAGGGATGTCAAGTTCTAATTTCAATATCTTAGGAAAATTTCTTTTCTTTTTCCTTTTTTCCTAGAAATCATGAATATGGTCTTTGTTTCAATTGGAGAAATACGATAAAAAAGAATGTCACTTTGTTAGCAATGTCGCCCGATTTTTACTAGGAATGTTTGTAAGTGTTATAAGTCAAATGTGTCTACTGAGGGAAGTGAGTGGTGCGACGCATTGTCTTCTTCAGTTCCAAAACTTGAGGTGCTAAGCATGTCTTACTGTTCTCTGTCTGGTCCTATTGACGCTTCTCTTATGAGTCTTGCTGATTTGTCGGTCATTCAACTCGATGGCAATAACTTGTCCACCACAGTTCCTAGTTTCTTAGCGAATTTCTCTAGCTTGAAAACACTGAGCCTAAGTGATTGTGGCATGCAAGGAGAATTTCCTCAAAAGGTCTTTCCGGTACAAACAATTCAGACCCTTGACCTGTCACACAACTACCTTCTTCAAGTTTCTTTGCCTGATTTTTCAGAGGATAATTCTCTTGAGACTCTGGTCATTTCCCGTACAAAAATCTTAGGGAGGATTCCAGATTCAATCGGTAATCTAAGAAAATTGTCAACATTACGCCTGTACAATTGCAGTTTGAGTGGGTCGATCCCGAGCTCAATGAAGAACCTATCGGAGCTAACTCATTTGGACTTGTCTTATAATGCTTTAACGGGTCGTATCACCTCCGTTGGCTGGGAAGACCTTTTGCACCTCAAAGCAATACGCCTGACAGGTAATTCATTGGAAGGTGACATTCCCCCAGCTCTGTTTAGACTTCCCCGACTTGAGATTATATTACTTCGACGCAATAGATTTAATAGACAGCTTATCATACATCCGAATGTCTCTTTGGATCAACTGAGCATGCTTGATTTGAAAAGCAACCAGTTGCACGGGTCAATACCAGCATCCATATTCAAACTGCAACAGCTTCAGGACCTCTCACTTTCTTACAATAATTTCAGTGGCTCGATGAATATCAACGCTACAGCGCCTACTTCTGCTGCTGCATCCTCTTTCCCTAAATTCTATTCATTAGAGTTGGCTTCTTGCCAGTTGCGAACCGTGCCTCAGTTTTTGGCTAACCAGTCCAATTTGGAAATCCTCGACCTCTCCAACAATAATATTCGAGGGGAAATACCAAGATGGATAGGGACACTAGAACACCTTGAAGTTCTCAATCTTTCCTCTAATTTCTTTGAAGATTCCACAACACCACCGCACAATCTTAATCTCACTTTTGCTCATGTCGTCGACCTCCATTCAAACATGCTCCGAGGAAATGTGCTACCCATGTTGTTACAGGTTGACTACTTGGATTTATCAAGAAACAACCTCACTTATGTTATTCCAGATAACATTGGCGACTCCTTATTATCAATCCCGTTGTTCTTCTCCCTTTCGAAGAATAATATCCATGGGTCCATCCCCAAGTCAATTTGCAAAGCTAATCTTAAAGTGCTTGACTTGTCACGTAACCATCTGAGTGGAACTATTCCTGATTGTTTAATGATGGCATCCCTCACGGTATTGAATCTGAGAGATAACAAGTTGAGTGGTGATATTCCACAAAACATCTTGCCAACATGTGGTCTGAAGACATTGGATATTAGCGGGAATTTGTTGCAAGGGCAAATTCCATTATCATTGGCAAATTGCGCATCATTGGAGGTTGTGAACATTGGGGACAATCAAATAGATGGGAAATTTCCATGCCATTTCAGGGCTATGTCAACTCTCCACATCCTTATTTTACGATCTAACAAATTGCATGGGGAGATTCGATGTCCATATGGTCCCGGTACTTGGCAGAAACTTCAAATCGTTGACCTATCATCAAACTATTTCAGCGGCACAATATCTACAAGTCTCCTCACATCTTGGGAAGCTATGAAGGCCAATGCAAACTTTGATTACCTACATCGATTTGTCCCACGAACTGGGTTATTTTATCAAGATCGAGTGATTGTAACAGTCAAAGGTCAGCGGCTAGAACTTGTCAAGATTCTTACTATTTTCACATCGATTGACTTCTCAGGCAATAGATTGGAAGGTCCAATACCGGACACACTTGGGAATCTCAATGCACTTCATTTCCTCAATCTATCACACAATGCCATCTCGGGTTCAATTCCTTCTGTATTGGGGAATTTGCATCAACTTGAGTCATTGGACCTATCAAAGAACTACCTCAATCGAACCATACCAACTCAGCTTGCAAATCTCAATTTCCTTTCATTCCTAAACCTCTCAAACAATCAACTTGTAGGAAGCATCCCAGCTAGCAAATAGTTTCTCACATTTTCTGAAAGTTCTTTCGAGGGAAACCTTGGACTATGTGGCCTTCCGCTCAACAAAAGCTGCTCAATTACCATGAACAGGGCAGAGGAAGTTGGTGATGATCGCAACAATGATGATAGTGAGAAGAAATGGTTTTACCTAGGCATACCACTTGGATTTGTTTTTGGCTTTTGGGTAGTTTGTGGTCCATTAGTGTTTGTTCAATCATGGAGGTTTGCTTACTATCGTTTTTGGGATAAAGTGTTGTTTAGACACTCACGTTCATGAAGATTTCCATTGGGATTCAGTTATTAAACTTGAAAAAGGAGTATTTTCGTTCTTTCCTATGAAATTAAGGTTAGTCTATTGATCAATAGAACTCTTGCTTACTATCGTTTTTGGGATAAAGTGTTGTTCAGACACTCATGTTCATGAAGATTTCCACTTGAAAAGGAGTATTTTCATTCTTTCCACTGAAATTAAGGTTTGTCTATTGATCAATAGAACTCTTGCTTACCAATCAGGAGAAAAAGTAGATTTGCATCTAGTGTAGAGATCAAAATATGACAGAACTATATGGCCATTTTTCTATGAGTTTTGGAATGAAAAATTGGCAATGAAGATTGTTTTAAATTCAGAATGTTTGAATAGGTAAAGTCTAAACCTAAAGCCAAAATGCTATTTGAAACTAGTTGAAGACTCCTTAGTTAGGATTTGAAAAATTTACTTTGCAACATTATTTATCCGCCATATTAGAAAACTAGGTAATATTGAGGATTAAGTGTATTATAAGTCCTAAATCTTATAGCAAAAGTATAACCAAGTGTTTGAACTTTAAAATAGGTCGATCTCGTCCTAATTAATGGAAGTATTTTGTAACACTTTTTTTTGCACAAATTTTAGGATACAATTATACTTTTTTACATTTTTATGATGTAATTGCATTTTTTTACAAGTTTTAGAATTTCTTATACACTTCTGTAGAAAAAGAAAATATTAAAATTATATAGTAGGCCCATGGTATGTGTGAGTTGTTCACCAAGAAGTTACAAAATGTTAAAAAGATTAAAATGACCAGCCAAAAATAGGAAAAAAATGAAATTTTTGAGTAAAGAAAGTTGAGAAAGGAGTAAAGGACTTATGTTTAGGAAGAAAAAACTAGAGACACCCTTATTTTTAAAAAAAAAGTCATGTTACAAAATATGATGCCCGAATATATAACGGAAATTGGCACTTATTTGTTTTCAATACATAAAGATTATATTATATTATGGGAACTCTACCAATATATTTTTCTTTTCTCATTATAAATTTTTAAGCACTTTTACTATAGTCGAATTTTTGCGTGGCCCAGCATATAGGTTTCCCTTGCTAGTAGAATAATTTAGAAAAATTACACTTTCAGTCCCCCAATCTATGATCTTGTGCAATTGGATCTTTTGGAATCTATCCCATTCTCGATCAGGTCCTCCTTGAATAACTCTTAGTATACTGTTGCGGCATGCTAAGATTACATTTTTTTTTTAAATAATTAAGAAAAGGTAGAAGCGAATAATGTCGAAATTGAAAGAAACTATTTTACTAGAAAGCAAGGAAAGTAAAATGCATAAGAGAAGAGTAGGAGAGCAACAGAGGCGAGAATAAGTGGAGGACTGGGTGGCGATAGCCACCACCAGCGATGATGGGTGATGGTTGAATCAATTATGCGCTTTTCCAGTAATTTCTGACATCCTTCTTCAAAATCAGGTTTTAGTTGCTTCTTCACGTACCAACGATTCAAGCTACTCAAGCACGTCTAATTTATTTAGCGCAAGACTGAGTTAAGTTCAAGCCTCATCGTTTCGGATTTTACTTAGTCAACTTTAAGCTCACGATTGACTCGAGCTTTGACAAAAAAAACTAAGTAATGATAATCAAGCCGGATCAATCGAGTCATTTTCACTTGTAAGAACATTTCACATGTCAAACTCGAATTGGAAAAATTTAGCTTCGTCAAGATCGAGTGTGAATTGAGTATCTAGTCTTGAATTTTGAGTCAAGTCCCATTCAAACATCAGACTTTATCGATTTGACTGGACTCAATTACACCTCTTTTTTAAATACTTGTCCACAAGTATAAAAAGAGTCCATTCACATGAAAAGTGAGTCCCATGTCATATTGAATCTTGGCTCCGGTGGGTTGTGATGAGTAGCCCATTTTGAATTTAAAACTTCAGTCCTCGATTTCCAGTAGGAGCCCATTTTGGATTTAAACGAGGCCCATTTGACTTTAGTTGCTTCCTTCTCTGTGGCCGCTAGTCTTCACCTTCCACCGCTGCAGCCTTGTCATCATTCGCATGGCCGAGAGAATTGCGCTCCGCATGGATTGAGTTTGAGGGAGATTTCAGCAAAAATTTGCCTTCCCTCGGAAAAGTCGATTTTTAGAGAATTCTTTCTCATTTCTAGCTCATCACCAAGCCCAAGGCGACGTAGCCATCGCCCGACCGCTGCCTCCGGAGACACCCCTGTTCAACTCTGTTTCGCGACCGTGAAGATTGAAGTGGCCAAAACTCGCTTTCAAGCTCTTCCACCGGTCTTCATTTTAGCCGGCGACGATCATGAGAGCTCCCAATAGTTAAATTGGATTGCCTGCTATGACTTCCCTTGGCTTCATTGACAAGATAATGTCCGATTCTCCATCATGCTATGATTCTGTCCAAGGTAAAGTGAATGTAAAGCTTGTTTTGCTTCAATTAGGATTGGTCATGTTAGAGTCATGTATTTGATTCTTAATTTCGCATGTTAATTTCATTTGCGTATGGTCACAAATAAGAGTTTGAAATCGCAAAAATCTGCTCCATGAACTGCAATTTGTTCACTGAAATGTCTATGAGGTGTCAAGGCAGATTAGTTTCGTCATTTTCTATATCCGAAAATAAGCTGACATAGATAAAGCGATATTAATTGATTTTGAAGTCATTTAAGCGTGAGTTCTAATGTTTTTACAATGGTCAAATACATTTCCGAATCATTATACTTCTTTTCAATGGCGATCGGTGATAAGTATGTAATATGAGTTATTGTTCTCAACCTTCATTTATGGTGACATTTGAGATCAAGGCTTGAGTCCATGTATGGGTCCATATGGGTCATTCACTTTGGTGTTTACCTCCTATATTTTTGGCATATTGATTATCCATTTACTGCATAAAAAAATTAGGGATTAATTTTTAACCCTTAAAAAAAATAAAGAATTGAATTGAGTAGCAAATAATGTAAGGAGCATTCATTTATTTATTATTATTGCATCAATGACAAATGGGTTTGAATTGATGGTTCTGAATTTAACTTAATAAGTTGAACTAAGCCCGTAGAGAGAAGGAATTGGCCCAAACCCATTATTTTTTTATGATTAAAAATTAACTTATGAGGAATGGCGATTAGATATATTTGGTAAGTCTTTGACATATTCATGCAATATACACCCTGAGAGATATATTTCACACAGAATGAAAGATTTTGGATGAAATATCAAAAAAAATAAAATGGAATATTACACGTGGAAGCATATACTCGATGTCATGCTTTGGGCAACCTATTTTGAAAGAGGCGGCATACTGGCATGAAGAAAGAAATCTTTTCGTATAAAGGGAATGTGCTTATAGAGTGAAAATAGGAAAAGAAAGAAATTATATGCATCTTCAAGAAAAGGAAAGCGGGTGGTGTCCATCCTGAAAGAAATCCTACCATTGACCTATAAAAGACTCTTGATGGTGTGACACAGAGTGAGGTCACGCAATTTAATACACGGCCACAATTATGAGTGTTCATAAAGAGGACGTGAGCTAGAAAAGAAGGGTTCTTTTCTTCTCTGAACAGTGCAGGAAGTAAAAGACAAGAAGAAAGGATGGTCAGGACTTTCCAAATAAGGTTAATACCCTGAAAAAACTTCAAATTGGTACACTTGTGACAATTTTATTTCAAACTATTTTTTTGACCATAAAAAACCTCAAACCGGTATGCATGTGATAAATTTACCCCGACTAACCATAAAAAAACCATAAACTAGTACATTTATAATAAATTTACCCAAACTAATTTATTCGACCGCAAAAAACCCCCAAACTAATAAATTATGACAAATACACCATCCGCTAAATTGGATTAATACTAGAAAAATCAAACTATGACAAATAAAGTGAACTATTACGTGTCATTTAATTTAATAATTTAATAGTAAAATTTAACAAAAACTAACAAATGGTAAATTTATTACAAGTGTACCAGTTTTGGATAAGTTTGTCAAAGGTATACCAGTTTGAGGTTATGGTCAAAAAAATAATTTGGGGTAAATTTGTCACATGTATACTAATTTGAGGTTTTTCAAGATATTAACCCTTCCAAATATATGTTTAGAAGGCATTTTTCAAAGACAGTTTTACCAATTGGTCTATGCATTTTACCAAATCTCTTTAAGCTCCCTCGACTGGTGCCTCCAGCTGCTCGATCGTGAAGCCGACGCCTGCCTTCACCATCCACGGCTGCCGTTCCTCCGTCAAATCACTGCTGCTACCTGTCCAAATCGGTGCCTGCATCGCCTTCGCCACCACTCGCCAGAACCCATCCTGACATCACGACCAGCCCGAGCGCCGCCACACCCGGGCTCTCCACAATCGCTGTAGGCCCGAGTGCTGCTGTCAGTGACCCATCGCCCGAGCTGACGACAACCGAGCTTGCCGCTATGATCATCGTCGTGACCCAACACCGAGTCTCGTCCGTGACGAGTTACCATTTGCTTATCCGAGTCGAGCTCCCGCCACGTCAACGAGCTATTTCACCAAGCCTCCCGCAGCGCTGGCGAATTACCGTTCTCCCGAAGTCCACCAGCGAAGAGAGAGGGGCACATAAAGAGCAATTAAAAAAGGACTTTCTTTCTCTTTGCAGGCCATTCACGTTGACCAGTGAAGTCCAAGCGAATCGATCCCCAGGAGGCCAGGCATCTCTCGCTTTTGTGACGCAAGTCCGGCAAGCGTGCAAATAGATAGCAACGGCTGCTATTCGCATCTTGCAGTCGGCGACATCGCAGCTACAGTCCAGAACCGTTCCTTAGTCGAAGCGGTCGCCACAGCGAGTCGTCCTTGTGCCATCACGCCAAGCCCCGATCACGAATCCTTGGTGCTGGTCCCATTTTGGAAACAAATAATCCAAACAAGGTAATTTTCTTGAACCAAATTTCATCTCGATCTTATTGCTTAAATTTGAATATTTGATACTAATAGTGATTTCGTTGAGACTTTAGGCATTATTCAATATGATATTATTGGTTAAAAATTTTATAATTACTAATTTGATCGTAAGATTTTGGATCACTTTTAAAAAAAAAAAAAAAATTTTTTTGCACATAATGATGTTTTGGCTTTAAAATCATTATAATTATTAATTTGATTTGTTATGTTTAGGGTTACAATAATTGTTAATTTTATCCATGAAAGATTATTTTTTCAATTATTTAAATCTTTTATTTGAATTTTCAATGAATATCTTGAGTGGATTGGATATAATGCATATATTTAGTAATATTGCTTCTTTTGAAAACACTCAAAAGATCAAATTGTGCATGTGCATTAGATAGGATAGTTCCCTAAATTAGGATTACATTTTTTTTTTTTTTTTGGGGATTAGATTGCATGATAAAAAATTCATTTGTTCTAAAAAACTTGAAGACTTGGGAGAGCCCACTCAAGGTGGTTCACTCAATGTTAGATCGGGACAGATGGATTATAATGGTTATCGTGGTGGTCAAAGATGGTGACCGATTGTAGTCGTTTGCTAAGAATGCCAGCTATTGACAGGTAAGTTTTTCTGTGTAGCTCGAAGTTTGGTTGTCTTGAAGAGGAAAAGGGCAAGAGGGACAAATATCAATGAATAAAAGAGAACAAGAAAAGTTAATGTTAAGAAAATCTTAAATTATTACACTTATGATAAAATTTCCTTAATTAATTTTTTGACCACCAAAATTCCAAATTGATACATATGTGATAATTTACCAAAAATTATTTTTTATTATAAAACCCAAAATCAATTCATTTTTGACAGATTTACTCCTCACTAATTTATGTTAATATTGAATAATACCACAAAAATTACAAATTAATACATATATAACAAACGAATGGTAAAACCTCAAAATGGTATACCCATCAACTACCATGTGTGATTTCACTCAATAATTTGACGGTAAAATTTAATAGAAACTAATAAATGACAAATTTGTTGTGGTATTGACCCAAACAAGAATAGAGAGAAAAATATGGAATAATAGGAATGGGGTATGGGCCATAGGGTGATTTCATTAGAGGTCAGGCTTGGGAGTTTCATATTCGAATTTGGGTTTGTGACAATCTTAAATGAGATGGGGGCTTGGTTAATTTTGGGCTTGACTTAGCTTAGATGGGTTTGGGTTGAATCATTTTCAGAAAGATATGAAAAGGGGCCCAATTGTGAGACCACCGTGCGGCCCTATTCAGGCCTAAGGGGTCCGGTCCGAGTGAAAATTAAAAAATAGAAAAAAAAAGTTGAAAAAACTGATCGTGCATAGTTTAATTGGGTGCATGATGAAAATAAAAAGAAGAAACATTTACCTACAAAAATAATTATTTCAAAAGAAACCGAGACCTTGATTAAATCGTTTAGTTTTAGTGCTATATTTAGCATAATTTATATTTAAATAGTTTACACTATTAAAAAAAATCGGATTCGATTTGAAGTTGGCTCACGGGATTGTTATCCTACAGCTAACAATGTCATTTTTTTTTAACCGACTCGTATTGGTTTACTTTATCGCATTCAATCTTTTACTCGTTCTTTTATTATTATTCTTGCCGAATTTGTAGTGATATTTTTCAGTTACATTTGTGTCATGACTTACTTTTTCTAGTTCGATTTTTTGGTTACATCATACTATCATAATAAAAATAAAAACATTGCCTGGATACTTAATAAATGAGAACTTTGGAATTCATAATTTGGTAGAAAAGACTATGCACGATCGAATTTATGATTTGATTACACTTTTTTTTTAAGTTTCCACAAGTTTTAGTGCACTTATCCAAAAACTATTGAACTTATGGAGTAGGCCTATGGTATGTGAGCGTTGTTCATCTAAAAATTACAAAATATTAAAAAGATTAAAATGACCAGCCAAAAATATGGGGAAAAAAACTAAATCTTTGTTTAAAGAAAGGTGAGAGAGGAGTAAAGGACTTAGGTATAGGGGGAGAAAAAGACTAGAAAACACCCTTATTTTTCAAAGAGGTTATGTTACAAAGTACTATGACAGAAATTTACAACGAAAATTGACATTTATTTGTTTTCAATATATAAAGATTATATTATAATTCTGGAACTCTACGAACGAATTTTCCTATTCTCCTTTTTACTGCAGTTGATAAATTTAAGCATACCGGTGCTCCCTTGCTAGTAGAAAAATTATTTAGAAAGAATAAGTTCACTTTAAGTCCCCTAATTTTTGTTCTTGTGCAACCAAATCTTCTCGAACCGACTCCTCTAACTCTACCCATTCTCAACTAGGTCCTTCTTAAATAATTTTTAGTATGTTGAGGTAGCAGGCTAAGATGAAAAATTTTCATTATTAGAAAAGGGAAAAAGCCACGAAAAAGCCCTGAACTTTGCTTAAAGTGACACATTTACCCCAAACTTTTTTTTTGTGACGTGAAATACCCCAAACTTTTCAAATCGTGACAAATTTACCCATCAATGGCATTTTTATCTTTTTATTCTGCTTTTTCCTTTTTTCTTTTTTTTTTCTTTTTTTCTTCTTCTTCTCTCTGCTGGCCATGGCGGAGCCGGTGAAGGGAAGCCAACGTCAGGCGAGGGCAGGGACACCCTCGCCCGACACAAGCAAGGGCGGCCCTCGCGGCGTCAGGGGAGGACCGAGACACCCTCGCCGACGACGAGCGAGGGCAAGGACACCCTTGCCTGACGCAATCAAGGGCTACCCTAGCCCGACGCCGGCAAGGGCAACCCTCACCAAACGCCGGCAGAGGGAAGAGAGAAGAAAAAAATAAATTTTAAAAAAATGAAAATACCAAAATGCCATATAGTTTTGGGATAAATGTATCACATAACAAAAGTTCAGGGTTTTTTGTGTCACAAAAAAAAAATTGAGGTAAATGTGTCAAATGGGCAAAGTTCAGGGTTTTTCGTGGTTTTTTTTCTATTAGAAAAAGGTAAAAGTCAATAATAAAAAGGATTAATACCCTGAAAAACCCCAAACTGGTACACTTGTGACAAATTTACCTTAAACTATTTTTTTGACCATGAAAAACCCCAAACTGGTATACCTATGACAAATTTACCCTAACTGACTATAAAAAACCCTAAAGCGATACATTTATGACAAATTTACCCCAAATTAATTTATTCGACTACAAAAAACCCCAAAATGATAAATTTGTGACAAATATACCCTATGCTAAATTGGATTAATACCACAAAAAAATCACAAAAATTGTGAACGGTGACAAAATGAGCGTAAAATCCTAAATTGGTATACCTACAACCGTCACGTGTCATTTAACTTAATAATTTGAGAATAAAATTTAACGAAAACTAACATAGGGTAAATTTGTCACAAGTGTACTCAGCTTTGGGGTAACTTTGTCAAATGTATACCAGTTTTGGGTTTTTTGTGGTCAAAAAAATAGTTTTTGGTAAATTTGTCACTAGTGTACCAGTTTGAGGTTTTTCAAGATATTAACCCTAATAAAAATCAAAAGAAACTGATTTTATTCTAGAAAATAAGGAAAGTAAAATGTAGAAAACAAAAAGTGGAAGAGCAAGACACGCGAGAAGGGGCGGACGAATTATTTGCGGCAGCCTTCACCAGCGATGATGGGTGATGGTCCGAAGATGAGAAGAACTCATCTCATCAGGCTTGACCTCTTGGGAGAAGAAGTCGTGACTGAAATGATTACGCGCTTTACCAGCATTTTCACGCATGCTTCTTCAAGTACCAAAGATTCAAGCTGCTCAGGCACGACTAAATCATTTACGAGTTGAAGGGCGACACTGAGTCAAGGTCGAGCCTCATTGGTTCGAACTTCATGACAATCGACTTAGAGCTCACGACTGGATCAAGCTTCAACAAAAACTCATTTCTAGTAATCAGGTCGAATCAACCGAGTCAATTTCAGCTTTTAAAAACATTTCACAAGTCGAACCCGGTCCGGAAAAATTGAGCATCGTCGAGATCAGGTTCGGATCGAGTATCGATTCTTGAATTTACAAGTCTAGCCCCATTCAAACATTACACTATATCGACTCGGTTACAATCAATTACACTTCTCTTTTAAGCACTTGCCGACAGATATTCCTAACAACCCTTGGAAAACGGTCTTGGTCATCACCTTCAATTGCTTCCTTCTCCGTGGCCACTAGTCTTCACCTTCAACCGCTGCAACCTTGTTGCCGATCGTCGTCCGCACGGTAGAGAATCGCGCTCCGCATGGATTGAGTTTGAGGGAGACTTCACCAAAAATTTTCCTCAAGGAATCGATTTTCAGAGACTTCTTTCTCATTCCTAGCTCATCACCACGCCCAAGGCAAAGTAGCCATTGCCTGAGCGCTGCCTCCGGAGAAGCCCCTGTTCCTGTTCAACTATATTTCGCGACCGTGAAGATTGAAGTGGCCAAGACTCACTTGAAGCTCTTCCAACGGTCGTCATTTTGGCTGACAACGATCGTGAGAGCTCCCAATAAATTGGACTGCCTACTACTATGACTTACCTTGACTTCATTGACAAGATAATCTCCAATTCCATCATACTATGATTCTGACCAAGGTGAAGTGAGTGTAAAGCTTGTTTTGCTTCAATTAGGGGTCATGTTAGAGTCATGTATTTGATTCTAAACTTCGCATGTTAATTTCATTTACGTATGGACACAAATACGAGTTGGAAATCGCAAAAATCTGTTCCATTGACTGCAATTTGTTCACCGAAATGTCTATGAGGTTTCAATGCGGATAATTAGTTTCGTCAAATTCTGAATCCGAAAGTATGCTGACATAGATTAAGTGATATTAATTGATTTTCAAGTCATTTAAGCATGAGTTGTAATGTTTTCACGATGGCCAAATATATTTCAGAATCATTATACTTCTTTTCAATGGCGATGATGAGTATGTGATATGAGTTTTTGTTCTCAACCTTCATTTATGGTGATATTCATGATCGAGGCCTCTACCTTGTTAGTCTTCCACAGACAGTTTCCTGTATGTATGGGTCACAGTGGAATATAGATGGTGACCAATTGCAGTTGTTTGCTAAGAATGTCAGTTATTGATGTGTAAATTTGTGTATGGGTAGCTCAAAGTTTGGTTGTCTTGAAGAGGAAAAGGGCTACAGGGACAAATATCAATGAATAAAAGAAAACAAGAAAAGTTAATATCACAAAAATCTTAAATTAGTATATCTATAACAATTTATCCTAAATTAATTTTTTGACTATCAAAAACTCCAAATTGATACACATGTGACAATTTACCAAAAGCTATTTTTTTTTTTTACTCTAGAAAATCCAAAACCAATTGATTTGTGACATATTTACTCTCTCATTAGTTTATGTTAAATGAATTAATATCACAAAAATTATAAACCAATACACATGTAACAAACTAATGGTAAAACTTCAAACCAGTACGCCCGTCAACTACCACGTGTAATTTAACTCGACAATTTGACAGTAAAATTTCACGGGAACTTACAAAGGATAAATTCGTCATGATTGTAGCAAATTAGGGTTTTTTTGTGGTTAAAAAGATAGTTTATGGTAATCTTTCATGTAAATTGATTTGGCATTTTTCGTGATCAAAACAATAATAAAGAGAGAGAAATATGGAATAACAGGAATTGGGTATGGGCTATAGGGTGATTTCATTAGAGACCGGGCTTGGGAGTTTCCATATTCGAATTTGGGTTTGTGACAGTCTTGAATGAGTTGGGGGCTTGGCTAATTTTGGGCTTGACTTAGCTTAGATGGGTTTGGGTTGAATCTCATTTTCAGAAAGATAGGCTTATTTTCTAATTGAAAAGAGGGCTCAATATGAGGGCCCAATTGTGAGACCACCGTGCGGCCCTATTCGGACCCGGCCTAAGGGATCCGGTCCGAGTGAAAATTAAAAATAAAATTTTAAAAAAAATTAAAAAGTTGAAAAAACTGATCGTGCATACTTTAATTGGGTACATGATGAAAATAGAAAAGAAGAAACATTTATCTACAGAATAATAAATTCGAAAGAAATAGAAAAAAATTGAAAGATAGTTAGAAACCAAGACCTTGATTAGGTTGTTTAGTTTTAGTGCTGTATTTAGCATAATTTATATTCAAATATTTTACACTATTAGAAAAATTGGATTCAATTTGAAGTTAGCTCACAGGATTGTTATCCTATAGCTTAATAAAAAGGTATGTTCTTCTTTTTTACCGACTTGTATTGGTTTGCTTTATCGCATTCAATCTTTTGCTTATTCTGTTATTATTATTCTTGCCGAATTTGTAGTGATATTTTTATGTTACATTTGTGTCATGACTTACTTTTTCTAGTTCAATATTTTGGTTACATCATACTGTCATAATAAAAATATAAACATTGCCTTGATACTTAATAAATGAGAACTTTAGAATTCATAATTTGGTACAAAGGACTGTATGCACAATCAAATTTATGATTTGATTACACTTTTTTTTTCAAGTTTCACAACTTTTAATGCACTTATCCAAAAACTGTTGAACTTATGGAGTAGGCCTATGGTATGTGAGAGTAGTTCATCTAGAGATTACAAAATATTAAAAAGATTAAAATGATCAGCCAAAAATATGGAAAAAAAAAAACGAAATCTTTGTTTAAAGAAAAGCGAGAGAGGAGTATAGGACTTAGGTATAGGAGAAAAAAAGACTAGAAAGACCCTTATTTTTCAAAAAGGTTATGTTACAAAGTACGATGACAGAAATTTACAAAAAAAATTGACATTTATATGTTTTCAATATATAAAGATTATATTATAATGCCGAAACTCTATGAACATATTTTCCTATTCTCCTTTTTACTGCAGTTGACAAATTTAAGCATACCGGTGCGCCCTTGCTAGTAGGAAAATTATTTAGAAAGATTAAGTTCTTGTGCAACCGGATCTTTTCAAATCAACTCCTCTAACTCTACCCATTTTTAACAGGGTCCTTCTTAAATAATTTTTGGTATGTTAAGGCGTCACGATAAATTTTCATTATTAGAAAAAGGTAAAAGTCAATAATGAAAACCAAAAGAAACTGATTTTATTCTAGAAAATAAGGAAAGTAAAATGTAGAAAACAAAATGTGGAAGAGCAAGACACGCTAGAAAGGGGTGGACGAATTATTTGGGGCAGCCTCCACTAGCGATGATGGGTGATGGTCTGAAGATGAGAAGAACTCACCTCAGGCTTGACCTTTTGGGAGAAGAAGTCGTGATTGAAATGATTACGCGCTTTACCAGCATTTCCACGCATGCTTCTTCCAAGTCAGGTTTTAGTTGCTTCTTCAAGTACCAAAGATTCAAGCTGCTCAAGCACGACTAAATCATTTACGAGTTGAAGGCCGACACTGAGTCAAGGTCGAGCCTCATTTGGTTCAAACTTTACGACAATCGACTTTGAGCTCACGACTAGATCAAGCTTCAACAAAAACTCATTTTTGGTAATCAAGTCGAATCAACCAAGTCAATTTCAGCTTGTAAAAACATTTCACGTTGAACCCGGTCCAAAAAATTGAGCATTGTCGAGATCGGGTTCGGATCGAGTATCCATTCTTGAATTTTCGAGTCTAGCCCCATTCAAACATTACACTATATCATTAATGGAAATTTTTTGAAGTGATGAGTAATAGCTCTGGTTATTCGCGGTTCAAAAATTCTTTTTTAGGTAATTCATACCATCCATACATAGTATTTTCATCTAAGATTTCAATTCTTCCGTATTTCAACAGTAGCGTATTGTCCCATGGAGCTAAGGTCCAAAATAGGGAAGAAAGAGGTGTTTCCACGACTCTACGACTCAGCTAATTGTTCTACACGTCTTACTTGGCGTAGCTTGTTACATGGGTCGTGAGTGGGAACTTAGTTTCCGTCTGACTCGATTACAATCTATCACACTTCTCTTTTAAGCACTTGTTGACAAATATTCCAAACAACACTTGGAAAACGGTCTTTGTCATCAGTTGGACATTCGTTCAAAGAAGGCAATCTAGCACATGGTCATGACTTTCTACAAGATGAAGGTACGTAGCGGTGAAAAAGAAAGAAAATCGGCACAACGGTTAATTACCACAGATCTGCCATGGAAGTCAATCCAGCAGTTACATTCCCATTATGGACCCACAATACAATTAAAATATCTTCCACTTGAATTTCTTAATCACACTAGTCCAAGGTTGCTAAAATAATGAGAACACTAAAGTAGACCCAGGCACAAAGAAAGACCAACCGTCATCGATAGAAAAATTTCCGCTTTCAATCAGTTGTCAAGCTTTAACGAATGTACTCCATTTTGGCAAAGAGCAGGTGATTTTTTCAACGACATTTTCATCTATCACTAAATTAAGGGAAAATCTCAAATAGGGACTTAAAGTACCCTCATTTTCTCAAAAGATGACCTAAAGTGAAATCTGTCTCAAATAAGGACCCAAAATGGTTATTTAGTCTCAAAGAAGGACCTCAGTCGCCGGCTAGTAAATAGTTACATATCCGATGCATTTTCTAGTAGCCTTATTAGGGTATTTTCGTCCAACTTTTTTTTTTTTTCATTTTTGGTTGTCCTGCTCATCGTCTTCTTTAGGGCACGTCTCCTTTGACTTCCCCCATGAAACAACACGCTGCAATTATGCATTTCGAAAGGCACCCATTTGTTGCCTTCACTTAGGAATACCAACAAACACCGACTGAGCATACACACCATTATATCCAAAACGCACAGAACCCTGAACTGTTCACTCGAGACGGTAATGACACAAAGCAAAGGGGAAGGAAAACGAAGTGCCCACCTTCTTGGGTACCTCTTTTGGTCCGAAAGCCTGGAAATTTGCGCTCAGCATGCTCGGTTTGGGCGAGCTCAAGACAGAGAAGAGAGCTCGAAGCAGCTATCCGCAACTAGCCACCGGCACCTTTTCTTCATCATCAGTTGCCTCCTGACAATGACAGTGAGCCAGTTTGCAACACCACTAATCGTCCTGGCATCAAAGACCGAGAAGAATTTCTTTGATTCCAGAGATCTTGTAGTGAGTGAATTTAACGAATTCAAATACGTTCCTCGGAATATGTTTGTCATCTTCGTTTGATTTTCCTGATGCATTTGTTGCAACTATGTTCGGTTGTTGAGCTGAGTGGTCTGTTCTTGTGCTTGTTGGGGGCTGCAAGAATCACCCACGGAGCTCAAGGGATTGCCTCTTTGGCCACTAGATGGCACATGCTACTGACTTTTGCTTCTGCTTCTGGTTCGAACCGCCCGAAACCCAAAACCGTGGAACATGACGACTCGCACAGTGACACTAACTCCGATCTCCTCATCCCAATCTCCACCTTCTCGATTCTAGCTCATTCCAAATCCGACAAGCACTAGGTCAGTCCATATCCACACATATCCATACACATGAAATCCATCATTGAAGCTCAAACCTCACTTCGATACCATCTCTCATTCGATGTACTGTATGTGCAGTGGCGTAGTTGGAGCAGAACAACGGTGGGATGACACTATACGGGTTTGCACTGGACCGCGGTCGAGGCACCCTCACCAGATTTGGCGAGGGCTCGGCGGCCCTCGCCCACTACCGGCAATGGGCGTCCAGGCCTCGCCAGCCCTTCCCAAGTCCAATCTTCTTGGTCTGGGTAAGGAGAAGACGAAGAGGGGAAGAAGAAGATGATGAACATTGCAACCATAGACCCCCCCAAAAAAAAAGAAGAGAACAAACCGAAAAAAAAAAAAAATGGACAAAAATACCTCTAATCAGGTTACCGGAATATGCATTGGAGAAGCATCTATTCACCAGCCGGCAAGTGAAGTCTTTTTTTGAGACTAAATGACCACTTTGGGTCCTTATCTAAGACAGACTGCATTTTAGGTCATCTTTTAAGAAAAAGTATACACTTTGGGTTCCTATTTAGGATTTTCCCCTAAATTAATCTCCAATCTAATAAAAATGTTTTTTTTTTCCGACTCGTATTGGTTTACTTTATCGCATTCAATCTTTTACTCATTCTTTTATTATTATTCTTGCTGAATTTGTAGTGATACTTTTATGTTACATTTGAGTCATGATTTACTTGTTCTAGTTCAATGGTTTGGTTACATCATACTATAATAATAAAATAAAAACATTGCATGGACACTTAATAAACAAGAACTTTAGAATTCATAAATTGGTACAAAAGACTATGTGGACAATCAAATTTATGATTTGATTACACTTTTTTTTAAGTTTCACGACTTTTAGTACACTTATCCGAACTTATGAAGTAGACCAATGGTATGTGAGAGCTGTTCATCTAGAGATTACTAAATATTAAAAAGATTAAAATGACCAGCCAAAAATTAAAGACAAAAAAAAAAATCTTTGTTTAAAGAAAGGTGAGAGAGGAGTAAAGGACCTAGGTATAGAGAAAAGAAAAAAAAAAAAAGACTAGAAACACCCTTATTTTTCAAAAAGGTTATGTTACAAAGTACGATAACAGAAATTTACAATGAAAATTGACGCTTATTTGTTTTCAATATATAAAGATTATATTATAATGCTGGAACTCTACGAACATATTTTCCTATTTTCCTTTTTACTGTAGTTGACAAATTTAAGCATACCGGTGCTCCCTTGCTAGTAGGAAAATTATTTAGAAATATTAAGTTCACTTTAAGTCCCTTAATTTATGTTCTTGTGCAACCGGATCTTTTCGAATCGGCTCCTCTAACTCTATCCATTCTTAACCGGGTCCTTCTTAAATAATTTTTGGTATGTTAAGGCGTCATGCTAAGAAGATAAATTTTCATTATTAGAAAAAGGTAAAAGTCAATAATGAAAATCAAAAGAAACTGATTTTATTCTAGAGAATAAGGAAAGTAAAATGTAGAAAACAAAATGTGGAAGAGCAAGACGGGCGAGAAGGG
This sequence comes from Eucalyptus caleyi, assembly GCA_014182885.2. NCBI lineage: Eukaryota > Viridiplantae > Streptophyta > Magnoliopsida > Myrtales > Myrtaceae > Eucalyptus > Eucalyptus caleyi. Next base: position 13,533,532 of record CM024466.2, on the reverse strand, counting down.
GCGGACGAATTATTTACGGCAGCCTCCATCAGCGATGACGGGTGATGGTCGGAAGATGAGAAGAACTCATCTCGGGCTTGACCTTTGGGAGAAGCAGTCGTGATTGAAATGATTACGCTTTTTACCAGCATTTTCACGCATGCTTCTTCCAAATCAGGTTTTAGTTGCTTCTTCAAGTACCAAAGATTCAAGCTGCTCAAGCACGACTAAATCATTTACGAGTTGAAGGCCGACACTGAGTCAAGGTCGAGCCTCATTGGTTCAAACTTTACGACAACTGACTTTGAGCTCACGACTGGATCAAGCTTCAACGAAAACTCATTTCCGGTAATCAGGTCGAATCAACCGAGTCATTTTCAGCTTGTAAAAACATTTCACAAGTCAAACCCAGTCCCGGAAAAATCGAGCATCGTCGAGATGGGCTTCGGATTGAGTATCCATTCTTGAATGTTTTAGTCTAACCCCATTCAAAATTACACTGTATCAACTCGATTACAATCATTTACACTTCTCTTTTAAGCACTTGCCGACAAATATGCCAAAGAACGCTTGGAAAACGGTCTTGGTCATCAATTGGACATTCGTTCAAAGAAGGCAATCTAGCACATGATCGTGACTTTCTACAGGATGACGGTACCTAGTGGTGAAAAAGAAAGAAAATCAGCACAACGGTTTATTACCTCACATCTTCCATGGAAGTCAATCCAGCAGTTACATTCCCATTACGGACCCACAATACAATTGAAATATCTTCCACTTAGAATTTCTTAATCACACTAGTCCAAGGTTACTAAAATGATGAGAACACTAAAGTAGACCCAGGCACAAGAAAGACAACGTCATCAATAGAAAAATTTCTGCTTTCAAACAGTTGTCAAGCTTTAACGAATGTACTCCATTTTGGCAGAGAGCAGGTGATTTTTCAATGACATTTTCATCCATCACCAAATTAATCTCCAATCTAGTAAAAACAAAATGGGCCCATTCACGTGAGAACCGAATCCATCTCCAATTCAATCTTGGCTCCGGCGGGTTGTGACAAGCATGGACCAATTATAAAACCTCGCAGCTTTTAGAAGTGCAATATCTCCGTCTTTCCACCCTTCAACCACCCCCTTGAATTTGGGCACTTTATTAACCCATCCAGATTTTCGTCATTGACTATATAGCTCACACATTCCAATTCCCAAAGCTGGTCATTATCCCCCACCCGATCGAGGTTTGATTTTTCCGGGTTTGGCCAGCGTCTGGAATTGAAACGGATCTCTGGCAACCAAAGAAATCGGCTAAGGGATAAAGAAAAGCCGACAAACGCAAAAAAAAAACGCGCTTTTGCACCTATTCCCTACACTTGAGTCCATAAAGAAAGTGGCATCATCCGTCCTCCAACCAACGTATACATTTGACAAATTCGTCCCCTCCGGCAGGCGCTTACTTTGACTGTTCCTCGTGTCCCCACTCTGAACCGCCCCCTGTCTTCCTCCTCCTCCACCTACCTGCAACTCTCTGTTCTTCAGCTGCCCGTTTCACAGCAGATCCCTCTCTCGAAGGTCGTCATGTTCATGGGCTTTCGAATTCTTGAACTCAGAGCAGCTGGTTCTCTCAATTGCAGGAGTGTCTCCTGATCTGCTCGAAACAAATGAGGATTTGGCTCCTCCTATGGCTGGTCTTCATACTCGCGCAAACCAACCCCTTCAGCATAGGCAGGATCTTGGTTTCGGGGCAGTGTCTCGGCAATCAGAAATCGCTGCTGCTGGAATTGAAGAATAGCCTCGACTTCACTGCTTCTTTGTCCTCGAAATTGGTCAGATGGCCACAGAGCAATGATTCTTGGGATGGCGTGACCTGCGAAGATGGCCAAGTTACGGGTCTTGATCTGAGCAACGAGAGTATTGCTGGTGGACTTAACGACTCATCGAGTCTTTTCAGACTCAAGTATCTTCAGAGGCTGAATTTGGCCTTCAACCGCTTCCAGTTTTTGGAGATCCCATCTGGGTTCGGTAATCTTACCAATTTGGTGTACCTGAATCTTTCAAATGCGGGCTTCACAGGACAGATTCCCATTGGAATATCACGTTTGACAAGGTTGGTTACTCTTGATGTATCCATGCTTTATTTTCCTGGGCTCACTTCACTGAAAGTGGAGAATCCGAATCTAAAGATGCTTGTGGTGAATCTTAGCGAGCTGAGAGAGCTGCACCTTGACGGAGTGAACGTGTCTGCTACAGGCAATGAATGGTGCAATGCCCTGTCTTCTTCACTGCCGAAACTTCAAGTGTTGAGCATGATAAATTGTAATCTATCAGGTCCCATTGAGTCTTGCTCTTCCCTCGTGAATCTTCATTCTCTGTCAGTGATTAAACTGGACGGCAATAATCTGTCTACCACCGTCCCGGAGTTCTTTGCCCTCTTCGGCAATTTAAGAACTCTGCATCTCAGTTCTTGTGGCCTGCACGGAGTATTCCCTCAAAAAATCTTCCAGGTACAAACACTTCAGACCCTTGACCTATCAGTCAACCAACTTCTTCAGGTTTCTTTGCCAGAATTTCCAGAAAATGGTTCTCTTCAGACACTGGTTCTTAGTTTCACAAATATTTCCGGGAGACTCCCATATTCAATCGGTAATCTCAGAAATCTGTCAACAATAGCATTGGTTAATTGCAGCTTGGGTGGAAATATCCCAAGCTCTTTCACCAATCTTTTGCGACTGACTTTTTTAGACTTGTCATTGAATAATTTTACTGGTTTAATTCCATCACTCAGCAAGTCCAAGAATCTGACACAAATCACTTTGTCCCACAATAAGCTAACTGGTCCGATTAATTCGACACAGTGGAAATCCCTGTTGACTCTTCTTAATATCGACCTGGGATACAATTCACTAGAAGGAAATATTCCTTCGTCTCTGTTTGCACTTCCATCGATTCAGAAGCTTCAACTTTCCAACAACCAATTTTCTGGTCAACTGATGGGATCTTTTAACGCTACATTGCACATGCTGGATACAGTCGATCTGAGCAACAACAATATAGGAGGAGAACTACCGATGTTTATATGGAAACTCCGAGGGCTCAAGTACCTCTCACTTTCTTCCAATAATTTCAGTGGCTCATTACATATTAATTTGGTTTGCCAGCTGAAAAATCTTTCTTATTTGGACCTTTCCTACAATCGTTTTTCCATTAATGCCACAAATACTGCTTCCCAGGCGTCTCCATTCCCTGAACTTAGAACTTTAAGGTTGGCTTCTTGCCAGTTGAGGACTTTACCTGATTTCCTGGCTGAGCAACCCAGATTGGGATATCTAGACCTCTCTAACAATCATATTCAGGGCAAGATACCAAAATGGATATGGGGGCTTCAAAATCTTCAGTATCTTAATCTTTCGTCTAATTTACTAGACGATATTGAAACACTGTCACTTAATCTTACTTCTAGTCTGTCTGTTCTTGACCTCCATAAGAACAGCCTCCATGGACAAATGTTGCCTCTGCCGCCATCTGCCATATACATGGACTTCTCAAGTAACAACTTCACTTTAGTCATTCCACCTGCTATTGGTATGAGTCTTTCTGGAGCAATATTCCTCTCCCTGTCTAATAACAAGTTCCAAGGGTCTATCCCAAAATCAATTTGCAAAGCTGAATATCTTGAGGTACTTGACCTATCTCATAATAATTTGACAGGAAATATTCCTGATTGCTTAGTGATGGAGTCTCTCAAGGTGTTAAACCTGAGAAATAATGCCTTGGATGGGAGCATTTTCAATATCACCGAAACATGTGGTTTGAAGACTTTGGATCTGAGCTATAATCTATTACAAGGGGAGCTCCCAAAGTCATTGGCAAATTGCACAAATCTGGAGGTTTTGGACATTGGAAACAACCAGATTGATGATGTGTTTCCATGTCAACTGAAGAGCATTGCAAGTATTCGTGTCCTTGTTTTACGATTCAACAAGTTCCATGGAAAGGTTGGATGTCCAAAGCCTCATGGCACTTGGAAGATGCTTCAAATTGTAGACATATCTTCCAACAATTTCAGTGGCGCTCTGCCTGCTAAATGCCTCACAACTTGGGAGGCTATGAAGTTTAATGTAGACATTAATCATATCCAATATCCATTTCTTCGCTTGAGTGGACTCTATTATCAGGACACATTAAGCGTCACCCTCAAAGGTCTGCAAGTGGAGCTGGTGAAGATCTTGACTGTTTTCACTTCAATCGACTTCTCATGCAACAATTTTGAAGGTCAAGTACCTGATACTCTAGGGGATCTCAAAGCGCTTTATCTCCTCAACTTATCGAGGAATGCATTATCAGGGCCAATTCCTTCATCCCTAGGAAACTTGCAACAGCTTGAGTCCTTGGACCTTTCATGGAACCATCTCAATGGGACGATTCCCACACAGCTTTCAGACCTTAATTTTCTTTCCTTGCTGAACCTCTCATACAATGAACTTGAGGGAAGCATCCCAGCAGTCAAACAATTTCTCACCTTTTCAGCAAGTTCCTTTGAAAATAATAGCGGATTGTGTGGATTTCCGCTGAAAACAAGTTGCTCAGATCCCGATAGCAAGGGAACAGATTACTCAGATACCAACAGCACTAAGCATGGGAAGAATGATTCTGATGGCTGGGGAAGCATTAATTTTCCATTCATTCTTGTCGGCTTGGGTTTCGGTGCGGGTGCTGCGGTTGTTGTTGCGCCTCTTACCATTTGGAAGACAGGCCAAGAATGGTATGACAATCTAGTGGATAAGATCCTCGAGGTGGTTCTTCCCAAGATGGGATTTACGTACACAAGGCATCACGATGACAACTTTGAGGGAGACGAGGATTTCGAAACCAGCAGCACAGCTATCTTAGGCGGCTATGGTAGCAATGAATTTGATGAACAAGAAGAGGAAGAGGAAGAATCTTGGGGACGGTATTGTGTGTTCTGTACCAAAATAGACCTCAGTGTGAAGAAAGTCATACATGATCCGAAGTGCACATGCTATGACTCGCCACCTATGTCATCTTCTTCCTCCTATTCATCCTCGTCTTCTTCATAGGCACTTTCTTGGTCTCTACTCTGAGCTTTTCTTTGCTTGCCTTACTGTTCTTTGCATACTGTATATAACACAAATACCATTGTCAATGGTGCTGAGGACTGAACATGGGATTTTCTTAGTACATACATAAATGAATAGCAGGGATCATCAACCTCCCGCGTGGCAAATTTGCTGGCAATCTGATGCGAGGTAGGTTGATGGAGAATCTTCTTTCAAACATTTTGTCGAACAGGTGGAGACCCAATACACTTCTCAAAACAACTGTACAAATTTTGTACCCATCGGATTACAATTCATGCTTTCGCTATCAATAACAACTGCACGCCGAACTTGATTTGCAATTGCATAGCCCAGTGTCTGTTCTTTAGAGAAGCAGCTGAGATATGGTGTGGTGAGGGCTTACCAGGTTTTTGGTTGCTCCACCTTCCCCAAATCATGCATGACTGGCCTCTCATCTCGTGCAAATTTCAGAGAGAACTTCTCAGATTCTTCCGCATGTGATCAGCAACCTTCGACCGTTCGTTTCTTCCACCGTTATCCTCGTGTCTGTAGCTTTCGGAGTAAACATCGGTCGACTTTTTTTTTTCGTAATATTTGAACTTTCAACTCAACGAGAGGCACGTAAATTGCTTGGTTCATATTCACTCATGGTTTTGTCTTAAACCAATCTACGTGGACTAATTGTGAGTAGATTTATAAACGATTCGAAAAATAAGTCCGATCCAAATTGATTTATTTATTTCATATTAACTCATTTTTGCATGATACAATTTTAACCATTTATTGTGGACCCAAACTCAACACATTCTATATTAACATAGAACTTGAAAAAGCTCATATATTCTCATGACCATTGGAAGTTTTAAAAGTTACATACATGGCTCCTTACAAATTATACATTAAAGTGCATCTCCTTAACCTCTACAAACCAGCATATGGAGAACAATACATATAAGGAAGAAATCATCTGATTTTTCTATCTTCTTTTCTAGTCATATGAGACATTGGCCGAGGGTTCTAGCATTGGATAAGGAAGAAAGTCAATTGCAACTTTTCGGTTCACTAGCATTAGGAGTGATCTGAGAGAGAAGAGCATGAATGCTTGTCGCGAGTGCTTCAACTTGCTACAAAACTGAAAATTACTCCAGCGATTCCAAACGTGAAATCAAGCCACTATAGGCAAAAGATCAGCGAAAATGGGAGAAGATAGAATGGCACAATCTTAATTTGACTTTTCTTTGAGTTAAGTATGTAGACTTTGTTTCAATCCTAGAATGCTAAGTGAGCTGAAATGCGGATTGTCTAAGCAACCTATCATGACCTTTTTTTTTTCAATGCATTGTTTTTTCATTAATTCATTTTGTCTTACTTTGCCAAGGATACTTTGCCAACGATTAGATTATTTGTTTGGCAATTTTTGCATGATACTTTTTTTTTTTTTTTTTAGGTCGACTCTTGCAATGATGGTTTGCCCAATAGGGATACACTTGTTTTTAGAGGCATATATATCATTTTTTATTTTCAATTTCATTACCAGTCAATGTAGTGAATCAAATCATTTAAATTCGACAGGACAAGCGTACGGGAAGAAACACTCATGATTTTGTCAACCTTTCCCAATAGACAAAAAAGTCAAAACGGCCACAGACCAATAAAATTTGACCAATATCATGTGTGAACGAACACGTACTTCGATTTTTCTTCTCCGTAAACTTCCTCACGTTTTTCTTATTTTCTTTTTTTTTTTGGGGCCCAATCGGTCCTTCGGGAAGGCAGCATTTTTTTTATTTAGAAAAAAAGATTGAAATGAAAAAACATTTTAAAATTTGAGCAATAGTATAATTGTGAAAGTGTAGAAAGTAAATTAAATATTTGACAAATATTTTTTGACTACGATAAACGAATTAAAAATCTAATGGCCACGATACCATCTTAGAAACACCGTATCAAAGAGTACCGCCACTGGTAAACGCCTACCCCCAACGGCTCATTGTATAGGCTGATCTCCACAGTAACTTTCCGCTAATTCTGCCATTGCCCCTGATCTGCACCTTCCTTTACCGATTTCATCCCCATACTAATACAAAATTGACATAACGAAGCCTCAATTTATTATCGCGCGCCCCCCTCAAAACTTCTTTTTTTTTTCACTTTTGGTCACACCCATCTCCTCAAAATTGAAAAAGAAATTCCAAAAAAGAGAAGAAGACTACCCATACAATGCGATATACATATGATAGTTACGCGAGCCAATGGAGACGGACATTATACTACGCCAGAGATTGCCCCACGCCCGGCTCATTGTACGACATGGTCTCTTCACCGGCTTAAAACCACCAGAGATCCGCTAAGTTTGACGGCAGCGGCGTCAGCATATGATGATCGACGTCCACGAAGCTCGAAGAGGCGCTGTCGGGGGGCTGGCTCTAAGCCATCTGGGCCCATTGATGAGCCGCCGGGGGAGGGGTGGCTGGGCCGGCCGGGACGAGGTCAGGCCTTCAGGAACTTCACGTAGTGGACCCGCCTGGGACAAGGCTCTACAGGATCTTGAACCGGTCGCTGATGCGGTGATGCTAGCGCCGGGCAGCCACGCACTGCGGGTCGATCGAGAGCCTGAGCGTAGGGGTGTGCAACCAGACCAGGTCAACCTAGTTCTTGGTTCGGCCCACCCAGAAAATAGGGTCAAGAACCGGTTCCAACAACTCAGACCCTGTTTGAACCGGTTCGGGAACCGGTTCTGAGGGATTACCCATCCGGGAACCGGTTCGACCAGACCAGTTTTGGAACCGGTTGGAGAACCGGTTAAGCCACCCAAAAAAAAAAAAACTGCATAACCCTAATTTCTATCTTTACCTCTCTCTCACGAGTCTCACCCCCTTCGCGAAGCTACTACTCCTTCTCCACCTGAGCCCCATCCTTCGCAAAGCTGGGCGCCACCACCGCTACTTCTCCACCTGAGCCCCAACCCTTCACGAAGCTGCTGCTGCTTCTTTACCCAAGCCTTGTCCCTTCATGAAGCTGCTGCTACTTCTCCGCCTGAGCCCCGTCCCTTCGCGAAGCTCTTGCTGCTTCTCCGCCTGAGCCTCATCCTTCGCGAAGCTAGGCGCCACTGCCAGAAGTCGAGCCCCTACTTCTGCCCATCCGTCCGAGCCCCGTGCTCACCCACGAGATCTGCAGCCGAGCCCCTGCTTCTGCCCTGCAACAACTCCAGCGTCACCCGCGCCACTGCCAGAAGCCGAGCCCCTGCTTCTGCCCTATAACAACTCCAGCGTCGCCCACCCGCCTTCTGTCCTCACCCACGAGATTTGCTTCTGTCCTCAGCGTCGCCCGCCCGCCCGCCTTCTATCTGCGACCTACAGCCGAGACTCCTCCGCCGACGCCTGCACCCGCAGTCGCACCTCTGCTCGCCCATGCCTCCCTCTGCCCGAGCGCTGATCCCGATTCCATCCGACGCCGCCTCTGCTGCTCTCATCGCACCCCTCGCGCTCGCAGCACCACCTCACGGTAACAATTTGACTGAGCTGAGCAAGTTCAATGTTTCCTTTAATCTATTGATATCATTTTTTTTAACGACCGTCCTTGTCTAGGTGTCAAGAGTTAATGGCTTATTGAGAAGTGTTAACCAAGGAAGGGCATTCCTTTGTCTATCTGGTTGAATTTTTCTAGTTACAAGCTAGCATCTTAAAATAACATAGAGAAGGGGCAAGAAGATGTATGAAAATGGCCTCATCCTTGTCTAGAACATGTTCAAGTCTTGTTGGAATAGCATAATGGATGCTGGCGAATTGCTTCATTTCCGAGTTAATTGGTACATGGCTGAACTATTACTTGTTATTCATTCCTCAATGATGAAATAACCGGTATTGTCATTATCCATCTTTCTTTTGATTTGTGTGATTCTTGCAAAAAGTGACCAGTGAGTTTTTCTGCGGTCCACACATCGAAAACAATAAAGAAACAAAAGCAAATGCATTAGCAACTTGAAGAGGCCATTGCAGTACATTCTCATTTTCTCTTTCATCCATATATGAGAATTGAATACTACATTCGACTCAAGCACCAATATGGTTGCTTGGCAAGTTGCACGTGTTTTATAACTGGGTGTGGTGATGCTCTTCCATTTGATAAACATCTCTGTTCAGAGAATATACGATGATCCAGCTATGAGTTACATGTCATTGTTTGCTACTGAGAGCTTTAGTGCTGTGAAAATCCCTTGTTTCCTTTTCCATGATGTCTCTTGCATGTACATTACTTTAATTTCACACAGAAAGGATGAAGATGACAACATTCTTGCTAACTGTTCACCATCTGTTGGGGTGGTTTCCTTGTTGGGTTATTTATCTAAGGTGTTTGTCAGAGGTGGCATAGACTATAAACTTTACTCATTTGCTAAATGTCAATTAAATTTAACAGCTTGGGGGCCATCATTCCAAGGAAGACTTTGCAGTGAGAGGCAAAGAGCCCAAAGATGAGGTTCAGATTTATACATGGAAAGATGCTACTTTGCGCGAGTTGACTGACCTGGTATGTGTTGTTGCATAGTAATTTAATTATGAATTAAGTTGATTGGTAACTTTTGACGTCATAAAACATTACTCAAACGCAACAGAAAAAAATTAAATGGGAACTCAACAAAAACAGAAGAATAGAATTACATGACATTAATTAGTGGCTTCATTGGTGATCTGCAAATTTTGCATAATCTTAGTTGTCTTACACAAGAGAAAGTATCCATCTTTTTCCAGTCAATAAATTTTGAATAATCTTAGTTCTCTTTGGAATGTCGGTGAGAAAGGAACTTGATGTCGTTGATGCTTGTGTTTTGCCACCACCAATGGTAAGTTATTGCACATCTTTCTTGTGAGAAAATGAATGCCTCAAGTTGTTGCATTCTATTTTTTTCTGGTTTCAGCAGTTGATGTATGCCATTGTTGGCATTGTTGCAGCTTAAATATCATGGAAGTGGTCGAGATGCGATGATTGGTCCGTTGATGGGGCAGTGGAATACGATCAATTCTTCTTTTTGCCTTTTCTTTACAGCAAATGATCAATGGAGGTAGAGTGGATACCTATGATGTGATGAAATACTCTTTCTTTTCCTTTTCTAGTGATGTTATGAGATACAAATTATTTGCTACAACGGTAGATGTGTTTATGCTGATGATATGAGTGTTAAACACTTTATTTTAAATATGAGTGCTGTACATTAATTTTTGCAAAACAGGTTCCAATATAAACAGGGTTGACCCTGTTCCCGGATCGGAAAAATAGGATGGGTCGGGAACAGGGTCCAATATAAACAAGGTCAGGAACATGGTCCAAAAAAAAAAAAAAAGAACCGGTTATAACAGGGTCAGGAATAGAGTCCAGGTCTAGATCCTACCCACCCTAGACCCGATCACCCCTACTTGAGCGACACCGATCTTCCGCCTTGGGACTTAAGGTTCTGGGTCGACGGCGATCTCTTCGTGTCGCCGAGCTTGTTCAAGTCATAAAATCTTCGTAACTCAAATGAGAGAATATACCGACATGACATTTTTAAATATTTTTCATGATCAAGTAAAGATGATGTTGTGATAAATAGACGCTATAATAAAAAAAGACAAATTTTGAAAATTAAAAAATAAATAAACAAATAAACAAACAATGAAAATAGAATCGCCGAAGGGAAGGGGGAGGAGGGACATTGCTAGGGTTGTAGAGGAGAGAGACACGGGCCGCCCCCACCACAGCTCCCCGGCAAAGAAGGGGCCTTGGTGTGGTCTCTCTCTAAAATCGATGATTCATCTTCTTCTATTTTTCCGATTCTTTTGTCTTTGCTTTTAGGTTTTATCAGTACAGCACCATGTGCCTTCAAAAAAAATTTCAAAACTGACATGCCCGTAATTCTGTTGACGAAATTAGACGGAGTTGATTGAATTACTTAATGACCTAAGGCGAGTTTGAAGATCCACTAATATATTCTAGCTACACATAATAACACCCAAAAAAGGTACATCTCTAATAACTTTAAGAAGATTTCTCAAGTGATAAGTGATTCCATACCTTCGAATTCTCCGAGGCCACTCTAAAGAATATCTGAGAACAATGCATTTTCAATAATTATGAAAGGGAGAGATTCTGAAGGATAGCGCAATTTGAAGGGGTAGATGTCACCGTGAGAGACATCGTGGCAAAATCTTTGGCGCAGAAAATGCATGGGGCAACTTGAATCGTGCGGAAATTCTTTGGGCAGTACGAGCAGGTAGGGCCAAAACGCACAGAGTGTATTAATAGCTTTTAAGGATGTGCTTGGTAATATTTCTATTTTGAAAATTAATTTTTTTATATTTCTATTCACTAAAATAATTTCTAAGTAAAATAATATTTTGGTAACTATACAAAATTCTTATTCTAAAATAGAAAAAGAATAGGAATACATCTGGTAAACCTACAAATTTTTTTGTCCGGAGAATTTTTTTAATTTTTAATAATTTTTTTTTTTTTTCTTTTTCTTTTTCCTTTCTTTTTCCTTCTCCAGCTAGTTGCTAGCCATTGGCGACCAACGGTAGGTAGTGAGTTTCCACCAGCCAATTAGAAGAAAAAAAAAAAAAGATAAATGAAAGAAAAGACTTATTTCTAGAAATTATTCCCAAAAACAAAAAGCTTATTCTTTTATATTTTTGTTTCTCTTCCAAATATTTTCCTTGACCATTTTTTTTATTTCGGAGAATAAAAAAATTGATTGACTTTATCAAAAAGATTCTTGTTCTTTTTCTATTTCAAGGAACAAAAGAATAAAAAAAAAAAAAACCAAAAAGTAGAAATATTACCATACAAGCTCTAAGTAACCAGACTACCTCGAAAATTTTGAACTTTTTGAAGTCATGAACTGTGCCGTGACTATAACAAAATTCGGTTCAGCAATTGAGAAATATTTTGTATTTGAATCTTTCCTACAATCCTTTCTCCACTAATGCCATAACTACTGCTTCCCAGGCGTCTTCATTCCCTGACCTAGCAACTTTAAAGTTGGCTTCTTGCAACTTGAGGACTTTACCTGAGTTCTTGGCTGGGCAAGATAACTAAATGGATGTGAGAGCTTCGAAATCTTGTGTATCTCAATCTTTCGTCTAATTTCCAGACGATATTGAAACACCATTACCTAATCTTACTTCTCTTCTATGTTAGTTCTTTTGACCTCCATAAGAACAGGCTCCGTGGACAAACGCTACCGCTGCCCCCATTTGCCACATAAGGGACTTCTCGAGCAACAACTTCACTTTAGCCATTCCACCTGCTATTAATACAAACCTTTCTATTGCAATGTTCTTCTTCCTATCCCATAACATTTTCGAGGGCTTTATCCCAAAATCAATTTGCAGGTGCTCGACCTATCTCACAATAATTTGAGTGGAAATAGTCGCAATTGATTAGTGATAAAGTCTCTCAAGGTATTAAATTTGCAAACAATTCCTCGGATGGTAGCATTTTCAATTTCCCTGAAACATGTGGTTTGAAGACTTTGGATCTCAGCAGTAATATATTACTAGGGAAGTTCCCAAAGTCATTGGTGAATTACACAACTCTGGAGGTTTTAGACGTCGGAAATAACCAAATTGATGATGTGTTTCCATGTCAACTGAAGAGCATTGCATATCTACGTGTCCTTGTTATACAATCCAAAAAGTTCCATGGAGCGGTGTCTAGGGACTAATGGCACTTGGAAGATGCTTCAAATTGTAGACATATCTTCCAACAATTTCAGCGGCATTCTGCCTACTCAACGCAATTCAGGAGGCTATGAAAGTTAACGTAGACATCAGTCATATCCAATATCCATTTCTTCGCTTGAGTGGACTCTATTATCAGGACACAGTAACAGTAAGCATCACCATCAAAGGTCTGCAAGTGGAGCTGGTGAAGATCTTGACTCTTTTCACTTCAATCGACTTCTCATGCAACAATTTAGAAGGTCCAATACTGATACTATGGGGGATCTCAAAGTGCTTTATCTCCTCAACTTATCAAGGAATGCATTCTCTGGGCTAATTCCTCCATCCCTAGGACACTCACAACAGCTTGAGTCCTTGGACCTTTCACGGAACCATCTCAATTGGACGATTCCCACACAGCTTTCGGACCTGAATTTTGTTTCCGTCCTGAACCTCTCATTCAATGAGCTAGTGGGAAGCATCCCAGCAGCCAGACAATTTCTCACTTTTTCAGCAAGTTCCTTTGAAGGCAGTAGCGGATAGTGTGAACAGCAGCTGGGAACAAAATGCCCAAATAACAACAGTGAATTGTGTACGCCACTGCTGGGAACAAATTGCACAAATACCAGCAGCTCTGAGCATGGGACGAATGGTTCTGATGGTTGGGGAAGCATTAATTTTCAGTTCATTCTTGTTGGTTTGGGGTTCGGGGCAGGTGCTGCAGTGGTTGTTGCACCTCTTACCTTTTGGAAGACAGGCCAAGAATGGTATGATGATCAAGTGGATAAGTTCCTCGAGGTGGTTCTTCCGAAGATGGGACCTACATACACAAAAACATCATGATGAGAACTTTGAGGGAGACGAAGCTTTCAAAACCAGCAGCACAGCTATATTAGGTGGTTACAGTGGCTATGAATTTGATGAAGAAGAAGAGTACCACCAACCTAGACCTCAGTGTGAAGAAAGTCATACCTGATCCAAAGTGCACATGCTATGACTCGCCACCTATGTCTTCTTCTTCTTCTTCCTCTCTACTCTGAGCTTTTTTTGCTTGCCTTCCCGTTCTTTGCATATTGTGTATATAACACATATCATTGTCAATGCTGTTGAGGACAGAACACGGGATTTTCTCAGTACATATATCAATAAACAGCAGGGACCATCAACCTCCCGCGTGCCGCATTTGCTAGCAATCCAATGCGGGGTATGTCGACAGAGAATCTTTCTCTTAGGCATTTTGTCGAACAGGTGGAGATCCATCACATTTCTCAAACAACTGTACAAAAATGCTTACCCATTGGATGGCAATTCACGCTTTCGCTATCAATAACAATCGCACGCCGAACTTGATTTACAATTGCATAGCCCACCCTGTTCTTTAGAGAAGCAGCTAAAATATAGTGAGGTGAGGGCTTACCCAGGCTTTTGGTTGCTCCACCTTCACATGCATGACCAGCCTCTCATCTCGTGCAAATTTCAGAGGGGACTTCTCAGATTCTTCGGCATGTGATCGGCTACCTCCGACTGTTCTTTTCCTCCATTGTTTTTCTCGTGTCTGTAGCTTTGTCAACTTTTCTTTCTCGTATATTTGAACTTTCGACTCAACGAGTCACGTAATGCTCGGTTCATAATCACTCATGGTTTTGTCTCAAGCCTATCTACGTGGACGAATTGTGAGTAGATTTATAAATGATTCGAAAAATAAGTCCCATTCAAATTGATTTATTTATTTCATATTAACTCATTTTTACATGATACAATTTTAAACATTTATTTTGGATCCGTACTCAACCCATATTCTATATTAATATAGAACTTGAAAAAGTTTATATATTCTCATAATCATAGGATATTTTTAAAGTTACATACATGGCTCATTATAAGATATACTTTAAAGTACATCTCCTTAACCCAGCATATGGATAATGATACATATAAAGAAGAAATCATCCGAGTTTTCTACCTTCTTTTCTAGTCATACAAGACATTGGCTGAGGGTTCTAGCATTGATAAAGAAGAGAGTCAATTGTAACTTTTTGGTTCACTAGCATTAGGAGCGATGATGAGAGAGAAGAGCATGAATGCTTGTCGCAAATGCTTCAACTTGCTATGAAATTGAAAATTACTCCGGCGATTCCAAACGTGAAATCAAGCTACTATAGGCAAAAGATCAGTGAAAATAGGAGGAGAGAGAAGAGCTTGATCTCAATTGACTTTTCCTTGAGTTAAGTATGTAGACTTTGTTTCAATCCTAGAATGCTAAATGAGCTGAAATGTGGATTGTCTAAGCAACCTATCATGACCTTTTTTTTATGCATTGTTTTTTCATTAATTCATTTTGTCTTACTTTGCCAAGGATACTTTGCCAAAGATTAGATTATTTGTTTGGTAATTTTTGCATGATAGTTTTTTTGTTCTTTTGTTGAATTTTGCATGATAGTTTGCCCACCAGGGATACACTTGTTTTTAGAGGCATATATATCACTTTTTATTTTCAATTTCATTACCGGTTAATGCGTGTGTGTGTGTGTGTATATATATATATTCAAATCATTTAAATTTGATAGGACAAGCGTACGGGAAGAAACACTCAGGATTTGACAACCTCTCCCAATGGACAAAAAAGTCAAACGGCCACAGACCAATATACTTTGACCAATATCATGTGGGAACGAACACGTACTTCGATTTTTCTTCTTTGTAAACTTCCTCATGTTTTCTTTTTTTTTTTTTTTTTTGGGTCCAATCGGTCTTTCGGGAAGGCAGCATTTTTTTTTTTTTTATTTAGAGAAAAGATTGAACTGAAAAAATATTTCAAAGTTTTAGCAATAGTATGATCGTGAAAGTATAGAACTAAATTAAATATTTACAAAATATTCTTAGACTACGTTATCGAACGAACTAAAAATCTAACGGCCACAACACCGTCTTAGAAAGATCGTATCAAAGAGTGTTAAAAGCTTACCACCAACGGCTCATCGCATAGGTTCATCTGGGTAGTAACTTTCCACTAATTCTGCCATTGCCCCTGATCTGCACTTCTCTTTACCGATTTCATCCCCATACTAATACAAAATTGACATCACGAAGCCTCAATTAATTATCACAAGCCCCCTCAATACTTCATTTTTTTCCACTTTTGGTCACACCCATCTCCTCAAAATCGTAAAAGAAATTCCAAAAAAAGAGAAGAAGACTACCCACACAATGCGATATACATATGATAGTCACGCGAGCCAATGGAGACGGACATTACACTAAGCCAAAGATTGCCTCATGCCCGGGTCATCGCACGACACGGTCTCTTCACCGCCTTGAAACCACCAGAGATCCGCCAAGCTCGGCGGCGGCGGCGTCGCATGATGATCGACGTCCACGAAGCTCGAAGAGGCGCTGTCGGGCTGCTGGCTCTGAGCCATCTGGGCCCACTGGTGAGCCGCCGGGGGAGGGGCGGCCGAGCAGGCCGGGACGAGGTCGGACCAACCGGCCCGGCCCTCGAACACGGCGTGGTGGAGCCAAATCTGAGCCTTCAGGAACTTGACGTAGTGGATGGCCTCCTCGAGCATCGACACCGTGTCCATCTTGGACCCGCCGGGGACGAGGCTCTGCAGGATCTTGAACCGGTCGCTGATGCGGTGGCGGCGCCGCCGAGCGGCCACGCTCTGCGGGTCAGTCGAGAGCCTGAGCGGCCCCGATCTTCCGCCTCGGGTCTTGACGTTCCGGGCCGACGGCGATCTCTTCCTGTCGCCGAGCTTGCTCGGGGATGATGAAGAAGGAGGTGCATATGCGGATGGATCGGGGTTGGGGTTGTTCTCAAGGCAGTGATGTTCCATGAACATGTATGTGCTGATCGCCGAGGATGGTGGCTTGGACCTTGAGAATTGGAGGTGGGTTTTTGATGAGTGTTAAGGGGGGTAGGACATAAATAGATAGGCTGCTGCAAGAGGCAACAAAACGGACTGTTTACATAGTGATATTTTTATAGGATATTTGAAGATGGTGATATTCATTTGTCACATTATTTTTATAAATAGGGAAGCGTGCTTCAAGTTTTAAAATTAGTAGACACAATACAGTCAATTCATAAAATCTTTGTGGTCCAAGCAAGGAAATATATTGACGTGATATTTTTAAATATTTTTCATAATCAAGAGGAGAGAGACACGAGCTGCCCCGCCAGAGCTCCACGGCAAAGTAGGGGGCGAGGCATGGTCTCACTCTAAAATCGACGATCCATCTTCTTCTTTTTTTACAATTCTTTTGTCTTTGCTTTTATGTTTTATCAGTACAACACCACGTGCCTTTGAAATAAATTTCGATTTTGTCGAAGAAATTAGACAAAGTTAACCGAGTTACTGAATGGCCTGAATTAGACGAGTTTCAAGATCCAGTAAGATAAGTGATTCTAGTTGTACGTACAGAATTGTACATTTTTTTGGGAGCGACACCCGATAAGGTACGTCTCTAATGACTTTAATGGGATTGCTCAAGTGATAAGTGATTCCGTACCTACAAATTCTTTAGGACCACTCTCGAGAAGATAAAAAACTGTGCATTTTTAATAATTATAAAAGAGAGATTTTTTTAAGGTTACCGCAATTTAGAGGGGAAGTGCCTTCAGGAGAGACATTGTAACTAAATATTTGGTGCAGAAAATGAATGAGGTCAACTTGAATCATGCATAAATTCGAGTAGTAATAGCTTCTAAATAACAAGATTGGCAGTTGCCAACATATAGTTTAGAACAATTGCCTCAAATTTTGAATTTTTTGAAGCCATGAATTGTGCTGAGACTGCAACAAAAGGTGGATGATTCAATGGCTCGTTCTATCAATCAAATGATGTAGGGGCTGTGAATGATTAGTAGATGCTCTTTTCAGACAAAAGGGCTTCTTGTAATCCTTTTGAAGGTACAAGAACTAATCATGTCAGCTCGATAAGTATGCCGAAAGTTTGGGTGTCTTTTCTACAATGTAACAAATGCCTAAGGTGCAAGATGATCATAGATTCGCTCATGGCAAATCTCGAACTTGTAATCTCATGAAAGAAGAAGTTGTTTTGTGTGAGGCATGCAACACGTGTTTGTGACATGTGATGTGTGGTATAATTGACCAATTAAAAGTGAGGAATGCACACTGAGGTGGAGCCAAAGAGGATCGATTATATCACATTGAATACTTTCTTCTCATCTATAATAGCATGATGTGTTTATCATCCACCTACCATGTTATGGTAGCATGGAGTCCTAGATATGCAGAATGACAATAAATTGGTACCATAAATCAAGGGGGTTAAAGCGCTGTGTTCCAATGCATGTCATTGCTCAATGAGCTCCAACTTCACTGAGTTCAAGTAGATACCAAGACAAGATCTCAAGACCTTTGCTCATGATCGATGTCCAGAGTGAATCTCCAATTCTCACCATAAAGACATCCCTCATCAAACCCGATGATCTAACATTGTTATATGGGGAAGAGAATGGCCTTTGTCGACACACTAATAATAAGGGATAAATACTTAAATAGTCTGAAAATTGATTAAGATAGAATAATCAAGTGCTTAAACTTTAAAAAAAAACGTAATCAAGTACGAGAACTTATCATGAAGAAAGTTTATAACTAAGATGAGAAAATCGAAATATTTAAGATAGAATTGATATTTGTACAATCAATTTAAAATTAATTGGGTATTTTTTTTTTTTGAGCACGGAAAAGGTTTAGTTCGTAATAAAGAGAAGGAAGAAAGGGAAACGGATGGCCACGTGAGGGACCCCCTACCCATGACCCATCGTTCACCGTAAGGGGTCGACAAGGGAAGCGGGAGGACGGGTCAAGCGGGCCGCTGCTGTTGCTGTGGTGGGGGGGTCCGGTGGGTCGTCGTATCCCCGGAAATCGAAGTGGATTGCCAAGCCTCGTTTCCCGACGTTCCCAAATCCAAAGCAAAGGTGATCTCCTTGCCTGGCTTTTCCGGACGATTTCCGCTCTTTTCCTTTTCTTTTTCTTTTCTTTCCTCCCTTTGCTTCTCTCTTTCTCATCATTACCTCCTCGTCATAATAGTCACGATTCCTCTTAAAATTCGAACTCATTTTATATTTTGGTAATAACTTTCTCTTGCGCACATGTCGGTCCTCGTGCGTGGAGCCCATAATCATATAGCTCGGACGAAATTCCACTTTTGATCTTCAAAGCCTATGCGTTCCTAAATTCAGTTCTTTGATTTTTTTTTAAATTAATATCACGAAAAAAATATCAAATAAGTACACATATAATAAATTTTTTAAAACTAATTTTTTGACAATAAAAAACTCTAAATTAGTATACTTAATAAATTCAATTTATCCATTAATTATATTTCACAATTAGATTTTGATAATATGTAATAGTTGACAAATATATTAGTTTTGGGTTTTACACTTTGTTAGTTTTCATTAAATTTTATTGTTAAATTACTAAAATTGATGACACGTCACAATGGATAGGTGTATTAGTTTGAATTTTTACTCTCATTTTAGTTTGTAATTTTTAGTGATACTAACGTGCAACAAGTGAGACTAATAAAAAGAAAAGAAAGCTGTAAACGAGTTGATTCGATCACCGGCTTCTCCAATAATAAATATATCAAAAAGACTTTCCAAGATACAAATCAAGTTAACCTTTTCTTTTTAAAGATCTTTATCAATTTGTGTATGGGTGTTCCTTAGTGATAAATGTACAAATTTGAAGTATTATTTTTGTGTAAATTTATTACAAATTGTACAAGTTAATTTGGGAGAAATTTTTACGAATTAAAAGTTTTAGTTTTTTGAGTTAAAAAATTACTTTGAGATAAATTTATTATAAATATTACTTTAGGATTTTTTTGTAATATTAATTAATTTATTTTATTTCTCTTATGAAATGTATTAGTTTTAGGTTTTTTTTAACTGGACGTTAAAAATTAGGCATCCCGAGCGATTTAGTTAATGTACAAATAAATTTGAATTATGACAAATATATCAATTTAGGCTGATTTTTTTGTAATTATTTTTGGAATTTGATTCCAAAAGATGCACGATCTTAAGGAATTAAAGTAGACCTATAAATAACTAGATCATTGATGATGAAGTTGAAAATAGAGAATTAGGAAAGAACATCGAGACGAGGGAATATCAAGATCGAATTAAAGTTCTCAATCTTCTCCCTAATATCACGTTAAGCAATCATTTTTCTTTTGAAAACTTAGGTTGAAAATCAAACCCTTTATTTCCAAAAACTTGATTTTGGTGTCATCTCTCCGAGAAGAAAAGGAAAAGGAGTCAAGGTCACATCCCAGCACTTCTTTTCAAGTCATTTTGACAAAAGGGCAAAAAAGAGAGTTGTTGGCTGGTGCTGAGATTCACAATCTTTTGATCTATTCCCAAGAATCAAATGGGAATCAATCTAGATACTGGGACGCAATTAAACAGCATATTTTAAAGAGCAAAATCAATCAGTGAATCCTGAATTTTATGTACAAAAATGAAATTGGCTCTGTATCTTTTGACCGGTTCAATCAAGTTTCCATTTGATTGGTTCAATTAAATTCTAAACTTTCTTCTAATAAAATCAAGTGAATCCCACAAATTATGTAACTTTTGAATTATACCAATTGTTTATCGAAAGGACTTGATTGTACGGTACATAATTCAGTTTGAACCAATTAATGGAACAATTATAGATTACTTTTCGTACGTAAAATTTAATACCTAACTTTTCCCATTTAAACATGTTTAAAGGAGAATCACGGTAATATTAGATAAACTAAATTAAAATGCCCACCATCAAATCAATTCCCCATCCTTTTGGGCAAGGACCGCCATACGGGTTCTGAATTTTTCTCCTAAATAATAAATAAAAGAATATCACACTGTACCTTCAGAATTCACGTGTAATGAAGAGGAGTTGGTAAAATCATTGATTATATCTACTTGCTGGCTGCTGCTGTAAAAATAACCTGATTTGCCTGTCTTCTCAAACGTTGCACCCTCCACTCCTCGACCTAATCGTTGCAGTACATATTATATGGATAAACTTTAATTTTCTTTTAATTTTTTTACTTTTTATTAAATTAAATCTCGCAGCTTCACACTTTGATTTTCTTTTTCCAACCTGAAAATATATGAAATTTTCATTGTATAGATATTTGAACACGTAAACTCGCATATGAAATTTTTTGTAAGTTTCGAAAAATAAATAATTTTTTGAATATTGACAGATAAAAAACAACATTTCTTTTGCATTTTGAAAAGATTAAAAATGTTATTTTCTAATTTCTAATGTCCTGAGTTATGATAACAAATTTATCAGTCTCAAACATTCAAAACCCGAATCTATAAACTAGCTAATAGCTATGATGTCAATGAGATATTCCAATTGAGACACGGAAATCTTATAAAAATGCTCAAAAAGATGTCATTGCATGCTAATTGTTTATTTCCATCACTTTATTCACAAAAAAAAAAAAACCAAAGGGACATAAAATCGCGCGAAAATCACAATATCTATACGCCACGAGCTCATAACAGAGGTATCAGCAACTATCCGGTTCTTTCTCACTTTCGTTGTTTCGCCATTAGTGTCGAAGCAACGGGGCTGTTTCGCAAACCCCAGCATTGATGATTACTCGCTGCGGCTCTTTTTCAGTGAGACACTGGGGATATTTGCAGGGTTTTGAGAGGGCGGAAACGTCACGAAAAGGTCTGCAAGTCGCAACCGATTTCTCCTGCAGACGTTCGTCCGCTCTTGGATCTACTGCTCCTTGGGGTTGGTGACTCGGCGCAGAGCCTTGTGTCGAGCGAAGGAGGGATGAATATATGTGTCTAGTCCAAAGGGTGGTCCACAAACTTCCCTCAGGATTGCTTCTGAGTCGGATGTTCAGTGGAGACTGTCATGACAGGGACTGTCAAAAGCTTTCGCAGCCCGTCGATGAAGATCAGCTGGAGGCCAGCCAGTAGCTCGCGCTGGGGAACTAGCTTTTATCCGCACTGTCCGCCTTTCTCGCCATGTGTAGCTACTATTTGAAAATTTTTAAAGTTATTTTTCCATTAATTTAAGTTCAAGAATAAATCATATAGTTCATGTGCTAAATTTAACGTATATTAAAAGTTCAGCAATCATATTCAAATTACACATAAAGTTAAAGTTTAGAGACCATTTGTGTTATTTTCCTACAATTGATTGATTATCTGGAACTAGCTTATTTATGTCTTAAATACCAAAGTGCATTTAGATAGCGCGGATTTGTCACGTGTGATTAGTTTCACATCCCATATAAGACCGACATGACCTAGCGATTACATGCACTAAGCATATTGGACCAAATGCGAAAATGATGTCTCCTTTAGGTGGGGGACAAGGGTACATGTGCTGGAAGCATTGTAGTGTACATTGGAAATATCTATGCCATTTAATAATTTGAGGGACTTAACTTATAGTTAGGTCTACTGAATTAATGGTACAAATAAATTATGCATATGATATTAGAAATTATTTTATTTTTCATGAGCAACCCGTTTTTTTTTTTTTTTTTTTTCTGCTCAGGTTGAGCACTAATAGAAAAGTGCTGCTTAATGAAGCTTTAACACAATTGATTTAAACCGATCGAAAGGGATACCTATGAATAATTAGTTTATTATTGTTTTGATTTTTTATGTGACCTAAATGATAATAAAATTATCTAATAAATTAATTAACCGATTATTGTAAACTCAGCCTGTATAGGTATTATCATTTCTATTTATGTCTTTGTATAATTCCATTATGATAAAATCTAGTCATGGATAATACTTCAAGAACTTATATTTTCTTTTAACTAAACTAATCGACAACTGAGTATTTAAAATCATTCAATATAAATTCATATTACTTTGTTTATTCACAATTTTTTAATATATTCTAAATCAAAATTCACTATAATTATAGTTAATTGATTCTTTGAACTTTTTCATCTAAAAATATATTTTAGTCATCCTAACTTGTTTTGGAATTTCTGAATTAATTGAAATGGAAGGTTTATTGTGGAATATGAAACCTGAAATTATTCCTGGCTGCATGAACAGCTACTCGTCGATTCATTTCATGAAGAAAAATAGCATTTTACTGCTGTGAATCAATGTGCAAGCACGATTCTGTCTACTCTTCTGTCTATGCACGAGAGAGAGAGAGCCAAGGCGCCTAGTTCACTGCCTTTTCCACTTCCTCTGCCGCTATCGTCCATTGCTTCCATGTTCCATGCTACCAGTCTGGTAATCTCCTTCGAGATTTGTAGTTTAGAAGTAAAGATTAGGCTTGAGACAAGCCTGAAGATCGAGCTTATCACGCATCGTCCAAGCCTGGTTACCACATCAAAATCGACTCGGATGTTTGGGCCAAAGTTGGGCTGGTCGGGATTTCTCAGGTAAGCGTTTTGCCCGAGCTCACTAGACTTAGGAGAGTGAGTATGCAATTGTCCTTTTTGGATCTCTGGCAGTGAGTGAAAGCGAGCAAGAAGATGGGACCAGTGGCAAATTAAATGAGAAAGTTTTGTTCCTTCCACTTTAACTTCATAGAGCAAGTTGCTATATGTCCTTTTCGAATATTAAAGAGTGAGTAAGCAGTTTTGTTTTGGTTTAGTAAATGTTCAAGTCTTTTCATTCTCTTGTCCTTTGTGCTCACATATATTTCCATCTATTGACTCAATTCACTGCTAGTTGTTTTAGCTCACAATAGAATCAGACGTTATCTCTAGCTCGTATCAAAAGTAAAGCACAATCAAAATATCCATGTGATAAGTAATCCGAGATTGATAACGTTATCTCCATCTTGCACAAGAATAAAAGCACAATGAAAATAAGCAATCCTTAATTGATTCAAGTGGTATTTGCACTGGTAGTTTCTTAGAGAATCTTTCTTAGTGTATTTATACAGTAGTCATCACTGATTGTAATAGACAATTCAAAAACCAAATGTGCAATTCTTGCATCTTCTATATTCTCTATTTTCTTTCCGCATCTTTATTTTTATCTCTGTCTCTCAATTTGGTTTAACCACCCTTCAAAAACTTTTATGAACTATTGCTGAGGACCAGTGAGTACTTCCCTCACGAGGGAGGAAGTATTTTGATAAATGAAGATTGATGTAAGTCGTTGCCAATGTCACGAACTACTGCAGATGATCATCTCGCGGTACCGATTCCCCGCATCACCAATTTACGTAAAAAGCAGATTTAGTAGGATCATGTTAATCGCCTATGGCGTGCAACGGTTAACCTAGCCATGGCATAAATGATGAAGGCGATTATAAATTGAGCGGCCTGCCGGTTGATCACCTTGCTAGACTTCATAGAGTCGACCTCCATGGCATCGGCACTTGACCTCGATGCTCACATGGCGATTGAGCTTTCCGATATCATTTGCGCCACCCCTCAATCAGCCCGAAACCAGAAGAAGCTCTAGCATTCATCCAACTTTGGTTTTATTTTATCTATAGACAAATAAACATAACTTTGTCTCTTAAGCCTCTACCGTTGCCGTCCATCGCTTCCATGTTCTGCGCTGCCAATCTGATAATCTCCTCCACCTTCTCATCAGTCAGTTTGAAGACGAGATGGGTAGTTTACAGGTGATCGCTGGGCCTGTTGCATTGTATTGGCTCGGCAATTACATGGTTGGGTTGTGCTCGGGCTAAAGTTGGACCGGCCGGGCTTTCTCAATTAGAACGTTGTCTTTCAAACCAAACTGAAACCAAACTGAAATTTCGTACGTTCTTGGTTTAGTTTGGTTTGGTTTTTGGTTTGAATAATGGAAAAATATACGTTCTTTTTTCTGATTTGGATTATCTCGGTTTGGTTAACCAAGCCAAACCGAAATTTTCAACAAAAACAGAATGTTCAACTTAAAATCTCTCTTCTTCCTCACTTTATTATAGTGTTGAGCAAACTGCCAACCAACTGGTCAACTCAACAAGTCTTCATTGCCTTGACGCTTTATCTCGATGCTTGCGCCGACGGCTGGGTTTTCCGCTATCATTTGTAACCATCAAGTACTACACTCCATCCACCGGACAAAGCAGCACCGGGCTCGGGCTCGATTAAACCCAATACCGAAATGTAGGATTCATGGAACTTTTGTTTGGTCGATCATGTGATCTTTGGTGGACTTGGACTTTTCAATACCACAGTGCTGTAAGCCTGTCATATGTTTGGGCCGCTGGTCCGCCATTTGTGTGTGACAAAATCTCGAGACATTCTATGTTATGGAATTAAAATGAGAACATTACTCTAGCAATTACACTTACGATAGCTGCCAATAAGAATAACTGCATTTTTCTTTCAAATCTGGAGAAATCCACGCGTTGGCAAATCACAGTATGTAGACCGCCCACATGCAATTCAATCAAAGAACAAAATGAATAACATTAACCCACAAAAAGCAACATGCTATTTCAAAGAATAACAAGAAAGAAATACCAAGAACGACTAAGTGGCACCCTCGATGGTACCTTATAAGCTCTACAACCGCTCAATCGGGGTGTTCTGATCTAGTCATAATCGCTGCTTATCTCAAGATCAAGGAGCGACCAAGGTCATTCGAACTCGCAATCAAGGGCCTTTAAACCAAATAACAGCACTAAGCGTGGAAATTTAAATATTCTAACACTTCCCCTCATGCTTAGTCTGGTCTTTTGCCTAGTACTAAATATTCTAACACTCCCCTTCACGCTTAGTTTGGTCTTTTACCTCGTACTAAGTGTGGAAATTTAATTGAGGAGACAAATAGGGACCTGAAAAATTCGAACATGTAACTATTCTAAA
Source organism: Eucalyptus caleyi (assembly GCA_014182885.2). Classification (NCBI taxonomy): domain Eukaryota; kingdom Viridiplantae; phylum Streptophyta; class Magnoliopsida; order Myrtales; family Myrtaceae; genus Eucalyptus; species Eucalyptus caleyi. Next base: position 13,507,972 of record CM024466.2, on the reverse strand, counting down.
AAACTTAAATTATTAAATAAAAACGTAATTTATTATTTAAATATTATAATCATCTTTTTTCCACTCCTGCAATAAGTTGATATTCCAGATTTAGGCATATCAGATCGGACTGACCTTTCTGTTTTCTTCTCATCTGTACCCGAATAAATTTTTGGTTTGGAAACATTCTTACTCCCTCTAGAGCCCTCCGGATGGCAGGCCACGCGTCCTTTCCGTCCGGCTGCTTGCACCTTCTCAACGCTGCACGTAGCTTCTTCGCCGTCTTTTCAGCCAAACATGTCTCCCCCCTATATAACCCAGATCGCCCTATTGTCATCGTCATCACCATCGCCAATTTCCAAATCGAATCTCCATCAAACACTCATCAGATTCAAGCAAAAGCATAAGGGTAATCGAAGGTTGACATCCGATGGCGAGCGACGAGTTCAGGCTGGTGTCTCCGCCGATCGACCGCGAGGGGAAGCTGCCGAGGAAGTACACCGACAACGGCCAGGGCGCTCTCAAGAGCGTGTCTCCGCCGCTCGAGTGGTAAAAAGTTACCCGGCAAGAGCCGGGAGTTCAAGCAGATGCATTCATCTGATCAAATCTGCATATCATTCTTACGTTATTCGATCTTGAATGCATGGGATTAGGTACAACGTACCGGAGGGGACGCAGAGCCTCGCCCTCGTGGTGCAGGACATCGACGCGCCCGACCCGAGCAGCCCCATCGTGCCGTGGACGTGCTGGGTGGTGGCGAACATCCCGCCGCAGCTGAAGGGCTTCCCCGAGGGCTTCTCAGGCAAAGGGCACGAGCATGGCGGGGACTACGCCGAGATCCAAGAGGGGCACAACGACTACAAGGTGCCCGGGTGGCGCGGGCCGAAGCTCCCGTCCCACGGGCACCGCTTCGAGTTCAAGCTCTACGCCCTGGACGAGAAGCTGAACTTAGGCCACAAGGTGCGTATGGCACGATACGATACCTGTTCAAACGGAGCTCGGTATCTCGAAGCGATGGGATCGCGCGTGAATGCATGTTTATGTCCCGAGTTTTCTTTTTCAGGTGACCAAAGAGAAGCTGCTGGAGGCGATCGAAGGGCATGTTGTTGGAGAGGCCGAGCTGATCGCTACGTTCTGAGGTCGAATGTGGTGATAGATTCTTGTTATGTAAACTCGCAGCGAGATTTTGAATAATTTAAGCTGATCCGATGTCGAAAAAGCGATGTGAAGGTGTTTCTATAGTGTAATTTGTCACTGATCAGAGGTGATCGAGAGTACTTTGTATGCCGACGACCTGTTCGATCTTTTCTTACCTCGTGGCTTTTTTTGGTTTCGACTCGAGAAGTCACGGGGCTTGCCAGATGATACGAGCACGAAACTGGCCCTTGGATAAAGCCCATGATAGATATAGGCAAAGTGAGAGAGATCCCACTTCCCTTTGTTCAATTTTCTTCCCTTCCTCCGCAGTAGGTACGGAATTTAGGCTCCGAAAATTATTTGAAATAATTAGTTAACAATTATGTTTAAATATTTTTGTGAATGGTGACTATACTTTTATTGTGAAATAAATGCAGTTTTGCCTGCTCACTAAAATGTCTTAAAAAAAAAAAAAGTCAAATGAATATGGAGACGAAGAGAGAGAGAGAGAAACGAAAAGTGTGAAAGGCTTCGGGGGATTTGTCAAGCTTGCTTCCCAAGTAGGGCAAGTCTCCCTTTCGGGTCTGCTCTCCTTCGGACCTACATAATTTGATGCCCACAAAATAGAATATTCTGGAAACGGGCCCACTTTATATTTGGTTGGGGAAAGGGACACTAACAAAGGCTTTAACTTTCAAAAAGGGCAACTATCCCAAAAAAATCTTAAATTAAATTAATTTTTTTATCAATTTATTTTTAAATCTTTTAATTTTATTGGTAGAGTTATAAATCTTTTAACGTTTTGTCAATTATTGAATCAATAGATTAATTTTAGCTGAAAATCATTCACATGAGTGTTAGCTAATATTGATATGGATAATTTTTAATAATATTTTTATATTTTTCATATTTTATTAATTTTTGTGATTTTATTTATTTTTGCTCTTATAACCCTAAGTTGGCGAGATCGCCAACCGACTCTCATCGGCCACAAGCTAGGGTCATTGGCCTTGAGTAAGGGTCATAGCATTCTCATCGGTCACAAGTAAAGGCATTGGCCTTTGCTCGTCTAGATCTAGATGAGGATCGCGACTCACACCCTTTGGTTGGCGAGGGCATTGTGATTGCCTTTACTAGCCACAAGTGAGTTAACTAGCCCTCACTGGCTACAGGTGAGGCCGTTGGGCTCTTGATTAGAACCTAGCAAGGATCACGATGCCCTCGCCACATTCAAGAGAGGGCTTGGGTTTTTGGTGAGGGCCCAACAACTCTTGTTTGTCATATGTGACTTCATCACATAGGTGACTTCGTCAATTTAGAGTTAAAAAGAGAAAAGAAAAAAAGAAATAAGTAAAGAGAAAATATGTTTTTTAAATATAATCAGTACTCGTCTTTCCATGTCTTGACGAGTCATCCCAAAGACTTGCCGGGACAGAATTTACGGAAATCGGGCGTTGATGAATCGAGGCACTGCTACGGGAAACTTCCCGGAAAAAAAACACAAAAAAGATTTGAGAAATTCGCGTGCGAATGGACGACCGTTGATTTTCCGTTGCGAAATTCAATGCGACAAGGCGAGATTCCTATATGGTTTTGCACTTGGTCAATTGAATTCGATGCTTTTGTTACCTCGAGAACGGGATCTCATTATTTTCGTCGATGCACGTTTTGCTTGGCGAATATGCAGATGGTGTATAGACGATATCTTTCTGCTTATATTCCCCCGTCATATTTCTGAACGAAAACCATGCGCCAATCTTGGCAAAATTGTTGCTACATCAGGTTATCTCTAGGAAGGCATCAGGCAAATTTTGTTAGGTATCCAAGATGATTTAGCGTTGTCAATAGAGAGATTATCGACGACTTGTTGGTATCAGATTCCATTAAGGCTACGTCTAGAGTCTTGGTAGGACAATAAAATATCTTATTCGGTATTTGGTAACGTCTCACGGGATTTCTATTGTGTTGTTGCGTAGCAAGAAGCCCCAAATCCTTGATTTGGCCAGGAAAGACTGCACTGCTTTGGGCCCAGGAAGCGAAGGGAATGAGCTCGGCTGCTTCTCCTCCACAACCAAATAAACCCAGACATATCAAGAAAAAAATGGTGGGCGAAAAATCCGGGTGGAATTCAAGTCGTTCCCTTCATCGACGATGCTGTTTTTCTGCAATTAGACGCTCCATACGACGGTCGTCTTTCTTCTTATCCTTCTCTGAGTCGTCTGTTGCGAGGTAATCATGGCCTAGCGTTTCCAAGAATTATAGGTCAATAAATGCGCCCGAGAGAGAGAGAGAAGATTGTTTCTTTATGGACTCGAGGGAGAGAAACTTCTTTGCCCGACGTTGCTTTTACAGGGGTTTCGGCGAGTCCCATTCCGTATGATGAGGTCAAAGGCCCCATTGCCTGTCCGGCCACCCTCCCGGTCCTCCCTGGGTGGCCGGCCGCCTAGCATCGGTCAATAAATGCCCCACAAAAGAGGAGAGATCACGGTCACTCACGAGATCCCCTTTGACGTTGCTTCGAATCGAAAGCGACGGCATGTTCGAGAATCGCCCTTCTTCTTCTTCGGCCTTCCGTAGAAAAGTTCCAATCCCCCCATCAAAAGGGTGCGCCCGCCAAAGTCTTTCATGTTCTTGATGGGTTCATTGTTTCACTTCACCGCGTATCTCTCTCCCCTCCTTTTGTCCATAACTTTATGTTTTTCTTGTTCCGATCCCACTTAGGAATTGTGAATCGAATTGGTGAATTCACATTTCTTGACCACCGAAAGTTTTGGATTGATTGAATTGTCAATCCAGATTGTAATTCCAAATTGGGATTTCGTCCAAAATTTGTGAACAAGACCGAGAGATGATGGGACCGTGGTTGTAGGGACACAAATGAAAAAATGAAGAGGAGTTGGTGGATTCCTTTTCCATAAACATAAGATTGATTGTAGGGACACATGAAAAAAGAGGAGGAGTCGGCAGATTCCTTTTTCATAAACATCGGATTTGGGAATTCAGGAATTTAAGGAAGGTGCGAGTAAGCAAAAGATGTTAAATTAGCTAGTCTTTACAGGAAAATAAAATAAATAAAGAAATAAGAGATAAAAGGAGCAAGTTGGATGAATCAAAATGGCAATACGAAAGAATCAAAAATTTGCTTCGTCATGAAATAAACAAGGCGTGAGAGGATATTAGGGTTTATGTTTACACTTTACTTATTTAAAAATAAACAAAATAAAAAAAATATTAATGGGTCTCTTTACCTTAGAGCTGGAATCGAATTGAAAATCACGGGTTCCAAATTGACGTCCCCTAGAATCGCCCAAAACTGGTCGGTTGGGTTGGATCCGATACTCGGTTGAGGCAGCTGTAAATCCTGGCCGACTCGGGTCTTCGTCGCCTCTAATAAAACTCGCCTTCGTTGACAAATCTGGCACCGTTTCACACTTCCCATCCGTCCTTCATTCGTACGGAGAACCTTCGATGCGCTTTGAAAAACCGAGCTTTGGACCAGCATCGTGCGTCTTATTCTAATCCAAAATGCATTGATATTCACCACCTATAAAGCGGAATTAGAGAGCACCGGCTAGACCATTTTCTCTGAACATTCTCTCCTCTCCGATCCTTTCGTTTCCAATTTCCGGCAAGTCGAAGCTCCGCGCCGCCCAGCCATGGCCGTCCCGCAGGCCTACGTGTCCCACCTCCCGGGGGTGCCCGACTGGCTCAACAAGGGCGACAACGCGTGGCAGATGACGGCGTCGACCCTGGTCGGGATCCAGAGCATGCCGGGCCTCGTGATCCTCTACGCCAGCATCGTCAAGAAGAAGTGGGCCGTGAACTCGGCCTTCATGGCCCTCTACGCCTTCGCCGCCGTCCTCATCATCTGGGTCCTCGTCGGCTACCGCCTGGCCTTCGGGGACCGCCTCGTCCCCATGTGGGGCGAGGGCGCCCCCGCCCTCAGCCAGACGTACCTCATCGGCCGGGCCAAGTTGCCCGCCACCGCCGCCGCGCACGACGGGAGACCCGCCGTCGAGCCGTTCTACCCCATGGCCACGCTCGTCTACTTCCACTTCCAGTTCGCGGCGATCACCATGATCTTGCTCGCCGGCTCGGTCCTCGGCCGCATGAACATCAAGGCGTGGATGGCCTTCGTCCCACTCTGGCTGATCTGCTCCTACACCGTCGGCGCGTTCAGCCTGTGGGGCGGCGGTTTTCTCTACCAATGGGGCGCCATCGACTACTCCGGCGGCTACGTCATCCACCTCTCGTCCGGCATCTCCGGGTTCACGGCCGCTTACTGGGTAAGTACCGAATTGAAAAGGGCCGAGTAGATTTAGATGGGAGAAATTATCTATCGCTATGCATTTATCGTTTGACGAACCTTACCCTATTATCATGAAATTCATGAAAAGTTTAGTTTATGTTCGATTAGTTTCAAAAAATCGAGGCCTCGATCTGTCATGAAACCTCGTGTCTCTGGACATATGTCCATGCACGTCGTCGCGCCCGTCCAAGCTTTCCATTCCGGGACCATCATGTGGAAAATCGATGGCACCTCGAGCTCAGAACAATATAAAAACCAAACGTCGCAAAATCTTGGGATTCGATTCGATGCTCTAATTCGATTTTTAATGATTTTGAACTGCCGGTGACGGTGTTTCAGGTCGGGCCGAGGCTGAAGAGCGACCGGGAGCGGTTCTCGCCGAACAACGTCCTGCTCATGATGGCCGGGGCCGGTCTGCTGTGGATGGGCTGGTCCGGGTTCAACGGCGGGGCGCCGTACGCCGCGAACATCACCGCCCCCGTCGCCGTCCTCAACACCAACATATGCGCCGCCACGAGCCTCCTGATCTGGACGTCGCTCGACGTCGTGTTCTTCGGGAAGCCGTCGGTGATCGGGGCCGTCCAAGGGATGGTGACGGGCCTGGCTTGCATCACGCCTGGAGCAGGTAGCAAAGATATTTCGTTAATTTATTTTCTCAAAATAATTTTTTTTTTTTTGGGATTAGATTATAAATTTTTTTCGGAAATTAATTAAATGGGAGGCACGATTATGATTTGGAGTTGACTAAGAATGGCAATAATTTTCCAGGCGTTGTGCCCTCGTGGGCGGCTATAGTAATGGGGATACTTTCTGGCAGCATTCCATGGGTCTCCATGATGATTCTCCACAAGAAATCCAGTCTTTTTCAAAAGGTAAATATAAATAATTTTTATTCTTGCTTATTTACAAAAGTGATTTGTCACGGTCAAATACATATCAAGCGTATATAATTGCGTAAGTCGATAGGTTAATAATGAGAAAAATACCAAAAAGTTCAATTTCACTTTTGACCTCGATAATTTTCATTTTGCATCTTCTGCTTTTTATGTTGGATACCAAATTGCATCCCCTCCCATGAGTTAGCAACTTAGATTTATTTGCATAATCGCCACTTCCCAAATTACCCCCGCTCTCCTTTCAAGTTCCCCAAACTTCCAATGCAAACCCTAGGTTCCCAGCCACGCCGACCGACTTCAGCCACTTCCATCCGCCGCTGTCACTGCTGGCCGCCATCCGCGCCTCCTGTGCTGTGGCCCATCCTTCATCCAGCGTCATATCTAGCGCTGTTGCCGTCCCCTCTTCCTTAGTCAGGCCGCTGACCTCCTCTAGGCCATGGATGAAAGAGAGGGATGACACGCTTAAAAGAGAAAGAGATGGGCGCCGGCGATGAGAGTAGGATGAGGTTGCCTACAACAGCGGTGGTGGCGGCGATTTGATGATGGCCGGCCATGAGGCATGGGTGGGGTGGATTGTTGGAAATGGAGGTTAGCATTTATGTTGAGTTAGTCAAGTTGATGAGAAATGGCATTTTGGTCATTTCGTTCAGGAGAATTATCTCACATTGGAAAGTAAGGTTTTTATAAGGTAGAGGGTATAAAGTAGCATTGCGGTAAACACGTGAAGAGGGAATTTGATATTTTTGCCACTAGCACTTTCTATATTTGTGATTTTGGGTGGGGGAGAAGATGAAAGTGACGCTTGTTCAATTTTGTCAACTGTGCTTTTTCCCTCGTCCTGCTCAATTATTGATGGAGGCTTGGCAATGCCCAAGTTGCTGTATGCGTTCCCATTACATTCCTAATTTTTGAACGGTCCGCTCTTAATAATAGTAATCTCTTTAAAGTTGAAAAATTATCAAAACGTTTTAACTTTATCATATTTATATCAATTTAATCCTGATCTTTTTAGTTTGATTAATTTAATCCTAAATATTTTGACAATTTATTAACCAAGTCTTAAATCTTTAAATTGTGCCAATTTAGTTTTAAATATTTTGAAGTTTTGCCAATTTAATCATTTCAGTCAATTTTGACTAAAAACAGCTGATGTGATAGTTTAATTAACATCGATCATCTTATGTGGTATAATCAATGCTAACTAGGATGATTTTTGCATTTTTTTATCTTTAATTTTTCTGAATTTTTAATTTTTAATTTTTTTCTTTGTTCTTTTCTTTTTCTTCCAACCTTGAGACGAGGCAAGGGTTAGCTAGCTTGTGAGGGTTACGATGCCCTCTACTAGGCAAGGGTTAGCTAGCTTAAGGTTGGAAAAGAAAAAATAAAAGAAAAAATAATTAAAGAACTAAGAAAATTTTAAATTTTAAAAAATTGCAAAAGTTATCTATGCTAGTGTTGCTCATGTTATATAGGACAATTAGCGCTAACTAGATCACTATATTAACTATTTTTGTTCAATATTTGCTTGAGTGACTAAATTGTCAAATTATCGAATAGTTTATAACTAAATTGACTTTTCAAGGTGAAATTTGCAAATTGTCATAACATTTAGTACTAAAAATTGACTAAATTAAAAAGGTTTAAGACATGATGAGTTCAAGTGCCATAAATTTAAGACTTTTTTTTTTTTTGTAATTTTTCCCTTGAAAGTTGGTTGAGGGATCAAGATTTGAATCAAATACAATGAATATTAATTTATTTAAGGCAAATGATTATTGTCATTTGTCGGGAGTCAGATACAATAAGGTTTGATCATATATAGTTTCATTGTTAACAAACAAATAGCAATATAGGAAGATGTAAAAGTTATGAGAACATGTTGAATCTAGCGGAAACTTGATACAAATATAATTTATGAAATATGACTTTCACTATTACAATATTTTCTTACACCACATATAATACTTGGACAACTCTACACAATTCCTCTCACACTTATACGCAACACTCTCAAGACTGAGGGTGTTAACGGTTCGGTTCGGTTCGGTTTTTTTGAAAAAAAACGAACGGAACTATTAAGAAAAATTTTCCGAACTAAATCGAATGAGACCCGAACCGAATACGAATCGAATCGAAATTTTGATTCGGTTTGGTTTTTCAATTTTTAGTTTTCAACTTTTTGCATTTGTTTCTTTTTTCCATTGTATATATTTCCTATTTCCAAGAAATAAACTCTTATCGGATTGTTAATTCGGTTCAGTTCGGTTAATTGATAAAAATCGAACCGATAACAAAAATTTCGATTTTTAATAAGAACTGAGCCGAATGAAAATCAAATTTTTTGATTCAATTTTCGGTTCGGTTTGATTTTCAGTTAGATTTTTTATATCCCTACACCCCCGCACACACCACTCATCTCTCTGCAGCTCACGCACGCACAGTCCACACCACTACACATTGCACACTTTATACAAATCTCTTTTCACGCCACACCCAACACGCTCTGCACAAGACCCCCTACACTCTACACAACACCCCTTACACGCACACAAGAGGCAAGGTCTCCCATTTATTGGGTGTAAAATCGGCACATCCACCGACTTCCCGCCCCCAAATATCTCTTCTTCCTATTATTTTATTGCGACTTGTTGACTCATTTGTCAACAATTGCGGCTGAAGCTGAAGAATTATCTAGAGAGAGAAGTCTGGAGGATGAGAGAGAGAGAGACAGAGAGAGGCGGTGCTTTTTCTCAACACTTGTCTGGTCAAAATAAAGCTTCTTGATCCAAAACAAGCCATAGATGGTAGAACAAGAACCATAATCTGACTCATGTTTTGCGGTGACTCATGGTCAGGTCGATGACACGCTAGGCGTGTTCCACACGCACGCCGTTGCCGGATTGCTGGGAGGGCTTCTCACCGGGCTTTTGGCCGAGCCGCATCTCTGCGATCTTGTATTGCCGATCCCGAACACGAGGGGCGCATTCTATGGCGGCTCGGGCAGGGTCCAGTTCTTGAAGCAGGTCGTCGCAGCCTTGTTCGTGATCGGGTGGAACATATTATCTACAACAGTCATTTGTCTCGGCATTAGGCTGGTCATGCCGTTGAGAATGCCCGACGAGATGCTCATCATAGGTGACGACGCCGTCCACGGGGAGGAGGCTTACGCGCTTTGGGGCGACGGAGAGAAGTACGACCCCACGAGACACGGCTGGAACAACCCAACGTCTCATGGAGAGGAGATGATGGCGCGTTCGCCCTATATAAATGGCGCTAGAGGCGTAACCATTAATCTGTGAGCTGATCGCTTGTTCTCGCTTGATCGTGCAATGTGCAGACGTGCTCTTCGGGGACAGATGGAGTGTATATAAACGTATCGGCAGTGCTAGAATTTCGGGCTTCTCAGGAAAGTTGCTGTAATCAAACCTTAAATGACACTCTTACTGTTCTTGTACATCTGTGTGTTTTGGTGAATAGAGAATCTGAAACAAACCAGTTATCCCCCTGCATTAATCACTCAAGCATTAATCATACCTTAATACTACTCGATTCGACACAGCGCATTATGATTGAGAACATCAGATGAGCATTCATGATCATTTATGTTCGCTATGATAATCTTAAAATTTCATTACTTGAATCTGCAACCGAGAAAATGGCATTATGCGGTGCAAATAAGGGTACCATGATCTGCGCCTGGTCGTCGTTGTCTTTGTGTTTACCTCAATAGATGTAAGGACCACGGCCCCAGTGCTTAGCTTGTCGTAGTGCCAAACTTCAAGTTTTCCGTCTGATATCTTCGAGTACTTGCTGCAATTGTCGGAAGTCGGGAGTGTGCAGGTCGAACGAAGCAGGCCGCTGGAAAACAATGGATGCCACCCGGATCAGAATTCTCGCTGTCAATCCGCATATGCGGAGAGTCTCTTGCTCCAGTTGGAAATCGAAAACATGAAGAATGTACTTCCATCCTAGCCATTCTCTCTCCTCACATCTGTGATTCTCCTCCTGTGTTGCTCAAGACATAACGTGGAAATTATCTCATGGCCATCTTAATCGTACAGACTGGTTACTGAATATTGATACGGTTCATATGTCGCGATTAGATAGTACATAAAGAGGGGAAGAATAATGCGTAGAGGAAGAAACCTTCAGAAACATTTCCAACGGGACGTCGAAAACCCGATCCACTTCATCCGCATTCAGCGAGGGTGTGAAATCTTCTATGTTGGTGAGTAGGCCGATGACGGGAATGACCTCGAAGAGATGCTGGTTTAAGTGCAACGGTGAGGACACAAGTGAATAATTGAGCACAGATACTGCAGACAGCAAGGGAATAACTTATCATAGTACACCTGAGAAAAGAAGGGTTCCAAATTAGCAACGACTTGAACCAATTCCGGGTCCAAGCCGATCTCTTCTGTGGCTTCTCTTAATGCGGTCGCAGCATCGTCCTTATCACGTTCTTCCATCTTTCCACCCGGCAATGCAACATCTCCTGTTTCTCGTGACACAGAATCATTTACTGTCAGAACTGAACTCTAGAGATACTGCTAATCAAGGCGATTAATCTTGTTCCTGCAGAGGATGAAACTGAGGTATTCTCAGAAATAAGCAAGTCGACGATGTTAGTATCTGTTTTCACCTTAAAATGAATTGATTCATAATAACTCAAGCGATCAATTGATATGCTGCTTTACGGATTTTTTACTTAAGAAATGTAGAGATCATTGATTGGAACATGAAATTCTAGCATGGCCATATCATTGAGGGGTCAACTGGATACTTTGTCCATTCTCTATATTCATAATTTGAATCTGAAACAAAACTAGCTAATATCTTGGAAGGGTATGTGACATCGACACAAAGATATCTTCGTTTATATCAAATTTCAACGGATAACCCATTGAATGACAGAATTGTATTAGCGCATAAGCAAATGATTATGAAACGATCTGTACGAGGCGCAGATTTCATATATACCAGGATAAGAGGACAGTTTCATCGATCTTTTAGTAAGAATGACTCGAAGCTCTCCTCCGTGGCCTTCGAAGAGGCACACCAAGACAGCAGCTCTTCTCTTCCTCCTCGGCTCGATGGGACAGCAACAAGTGCCATCTCGAGCACATTGGGATTGATCATTTGCCCCATCTTTGGATTTTGTAAATAGATCGCCACTCTGCTCTTCTTTGTGGTCGATTTCTAGTCCTAGCGGCAGCTCGTACTGTCGGAGCCGGTTCGCGAGTTCTTGAAGCGTTTCGCTAGCCACTCCTGAAAGGTTCCCCATGCGTGAGTTCCGAGGTCATCTAGCATCCCGAATGGCTTCAATTATATTGCAGATATTCCACCTTTTACGTGCAACTTGTCTGGGAATATCTGTTATCTGTGGTAGCCATGGCTAGAATCTAAATGGTGAAATTCTCGTTGATTTTAAGAGTAGAATCTCACTTTGGTTTGTTACTTGGCATGAGTTCGAAAGTGTTCCGCTAAACATTACGGTGGATAGACTCAGCATGACTCATCATCTTGCAGCAGGAAAAAGAAAAATCTTCTGCCGATTAGCATCTGTAAATAGGCATCTCGCACATGCAGGTCGCAAGACAAGCATCACGACTGATCGTGTAACCACTCCTAATTTAGCCCAATGGAAGGGGGAATATCAATTTCGAGCACTGGACATTAATGCTAACCAAATAGGCATCAATCCTCGTCCTTCCTGACTCGAACTCGAATGGAATGCAAGGCTCGGTTTTTGATCAATGGAAGGGCAAGTCGAGAAAGATCGTGGAGAAACCAACGACCGCAGGCCCACAAACAGAATCTTTCTGGAAAACTTAGGCCATGTTTGGTAACCATCCAAACATGGCTAAATTTTGATTTTTTGTTCCTAAAATTAGTTTGGGCCAAGAATCGCGTTTGGTAAAAAATTTTGTTCTCGAAAATAGATTTGGAGTAGAATAAAAAAAAAGAATCAAAACCAACTATTTTATTCTCTTTTCTTCTTCTTCAATTGGATGTGGTTGCTGTTCGCCACCATCCGCCACCGTCCATCGCCGTCCGTTGCCGGTCACCACCGTTCGTCGCCGTCCGTTGCCGGTCACCACCGTTCGCTGCCGATCACCATTGTTTGCCATTGCCAGTCACCGGCAATCGATTTGGCGAGCTCGCCAGAGGCAAACCCAACCACCAGCGAGGCTCAACCTCCCCAGATCTGGCGAGGCCGATCCTCATCGGGGCTGGGCAAGCCTCGTGACGCCTAGCGCCATCAGTGGCCAGGTGGGCCTCACCTAGCCTCGCCGGTGGTCAGGCAAGCCTCGCCCAGCCTTGGTGAGGCCAACCTGGCCACCGGCAAGGCTCGGCAGATGAGGGCCAGCCTCGCTGAGGGTTGGCGATGCTCCGGTGAGGTCGCCGGCCCTCATCTGGCCGGTCGCCGGTCCGGGGACCGACCTAAAGAAGAAGAAGAAGAATAGGAGAAAATAGGAAAAAGAAAAAAAAAAAAAAAAAAGTATAAAAATTATTTAAAAATTAAAAGAAATTAATTTGGAATAGAATTAATTAATACGATACCAAACACAATTTTATTCCAGAATCGAAATTTTGGACGCTTATAAAACGGTTTAAAATGCTTAGAATCTATTCCTAAAAAACAAAATAAAAAAAAATCATTTTTGATCAAAATTTACTCCGGAGAACAAAATCATTACCAAATACGCTCTTATAGAACCGATCAAGTAATTAAACGCAATTCCTAGCTGCTGCTTTGGGAGATTGAACAGGATGTACATCAGAGATGGGCTAGGCTGTCATGTCGGACCCTGTTCCATGTTCAATTCTCACGATCTTGTACCTGAAGATATCATCCATTTTGGAGGTAACTATTCCTCTCTTTTTCGCCGAAAAAATCGCCGATATGGCGCCAAGTAGGCTCGGCGAAAATTCATTGGAGGATGGCCGAAGCACATCATTTGGAAATCTTGGAAATAGACATGTACTCCAATGAATTATTGGGTGACATAGGCACGTTCAATCAAACGGACACCACGAAACTTTACCCAATTCTACGGTGACGCGATGCCCAACATCGGCCTCATGGATGAAAGGCACTAGCATCTTGACTAACCGAAAGTTACAATTGCTTTTTCTGATGAGAATTTGGAATACTTTTTCGCTAGTTGTCGGGAAGGAGAACGGTAGCGAATTCGCAGCGGCAATCGATTGTGATGGAACCAAGGCATAAAGAGACCCCTCAGAGGGGAAAAAAAGGGAAAACGAAAGGTGAGAGGTGTAGTTGAGTTCTCTGAAGAGGTACTTTCGATCTCGGGTTTGGAATAGTATTCAATATCATGTCCGTTCCGTAGAAGAATATCCTAAATGCCACAACTTGGCAAGATGAGATATATAAGTGCCAAAACTTTCAAAAGATTCATTTAAGCGCCAACAGTAAGAATTTTCGATCAAATAGCTGACATGACTTTTTTCGGCGAGAATTTTAAATGATGTGACATTCCTTTTTTAAAAAATTATCCACATAAACAGGATGAACAACATCACACCATCCATGTAGATTATGCGAGAAGACGCTGGATGACGTCGTTTTAGCGAACCATGTCAAAACAACGTCGTTTTGCATCTTGACTACGTCGGATTTCTAGCAAACCTCATTGAAGTTGGCACATAAGTGTCCATTTTTATTTATTTATAATTAAAGTGACAATTAAATGTATTTTTTGGAAGTTTTGGCATTTATGTGTTCTCATGTGCCAAGTTGCAGCACTTAGGATGTTATTTGCCTTTGGAAATTCAAGTTGGCATGAACATTTTGAGCTAAATTGTGAGGAGGTAATTAATCGTCGATCTTTCGTTCTCAATGTGTGGAATGCTATTTGTTGGGACCATAGCATAAGTCCAATACCTTCAGTTGGTGGGATAGTCATGAGGGAGTTTAAATTCGAGCCAATCAACATATTCAGTTGGATCAACATATCTTCATTGCTAAATCAACATATCCAAATGGACCAACATATCTTTGATGTTAGGTATATTTGCTCTTAATTCATGTACACTCACTTTCATCTCTAGTCTCTTTTTCTAGATTGAACCACTAAGGACCCTGTCAGAGCATGGTTGCTACACCACAGTGCCTGGGCTACTGAGAAATCGCGTTGATTAAATTCTTTTTTGAAATTTTTACTAAACACTGATATATATATATTCCACCAACTAATCATTAGCTCTCATATCATTTGTTGGGAGCGCGGCATAAACCAAATAACTTTATTTGAGGAGATTGCTAAAATGGAGTTTAAGTTTGAGCCAGTCAACATCATTGGATTTATATTTACTGAAAAATATATACAGATGAATTGTAAACCAAGTAGGATAACTGTCCCGTACCATATCACATCAATTCATCATTATGAAACTTTTCAAATATGATCCACACGTATCTCAACACCATTTTTGACTCGATTTAATTACAAAAATCTGAATCGAGGGATGAGGCTATCCCATCTTGTGGTGCAAGGAAAGAGAGAGATCGAAACCACATGATTTAAGAACTGACATGCACGACACGCACCTGTACACTGGTGCTTCAGCAGTCGTTGGATGCCGCGCTTGAGGGAACAACTTGGCCGTGACAGTACCGCTGCTCCTTTCCTCTCTTTATAGGGAGCCACGAACATGGTTTTTGGGGAACGTCTCTAGCATAGGACAAGGCACCCCTAGGGTTAGGGGGTAGGATGGACCGAAGCCTACTTGAGGAATTTCCCCAGCATGATGTACCTACCATCTTTAATTACCCGGGCATCCTAGTGACTCGGGGCAAAAATAAAAATCTCAGAATGGACAAATGATGAAGGATGGAATAGCTTTATTATTAGATCGACTCGTAACTATTGGGTATCGAGTGAAATCTGGTTTGACGAGGCACGTTGAAGGAGCTTGCTTCCTTTCGAAATTTTCCCTATAATAAGAAATCAGACTTCTAATATCTCAGTTTTTATATTAAAATATTATTCCGTATCTCTTCTTAACAAGTCTTATATGCTCTTTATACACAAATTATCTCATTTCATTTAAACATTTTCATATTTTGAATTAGAATTTTTAATATAATGTCGAAATCAGCGCCATTCCCATCTAATTTCATGTGTCACCCCTGTATTTGGCTTGTTCTAACTTTGTACTAGAGTGGCCAAGCCAACCACTTTTTTTTTCCTTTTAAACCTGAATAAGTGATGATGTTTGAAATCTCCAGCCGGTCGACGACAGCCGGGTTTTAACCACGTAGGACCCTCCATTACCCTCGAGCTCCTTCCGATGAAAACTTGGAATGTCTTGTCTCTTTTCAACCATCACCATCGAACTCTACTTGGATGCAAGGAGGAGCGGTTCCTCGGGACGGTTCGACCCGTCCAAGCTCTCCCCAGACACCAAGCGACAAAAAAGAAAACCTAACTTTCCCTCCTCCGAGCACCCGAGCATGAGAGGGTGGATCACTGAATTACTTTAGGGACTTCTGCTTGCCTTATTTTATTCATTCGTCTTTTCCTATTTGCTGCCAGAAGCATTTGTACCTTGTACAATGCTCAAATATCTTCACGATCTCGAGCCCGAAAGAAAGTTCATCGTAGGGTAGACTCAAACATCGTCTGTCGCTTCCTCAGGACCGGCCTTCGTTCCAGTGCTCAGAAATTCAAATCTTAGCAATCGATTATCTGGGTCCCATAATAGGATTCCATTATGCAGTGTATGATGTTACAACCTCGTGACTTGACTGATCATAGGGTCCACTCTTATTTTTTTCCCCAGGATCATCAATGCTTACATTCTCATGTGTACAGTCACTGGGTCCAAAATCTGGGTGCAAACGTAAAGAATAAAATGGCCTAGACCAGTTTATAACAAGTACACTTAACCATAAGGAACCATTTGATTAAATGGCTAATGAGTCCATCAATCATAAAGCTCATAGGAATACAATTGGCTCAGAAAAACTCATCGATGGAACTCTGACAAGCTCACTGATGTTGAAAGACTCATCAATGCCTTCGAAAACAAGGCTAATGTAAAGGACTTCGTCGATGGGGCTAGTGGAAGCAAATACGAATACTACACACGTGGGAATAATGGCCGTGTCAATGGACAAGATCCCATCAGGACGGACCCACTCCTAAGTCCTAAAAGAATAATCTACTTTTAAGAAATTACACTCGATGCATTGGGACAGAAGCTCTGGTGCCAGAACATGTGTCATTCCAGAGTGGAACGACAATGATTGAACTAGGTAACACTCTTATCTTTGAGGAAGACAACGACGAATACCCTTGATTTGGATTCAGCCTAGAAAAACCTAGGCACTTTGAGCCTTTTTTTTAGGGGAAGGGGAACATCGCTAATGGCCTCTAGATGGACCAATGTACAATGACGGTAGGAGATCTAGAGAACTACGCCTGCCCCAAGGAGGTTAGGAATAGACCATATGAGGAAGGACAAAGTGAAAATGAACCAATAATAGCTAATCCTCTCAGTTAAGAATATTTGGCCTAGAGCATCCGCATGGACCTTGAGTTCGCAGGAATATATGCCTGTGTATAGGAAGCCACACTTAGATTACATCGACAAAAGTCATTGAAATAATGATATTATAAGTGTCATAATTTTTGTATGACAGTAACTTAAGTGCCATAATTTATTTTTCGATCACTTGAGTACTATGTTGGTAAAAAATTATTCTATTTAGTATCATTGCTAATTTGTATGTTTAGGTAATCTAAAATAAAATTAAATTATTATAAATCCGCTGATGTGGGTCATTATGTTTCACATCTATTTGGCCCCACTTTATTAACTGGGGCAAAATTAAAGCATACAAAACCTAACCCCAGTTTGAGAAGGCATGGACAACTTCTTGCCCTACCTTATGCTTTTCAATTGGATGAGCCCTCTCTCTCCGACATCGGCTTGAATTGCCATCTTCTACGGCCGCAGAGCGGAGTATGACAGCGATCTCTACATACCAAGGGCTTCTCTGTGTCTTCGATGTTTCAGTGGTGATGATGGCTAAGTTAGATGCAGACACCAAACAAATTTCTTTCGTTGGTGAGAGTGAGGAACGAGGCATGAAGCTAGAGCTAGACTTATACGCTTTGCCGTGGAGTGGAGAGAAGGCTGGTATGAGTAAAGTTCAAGCAACTTCTACCATGGTTGACCGTGACCACCTTTCCAATTGATCAATCAAGGATCCATTATCAAATGAATTTGGGGAAACTAAAGAATCAAAATGACGTCGTTTTGGCCTTTTTTTTGCCACATCAAACGAATATTATCCACGTTAGACTTTAATTTATTTAAAAAGTCATGTTGGAGTCATAATTTAATATTAAAAGCCACATAGGATGAATTGTCAAGACAAACATTCAAGTGAACAATTTTTCATCGATGTGATATTCAAGTGATTAAAAAAAATAATTAGGGCACTCAAATAATTATAAATTTATAATTTTTATGGTGTTCTTATTCATTATTTATCCCTTCTCTAGGAGACATAGAGCACTTGAAATCACTCCATTTATCGATGAGGGTGAAATAACAGCCAATCGAGCATTCACTTTTCAGCACGGGAGCAATCTCGAATGATGACTTTCTCAAGTTAATGCTCTTTTCTAGTTCATTTTCCAGACCAGATTTCGATTGGTACATTAATTTGTTTGCCTATTCTGTTGGGGATTGATGGGCCATGCAAGTTCATTCTAGACATATTTTCTCTTGAAGTGATCCTAGAGTGTCGGTCGCTGATATACCAAGACACGTCAACAATTTAGGAAATTTATCAAATAATACTTAGGATGCATTTGTTTTACTAAAAACTTTATGTTAAAGAAAAATGCTTTTCATGGAACTTATTTTCAAGAAAAGTAGTTAGTTCTCATTTGTTTTGTAGTTTAAGAAAAGTGATTTCCTTCTTATCATAAAAGAAGTCGTTTTTCTCTAATCTAAATTTGTAATTTTTTGTAGATTGACTAAGTTTTTACATATTCAAAACATCGATAAGTTAAAAATAAATTTTAAGAAATAATTTTTCTTCAAATAAACGGACCTTAATGATGTTTAAAAAGCCCAAAATTAGGAATAATGCTAATCTCCCAAGGGAAAAGTTCCTCTATTTAGCCTAAGAAGGGCTTTACATCTTGCTTGGGAACATGTTCGAGGACATTTAACCCACTCCCACCCACTCCAAATACGGGAGGTTACTATACTTGCCTACTTGGTAGTAGCCAGAATTATAGTTTTGATGTTGTATCTACCTTCACCACCGTGAGGCTTGTTAATTCCCTGTCTTTATCTTTCCGATAGAAAGGGAATATGAGGACATCACGGATCTCTCATCTCAGGATGATTCTCCTGCCTATTTTCTCCATGAACGTTTTAAGGACTTACTTAGATGCAGAGGGAGTGATCTTTAGAGATCTCTTTGAATGGTCCTGAAAAGGCCACCAAATACAAGGAGCATCATCGAAGAAGTTGCTGCCAAAAGAGCACACTTCCCTAGGCGCTTTATCGTGTGGAATCTTGCCCGGATAAGGTCGATCCACCTGAATTTGTGAAAGAAATCCCTGGAATATCTGATGCATTGAGTAAAAAAGAAGCCAGAGGTAAATTTGTCTTTACTTAGAGCAGCATAGAGTAAAATAAAAAGAAAATTTCTTTTCAAGTTAAGAGAAAATGGAAGATAAGAAAGAGGATGACAAATAAAACAGAAGAACAAAACACTGCCAGCGCCATTACAGTTTGATGATTGATCCATGAAATGAGAATCTAAGACCGCTCAAATCTCACGCCACCTCCTTCTCACACGCAACTCTTCATACATACATATATATATATATATGTATTTATGTATTATGTATATACGAAAGTGCGTGTTAATGAGCTGAAACACTAATCATCGCCTAACACATGACAAGAAGCGGTCATTGCCGGGTCTCTATTGACACGCCTTTTTTAGTGTTTTTAAAGATGGCGTGAATTGATCTTCATGTAAAATTACACTGCATATTGTAAATTTTATGTACAAAATGCAATTGATCCCCGAACCTTTAAGTTAATTTGATCGAGTCTCAAACCTATACCAGAAAGTGTAATTGAATTTTAAATCTTTTAATTGATTCGATTTAGTCTAGAGCTTATATAGTAGAATGCAATTAGTTCTCAAAAAAATGTTGCAAAGTACAATTTAAGGATCCCTTGTAAGCACTTTCTCGAGTGACATGTTGTTCATTGATTGGACTTGATTGCATTTTTTTGAAATAAGTTTAGGACTTAATTGAAATAATTAAAATGCTGGACTTGATAACATTTCGTACATATAGTTTGGGAATTTCTTTGCACTTTTCTCATATTTCTACTATGCTCAACGCCACATCATCATACTTAATTTTTTTAGAATTCTTTTCTTTGGTAATTAAGCTTATAGGAGTCAAGAACCAACTATCTAAACGCCCGTGAAACATCTTGTAAGCTCTATAAAGCTTTTGGCATATGGAGGTGACTTTGACTTGAGTTAATTTGGACGCAGTAGGTGGAACATTTGAACGTTTGACCTTCAAAGCCTAAACTGGAAATCCACTGACGACCCTCTAATGCTTTACAGGTATAGCCTACCTTTCATTGCGCGGAACACGTGAAATTATCTGGAATACAAAAGTTGACTTAAAATGACCCAATCACAACATGAAAGGGACTATATATAACACGCTCATAAAATAATTTGTTGTTTGTTATGTAAACTGTGAAATTAGCTATTGAAACGTTTGGGACATGAGTGTATTTGACAAGGTATTTCTTGTTGAATTCCATAAACTGCGCATCTAAATTTGCCATGCTACAAATTGTAAGAAAAGGAATATTCGTTCCACATAGGTCCAAACATGAAGCTAAACGAAGTCTGGCTTGAAAATGAATATGGCTTCCAAGATATTCATCTTGGCTAGACGATCTAAGGGAGGCTTTTTCTCCCAGCTGATGGGAACAAAATAAAACATCTTTATCTCCTTGGACGTACTATACATGATGTGATGCACATAGTAGAACGTATATTTTATTTTGAAATCCAATGTGTCTCACTGTTTCTTAATATATGAATGATTTAACTTAGTAGAATGAGACCCCTAACTTGGCCAAATTACTGCATGGGGACTCAACCCATGGTGAATTGGGTGAACCTCTAAAGGTTAATCGTGTTGAATTTGCACCTCAAGTTCTTGATGAACCGGAGTTTACATCGGACCCTAGAGAATTGAAATAGGTACGAGATAAGTTTGGAGATGCTCGAGGTGCGAGAAAAGAGGGACCGGGTGCCCAAGCCAAATGCCCAGGCTGGCAGTCCGACGAAGCTGGGGACTAGAGCTACTCGTCCCTACGCTCGAACGCCCATGCCAAATTTGTCTGCGTGTTAGGCCTCTTGCCTTGATGATCAGTTTCGTTACTAGGTATCTGGTGGGTGCCCAGCAGTCATGTGGACCTTGCGAGCTCGTATATTCTCTAGCGAATCTCGGTGAGAGAAACACGAGAGCTGGTGTGAATTTGTGTATTGGAGCTTTGGGAAATACATGAGAGATTGGACGATTGATTGTAACTCTGTAAAATTATCTTATTATAGTGCATTCTTTGTAGTTGACTTTCCTTATAAAGTAGGTAATGAGATTCATTCAGATTCATGTAACTCTCAAATGTTCTTTATCATTTCTCATTAATTTCTCCTATAAATTCTTTGTCCTATGTTAGATTTTAATTGCAAGATCCACTTTATGTTTACAATAATTGTCGCATTTGGCTAGGATTTTCTCTAGAAGAATTATGACCTTTGCTTGGGTGATCATCGTCTGATTTTTTTATTTTTTTTTTTTGCTTCCTTGTAATTGTTTGTAGCGGAAGATGTTTAAAGGGAAGAACAATTTTGGGCTGTAAAGCTTTCAAAATGCGTGCTCTGTTCACAACCTAAGGTTTGGCTAAGGCATTGTATCGAGAGCTTAAGTTTTCAGAAACAATTAGAGAACACGGTACCTCGCCGAATTACTGTAAACGTGCCTGGGCTTCAGGATTCTGAAACTAGTGACTTCCAATAATCAATAGTTCGAGTCCTCCAAACCATCAAGAGCCTCCGGGGCTTAGAGATGGATCTGATGATGGGAGACACCATCTCAATTTTTATCTCGCATCCCGAGTTAGATTTCTGCGTCCATCATCGCCGATTGCATCCCTATATGACATGCCGATGATAAGCAAATCCCTTGAGATGGTTTTAGTTGTGCTTGTTACCTTCAGTAATTCTGCAATTTGGAAGCTTTATGAAGAGAGATATCGGACACAGGAGGCCCACGCTCACGACAGACATCCTGTTTGTCTTCTTCCTCATTACTTCACATCCTCTCTCCTGTCCATCGCCTACAAAGACCTCACAGCGACCCACCGCCCCAACGTGAACGCACAATTTCCGCCCCTCGCCCACCAACGTTGTCAGCTTGCTACCTCCCTCCACAGCACGCGACCAAAAACACCTCCCCTGTATGCGACCTCCGTAGCCCGCCCAAGAGCCTCCCCCGCGACGCGCTTGAAGTGCCGACACCTCCACCAGCCAGCCAGCATGGCCGGGTGCAGCTCCTTCGCGGTGAACTTCACGGCCCCCGACCGCAGTCCCCGGAAGGAAGAGCTCCCGCTGTCGGAGGACCGGGACTTCGCCGCCAAGGGGAAGGCGATGATGCTGGTCGTGGTGCTGCTGTTCGCATCTCTCTTCATTTTCCTCGTGGTCTTGACGTGTATGAAGCACCGCCACATCCGCGGCAACGCCCACGGCGACGACAAGCCCGCCGGATATCCGGAGCTTCAACCCCCGTTTCAGTTTCCGGAGGCGAACCAGCTCAAGGGTTATTCTGCCAGGTCTGGGGAGAATCTGCACAATATGAACGCCCATCAAACAGTTTAATTAATTAGTATAGAAAGATTTCATATTCAGTTGACAGTGATCTGATTTTATGGCGTTACATATGATTTGGGTATGTGTGATTTGGTGTTGGATTTTGGTTTTATTTGATAGATATAATCTTGGGACTATGGAAAACTTTAGTAGGTGCAGTTCTTTTGCCTCTTTTCTTTTGTGGTACTTCTTATGTTCTGGATTTTTAAGAAAGATTGTTGATCACTAAACTATTTGAAACCTATTTGATTGTACTTTCAGCTTCAGGAGTTCCAAGTTCCTTTTTCTGTTTCTGATGCTCACTCGGTTGCACATCATACGGTCGAGATTTAGGCTGGATTTGCTTATCTAAATCGTACTTTTTGTTCCCTATAGCTTTAAAAACAAAAAGTTGGGGAGTTTGTTTTTGATGAATTTTGCCATTATGATTTCATAATTGCTGATGAATCTTACGAATCAATCTTCTTCCTCCTGACAAGAGACTTGAAACAGGAATAGTTTAGTGATTCAATGACAGTTATTTTGGGCAAAATCTCATGTGAGTGCCGACTTTACATAAACTTAATTAATCATAACTATTGATCGCGCGGACTTCATAATCTAAGAGTGTCATCGCACTTTGCGTCCATGGAGGCAGGGGTTTCTCCTCTTGTCCAAAAGCGTCAGTGGCGAATCTCATCTGTGGTCCTCTACTTTGGATGCATAATTTGCCGGAGCCTTTTTCTTTTATTCAAAATTTGGAGGAGTTGATTGTTGGAGTTCAACTTCGGTACGATCGGCTCACCACATTTTCTTGTCCTTCTCCTTAAGGGCAGGAGGACAAGAGGAGTGCTTTGCCATGGCGGTCTCGTATAAGGGGGCACGGGGGGACTGAGTCTGGAACAAAGGTTATTTTAAAGAGGTCGCTGATTGAATCTTTCTCACTTGTGCTTTTCTGAACAAAAGGATCTTCCGTCAATGAAGGTTAGTTTGGGCGACGCACCATGAAAATAAATGATCAAAACTTGGTAAAATTTCGCAATTCCTATGAGTAAGTAGATCTGCAATATCAAGCAATGACAAGTCTATTTCATAGTTGAATTATCTGTGTTGCCCCACCAAAAAAAAAAAAAATAGAGGGGCTAAGCCCAGTACAACCGTCTCGTTTGGGATATACAATGACCCATAACCTAATATAGCCTGTTTCGCCTAAGCGTAAAAGAACAAGGACCAACAAGGACAAGTTTGGCTCGTGCATAAGTGACGGTGGTCAGGCCACGACATAGGATAAGTCCAGCTCTACTCCCACTTGTGTCATGGTGGAGTGACGGTAATAAGTTGGCTCTCTCAAAGTGAGTAGTAGTTATAATTCAAATCAAACATTTCATTGAGGATATGAAACTCCTACAATGACGACCATAAAGTCACCGACACAAGTAGCTCATTTTCACTAATTAAAAAAAAGGGAGTGAAATAAACTCCATCCTTGTCTTGTGGCCATCAACCTTGGTGAAGCTAAAAAATGAGGGAAAACAGATGGATAGACTGAGAGAACAAGAAGTACCATAATAGAATATCATTAGTTATCAAATTTCTTATTTCATCAACTAATCCAAACAGGAAAAGAATTTTATTACTTGCATGTCTTAATATTGCAAGCTCCTCTTTTTAACTCCAATATAATTCTAATTATATATTGATTATACTCGTCAAGTGTGATTTCCGATTATTAACTCCACCATGTAGCAACAAAATGGCTTATAGCTTGGCCATCAAAATCTTCATTATTCAAGCTACTCGAATAAGGATCTAGGTAAAAAAAATAAAAAAGGGTACCGGGCCGGTCAAGTCAAACTGGATCGGACCGCATATAATTTACGACAAACATAAAAATGAGTATTGGGGAGAGAGAGAGAGAGAGAGAGAGAGTCTTAATAGGTTTATCTACTTACACTATTTTATTAAGCTATAATTTATTTTAGAAAAGACAACTATTTAATCCATAGACAAAATAGGCAAAGTGAGCGACCGTTGAAACAGCCCCCTTGTTCTCAACTTTTGGTTGGCTTACAACGTAAGACACTCGCCACATTCTTCTCTCAAACCTCATTCCAGCTCCTCCAATTTCCTCTTCTTCTTATTTATTTATTTATTTATTTAAATTATTTTAGCTGTCTAATTAATCTTGAGAAGGGTAAGAAAATCAAAAAAGAAAAGAAAAGAAAACACACCAATTTAGAATCGTTTAGCCTGCATCACCATCATCTCCTAACTTCCTAATCTCTTTCCTTTCCTCCCACTTTCAGGTTAATCTCCATCTGTTGAATAGGTGGTTCTTGCAGGCCATGGAGGGTAATTGCATTCATCTCTCCGATTTCCGAATTCTTTTTTCCTCGTGATTCTTTCGACGAATTGGTTCTAAACCGACACTAAAATCTCGTGATTTAGGTTCAATTTGATTTCGTTATCCGGCATGCCAAGATGCAGAATAACATAATCACCACAATGCGCAGCTTGAAAGCCATAGACGGATGCAAAAGCGCCCAAGTGTGCGCGGTCAATCCGTCCGGTCCGGCCTCGGACATGGGCGGCGGCGGCAGAGGCAGTGGTTACGGAGAGAAACTTTTCCAACATCTCCATGACCATATCCGGATGAATTCGATCCGGGCGAGATCGAGTCGCAACTACCAAGCCCCGAACGAGGCTCCGAGCCTATTGATCGAGACTTTGCTCCCTTATGGCCTGCCTATGACCGATCTTCTCGAGCCCCAGATCGAACGGTGCCTCAAATCTGTCGACTTCGTCGAGGCCCTGGCTCGTATGTACCGGAAGATCGAAAACTCGCAGCAGTTTGAAAAATCCGATGCGTATATAGAACAAGGTTTGATCTTTCGGGGATTGTCGGATCCGAAGCTAGTCCGGCGAAGCCTTCAATCCGCCAGGCAACACGCTGTCGATGTTCATACCAAAGTCGTTCTTGGTGCGTGGTTGAGATTCGAGAGGAGGGAAGACGAACTCATTGGTACGTCCTCCATGGATTGTTGTGGGAGAAACATCGAGTGCCCCAAGGCCAATTTGGTACCGGGCTACGATCCGGAATCAGTTTATGACCATTGCATCTGTCCTCGGGGTCCTAGAGAGGACGACGACGACGACGATCTATCCATGAAAGACGAGGAATGTTCAACTTCGGAGGAAGACGGTGATATGTCATTTTTTGTCGGGGACGATGAGGTGAGGTGTTTTCGGTCTAAGATAGCATCCCTTTCGGTACCGTTCAGAACGATGTTATACGGCGATTTCAGGGAGTCGCGTCGAGAGAAGATAAACTTCACCCAAAACGGATTCTCGCTGAAAGGAATTAGAGCCGCTGAGATATTTAGCAGGACCAAAAGATTGAATTCTTTCGACCCGCAAATCGTTCTGGAGCTCCTCTCGTTTGCGAACAGGTTCTGTTGTGAGGAAATGAAGGCTTCCTGCGACGCTCATTTAGCTTCGCTGGTGCACGGCGTTGAAGATGCCATGCTATTCATCGATTACGGATTGGACGAGACGGCTTATTTCTTAGTCGCGGCGTGCTTGCAGGTGTTCTTGAGAGACCTACCGAGCTCGATGCACAATCCGAACGTCATGAGATTGTTCTGTAGCCCGGAGGCAAGGGAAAAGATGGCTACCGCCGGGCACGCGTCGTTTCCATTATACTACTTCCTAAGCCAAATTGCAATGGAGGCAGACATGAAATCGAATACTACGGTAATGCTTCTGGAAAGATTGGTAGAATGTTGCACCGATTCCTGGCAGAAGCAGGTTGCGCTACACCAGCTCGGAGTCGTGATGTTAGAAAGGAAAGAATACAAAGACGCACAGCATTGGTTCGAGGCCGCCGTAGAGGCGGGGAACCTCTACTCATTAGTCGGCATGGCGAGGGCCAAGTACAAACGGGGACACATGTACTCGGCGTACAAATTGATGAGCTCGCTCATTTCTGAGCATGGACCGACCGGGTGGATGTACCAAGAGAGATCCTTGTATTGCGCCGGGAATGAGAAGATGATGGACTTGAATGCCGCGACCGAGCTAGACCCGACCCTCGTGTTTCCGTACAAGTACCGAGCTGTCATGCTGTTGGAGGAGGACAAAATCGGGGCAGCGATCTCGGAGATCAACAAGATAATGGGCTTCATGATCTCACCCGACTGCCTAGAGCTGAGGGCTTGGTTCTTGCTCGCCCTAGAGGACTACGATTCCGCGCTGCGGGACGTGCGGGCGCTCCTGACGCTGAATCCAGACTACATGGTGTTCAATGGGAATATGCACGGGAACCAGCTGGTGGAGATACTTAAACCTCACGTCCAGAAGTGGAGCCAAGCTGATTGTTGGATGCAATTGTACGACCGGTGGTCGTCAGTCGATGACATCGGCTCCTTGGCCGTCGTACATCACATGCTAGAGAACGACCCCGGCAAGAGCCTTTTACGATTTCGCCAATCTCTCCTCCTCCTACGGTGAGTGTGTATCGATTCGATAAAATTCCGAGCTTCTTTGACTTGAAGCTGTCAATACATGTAGGAGTTGCAGAATGAAATTTTGCGTATTAATTTATCACAAGTGAAGCTCATTTGATGTGCTCTTCTATCTTCTCGAAACTCATCAATTGATGCTCGGAAAATTTGCAGATTAAACTGTCAGAAGGCGGCGATGCAAAGCCTGCGACTCTCGGAACTACTCCAACTTCGACCACGAGAGGCTTGTCTACGAAGGCTGGATACTGTACGACACCGGCCACCGCGAAGAGGCGCTCGCCAAGGCTGAGGAGTCCATTTCGATCCAGAGATCGTTCGAAGCGTTCTTCCTCAAGGCGTACATCTTAGCCGATTCGAGCCTGGATTCCGAGTCCTCAACTTACGTCATTCAACTCCTCGAGGATGCTTTGAAATGCCCTTCAGATGGTCTCCGAAAAGGGCAGGTAAGTTTCAAGAAAATTATCGAAACGACCGTATTCAAACTTCGACTTGACTATACTTCGAAAACCCTAACGAATCCGACACTCAAATTTCCTTCATCAATTTGCAGGCGCTAAATAATCTCGGAAGTATTTATGTCGACTGCGACAAGTTGGATCTCGCGGCTAACTGTTACATGAATGCTCTCAACATCAAGCACACGCGAGCTCACCAGGGCCTCGCACGGGTGTACCACCTCAAGAATCAGCGCAAATCCGCGTACGATGAGATGACGAGGCTGATAGAGAAGGCCAAGAACAATGCATCGGCCTTTGAGAAGCGCTCTGAGTACTGCGACCGCGACATGGCGAGGAGCGATCTCGCCATGGCGACGCAGCTGGACCCAGTCCGGACGTATCCATACAGATACAGAGCAGCAAGTAAGTCATATTATCAAACATTCTTACAGTAATTATCTCTCTACAAACTACGATTGCAGCCGTCGATCGAGTTTTTCTTGACTTAGAAATTGTGCTGAAATTGATGCAGTTTTGATGGATGACCATAAAGAAGGCGAAGCGGTACAAGAGCTCACGAAGGCAATTAACTTCATACCCGATCTGCAGCTACTCCATCTCCGAGCAGCATTCCACGACTCCATGGGCAACGCCAGTGCCGCTGTAAGGGATTGCGAGGCGGCCCTGTGTCTCGACCCCGACCACGTTGAGACGTTCGAGCTATACACCAAGGCATGGGAGCGAGCTAAGGAGCAGCAAAAATGAAGGCACGATTGCGTGTTCTCGTGTCCGCATCACCTCGATTTGATCTGATAAGCTTGTCATGCCTTACGAGGTGTTAACAATGTAAGAAAGGCGGTCGCGACGTAGTCGCATAGGGGGTTACTCTTGGTTCTTGTCATATACGCCCGAGTCACATCTATCATTGATTTTTGGTAGAAAATTTGAGAGATGATAGCATGTATATATACCGTCTTTTGAACTGCAATAGCCACGGAGGGTTTGGATTTTTCGCTAATGTCGATTGTGCAGTTCAAGATCGAATTCAACTGATGGTGAACGTCATACAAAAAGCAACCCTAGCATGTAAGGCTCATTATTCAATTTGTTGGAGTCATCTATTTTACAATCAGTTGATTCAATGTGATTTATCGCATATGTTTGTTGAAGTCAATTTATGAGCAAGCCTTACTAACATCTAAAGTTGACAAAATGGTTTATAGACCTACTTTTTCGCCCATATTTAAAGAACTGGATAGTTAAAATGACTAGTATAATACACACACACACACACACACACACACACATATACTAAAAGTAAGTTTTAATGGGCTTAGGGTAGTAAGGCCCAATTGAATATGCATCTTGATGGGTTTAGGCTTTACCTAGACTCAAGCCACTTGCAAGTCACTCGGCCGGGCCTTATCATGTCCCTGAACCTGCCTTGGAACGTCCTGGGGAAGTCTGCGACTTTTTATGCTGTGACTTTTTATGCTCTCTTTCTCCTCCTCACTCGATCTTATCTCACATTCCACTCTTTAACGCCTCACCCTTCTCGTCACTCTCTCAACTCGGGCATTTTCCGCATCCCACTCTCCCACTACCACCTCTTTCATTGCATTAAGGAGCTCTTCCCTTCACTTTGCCACTACTAATAGTGCTGGAGTTGATGTAACTTTGCTGAACCTTAGAGGGAGAGAATAGCTGCAATTGCAGCACTTCTGCTTCCCTTCCTTCTCTCCACCACAGTTGCACCATCTCTCTTGCCAAAGGTCCTCATATGCAAATAGGTGGGTTGGGTTGTTCATTTTGTGGGTTAGAGAAGGCACTAAACCATGATGTTGGCCTTGTTTGTTTCAACATTTGGAAGGGATTTTGGGGCTCTAAAATCCCTTAGCCAAATGTAAATGGCATTTTGCTACTTTTTTTGACTCACTCTGAGGAGTTACAACTGTATCTCTAAGACTCTCCAAAGGACTTTAGCAAAATGCAGAGTTGGAGGTGCCTTGAGAAGTTGCATTTTCGGAACACTAAGCCTTGGTTTAATGAATATTTCAAACTTCCCATTTTACCCTCATTTGTTAAGTACACTTCCATTTTTAACCCTATTAAAACAAACCCTAAAGATTTGCTCCTATCTCTTTTGCTTCTCCTCTTTCTTTCATTCTTGCTTCTATGCTCTCAACGTACATCTCACTTCGTTCTTCGCTCTCACGCCACTCCCCTCTCTTCCCCCATGCCCGCTCTTGATGCCACTCACCACTTTGTTGCTTACCTATCTTCCCTAAAGGTATGCTGATTTTTACAATTTTTGGGTAACTTTGTGTTGAGCATGAAGATTTTACGATGTGACTTTGATTTGTGTTTTACTAGTTCGTCTTGATTTGGCTTCACTTCCATTTCTGGATAACCCTATGTGACTTCTATGAGAGTTCCAAAGTTGCCATAGTTGTTTTTTCTTACTCTGGATTCTATGATTCTCTATTTTTGTGTCTTGCTAGGCTTGATCTTGGCAACAATCACTTTTAGTACTTTGGGGAAATGATGATCTTGAAAAAGGTAATGAGGTTTGTTGGATGATTTCGATCGGTTTTTAGGTCGTTCTATAATGCTTGTAGTGGAGTTATTGCTTCCTTACTCTTATGCTTTTGAATTTTGGGCTCTAGCAAGATGACGTTCCATTATGTTCTGTCACTTCACTGCACTTTCGGAGGTTATGGAAGTAGTGGGGAGGATGTTAAGGTGAATTTGGATATGAGTTTGAACTTTAGGCTTCAATGTCTATGGTGGTTCTTGTTATCATTTGAACTTTCACGTTTATGTAGCAATTAGTTTTAGTTTGTTGATTCATGCTCTATCAAGTTAATTTAGGGTTGTTGTTCTGTTTTGATTAGTTTGCTGGTTTCATCTCATTTTGTTTTGTGCCTCTCAAATTGATTTATGTTCATATTACTAAAAGATGGCAAGGTCATCAAAGGATGTTGAGGCCACATAACCTAATATGGTGGCATTGGATACTCGACTTCGTTCATGATTCTGGGGACTAAAGATAATCATAGAAGGGGGTGAATTTCTAGGACTAATCATTCACCAAGTGAATTCTGAGGTATTCTTGATGAGACATCAAAATGGGGAAGAATTGATGCATAAGGAGGCATTTTGTCGATGCCGAGGTATTCTCGACAGGAAATTGTTCCTCATTGGGGACTTGGAAGTGGCTTCCACAAATGCAAAATGTTGCCGGGTGCTAGAATAGCATCTATGGTCATATATGTTTGTAACATGATCTTGTTTGTTGTATGAAAGCCTCAATATAGAATCCTCTGACTTTGATATATAAGTGCGGAGGGCCTCATGTGTTGTGTATTCATTGCCCTATGTAGGAAGGCCTATGCAAGTATGTGTTTACCTTACGGTTCATTTCAAACTCATGGAATTTATCAATTCCAGCCACTTAGAAAAATGATTTCTTTCATGAACTTAGACCTTTTCCCAACTTTGTTTCCATCAATTAGACCCTTTGTTGATAAGCTACTTGAGTTGTCAACCACAGAAAAGTGATAAAAGGTAATTAAGGATGAATAACGTTTTTATTTGAGGATTATAGTGAAATAAAGTTCATAGCAAAGATTTGTACAATTTAGACTTGATGATGTATCTTGTGTATCATATATAAGAACAATGTATTTCTTTCCTCAAGACATGTGTGATCATTGTTTTGTTTTGATTTTTTTTTTCTTTTTCAATTTAAAAAATTTAAAGTTCAAACACTTAAATTGGCACACAAAAAGACTTTCTTAAATATATGTCTACTAAGGGTGCGTTTGGGAAAAGCTTTTGGGAAAAGCCTTTAAGGAAATGCAAAGACCTTTGCTGAAATTCAAAAACTGTTTGGTAAACTATAATTGAAAAGCGCCTTAAGAAACAACTTTGGGGAAATGCTGTTTGATAAACACATATTTGGGAAAGTCCTTTAGCGTGACCAATTTAAGTTTTTAATTTTAATTTTTTAAATTGAAAACCAAATTAAAATTAAAAACCAAAATAATGATATATATATATATATATATATTAAGATATATATATAAACTAAGAGATATATATAAAAGAGATATATTAACAAATTCAATGATTTTTTTTTTTTTTTTTTTTACTGAGATGTATATATAAAAGAAATATATTAACAAAAAGAAATAGTAATTTCATTATAATAAACATGATTACATATGCATCAAAGAAAGAAATAGGTTTTTATTGAAAATTACAAACATTCTTTAAACCCATTGCTATTTGATCACGTAAACGTGCCATGTTAGGAAATAAATTGTCATTTGAAGTACTGGCCCCCTCATTTGTATTATGAAGGTCAACTGAATATCCATAATTGAGATCCAAATCTGCTCTTGCAAAATGTCTATCATTGGCGGCGTTTTGTCGTATATAATTATGCAAAATCATTGCTGCTATGACAATTTTTACTTGCTTTTCAAAGGGGAAACTTGGCATATGCTTTAGGATCTTCCACTTCTTCTTCAACACATCAAAAGCTCGCTCAATTTCCGATCGTAGCGAGGAATGAGCACGATTGAATACCTCTTGATAGCCTGTAGGGATGGGACCTTGTTGAAATTTTGGCAAATGATATATAACTTCTTTGTATGGTCCCAAATAACCGTCGTATTTGGATATCCAGCATCTACTAAATAATATTTACATGCATAAATATAATATAAATTTGATCAACATATACCATATTTATACATATTAATGTACAAAAATCATTAATTAACAAACCTGGAGGAGGATGATGAAATTGCATATCACGTCTCCTAAAGCTTCATAGAAAATATGAGTATCATGGGCTTGGCCCTCCCAACCAGCCCAAACATAAGTGAATTCCATATTAAAATTACACGCCGCTAAGACATTTTGAGTCGTTGTACTTTTTGATCAATAAAATGAATATGATCTTTTACATGTATCACCGTTGGGATATGAGTGCCATTAATAGCTCCAATACAATCCTAAAACAAAAACGCAAATATTATTATATAATCAAAATTTGCATTTAGTTCTTTCTTTCTATTGAATAATCAAAACATACCTTAAAATATTGATAAAACCTTCGACTATTTTTTTTATCTTCTCCGGAACATCCTTAAATTGTCAATCAGCTGGTTGGATAAAATCTTTTCCCATTTTACATACTTTGTCTAATACTAAGCTAAAGTACCTGCTTATAGTTTCCCTAGAGCGTTGAAAACGCTCTCGTGTTAACCTGTTACCTATACCATGTCCTAAAATATAAAGAAATATTCCAAGTATTTCTCTAACATCAATATTCCTAGTTCCTTCAAGACCATAGCGTGTTACTAAATCATGCATTAAATTATTAAATACAATCTTATCCATTCTAAACATTTGATAACACCTTATCGGATTAGCATCTTTGCCCATCAATTCTTCTAACCATACATATCCTGTATATGATGATGTCCTACAAGGTTTTTTATGATTGTATATTACTTGATAAGCGATTGCGGCTTGAGCAATTTCCACAAGTTGATTGAATTCCTCGTCCTTGTTTTCATGGATTTCTCTTTCAGGAGAATCGTTCATATCTGTTTAAAGTAACAAAACAATAAGAAAAGTGATGAATAATCATTCATCAATGGAACAATTATTTTCCATAATATATATGCAAATTCCACCAAATCGAAATAACATAAACTAAAAACACATGTCTCACATTAGAACATAATCAGAAAAAGAGTTCACAAGTAGTGCAAATTAGCAACCAGAAATAAATCTCACATTATAATATAGATTAATATGAAAGAGTTCAAAAAGTAACTAGACATCCTAGTGGCGACTATTATGTTCTTCCAACTTATACTTTAGCCACTCAACTTTTTATTCATTTTCATCCAAGTTCATAAAAATCTATTTATTGTATTTCTTTTCAAAAAAATGAGAGAGTGTAAAAAAGAACAACTTTCTGTCTTGCTTAATCTCAGATATGGCTTTCAATGTTTGCATAATTTCTTTATAAATATCAAACTCTCTTGCAATCAATGTTGCATTGCTCCTAATTTTAACAGCTGAACAAAGTTTGTCGATTTATGATGCTAACTTATTAGGTCCGGTCAATTTTTTTCCTTTCTTTCCTCGAGCTTGCTTCGTTGAACTTTCTATCATTCTTTTATAGCTCTTACTTCGACTTGGTGGACATTTGCTTCACCTACATCACCCTTTAAAGTATCATCAATAGATCCTGCACAATCACTAATATCAGCTTGTG
The DNA here is from genome assembly GCA_014182885.2 of Eucalyptus caleyi. Taxonomy (NCBI): domain Eukaryota; kingdom Viridiplantae; phylum Streptophyta; class Magnoliopsida; order Myrtales; family Myrtaceae; genus Eucalyptus; species Eucalyptus caleyi. The sequence goes on along the minus strand of CM024466.2, from coordinate 13,474,438 downwards.
TGGTCTCAACATTCTCATTATTGCATAAACCTTGTGCAGGATTCCAGGTAACACTTCCAGTAGCAACTTTACCCTGGAACATTTGATTAAACAAAACTTCAATATCCGGATGTATGCCTTTTGTTCGAAAAACTTTAAGCTTAGGATTGACCTGTTATAACAAAATATTTTTATGAGTTATATTATAAAAGATAACCTTACAAAACAAAAAGTAACAAAAGATTAGATAAACACCTGAATTTTTCTCTCATACCATTCGTCACTCGTGTCAATGGTTTTCTTTCTTGGATCCCATCCTAGTCTCGTTTCCTTTTGAACCAATTACTTCCATTTTTTCCATTCTTCCTTTAAATTATCCCACTTATTCTTCATTTTATTTTTATCATACTTTTTCCCCTTAGCTCATCAAACTTGTTAATTATATATGTCCATCCATCCTTTTTGTTGTTTGCAGGACGATTACCTTTTTCAATTTGTTCAATGCACAATTGATAAAAGTTTCTATATCTTCAGGGCTCCAATATGCTTTTTCCTTTGATGAACTTGCCATCTTTCAATAAAATGAATACAAACATATTTGAAAAATGAAAAGAGATGATGTTAACTATGAACACAAAGCAAGGGACACTAACAATAAATTAAAATGCAATTCATATGAACCCACAAAATAGCACACAAGCTGGATATGTAAGTGGGAAAAAAAAAATAGAAACATAAAAAATAGAAGTGAAAGAACTTGGGTTTGAAGTGGGACAATCGACATCTTTTGAGCGAAGAGAGAGGCGAGCACTTCGGTTGTGAGCAAAAAGAGAGTTGAGCACCAAGATTCAGAGCTGAAAAATGATTTAATTTAGAATAATAAACACCGAAACAAGTGAAAAATTTAGCAATGTGAGAATGGGAACCACCCGAATTTTATGTAGAAATAGGACACTTAAATACAGTAAATTACCAAGTACTATTTATTTAACAATGGCATTTTAAGGAACTCAATAGACAAACTGGTATAGACTGATACATGACAAAAAAGAGGGCCGGCAAAAACATTTAGGGTAGCCGGAATCGTACTAAAACTTCAACCCACCGGTTCGCCAAACGAACACTATATATAATAGAACATGGCATGCTTGGATTTACTGGTATGCTAGCCAAAATAAGAGAAAGATGCTCATGACATCAATTTAAACATTTCAGCAAAACAGCATGGAGTGAGAGGAAAATATCGACCGCTTTTAGAACCCGAACTCAAGTTTGGACTCAAAAGAAATCATCATGAGACAACTTAAAACCAGCATGTGTATGTGCTTAAAGAGATCGAGTCTCGGCTTTGCTTGGATCAAAACAATGAACATCACAAAATCACACATAAATACTTTCCACAATGAACAAGAAACAGATTAAGGTTTGGAACTATAACATATTCCAGGCATCATTTGCTGTCCTCGTTTCCATTCATTCCTTGGAAAAGCAAACAACAATTTACAAACACAAAATTTCACAAATGAGTGGTTCTCAGCTTTTCTTTCCTTGCTTAATTGAGTTTGTTCACTGTTGTGTTAAGTTTTGGATTCATCCAATCGACACCAACATAAAATCAGACCACAAAAGGAAAAAAAAAAAAAATCAAGTCTTCACCAACACTGCCTTTGGATCATGCCAGAGCAAATCAAAAGCCGACCTCATTGGACACCAGGTCACTCCCTCCCCATCTATTTATAGGAAAGATGGAAGGGGTCTTTGATATGTGTTTTTAAATCAAAGTAAATGTCAATCAAAATTCCAATTGCAGATTAAACTATTCCAATTGCAGATTAAACTATCTTAACTCATCAACAACGCTTGCAGATCAGAATTGCTGAAAACCTGAATGTTCATGTAGAATTTCATATTTGGCTTGAAATTTTTGCAATATACAATAAGTCATGATAGCAAAAATTATAATTTAAAATACGTTCTATATATGCCAATCATCCAACAATAAGTCAGGATTCCACCGCCGGTATAAGAAAGTTTTTAAATATTCACCTTTGGATGATAGTCATGTGTACTTTAAGATGATGATGTAACTAAATTCGTCCATATGCCAATCATCGAACGATAAATATATTACTCAGTATTTTCACTGGCAATGGAGCTAATAAAAATCCATGAAATTATTGGTAAAATGCTTCTAGACATTGCAAAAGAAGCTAAGGAAGTGCTACCACCCGAGATTTGCCACAATGATGGATAAACCAAATTGGTTGAGCTTCTTTTCAATGATAGTTACCATATATTTGTATTGCTGGTAAATTCTTGAAACTCTCGGACATAATAAGAACATTTTATAGTGAAGTCCATCTCTAGGGCATTAGGAGCACTTCCAATTGACTAACAACAAACCACATAATGAAAGGGAAAACATGGTGACAATTGACATGGTTGCTTCCTGTCGGAAGATGAGAAAGATCAACCACAAAAGTATAATGCTTGAAGTGACCTGTCTAAACTACTCATCAATTGTAGCCAAAGAAAAAACAGTTTTGATCTTAGTATGCAGTAAGATGCTTCTATAACTAGTTAACGGATGCATCCTTGTTCCAAAGATACTATTCAATTACAGAAAGAGAATTAAATTCGGGCCAACACTTTAAGCTTTAATCGACCGTCTAATTGTGGAGTACCCTACCCGACTTGGAGACAGCGGCAAGGGGCCAACTAGTGACAAATCGGGCTATGGTCTGCCGCCTTGGTGTCTTTGAGCCGGGATCCTTGGGCAAGGGAGGTTCAAACCAAGTAAAGAAACTCACTAGCGACGCGGAGATTTGAGGAGCGAAAGATCGTGTGCTCAAGGGCATCGGCCAAGGTCATTGGAGAGGGTCCGGGCAAGGCCAATCCACTAGAGAACTTCTCGCTCTCGAGTCTCACTCTCTCTGCCACGCTCTCTCTCGCACTCGGACCTCTCTCTATTCCGTCCAGTCCCCAAGAAGTGAGAGAAAGAGGAGGTTCGAAGAGGAGCAAATCTTCAAAGGCGCAACGTCAGAGAGAAAGAGGAGGTTTGAAGAGGAGAGCAAATCTTCAGAGGCACAACTTCAGAGAGAAAGAGGAGGTTCAAAGAGAAGCAAATCTTCAGAGGCACAACATTAGAGAGAAGACGGAGAGTCGAGCGGTGACGAAATTCTAGGGTTTTCAAAAGGGTCAAAGTTGAAATTTAATAAATTTATGAGCGCAACAAAGGCAAAATAACATTTTTCATTAATCAGCCCACAACATGCCGAGAATGTTGAAAAGCTCAAGGCTGCCTTGGGCTTTCAGTCTTGCAAATATTTGCTTTCCCATTAAGAGACTTCAAAAGTATCCTCCCAAACACCATTATTTTGGCCCAAGGGGTTTTTGATGGTCAAAACTCCTTTGAAAGTTACTCCCAAACGCATCCTAAATAGCATTTCCTCTGAAGCTGTAGCCTGATGTAATTTTCAATTTAAATTTACCAAACGATGTTTACATATCACAAAACTCCTTTAAACTAAAGACCTTTGTATTTCTCCAAATACCGTTTTTTTTTTTTTTTTTTTTTGAAGCCAAACCAAACGAGGGCAATCTCTTTCCCAATGTTGAAATCAAGGTTTTCCAACTTGGATTGCTGAGCGACGACTACGACTACTTAGAAAGGGCCTTGGGCTGAAAAGCAATAACTTGTAATTACATGGGCTTTTCCGCAATGACCCCCAAGAAAAGAAGGGCCCGATCTCCAAAAGGCCTCCTCCGCACTTTGAGGCCCTCCTCGCACGTGGGACGGCGGAGCGCGCGCGTGGGGGGGAAGATTTGAAATTGCCCTTTAGGGTTTGGTGCCCGCGCCTGCCCGCCTGCCCGCCTGCCCGCAGGGGGGGGCCTTCGCACGGCCCCTCCCGCTTCTCGCAGCCATTCAAAAAATTTCGCCAAAAAAAAAAAGGTTTTTTCTTAAATTCTCATTTCTGTATAAATTTATTTTTTCGCACGCCTTCAAATCCACACGCCTCCGCCGATTCTCCCTCCCTCTCTCTCTCTCTCTCTCTCTCTCTCTCTCGGTGAAGCCCTTGCTCCGGGATCGATCGCGGCGGGCGCGGCGGCCGGCGAGGTTTCTCAGGGAGCTCGAGGCGGCGGGGAGGAGGAGCCCTAGCTCGCGGCGGCGGTTTCGAGGTCGTGCGATTTCGTCGGGGCGCGCGGGGGTTTCATTTTTTTGTTTTTTTTTTTTGAGCGCGAGGTACGAGATTTCTCTTCGCTTCGATCTGCGGTTTTGTTCAGGCGATCGTGCTGTTTGGGGCGCGTGCGGTGATGGTTTGGGGTTTTTCTGGGGCGAGATTTAGGGTTTTAGCGTTTCTCGGCGGAAGAAGTTGGTTTAGGGGGGGGGGCGGAGGAGGGATCGCTTGTTGGTTTAGGGCTTCGGCCGGAGCTCCGTTGAGCTTGGCGGAGTCGTTTGGCTTGGGGTTTCGGAGGCGCATTGAGTAGGTTTTGTATGGCGAGGGTGTTTTGACTGGATTTCTCGAGGTTGAGTTTGTTTCTGAATGGCCTGTTTTGTGTTTCTTTATCTGGTTATGGTACGTCTACAAAGATGATGGATGAGAGAGAGAGAGAGAGAGAGAGAGAGAGTCTGATGATGGATGAGAGTGAGATTTGTGGGAAATGATAGTGGCCGGAACTGTTTGAGAGAGCCTGATATTTCGGTCTTTTGTGGTCTCGAAGTTCAGATTGTCACCGAAGTGTGTTGATTTGCGACCTGTTCTTTGGACTAGTCTGTTTTAACTGCTGAAGTGTTTGTGTTTCGTGTGGCGTTTGTATTGTTCTTTCTGGGAAAACTATGTATGCCCCCCTGCTTTGGCTCAGTTAAACAGATAACCTCTCTTCCCTCATCATTTCTCCGTTTTTCATTGCAGACTCAATTCAATTGGCTAGTTATAGATGACTTAAGTTTCTCTGTAGGAAATGTGCATGACATTGAATCTCCATCTGAAAAATAGAGAAAAGGAAATATGTGAGCACATACGCGATTTTCCTTAATGGGGTGTTCGGGGGTAACTTTTTATCATGGTGGGAAGGTTTCATCTTTATTTTCTTTGTCCACAGTTAATTTTGTTGTATTTTTGGTAACTATTGGATTTGCGGTAATTGGAGGTTGTTCCAATGTTAATCTATTCTTGCTTTTGCTCTTTATTTTAAATTGTTTGCCGTGCTCTGTTGAAGACCATTCTTACCATGTTAGTGACATTTGACTGTGATTTTTGTAAAATGTGAATGTTGTAAAGTTTAGTTGAAAAGATATGTATGTCTATTTGAACCTATAGCAAATTCAATTTACACGCATCTTCTGAATTGTCACTCCACTATTTAGTTTCTGGTGAGATCTGACATAGCTTTGTGCCTTCAATATTTGTGGATTTCTAGGTTTGGAAGTTATGGCCATGGAAATCACTCAGATTTTGTTATCCGCTCAATCAGCCGATGCAAGAGTTAGAACTGAGGCAGAGACCAGTCTTAAGCAGTTCCAAGAGCAGAACTTGCCTGTTTTTCTTCTATCATTGTCATTTGAGCTGTCAAATAATGAGAAGCCTACCGAATCCCGTCGGTTGGCTGGTATCATTCTTAAGAACTCTTTGGATGCCAAAGATGCTTATAGGAAAAACATTCTTGTCCAGCAATGGATAGGGATTGAGATTGCAATGAAGTCTCAGATAAAAGAATTGCTTTTAAGGACCCTCGCTTCATCTGCACAAGAGGCATGGCATACTTCTGCTCAAGTAATTGCTAAAATTGCTTCGATTGAGATACCTCAAAAGCAGTGGCCAGAGTTAATTGCAACATTGCTTAACAACATGACTCAGCGTGATCAGCCTTCTTCACTTAAGCAGGCAACTTTAGAGACTCTTGGATTTGTATGTGAAGAGATATCTGATCAAGATCTGGTGCAAGATGAAGTAAACACTGTTCTCACTGCTGTTGTTCAAGGCATGAGCCTTGCTGAGCACAGTCCTGAAGTTCGCCTTGCTGCAACACGGGCATTGTGTAATGCTTTAGGCTTTGCTCACTCTAACTTTGAAAATGAGATGGAACGGAACTACATAATGAAGGTGGTATGTGAAACTGCTCTGTCCAAGGAGATGGATATTAGGAAGGCAGCTTTTGAATGTCTTGTCTCTATTGCCTCAACGTACTATGAGGTGCTTGAACCTTATATGCAGACTTTATTTGAGCTCACATCAAACGCAGTGAAAGGCGATGTTGAAGAAGTTGCCCTTCAAGCTGTGGAGTTTTGGAGCTCTATTTGTGATGAAGAAATAGAGCTTCAAGAGTTTGAGAGTTCTGAAAGTGCAGATTCTGGGTCTCCTCATTCACGGTTCATTGAGAAAGCTCTGCCTGCTTTAGTTCCCATGCTGCTGGAGACTTTGCTAAAGCAGGAAGAGGATCAGGATCAGGATGATAGCACTTGGAATATATCTATGGCCGGTGGGACTTGTCTTGGTCTTGTTTCTAGAACTGTAGGAGATCCTATTGTTCCCCTTGTGATGCCTTTTGTGGAGAATAATATAAGGAAGCCGGATTGGCATAGTCGTGAAGCTGCCACATATGCTCTTGGTTCAATCCTTGACGGGCCAACATTTGAGAAACTCTCTCCTTTGGTTAATGCAGGTTTAGATTTCCTTCTTAATCTGATGAAGGATGAGAACAATCATGTCCGCGATACAACCGCATGGACACTCACACGCGTTTTTGAGTTGTTGCATAGTCCAGCCAATGGATTTTCAGTACTCTCTCCTGGAAACCTCCCAAGGGTTGTTAAAGTATTATTGGAGAGCGTACAGGATGTGCCCAATGTTGCAGAGAAGGTTTGTGGGGCAATTTATTACCTTGCCCAGGGGTTTGAAGATGCCGGAACAAGTGCTTCACTTCTCTCACCATACCTTCCAGACATCATGACATGTCTTGTTGCAGCTGCTGATCGCACGGATAATGGTGACTCCAAGCTCAGGACATCTGCATATGAAACTATCAATGAGGTAGTTAGGTGCGCCAATATTGCTGAAGCATCTCAAATTATAGCGCAGCTCCTTCCTGCCATCATGAATAAGTTGGCACAGACATTTGAGCTCCAAATCGTGTCATTAGATGATAGAGAAAAGCAAAGTGATCTGCAGGCTTCTCTCTGCGGTGTTCTTCAAGTCATTATTCAGAAACTAAGTAACACCGATGAAACAAAACCCATAATACTACAGTATGCAGATCAGATTATGTTACTATTCCTTCGAGTTTTTGCCTGCCACAGCTCTACAGTGCATGAAGAAGCTATGCTTGCTATTGGTGCGCTTGCTTATGCTACAGGTGCAGACTTTCTGAAATATATGCCGGAGTTCTACAAGTATTTGGAGATGGGATTGCAGAACTTTGAGGAATACCAGGTCTGTGCGGTTACTGTGGGTGTAGTTGGTGATATTTGCCGTGCCTTGGATGACAAGGTGCTTCCATTTTGTGATGGGATTATGGAGCTCCTTCTCAATGATCTCCGTAGTGAGGTACTGCACCGGTCTGTTAAGCCTCCCATTTTCTCCTGCTTTGGTGATGTTGCTCTTGCAATTGGAGATCGCTTTGAGAAATACGTCTCATATGCACTGCCAATGATGCAAGGAGCTGCAGAAATTTGTGCCCAGATGGACACGGACGATGAAGAGTTGATGGAATATGGTTATCAGCTCAAGCGTAGCATTTTTGAAGCTTATTCCGGAATACTCCAGGGCTTTAAGGATTCGAAGTCTGAGGTGATGTTGCCATACGCGTCCCATCTCATGCAATTCATTGAGTTGGTCTTCAAGGACAGGCAAAGGTAATTTTCTATTGATTTTCCTTTTGCTCAATGTATGAATTGTTATTCAGTTCAGAAAATTCAATTTGGTTATCCATATTACAGGGACGAGACTGTCACAAAGGCTGCAGTTGCGGTGACAGGTGATCTCGCTGACGCCCTGGGGCCAAACATAAAGTTATTATTCAAAGACCGTGCATTCTTGAATGATCTCTTGGGTGAGTGTCTGCAATCTGATGACGAGCAGCTCAAGGAAACAGCGACTTGGACCCAGGGGATGATTGGACGTGTTATGGTCTCGTGATGAGGAGCAAGTTGTCCAAATATGTTTGATTTCTATTCTTCTCAAGTGGCAGCTTCGTCTTGTTGGTAAAATGTTCCTGGCGATTCAAAAATTTTATAATGTTCAGTGTCTTATGGTCTAGGATGTTAGTCCTGAGCTCCTGATTGTTTTTGCGATGTCAGTCATCTGGGAGTGGGAAGATTTTAGGGAGTGCATTTGTAATGTTCATAGGCCGTTTGGGATTTGGACATCTCTTCAGTTATTCGGCCACCAAATCGGTGGTTTTTTGAGTCATTTTCAGGTCGTTTTGATCCTATATTCTTGCATCTGTCTTATCTGCATTTGTCTTGCGAATTTTCGCACAGTCCATAGGCCCACATACCTACTGAAACCTCCTGCCTTTGCGGTATGCATGCGGGACAGTGGGAAGAACTTCAACCTTGCCGTGAAAAATCATTTGCAGATAAATCTCAGGAAGAATGAATACGTATCGACATCCATGCATGCTGCTCTAAAGTTCTTAGTGGCGTCTGGTGAACTGTTGTCCTTTGATCTGCTTGATGAGCAGAAATTTTCGAGTTTTGCTGAGACGTGATACTGTTTGCATATCATGAGATTTGATTGGTAGTACTAGACAGTACTTCTCCAAAATCACAAAAAGAATAGACGTAGGCTTTGAATTACTGAAGATAAAATCCGCAGTCATTTCGGGAAAAGCTTCACAAGCTCGGTTTATTTCAGGGAGATACGCCAGTCGACCTGGTCCTATCCATGCGTAGGGCAGCCGTTTTCACGGGATAAAAGTTTCCTATAGATGAAGTTTCCTGAGAGTTGTGTGGCCTGCTTAATTGTCGAGCATGTGGAGTGCAGTTGGTGCGAGATTTCATTCCAGTTCGCCCGCGATAGAACGCGACCAGCGAGCGTGATTGATCAATAAGCTTGAGCGGGGCGAAGCGGCGCCTCTGACAGAACAGGCCGACCGCCGTCGTGATTGACGGTTCTTGACTGGGATTTGCCCGTCTCTAGATATTGGAAGGCTTCTCTTAATTGATTAATTAATTAAAGCGATGGTCCCGATTGATGGTCGGTGGTAGAATGTGGACCCATGTGTGATGTGCCTTGTTGTCCCTGGCCTCTCGGGTTTACCAATTTGGGTCGACTTTTCTTATATTACCGTCCGTGGCTCGGTGGAAATCAGAAATCGGGAAAAGTATTGTGTCTATAATTCACAACCTTTCCTTTCTTCGAAGGTTTGCACGTTCTACTTGACACTATGCACCGGAATCTTCTTTTTTGTTTTTTTCCTTTTAAAAGAAGAGTTAATAAAGCAAAAAAATAAGATAAAATTGGTGCAATCTTGTTGTAACCCATAAACTCATTTTTGTGTCGCAAAAGATCTCTAAGTGGTGGTCCCGTATCAAATTTACCCTAAGACTAAATTTTGTTTCACAAGAAACTCCTAACTAGTACATTTATATCGCATTTACCCTAAATCAATATTTGTGGCAAGAAAATTTTGAAATGATATATCTGCAACAAATTTATCAAAACCTTTGTGGCACCATCAAGGCAAAATTAGGGATTTTTGTAGATTTTCAAAACATGAGCAAGCTTTTGGGGTAAAATTAGTAGGTTTCCCAATCTCCATTCATTTTCTTTATTTATGCTTTCTCCAAAGTGGCATCATTTATATGATCTTTTGATATTGAATTTTTATGTCGTTGTCATGCCAATCATCTAAGGTTGTTTGCCACATGTATGTCCATGTCAACAGATTAACGAGATATTAGATGGAGCCTAATGGAGGGTCGATTTTTCATGGATTTACCAATTTAGTAATTTTTGTGGTATTACTATTAGAAAAATCCTACTCTTGGCATTTTTGAATCTTTGAAACTCCAGAACTTTCAGGGTGTACATGCAATATAAAGTGCTTTGAATTATATCAGTCTGCAAAGTATTATTTTCATCTCTGTTTTGGTTAAGATACTCATTGTTTTTAGTTAAATGGCTGAAATATCCCCCTCTCTCCATTTTTTTTATTTTATTTTTATCAAACCGCATTTAATTCTATCATCTTCCTCCTCAATTTCAAAATACAAATGTGCTATTACACCCAACTAGATATTCATCTTATCCTAAATCTGATTATCACTTTATTTAGAGAAGGTTGTTAAATTTAATTTAGGGTCTCATATTTTTAATCACAAAATCTAAAGGATTAGAAATTTCTATTTATGAAGATTTAGGAACACACAATTAATTTCCTATTTCTTATTAAATAGTCTGAGACTACATTTCAAAGTTGAAAATTGAAATTCAATCCAATTATTTAGTCAATCTTTATGAAAATCGATAAAAAAATGGAAAAAATTAGTTTGTTAGAAGCATGATCAAATGTTAAATATATTTATGCTTGATTATATCTAAATATTGACAAAAGAGAAGCAGAAAAAAGGGGAAAAAAAGAAACTTAAGCCCTATTTATTTTGCAAAAATATGGCATTTTTGAAATTTTTTCCCAAAAGACATTTTCTAGGAAAATATAATTATTTTGCAGTATTTGGGTGAAACCTGAAAATGAAGAAGAAAATATTTTCCACTGTTTGGTAAGGACAATCTTTTCCTTCTATAGTCTTTTTTCATTTATTTTATTTTTAAAATCAAAATTTAATTATTTTTTATTTTTTAAAAATCAATTTTCAATTATTTTAATTTTTTAAAAAATCTATTCTTAAATTATTTTTTCATTATTTTTCTTTTCTTTGTTTCCCTCTTCTTCTTGGCCAGTAACTAGTCATGGAAATGGCTAGCGACTAGCCACAATCGAGCCTGAGGCTTGCCCACCTCCGATGAGCTTAGGCTTGTTGGCTTCAACCCTTACCAAATCGGCAAGCTCTGAGCTCGCATGCCTTGAGCCTCCCTAGATCGGCGAGTGCAAGCATTGCTAGATCAACAAGCCTCGAGCTTGACTCTCACGGTTGTCGATTTGGCGAGTGGTGATAGGCGAGCCTGAGCTCGCTAAAGGTGGGTGAGCCTCATGCTCGCCGGTGAGCTCGAGGCTTGTTTGTGGTCGATCATTGGCTGTTGCTGTGGACAACGACTAGCCAAGAAAGAAGAAGAGGGAAAACAAAGAAAAGAAAGAGAAAAAAAGAAAAATAAAAAAAAAAATAATTCGAATTTAAAAAATATATTGAAAAAGAAGAACAAGGAGGAGGGGGAGGAGGAAGTGAGGACTTGTAGAAATATAAGATAAGATGGATCAAGTGAAGAAAATGTTTTCCACTTTTTGAAAGTGAAAAATAATTTCCCTAGTTTAGAAGACCTTTTTTTTTTTTTCATGGAAAATGTTTTTTCCAAACAATTCATTTTTGTGAAATGAACGTTGGAAAATTTAAAAATATTTTCCTAAAACTTATTTTTTGTTAAATGAATGAAGTCTCATTGATGTTCTACTTCTACCATAAAAGTAATTAACATTGATTGTAGATTCAATCTTATAGCGAAAGGATTAAAACAGTATAATATGCTTAAATTTATGTTTGAAATAATTTGACCGAGTCTGAGAGTGAAGAATACGCAACAAGTATTTCAACCCCCAATTTGCAATTTAGACATGAAAAGCTCAAACTAGAAACGTACTGCTAAAAAAGCACGCACAAGGTCAACATTGGTTAGATAAATAGATTGAATTTTAATTTTCAAATTTGAGATGAAGCTTCTCTTTACCTGCGACGAAATTTACGAATAATTTTTTTTTTTTCCGATTTTCGAAAATTCTTTGAAACGTGGTCATTAGACAGACACACCTCTTGATGAGTCGGCAAATGTTGACAGTGAATACTGCCGAAATAACTTTCCTTAACGAGAAGTCATCAAGATATAGCCAAAAATCTGCGTGCTTTGACCAAGCCACTGCGTGTTTTACTCATTATACTGTCATAAAATCACACCGTCCATGAAACGATTGAAAACCTCACACGTGAATTATTCATGTAAGTTATTCATTTCAAATTAGAATATGATAATTCACATCATCAAATAATGAAAAGTATATTGACGTTCTAATTTTCCTTTTTCCTATTTTAAAGTAGATGTATTAAAAAAATGGACATGTTGATTTAGACAACATCTAATTTGCCATTTGAATAGTTCAAAGATTATATGAATAAATTTAAAATTTAGGGTTGATATTATTTATAGGATCAATATTTGTGAATAATTTATATTATTTTCCCTTTGTGAAAAAAGGTTGTATGCTAGATATCTGACATTTTATCACGAAAATCTGACAGAGGGTTGAATTTACTTAAAATAAAAATGATTCCCAACTTTAAAAATCTTCCTTTTCCTTGTTTAGTAGGCACTGAAAACTCTACGTTTAGACCACTTTTGGAAGTGATTCCCTCATTTCCAAAAGACTTTCGAGTCCACTGAACATTCCACGAAAAATAATACAATGTCATTCTTCGTAATCATAGGAGTTCTGGTATAAGAAATATAGGAACTTCCTTTTTGACTTCTATCTTTGCTTTTTTTCCCAAAAGAAGATGATGATTCCTATTCATTGACTGAAGTCAGGCCACCCTAACTTCTCGGAAACTCCAAGGGGGTCCAAATTTATAAGTATATGTAAAATATATAAATATTATGATATAATATAACTCTCAAATCATATTAGAGTGTTCAATCTGAAAAGTTTAAATTAATAAATAAAGACAGACATGCATATAGTATATAAAGAGCATATAGATATGTGTTTAGACAATATGGGGTACTATAATATAAGAAGTAATCCAATTTGGAACAATGTAACATTGCATTTATCTAAATTTCTCAATCAAGATGATATTTGCTTAATTACATTTTGAATGAATTCTGGGACTAACATTAAGCCTGAAATTTCGAAAGAAGAACCCAGAAAGCGAATTTTGCATGTAAATTAGAGAACTGTAATTGCTGTAAATCTATATACCAGAAAAAATTCTGACAAGCTAATTGCATTTGTGTCTGTGTATTGTGTTATCCTATACTGCTCGAGAATGCCCACATCCAGAAACATCTCTGTACACGTAAATCTCAACCTATTATCTACCAGAACCACCTCAAGAAGTGGAGGAGAGGCCACGGACCGACGATGACACGTAGGATGATGTCGACGCATGGGACGTCCCGGTTGTATCGGAAGAAACTATTTCCAAGAATCCGAAGCTCATGTCGTCGGTTCTTCGAGAGCCAGCGGAGCCCGAATCATCGACAAAGATGGGTACCGGCTCCTCCCGGTTCAGATACCGAATCACCTGCCTCATGGTAGGCCTAGCTTGGGCATGGTACTGGGAACAAACTAAGCCCAAATTCAATACCATCTCCATCTCCTCAGCATCGTAGGCGGAACGTAACTTGGGATCCGCGGCGTCGAGAATCCGACCCGTCCCGTAACATTCTATCACCCAATCCATCAGCAAGAATTGGCCCGACCCCGTCGGACGCCTGCCGCTGGCCACTTCAAGCAGCAGAATGCCGAAAGCATACACGTCAGAGCTTGTCGAAGCCTTCCCTGAGCGGGCCAATTCCGGGGCAATGTACCCTATGGTTCCGACTAAGTTGGTGGTATGCGACATCGTGCCGTGTTCGTATAGCCTGGCGAGGCCGAAATCCCCGAGCCGCGCATTCATTTCCGCATCGATCAGGACGTTGCTGGACTTCACGTCCCGATGGATCACGACTTGCTCCCACTCCTCGTGGAGGTACAGCAATCCGGCCGCGACGCCCTTGATGATGCGGAACCTCTGTTCCCAGTTCAACACGAAGCCGTCCTTCAGCTTGAAAATCAGCGAATCGAGGCTCCCGTGAGGCACGTAGTCGTATACGAGGAGGAGCTCGTCCTTCTGCTTGCACCAACCTTGGAGATTCACGAGGTTCTTGTGCCGTAAGCGTCCTAAGCTCTCGATCTCGGCCACAAACTCCCTCATTCCCTGTATTGAGTTGCGAGACACCTTCTTGACAGCGACCTCGCATCTGTTAGTCGGCAAGATGCCGTGGTACACTGCGCCGAAGCCACCGGTCCCGATCACCTCGCTCTGTTTGAACCCTTTTGTTGCCTGGTCAAGATCCTTGTACCTAAACCTGTGAGGGCAATCTAACTCCCAGTCCTCAAGATTCTCCGGCTGCCTCCTCTTCTTGATCACAGTATAGAAGAACAAGATTCCCGAAAGACACAGAGCTAAGCTGCATAGAGAGGCAATGACGGCTATTACCTCCGGCTTGTAAGAGGAAGATGAATCAGATGAATCCGTCTGGTCCGGAGGCCGCGGAAGCCGATTCAGGTCGAGGGGAGTCGCGGTTCCGTTCAATCGGAAGCTCCATCCTAGAACGTAGTGAAAGCTTCTCTTGGTCCCCGTCGAAGCAGAGAACCCGACATACATGCTATCCTCGAATAGGGAAGCGATAACGGGCACGGACATGAGAGGTTTTGCCGGTTTCGACACATTGAAAGGAGATATAGTGACGTTCAACAATCGCTTCGGGCCGTCGTACTCGATCCAGCCTTGAATGCGCTGGCCACTCTCCAGCGTTATCTCTTTTCTTTGACGTGCCATTTATGTTATAGCTGGCCGGCTTGGAGACTTTCGAGTCCATGCCGTCGATGTTGATCCCGACGTGGTTCCCCTTCTCGTCCGAGGTCTCTCTGTACCCTTTCACGGTGTCGAACTCCACCACGAGCATGTGGTTCGACGGGTTCCCATCGTTCGAGGAACTGAAGAGGCCGAGGTAGTGGTCGGCCTGGGCCCCGGGGAAGGACGTCTTGGGGGCGACCACGAACGCGAGGCCGTAGCCGCCCTCGCCCGAGCTCGGTGGCCTAATGGCGAACACGAAGTGGGTGCTGAAGGAGACAGCGGCGGCGGAGCCACTGGAAGCCTCGGTCAACATCCGGAAAGGCTGAGCGTAGAAGGCTTGGCCGATGTAGTCGCTTGTCTGGTTGGTGAGCTTGAGAGCTCCGTTGGACTTGATGATGGAGGCCTTATGGAGGGTAATGTCGGAGTCGGTGGAGCCGTTGAACCCATTGAAGATGAACTGATCATCAGGCTGAGACTGGGACACGGCAAGGACGAGGAAGCAAGAGAAAAAAAGGAAGCAAAAGGAGAGAGCGCCATGTTTCGCCATTCCCAAAGCAGAGAGTTTCTGCATAATCTGGGAGGAGAAGGCGAGAGCATCCGGGAAGAGATTCTTTAGGCTTTGCTAGGTGGCCCTTCGAGAGATTTGACAGCGGCGAAGAGGTCAAAAGTCAACATATTCCGGCGATGGCGAGACCAGAAGAACGCGTTGTGCTTTTGTGGGGAAGATGGTTCGGGTGGTTAGTCATCGACTCATCGCTAAAGAGCGAAAGGAGTGACTGCTTGGCGACTTGCCGTGCTGGGGCAACTGTTTGAATTTTCCTTTATTTCTAGAAATTCATCGACTTGTGCTTTTTTTATTTATTTTTTATTTATTTTTTTGGTCCCCGAACCCAAGATTGCGATCGCGATCGCGATGCGTTTGACGTCAGACGACCGAGGCCGTCAATCGTTGTGAGAAGGACCTTCTCTTGGGTACGACGGAAATGTCTGGCAAATGCATTTGGAAATTTTCGGAGATGAAGGCATTAATCTTTCGGGAAGATTGCGATATGTAATTATGTATGATAGAAAAGAAGCAGAAGGTCTTGAATTCGAATTTTTCCCGTCATTTAATATCCAGGTGTGAATGCGAAGTAGCGGGTCATTGAGTTTATTGTTGTTTTGTTAAGAGAAATTACGTACAAACAAGGTCTCATCTTGTTGAATGGTTGTGCTTCGTTATGGACCACAAACTTCGTTCTCGATGTTGCATGCTTGTCAATTTATTTCCTCGGGTCCCTATCATACTACAGGAGAAAAGGGTAAGCAAATTAGGATATATAAAGAAGGGGATTCGAAAAATAGAAAATTGAATTCGATGAGAATCTGTGTTTTAGGTAACTCGGTGTAGCTATATAGATTGCTTGTTTTAGTATAATGAGTCTAGGCAATACTCGTTGATAATATGGAAACCTGTAAAAATAAAAGATTCAATTCCACTTAGGTGAAGTTAATCTATCTGGGGGACACTCATATCCTAATGCTAAATTAGCTACTAACTTATTTGCCCCTTATGTACATCGATATCTTTTAGGTAAAGTGAAGTTTAGTCCTTCAAGTTTCATTATTTGTGCAATTTAGTCTTCTAACTCTTCATTTGTGTAAATTTGTGGAATCAAATCCTTTTATTATTATTATTTTTTTTAATTTTTTATTAGAATCCGAGCTTCTCGACCGTTTCAAATGGGGTTTATAGGCCGTGGTTCCTATTTCGAGTGGTGCATCAAGAATTTCACATTATTTCTCAAGAAATTCCATGGACGTCCGAAAAACAGGATGGTGTGAACTTCTTCAGTGGTTTGGTGTCATGGTTCTCAGCTTCTTTTTCCAAGTCTTGTTTCCAACATGTAGGATGATAGAACCAGTTTAGAAATTCTAAAAGATTCTTATCACATTCTTTTTCGACATTTCTTCCGAGCATGAATATCCTGGTGAGATTGGCAATGAATCTTCTGGTAGGAATTTCAATGGCTATTAAGTACTTATTGGTTAAGTACCATAATAGCGTTTTGAGTCGATCAAGAAAATCATCTTCCTTCCATAAGAGGATGAATAAAAGGATAATTGCAATTGATAAGAGGATGAATAAAAGGATAATTGCAATTGAGGAAATTTCCAGCTTGGCAAGTCTTTGATCTTTTCAATCTTGTACTTGACACCATGATGGAGCATATGGAATGCCTTGACAAAGTCGCAAAGTCACCCCCAAAAGATTTTGAAAACCATTCGGCTAGCGCATTTAATACACTTGGTCATCCGAGGAAAAGATGCCATGTCTAATTCTACCAAGAAGTGATGATTTAATGAGATGAAATTCAAACTTCTTTGATTCCATTTTTTACCTTAGGATTTCTTTGAAAGTGGAACAGGCATTTCCGGCTTGGGAAAACTTTCCACTTTTATGAACCTCTTCATCATCTTCGTTGAGGATCGGCAGAATTCTTTTCAGCATGGATTGCAAGGGACTCAAAAGCTTTGCAATTTGGGGACAAAATCTCTGTAGGAGCCTTCGTGAAACTGCGGCCGATGAACAAATCCTTTCATTTTCATCACCATAAAAATGATGAAATTGTTGGGGTGACGTCACTAACACGATGCGAAAGGAACATATTGTCCCGAGGTAGCACCTATATATGGTGTAACACCCAACACGAGGATAGGGTAACGAAGGGAAAAAAGATATGATGGAAGATGAAAGGGGGCTGGGAGGCTGCCCACTGCCACACCCTATTTGCGAGTGATCATCTAATAATGCCAAGTCAGGGTTCGATAGCATCGCTAATAGCGATTACTCGCATGAAACGGATCATATAATAGAACTGTACAAACAATAAAATCCAATCGACAAATGCCATATTTGGGTTCAAAAAGTCACAGTTCTTATAATGTAACTACAACAATTAACAGGGCATGATAAATACTAATCTCCCAAAAATTCATTCTTTGATTTGATTATGTATTTCGCATCCGGAAAAAAGCAGGGATTAATTTAATAAAGTTCCTTTCAGGGGAAGTTTCCCTTATTGTACGAATACGAATAAGATATCGAGTAGGTACACATCCTATTTTTTAAGAAGGAAGTATGATTCACATTTAAATAATGGTAACCGAATATCTATTTTCTTCTCCATATATTTCTTTTTTATTTTCTTGAATATCTTTTTTCTTTCAAGACGAGCCATTTGACATGACCACGTTAGCATCATGGCTTAAACATTTTCCAAGTGAATTCCCTGTAATGGTAGTAGAATCTTTGCAATTAGTAGGGATGTGCACTAAATCAAGTTCTATCCGGAATTCAAATCGTATTGGACTGGACCTACAGGTTCAATTTTGATTTTAGGGAGAATCGGTCTGGTTCTCAATTTCATCAATTTGGTTTTTGATTCTAAAGATTCTTTTAAAAGAAAAAAAAAAACTTTTACATCCATCGAGAATAGAATCACGTATTTCAGCATGAAGAAACAATGCAACAATTTGACCAACACATTTTTTTTTTTTTCATAAAATTGTATAATTTTCATATTTTCTACTTGGGAACCGGTCCATCTAAGATCTAATGTGAAAATTACCAAAAAAGTCACAATTCTATTGCTATTGCGCTAATTTAGTTATAAATATATATTTTTTTGCTAATTGAGTTTTAAACTTTTTAAATTTGTGCCAATTCAATCAATTTGACTAATTTTGGTCAAAATTGCTGGACAACACTAGTTGTCCTATGTTATGCGGGCAGTGTTGACGTCGACAAATTTGTTTGATTTTTTAAATTAATTTTTAAACTTTTTCCCTTCCTTCTTTTGTTTCTCACTATGGTTGGCGAGGGGCGTTGGAGCTTGTTGGCCACTAGGCGAGGCCACAACAGCTGCAAGTGAGGCCACCTTGCTCGAATCTTTATGACTATGTTTTCATTGTAATGGGGTTTTGAGGTTCTGTGATTGCATTACTTAATCATGAACATTTGAGAGGAGGTAGTAGATGGGTTCTCACTTGCGGGTGAAGTCGGCCATGGCCTCACCAAGATTTAGGCGAGGTTGTGACCCTCGTTGACGTAGCTAGTAGCCCTCACCTAGTGGCTAGCGAGCTTAAGCGACCCTTGTTGGCCATAGTGAGAAACCAAAGAACGAAATTTAAAAAATAAATAATAAAAAAATTGAAAAATTGAAAAAATTATTAAAATTTGTTTATATCAGCATTGATTGTGCCACTTTGGACGGCTAATATCTACATTAATGATTTCCAATCGAAATTTTTGAATGGACTAAATTAATACAAATATAAAAGATTTATGGCTCAATTGGCCAAAAAAAAAATTTAGAACTAAATAGATACAATTGTAATTGGTTTATTCCAAAACTAATTAACCTTACAATATAAATGGGCTGAAATAGTTAATGTTTTTCTAATCATAGAGTTCTATAATTGTCCCATGTGTGCCCTGCAACGTCATGCATGACACACGTCCTAAGAAATTACATTTTTTTTCCATGACATGTGGAAGCACAACAAAATACTCACATAAATCCATACAAGAAAATTGCACAAGTTAAAAATAGTAAACATATGCCTCTTTATACAAACTTTAGTGGTTATTATCTTTACACAACATTTAAGCAAATATGAAATACATAATTCCTAGGAAATGTCAAGGTCACCTAACTATATCACTGCACTCTTACTCCCAAAAACTTGCCTATACACTATTGGACCATCAAGTAAAAGTTGACGACTTCACCTAGTGACAAGCCATCATCGTCAAAACCTAGAGAGCCATCAAAGCCTCTAAGTGGTCTGACCAACTTAACCTCAATGTTAACATACCAAGCGACATTCCAATGGAGCATCCACTCTATAACCCAACAATATATTACAGCAAATCCAAGTATAGACACATCTTCAAAGACACAATCGACTAGTTTTGGAGCTCTAAAAAGTGGTGGCGGTGGGGGATCCATCATAAATGTTTAAAAATAAAAGAGTGAGCTGAGATTTAACTGCGGTTTTAGGGAAAATCAGTTCTCAATTTCACAAGTTTGGTTTATGGTTCTAAAAACTCTTTTAAAAGAAAAGAAAAGAAAATACTTTTATACTCATCCATAATAGGATCATGGATTTCAGCATGAAGAAATAACACAACAATTTGACCAACATATTTTTCTGTAATAAAATTGTGTAATTTTTATATTTTCTACTTGGGAACCGGTCCTTCTAAGAATTAATGGAAAAATTGCCAAAAAAGTAATAAATCTATTGCCATTACGCTAATTCAATCATAAATATTTTCTTTTTGCCAATTGAGTCTTAGAATTTTTACATTCGTGCCAATTTAGTGTATCCAACTAATTTTGGCCGAAAATTGCTGGTGTGGACATTGTTTGTCCTACATTATGTGACCAAAGTCAACATCGACCATCTTTTTTTTTTTTTTTTTAAATTCTTTCATTGATTTTTAAATTTTTTCCTTTCCTTCTTTAGTTTCTCACTATGGCCAGAGAGGGGTGTTGGCGCTCACTGGCCACTAGGCAATGCCACAACGGCCGCAACCAAGCCCGCCCAGCCCAAATCCTTATGATTATCTTTTCATCGTAATTGGGTTTTGAGGTTCTATGATTGCATTACTTGAGTAAGAACATTTGAGAGGAGGAAGCAGGTGGGTTCTCACCTATGGGTGATGGTGGCCATAGCCTCACCAAGATATGGGCGAGGTTGTGACACCCTTGACGATGGTAGGTGAGTAGCCCTCGTCGGCTACAACGAGAAACCAAAGAAGGCAATTTAAAAAAAAAAGAAATTTGAAAAATATTAAAACACTATTAAAATTTGTCTACATCTATGCTAGCTACACCACTTTGGATGGCTAACATCTACATCAGTGGTTTCAGTTCGAAATTTGTCGATTGAATTGAATTGACACAAATGTAAAAGATTTATAACTCAATTGGCCAAAATCTTTTCCTCCATATGCCTTTTTTCATTTATTTTATTTTTAAAATCAAATTTAAATTTTTTTAAATCAAATTTTAATTATTTTTAAATATATATTCTTAAATTATTTTTTCATTATTTTTTCTTTTATTTGTTTCCCTCTTCTTCTTGGCTAGTGATGGGCAGTGACTGGCCACAACCGAGCATGAGGCTTGCCCACCTTTGGCGAGCTCAGGTTTGTTGGCTTCAAGCCTCACCAGTTCGGCAAGCCTCGAGCTCACAAGCCTTGAGCCTCCCTAGATCGATGAGTGCGAGCATTGCCAAATCGACGAGCCTCGAGCTTGATTAGCCTCGAGCTTGACACTCATGGTTGCCGATTTGGCTAGTGGAGAGAGGCAAGCCTAAGCTCGTCGGAGGTGGGTGAGCCTCATGCTTGCCGCGGAGTTCGAGGCTCGCCTGTGGTCAATCATTGTCTGTTGCTGTGGTTGACGATTGGCCAAGAAAGAAGAAGAGGGAAAACAAAGAAAAGAAAGAAAGAAAAAAAAAAAAAGAAAAAAAAAGAAAAAGAAAAAAATCGATTTAAAAATATATTAAAAAAGAAGAACAAGGAGGAGGGGGAGGAGGAAGTGAGGATTTATAAAAATATAAGATAAGAGAGACTAAGTGAAAAAAATGTTTTCCCTTTTTGAAAGTGGAAAACAATTTTTTTTTTTTTTTTCTTTTATGGAAAATTTTTTTCTAAAAATATTTTTTGTGAAATGAACGCTAGAAAATCTCAAAAATATTTTCTTGAAAAATATTTTTCATAAAACAATGTCTCTTGATGTTCTTCTACCATAAAAGTAATTAACATCAATTGTAGATTCAATCTTATAGCGAAAGGATTAAAACATTATAATATGCTTAAATTTATGTTTGAAATAATTTGACCGAGTCTGATAGTGAAGAATACGTAACAAGTATTTCAACCCCCAATTTGCAATTTAGACACGAAAAGCTAAAAAAAAAACACAAAATAAGTGATATTTAAACTAGAAACGTACTGCAAAAAACGCACAAGGTCAAGATTGGTTAGATAAATAGATTGAATCTAAATTTTGAAATTTGAGATGAAGCTTCTCTTTACCTGCACGAACAAGCTTCTCTTTTTCCGATTTTCGAAAACTTTGAAACGTGGTCATTAGACAGACACACCTCTAGATGAGTCGGCAAATTTTGACAGTGAATACTGCCGAAATAACTTTCCTTAACAGGAAGTCATCAATATAATAATTCACATCATCAAATAATCTGCATGCTTTGACCAAGCCACTGCATGTTTTACTCATTATACTGTCATAGAATCACACCGTTCATAAACGATTGAAATCCTCACACGTGAATTATTCATTTAAGGTATTAATTTCAAATTAGAATATAATAATTCACATCATCAAATAATGAAAGATATATTGACGTCCTGATTTTTCTTTTTCCTATTTTAAAGTAGATGTATTAAAAAAAATGGACATATTGACTCACTACATCATCGGACAACATCTAATTTGCCGTTTAAGTAGTTCAAAGAATGTATTGAATAAATTTAAAATTTAGGGACGATATTATTTATAGGATAAATATTTATGAATAATTTATGTTATTTGCCCTTTGTGAAAAGAGGTTGTATGCTAGAAATCTGACATTTTATTGCGAAAATCTGACAGAGGGTTGAATTTACTTAAAATAAAAATGATTCCCAACTTTATAAATCTTCCTTTTCATTGTTTAGTAGCGCACTGAAAACTCTACGTTTAGACCACTTTTGGAAGTGATTCCCTCATTTCCAAAAGACTTTCGAGTCCACTGAACATTCCACAAAAAATAATACAATATCAATCTTCTTAATCATAGGAGTTCTGGTATAAGAAATATAGAAACTTCTTTTTTACTACTATCTTTGTTTTTTTCCCAAAAGAAGATGATGATTCCTATTCATTGACTGAAGTCAGGCCACCCTAACTTCTCGGAAACTCCTAGGGGGTCCAAATTTGTATGTATATGTAAAATATATAAATATTATGACATAATATAACCTCAAATCATATTAGAGTGTTCAACTGAAAAGTTTAAATTAATAAATAGAGAGAGACATGTGTATAGCATATAAAGGGCATATAGATATGTGTTTAGACAATACGGGATACTATAATATAAGAAGTAATCCAATTTGGAACAATATAACATAGCATTTATCTAAATTTCTCGATCAAGATGATATTTGCTTATGATTACATTTTGAATGAATTCTGGGACTAACATTAACCTGAAATTTCGAAGAACCCAGAAAGCGAATTTACATGTAAATTAGAGAACTGTAATTGCTGTAAAATCTATGTACCAGAAAAGAATCTGACAAGCTAATTGCATTTGTGTCTGTGTTACTGTGTATTGTGTGTTATCCTATACTGCACGAGAATGCCCACATCCAGAAACATCTCTGTACACGTAAATCTCAACCTATTATCTACCACAACCACCTAAAGAATTGGAGGAGAGGCCACGGACCGACGATGACACGTAGGATGATGTCGACGCATGAGACGTCCCGGTTGTATCGGAAGAAACTATTTCCAAGAATCCGAAGCTCATGTCGTTGGTTCTTCGGGAGCCAGCGGAGCTCGAGTCATCGACAAAGATGGGTACCGGCTCCTCCCGGTTCAGATACCGAATCACCTGCCTCATGGTAGGCCTAGCTTGGGCATGGTACTGGGAACAAACTAAGCCCAAATTCAATACCATCTCCATCTCCTCAACATCGTAGGCGGAACGTAACTTGGGATCCGCGGCGTCGAGAATCCGACCCGTCCCGTAACATTCTATCACCCAATCCATTAGAAAGAATTGGCCCGTCGGACGCTTGCCGCTGGCCACTTCGAGCAGCAGAATGCCGAAAGCATACACGTCAGAGCTCGTCGAAGCCTTCCCTGAGCGGGCCAATTCCGGGGCAATGTACCCTATGGTTCCGACTAGGTTGGTGGTGTGCGACATCGTGCCGTGTTCGTATAGCCTGGCGAGGCCGAAATCCCCGAGCCGCGCATTCATTTCTGCATCGATCAGGACGTTGCTGGACTTCACGTCCCGATGGATCACGACTTGCTCCCACTCCTCGTGGAGGTACAGCAATCCGGCCGCGATGCCCTTGATGATGCAGAACCTCTGTTCCCAGTTCAACACGAAGCCGTCCTTCTGCTTGAAAATCAGCGAATCGAGGCTCCCGTGAGGCACGTAGTCGTATACGAGGAGGAGCTCATCCTTCTGCTTGCACCAACCTTGGAGATTCACGAGGTTCTTGTGCCGTAAGCGGCCTAAGCTCTCGATCTCGGCCACAAACTCCCTCATTCCCTGTATCGAGTTTCGAGACACCTTCTTGACAGCGACCTCGCACCCGTTAGTCGGCAAGATGCCGTGGTACACTGCGCCAAAGCCACCGATCCCGATCACCTCGCTCTGTTTAAACCCTTTTGTTGCCTGGTCAAGATCCTTGTACCTGAACCTGTGAGGGCAATCTAACTCCCAGTCCTCAAGATTCTCCGGCTGCCTCCTCTTCTTGATCACAGTATAGAAGAACAAGATTCCCGAAAGACACAGAGCTATGCTGCATAAAGAGGCAATGAGGGCTATTATCTGCGGCTTGTAAGAGGAAGATGAATCAGATGAATCTGTCTGGTCAGGAGGCAGCGGAAGCTGAGTCAGATTGAGGGGAGGCGCGGTTCCGTTCAATCGGAAGCTCCATCCTAGAACGTAGTGAAAGCTTCTCGTTGTCCCCGTCGAAGCGGAGAACCCGACATACATGCTATTCTCGAATATGGAAGCGAGGTTAACGGGCACGGACATGAGAGGTTCTGCCGGTTTCGGCACCTTGATCGGAGATATAGTGACGTTCAAAACTTGCTTCGGGCCGTCGTACTCGATCCAGCCTTGAATGCTCCGGCCACTCTCCAGCGTTATCTCTCTTTCTTTAGACGTGCCATTTATATTATAGCCGGCCGGCTTGGTGGTGTTCGACTCCATGCCGTTGAAATTGACCCCGACGTGGTTCCCCTTTTCGTCCGAGGTCTCTTTGTACCCTTTCACGGTGTCGAACTCCACCACGAGCATGTGGTTCGACGGGTTCCCATCGTTCGAGGAATTGAAGAGGCCGAGGTAGTGGTCGGCCTGGGCCCCGGGGAAGGACGTCTTGGGGGCGACCACGAACGCGAGGCCGTAGCCGCCCTCGCCCGAGCTCGGAGGCCTAATGGCGAACACGAAGTGGGTGCTGAAGGAGACAGCGGCGGCGGAGCCACCGGAAGCCTCGGCCAACATCCGGAAAGGCCGAGGGTAGAAGGCTTGGCCGATGTCGTCGCTCGTCTGGTTGGTGAGCTTGAGAGCTCCGCTGGCCTTGATGATGGAGGCCTTATTGAGGGTAATGTTGGAGTCGGTGGAGCCGTTGAACCCATTGAAGATGAACTGATCATCAGGCTGAGACTGGGACACGGCAAGGACGAGGAAGCAAGAGAAAAAAAGGAGGCAAAAGGAGAGAACGCCATATTTTGCCATTCCCAAAGCGGCGGAGAGTTTCTGAACGATCTGGGAGAAGAAGGAGCAAGAGGAGAAGACGAGAGCATCCGGGAAGAGAGAGTCCGCAGGTTTTGTAGGTGGGAAGAGGTCAAAAGTCAACATATTCCGGCGATGGCGAGACCAGAAGAGCGCGTTGAATCTGTGCTTTTCGTGGGGAGATGATTGGGGTGGTCAGTCATCGCTAAAGAGCAAAAGGAGTGGCTGCTTGGCGACTGGCCGTGCTGGGGCAACTGTTTGAATATTCCTCTATTTCTAGAGACTCATCAACATGTATTTTTTTTATTTTTGGTCCCCGAACCTGTGGTTGCGATTGAGGCCGACGATTGCCGGGCCTACTACGGGCATCGTGGCTGTTGTGAAAGGACCTCCTCTTGGGTACGGCGGAAACGTCAGGCAAATGCATTTGGAAGTTTTTGGAGATGAAGGCATTAATCTTTTGGGAAGATTGCGATATATAATGATGTATGATAGAAAAGAAGCAAGAGGTCTTGAATTCGAATTTTTCCATCCTTTAATATCCAAGTTTGAATGCGAAATAGTTGTCGTTGAATTTATTGTTGTTTTGTCAAGAGAACTTAAGTAAAAACACCATGAGCAACATTCTCATCTTGTTGAATGGTTGTGCTTCGTTATGGACCATGGACTTCGTTCTCGATATTGCATGCTTGTCAATTTGTAAAAGATGGGGTTATTTCCTTGGGTCCCTTTCATACTACAAGGGAAAAGGGTAAGCAAATTAGGATATATACACACGAGGATAGGGTAACGAAGGGAAAAAGAGACGATGGAAGATAAAGGGGGCTGGGAGGTTGCCCGCTGCCATGCCCCATTTGCGAGTGAGCATCTAGAAATGGATTAAATAATAGAACTGTACAAACAATAAAATTTAATCGACAAAAGTCACGGTTCTTATAATGTTACTAACACAATCAACAGGGCATGATAAATACTAATCTCCCAAAAGATCATTTTTTGATTTGATTATGTATTTTGCATCCGGAAAAAAAGCAGGGATTAATTTAATAAAGTTCCTTTCGGGGAAGTTTCCCTTATTGTAGTAGGTACACATCCTATTTTCAAAGAAGGAAGCATGATTCACATCTAAATAATGGTAATCGAACATCTATTATCCTCTATATATATTTCTTTTTATTTTCTCGAATATATATATTTTTTTCTTTCAAGACGAGCCATTTGACCAGACTGAATGATGATGAGAGGAGAGCTGTCAGCGTCCACTGATTGATTCGCTTTGTTGCTTTGCGGGAGAAGAATATTATTAGCGCGTCCCTTCCCACTTGCGGTTGAAGCAGCCCTAAACGGATAAGTTACATATAATTACGGGACGGGTTAATATCACAACAAATTTAAATGAGCATATTTATATCATGGTACTAACTTTATATTAATCACAATTTAAGTTTTATTTACAAAAAATTTCAAACAGGTACAACTATATCATATTATTTTAAACTAATGCATTTGCACCACATTTACCTAAAAAATTCTAGGTTTATCATAATTTGAGGTAAATTTAATATGCGCATATTAGTTTGGGTATATGTGTGATGAATGTCTTAATTTGGGATTTTTTTGTTACGTAAATTTTAGTTTGTAATAAATATAGTATGAGTATCAATTTGAGAGTTTTTGGAACACAAAAATTAATTTAAAGTAAATGTAGCGCGGATATATGAGATGGGGATTCTTGGTATTATTAGCCCTTACAAAAATTATCCTCAATTATACCCAATATCTAGTCAGATTTCAAAATTTCCGTTTTGCATCTTCCCAACTTAAAAACCCATTTTCCCACTCTTCTTTTCCAACCCTTTCTCTCTTCCCACACATAGCAATACGGCGCGATGACAATTGAGAGCCACCCCGCAGTGTTTTGCCGCCACTACTCGAGACAGCCCAACGCTAACGTCGTAAAAGGTTGTTTGGGAAATAAAATGGCGACTTGGTTAATCATGTCTAGATGATGCAACTTTAAATTCATTGTAAAAAATGAGGATGATAATTACAGGTTTTTATACCATCGTCATGAGAAGTAGAGTTGAAAAATGATTTTGTATCACTTTAACATAATAAATTCATGAGCCTTGTGTTTTTCTCATAGAAAAGGGTTTCAAATGAGACTGAAACATGCCTTATCCTTTGTTATAATATTTAGTTTAAGACAACGATGAGACATCAATTACCCACGAGATGAACCTGCTACTGCAACTCCACCGTGGGAGTGCTCAAGATAATACTTGTTAGGCAATCTAAAATAAATTTCAAATATGTCGTTATACTTTTTTTTTTTTTGCTATATCATATATAGTAAATGACATGGAAATAGAAAAAAATCTTTAAATTGAGTATATTTAATAGGTATGCTCGTCATTAATGAGCAAGCTATACGCAAAAGTTAATGCGACTTTCAATGGGAACTTCGAAAGCGACAGGAGCACACGACAGTTATTGGACATAGTCCTAAAGAAGTACAATAGTTCCTACTTCAGCTGACTTTTAATTCCGGAAGCCTCTTTGAATAAATTCGAATCCCCATTCCGCAGCTTTAAAAGTAAAGGGTGGTTTTGGAAATATCAGGTTTTTCCATAGCATGACATGACCACGTTAGCATCACGGCTTGAACATTTTCCAAGTGAATTCCCTGTAATGGTAGTAGAATCTTTGCAATTTAGTAGGAATGTGCACTAAATCAAGCTCTATCCGGAATTCAAATCGTATTGGACTGGACCCATAGGTTCAACTTTGGTTTAAGGGAGAATTGGTCCGGTTCTCAATTTTACTAGTTTGGTTTTCGATTCTAAAGACTCTTTTAAAAGAAAAAAAAAAAGGGTACTTTTACACCCATCGAGAATAGAATCATGGATTTCAGCATGAAGAAACAACGCAAAAATTTGACAAACACATGTTTTTGTCATAAAACTGTATAATTTTTATATTTTCTACGATTGCATTACTTGATTATGAACATTTGAGAGGAGGAAACAAATGGGTTCTCACCTGTGGGTGAAGGCGGCCATAGCCTCACCAAGATATGGGTGAGGGCTGCGACCCTCATTGATGGTAGGCGAATAGCCCTCGCTTAATGGCTAGCGAGCTCAAGCGAACCTCATTGGCCACAACGAGAAACCAAAGAAGGCAATTTTCTTTTTTTAAAATAAGAAATTGAAAAATATTAAAATACTATTAAAATTTGTCTACATCTATGCTAGTTGCACTACTTTGGACTGCTAACATCTACATCAGCAGTTTCGGTTCGAAATTTGTCAAATGGACTAAATCAACACAAAAGTAAAAAATTTATAACTCAATTGGCAAAAAAGAAAATAAGTTTGAAACTGAACAGGCACAATTGCAATTGGTTTAGAAATTTTTTAGTATTTCTCCCAAAACTAATTAACCTTTCAATATAAATGGGCCAAAATAGTTAATGTTTTTTTAGCCATAGAGTCTATAATTGTCTCATGTGATACCCCACAACGTCATACGTGACATGTGTCCTAAGAAATTACATCTTTTTTCTTTTTCATAACATGTGGAAGCACAACAAAATACTCACATCAATCCATACAAGAAAATTGCACAAGTTAAAAATAATTTACATTTGCCTCTTTATACAGACTTTAGTGGTTATTATCTTTATATAGCATTTAAGTGAATATGAAATACATAATTCCTAGGAAAGGTCAAGGTCACCTAATTATGTCACTGTACTCTTACTCCCAAAAGCCTCCCTATACACTATTGGGCCATCAACTAAGGGTTGACAACTTCACCCGTTGATAAACCATCATAGTTAGAACCTGGAGAACCATCAACGCTTCTAAGTGGTCCGACCAACTTGCCCTCTATGTTAACATACCAAGCAACATTCCGATGGGGAATCCACTCTATAACCCAACCATATATTACAACAAATCCAAGTACAGACACATCTTCAAAGACACAATTGACTAGTTTGGGAGCTCTAAAAAGTGGTGGTGGTGGGGGATCCATCATACATGTCTAAAAATAAAGGAGTAAGCCGAGGCCAAATAAATGAAATCTCTAAGTCTAAGGTTGAAAATCATCTTACTACTTAATCTAGTATCAACAATTGACATACTCAAATAAAATGACTAGGTATAATGGATGCATAAACGAGTAATCTACCTTTGTTAATGTGATATGCCAATACCAATATATATTACATTACATCATGGTGCACCAATATCACCAAACGACTTATGCTAATGAAAACTATTAGTGATGGTATTTAAAATCATTTAAGTCCACTCTGAAAGCAAGCATATGGCATATCATATTGTGATCCATGGCTAACACTAATTTAAATAACATGTGAATATATGTATACACATGATCATGTATTATATTTATTATTATTTCTTCTCTCGAACACTCCCAAGTCATTTCGATCACATAGTAGGGCATCTCAATTCCAAGACATCACAACTCATGGGGCATCTTGAAACTTCCAAGACAGCCCCAAACACTCCCAAGGTATTACAATCACAAAGCAAGGCATCATGATTACACAGCAGGGCATCGTCTCCACTATGGTGAGGATGACGGAATACTTTCATAGTATTTTACAAATTTTATCATACAATAATATTGCACATAAAGATGTTCAAAACCCTTGTTAAGTAATTAACATCATTTTACTCAAAACATCACTGGGATACAACACCATGGTTTGCTCACGCATCATTTACATAAACAACACCATATTTACCTCATTTATTTCCTCAAGCAAGAAATGATAATATCCATAGAAAATCAATATAATAATTAATGATCAAAATAATCATCAACTTAAAATGGGTGTTTAGAAATTGTCCACCAAAGGTAAGCATCTTAGGTAGGGGTGAGCATGGTCTGGGTTGGGCCGGTCTATCCCTTAACCCTAGGACCAATCCGCATAGTATTGGTCCTCAATTTTTGGGATCGAGGACCGGACCGACCCAATGGGTTTGGTTCGGTTCCAGGGTCAACCCAAAATTGACTGATAATTTTTTTGTTTCATTTTTTGCACTTCTTGAAAAGGCAATCGAGGATCGGACTAACCTAATAGGCTCGGCAACGAGCGAGGTCAGTGAAGAGAGGCAAGCGGCATGAGCAACGAGCATCAAGCGGGGTGAGCGTCGAACGGTAAGTAGCGCAAGTGACCAAAAGCGAGGGAGTCGAGTATCGAATAGCGAGCGGAAAAGTTGTTTCTTTCGATTTTGGTAAGTTGAAGACTAAAAGGACAAAAAAGACATAAGAGAACGAGTACTAGAAGATGATACCATGAGAAGCTATTTACGCCGTGAGGATGCCATGAGGACTTCTCACAGAGACATTTTCCTCATTTGTAAATATGGCTGTTGATGCCGTAAAAGATATTAAAAATCTAAGTTATTAAAGAACGGTGTAAAATTACTTGAATTTTTCACTAAGGAGTCGTTTAATGTTATTGACACCGTTTGACTTTGGGTTTTCACTATATAAAAAATTATAAATAATATATTAAATATATTATATATAGTTAGGGTTGGTTTGGGTTGGACCGACTCTAAACTTCTAGGACCGATGACCAACTCGTACAGTGCTGGTCCAATGATCCCAGGACCAAGGACCGCCCTAGTCTCCCTGAGAAACGGACCAAGACCAGCAGGGTTGAGCCGATTCAAGGTTGGTTTAAGGTTAACCCTAAACCTATGCTCACCCCTAATCTCTCAAATTAAAAGCAAACCTCTCAAATTTCACAACTTCAGGAAATTTCCTCAGAATAAGGAAACTTTTCCCCATTGAAATCGACAACTCTTCAAAATTTAGCATTTTAAAAAAAAGTTGGCAACTTACAAAAACTGACATCATCGTCATCATCATTATTATTTTGAAAAATCGATAAATTAGATGTTCATAATTCAATTTAAGCAAAATTTATAAAAACCAACCTCGACTCCTCCTTGTCGACATCTTCACCTTTTTCCACACTTAGTCTACTGAGTTTTCTTTAATTCTTTTGACACTTTTCCATCAACATACTACTACTTTCTCTTGGAATTAACTTATTTTCTCCCAAAATATATAACTTGTCAATACAAATCAAAGAGCATAAACCATTGGGGTTTGTCCCAATAGCCATCCTTCTCACATAGGAAGGGAGATATAGGGGGTTTAAATCCCCATCTTCTTAGGAAGTTGGGATGGGGACAATTTAGCTTTAGGCATGGGATTTGACTCTTGCGTTCTGCAAAGAGATATGACAAAAGTCTAAGAGTGAAAGTTAGAGTAAGAGTAGAGTATGACCAAATTTTAAAAAAAAAAAAAAAAACAAGAAGAGCATAACAAACTCATCAATACAAATCAAAGAAACATAACAACTCAACATACCGTTATTGGAACCTAATGGAACTTTACATAAACAAAATTTAGTCAATATTTACATTTATCAACCATATTAACAGTAGTAAGTAGCTTAACCTAACTTATTCCTTAGAGTTTTCACTAGGGGTGTGCAACCGGATTGGATATACCCAATTCTCGGACCGGCCCACCTAGAAAATAGGGTCGGGAATCAGTTCCCGTTGAAACTGGTCGGGGAACCGGCTCCCAAAATTCGGAACAGTTTAAACCGGTCCAGGAACAGGTTCTGAGTGATTACCCACCTGAAAACTGGTTCATGGACTGGTTTTGTAAGTAGAGGTCCAAACTCTTTTTTTTTTCCTCCGATTTATATTCTTACTCCCGCAATCACATGACGTTTTTCATCTTGGCTCTTTCAAACACGCATGGCACTCCTCCTTTGTCATTCCTCTTCCTCACTTGTTTCCCTCCCTCATCGGCTCCCTTTCGCACCGTCCGATGGACAGATGGTGTTCGTCGCCCCCAAATTCTTGTGTATCACATGGATTGGCTCGCCTAATTTCTCTTTGGTAGGAGGAGTTATGCTTGCATAAATGAGTAGCTTCATGTAGTAGTTGTGGGAATAAGACTAATTTTAGACCCATATTTATTGCTAATTCTTTGCCTTATGATTTTATTTATTATAATTAGCCTTGTGGATTCTTAATTTTTCATTTAGTAAAAAGTTTATGTATTTATTTATTACAAGTGCTTAATGTTTCAATACAAGTTAGGATGATTACGTTATTTTCTCACGTATTAATATAAAATTCAAAGTCGTATAGGATATCGATAGATTGCAAAACAGGTTCTGGTGGAAATATGGTTGACTTTGGAACCGGATCAAAAAAACAGGATGGGTCGGGTATAAGGTCCAATACAAATAGGGTCGGGTATAGGGTCCAAAAAAAAGGAATCGGTTATAACAGAGTCAGGTACAGGGTCCAGGTCTAGACCTTACCCACTATGGACCCGATCACCCATAGTTTTCACTTACCTTAAAAAAGATTAGGCAATTTAAGGTTTCGGTCACATCGTCCAACTCGAAAAATTGAGACAGGAACTATTATAATACGGATGTGGGGCCTTGGCTTTTACTCATGGTTTTGAGGACATAAATTGAAGAAATGAGTTGATGAGTAAAATTAATGAAGTGGGGCTTGTGTTCTTTGAAAAGTCCCCCCCCCCCTTCTACCCAAATCAACTAAAACAAGGAAGAACATAATGGAATTGATTTAACCATGGTTAAGGCATTAATTGTCTTAGGGTTAGAACAATAAGTATAGAGGGTATTGCTCCAATGAAATTGAGCCTCACCGGCTCCCTTTCGCACCGTTCGATGGACGGACGGTGATCATCACCGCCAAATTCTTGTGTATCACATGGATTGGCTTGCTTAATTTCTCTTTTGTAGGAGGATTTATGCTTGCATACATGAGTAGCTTCATGTAGTAGTTGTGGAAATAAGACTAATATTAGACCCATGTTTATTGCTAATTCTTTGGCTTATGATTTTATTTATATAGTTAGCCTTGTGGATCTTTAATTTTTCGTTTAGTCAAAAAGTTTATGTATTTATTCATTACAAGTGCTTAATATTTTAATACAAATTAGGAGGATTACGTTATTTTCTCACGTATTAATATAAAATTCGAAGTCGTATAGGATATCGAGAGATTGCAAAATAGGTTTCAGTGGAAACACAATTGACCTTGGAACCAGATCGGAAAAACATGATGAGTCGGGTACAGGGTCCAATACAAACAGGGTTGGGTATAAGGTCCAAAAAAGAGGAACCGATTATAATAGGCTCGGGTACAGGGTCCAAATCTAGACCCTACCCACCCTAGACTCGATCGCTCCTAGTTTTCACTTACCTTAAAAAAGATTAGGCAATTTAAGGCTTCAGTTTCATCGTCCAACTCGAAAGATTGAGTTGGAAATTTTTATAATACGAGTGTGGGGCCTTGGCTTTTACTCATGGTTTTGAGGATGTAAGTTGAAGAAATGAGTTGATGAGTAAAATTAATGAAGTGGGGCTTGTGTTCTTTGAAAAGTCCCCCCTTTACCCAAATCAACTAAAACAAGGAAGAACATAGTGGAATTGATTTAACCATGGTTAAGGCATTAACTATCTTGCGGTTAGAACAATAAGTATAGAGGGTAGTGTTCTAATGAAATTGAGCCTCACCGGCTCCCTTTCGCACTGTTCGATGGACGGACGGTGTTCGTTACCGCCAAATTCTTATGTATCACATGGATTGGCTCTCCTAATTTCTCTTTTATAGGAGGAGTTATGTTTGCATAAATGAGTAGCTTTATGTGGTAGTTGTGGGAATAAGACTAATATTAGACCCATGTTTATTGTTAATTCTTTGGCTTATGATTTTATTTATATAATTAGCCTTGTGGATCTTTAATTTTTCGTTTAGTTAAAAAGTTTATGTATTTATTTATTACAAGTGCTTAATATTTTAATACAAATTAGGAGAATTACGTTATTTTCTCACGTATTAATATAAAATTTGAAGTCGTATAGGATATCGAGAGATTGCAAAACAAGTTCTAGTGGAAATAGGGTTGACCTTAGAACCAGATCAGAAAAACATGATGAGTCGGGTATATGGTCCAATACAAACAGGGCCGGGTATAGGGTAAAAAAAACATGAACCGGTTATAACAGGGTCTAGGTTTAGACCCTACCCTGGACCCGATCACCCCTAGTTTTTACTTACCTTAAAAAAATATTAGGCAATTTAAGGTTTCGGTCACATTGTCCAACTTGAAAGATTGAGACAGAAATTTTTATAATACGAGTGTGGGGCCTTGGCTTTTACTCATGGTTTTGAGGATGTAAGTTGAAGAAATGAGTTGATGAGTAAAATTAATGAAGTAGGGCTTGTGTTCTTTGAAAAGTCCCCCCTCTACCCAAATCAACTAAAACAAGGAAGAACATAGTGGAATTGATTTAACCATGGTTAAGGCATTAACTATCTTGGGGTTAGAACAATAAGTATAGAGGGTAGTGTTCTAATGAAACTGAGCCTCACCGGCTCCCTTTCGCACCGTTCGATGGATGGACGGTGTTCATTACCGCCAAATTCTTATGTATCACATGGATTGGCTCTCCTAATTTCTCTTTTATAGGAGGAGTTATGTTTGCATAAATGAGTAGCTTTATGTGGTAGTTGTGGGAATAAGACTAATATTAGACCCATGTTTATTGTTAATTCTTTGGCTTATGATTTTATTTATATAATTAGCCTTGTGGATCTTTAATTTTTCGTTTAGTCAAAAAGTTTATGTATTTATTTATTACAAGTGCTTAATATTTTAATACAAATTAGGAGGATTACGTTATTTTCTCACGTATTAATATAAAATTTGAAGTCGTATAGGATATCGAGAGATTGCAAAACAAGTTCTAGTGGAAATAGGGTTGACCTTAGAACCAGATCAGAAAAACAAGATGAGTCGGGTATATGGTCCAATACAAACAGGGTCGGGTATAGGGTAAAAAAAACATGAACCGGTTATAACAGGGTCTAGGTTTAGACCCTACCCTGGACCCGATCACCCCTAGTTTTTACTTACCTTAAAAAAATATTAGGCAATTTAAGGTTTCAGTCACATCGTCCAACTTGAAAGATTGAGACAGAAACTTTTATAATACAGCTGTGGGGCCTTGGCTTTTACTCATGGTTTTGAGGATGTAAGTTGAAGAAATGAGTTGATGAGTAAAATTAATGAAGTAGGGCTTGTGTTCTTTGAAAAGTCCCCCCTCTACCCAAATAAACTAAAACAAGGAAGAACATAGTGGAATTGATTTAACCATGGTTAAGGCATTAATTGTCTTAGGGTTAGAACAATAAGTATAGAGGGTAGTGCTCCAATGAGATTGATTCATGTCCCATAGCCAGCCCCCCCAAAATGCTAATAGCTGGGGTGCAAATGGCTTGATCTCATAAGTCAAGAAAAGAGATATTTCTGTGAAGGATAGAAGGATTCATTTCATTAGGCCAAGTGTGAGCAATAGTCATTCCAAGCATTAATGAACTAAGGCCAAGTTTCATAAGGCAATGCATGACCTCATCACTACCAAGTTCCATATCTTTAAGAGTAAAACATGTGAGGGGTTAAATATTTAGGGATAATAGGAAGAAAAACACAAATGGAAAAATTGCCAATTGATTCAATTATAAGATTTTCATAAAAAAAAATTTGTTAGGTTACCAAAGTATCTACAAAATTAATATGTAACAAGCAAACGGATGTCTATTCTCAATACTGACAAGTTTGAAATATATCATTACCGTACATAAAAACTTTTGGATGTTACATCTCAAAAAAGAATTCTTTTCTTTCTCTTTTTTACTAAAGACTAATAAAAATGATCACAACTAGTGGGTATTATTTATTAATGTCATCTTTTCAAAAGAAAGAAAGAAACTTAAATGACGTTTATCGTGTATTAGTCATATCTTTATGACTGAAAATGGTCACATGGTTGTTTATATACATTATTATGGTGATTAATTTCTCATTAGTACTATTAATAGACTAATAGTGATTGTCATCTTAAGATAGATATGGATTTTCGTGAAATTATTTTGTCAAATTTTAAGGTTTAGAAGTTGTTTTGAAAAAAAATATTAGTATAAGTAAAAAACGATTTTGTGCAAAACCAATTATAAATACATATTTAAATTGCATAAATTGAGATGTAGTTTTATTTATGTTATGTTCTTTTAGATGGTTTGTATCTAGATTTTCTCATTCAGCAAGAATATGATTTATTTGAAGATTGGGCCTTTAACCGGGGCCTTTACCCTAACTTGGGCCTCTCAAAACTCCACAAGATGATAGGGTTGATATAAAAGGGCCAAAGAGCTCCTCAGGGTCAAGAATAACATTATGCATTTTGTACTTTCGAACCAACCATTAGCTAGATGCAAAACTGTGACACATTTGGGTGCGCAATAGATATATGATACCTTTAGAGTGCATTTATTTCACAAAATTGAATAATTTGAAAAACATTTTCTTAAAAATGATTGTTAGTATCACTTACAAATGAATAAACGAAAAATATTATCATCATCTATGAAAATGTTTATACATAAATTGTTGTTGACAATGAAACATTTTTTTATTGTCTAATTATTTCAAGCAATATAGGCAATCATTTAAAAAAATGATTTTCAAATAATTCATTTTCTATTAAACAAATGGGGGCTTTAACCTGAGGATAGCATTAAGAAAGAATCCAGAGTTTCAAGACCTTTATCACGTCCAGAGCCACATTGATGGAAAATTTTTAATTAATAATTTAACCTCTCTAAATCATATTAATTCTTTGATGGGAGGCTTCACCTAACATCCCTTAAATTGAATATATTATGCATATAATAATTATACGAATTGCCTGTATGAGTTAGGAACTAGTGTCCAAGAAGAAACATAAAATATTGTAGGCAAAAGCGTGCAAATCCCCCATTTCATGGCCTACCAACAAAGAAAGAAGCTAAAAGAGTCTTCAACCCTCAAAATTATGGGGATAGGTCTTTCTCATGATTTCTCTTAAATGGCTGCTATATCCTATTGAAAAGATGAAAATTCCAGTCAACTTCCAACTTTCTCAATTAATGACACCCTAAAAAATTCCATATTTTATCTGCCAGCATAATTTGTCATTTTTATATTGGAGTAGAGATTTGGATCATCTAATTCTATACCAAGATTCTTGTGCATCGCCTACAAACGAAGCAAGAAGTCAAAAGAGTCCTCAAGTCATCAAGTAATTTGTGGGGATGAAAGCGTTTACTATTTGTCTTCAATCTTCTATCAACTGAGGACAACTGGCAGGAATTTGTTGCCCTTCAAGCTGTGGAGTTTTGGAGCTCTATTTGCGACGAAGAAATAGAGCTTCAAGAGTTTGAGAGTTCTGAAAGTGCAGATTCTGGGTCTCCTCATTCACGGTTCATTGAGTAAGCTCTGCCTGCTTTAGTTCCCATGCTGCTGGAGACTTTGCTAAAGCAGGAAGAGGATCAGGATCAGGATGATAGCATTTGGAATATATCTATGGCCGGTGGAACTTGTCTTGGTATTGTTTCTAGAACTGTAGGACATCCTATTGTTCCCCTTGTGATGCCTTTTGTGGAGGATAATATAAGGAAGCCGGATTGGCATAGTCATGAAGCTGCCACATATGCTCTTGGTTCAATCCTTGACGGGCCAAAATTTGAGAAACTCTCTCCTTTGGTTAATGCAGGTTTAGATTTCCTTCTTAATCTGATGACGGATGAGAACAGTCATGTCCATGATACAATCGCATGGACACTCACACGTTTTTGAGTTGTTGCGCAGTCCAGCCAATGGATTTTCAGTACTCTCTCCTGGAAACCTCCCAAGGGTTGTTAAAGTACTATTGGAGAGCATACAGGATGTGCCCAATGTTACAGGATTTTCAGTACTCTCTCCTGGAAACCTCCCAGGGGTTTGAAGATGCTGGAACAAGTGCTTCACTTCTCTCACCATACCTTCCAGACATCATGCCATATCTTGTTGCAGCTGTTAATCGCACAGATAGTGGTGACTCCAAGCTCAGGACATCTGCATATGAAACTATCAATGAAGTAGTTAGGTGCGCCAATATTGCTGAAGCATCTCAAATTATAGCGCAACTCCTTCCTGCCATCATGAATAAGTTGGCACAGACATTTGAGCTCCAAATCGTGTCATTAGATGATAGAGAAAAGCAAAGTGATCTGCAGGCTTCTCTCTGCGGTGTTCTTCAAGTCATTATTCAGAAACTAAGTAACACTGATGAAAGAAAACCCATAATAATACAGTATGCAGATCAGATTATGTTACTATTCCTTCGAGTTTTTGCCTGCCACAGCTCTACAGTGCATGAAGAAGCTATGCTTGCTATTGGTGCGCTTGCTTATGCTACAGGTGCAGACTTTCTGAAATATATGCCGGAGTTCTACAAGTATTTGGAGATGGGATTGCAGAACTTTGAGGAATACCAGGTCTGAGCAGTTACTGTGGGTGTAGTTGGTGATATTTGCCGTGCCTTGGATGAGAAGGTGATTCCATTTTGTGATGGGATTATGGAGCTCCTTCTCAATGATCTCCGTAGTGAGGTACTGCACTGGTCTGTTAAACCTCCCATTTTCTCCTGCTTTGGTGATGTTGCCTTGCAATTGGAGATCGCTTTGAGAAATACGTCTCCTATGCACTGCCAATGATGCACGGAGCTGCAGAAATTTGTGCCCAGATGGACACGGATGATAAAGAGTTGATGGAATATGGTTATCAGCTCAAGCGTAGCATTTTTGAAGCTTATTCCGGGATAGTCCAGGGCTTTAAGGATTCGAAGTCTGAGGTGATGTTGCCATATGCGTCCCATCTCATGCAATTCATTGAGTTGGTCTTCAAGGACAGGCAAAGGTAATTATCTATTGATTTTCCTTTTGCTCATGTATGAATTGTTATTCGGTTCAGAAAATTCAATTTGGTTATCCATATTACAGGGACGAGTCTGTCACAAAGGCTGCAGTTGCGGTGACAGGTGATCTCGCTGACGCCCTGGGGCCAAACATAAAGTTATTATTCAAAGACCGTGCATTCTTGAATGATCTCCTGGGTGAGTGTCTGCAATCTGATGACGAGCAGCTCAAGGAAACAGCGACTTGGACCCGGGGGATGATTGGACGTGTTATGGTCTCGTGATGAGGAGCAAGTTGTCCAAATATGTTTGATTTCTATTCTTCTCAAGTGGGGGGCTTCATCTTGTCGGTAAAATGTTCCTGGCGATTCAAAAAATTTATAATGTTCAGTGTCATATGGTCTAGGATGTTAGTCCTGAGCTCCCGATTGTTTTTGCGATGTCAGTCATCTGGGAGTGGGAAGATTTTAGGGAGTGCATTTGAAATGTTCATAGGCCGTTTGGGATTTGGACATCTCTTCAGTTATTCGGCCACCAAATCGGTGGTTTTTTAAGTCATTTTCAGGTCGTTTTGATCCTATATTCTTGCATCTGTCTTATCTGCATTCGTCTTGCGTATTTTCGCAGTCAATAGGACCACATACCTACTGAAACCTCCTGCCTTTGCGGTATGCATGCGGGACAGTGGGAAGAACTTCAACCTTGCCGTGAAGAAGCATTCGCAGATAAATCTCAGGAAGAATGAAAACATATCGACATCCATGCATGCTGCTCTAAAGTTCTTAGTGGCGTCTCGTGAACTGTTGTCCTTTGATCTTCTTGATGAGCAGAAATTTTCGAGTTTTGCTCATGAGTGATACTGTTGCATATCATGAGATTGGTAGCACTAGACAGTACTTCTCCAAAATCACAAAAAGAATAGACGTAGGCTTTGAAATACTGAAGATAAAATCGCAGTCATTTCGGGAAAGCTTCACAAGCTCGATTTATTTCAGGGAGATACGCCAGTCGACCTGGTCCTATCCATGCGTCGGGCTGCCGTTTTCACGGGATAAAAGTTCATATAGATGAAGTTTCCTGAGAGTTGTGTGGCCCGTTTAATTGTCGAGCATGTGGAGTGCAGTTGGTGCGAGATTTCATTCCAGTTCGCACGCGATAGAACGCGACCAGCGAGCGTGATTGATCAATAAGCTTGAGCGGGACGAAGCGGCGCTTATGACAGAACAGGCCGACCGCCGTCGTGATTGACGGGTCTTGACTGGGATTTGCCCGTCTCTAGATATTGGAAGGCTTCTCTTAATTGATTAATTAAAGCGATGGTCCCGACTGATGGTCAGTGGTAGATTGTGGACTCATGTGTGATGTGCCTTCTCGGGTTTACCAATTTGGGTCGACTTTTCTTATATTACCGTCCGTGGCTCGATGGAAATCAGAAATCGGGAAAAGTATTGTGTCTATAATTCACAACCTTTCCTTTCTTCGAAGGTTTGCATGTTCTACTTGACACTATGCACCGGAATCTTCTTCTTTTGCTTTTTCCTTTTAAAAGAAGAGTTAATAACACAAAAAAATAAAAATAAAAATTTGTGCAATCTTGTTGTAACCCATAAACTCATTTTCATGTCGCAAAAGATCCCTAATTGGTGGTCCCCTAGACTAAATTCTGTTTCACAAGAACTACTAAGTAGTGCATTTATATCGCATTTACCCCAAATCAATATTTGTGGCAAGAAAATTATGAAATGATATATTTGCAACAAATTTATCAAAACCTTTGTGACATCATCTAGGCAAAAGATCCAAATTGGTGCAATCTTGTTGTATTTACCCATAAACTCATTTTTGTGTTGCAAAAGATCCCAAATTGGTGGTCCCGTGTCGCATTTACCCTAGACTAAATTCCGTTTCACAAGAACTCGTAACTAGTACATTTATATCGCAACCCTAAATCAATATTTTTGGCAAAAAAATTCTGAAATGATATATCCGTGAAAAATTTATCAAAACCTTTGTGGCACCGTTGAGGCAAAATTAGGGGTTTTGCCGATTTTCAAAACGCGAGCGAGCTCTCAGGGTAAAATTAGTAGGTTTCCCAGTCTCAGTTCATTTTCTTCATATATGGTTTTTCCAAAGTGACGTCATTTATAAGATCTTTTGATATTGAATTTCCACATCGAATCACATCACGCCAATCATCTAAGGTTTTTGGCCACATATATTTCCACGTCAACAAATTAATGAGATATTAGATGGAGCCTAATGGAGGGTCGATTTTTCATGGATTTACCAATTTAGTAATTTTTGTGGTATTAACTATAAGAAAAATTCTACTCTTGACATTTTTGAATCTTTGAAACTCCTGAAATTTGAGGGTGTACATGTAATATAAAGTGCTTTGAATTATATCAGAATGAAAGTATTATTTCCATCTCTATTTTGGTTAAGATGCTCATTTTAGTTAAATGGCTAATATATCCCCCCCCTTTCTCTCTCCATTTTTTTTTTTTAATATTATCAAACTACATTTAATTCTATCATCTCTCTCCTCAATTTCAAAATACAAATGCGCTATTACACCCAACTAGATATCATCTTATCCTGAATCTTGTCATCACTTTATTTAGCGAAGGTTGTTAAGTTTAATTTAGGGTCTCATATTTTTAATCACAAAATCTAAAGTATTAGAAATTTCAATTTTTGAAGATTTGGGAACACACAATTAATTGCCTATTTCTTATTAAATAGTCTAAGACTACATTTCAAAGTTGAAAATGAAATTCAATCCAATTTTTAGCCAATCTTGATGAAAATCGATAAAACAAATGGAAAAAAATTGCATGATCAAATGTTAAACATATTTATGCTTGATCATATCTAAATATTGACAAAAGAGAAGCACAAAAAAGGGGGAAAAAGAAACTTAGGTTTTGTTTATTTTGTAGAAAATGTGGCGTTTCTGAAAAATATTTTCCAAGAAGTCATTTTCTAGGAAAATGTAATTATTTTTCGGTGTTTAGATGAAATCCAAAATGAAGTGAAAAATATTTTCCACTGTTTAGTAATAAAATAATTTCCTCCGTACACTCTTTTTAAATTTATTTTATTTTTAAAATCAATTTTTATTATTTTTATTTAAAAAATCAATTTTAATTATTTTTATTTTTTTAAAAATTGATTATTAATTCATTTTTCATTTTTCATATATTTTATTTTTCTTTTTCCTTTCTTTGTTTCCCTCTTCTTCTTCTTCTTTCCTCCTCCCTCCTCCTTCTTCTTCCCTCCTCCCCCTCCTCCTTCTTCTTCTGGTCCTCCTCCTCCTCCTCCTTCTCTTCTTCTTCTAGCGATTGGCCACAAATGAGCACAAGGCTTGGCCATCTTCGGCAAGCTCAGGCTCAGGCTCAGCAGCCTCAAGCCTCACCAAATTGGTGAGCTTCAAGCTCGCTAGCCTCAAGCCTTGCCAGATCGGTGAGTGTGAGCATTGCTAGATTGATAAGCCTCAAGCTTGATGCTCACGCTTGCTGATGCCGCTCGCTAGAGGTGGGCGAGCCTCGTGCTCTTGCCGGCATGCTCAAGGCTCGCTTGTGGTCGGTTGTTGGCTGTTGCCATGGCCAGCGACTGACCAAGAAAGAAGAAGAAGGAAAACAAAGCAAAGAAAAAGAAAAAGAAAGATATAATTCGAATTTAAAAAAATATATTAGAAAAAGAAGGAGGAGGAGGGGGAGAAGGAAATGAGGGCTTGTGAAATGTAAAATAAGATAGATCAAGTGAAGAAAATATTTTCTTTCCAAAAGCTATTTTCCCTAGTTTAAGACTTTTTCCTTTCATAAAAAACGTTTTTCCCAAGCAATTCATTTTCCGTGAAATAAACGTTGGAAAATTTGGAAAACATTTTACTGGAAGTTATTTTCCGTGAAACGAACGGAGCCTTATTGATGTTTTACTTCTACCATAAAAAAAATTAACATTGATTGTAGATTCAATCTTATAACGAAGGATTAAAACATAATAATATGCTTTAATTTATGTTTGAAATAATTTGACCGAGTCTGAAAGTAAAGAATACGTAACAAGTATTTCAACCCCCAATTTGCAATTTACACATGAAAAGCTCAAAAGAAAACATAAAATAAGTGATATTTAAACTAGAAACGTACTGCAAAAAAGCACTCACAAGGTCAAGATTGGTTAGATAAATAGATTGAATTTTAATTTTGAAATTTGAGATGAAGCTTCTCTTTACCTGCGACGAAATTTAGGAATATCTTTTTCCGATTTTCGAAAATTCCTTGAAACGTGGTTATTAGACAGATACACCTCTTGATGAATCGGCAAACGTTGACAGTGAATACTGCCGAAATAACTTTGCTTAACGAGAAGTCATCAAGATATAGCCAAAAATATGTGTGCTTTGACCAAGCCACTGCGTGTTTTACTCATTATACTGTCATAAATTGTTGTCATAAAATCACACCGTCCATGAAGCGATTGAAAACCTTAAACATGAATTATTCATGTGAAGTATCCATTTCAAATTAGAATATAATAATTCGCATCATCACATAATGAATGATATATTGACATCCTAATTTTCTTTATTTCCTATTTTAAAGTAGATGTTTAAAAAAATGGACATGTCGAGTCACCATATATAATGATCCACATCACCGGACAACATCTAATTTGCCGTTTGAGAAGTTTAGAGACTATATTGAATAAATTTAAAATTTATGGATGATATTATTTATAGGGTCACCCTAACTTCTCGGAAACTCCAAGTGGGTCCAAATTTATATGTATATGTAAAACATATAAATATTATGACATAATATAATTCTCAAATCATGTTAGAGTATTCAATCCGAAAAGTTTAAAC
The DNA here is from genome assembly GCA_014182885.2 of Eucalyptus caleyi. Taxonomy (NCBI): domain Eukaryota; kingdom Viridiplantae; phylum Streptophyta; class Magnoliopsida; order Myrtales; family Myrtaceae; genus Eucalyptus; species Eucalyptus caleyi. The sequence continues at coordinate 13,430,434 of CM024466.2, read as the reverse complement.
TAATAGATAGAGAGAGACACGCGTATAGTGTTTAGACGATACGGGATACTATAATACAAGAAGTAAGCCAATTCGGAACAATATAACATTGCATTTATCTAAATTTCTCGATCGAGGTGATATTTGCTTAACATTTTGAAAGAATTCTGGGAGTAACATTAAGCCTGAAATTTCGAAAGAAGAAACCCAGAAAGCGAATTTGCATGTAAATTAGAGAGCTATAATTGCTGTAAAATCTCTGTACATGTAAATCTCAACCTATTATCTACCAGAACCACCTAAAGAAGTGGAGGAGAGGCCACGGACCGACGATGACACGTAGGATGATGTCGACGCATGAGACTTCCCGGTTGTATCGGAAGAAACTATTTCCAAGAATCCGAAGCTCATGTCGTCGGTTCTTCGAGAGCCAGCGGAGCTCGAATCATCGACAAAGACGGGTACCGGCTCCTCCCGGTTCAGACACCGAATCACCTGCCTCATGGTAGGCCTAGCTTGGGCATGGTACTGGGAACAAACTAGGCCCAAATTCAATGCCATCTCCATCTCCTCAGCATCGTAGGCGGAACGTAACTTGGGATCCGCGCCGTCGAGAATCCGACCCGTCCGGTAACATTCTATCACCCAATCCATCAGCAAGAATTGGCCCGTCGGACGCCTGCCACTGGCCACTTCGAGCAGCAGAATGCCAAAAGCATACATGTCGGAGCTCGTCGAAGCCTTCCCCGAGCGGGCCAATTCCGGGGCAATGTACCCTATGGTTCCGACTAAGTGGGTGGTGTGCGACATCTTGCCGTGTTCGTATAGCCTGGCGAGGCCGAAATCCCCGAGCCGCGCGTTCATTTCTGCGTCGATCAGGACGTTGCTGGACTTCACGTCCCGATGGATCACGACTTGCTCCCACTCCTCGTGGAGGTACAGCAATCCGGCCGCGACACCCTTGATGATGCGGAACCTCTGTTCCCAGTTCAACACAAAGCCGTCCTTCCGCTTGAAAATCAGCGAGTCGAGGCTCCCGTAAGGCACGTAGTCGTACACGAGGAGGAGCTCGTCCTTCTGCTTGCACCAACCTTGGAGATTCACGAGGTTCTTGTGCCGTAAGCGGCCTAAGCTCTCGATCTCGGCCACAAACTCCCTCATTCCCTGTATTGAGTTGCGAGACACCTTCTTGACAGCGACCTCGCATCTGTTAGTCGGCAAGATGCCGTGGTACACTGCGCCGAAGCCACCGGTCCCGATCACCTCGCTCTGTTTGAACCCTTTTGTTGCCTGGTCAAGGTCCTTGTACCTGAACCTGTGAGGACAATCTAACTCCCAGTCCTCTAGATTCTCCTGCTGCATCCTCTTCTTGATCACAGTATGGAAGAACAAGATTCCCGAAAGACACAGCGCTATGCTGCATAAAGTGGCAATGAGGACTATCACCTGTGGCTTGTAAGAGGAAGATGAATCTATCTGGTCAGGTGGCAGCGGAAGCTGAGTCAGGTTGAGGGGAGGCGCGGTTCCGTTCATTCGGAAGCTCCATCCTAGAACGTAGTGAAAGCTTCTCTTGGTCCCCGTCGAAGCAGAGAACCCGACATACATGCTGTCCTTGAATATGGAAGTGAGGTTAACGGTCATGGACAAGAGAGGTTTCTCCGGTTTCTGCACATTGATTGGAGATATAGTGACGTTCATCAATTGCTGCGGGCCGTCGTACTCGATCCAGCCTTGAATGGGCAGGCCACTCTCAAGCGTTATCTCTTCGTCGTTGTCCTTGCCATCTATGTTATAGGCAGCCGGCTTGGAGCCTTTCGACTCCATGCCGTTGATGTTGATCCCGACGTGGTTCCCCTTCTCGTCCGAGGTCTCTCTGTACCCTTTCACGGTGTCGAACTCCACCACAAGCATGTGGTTCGACGAGTTCCCATCGTTAGAGGAACTGAAGAGGCCGAGGTAGTGGTCGGCCTGGGCCCCAGGGAAGGAAGTCTTGGGGGCTACCACGAACGCAAGGCCGTAGCCACCGTCGCCCGAGCTCGGCGGCTTAATCGCAAACACGAAGTGGGTGCTGAAGGAGACAGCGGCAGTGGAGCCACCGGAAGCCTCGGCCAACATCCGGAAAGGCCAAGGGTAGAAGACTTGGCCGACATCGTCGCTCGACCTGTTGGTGAGCTTGAGAGCTCCGCTGGACTTGATGATGGAGGCTCTATTGAGGGTAATGTTGGAGTCGGTGGAGCCGTTGAACCCATTGAAGATGAACTGATCATCAGGCTGAGACTGGGACACGGCAAGGACGAGGAAGCAAGAGAAAAAATGGAGGCAAAAGGAGAGAGCGCCATGTTTCGCCATTCCCAAAGCAGAGAGTTTCTGCATAATCTGGGAGGAGAAGGAGCAGGAGGAGAAGACGAGAGCATCCGGGAAGAGATTCTGCAGGTTTTGTGGGTGGCCCTTCGAGAGACTTGACAGTGGCGAAGAGGTCAAAAGTCAACATATTCCGGCGATGGCGAGACCAGAAGAGCGCGTTAAATCTGTGCTTTTGTGGGGAAATGGTTCGGGTGGTTAGTCATCGCTAAAGAGCGAAAGGAGTGATTGCTTGGCGACTTGCCGTGCTGGGGCAACTGTTTGACTTTTCCTCTATTTCTAGAGATTCATCAACATATGCTTTTTTTTTTTTGTCCCCCAACCCGAGATTGCGATCACGATGCGTTTGAGGACGTCAATCGACGACCGGCCTACTACAGGCATCGTGGCGGTTGTGAGAAGGACCTCCACTTGGGTATGACGTGAACGTCGGGCAAAGGCATTTGGAAATTTTCAGAGATGAAGGCATTAATCTTTCGGAAGATTGTGATATATAATTATGTACGATAGAAAAGAAGCAAGAGGTCTTGAATTCGAATTTTTCCCGTCCTTTAATATCCAGGTTTGAATGCGAAATAGCGGGTCGTTGAGTATATTGTTGTTTTGTTAAGAGAAATTACGTACAACCGTGAGCAACGTTCTCATCTTGTTGAATGGTTGTGCTTCGTTATGGACCACAAACTTCGTTCTCGATATTGCATGCTTGTCGATTTGTAAAAGACGGGGTTATTTCCTCGGGTCCTTTCATATTACAAGAGAAAAGGGTAAGCAAACTAGGATTATATATATATATGTATATATATGTATATATAAAGAAGGGGATTCGAAAAATAGAAAATTGAATTCGATGAAAATATGTGTTTTAGGTAACTCGGTGTAGCTATATAGATTGCTTGATTAAGTATAATGAGTCTAGGCAATACTCATTGATAATATGGAAACCTATAAAAAGAAAAGATTCAATTCCACTTAGGTGAAGTTAATCTACATGGGGGTAAGTACACTATTAATGTCAAAACTTGTGTACGACGCTCACTTTGGTGCCAAAACTTTATTTTGGATCACTTAAGTGTCAAAACTTTTGAAAAATGATCATTTTAATGCTAAAGCCAATTTGGTTGGCCGAAAATCTGACATGACACTTTTTTATTAATTTTTGAAGCTAATATGGCTCGTTGGAGAGTACAGTTAACATTTAAACAACAAAACGATGTTGTTTGGTGTCTCTCCCCTAATTCAAAACCCTAAATCCCCAAATTGAGAGAGAGAGAGAGAGAGAGAGAGAGAGAGAGAGAGAGAGAGAGAGAGAGAGAGAGAGAGAGAGAGAGAGAGAGAGAGAGAGAGAGAGAGAGAGAGAAGGCATGGCATGTGCTTCCCATTGTCTTCTTCCTTGAAGAAGCACCAGCCAGCAGCGACACTAGCGGTGCACTAGCACCAGCACCAGCACAACTCCAGCTTCGGTTCGTCCAACTTTGTTGACAAGTTCAAGCTCTTGTCCTCCTCCTCCTCCTCTCCTCCTCCTTCCCCCTTCAAAAGGACCCATTTTAGCCGCTCCCTAAGCAGAGCCCAATCTGCCATCTCCATCTCCGCTCTCTTTGTTTCCCTCGGCCTCCTCGTCTTCACTCTCTCCACCTTTAAACCCCCTTCTTCCTCTTCCTCCTCCTCCTCTGCCCTCACCTCCTATTCTTCCTGTCACTTCTCGCTCGAGAACAACCTCAGCCTTTCCTTGCTCACCTAGTCGAGCAACTACGATGGAGGCTGAGCGACGATGGCCGAGCAAGCTAGGTTGGCGTTGGGCGAGAATCGGACCAAAAAAACCCTAATTTCAATCCCCAAAATAAATAAATAAATAATCCCCAAATGAGTTGTGTGGCATTGTTTTTTTGTAAGGCCATCCACTTAGGATGGCAAAATGACGTTGTTTTTCTAAGGATGATGGAAAATGACGTCGTTTAAAAGTCATGTCGATTTTTTTTTTTTAAAATATAAAAACCACCTAATCATTTTGGCTGAAATCTTTTGCCGATGGCACCAAAATAATCATTTTTCCTCTGATTTGGCACTTGAGTGATTCAAAATAAAGTTTTGGCACAAAAGTTAACGCCATACACAAGTTTTGGCATTGATAGTATATTTATCCCTATACATGGGGCACACTTATATCCTAATGCTAAATTAGCTACTAACTTATTTGTCCCTTATGTACATCGATATCTTTTAGGTAAAGTGAAGTTTTAGTCCTTCAAGTTTCATTATTTGTGCAATTTAGTCTTCTAACTCTTCATCTGTGTAAATTTGTGGAATCAAATCCTTTCATTAATCATCACCATAAAAATGATAAAATTGTTTGGGTGACGTCACTAACACGATGCGAAAGGAACATATTGTCCTGAGGTAGCACCATATATATGGTGTAGCACCAAACATGAGAATAGGGTAACCAAGGGAAAAGGAGATAATGGAAGATAAAGGGAGCTGGGAGGTTGCCCGCCGCCACAACCTATTTGCGAGTGAGCATCTAGTAATGCCAAGTCAGGGTTCGATAACATCGCTAATAGTGATTACTTGCATGAAATGGATTAGATAATAGAACTGTACAAACAATAAAATTCAATTGACAAATGCCATATTTAGTTTCAAAAAGTCACAGTTCTTATAATGTAACTAAAACAATTAACAGGGCATGATAAATACTAATCTCCCAAAAGTTCATTCTTTGATTTGATTATGTATTTCGCATCCGGAAAAAAAGCAGGGATTAATTTAATAAAGTTCCTTTCAGGGGAAGTTTCCCTTATTGTAAGAATACGAATAAGATATCGAGTAGATACACATCCTATTTTTAAAGAAGGAAGTATGATTCACATCTAAATAATGGTAACCTAACATCTATTTTTCTATATATATTTCTTTTTTATTTTCTTGATTTTTTTTTCTTTCAAGGCGAGCCATTTGACCAGACTGAATGATGTATGAGTGGAGAGTTGTCAGCGTCCACTGATTGATTCGCTGTGTTGCATTGACGGGAGAAGAATATCATTAGCGCGTCCCTTCCCACTTGCGGCAGAAGCAGCGCTAAACGGATAAGTTACATAATTACGGGACGGGTTAATATCACAAAAATTTCAAAGAGTACATTTATATCTTGATACTGACATTATATAAATCAAAATATAAGTTTTATATTACAAAAATTTCAAACAAGTACAACCGTATCATATTATTCTAAACTGATGCATTCTCACCACATTTACCTCAAAAAATTCAAGGTTTATCATAATTTGAGGTAAATCTATGTGATAATGAATGGACTAATTTGAGATTTTTTGTTACCTAAAATTTAGTTTGTAATAAATATAGTATAAATATCAATTTGAGAGTTTTTGGAACACACAAATTAATTTAAAGTAAATGTAGTGCAGATATATGAGATGGAGATTCTTGGTATTATTAGCCCTTACAAAATTATCCTGAATTATACTCTTCATATGAAATATTTCGTCGTACTTTAAAAATTTCCGTTTTGCATCTTCCCAACTTTTTTTTTTTTTTTTGGTCGAAGCATCTTCCCAACTTAAAAACCCATTTTCCCACTCTTCTTTTCCAACCCTTTCTCTCTTCCCACACATAGCAATACAGCACGATGACAATTGAGAGCCACCCCTCAGCGTTTTGCCGCCACTACTCCAGACAGCCCAACGCTAACGTCGTAAAAGGTTGTTTGGGAAATAAAATGGCGACTTGGTAAATTATGTCTAGATGATGCAACTTCAAATTCATTGTAAAAAATGAGGATGATAATTACAGGCTTTTATACCATCGTCATGAGAAGTAAAGTTGAAAAATGATTTTGTATCACTTTAACATAATAAATTTATGAGCCTTGTGTTTGTCTTATAGAAAAGGGTTTCAAACGAGACTAAAACATGCCTTATCCTCTGCTATAATGTTTAGTTTAAGACACCGACGAAACATCAATTACCCACGAGATGAACCTGCTACTGCAACTCCACTGTGCGAGTGCTCAAGATAATGCTTGTTAAGCAATCTAAAATAAATTTCAAATTTGTCGTTGTACTTTATATTTATAGTTATCTTAAGCCCACCATGTTGCTCGTCATTAATGGGCAAGCTTTACGCAAAAGTCAATGCGACTTTCGAAGTCTTTCAATGGAAACTTCGAAAGCGATGGGGGTACACAACAGTTATTGGACATCGTCCTAAAGAAGGACCATAGTTCCTACTTTAGCTGACTTTTAATTCCGTAAGCCTCTTTGAATAAATTCGAACCCCCATTCCGCAGCTTTAAGTAAAGGGTGGTTTTGGAAATATCGGGTTTTTCCATGGCATGACATGACCATGTTAGCATCATGGCTTAAACATTTTCCAAGTGAATTCCCTGTAATGGTAGTAGAATCTTTGCAATTTAGTAGGGATGTGCACTAAATCAAGCTCTATCCAGAATTCAAATCGTATTGGACCAGGACCTACAGGTTCAAATTTGATTTTAGGAAGAATCGATCCGGTTCTCAAATTTCACCTGTTTGGTTTTCAATTCTAAAGACTCTTTTAAAAGAAAAAAATATATATTTTTACACCCATTGAGAATAGAATCATGGGATTCAACATGAAGAAACAACGCAACAATTTGACCAACACATGTTTTTGTCATAAAATTGTATAATTTTTATATCCATCTAAGAACTAATGGGAAAATTACCAAAAAAGTCACAAATCTATTGTTATTGAGCTAATTCAGTTATAAACATTTTTTTTTTTTTTTGCTAATTGAGTTTTAAACTTTTTACATTTGTTCCAATTCAATTAATCCGACTAATTTTGGTCGACAATTGTTGGCGTTGACAATGGCTATCTTATGTTATGCGGGTAGTATTGACGTCAACAAATTTTTTTGATTTTTTATTAATTTTTAAAAATTTTCCCTTCCTTCTTTTGTTTCTCACTATGGCTGGCAAGGGGCGTTGAAGCTTGTTGGCCACTAGGCGAGGCCACAATGGCCGCATGCGAGGCCACTTTGCTTAAATCCTTATGACTATGTTTTCATTGTAATGGGGTTTTGAGGTTCTGCAATTGCATTACTTAAGCATGAACATTCGAGAGGAGGTAGTAGATGGGTTCTCACCCATGGATGAAGGCGGTCATGGCCTTTCCAAAATTTGGGCAAGGGTTGCAACCCTCATTGATGGTAGGCAAATAGCCCTCCCCTAGTGGCTAGCGAGCTCAAGCTACCCTTGCTAGCCATAGCGAGAAACCAAAGAATGAATTAAAAAAAAATTGAAAATATTAACGTTCTATTAAAATTTGTCCACATCAACACCGGCTATGCCACTTTGGACGATTGACATCTACATTAGCAATTTTCGATCAAAATTTTTCAGATGGACTTAATTAACACAAATGTAAAAGATTTAGGACTTAATTAACAAAAAAATGTTTAGAAGTAAATAGGCACAATTGTAATTGGTTTATAAATTTTTTGGTATTTCTCCCAAAACTAATTAACCTTACAGTATAAATGGGCCGAAATAGTTAATGTTTTTCTAGTCATAGAGTTCTATAATTGTCTCATGTGTGCCCCGCAATGTCATGTGTGACACACGTCCTAAGAAATTACATCTTTTTTTTTCTTTTTTTCATAACATGCAGAAGCACAACAAAATACTCACATAAATCCATACAAGAAAATTGCACAAGTTAAAAATAGTATACATATGCCTCTTTATACAAACTTGAGTGCTTATTATCTTTACACACTATTTAAGCAAATATGAAATAAATAATTCCTAGGAAAGATCAAGGTCACCTAACTATATCACCGTACTCTTACTCCCAAAAGATTGCCTATACACTATTGGACCATCAACTAAAAGTTGATGACTTCACCTATTGACAACCCATCATCATCAAAACCTGGAGAAACATCAAAGCCTCTAAGTGGTTTGACCAAACTTACCCTTGATGTTAACATACCAAGCAACATTTCAATGGGGAATCCATTCTATAACCCAACCATATATTACAGCAAATCCAAGTACAGACACATCTTCAAAGACACAATCGACCAGTTTTGGAGCTCTAAAAAGTGGTGGCGGTGGGGGATCCATCATACATGTCTAGAAATAAAAGAGTGGGCTGAGATTCAACTTTGGTTTTAGGGAAAATCTGTTCTTAATTTCACAAGTTCAGTTTCTGTTCTAAAGACTCTTTTAAAAGAAAAAAAAAATACTTTTATACTCATCCAGAATAGAATCATGGATTTTAGCATGAAGAAACAACACAACAATTTGATCAACATGTTCTTCTGTAATAAAATTGTGTAATTTTATATTTTCTACTTGGAAACCAATCCATCTAAGAACTAACAGGAAAATTGCCAAAAAAAAAAAAAGTAATAAGTCTATTGCCATTGTGTTAATTCAGTCATAAACATTTTTTTTTTTGACCAATTGAGTCTTAGACTTTTTACATTTGTGCCAATTTAGTGTATTCGACTAATTTTGGCTGAAAATTGCTAGTTTGGACACTAATTGTCCATACGTTATGTGACTAGAGTTGACGTCAATAATTTTTTCTTTTGAATTTTTTTTTATTGATTTTTAAATTTTTTTCCTTCCTTCTTTAGTTTCTCACTATGGCCAAGGAGGGGTGTCAAAGCTTCACTGGCCACTAGGCAAGGCCACAATGGCTGCAGGCGAGCCCACCTCGCCCAAATCCTTATGACTAAGTTTTCATTATAATTGGATTTTGAGGTTCTACGATTGCATTGCTTGATTATGAACATTTGAGAGGAGGAAGTAGATGGGTTCTCACCTGTGGGTGATGGCGGCTATAGCCTCACCAAGATATGGGTGAGGTTTGTGACCCTCGTTGATGGTAGGCAAATAGCCCTCACTTGATGGCTAGTGAGCTCAAGCAAACCTCGTTGGCCACGAGAAACCAAAGAAGGCAAATTTTTAAAAAAAAATAAGAAATTTGAAAAATATTAAAATACTATAAAAATTTGTCTACATCTATGCTAACTGCACCACTTTGGACGGCTAACATCTACATCAGTGGTTTCAATTCGAAATTTGTTGAATGGACTGAATTGACACAAATGTAAAATATTTATAATTCAATTGCCAAAAAAAAAAAAAGAAGAAGAAGTTTGGAACTGAATAGGCATTGCAATTGGTTTAGAATTTTTTGGTATTTCTCCCAAAACTAATTAACCTTTCAATATAAATGGGCCAAAATAGTTAATTTTTTAGCCATATAGTCTATAATTGTCTCATGTGATGCCCCACAACATCATATGTGACACACGTCCTAAGAAATTACATCTTTTTTTTCTTTTTCATAATATGTGGAAGCACAACAAAATACTCACATCAATCCATACGAGAAAATTGCACGAGTTAAAAATAATATACATATGCCTCTTTATACAAACTTTAGTGGTTATTATCTTTATATAACATTTAAGTGAATATGAAATACATAATTCCCAAGAAAGGTCAAGGTCACTAATTATGTCACTGTACTCTTACTCCCAAAAGCTTGCCTATACACTATTGGACCATCAACTAAGGGTTGACAACTTCACTTGTTGATAAACCATCATCATCAAAATCTAGAGAACCATCAAAGCTTCTAAGTGGTCCACCAACTTGCCCTCTATGTTAACATACCAAGCAACATTCCGATGGGGAATCCACTCTATAACCCAACCATATATTATAGCAAACCCAAGTACAAACACATCTTCAAAGACACAATCGACTAGTTTGGGAGCTCTAAAAAGTGGTGGCGGTGGGGGATCCATCATACATGTCTAAAAATAAAGGAGTGAACTGAGGCCAAATAAATGAAATCTCTAAGTCTAATGTAGAAAATCATCTTACTACTTAATCTAGTATCAACAATCGACATACTCAAATCAAATGACCAGGTATAACGAATGCATAAACGAGTAATCTACCTTTGTTATTATGATATGCCAATACCAATATATATTACATTACATCATGGTGCACCAATATCACCAAACAACTTATGCCAATGAAAACTATTAGTGACGATATTCAAAATCATTTAAGTCCACTGCAAGTAGATTGCATATCATATTGTGATCCATGGCTAACACTAATTTAAATAACGTGTGGATATATGTATACACATGATCATATATTATTTTCATTATTATTTCTTCTCTCAAACACTCCCAAGTCATTCCGATCACATAACAAGGCATCTCAATTCCAAGACATCCCAACTCATGGGGCATCTTGAAACTTCCAAGACAACCCTAAACATTCCCAAGGTATTACAATCACAAAGCAAGGCATCATGATTAAACAGCAGGGCATTGTCTCCACTATGGTGAGGATGACATAATACTTTATAGTATTTTACAAATTTTATCATACAATAATATTGCACATAAAAATGTTCAAAATCCTTGTTAAGTAATTAACATCATTTTACTCAAAACATCACTGGTATACACAAACCATGGTTTGCTCACGGATCATTTACATAAACGACACCATATTTACCTCATTTATTTCCTCAAGCAAGAAATGATAATATCCATAGAAAATCAATATAAGAATTAGTGATCAAAATAATCATCAACTTAAGATGGGTACTTAGAAATTGTCCACAAGGGTAAGCATCTTAGGTAGGGGTGAGCATGGTTTGGTTTGGGCCGATCCACCCCCTAATCCTAGGACCAACTCACATAGTGTTGCTCCTCAATTTTTGGGACCGAGGACTGACCCTATTGAGCCTAAGATTGAGGATCGGACCGACCCAATGGGCTTTGGTTCGGTTCTAAGGTCAACCCGAGATCGACCAATAATTTTTTTGTTTCATTTTTTGCACTTCTTGGAAAAGGCGACCGATGATCGAACTAACTCAAAGGTTTGATGACAAGCAAGGTCAATGAAGAGAGGCAAGCGGCAAGCGGTGATGTGTCAAGTGGAGCAAGTGTCGAGCAATGAGTAGTGCAAGCAACCAAAAGCAAGGGAGGCGAGTGTCGAATGGCGAGCAGAGAAGTTATTTCTTTCGATTTTGGTAAGTTGAATACTAAAATGACAAAAAAGACATAAGAGAATGAGTACTGGAAAAGGATACCATGAGAAGGTATTTACGCTGTGAGGACGCCTTGAGGACTCCTCATAGAGACATTTTCCTCATTTGCATTTGTAAATATGGCTATTGATGCCATAAAAGACATTAAAAATCTAAGCTATTAAAGAATAGTGTAAAATTACTTCAACTCCTCAATAAGGAGTTGTTTAATGCTTTTAACACTGTTTGATTGAGGGTTTTCACTATATAAAAAAATTATAAATAATATATTATATATGTTATATATAGTCAAGGTTGGTCTAAGTTGGACCAACCATAAATTTCTAGGACCAAGAACCAACCCGCATAGTGTTGGTCTAAGGATCCCAAGACCAGGGACCACCCCAATCTCCCTAGGAATCGGATCAAAATTGGCAAGGTTGGGTCAGTTCAAGGTCGGTTTAGGGTTAACCTAGACCGATGCTCACCCCTAATCTCTCAAATTTAAAGCAAACCTCTCAAATTTTACAACTTTAGGAAATTTCTTCAGAATAAGGAAACTTTTCCCATTGAAATCGACAACTCTTCAAAATTTAGCATCTTTAAAAAAAAAAAAAAAATTGGCAACTTCCAAAAACTGACATCATCGTCATCGTCATCGTCATCATTATTTTGAAAAATCGACAAATTAGATGTTCATAAGTCAATTTAAGCAAAATCTATAAAACCAGCCTCAACTCCTCCTAGTCAACATCTTCACCCTTTTCCACACTTAGTCTACTAAGTTTTCTTTAATTCTTTTCACACTTTTCCATCAACATACTACTAATATAACTTATTTATGCCCAAAATATACAAGTTGTCAATACAAATCAAGGAGCATAAACCATTGGAAGGGAGATGCAGGGGTTTGAATCCCCATCTTCTTAGAAAATTGGGATGGGGACAATTTAGCTTTAGGCATGGGATTTAACTCTCATGTTCAATAAGGAGACATGACAAAAGTCTGAGAGTGAGAGTTAGAGTAAGATCGAATAAAAAAAAAAAGCATAACAAACTCATCAATATAAATCAAGGAAACATAACAACTCAACATACCATTATTGGAACCTAATGGCACTTTACATCAAAAAATTTAGTCAAAATTTACATTTATCAACCATATCAAGAGTACTAAGTAGCTTAACCTAACTTATTCCCTAGAGTTTTCACTTACCTTAAAAAAAAATTAGGCAATTTAAGGCTTCAGTCACATCATCCAACTCGAAAGATTGAGATAGAAACTTTTATAATACGGGTGTGGGGCCTTGGCTTTTACTCATAATTTTGAAGACGTAAGTTGAAGAAATGAGTTGATGAGTAAAATTAATGAAGTGGGGCTTGTGTTCTTTTAAAAGTCCCCCCTCTACCCAAATCAACTAAAACAAGGAAGAAAAAAGTGGAATTGATTTAACCATAGTTAAGACATTAATTGTCTTAGGGTCACATCGTCCAACTTGAAAGATTGAGACAGAAACTTTTATAATACGGGTGTGGGGTATTGGCTTTTACTCATGATTTTGAGGACTTAAGTTGAAGAAATGAGTTGATGAATAAAATTAATGAAGTGGGGCTTGTGTTCTTTTAAAAGTCTCCCCTCTACCCAAATCAACTAAAACAAGGAAGAACATAGTGGAATCGATTTAACCATGGTTAAAGGCATTAATTTTCTTAGGGTTAGAACAATAAGTATAGAGGGTAGTGCTCCAACCCCCCCTAATGCTAATAGTTGAGGTGCAAATGGCTTGATATCATAAGTCAAGAGAAGAAATATTTATGTGAATGATAGAAGGCTTCATTTTATTAGGCCATGTGTGAGCAATAATCATTTCAAGCATTAATGAACTAAGGCCAAGTTTCATAAGGCAATGCATGACCTCATCACTGCCAAGTTCCATATCTTTAAGAGTAAAACATGTGAGAGGTTAAATATTTAGGGAGAATAGGATGAAAAACACAAATGGAAAAACTGCCAATTGATTCAATTATAAGATTTTCATAATAAAAAATTTGTTAGGTTACCAAAGTATCTACACATGTAATAAGCAAATCGGTGTCTATTCTCAATACTAACAAGTCTAAAAATATCATTACTGTACATAAAAACTTTTGGATGTTACATCTCAAATGAGATTTTTTTTTTCGTTTTTACTAAAGACTAATAAAAACGATCACAACTAGTGGGTATTATTTATTAATGTCATCTTTGTTAGGGAAATCCCTTATGATGTTTTGAAGATGACAAAATAAATCAAATGCTACTAACATGTTTAATGGTTAAGTAATATACCATGCAGATAATAGAATATGTAAAGGATATTGTCAAAGTCTGAAGACAGCCAGAAGACTGAACGTAACATATGTCCAAAGTATATTCTGAAGATTTCCAGATTTTAGTGTCAAAGTTTGTTCTACATCAAAAGTTTGCTCACTCTGACAAATTCCAGACTGAACGTGAAGGAAGAGCCAGAAGACAGACTATATGCTGAAACTGAACCAGAAGACAGACACTATACTGAAGCTGAACTTATTCAGACGGTGTTCAGATCTTAAAACTAAATCTGTTCAGAAGCGGAATATGTTCAGACTCAGATTGTAAAGTCTATTGCACTTAAACTCAGATTGTAAAGTTTATTGCTCTCAGACTTTACATCCAGATTCGACAGAACTCAAGCCCAATCATACAACGGCTAGTGATCTGGTTTGGATTCCACATCAAGATTGATTTGATTGATTCAATCTAATTGATTGACGATTGGATCTTGAAGACAAGAACTTTCTATACGAAGAAGCTTTACTTATGGAAACCAAGATTCCGTTTGTATGGGCGATTGGAATCAATTTGGGATTCTACCTTTGTCACTCAACGGCTACCAAATCTTCTAGATACAGAGCTGTCCAATGGGTATATTGGAAGACGATTCTTTGGGATACTGTCCAACGGCTAGTTTGGAAGTGGAGGAGTATTTAAGTAGATCATGGACCGATGAGCAAATAAGAGATAGTGCGTAGAATTTATAATTCCAAAGTCTGAGCGACCTTCGATCATACACTTGTCTTTGGAGAGCTTAAACGTTTGTGATTGTGAGAGAAATACCAAAAGAGTGACTTAGTGAGATAGTGTGATCTACTAAGTGTTTGCACTCGAAGTTGTAATCTCTTGTTGATTGCATAGTGGAATCCAGCCAAGAAGGCTGTTAGCGTGGGAGAGTGGACGTAGGCTTGGATTAAGCCGAACCACTATAAACCTTGTGTTCTTATTCTCTTCCCTAACTCCTTTGTTTTATTTGAAGCTTATTTTATTCCGCATATATTTGCCAAGATTTATTTTAAACACCTATTCACCCCCCTCTAAGTGTTCGTACTAGCTTTCACAGTCTTTTCAAAAGAAAGAAAGAAACTTAAATGACGTTTATCGTGTATTAGTCATGTCTTTGTGACTGAAAATGGTCACATGGTTGTTTATATACATTATTATGGTGTTTGATTTCTCATTAGTACTATCAATAAACTAATAGTAATTGTCATCTTAAGATAGATATGGATTTTCGTGAAATTATTTTGTCAAATTAGGTTTATAAGTTGTTTCGAAAAAAAATATTAGTCTAAAGTAAAAAAAAAATCATGCAAAACAATACATATTGAATTGCATAAACTGAGATGGAGTTTCATTTATGTTATGTTCTTTTAGATGGTTTGTATCTAGATTTTCCCATTCAACAAGAACATGATTTATTGAAGATTGGGCCTTTAACCGGGGCCTTTACCCTAACTTGGGCCTCTCAAAACTCCACAAGATGATAGGGTCGATATAAAAGTGCCAAAGAGCTCCTTAGGGTCAAAAATAACATTATGCATTTTGTACTTTCGAACCAACCATTGGCTAGATGCAAAACTGTGACACATTTGGATGCACAATAGATCTATGATACGTTTAGAGTGAATTTATTTCACAAAAATAAATAATTTGGAAAATATTTTCTTAAAAATGATTTTTAATATCACTTACAAACGAATAAATAAAAATATTATCATCATCTATGAAAATATTTATACATAAATTGTTGTCAACAATGAAACCTTTTTATTGACTAATTATTTTAAGCAATATAGGCAATCATTTTTAGAAAAAATGATTTTCAAATAAATCATTTTCTATTAATCAAATGGGGGCTTTAACCTAAGGATAGCATTAAGAAAGAATCCAGAGTTTCAAGACCTTTATAATATCTAGAGCCACATTGATTGAAAATTTTAAATTGATAATTTAACCGCTCTAAATTATATTAATTCTTTGATGGGAGGCTTCACCTAACATCCCGCAAATTTAATATATTATGCATATAATAATTATATGAATTGCATGTATGAGTTAGGAACTAGTGTCCAAGAAGAAACATAAAATATTGTAGGCAAAAGCGTGCAAATCCCCCATTTCATGGCCCACCAACAAAGAAAGAAGCCAAAAGAGTCCTCAACCCTCAAAATTATGGGTATGGGTCTTTCTCATGGTTTCTCTTAAATGCCAGGTATATTCTGTTGAAAAGATGAAAATTCCAGTTAACTTCCAACTTTCTCAATTAATGACCACCCTAAAAAATTCCATATTTATCTGCCAACATGATTTGTCATTTTTATATTGGAGTAGAGATTTGGATCATCTAATTTCATACCAAGATTCTTGTGCATTGCCTACAAATGAAGCAAGAAGTCAAAAGAGTTCTCAAGTCATTAAGTAATTGTGGGGATGAAAGCATTTACTATTTGTGTTCAATCTTCTATCAACTTAGGACAACTGGCAGGAATTTGTGTTCGAAGGTATTTGTATTGTACCATAATTCCAAATTTGTAGTTTCAAAGATTTATATAAAAATCATTACCTTATCAAATTAAATGAATTGAAATTCTTGTCAAACACCAAACACAATAATTGAATTGAAGTTCACTCTCAAGAGATATTTTGGATAAATACCATTTTTCTTTAATCATATGAATTTCTCATGTGATTCATATTTTTCATATTGCATTTGAGTAAAATTTATCATTTGGACTAGGGGATTCAATGGCTTTCTAGTGGCTTAAACTCAACTGACTCTGTCAAATATACAAGAAGAACAATTCGCCTTCCAATTCCAAAAATTAGAATACTAAATCTCCAATAGTTTGTCCATGAAAAACTACCAAAAATCAACCAAAATCATATGACTGACCATATTTTATATCACTATCCTAAATCTTTTCATGAATGAGACATTCTAAGAAGAGCCTCTTTTATGGTAAACCCTAAATGCCATGGCCAATGTATGGTCAACCTTGGGGAAAATTGTTCAAAAAGTCTTAAATCTATTGCAATTTTACCAATTCAGTTCTAAATCTTTTAACTTTGCATTTAGTCATAAACTTTTTCACTTCTTACTATTCAGTCCATTTGGCCAATTTTGGCCGGAAAATGCTGACGTGGATGCCGGCGGTGCCATGTAGGACCATAAGCGCCGACATAGATAATTTTTAATAATATTTTATATTTTTTGAATTTTTAATATTTTTTTCTGTTTTTCCCTCTCTCTTTTTTTTTTTGGCTTTCTTGGCCTTTTTCATGGCCAACCATCAGCCACAAGTGACGGCTTGCCACCAAAAAGGCCAAGAAAGCCAAAAAAAAAAAAAAAAAAAAAAATAGAAAAAAATAATAAAAAAAAATATTAAAATATTATTAAAAATTATCCATGTCAACGCCGGAAGTCCTATGTAACACCGCCAGCATCCACATCAGCATTTTTCGGCCAAAATTGATTGGATGGACTGAATCAGCAAGAAGTGAAAATGTTTAGGACTAAATTGATAAAGTTAAAAGGTTTAAGACTAAATTGGAAAAATTTCAATAAGTTTAGAACTTTTTGGACAATTTTTCCATCAACTTTGTTGTGACGTCCTGGATTTTTCAGTCTTGCTTTCAATTAAATTAATCGGGCCTTTCATCGACGCGCCTATAGTGCTGTTCTCAAAACTGATCACTCTCGAGATAACTAGACTATTTGGAGAAGTCATTAAAGGATTTTAATGCATAGACTTGAGGATTCGATCAGAAATCAACTACTCGACCGAGCTTATCTGTAGAGATTATTACGGCACAGTTAAAAATCGCTTAGAGATCAGAGATAAGTCGATTTGACTGAGATGTGTTTTTGGTACTGAACTGTTTTTTTTTGTCTTTTTGGTACCTTGTGTCCGTAATCGAAATCTCGAAATTTTCACGACAACCGAGAGTTGTCAATGTGTCGAAGAGTTTCATTGTGGCTAAAAAAAAATCGATCACGGATCATTTACACTAAAAATTTCTGAAAATTACCCAGTAAACTATGTTACGCTAAAATCGTGCTAGATTGAAATTAACCGCGAATTTGAATCCGATTTTAGAAATTGAAAGTTCTGTCATATCACGAGTCATTTTAGGAACGTCAACTCAATCTCCAAAATTTTTTTGCAAACCGAGGTTTTGGCGGATAAAGTCGACATAAGGCCGTTTTCGATTGGAAAATGTAGAGGACCATTTTTTATCGCAAAATTGGATGCAAATAGGTTCAATTGATAAGAAAAAATACTAAATTGATTGAGCTGAATTGGATTGGTTCCAAGGGAGGATTGAAGTCCAAATTGAGGAAATTGAACCAAAATTCGTTTGCCCCCATGGACCAACCTTTGGACTACTTCAAGGCTTCTAGAAGGTGTGTTGAGGGTTGGAAATTAGCTGTGGAGGGCAACTTGCATGTGAGACCAAGTTGAGGGAGACAAAGGGATGAGAGAGAGACCAAAGTGGTCCCCCTTATCCAACCGGTCCCCCTCCTTCTTCTTCCCCAATCCGTCGATCCCTCCTCCTTATACAAACCAAAGAAACTCTCAGCAAGCCTAGGAAACTGAACCAGCAGCCCCTTTTGCTCGTCAAAGCCCACCGGACCCCCTGCCATCATCGTTCGCCGTTGCTCACCTCGCATCAGCCACAAAGCCATCGCACATTGCCCCTCCTTGCCGTGCATCTCAGGCCACCGTCTCGCCTAGCTTGTGCATCCAGCAGCTCACTAGGACACAGTCCGTTGCTGCCGTGACCGCTGGAGTCACTGCCTACCTCCACCTAGATTTGGTTTAGCCCCTCCGTCCTTCCCTGCTCGCCTCCGCCGAACCACCAATCCAGTTTCTCTCGGCCTAGAACAGAACCGGTCAGCCCTGGGTTTTCAGTCTCTGTTTTGGCACGCTTTGGTGCTTTTTGGACCTTGATTGGTAGTCCCGCTTTGGAGTTTATTGAGCCCCTCCGCATCCCCGTTGTTTTGATTCGAGCGGATCATTAATCAAGTGAGTTTAAGTCACTAATCCATGCTTAGTAAGTTAATGACGCTTAAGGATTAATTAGTTTAGACTAAGTATGGACTAGGTGGATAATTAGAGTAGATTATCAATTTAATTAATCGTTATTGCATGTTAGGTGGTTAAAGTGGTGTAATTAGGGCCAGACAAGCTCTAGTATTTATCTAGAGTGATTCAAAAAAATTTTATGGGCCCATCTCAGCTTTTAATTAGGCTTTTCGACCTAAGTTGCTATTTTTAGTATTTAATAATTAATTTTCGTAATTATTTAATTATTTTTTTATTTTTCGGAAATTAGATCAGGATAGCCGGTAACCGGAATTTCGTGTTGATTATAGTGGTGTGATATGTTTATTTAATTAACTATTATTTTGTGCAAATTAAGTGTGATTTGTGATTTTGGAGATTTATCCTAAATTTATTTAATTTCAGTAATTAAATGGGAAAATCATCGGGCGTCAATCTACAGCGCCAAAAATGGATTTGTGGATTGTTAAAATTGGTAGGATTTACAAGTGGTAAAAAATTGTATTTTGGCTAAGGCTGACCGTCTATCCACATACAATTATTTTTATCAAGTATGATAAAAATGGCGAAATGATTTGATGATCAGAATAGTATATCTGGTAACTTCTTGTGAGCATTACTAGTATATTTTCAAAAATGCAACTGTGTTTGGTAAATTTTTGAGTACTTTTTGAGTAAAATGGTGTTTGGAAACATATCAATATATTTGGCAGTTTCTGGTGAGCTATACTATCTATTATCAGTTTCGAGTGAGCAATCCTGATTATCATTGGACTTTATAGATAGTATTGATTGAGATGATTGGGAAATGATTTTGATGACATGGAATCGATTGAGTCGATTGATCGATGATTCAATCGATGTGGTGATTTGGTTGGTTGATGTGATTCAATGAAGTGCATATTTTATTGACTTACAGGAAGGGACTTAGGCCAAGGTAAATCCTCTAACTCGTGTTTGTGCTTAGGTAGCCCTTAGGTCGTATTTTCTTCCTAGATCCGATCTTAGGGGGTGAATTCGATGAGATGTCGTTTCACCCCATTGTAGGATAACAATTTCACGTCCCTAGATGGCGGTCGTGGAGGACCGGAACCCCTGGAGTCTAGGAAGGTGTAGATCGAAGAATCGGCAAAAATGTCTGACTAGTGGGTCATAGGACAGTTCCCTTTTTGTTGAGCCGATATTTTTGTAAACAACATGGTATTGTATATAAAACCGTTTGTTTATAAAAGGCTTGTTTTGTTTGTGAATTATGCCCCTGCTTTTCTATCACATCTTGTTATTATCTGGGGATTATTATGTGCTTCCGCATGCGTATAAAAATGAATAAGTTGGCAATGCGTTCTAGGACGTCGCTATTTAATTGACCAAGCCGGATGGGCATGCGCTCGAAGGATCGGGGTGTGACACTTGTGGTCAAAGATGAGGGCAGAATTCTATTTTCTCAAGCCCAAAAACTAACTCTTTTCCATCCCGGTAAAATTTGATAAATAAAACGAAGCATGACTTACTATTTTGAGAAAGTGGCAAGTCACTAATTAAGATTTTTATGAAGCATTATTCGATAGTTTGTAAATTACAATGTTTCTATCAACTTACAATATTTATTTGCATAACTTATTAATGCTTCGAATTTACTAACTTTTACATTAATTTACTAACCTAGACAACGGTGACTAACTAACGTTTGTCATATTAAAGTACTAACAAATTTTTGCCTTAACTAACTCTTAAAAGGAAAAATGTCCAAAAAATTTTAAACTTATTGTATGGTCAATTCAACACTAAACCTTTTAATTTAGCAAATTTAATCATAAATCTTTTGATAATTTGCCAAGTTAGTCATTCCACAATTTTGGCCGGATATTGATGTCATGGACATTGATCATTCTAAGTGATATGGTTGGAGCTGATGTGAAAATTATTTGTGAGTTTTTTTTTTTTTTTTTAAATTATTTGTTTATTCTTCTTTTCTACTATTCTTTTTCCTCAAAGGTTCGTGGGGCCTTAGTGATGGTGGCGATAGCCCTCGCCTCACACAAAAGCGAGGCCGCCTTAGCCCTCCCTTATTGGTCGGTGACCTGTGCTGGACCTTTAGGGAAAAGCACATAAAATAAATAAATAAATAAATAAAAGAAAATAAAGAAAATAAAGAAAGTAAAAATTATGAAAATTTTAGCTTTTATAAAAAAAAAATGCAAAAAATGTTCATGTCAATGCTAACCATGTCACTTAAGACAGCTATCATCCATATGGTCAATTTACATCGAGAATTGGCCTAAAGGACTAAATTAGCAAATTGTCAAAATGCTTCGAATTAAATTGGCCAAATTGAAATGCTTATAGCTAAATTAGGATAGGTTTAGGACTTTTTGGAAAATTATCCCAACTCTTATACGTATACCATACTCATGGAAAAAAAAATGCCTGTAACTAACTCTAATAAGAGTTAGTACAACAAGACAAGTTGGTAATTTAATCGGAAAAAAGTTAGTAATCACTCTAATTAAGGTCGAAATTTTATAAAATGAGTTAGTAAATTAATGGAGTGTTAAGCAAGTCAAATAAAAGTAGGAAACTCAATAGTGAAGTTGGTAATTTTATGTTAAAACAAATAAATGTATGTAAGCAAATCGAATGTTAAGTTTTTAAATCAAAACTAATTGGTGACCTAATTGGAAAAACGGTAGTAAGTCACACAAACAAAGGTCCGCAAATTTTTACACGAGTTCATGACCTTAATGCGTTTTGTCCGAAAAACAAATAAAGTTGGTAAAAGATAACAAAAGTTGATGAATTTTAAGAAAATAAAATGAAGTTAGTAATTAACTCAAATTAGAATTAGTAATCCAAAACTTATTGACAATTTAATCAAAAAAACTTGGTATGTCACTAATTAAAGACTAATTTATTTAAATGAGAGTTGGTAAGTATAAAGTGTTCGTAATAAAAATAAAAAAAATAGTAAAAGATACGAAAATATCGATAATTTGCAACCTGTTGGACAAAGTTGGTAAATTCACCAGAATACGAGTAAGTTATCGCAACAAAGTTTTAGGGAAATCAAGTCACCGATAATACTTCTAATTAGTGATGTTTTAAGACGTAAAAACTTTATTGAAAAATCTACTAGCAGGGTGAAAGAAAGCCCGTCTTTTTAGATGAAACAGTAGGAGCGTCCTAGACCAAATTGCGACTCCGTGCTTTGGACCCCAATGGTGTCCTTTTGTGCTTGGTGATATTTGCGTCACGGTAACAAAACCTGCCTAGGACTAATCGAAGACGAGATTAGTTTCGAATTTTTGTTCAGAACTTTCACCTTTGAGTTTATTTATTGTTAAATTCCCCACATGTATTTACTTACACAACACGTTAACCGACCCGTAAATATTCCCTAACGGTGTTGACCGTAGCTGTCTTTGCTCTCGTTTTCTCACTAAGTTTCCGGGCAAGAGCAGTTTTACAAGACTGGTATTCCTTCCCGGGTCCTAATGCTAGCGACCCTGAAAACAACAGACTAAATATGATATTAACGTAAAATCAATTTGATCATTCGTGAAAACTACATCTTCCGCAACCTGGAAACCTCTGAGCAGCTGCCAAGCAAAGGGGAAGATTTCAACGAGGAATTCGGCAGGAACCAAAATCTAATAGAAAAATACGTAAAAGACTGAGAATGATTGATTGGTTTTATTTTATATCATGTCCTTTTCTGTTCAATTGTTTAATCATATAGATCTAATATAAATAGTCCTGTTCCTTATCGTCTAATCAACTTCATCCAGATTTCCATCTCTTCAGCTAAAACAAGGTGAGACCTTCCTGAAAGATGGTGATGCAATCAGGGTCTCCGACTGTTTCCTGGCCATTTCAGGATCTCACCACTTCGACGATCAACCCACTTGGAAACTATAGCTCCATTTTTGATTTCCACGTTGGTGATTATGGTATGATCCCTTCGCCGATTAGCGATATTACTGACGATTCGATTGCCCAGTTCGGCACGCATACTGCTTTCGATGCATCGCCAGGAGTCGGGTATGAGCTTGAGGATTTCACCATGGATTTCGAAGGATTGGAGGCCTTTTTGAATGGTGATGAACCTGAGAACACGTCGGAGATGAGTGAGGGCAGTTTTGCTTCGCAAAAAGCGGCGACGGAGGCATGGAGCCCAACGAGCACTTTGTCAAAGTCGGAAGAGTCTAATTCTGCAGGTGCGTCTGCGACGACATGGTTGCCCTGGACCTTGCCCGCCAAGGAAATGGAGGTTGACAACTTGCTCAGCCTCCATCACCTGCTCAAGGCCTATTGTGAGGCCGGGAATCACGAGCAAAAGGAGCTCATGGAGGTCATCTCGACGCGCATCGCTGAGAAATCGAGCCCTCTGGGCGAGGTGCTGGAGCGGCTTGCCTTCTACTTGTTCCAAACTCCTGAGGACCGGAGCGATTGCTTGACACGCGAGTCGTGCAAGAACTTTGAGGCAGCTTTCCTTGCATTTTACCAGGCGTTTCCCTACGGAAGGTTCGCTCACTTCGCTGCAAACTCAGCCTTACTCGAGGCGATGCCCGATGGGGCAGAGACAATCCATATCGTGGATTTCGATATGGGAGAAGGTATTCAATGGCCGCCGGTGATCGAGGCCATTGCGCAGAGGAAGAAAACGTTGAAGCTCACATCATTGACTTGTGACGAAGAGTGTCATCGTCAAGATGCTCAATTGAACTGGAATTTTGACGATACAAA
Source organism: Eucalyptus caleyi (assembly GCA_014182885.2). NCBI lineage: Eukaryota > Viridiplantae > Streptophyta > Magnoliopsida > Myrtales > Myrtaceae > Eucalyptus > Eucalyptus caleyi. The sequence goes on along the minus strand of CM024466.2, from coordinate 13,406,854 downwards.
GAGGCGACTTCACGATCATGCCCGATCATTCGGCGTAAATTTGATGGTTGATAGCATGAACATTGCGAATCTAGTGAATGAGCTGAGGAAGAGGAATGAAGGAGACGCTAACAAAGAGTGGATGGTCTTCAATTGCATGGTCGGATTGCCCCACACGGGAAGGACTACGACAACTAGAAGAGTGAATGATTTCTTTAGAGTGGCCAAGGCATTTTTGGCCGATCGTGCCGATTGGTTTGCTCGTACCGCAGGGATCATAACTTTCGGTGATGGAAACGGATTCGAGAAGCTCAAGAACTGCTCGACCTGGGGGATTTTTTTGACAATTCGTTAAGGCGATACCATTCAATCTTAGAGTCAATGCAGTCCGATTTTCCTCCCCAGCTTTCAGAGTCACGAATTGCCATGGAGACACTCTTCGTCGCGCCGTTCATCTCGTCTCTCTCATGGCTCCACAGATGGGGCGAAATGAGAAATGGCACAGACGCCCCGGTTGCGCAAGGCTTAGACCGGCTGCGAATAGCCAGAGAGAGCGTTGCAGAAGCCCAGGAAATGCTGAAAGGGAAGACATCCTATGAGGTGAAGCTTGGAGAACAAGAGAATGAGATGTTCCTGGAATGGAGAGGACATGAACTGGCCAGATTTTCCTCCTGGGAATACAGACCCAAGAGATGGTAGACAAGTTTTCTTTCTGAAACATTTTCATAGAAGCAAATTGCAGCAATATGTTGATAGACAAAAGAAGATTAAATTAACTCGGTAATTACAGAATTCGTTGTAAAGATCGCCCGGCCGGATAATCAATGATTTCGACATTTTTTTTAAACCAGTACTTTGTCCTGTCTTTGAATTGTGATCTCAATGATTAATTTAATCAGTCTGAGCATCATGTACTAGAGCGTAGATTAGACAAATAACTAGCATGAGAATGAGAAAAGAAGATGCTGAAGAGCCGTGTTCATCTGAATTGAGAGGACTAATTCCAGGAGCAACCAGTAACTCTCAGTTCGAACGAGTACCGTCTCTAATATTCCATATCAGCTTGAAGGAGGAGAAAGAGAATTACTTTTCTGATTTATGCTTAGGTGGCAGGACATGAGTGGTTGATGTAAATTTTATTATTTTTAAATTTGGAAAAGTAATAAGTAGCTTTTATATTATAAGATGATTTTGACATTTCAAGCTCCAGAGGTGGATTTAAAAGAACAGCAAAATATAAAAAAAAAAAAAAAAAGAGAATCACTAACCATAGCTGACTTTAGCAGCATCATATGTTTTTTTTTGGTTAAGAAAAAGGAGGCGAACCTCTATGTTATAAGATGCAAAATCAATTGTATCTGCATCACCCTTCTATTGTACGAGAAATTAACTATAATCACTCCCTAGAGAGATAAATAAACAGTAATACCATCATTTTTTTAATTTCTAATTTCTGGTTGCTGGTAATTTAATACCATCTTTGTCATTGGAGCCCAGAAGTGACGTTTCGTGCTTGGCTTGCATAGCAAACCGGAATGGACCTAATCTCCTCCCCGGAGGAATCGACGGTCGCCGGAAGTGACCTGCACACCGCCGGTACACGATTGCCTTTGTAGGCCTTGCATACATGGCTCATGAAATTCGGGAACTCCTGAGACAGAGAGAGAGATACATATATATAATCTATGTCCGATAGAGAAAGTGACGATCGTGACAACGACGAGGACGGAATTTACAATTTAACTAACCTCCTGAAGTGGTTGATTGTTAACAAGCACCCACGGGACGAATCTGTGCGGCGGGTTGAGACGACCAGTTTCGTCGGCGTTCCTCCGCTCAAGCTGCCACGGAGAGCAAATTTTTTTTGAATTTTTTTTTTTTAATTTCAGATTGCCATTTAAAAGATATAGGAGGGATAAAAAATGAAGAATTTTTTGCGTGAATTATAATTAGAACCAAGCAAAATCACCTTGTTTCCAAAGCCTCCATTATAACAATCCACCGGAGCATTGCCGACGCCCGTCGCGCCCAAGCAATTTCTCCATTCGCCGTGCCTACCCTGCAGGGTCAATTGCTCCACGCAATTGATGAACCTGAAATGCCGGTTCTACAAAGATTGTGAAAGTCAATGTGTCATATAACATGTGCATTGCGCTGCTCTTATCATTTATACACATCATGCCGCCATGGACATTTCAATTCAATTCAAACTCTAAGTCACATCCATAAATCCAGTGTGCGAATCGACAGACCATTGGATCGAGCAGCAACATTGATTCATTTATGTGCGAATCGACGGACCATTGGATCGAGCAGCAACATTGATTCATCACTGAATCCACCAATTCTATTGAGCCAGGATATACTAAATCTTACTCATTAAAGAACACCATTTCTAACATTTTTTAGGATGCGACGATCTATATGTAGTTTTGCAATATCTAACAACAAATTACTATATATAAATAGTCCGGTGAGAGATAAATAGGTATGTAAACTTTTTGTTTTTCATCTTCACATGATAATTATTTTTCTACAAATATATATTTTGGGTAATAATATCTTAATCATGTTATGAATATCAACTCAACTATTTCATTGGTCAAGAAACTACTATAAATCATGCAATACGGTTCTTTATGGAAATTTTGTGATAATAAATTAATTTTATGCATTTCCAACTCTTACTGCTTGACAATTTGGAGACTACAATTCTAGATTCATATATCTATTTGATAGAATTCTCAAAGAAGCTGATATTACTTTTATGAGCATGGTTGGCTACATTCTATTTATATTTACAAACTAATTAATAAATAAGGATGCATATGCCAGTATATTAATGTAGTTCTACATCTCACCACGTCTGGATAGATGGTGATGGCACAAGCTTCAATAGCATTCAGTAGGCACTCATCTGGTCCATGCTGCAAATTTTGCACAATATTCAGATGGAGAAAAAAAAATTGAAGGGAAAAGATTACAGATGAAAAAAAAAATGATATTATCTTCATCCAATTAAACATGCTAGATTCAAAATTGAAGTGTCAAATAGCCCATTTTTTTACATTTTAAACTATAGATTTATCATACTATGATAGACCTTTTAAATTGCTCTTTTAAGAATTAATGAAAAATCTCATGAATGTTGCTCACACAACACTATGAAATATTACAACAACAAAAAAAAAGAACAAAAAACGAAAAATATGATGTACCAAAAAGAAATAAGTGAAAAAAGTTCAATTATAAATATTTAAAAATTGGTATATCGGCAAGATTGATGTGAAAGGCATGACATTTTAAAGAGATTAATAAGTATAGTGTCTATCGTATATTATATATAAAGTCAACTTCAAAATTCAGTGAAATATCCTACAAATGACCAAAATAGCCATGTTCTCACTAAACACATTCCGCAATTTGCCCTTATAGTGAATGTCGAAGCTAATCGAAAGAGTATTTATGGAGGGATAAAAATGTCATTTAACTTGTCTCCACTAAATCATTTTCTATTTTCCCGGAAAAATATTTTTGCGAGGGAAATTTAATTGGTATATTTTATTATTCTCTAGCACAAGTGTGACATGTGCATTTCTTCTAGCATGTATCAAATTAAATGGGCAGTTATTGAAAATGACGAGGTACACGCGAGTATCGTGTGTTATATTGCTAAGTATGACAATTTAAACTCCAAAATTACTAAAATTTCACTAAATAATTTCTCTTTTTAAAATACCTCCAAAGATTGGAAGCAATCATCACGTGGATTGTGCAGCGGACCGTTGGGGGCAGAACCTCTGACACCATTTATTGCCCTCGCCCCACCGTACCAACTTTATTCAATTTTTTTTATGAAAAGTCACCATAAAAGGGTATAAAAAAATTAGAATAAAGTTGATTTATGGAAATTAGGGAAGTTTTTATAGTGAAATTTATGGAGCCACCGTCCGTTGTTGCTAAGTTTTGAAGTATTCACGTCCTCATAGGTACAAATTATTCAAAATAGATAGTATCTGAACAATAAGTGAAAAATCATAAAAACTTCTAAATTATGCAGAGAGTGATATATTTATCTTAAGCTTTTTCATCAAAAATCCCATACTATGCACCGAGATACATTTATCATAAATTTCATGTAATATAAAAAAACTTCAAATTTAACACATTTACCCTCCGACAAGGCTTCTTTAAATGTTTTTTCAGCCAAAATAAAGTCATTTTTAATGCCAACACCGTTTCCTCTTTAGACACTTATGTAGTTATATTTTTTATGGTGCTTATAGACAAAACCTTGACAAAAGATAAATGTGTTGTGCGATTATAAGTTTGATATTTTCGGTGTTATAGGAAAAAAAAAATGAGGGTAAGTGTCTCACAATGAGTATAATTTAGGATTTTTATCGACTTCCTTTCCTAAATAATTTTTTTTTTGGCCACACCAACTTCAATTTCTTGACCCATGGGCACTTATAACTCATTTGATAGTTGTATCGAACTGAAACTTACATATATACAGAGTATATAAAATGAAACCAAGCTTGTATCCAAGTTATGCAAACAACAATTATTTACTAATTGATAAGGATTAGTATTCGTTGTGTGTTCGAGTATACTTTATAACTCCGCATTTGTCAACATATCAAGAAAAGTTACCCACTTAATCAAACTACATGTCAATTTTTTTTTTCTTTTTTTGTTATCAACTGATCAGATTGTTAAATACGTAATTAATGGAAGGATAGCATCTATTAATTACATGTACATCAGTAGATGTGAGGACCCCAAATCGAGTAATGATGGGAACAGGTTGCAGCTTTTCAAAGATAAATCGAATGATATTAGCAAGAAAGCAACGGAGAGAAATGTCGAAGGCAGGGCAGGAGTGGATGAAGCAAAGCGGAGGGGAAGTAGCCGGACCTGGCAAGACAGGGAGCCGTCGGGCGAGACCCAGCCGTTGCCCCAAGGGACGAGCCTGAGGTCGACGATGGAGATGAGCCCGGTGTCGAACACCTTGGACAGCGAGTTGACGATGAAGTTGGCGCAGTAGGGGCAGAGGGCCTCGTAGTAGAGGCTGAGCTTGACTCGTTGATCCGACTGCGATGGAGATACGAGCAGCAGCAGCAGCAGCAGCCCGAGCACCAGGTTCGTCACGGCGAGTTGAGAGCGGCGAGAGAAGCTGCCATTGCCCATCTCTCTCTCTCTCTCTCTCTCTGTGGGGCTTTAATGCAGTATTATTTATATGGGTAAGTTCTGTTGGTTTTTTTTTTTAACTCATCTCTTTTTCTCTTCTGGTTCAAAGATTATTCTCACCTTTTTAAAATGAGAAAAAAGGATTTGTTCGGATTAGAGTGTCGACGAAGCACCGGCTGCCCATTTAGATGAGCCTGCTATTGTACACTGAGACGGGTTCATCTTTTGCGGATTAATTAAGATTTCCTAAAATTGAGAATAAATTAGAGAATCGAATGTATGACCCTTGATTTACAAAGTAAGCCCTGAATCACTCGACTAGCCACCTTGTCGGCAAAGATTATGCAGGATTTGGCAAGCCTAGCTGGACCTAAAGGAGGAGGAAAAAGAGGTACTCTTTGAAAAGAAACCATTGCCCTCAACTCAAATCACGAATCCCTAGTGTTAGTGCGATCTACTTTATGGTCTTTTTCTCCGTGACTGACTTTTTTTTTTTTTGAACTAACTCCGTGACTAACTTCACTCCAGCACTTTTCTCTTCTAATCAAAAGTGAATGCATGTTTAAACATCAGCTTTTTTATTTAGTGACTCTGCAAGATCATGTTCAAGAGTTAATCTTACAGTGCATGAGTCTAACATGTTTAAACATTCGATGTAAATTCATCAAATCACTTCATACACGAGTTTTAGCAAGAATCCCTAATATCAACGGCACCGCTTTTTCATATTTGTGAAATTCAGATTAACAAATTTTCATTACCAAATTAGGTATCTTTATGTATGTAGCGTAACGAATATTCTTTATGTACCTTGATGAGTTTTTTTTTTTTTTTTTTTTCATTTTTTGAAATATTACTATACTCGACTTGCTTAATTAGAACTATTGAAACACTCGGCTACTTATATATAACACACACACACATACGCATGGAACTTTACTATAAAAGTAATCAAAATGCAAGTTACACATCACATCATTGAGTTAATTATATCGTGAAATGATTGGACAATCTTACTTTCCAAATTATTGGTCTACTTTAAAGCTAAGGTCCCAGAGAGATATCGGGATCATGAACTTGGCTCCAATGAGTATATATGGTGGGGACGCCAGAAAACACCAACAGTCTTTGCAATCACGGTCATCTTCTATCATCAAGATTGATTAAGAAATTACTATTCTTTGAAGATTTTTCTTTGATTACGAACCATTTTTTGCCTCCGTTTGGTTAGTTGCGGATTTGGATTGCTCAAGGAACAGGATTTCCGGAGATAAATCTGAAAACAGTTTAAGATTCCACATGAAATAGAATTTCTGACTATAGTTAGGATTGAGATTTCATTCCATATTTTTATAACCATGAAACTACCAAAAACCCAATCACACCACCAATGGCCACCATAGCCCCCGGCACCGCCACTCGCCAACTTTCGACCTTCGCACCAACATCGACGGACTCTGCTGTCAATCGTTGGCGGTCGAACTTGTTGCTAGTTGTCAAACTCTATCATTGGTTGCTTGTCGCCTATCATTGGCCGTTAATCCTTGAACTTCGCTGTCGACCACTGGTTATTGTTCACCGTCGCGGATAAGAATTACTTTCCCGCTAAGATCAAAGTTTTTTGCATTCCAAACAATTGAGGAAAAAAAATCAAAAACTAATTCATGGAATGAGGATTTCTTGTTGTGAAACCAAAGGTGCATTATCGTCCAAATCCTGAAATACTGATACAAAGCCCAAAAGGCAAGAAAAGCAGGAGAAAATGGTGGACCAAAAGTTGAGTTGACAGATAAGGACGGGCAATGTGCAAAAGGGGCATGTAATGGGCCCAATCCTACCTGAAATGCAAAACCCATCTTGGGGAGGAACACCTAGACATGATGGAAAAGGAGACAATGGATGTACCTCTTTAGGTCTTGGCACTAGATCCCATGTCTCATTCTTTCTTAGTGCTTGGATCTTTTCCTTCATGGCCTTCCTCCATTCCACGCTTTGTGAGGCTTCTTTGTATGTAGACGGCTCAACTACTTCGACATCTTCGGTCAATGCTACATTTGCATATTTGGAATTTGTTCTTCTTCGTTTTGTTGATCTCCTAAATTGAGATTCCTACTCTTTAGATTCTTTCATTGGACTTGGTTAGAGCTCTTCTATCATTCTCAGATGTACGCTAGCTCGCCACAAACTCCTCGATTTTTCCAGTGATTGCGCTATGATTTCTTCTCTTCTAGCTACAAGATCATTTCCTTCTTCAATTAGTGGCCCTTACAAAGCTCGTCATTTTCTTCTTCTTCGACTTGTTTCGAATTAGATTGTGATGACCACCAAGATGATAGTTTGTCGAATTAGTGTAACACCTCCCAATTGTAGGATCACAACACCTCTATCCTTTCCTTTGATCATTGTAGCATACAAATATGCAACGAGCTACCTTTTTATCGAACTTGCTATGTAGATGCCCAGTATGAATGCATAGCATATACATTAAAATACTCTAAAGTGGCTTACCATGGGCTTGCGATTCCACAGCTTCTCATGGCGACATAAAGCCAAGCCTTGCTTGACGTAGCCCATTGATCACGTGAGTTGTTGTCTTCATACGACCTGAAAACTCGGTGGAACATTCTTTGCATGCAACATGGTCCTATAGGTTTTCGCCAAATGCTAATTCTTTCTTTCGGCAACTCTATTTTGTTATGGCTTATTTGGGCAGGTAAATTGTTGATGTATCTTCCAATCTTGAAGATACTTTGTAAATTCATCTAATGTGTGTATATATATATTTGCTTACTTCATTCTCTACTTTTGCTTTGAACTCCTTAAATTTGTTTAATGCCCCACATTTTCCTTTCATAAAGTCGATCCAAACGTACTTAGAGAAGTCATCAATGGATGTTATCATGTACTTTGATCCTTTGATTGACAGTTGCTTCACTAGTCCAAATACATATAAGTGGATTGAGCTTGACAAACATCTTAGCTCTAAATGTGGACTCCTCAAGTGGAAGGTGACGTGCCTTCTTGTACTAGCATCCGACACATGCTATGTCTTCTTGGACTTCCAAGTGGAGGAGACCTTTTAGAATTCTTTTCTTCGTCATCACCTTTAACTTATGATGGCTAGGTGCCCAAGCCATGCATGCCACAAATCAAGCATATCATTATTTCAAATTTTGTCCACGTATGCCATCTGAGCTAACATCATGTAGACAAACTCTAGATGATGCCCCTCCATAATTGGTGTATTAGTTTGTTTCAAACGCAATACACCTTGACGTCTCTTGAACTAAACACCACATAATTGCCTGAGTTAGTGAGTTGTGACAAGGACAATAGATTTTTCTTCATTCTCGGCAAATGATACACATTTTTCAGTTCAACCTGATGTGAACTCAAATGGGGTGTTATCACCATTTGGCCACCTTGAGTAATCAGCAACTTTGAGTTGTTTGCAATGACTACTACTACTCATCCATCGGTTTACTTAAACATGTTTGATAGCTTGCCCTTAATCTCTTGTCATGTGATTTGAACACACGGAATCAACTAGCCAATCACTATCATAATTGATCAATTTATCACTTATCGTGATGAGAGCCGTCGCATCTTCTAACCCTGTGATGGAGGAGGCTGGAAGCTCTTCTTGTTCCTTCATTACAAGAGATGCTTAGAAATCCCACTCCTCCTCGTTATCATTCTCCTTAGATGTTGCAATATTGCCTTCAACTCTTTTGAATCAATAATCACTAGCAAAGTGACATTCTTTGCTGCAAGTATAACACAATCCACTGCACATTTTATTCTTCTTATCTTCATTATTGTCCTTGTTGCAATCTCAACAAACTCCCCCTAGCCGAGGTTCCATTCCTTCTAGACCGTTCTCCATGTCTTTTTCTATATTTGCCATCTCTAATGACTGCACCATTTTTACTTTGGCCTTTAGACCCTCTTTTATTACTAAAGATGATACTTTCATCCTGTTTAACTGAGACCTTAGATAATTTGTCTATATGTAAGTGTAATCTCTCGGTTGACCAATATATTCTTCAACTCGATCACAGTTGGCTCATTTGCCCATCCACGGGTGGCCGTAACTATATCGTTATACTTCGGCTGTAACCCATGAATAATAATTTTTTTCATTCTTGTCTCAGAGATGGCATTATGAGGATCTAATTTTGAAACTTTTTCACAAATATATTTAACTTTAGAGAAGTATTGACTTATTATCATGCTTTGCTGCGAGATTGAGAGGAGCTCGTTTTCTAATAGTTGTAACTTGGCATCATTCATCCTTGTGAACAGTGCCACCAAGTTATCTCAGGCCTCCTTTAGGGTCTTTGTGCTCTTTATGTGCTGCAATAATTCATCTTCGATAGTTACAACAAGAACGTAAAGAGTTTTACTCGGTTTGATGCTCCACTTTCTTAACTCGCTATCATTTGTGGGTTGTGCGGTGTTGCTAGTGCCAACGATATCCATAGATCTTGACCTAGCAGGTAATACTATATGCGAGTACTCCAATTATTATAATTGGAATTGTTGAGCTTCTTAATGCTGTTCATCAAACTCGAGACATCCGCCATCGTGACTTGGTTGTAATACCCAACACTATACCAAGTAAGCCTGGTCTCGGACCAACTGGCTTTACAATCTCAGATTGTGCACTAGCAGAACTTTGGCATACTCTCCTCCTTTGCTCGATACCACTTGATGAACAAAATAGTGAACACTAATTATATAATAAACACTCGTTATTACAAAAAAGAGACAACTCTATACTCGTTACATACTTAAGATACTCTCTTCACCAAGACCACACACGCACATACAATGCACTCTCTCGCGTCACTCACCACACCAATTGCACACTCTATCACTTATGCACACTCAAGTCAATAATGGGGGGTTGCCTATTTATGGGAAGCTCCCCACCAACCAAGTACAAGACTAGTGTACTAGAAGAGTCCAACTTGGCCTATTCTAAAATTACAAGCTTCACCTACTTTTCAACTTATTTCCAACCACCCTTCTTACCTAACAATAAAGAAACCTTGAACACCACAAGCTACAACTACCCATTGTAGATACTAGTTATAGAAAAGTCTAGAAAAATGGAGAGATACGCTGGAGAGATACGCGGTGCTTTCAACATTACTTGCTAACATATTTTCTTGGAAAACACTATCCTCACTCTCTCCTGCTCCGTGCACTGTCTAGTCCAAAATCCGATCGCCATCAACGAAGTTCACTGTCGCCACCATGACCTCCCTCTCCATCGTCACCACTTCCACTGTTGACCCCATTGTCTTTATCGGCTATGTTGGTTGTCACCCTATCCATCTTCCTTCGGCAGCAGGTGATGCAAATTCTCCGCGCACGCCTCCACCAGTTATGCTCCATCATGACCATCGTAGATGTCGAAGAAATCTTACGCCTTGCCCGCCTTTAGCTTCTTAACGAACCCTAGCTCCAACTGCATTGCTTCTTGCATCTCTTTCTACGGCCTTGTGAACAACAACGAGATTTGAAACATTACCTTTGTGGAGAAAATTCTACAATGTCCTAGAAATCGACTTCCGTCATTGCAACGGGTGATTGCCTTTTTGGTCTTCCGTGGGGGGTTAGAATCGTGATCGACGGTGGTAGTTGTTCAATTATTGTTGTTGACGATGATTGTCGGGAGTCGTGGTGCAAGCAGAGGCAGGAGAGAGAAAGAGAGAGAGAGAGAGAGAGAGAGAGAGAGAGTACGGTTGGAGATAGAATACCCTTATCCCAACAAGTGGGCTAAAAGGGTCAAGGGTGTGTAAGCTAATCCCAAAAAGTGAGCTAAAGGATCAAGCGTGTGTAAGCTAATCCCTTACTCACGCATGACTTGGCTTAATTATTATGAAATGGCCATGGGCCCGTTTTTGAGTGAGCCAACTCTTGTAAGCCAGCCACATGCAATTAGTTCGAGAGAAAAATGTTAGGATTCAAACTTTTAACCGGAGCTTTGATATCGTGTAAAACTATCCAACCTAAAAGTTAAGTTATTAGGTGGCATGGAACTAAATGTACGTAATTGGAATATCTAATCTAAAAGTTAAGCCCGCAGGTAGAATTAGACTAAATGGATTAAAGATAAATTATAACCACATATTCAATTGACATGGTATTATACTTAGCAAAAGGAATCCAATCTATCCTACTTGAACAACTAAGAAGATTGGAGGCATGTCTAAATGTTTTCTTGAGTTAAACTTATGAATTAGTTAACATGTCCTTTTCTCTATTCACTATTCACTAACCCTATGAATACCAAAACCTAGATCATTCAGTATAACCGCATATCATTTTGGCCTCACCTTGTTGGAGTCTCCTAAATATCCCTTTTCCAATCCCTTTCTTTATGATTTACTTAATTTCCCACGAGATGATATATCAATACGTTCAAACGAACTTGCATATGAAATTGCATCGAGAAAGTTTTACTTATTTATCTTATATCAAGTGTCTTGGCATATAAGAAGTGGAGTGCTATCAATCATCTATTCCAATCGGCATAAATTTTCTTTCCAACATACCGTATACGACATACAAATCTAACTCAGTATAATCCTAGGTTTTATTTTTATAAGCACAAACTATAAATCATCTCCAAGCGCCCCTTTAAAAATAGAAGTTTCTTCTTCTTCTTCTTCTTCGTATGAAATAGTCAAAAAAACGCTCAGATTATTTACCACATTTGAGATGATATAGTAAACACTGATAATGACGACCTCGTGCAAGGTCAAACAAATAATTTATTTAACTTGTAGCCCGAAAAGACCGGCGCGCGACTTCGCGCCCGTAGGTCATTTGATTCTTGTGTAGACCGTAGGAGAGCCAACGAATGAGGTACGCTTACACAAAAATCGGATATTGAACATTGAAAATGACTGTAGCTTATAAATATAGATGGAGATAAACTTCCTTATTAAGGATTCACAGAGAGAGAGAGAGAGAGAGAGAGAGAGAGAGAGAGAGATGTACCGTTTTGACTTCTGTGTCCGCAACCTCAGTATCGCCTAGTTTCTCAAATAAAGGTATATTGCATGTAATTTCTTCCTATTATAATGTCCATATATGATTGGATAAAACATTACGAATGCCCTACTTATAAGAGGACATCTTTCATAATGTAAGTTCCGTTTATTGCGCGGAATATATTTTCCAAGAAAACATTATTCAGCATTTGATTCGCTTAGGAAAATGAGTCAATAGATAATATTTTTCTAGTCAATGGAAAATTTATGCTTAAATTTAGGAAAATGATTTTCTCTTTAAAAAATGGGAAATTGCTTTTTGAAATAAGAGTAAATATCAGCATTTGATATGAAACTCTACGGTGGGCATGGAAACCCCAAGGTTGGTTCCTAAATGCTTGCGTCCATGCCCAAATCTTTGGTAGCTAGCTTGGGCCCATCGAGACCAAGTTCATGACCCCGTGCTCATGTTGGGGCCCTCAAGGTCCATTAAGGTCGGGCCAGAAGCCATAATGCTCGTCTTTGATGCACTAGTACTTGGGCCCAAGTCCACAAAGGCCGTGTGCGGGTCCACCAAGGTCGTGTATAGGTCCATCAATGCCAAACTTGAGACCCTAGTGCCCGCGCTCAAGTCTGTTAAGGCCAGGCACTGGACCCAATTGTCCATGCCCCGATTTATGATGCCTAGGTTAGGGCCCATTGTAGCTGGACCTGGGATTCCATCACCAATACCCAGTTTCTCAGTTGCCCATGCACAAGCAGTTAGCACTCTAATAATGGACTTAATACCCTTAAAAAAAAAAAAACTTCAACTTTAGCTCCTTTCTCAATTCTATCCTTGATTTCCAATCTACAATATACTCTTTTTTTTTTTTTTGTTTATAAAAACCACCAATTTTAGGTACACTTTCAATTCTACTTTGAACTTTGTTTGCATCAAGCCTCCATCGAAAATTGCCAGTAGTAATGCGGTATTCCACATCATTGCTCCAGATCTTTTCCCAAATTTTATATCCAAGAAGACGTCTTTCGTAGATGATCTTCCATGTAAACCCAAACAACCTCTTATTGGATATGAAATTTAGATAAAAACTTTAGCAATTTAATGTTGGCTTTCTTCAAATACTCTTATCAAGTCTTCCTTCCATCTCGCTTAGAGTTCTTCGATTTTGTGCTCAATCTTCAATCTCTCATAGTCGGGAGTCTTTCATCTCTCATGGTCAGAGAGCTTCCGCTCGAGGCACTTGACTTAGGACACTCAAATAGCTTGTGCTCGAGAGTTTTAAATTTTGAACTAAGGGTTAATGGGAGGAGATTTAGGACTCATGTAAAAGTTGGTGATTTTTTATAAGACAAAAAATTAAGGTAAAAGTGTGACTAGACCTAATGTTTGGGTTTTTATGGGACAAAAAAGTTCGGGGTAAATTGCGATTGGACCTAAAGTTAAAGATTTTTAGGGAATTAGACCCCAACAATGTATGTCTATTTTAAAAAATTAAACTAGTTTTTCCATACCAAACATTAGAAAATATTTTTTTATTTCATTTTCAAATTTCAGCCAAATACCAAAAATATTATCATTTTCCTGGAAAAAACTTCGTGAAAAATATTTTTCTAAAATGTTATATTTTCCCCAAAACAAATGGAGCCATAATGGAAAAATCTCAAAACCTTCACTTAACTCTATCTAAGATGCAATTAGAGTAAGAAGATACAAATCTTGCGCCTAATCAAGGTTAAATTGTCTGAAAAGAAAGGCAAGTTGACCTGTTTGCAGGTACTTAATATATCATCCATTCCATGAACTCATATCACTAGATTCGGATCCTAAAAAGCACCGATTCAGTTTCGTTCCTTCGTATATCTTGATTGATTTTATCTATCACATTGTTGGTAACGACTGTCCATGTTTGCAGGCGGTTCGGGTGGAAGCAATCCATCCCCCTCCCCAGGATGCCGTAAGCACTCTCAAAACCCATTTTAGAACAATGGACTACCTTATTTTATAAATTAGAAATCCACTCAATTCATTGCATAACATCTTTAAGGAAAGTGAAAAAAAAGTAACTAGGAGACAGACACAGTTCACTAATATTATGTCTGTGAAAGATCTTTAACAACGAATTTATTTGTAATGCAGACCATTGAATCACGGAAGCTTGTCGAGGTCCGGTGCCAAAGGTGTCTGACTCTAGGGTATTAAATAAGCCTATGTCATGTTTCTTGATGTTCTAGATTCTACATGGGCATTGTTCCAAAAACCCTTTTTCTTGAGGAATTATGATTCATTCCATCGATGGACATAAATAAAGCATATTTGTACTCCTTTTGCTATGAGGATAAATATGATCTTTTCAAAGGATCATCCCATGCGCGATCATTCTCAAATAGATTGTTCTTTTTTGAACATCCTTTAGTAGAAACCATATCATCTCTTTAAAAGTTAAGCATCTCGGGTAAATAGGACATCGATCCGTTGGTGCCGAACCAAACCCTTTGTCCCAACAAACCAAGCTTGAGGTTGTGCGAATGCCACCACCTCGAGCTTCGTTGAGAGAGACAGAGAGAGATGTGAATCCCGCCTACAGTCAACGATGGTGGTGGTTGCAGCGGGCAGTAAGGTGGAAATCTCCTAGACGGTGGTGGTTGAATGTACGGCAACGACGAAGGCTGTGGGCAAAAGGGAAAGGGAAGAGAGGTGGTGCGGTGGTGATTGGCACATTGCTCGGTTGAAGAGGGAGGAGAGAGAAAGAAGGGACTGATCGGAAGGTTTTAGCTTGGATTTGATTGAGTCTGGCAAAAACTAAAGTTTAAAGAGATCAATGTAGGAACACCGGAGCCACGTCCCTGAGCACGTAGAGTCACTTCATTGGACATTGCATAACTTCACTTCTTTTGATTTCACCAACATTTCATTTTCAAAAACTGATCTTCATTCTGCTTGTTTTGTTTAAAGAGAAATGTAGTCCTACTTGTCAAAATTTTCATCTTCAAATTAACTACGATTAATGTGCCAAGCATGGTTTTAAATAGCAGCAGCCATTGTATAGCGGTGCCCTACCAGCCAGAATCACGGGGAGAATGAAAGCCTCATTGATAGCAGTCCATATCGGTGCTATTGCGGCAATTGCTGCGGTATTGCATCCTATTTATTCAAACAAAAAGAGGAAGAACCAGCAGGATGAAGAAGAGAGTGACAGAAAAAGTGACATCAAACCTTGCGTCCATATGAACTCAAGAAAACGAGTATTTGTGCCAAAGACTTTACGGGATTCACTTCTTAAGCACGGCTATTTCCTAAAAGTAAACTAACCACTTCTGTCCATTTTGTCAATGCCTGCCAAATTTGATCGAGACACGTCTGACTTTGGAAGAGAACATCATCATCATATCATATAAAACCCTTCACGCCTCAAGAGGAGGAGACCAACAAAATTCGAACGAGAATATGAAGGAAATGGCTTGCAAGCCTCCTCCTCCTTCCTCCTCCTCTTCCTCCTCCTACTGCATCAGAATCTTCTGGTTTCTATCGATCGCGATCCTTCACTTGCTTGCGAGAAGATTAAGTCCTCCGTGTGGTGGTGAGTCTACTTCCTCTTTCTTCTACTTAAGCTCACATCGGGAACATGCGAAATCATCATTAACAGGGAAATCCGAATGGCAGATATAGGTTCATTGAGGTTTTCCACAAACAGATGGAAACGAACTGTACCTTCTTTATCTTCTGTCATTAAAACATCGACTGTGATTGTATGTTGAGAATAATGCGACTCCCTCAAACATTTCTGTTCAGGAAAACAGGGCATAGATCCAAAAAAACACGTGGAACTGAAATTCTGGATTTTGTTTTTGAAGTCTCGAATTCTTTACTATGATTAATATCAGGGTATTTTTTGAGGGAATGACCCTCTAGATTAGAAAGGTCACCAAGAGTTGCAAATTCCTTTTGACGCTTCTCTCTGCGAATTGTTGACGAATGTTGCAGAAGATATAGGATTCTAAATGTTATTGAGTCTTTGAAAGAGAACTTCCAGGAAAAGCAGAATTCTATTGTTTGGTTAAAAAGACGATTTTTGTTTTTTCTGGTAAATTTATTAAGTGTTGGTAACTGTGAAAAAACAGTTGGCAGAAAAGTAACCCATTGGTAACTTACCAAATTTTTTATGAAGTTACCAACTTTCTCTTGTTCTGTTTATATTACTAGTTTTTGTACTACTCACCAACTTTTATTTGCATAACTTAACAACGTTTTGAATTACTAACTCTTATGTGAAATTATTAATCTAAATTAGAGTGATTCATCAACTTTTGTCAAATTGTATTGACAATTAAATGTTTTGCCATAAACTCTCGTTTGAATTACTACCAATATTTTAATTGTTTTCTTTTTGTAGATATCAAATTTTTTATTGAGTTACCAACTTTTAGTTGACTAGGTTAGCAACCTCTTACATTTATTAGCTTTTTTAAAGATTACCAATCTAAACTAGCATGATTCACCAATTATTGTCCTATTAAATTACCACCAAATATTGGATTATCAATTCTCATTTAAGTTACTTACAAACATCCTTTTTTGCCAACTTTTCTATTTATTTACAAACCTCTACTTGCATTTCTTAATAACGCATTAATTTTACCAAATTCTTTTAGAAATTACTAACCTTAATTAAAGTGACTTACCAACTTTGCTCTGATGAAGATACCCATTAATTTTGGGTTACTAACTCTCATTTGAATTACTTACCAAATTTATTTTTCTTTCCTTTTACCAACTTTTCTTATCTTTGATCAACTTTTGTTCACCTTTCTACTTACACTTTAAATTTGTCAACTCTTATATGAATTTACGAGAAAAAGGTAAAGAAAAAATGTTGGTGAAAAGGTAATAAATTTTTCTATTAGAAATAAGGGAAGTTGATAATTTAAAAATAAAAAGTTAGTAACTAACTCTAGAGTTGGTAAACCAATCCTAATTGGTAACTTGATTGGAGATAAGTTGTCAATCACACTCAGTAAGGTTGGTAATTTCTAGAAATTACTAATTTAAAAAATTGATTATTAAGACAAATAAAAATAGTTGCTCGATATAAACATTAGTAGATTTAAGAAAAAACAAATAAATGTTGGTAAGCAATTATAACCTAGAACCGATTGGTAATTTAATTGGAGAAAACTTAGTAAGTCACCCAAACAAACGTAGATAACTTATATAATAGGTACTGAATTTAAGTCATTGGTAAGAAAGGTAAACAAGGATTGGCAAAAGATAAAAGAAACTTTTTTGGTATGAGATAAGAGAAGTAGGTATTTACAAGAAAACACAAAAATATCAATACCTTACTCAAATAGAAATTGGTGACGCAAACAAGTTGATAATTTAATTGGAGAAAAGTTGTTAATCACTCTAATAGACATTGACAATTTCTAAAAGGAATTAGCAGATTCAAAAGGTTGACAAACAAGGCAAATAAAAGTAGTAACTCAATAGAAAACTAGTAAATTAACAAAATAGTAATAAATGGTGGTTACAAGCAATCAAATGATACTTGGTAATCCAAAACCAGTTGGCATCTCAACTGGAGAATATGGAAACACTCAAATAAAGGTTGGTAATTTCTTATAGTAAGTTGGTAATTAAAAAAAAAAAATTTATAAACATTGGTAACTAACTTAAAGAAGGGATGGTGACACAAAACTTGGTAACTTAATTGGGTAAAAGTTTGTAACCACACTAATGAACATTAGTACTTTCTAAAAAGAGTTGGTGAATGGAACGGGTTGGTAAGCAAGACAAATAATAAGTTGTTAATTCAATAGAAAAGTTGGTAAATTTAAAAGAAACAAATAACCATTAATAAGTAACTTAAATGAGACTTGATATATTTAAACCGACTTGAAATCTAATGAGAGAAGAACTGGTAACTCACAAATAAAGGTTGGTAGGTTTTTTTTGGTAAGAAGTAAAGAGCTACACAAAGGCACAACAACCAAGCGACTCCAAACATGCACTCAAATAAAGGTTGGTAGGTTCGTATGAGAGACATTTATAAAATAGACAAATAAGGAATAAATAAACGCTAATATGGGTGAATAATTAGGCTAAATATAGTAACACCAATTGTTCACGTTTATCAGATAGTAGCCCCTGCAACTGGTCTAATGGGTGAAAAAAACTGTGTTATTCCCTTCACATAATTGATTGTTTGTGTTTGTAGGTAATGCGGGTGGAGACAACCCACCTCATTCCCCAGGCTGCTGTAAGTACTTTTGAGACTTGTTTTAGTAATGTGATAGTCATGATCCATTATTAAAACTTGACGTTATGCTTATAAAAATTAGTGCAGGATTTCACTATCAATCACAAAGATTAATACCACAACTAGCACACACTTAGCACATTCACTCCAAATTTTCGTTTCAGAAAAAAAATTCCAAAGTGATATATCTGTGCCGCATTACCCCAAACTAATTTTCACATTATAAAAATCCTAAACTGGTAAATTCATACCACATTTACCCAAAATCGATTTTCATGTCACAAAAAATCAGGGATTTTAGCAAATTCGCGAAACTTGAGGGAGCTTTTAAAGAAAAATTAGCAGATTTTAGCAAATTTCAAAATGAAATATTTTGGCAATTTGAAATTGTTTGTAACAAAATAATTAGTTTTGGATAAATATGGTACATGTGTATCAGTTTGAAAAATTATGTGACATGAAACTTAGTTTGCAATATATATATATATATATATATATAATCAATTTAAAGTGCGGTGTACCACGATTGAGATTTTCGATGGTATAGCCCTAATAACAATTTATACCCATATATTTTCATTGATGATTATAATATATATTTCATTCATTCACTTTCTTAAAAAATACTTAATTTATTAAAAAAAAATGTTTTCCAAATCGTTAATTCTCAACTCATTTTATGAAATACAATAGTCATCTCATAACATCATGCGAAATTAGCTAGGAAAAAATAGAGTTCGTGGAAATATGGAGGCAAAAAATCTTTAACTATATGCTTTTGTTGCAATACAGAATGGAGGTTAGCTTTATCGTTCGGGACTACGGAAAGTGCCGCCGAGGATATTCAATAACTTAGGGGTGATCACTTGTAATATGGATAATTTTGAATGTCAAATGTTATTGTTCTTTTCAGTATTTACTAAAGGAAGCTATATTATTGTGGTCATTTATTTATTTTTTATAGATGCTGCGTTACAAAACATGTCAGGATGAGATGGTTCTTGATTGTCTACACTTGCTCCGTTCGTTTCGCGAAAAATATCATGTTTCCAGAAAATTTTTTCCTGGAAGTCATTTTCCAGGAAAATGACTATTTTCCGGTGTTCGGCCAAAATCTAAAATTTCAATGGAAAATATTTTCCACCGTTCGTTAGCTCATTTAATTATTTGGGAAAATTTATCAAAAATTGAATTTTAATATTTTTAAATGACCAAAAAAATTATGTTATGTTATTTATATTTTTTTTAAATGATTTTTTTAATTATTTATATTTTTAAAATCGAAATTTTTATTTTTTTATTTTCCTTCCTCCTTCCTCCTTCCTCCTCCTCCTTCTTCCTCCTTCCTCTGCCGTCGCCTCCTTCCTCCTCCTTCTTCCTCCTCCTTCCGCCACCGCCACCTCCTTCCTGCCTGACGATGGCCGGCTGCCTAGCGGCCGACCAAAACCCGGTGGCCAAATCCGGCGAGCTCGAGGCTCGACCGATCTCATCCGAGCTCGCCGGATCTGGCGACAGAGCTCGAGCTCGCTTGGATCGGCAAGCCGCGAGCTCCGCCGCCAGATCCGGCGAGCCGCGAGCTCCGCCGCTAGATCCGCGAGCTCCGCCGCTAGATCCGCGACCTCATCGCATCACCACAAACGCCGCTAGATCCACGAGCTCCCGAGTGGCTTCGAACCGCCGGGGAAGCGGAGCGCCGCGGCGGCGGCGGCGCTGCGGCCGGAGCAGGTGGGCAGGAGCAGCCGGGGAGGGCGGAGAATGAGGGATGCTTCGCCCATCGTCGGCGTCGAAGGAGGAGGAGGAGATGAGAAACCCTAAGCAAGAGTGCAAAAATGAGAAGAAAAAAGGAGCGCGAGGGCGAGCGTGAGAGGCCAGGAAAATGTTTTCCTCTTTTCAAAAGAGGAAAACATTTTCCTCAAAGTCAAGAGAGAATTTTCCGTTGACCGGAAAATATTTTCCTTGACCATGAATTTTCCGTCCATCGAACACCAGAAATTCAGGAAAATATTTTCCTGGAAATTGTTTTCCGCGAAACGAACGGAGCATTAGTTACACACGTGTCAATTATTTTTATAAAAAATTTCAAATAAGAACATAAAGTCCCTCATTTTTTCAAATAAGAATCTTAAGTGAATTTTGTTTCAAACAAGAATCTAAATTGTTTTCATTTTCTCAAATAAAGACTTAAAATGGATATTATTTTAAATAAGGATATGAAGTGATCATATTAGTATCAAAAAAGGACATGACCTCACAAACTGGTCAATAACATTTTTTTCTTTTATTTTTTTTTACCCTTTTTTTTTCTCTATAAGTGATAGATCATAGGCGATTGATTTACCCATTCAACCGAGATGGACGTCCCACCTGTTACTAGTCGAATGTCCGTTTGCCTCACAAACCAGCTTCATTTGGGTTTCGTGCTTTCAAGTATGCTTTCCCGACCGTTCCAAATGTTATGAAATCTACATAAGCTCTCCAAATGAAACAAGATTTGTCATCTCCAAAACGTATCGTTATATACACAACCAAGGCGAAATACAATATGGGAGTTCACTTTAATTAGGTTTCTTTGGGCCCTCCTAGGCCCAGTTGTTCGCAAAGCTCCGTCTACAAAAATGTACAAGACTTTGGCAGACTAGAGAGAGAACTTAATCGGGTCACGGGCCTATTGGGCCATGGGCCCACGGCCCAAATCCCGAATCCAACTGGGCCCATCAGCACCACGCCTTTCGACCCTTTCGCTTCCCCCGTCTCGGGCATTTTATCTGCAATTTCCTCTGCAATTCTCTCTCACCTCCTCCTCCACCTCTTCCTCCTTCAATGGCGTCGCTCAACTTCAGCTTCTTCGACAACTGGTTCGCCAGACCCACCAACCCACTCCCTCTCCCGAACCTCGCCGCCGCCGCCCGGCCGCTCTCCGCCGCCTCCCGGGCCGCCCCCAACTTCGCCTCCCTGAGCTCGAGCCTCGGACCCCCGAAGCCCGACGCCGAGCCCAAGCCCGACGGCAAGGAGGACGGCATCTACACCCAGGCGATGGACCGGTACTTCTGGGAATGCGAGAACCTGCCCGACTACCGGCACACCCCCGAGGTCGAGAAGATCCTGAACGAGGACCCGGTGTTCGACGCCAAGGAGAACCCGACCGAGGAAGAGGTGCGGGAGAACGAGAAGTGGTGGCAGGATTTCCGGTCCAGCCCCGTCGTGCAGTTCATGCAGCGGGCCGAGGAGGTCGCGGATAAGTTCAACGAGCTGGAGCTCCAGGAGAACGACGAGCCGTACAGAAGCGAGGACAAGAAGCTGTGGCGCGGGGTCCCGCACGTGCCGGGGCTCGACGGCCGCCCGATGCCGCGGAAGGCGATCAAGACGAGGGAAGAGAGTGATGACAAGTTCTGGGATTTCGCGCGGCAGTTCTTCTTCGGACTCTGGGGGTTCAGGCAGCGGCCGTACCCGCCCGGGCGGCCCATCGATGTCGCGCAGGCTATCGGGTATAAGCGGCTCGAGCGGCGGTACTATGATTGTAAGTTTCGTTGGAGATTGATGTCGTGTTGAGATAGAATGATTGTTTGATCATCATCAAGATCGGAGTTTTTGGTTGCTTGTGTTGTTGTACAGGACGTGTTTGTAGAATTTCCGGTGTAAGAAATATCTGTCCTTGTGATATAGAGGAAGATTTATTTTCGGTTAGTTTGATTTTCAGTTAGTTTGATGAATGCGTAATCTCTGTATTCTGTGTTTCTTAGTTCCTGCTAATGCTGTTTGGTACATTCGAATGAGAATATGTAGGCTTGTTTGCTCAAAATGTGCATTTCGTGTGGGGTTTAACCAATGTATCCATGTTTTGATTGCCATAGTATTTGTGGTTTAATCAACAGACTGCGTTTTGTGTGGGGTAATTGCAAGTGTGCCTGCCAATTTTAATTAAAAGCATTAACAGATTGTTACGGGGAAGATGGTGGATCTTTATTTGTTTATCTGAATGTGTTCTCATAGATTGGTTGTTGGCATGATAAGGTAATTGCAAGTATGCACGCCAATTTTAATGAAAAGCATTAACAGATTGTTATGGGGTAGATGGTGGATCTTTATTTGTTTATCTGATTATGTTCTCATAGATTGGCTGTTGGTATGACAGTTATCATGAGGAGTGGTGGCTTCTACTATAAGGATCGATTGGGTCGAACTCGGGGACCGATGGAACTGATACAACTTAAAACAGCTTGGGGTGCTGGAATAATTGACAAGGACACATTCTTTTGGGGTGAGGACTTGGATGAATGGGCTCCAATTCATATGATTTATGGACTGGAACCTGCCATTGCCACATGGGAAGGTAGGCATATTGTTTTGTCAATTTTACGCTACAAATTCGAATGTCTTGTGCAGGAAAGTATAGTCAGTCACAGCAAGCGTAGTCTACTCTGTAAAGCATTCTCCATATGCATGCTAATATTTGTAAAGGCATGGAAGTGCCATGTTTGGGGGACTGGTTTGATTAGATCTTATCTCTGCCACTTGTGTATTGATGTTGTCAATTCTGGCCATCGAAATTGATTGGAAGAGCATGTTCAGGTTGGTAGAAGAATACTACTGTTCACCAGGGCTACTTTTTTCCTGGGGAAAAATTATAACTGCTTTTTGTTTACTTCTTATGCCACTGTGAATGAGATATCTTTTTACTTGTTATTATGGGCTTTCAGTAAGACTAGGTGCTGCGGCCACTGCATTCCTTCACAAACTCCAGAAAGGAATACCTCCTTGGGTACCTCTCAAAGGGCAAGAGAAGAAAACTTACAAGCAGCTCCAGCAAGAAGCTATAGAAAGCAGGAGACGCGATCAAGCAGTGCTCGAAGCTAATGATGGTATTTGGCCTGGACTAAAAATTCCAAGTCATTGCCTATTTCTTTGGGCTAGTGGTTCAGAACTCACAACCATTTTAGAAGCTGACCACATGCCGAACAAGTACATCCCAAAAGATCTCAGGTACTCCAGAAAGAAGTATATTTCTTCTGGCTAGTCCTTTTAGCCACCAAACATTTGAAGCAAATAACCAATGCCTGACCATGTGGGTGTACTTATTAATGATGCAGGATCCAATTGGCTAAAGTAATACCTGGTTTAAGGCCTTGGGAAGTTTTAAGCATTGAACAAGCAATGGATCAGATAACATATGGTGGAGAATGGTACCGTCTACCCCTTGGTACTTACCATACAGGTCCTCCGTACATCCAGCTTTGGAACAATGACGTTAAGGTGCGACATAGTATTGCTCTTTTTTCTTTGCCTCTATTTGTTATTCAGCTTGTCTTTTACCACTAAAGTTAATAAAAATCAAAAGGGCTAAACTTGCCTTCCACCATAATAATATTGAGAGAAAGAAGCGTAACTGCAAATAGTTATTAGTGCGGAGACTTTTTCGATAAGTCATCTCCCATTCTTCCCTGATGACTATTTTAATTAGACTATTCTTATACTGAAACCCGTAAGTAGAAGACTAACCTTGGGCCCAGTTGGTAATGGCTACCCTATCGATAGTTGAGAATTTTATTTCACAGATTTCTGCCTCTTACAATCCTGACTGGCCACTGACATAAAGAAAGGGCAACGAAGAGAATGGATTACTGAAAATTTCCCTATTTCAACCCTTGCTTGGCCCATTCCGAAGAAGGGAAAAAAAATTACCTTTGATTAATTTTTCCTGGTTCCGGGTGGATTTCTTAATGTGTAATCTAGCTCTCATCTCCCCTCTACTGCTATTGAGCTAAAATCCCCCCTCTACTGCTATTGAGCTAAAATCCCATGCATCTTTGATGAAAGCTCTCATGCTATGCTTTTAGTTTGCTTTTTGTGTTGGTTTCATTAAGTTCTTAGACGTTTAGAAAGTATGACCTTATGTACGCATCAGCAGTTGTTAGTCAGTTTAATTTGTGGCACGTTATAGCTTCACTGCAGAGCATCAGCTCTTTATTGGATTTTTGGTGAAAGGACGGTGACATATTATTCTTTTCTTTTCTTTATGAGAACAGTGAAAAGCTATTTATGCATAATGGTCTCCTGACCTTTGTTCATTGTTGTCTCAGCGAATGTTTAGGATTTTCCTCAACTTGACCTCTAGAGTGTATAACAAACTAGAAAGGACCGTACCTGGTTTTACCCAAATAATGGAGAAAGTCCATGCTGACACGGCCATAAGGGATGCGAAACGGAAGGAGAGGAGGGAGGCACAAAAGAAGGCCGAGCAGGAGGAGGTCATGTATGGTAGAGCTCGAAAAAACCCATAGCATCGCCTGTGGTCGTCACCCTGCAGCTCAAATGATACTTTAAGATCTTCTATCGATGGATTCAACCTGTGCAGCATCGGTTTAGGAGGCAGGTTCTCTTCTTTTCCCATATTGTGATGGCTCACTTTGAGTTTGAAATTAGTTGCTCGGTAATGCCGGCAAACCCTTGAAATGGAAGGTTTGTAGTCTGTAGTTTTGCATCCATTTCAAGGGGAAGAGAACAGTAACAAAGTCAGATCTTCTTTTGTGTTGAGAGGATTGGCATAATGCGTCTTGCACTAAATGGGCTTCATGTTGTTCCAATATCTCTCTGCATAACATTGAGAATGGAGGATTCTGCAGGGTTTGAGCTTGAGAAGTCTCTACCTGTCTTATTTTGTTTCTCTCTATGCATCAACAGAAACAGCCAAGCTTATTCCATCAAGTGAGATTGGTTGTACGAATTGTATTGTGCCGTTGCCTTCGACCATTTTTTGATTTTCCATGCTCTTTAAATTTTCGCGGAAAATGAATGATTTGGAAAATATTTTCTTAAAAAATCATCGTTTATATCGCTTAAAAATGAATGAATAAATATATTTTCATTGTCTAAAAAATATTTAAATACAAATTATCATTAATAATGAAAATATTTTTCATTAGCTAATTATTAAGTGAGTCTAAATAGTCAAATATCTTTCTTATAATTTTTGAAAATAAATGATGGATGTACATTTGTTGCTCACTCAAGCCCTCTTTTCATTATTTTCTTCATTTTATATTTGGGATTCGCTTAACCTTTTCTTTTGGTTTATTCTTGTAATGGCTATTTCGTTACTTCTATGAAAAAAAAAATTCAAGTTACAGTTTCTACTGCTCGTCTGTATTTATTTTCATCTTTGTTTTACAATGCTCACTTTTCTATCCCTCATTCGAAGAGCGTTAAAGCATAAGGACTAGTCAAAAGAATTATGTTTCGGAATTATATAAATAAGATCCCATTTTAGTTTGACATATCGATTTTCAAGGAAATTGTTGTATGATACTAATATCCCAAACACTCAATTGTATCATATATAAAGAGAATGACTCAAATGCAAGCTTCTATGGAACTATTTTCAAATTTGGTGGAATTGAATCAAGAGTACCACTTACAATTGAATCAAGAATAGCTGCTACTAAGGGAATTGAATTTAACCTTGCTTCACTTTCTCTATCTAGAAACTCTAGGATGAATACACATTGTTAATGTGATAACAGCTGTGAAAATCTTTAGTGTGATTGAGTCAATAATCACTCCTCCACAATAAGTAACCAAATAAGAACGCAACATTTTAAATTATCTTTAAGAATTATATATCCCAAATAATCAAACATTATGTTCTAGATATCTTCATGGATTTCTTTACAGTACCGTTGACTTGATGATCAAATAAAATTGGTAAATTTATTTTTCATCAATCGATTTATCTTTATTGGTATTATTTTTATGACCCCGGCATCGTGCCAGAACTGACTATGGATAGACGAGTAGCGTTACCACCGACTTATCGCGGAAATCGACGCTAGTCACGCACGACACGTCGGCCGAGGAACCACGTGTCGGTTCCCCATTGTTCCAGAAAGTGACAAATCGCTCCGAAGAACGTGTAACAAAGCGAGGGCTTCTCTCAGTTCCGACCGACGCTCCAGACGAGGACGCTTGTCCCTTCCTTTTCTTCCGCTTCTGTATATAAACATGGTCATCCAGTTCCGGCGACTGGATTTTCAGACGAAGCCATGGCGCCAGATCTCAGTCCAACGTCACTCCAGAACGACGGGGGCGAGCAGCAGCAGGAGGTAGCCGAGGATGGAGGGGAGAAGACAGAGAGCAAGACGCTCTTGAACAGTCTCCTCTCCACCATCATCCCCGAAAAGGCGCCGCCGCCGGCCACGGCGGCCGACGGAGCTGGCGGCGGAAGCGGCGACGCTGACGGGGGTCGCGAGGATGGCGAGGGAAATGGCAACGGCGGCGGTGGCGGCGGGATCATCGGTCACTTGATCTCGAACCTGGTCTCTCCCAGGAGCCCCGAGGCGGGGCGGTGGTCGGGGAAGAGGAAAGCGGAAGCCCTGGAGGTCGAGGACGGCGGAAGAGGCGGCGAGGCCGGTGGGGTTTCTAGGGCGAAGAGCGATGGGGAAAGTGAAGCAGTCGGTGGTGGCGGCGGCGGTGGGGTGATAAGCAGTCTTATTTCGAGCTTCTTTTACTCAAGTGAGGAGGGAGAAGGAAGTGCTTTCGCCGCCGCCGCCGCCGCCGCCGCTGCCGGAGGTGATGAGATAGAGAGACCTCGGGCGGCTGAAGGAGGCGAGACGGCGGCTGCGACGGCGTCGGAGGTGGATGAGGGTGGCGGCAGTGGCGGGGGCGGCAGGGGCATCATCGAGAACATCATCTCTCACCTGCCAGGTACATAATCAGCTCTTTTATTATTCTTTTTTTGTAATTAGAGTTCGAATTTTCATATTCTTGAGATTTGTGGTAAATATGATTTAGTTTTAAGTGTAAATTTTTACTTTTCATAATTATAAAGTGGGTAGGGTAAAGTCTGAAAATAAAAATTAAAATAATAATAAAATATGGTTGATAAAAAATAAAAAATAAAAAATGATTCATTTTAACATATATTGTATATTTGTGTAGAAGGCTTGTGCTAATATTTATGTGAATTATTAAACAATTATCCCGTCATTTTCGAAATTACCAATTTGACTCTTTTTTTTTTTTTTTCAATCTAAAAAGGAATTATGTCTATTATAAGCTGGTGGGTGGCGGCAGTGAGAAGAACTATGGAGTTTTCATTAAATTTTCGCTTGAATATTTAATCAAACACTTGGGGATGGTACACAAATTAATGCACGTAGTCAAAATACGAATACTGAAATTGATTCTTTATAAATAAGTAAAAAACGAGTTATTTGATTTATTTCTGAATATAGATACACAGCTAAAACAAGCGCAATGGGGTGAAAAATTGAAAGTGGGAAGATAAATCGAAAGTTTTGGGACCTGATTTAATATATAGAAATAGTTCATGGATCATATTGTTTGACTACGGAAGATATTGGATGTGGAAAGTATTATTAATGTCATTTTTTTTTCTCCATTATGTGGTGAGCAGAGGATGCATGTCCGACTACTGATGAGGCCTCTATGCTGATTCACTCCATCGTTCGAGACTGAGAAGCCAATTTCGGACTTCCGAAATTCATCTTTCTTATTGGTCCACGGGAGGAACATTTTTCTTCTTTTTTTTTAATATTCTTGTGATTTAGGGACAAAAACTGTGTAACTCCACTATGTTGATGGTTTTGTTTGTTCTTTCGATGATCTTTAAGAATGTTTGTGCTTATTATTGTGTACATTTCTTTACTAAGTAGAGGGTCAAAAAAAATTGAGAAACATCATATCATTGATGATAATCCCATAAATCAAAATTAATGTAAATATACTTGGTCTAGTTTGTATTTTGTAAGTATATCCATTCAAAATTTAGTTCTAGCCCCTTAGAAATCAGAACTTATCATGGACTTAAAAGGCATGCTGGCGGTGGCGGTGAGCGTTCCAAAAAGTCAGGTGCATTGGGTGTCTTCTTCGTTCAAGTGACGATACAAAAGAAGAATGAGACGAGGCGAGAGGTCAGGAGTGGCGTTATAGACAACACATGGATATCATCATTTTCAATTGATGAAATGAACTCAAAGATTAAGTGGGGTCTCATACTGCTCCCGGCAATTATATTTATCAAAGAGGGAGGTGCTTCTTATTTTACATAATGCTCTGTAAAAAAAAAAATTTAAAATTTTCAAAAAAAAACTTAAAGAAATTAAAAGTCATTGATCCTTTTGAAGTGTTGCGATATTATAACAAGTGTGATCAGAAATATAAGTCATAGATAGGGTGTCGATGATTAAACTGAACCAAATTACATAATTAGAGTGAATGATTGAACCGAACCAAATCGCAACCTTAACTAAATACAAACCAAGTTGAGACCTCGATATGGTCTAGTTCAATTCATTTTTTTCATTTTTCATTTTCCTCTTTTTTTTGGCTTGCTGTCATATAAAAGCCATCTTCTTTGAACTTTCACTAAAATAAAAGCCATATGGTATGTCACAGCTATACGTACTTTCGGTTTCATCCAATCACTACAAACTTTATGACATTTTACATATTTAATCTAATCTAATGCCTACCCGAGAAGCACATTGCCATTTCCTTTATTTCCATATAAGAAGCAACTGAAAATGACAAATATGGTTAATTTAGTCATAAACTAACTCTGCATTGAAGTTAAATCACTGAAAGTTAGCATTTATGTTCTCTAGAGATTGATGAGCGGTCCATAGAAAAACTATACCCAATGAGCTCTACACCGTTTAAATCACATCGAGCTAATTTTGCAATTCCTTTAAAGACTTTCTCCAACTCGAAGGACAATGAAGAAGTAATGAACAACGAACCGGACCGGCAGCTATCGGACCGGCCCATTGGGCCGGAATATGGGCCTGGGCCCAAGAACAGGCCCAAAAGGCTATTCCATTCGAGCCACCGAAACGCCTCTTCTTCTTAATAGCTATTAGCTAGGGTTTTAGAGCTCTCTCTCTCTCGACAGCTTCACCTTGCCGGCGGCCTCCGGAGCTCCTCCGTCGTCGAGCTCAAGCTAATCCGAAGATGGTCAGTGCCTTTTTTCCCCGTCAATTTGCATTCGCTGGTGGTCTGCGGCTGCGAATCTGCTTTGCTTTTTGTGATTCGATTGGAATTTCACTTTGTTTTTGATCCCGCCTCGTTTGTACTCCGAGTAGTTTACTTAGGGAAGGCGTAGGAATTCGATGCCCTTAGCTCGTTTTGGCGCCGGCGTCGTCGTCGGCGAACTCTAGTTTAGATTGTTCGGCGGCGCGGCCGCGATGTATCGGGGATGTGGCGATTATGGGGGATCTGTTTGGACTGCAGTCTGTGGCCCCCCGTAGGGTCGTTACTTGAACTGATTGTGAGCATGCGTGTGCCTTTTGATGGTGACTTGGGGTGGATCAGTGTCTAGTGAGCTACTATTGGGGTTTTTCCATTGCGGGTCATTGTTGCTTCTTTGATTTGCATCTTCGAATGGAGCGAGCGCTTTCTAATGTGGCGTTCCGTGTCGATCGAATGGATCTTTTTGAGGGTAATCCTGAAAGATACCAGTTAATGGGGGTACACAGAACTTCTTCTTCAAGCGACCCTTTTGAGGTTTAGTGTTAATTTGGTGAATTCGGAACTGAGAGTATCTCTCAAATGCTTTAAGCTGCAAGTTTCTTTCAGTGAATGAGCATTTGCGTAGCTGATTTTGAAGTAAAAGAGTTTAAGAATAATCAAATGAGTCCATTTCACAAAGCAAGGTCGAAAAATGAGAGAAATTTTATTTACTGTAGCCTAAAATTTGGATAGATTTGACTCCTCAAGTTTGCTCCCTCTTTCCTTGAAAGTTTTTCATCCAACTCTGAATTGGTGGTTACTAAAAGAATCCTGACGAAGGAGGGGTTGGTACTTATTTTAGAGAATTTTGGTTGCGGGACTTTTAATTTTCTTTTGATTAATGGGGTTACAGTTAAAGTACCACTACTAACTTTGAGGGCACTTTATAGATGTGCATGGTCTGATTTGGAATTCTTGTATTCCTGACACTTGGTGTCTCTCTGCATTTCAGGCTCGAGGGTTGAAGAAACACTTGAAGAGGCTAAATGCCCCAAAGCATTGGATGCTTGACAAGCTAGGAGGCGCCTTTGTAAGTGAACCTTCTCAGGCGATCTTCTTGTGATTCTGATTATGTCTTTTTAATTTTCTTTTCCGTTCTGCAGGCACCAAAGCCTTCATCTGGACCCCACAAATCAAGGGAATGTTTGCCATTGATCCTTATCCTGCGTAACAGGCTGAAATATGCCCTTACTTATCGTGAGGTTATAGCCATCTTGATGCAGCGCCATGTTCTTGTTGATAACAAAGTGAGGACGGATAAGACATATCCTGCTGGTTTCATGGGTATGTGCACTATACGTTTCTGTTCTGAAGCTGTGCATCTCATCTTGCCTATGAATCAGACAGAAATTAGCATTTATATAAACCCAAGACCCGAGATGACATTAGCATTTACTTGATCTTTTCGTGTGAAATCATTCCTACCTGTGTCTGAATACTTGGTTACTCGTAAATCTAGCTTGAAGCATTTAAGTCATTGCTACAGACAGCTGGCTATTACATTTGCCCATTGTGTGCACATAGGAATCATGTATAAAGAATGCATTCATACCCATGCATGTGCTCTAGAGTACCCCTTTCATTCAGAGAAACTATGTTTGTGCTACAATTGTATAGAACATAATCAAACTGTTTTTCTTGGGGAAGATAACATAAAGCATCTGCAAATATGGTCTTATGTTAACTTTGCATCCTCTGCGACAAAATATACACCTTGCACCTTATGGTTTTTAAAACCACACCAGGGAAGTAGCTATGGAGAACAAAGGCCAGGGTGCGAAGTTTCCTTTTTGAAACCGTCAGATGCAAAGTAAGAGATCTCAAACTAGAGGGTGCAAATTGGTTTTGAAATTAGAGGATGCAAAGTGCTGTTGAGGCAAACGTGCAGGATGGTTTTTATAGTTTCCCTTTTTCTTTTTCGACGATCTCTGAAGCTTATAACATGTATTTAATGTAAGTACATGGGAAGATAGAATGTTTAGAAACTGAAGATCCCATCTTTTAACATATAATGGTGCAAGTAAATTGAGGATTGATTTGGGTGGTCAGGATAAATTGGCAACTTGACTGTTGTTCATTTTGCTGTGTGTTATAAACTCCTGTATGACATGCTAGTCTCAATTATAATTTAGGATTTTTATGATCCTGTCAGATGTTGTGTCAATCCCCAAGACGAATGAGAACTTCCGCCTCCTCTATGACACAAAGGGTAGATTCCGGCTTCACAGCATTAGGGATGACGAGGCAAAGGTCTGTATTCTGTCTGCCTTAACTTTATAAGGGTGTTATTTTATCATTCTGTTGAATTATTCATCTAAAGTATCCTTTGTTCCTTTGTGGAAGTGGAGATGGCAATAAGCTTTATTCTACGCTCACAAAAAGAGTTTGTCATCTGCAGTTTAAGCTATGCAAAGTGCGATCCATCCGGTTTGGGCAGAAGGGCATCCCTTATCTGAACACTTATGATGGTCGCACGATCCGCTATCCAGACCCTCTGATCAAGGCCAACGACACCATCAAGCTTGACCTTGAGACCAACAAGATCACCGACTTCATCAAATTTGACGTTGGGAATGTTGTCATGGTGACGGGTGGAAGGAATAGAGGGCGTGTTGGTATCATCAAGAACAGGGAGAAGCATAAGGGTACTTTTGAGACCATCCACGTCCAAGATTCTCTTGGACATGAGTTTGCTACTCGGTTGGGCAATGTCTTCATTATCGGTAAAGGATCAAAACCTTGGTTGTCTCTTCCCAAGGGCAAGGGTATCAAGCTGTCTATCATTGAGGAGGCCAGGAAGAGGCTTGCAGCCCAAGCATCTGCCACCGCTTAAAGATGTTCATGATAATTTGTCCATCGACAGTATTTTTTTTTGGGCCTATTCGAGGGGAAGCAGTGGACATGGTGGTGGAGAAGAATGATTTGCTTTCCTTTTAGAAATCTCCGGACTAATTTAATTTTTGCACCAGTCATATTTTGAACTATGAAATTTATAGCACTCAAGACAAATTAATCCATCCTCCCAAATTTTCCTACTTTGGAATTGGACCTGTCCTTTTTGTTCCCTTATGATTTGGTGTAGAAGTTTGTGTAAGCTTTATGCCCTATCAGGATCTGTCACCTAGGTAATGCATGCATTGTTGAGAATTGTTTTGTGGGAATGGGTGAGGCACTTCTGATGATTTGGCCACAAAAACCAGCATGCACCAATGTACCGATATCCCATTTTCTTCAGCTCT
Organism: Eucalyptus caleyi; assembly: GCA_014182885.2. Lineage (NCBI taxonomy): Eukaryota > Viridiplantae > Streptophyta > Magnoliopsida > Myrtales > Myrtaceae > Eucalyptus > Eucalyptus caleyi. The sequence goes on along the minus strand of CM024466.2, from coordinate 13,374,154 downwards.
AGTATTTTCTTCATGTGTCATCAAGGCATTTTGTGTTTTGAAGAAAGGTATAGTCACAGAAGTTGGGCTATTATTCTCAAGAATTAGTAACTTCATCGATTTTCTAGTGAGTAGTAATTATGTCAGAGCTCTGTAGAAAATCTTCAACCTATTTTAGAGTATTCTTGTCTTGACTGTTGATGCTCATTTTCAAGTTTCAGTAACCCTTTCCTGCCTTGGCATTTTTTTTTCCCAATTTTTTGGCCATCTTTTTAACCACTTAGCATTTTAATTTCTCGAGTTGTGGAATAGGAAGAGCTTTGAAAATAGAAATATCTTGTTGGTCACTTAAACTAGTACTCCGAGAAGAACTACTCCTTTCGAAAAACAGCAACATTCTGTTGTCTATGTTCGTTTTCACGTCATTTCGTTGAGTTGCGAAAGGGTCATTGCATGTCAAATCAACATCAGTGTTGTCGCATCGGTGAGCACATGGTGCCAACAACGAAATCTCTCGAACTTGGCAGAGATAATTACGGTTTTGACACAGAAAGAAACCAAGTCACAAAGGGAACGGCTTTTGGTGGGAGAATAATAAGTTGGTAAGACGTCGATTAGGTTTCATCCCTTCTTCTTTTTCCCCAATTTTTGGTAGTTCTTGTGATGTAATCTCACTATTTAGGAAGCAATGTTAAGAGAGTATTACTTTGTCTTGATCATGTGCTTAATTAGAGGCTTGCATCTGTTAAAGACTGACCACAAAATAGTGAAAGAAACACAATTCGTTTATAATATCCTCAGTAGCTGTTGAAGTATCTAGAGATAAACTTAGGGCAATCCCACAGGTCCTTTCACTGGGTTGAAACCACTCGAGGTGTACGGGTTCCCTTGTCTCCGTAGACCGAGTGAGATCTCAAGAGCAGCTTAGTAGGAAAATCAAATCGTGTATTCCCACACAGGATACACTAACATCCCGAGCGGCATTCGCGGCCGTCGACGGGTTATCTATGAAGCATGACTTATTCTCTTTAATTTGTCATTCCATTCCAAAAACTAAATTGACCTTAAACTTAGTGACGGAACTCTGCATTTGTCTAATCTTCTCTTGAGCTTACACTTTAAGTTGATCACGCCACTACTGGACAACCCACAAGAGAGCATGAGAGAATTTGTATGCCCCCAAACACCAGTGAACTGAAAGAAAATCCAACCAACCGCTTGACCTGGGACCCATCGCCTTTTGTTTTTCCTAAATTCAAAAATAGAAAACTCAGAATCTTTGGTGAGAGAGGAAAGAGAAATCTGCAAAATTCCAAAGCAACTTTCTTTTTTGCCTGCTTAAAACTGTGTCATTGTTTCTAGTATGCTCTTTCTACTTCTCCACCACACACACTTAAAAAAAAATCTTTGTGCTGTTATTGTCCTAACCCATTATCTTCTTATCTTCTGGTAAGAGCTTGCTTAAGTGTCCCTACGCTTCCTCACCCAGATCAATACAGTCCCTCAAAAAGTGTCAAGATAAGCTGAAGTAGTTGACTCTGATGAGTCCTTGACTGATCTAGTGTGCAAAGTAAGTCCCTTCACCTAATGGCAGTTTCATTAAAGAAGAGTTATCTAAGGGTAGTTTGGTTTAGTTATGTTGGGACCTACACAAGAAGTTAAAAGTTTGGACATACCATCTACTTCTTTTTTACTTGCAATAAACATATGATACAAGGTGACTCACTGCGTATTTCAATTAGCTAGAGCATTTGTTGCAATAAATTGGACCCTTCTGACTTTTCTAAATGATTGTTGGATCAAGAGGACAAGCACGAGTGTCTCATTGCATTTTGATTATTTTTAGTTTATAATATAAAGGAGGAATTTGATTACATGGAGCGTCCTGTCCTGATCAGTGCTGTTTCGTGGCATGTCTGTTTTAGGTTTGTTGTGTAGCTTGTTTAGCATTGTTTTGTTGAGTGAAGTGAGGAGATGAGAGGGAGAGAGAGCAAGATCACTTATAAAAGGAAGTGAATGAAAGTGAGAGTGTGAGTGAGTGAGGGAAAAGCAATATGAGGGTGAACAGGTGGAGAAACTGGCCAAGCTTCAGAAACTCACTTCTTTTCCAAACAAAGTCTATGCTTCTCAACTTCACTTCATGCCTCAGATACAAGACCAAAGGTAACATAAGAGCCTAACACACACACACACACACACACACACACACAGCGCAAGAGGCAGGAGAGCTTAAGCTTTATGTTTGGATTGATCATTGGATTTAAACAATTTTTTCTCCTGATATGGGATGGCATATTCTGAAGGTAACATGAATGGCCTGATGATGCTTTACAAGGACATGGAGTCTTGTGAGGAATGTGGAGACATAAGAGTGATGTGGGAGATGATTCAGTCTTCTCGTCCTCCCAATAATGATCACAATACCAGTTTCCGGAGATGCTGGACTCGGAGATTCTGCTTCAGGCCAAAGGAGACAGATTGTAAGTCATAAAAAAAGATGTTGGTCGATTAGATCGACTTTATATGCCAAGAAATTCGTTTTTGAAGCTAGCTTACATTCTGCTACCAAGGAAAGGTGATATGGGTAGATCCTTTTTTTGTTCCTAGGGCCATCCCAATTGTGTAAATTTCTTGCCAATATAGACTGTGATTACGATGAAAATGTTGTTGACCGCTCTAGCATCTGTACAGATGATGGCAGTTGGTTCGAATTGGGGAAAACTGGCCTGATGTATGAGGTTGAATGAAATCAAAAAGGGGCAGTATGTAATAAAGTTGATCTTCGAATAATACTCATAACCTAAACCTAACAAGATGATCTGAAATAGCCGAATCTTGGGCAACGTGGAAATTCACATGTTTAATATACTATGCAATCATCGTACCGAATGCATTGCCTAAGAGCGTTGGGTCCATTATCCCGTAGGTAAAACTCGCCCATGCTGAGGCTTAACTTGAACATTATCTGCGACGGTGAGCACACGGCAGGCAAACGGATTCATATTGCGATCACTTCTACACGTCTGATTCGGAAATGGGGAGGATTTGGCCCAGAACTGGTCACTGCATTCTTTTTCGCATATTAAGTTCGTAAATTGAACTGTTTCATTGGTCTCGCATAAATGAATATGAGCCACCAGTTAACGGATTGTACAGCAATGAACATGGGTAAATTGCGCGTGATGCTAGGGCGAATGCAGACTCTATGATATCAATGACAGCAAGGTTATCTAGACCCTTAACCAATCCCTGGAACTTACTGTTTCCTTGTCACTGACGAAGAACACTTATGAACATTACAGTTTAGGTAGCCGACGTCCATAACCTTCACATGACTGGTCTCGATTGCTTTTCTTTATTCAAAAGACTAAGTTCATCAGACATATATCCTTCCACTTTCAGCATTTGAGTCCTCTGCAGGGACTTCCATATCTGCAACCTCCTCTCTCTGATCTCAGGAGTTCTAGCCCGTAAGCGATTCTCTTCAAGAGGGTCTACGAGGAGTACCCCAAAAAACCTGATTCACGAAGGCTAGTTTGTGGCGGCGCACGAGGGTGCGAAAAAGGCAGGTCATCAGTATATTTGGCTTATTCCGACAGTATACTAAATATTTGGCTTATTCCCTAAGCGATTCTTTATCATGCGTTTTGATTTGCTATTTTAATATAAAATGATAAAAGGAAAGAGAGATACTATATCTATGTGTTCTTTCGAAAATTTTCAAGCATGGGAATTGTTTCAGTGAAATCTATATATTTTATTATTTCAATCAATATAATTTCATTGAGAATAAAAGCATATAAGATTGTTTTCAAGGCTTTATTGATAGTAAGTTATTTCTTGGAAATGAAGATGAAACAAAAGAATAAAAGCAAAGGGAAGTGACGTGGCAACCACCAGATGGGCCACATGTCAATTCCCATAGGGGCCGCCATGGAGCATCCGCATGGTATAATACTGTCAGATTAATTGGATCCTCACACAGATTCATAGAGGTTAACTTGCTAGTTGATTTTACATTCCTTGCATCATTTGCAAGCTCCTTGAGACTTGCGACTGCTGGGGCAACAAACCCCATTAGCAAGACCAACCAGATCTACAGAGAAACCGGCATTTCATAACATCCTGGAGTTGCATAGCATCAGAAGCTATTATCAACAGCGAGTTAACTCTGACATTTACACATGGTTATTGATTTGAACAGCAAGTGGACTCCAGAAGCTATAGCAACTTCCAGATCACACAGATATTATTGATTCTAACTATGAGGAACGGTTCGAATGCTTACATCGAGCAATCATAAAGTGCACGGCGTGTTATGTCAGAAGCTCTATAATACAAGACCAAGTCACCAAGATCTTCAACACAAACGCAGAAGACCTCAAAACTTATCTACTGTAAACCCAGCCCTAACAACTTCATAAACTTCTCTGCTTCTCGTTTTCTTCAAACCAGCAGTGAAGTGAAGCTTCGATGCTTCAGAAGAAATTGACGTCACCTTCACCCAAATCATCACCTTCGTCTTCATCCCTTCTACATCCGCCAGCTTCCCTTTAGTTAAAATGCCGGTCACCGTGGTGGAAAAACGTAAAACAGAGGAGTCTCTGTAGCCTACTTCACAAACTGACGGAATGAAGACAGTAAACTTTCCGGTCTCCTCATCGAACTCATAATTGGTAGCATCACGAGGGAAGATCCCTATTGGTAAATCATATTCCTTCAGAAGATCCGGCAATGGCTTTTGCATCTTTCCTGCAAAACCAAGTTATGAGTGAGTTCATGCCAAAAAAAAAAAAGAATAAAAGTCGAACAACCCTCAACCTGATGTAAATTGCTGATTCTTTACAAGTTTTGTTTGTGAAGTGCATCTCAAATCTATCTAAAAAAAGTAAAAATATTGGGGAAGTAAATACCCTTGGCACAGCCTACGTTAATGAAATTAAAAAGACGGGTCTATATCATCAACTCTTTTTATATATTGAAAGGCAAGACTCCAGTAAAGCAAGGGACGCAATTAAACAAAATCTCTAATGGAACAGAAAAAATCATGTTGTGTATTTATAGTTATAATACCACATTATATTGGTGTTTAGATCAAATCATCCATGCCATCAGATTCATTGCAAATGACCCATGGAAACAAGAGGCTTTCACAAGGTTACCCAAGGAGATAACTAATGGCAGACCATGATATCACATTGAGGAACTCAACAGAGGAGGTTTTTGCTGCTGGGGCATCAGCATCTATTTGGACATGTATGAGGGTCATCATGAATCTTTACTAGGGGAAAAAATCAAAGTCAGGCTGCACATTGGCAATGTGAAGCTTTTGTCAAAGGAAAAAACACGATAAAATTACTACTATGAGGGCAACTTTTCTCAGTGTACAAACAATTTGCCAGGTTATGTTATGCAAAGAATGCTCTCCAAATTCCAGTGAGCAGAACAGGTGAGTAAGAGCATCATTACTTAATGATCAACACATGAAAGCAAATAGTGGCACACAAGATATGTGTTAAGAGCAAACCTTTCAGTTTGTTGACCAACCATTTAGTTCCACTTTCGAGGCTGCTTGACATTGACTGTTTTTCAAAGAGAAAACTGTTAGCAGAAAAAATATTCCACAAACATGCATATTTGTACACTAATGAACTTGTCAATGTGATGATGACAACAAATTTAATTTCTTTTCTCCCCTGATTTCTACCACTAAGTGAGAGCAGATACCCATGTGTGTTTGCATGCACATGGAGAGAGATAGGTTTCATACATTTTGTAGATTTCTATGCCAATAGATTTAACTTCAACCAACAAAGAATTTGAAACTTTGTAACTGATCTACAAAACCACATGCATATGCTGTCTGACACGTGCTTGTCAAGACCTACCTTGACCTGAGAAAATAGGACTTCTTTTCCTCAAAACCATATACTAAGCAAGCCATGACACTGATTAATAAAAGCCCTATAGTTTTTAACACGATTCTCATCTAAATGCATGGGGCAAAGACCTAACTTAGGATTACAACCTATCAGGCTCTGATTGGCAAAGTCATCACCGTTCATTGGCATCCACCACTACCACGCTTAAAGGATAGGCAAACTAATTAGTGCACTTCAGTAACCCTTAAAAATTCACCTAAATAAAAGACACGAGCAGCTTAAGCTTTCAGCTGCAACTGAACAAAACTTTATCAGTGCTTTTAACTACAGAAATGTGCATCAAACAAACTGCTCTCATTCCTAAAGTGTGCATAGTTGGACAGAAAATCTATCAAACATTGGTGTCAGAGAGGCTTCACTCCGATGTATCTGCATAAAAGCAAAACTACAGTATCCATTTCTGTTAGGAGTTGTTAGTTGCATGTTCATTCTCAATTATCAATAACATACTCTCTAACTCCTCCAAAACTGCCAATGGAAAATATTTAGCCGAAGGGAAAAAATCTACCAGCAGTGGATCACTTTATTGAGCAAAATACGTTAATCCATCTCTTCTCCGATTACAATAACCAGGCAAGGCGATATAAGAGAAAGGACAAGGGATTCCAAGCATACACAGATTGGTTTATGTCAGATTGAATCACAAGGCAGGAGACATGCAGAGACCCAATGAACTGAACCCATAATGTTATTGCCGAAATCCAATCGTTACAGGCAAGGACGACAAAACCCACAAAAGAAACTATCCCAAACATGTCAATTTGGTCTTAAAAGAAGCAACTTCATCACCGGATCAACATGAACTGAACCCACAAATTGCAAAAATTCAAAGGGTGACACACCCCGGGGGGGCAGAAAAACTCACGGTGAAATCGTCGCCGACGGAATCAATCTCCTTGTGAGCTTTCTGGCTGAACCAGTACGACCCCACCTTGTTCATTATCTGATCCATCCTTGACCTTCTCCCGCTCCTGATGAAACGACCCTTCTGAGAATTACGCCGCAAGCTATCAGCTTCCCGAGTTCCCTCAAAACAAAACGATCAAACACGTCTCTCTCTCTCTCTCTCTCTCGCTCTCTCGCTCTCTCGCTGGGTGGCTGCCTCGGGGGCCTGAAGAACTTTCAGACCGAAGACCAAGGAATACAGAGAAGCCGTCGCGGTCTTCCATGCGACCGAGGCGATGCTTCGGGCCGCGTTGACTTTTGCAGCCCCGTTCCGGTTCCTCTAGAAGGAGTTTGGAAGGCGATATCCGGTCACGTGTGGACTGGAAACTGGAACGACGTAGGCCGCCTTTGAAAACGAAGGACTGGAGGAGACGCGGGAGCCGCACGAGATGCATGCTGTCATTTTCTTTTGTTTTCCATTCCCATCCAAACTTGTCCCAACAATTTTTGTTTTTCTGCAAAGTCCATTTATTTCGCAACAAATTCACCTTTTAAAAAAATCCTTAAAAATAATTATTTGTGTTGTCTAAAATAATTAGCCAATGAAAAATATTTTTATCATTGGTGTTTAGAGTTAAGAGAAAATAATGATAAAGATGAGGGGGTTGTATGATATGTATTTGTAGGAGTGAATAATTATAGAAAGGGTATCAATAGAAATATAATTATATAAATACCCCCACAATATATATAAATTACACATTAATATTTATTATTGACAAAAATTCATGTCAACGCATTTTCGTAGAGAGTGAAAATATTTATATATTTTATTTATTTTTATAATAAATTATTCATTTTCCAAGTTATACATAGATCTAAATTTATTCCGAATCTTTTTGGACTTCAATATAAAATCTCAACTCCGTTCTCACTAAAGTAATCGGGTTCCGTCGATAATCCACATCCCACCATAATCTTTTTGGTCAAATGAAGATCTTATACTAAATACATAATAAATCCCATCAATTTGCAGAATATAAAGCTGAAAAGAATCTAAGATCAGACTATCCTAAAATGAAAAGCCATGCTTATTATTTTTTTTTTCTGGGGTTCACAAAATTATGTAAGTAATCTCGAGTTCCTTTAAAATGATTTATCAAATTTAGAGGTTTTCATGTATGATTGAAAGGTACATCTTTAAAAGCTCCCAAAGCCTATAATCACTTTTTTATTTATTACATAATCTAAGGACTATAAATGAAATAAATGCATTTTAGTATTCTTACATTTTAGCTGCGATTACCATCCCAAACCCCGTGGGTTCTTTTTTAGCCTAACTAAAACCCGTCCTGGTACCAAAATCCCAAAAGTTGTCTACATTCTATTAGGGTTTGGACGGATCGGTTACCTGATTATACTTATCATGCTTCCTCCCCTACTCTTAGCTTATTTAAAGTCACTTTATACTTAGAGGATAATGTCATAAATAATTTATGAACTTTGATTTAATATACAATGTGATCCATATTTATTTAAAATGGTCTCTAAACTTTTAGTATTTGTTTAATTTAGTCTCGAACTATATAAAAATGTTCAATATTTTCATTCTATTAATTCAAGTTTAAGAACAATATTAAATATTTTCATATAATCTCACAACTAAATTAAACATACACAAAAATTCGGAAACCATATTGAACAAATTATAAGTTTGGGAACCACATTGTATTTGGGTCAAAGTCAAATATCATTTATATTATTTTCCCTATATTTTGTGAAGGAAGGCCACGTACCATCCAAGGCTGGATTTGCCCATTGATCAAGGTTGGGATTTTTGTCCAAGCGGGCCATTGGGCCACTAAAAAGTAGCCAAGCCCGTCCATTTGATTAGGTCTAGTCAATAATAGGGGTGAGCAGCGGCGGTCATTCGGCAGGGTTGACCACGGAGCGGTGATGAGAGTAATCGCCCCAACCTGCCGGTCCCTCATGGTTCGGTTCGAGTTAGGGTCGATCCTTGGTCTTGAAATTCCAAGGACCAACACCAGGGCAGAAACGTCTTAGGTTGGTCCTTGGCTTAGAGTTTTAGGTCGGTTGAGATCCAACCCTGGGCCAATCACTTGTATATTATATATTGTTATATTATTTATAATTATTTTATATATTCAAACCTAAGTAAAATGTCCATTTATATTATATTATATTGACATTTTCTATCAATAGCATTAATAGTAATTTCAATTTAAAATTTTTGTTGAGTATTAATTATATGTCGTTTGTTTTGTTTTCGGTGTTTAGAAGTTCAAGTGAATTAACAAGATGTGAAGTTATATATTCATAGTTTATATTAAGTATTTTGAACTTTTTATGGTTTAATTGTATTTTACTAATGAATTTCACCTGCACTTTGCTTTTCAATTTGTGTCAAATGGTAGAAGTTTTGAAGAGTAGAGTAGTACTATCCTTCTTTGATTCTTGCTACGGTGATTTGCTAGTCAAGTGATGTGAAGCTAATTTTTTTGTTGAGTGGACTCTACATGATCAAATGCTAGTCAAGTAGTGTGAAACTCATTTTTGGTTGAGTGGACTCTACATAATCAAATGCGGAAAACGCTTTTGCATATAGTGTTATGAATATTAAAGATAGATGATTACAAGAACTTTTCATCTTGTCTCATATCTCAATGAGCGGTTAGCGGTATGAAATTTACATTATTATTGTGTCATCTTAAATTTCTTAAATATGTATTGGTATTTATAGTTTAGTTGCATAATCTTTGCATTGTCGATGGATGTGTAATTTGAATTTGTGGGTTTTTTTTTTTTTTTAGGGAGTATAAAAATTAAGACGAAAAAAAAAGTTATCGATCGGTCCCGAGTTGACCAATGACTGATTTGGAACCGGACCGAACCCATTACCACTGGACCGTGGGTCCGGTCAGGTCTTTATATATAAATGGTCCCAAGCTCATTAAGGTCGGTCCTTGGTCCCAAAATCGAGGGCCAGGACCGACACCTTTTTGGTCAAATGAAGATCTTATACTAAATACATACGGGTTAGTCCTAGGGTTAGGGGGTGGCCCGGACCATGCTCACCCCTTCTCGAACATTGTATTTGGGTCAAAGTTCAAATATCATTTATATTATTTTCCCTATATTTCGTGAAGGAAGGCCACGTACCATCCGAGGCTTGATTTGCCCATTGATCAAGGTTGGGATTTTTGTCCAAGTGGGCCATTGGGCCACTAAAAAGTAGCCAAGCCCATCCATTTGATTAGGTCTAGTCAATAACCATGATGACCTACCACGATTCCGTCTATAGGTGGCAAAATGGGTGCAAGGGCTAGCCGCGAGGCATTCAATTCACGGTTATGTTTAAAGTTGGCGATTGGCAAAATGGGTGCAAGGGCTTAGTTTGGTACTTTCTGATAGGACAGTTTATAATGTACATGACGAAATTTCTAGAACAAAATCAATTTATATTTCTTGGTTGAGTTTCTAAGCAAAGAAATGTGTTTGATACTAACTTAAAATTTCTATTTCTTGGGGGCAATGGCTGGCGTCTAACAGCAGGTGGTAGGCCCACAAGTAGTGGACATTCGGCGTATGGCGTTACAGACAACTAGCAGCTAGCGTCTGGCATTCCACGAGTGGTGAGCAGTGACAAGAGTAAACAATAAAAAAGTTTTCATCACTTACGTTTGTTTCAAAAATAGAAAAGTTAAAAATTTTAGTTTTTATTTTGGAATATTCCAAAAATAGAAAAATAAAATTGTATTACCAAATGAATTTCTATTCCAAACCTGTTTTGAAGAACAGAAAAATAAAGAAATAGGGAAATAGAAATTTTGTCATGCGCCCCTTAATATTCTTGGCCTCATGGTTTAGTGCTAGAGTGCAAAATACAATCCCCATGAGGTATTGCGTGCTTAGATTGGGTTAATTGCAAAATGCAATCTTCACAAATAGTCTTAATTTATCTGTCTTATTTTTATCAATCTTTGAACATGGTGGCGACGACGACGACTCAACATCAAGTGTTCTGTTCTATCCTCAAAAGGTCAAGCGCCATCTCCTTCTCGAACAGTGTCCTCTTCCATCTTCGAAAGGTCAAGTGCCCATCTTCTTCTTGGACGGTAAAACGGGACCAGAACTGAGAGCCGCCGCGATTGTGGTGAGCCAAACCTTCTGATCAAACCCAACAACCACCCTTCGACCCTTCATCACATGCGTGTTCAATCCTCCAACGCTCGTTTTATAGGGCTGAAACATTGCGCAGGAATTCATGCCCATCGCCAAAATAGCAAACATGACGGGAATTGATTTCACGGAAGTTGATTTCCACAAAGGCACGTTGAGATGCCTTAAATTTTCGAGTATTCATCATCTGGGCAGGGAGCATTGCTTATCAGCATCTCGATCCTTAGATTCAAGGCGTAAGGCGTTCAGGGCACGACGTCCACGCATTCGAGGGTTGAGATGCACTGTAGAGGAAAAACAGAATTCCCAGAGCATGAATAATTTCTCGACATCTGTATGTTAAATCTTAAGGGTTGTGTTAGATATTTCCTGTCCTTGCTTTCAGTCTACGGAACATTTAGGGCTCGCATGATAAAATTTATATTTACATTTCTCTTTTCTATTCGCAAAAGCAGTTTGTAACAAATCTGTTTGGTAACGCACTGATTTGATTTTATTTCTGAAATAGGTTTACATTCCGAAATAAATTTGAAAAAGAAATCGAAACTAAAATTTGTAATCCCGATTTCGAAATAAATTAATAAATCAATTTAAAGCCGAAATCAATTTTGTTTCAAAATTTTTGTCATACACACCCCTAGAAGACTTTCAGTACAAAATTGCGGGTTCCTACTAGCCCAGTTCGTCACGAGACCATGCAATGCAAGAATCATGGAACTGCATGTGCTTGCGTTTGGATTGGCCTATTATTTTCTCTTTGCTTTCGTCCTTCGGCATGCATTGTTTAAACACGTCACATGTGCATATGTCAAGGTCGTTGTTTTCTTGGTAGGATAGGAACGATTGATATGACACCATCTATGAGAATATTCCATTTGAGTACTTTGAATTCTTGGAATCTTATCAGATGCCTGTTGAGTCTTGTAGAGTAATTGAAGAAAAGACTACGTTATCAAAACTGAAAAGGAGACAAAAGCAAAAATCTTTTCCGGCAAAGATGCAAACCTTTGATAACCATTTGTATTTGGAAGCATTTCTTTTTATTGACATTCAAGGATTTAGGCAAACTGTCGCGTCTAAGGTTCACTCTGCTCACACCATAGTGAGCATCATATATCAGGTTGCTTTATTTGGAAGCGCTGCGATTTAAATTATAATGTATTGTATTCAAATCAAGCGTTTAATCACTCAACTATTTCATATATCGAGTCTAATTGTAAAGCATCATATTGATTTCTCATAACCTTTTATGGAAAAGTAAATCATCCATAGCTAGTGTAAAAAGAAAAAGTAGATATTCCATGGAAGAATCTTTATCCTTCTTTGATTTGAGAATTTCAAACATGAGGAGGAAGACGGACCTGTGGGGATAGTGACATTGGGTTGGGAGCTTGAACCAGCTATTTGACCAGGCAGGTGTGGTTTGACTAGCCACAATCCATCATTGTCAAGATATTTTCGATACGTTGGCATATCAAGTGCTTGATCTAACAATCTAATTATTGGATAGGTTGATCTTGACCAGACATCACTAATATTATTTCATTGGAGCATGTAATGATGCTAACATTATCTGAAAAGTTAGACATACACTTATCCCCATAATAAGAATGCAATTGATCATACCCTTTCACTACTTGTTATCTATAAATCGTCATCTATCACTATCGACAACTTGTCAACAGTAACATATAAGACATCATGAGTGACCTAAAGCAAGTGAGGCGAGTGTCGAATGGAGAGCGGAGAAGTTGTTTTTTTCGATTTTAGTAAATTGAAGACTAAGAGAACAAATACGACAGAAGATAACGAATACTAGAGGAGGATGTCATAAGGTGCCTTTTTGGACGTTGTGAGGACTCCTTACAAAAAATTTTCCTCATTTGTAAATTATGATTATTGACGCTGTAAAAGACATTAAAAACCTAAGTTATTAAAGAACAATGTAAAATTACTTGAACTTTTCATTAAAGAACTATTTAATATTGTTGACGCCGTTTATTTTAAGGTTTTCTCTATATAAAAAAATATAAATATTATATATATAGTTATGGTTGGTCCGAGTTAGATCGACCCGGGACTCTCAAAATCGAGGATTGACCCGCACAGTGCTGGTTCAGGAATTCTAGGATCAATGACTGATTTAATCTTTTTAGGAACCGGACTAGGATTAGCATGGTTGGGCCAGTCTAGGGTCGGTCCAGGGTCACCCTGGACCGATGCTCACCCCTACCAATGAGGGTTGTATGATATGTATTTGTAGGAGTGAATAATTATAGAAAGGGTATCAATAGAAATATAATTATAGAAATACCCCCACAATATATATAAATTACACATTAATATTCATCATTGACAATAATTCATGTCAACGCATTTTCGTAAAGAGCGAAAATATTTATTTATTTATTTATTTATTTTTATAATAAATTATTCATTTTCCAAGTTATACGTAGATCTAAATTTATTCGAATCTTTTTAGACTTCGATATAAAATCTCAACTCCGTCTCACTAAAGTAATTGGGTTCCGTCGGCAACCCACATCCCACCATAATCTTTTTGGTCAAATGAAGATCTTATACTAAATACATAAAAAATCCCATCAATTTGCAGAATATAAGGCTGAAAAGAATTTAAGATCTGACTATCCTAAAATGAAAAGCCATGCTTATTTTATTTTTATTTTTTTCTGGGGTTCACAGAATTATGTAAGTAATCTCGAGTTCCTTTAAAATGATTTATCAAATGTAGAGGTTTTCGTGTATGATCGAAAGGTACATCTTTAAAAGCTCCCAAAGCCTATAATCATTTTTTATTTATTACATAATCTAAGGACTATAAATGAAATAAAGGCATTTTAGTATTCTTACATTTTAGCTTCGATTACCATCCCAAAACCCGTGGATTCTTTTTTAGGGTCTGGACGGATCGGTTACCTGATTATACTTATCATACTTCCTCCCCTACTCTTAACTTATTTAAAGTCACTTATTATATACTTAGAGGATAATGTCATAAATAATTTATGAACTTTGACTTAATATACAAAGTGATCCATATCTATTTAAAATGGTCTCTAAACCTTTAGTATTTATTTAATTTAGTCTCCAAACTATATAAAAATGTTCAATATTTTTCTTCTATTAATTCAAGTTCAAGAACAATATTAAATATTTTCATATAATCTCACAACTAAATTAAACATACAAATAAAATTTGGAAACCATAATGAACAAGTTACAAGTTTGGGAATCATGTTGTATTTGGGTCAAAGTTCAAATATCATTTATATTTTTTTCTCTATATTTCGTGAAGGAAGGCCACGTACCATCCAAGGCTCGATTTGCCCATTGATCAAGGTTGGGATTTTTGTCCAAGCGGGCCAATGGGCCACTAACAAGTAGCCAAGCCCGTCCATTTGATTAGGTCCAGTCAATAACCATGATGACCTACCACGATTCTGTAGAGGTGGCAAAATGGGTGCAAGGGCTAGCCGCGAGGTATTCAATTCACGATTGGTTTATAGTTGGCGATTGGCAAAATGCGTGCAAGAGCTTAGTTTGGTATTTTCTGATAGGACAGTTTAGGATGCACATGATAAAATTTCTGAAATAAAAATTAATTTATATTTTCTAGATAAATTTCTGAGCAAAGAAATATGTTTGATAACAACTTAAAATTTTTATTTCTGGAATATAAATTCATTTTATAACAATAGAATTTCTATTTCTAGGTGGCAGTGGCTGGCGTCCGGTAGCGGGTGGCAAGCCCACAGGTAGTGGGCATTTGGTGTCCAGTAGGGGGCGACCAGCGTATGGTGTGACGGATTTCAGTCTACGGAAAATCTAGAAGACTTTCAGTACAAAATTGCGGGTTCCTACTAGTCGTCACGAGACTGTGCAACGCAAGAATCATGGAACTGCATGCGCTTGCATTCGGATTGGTCTATTATTTTCTCTTTGCCTTCGTCCTTTGACATGCATTGTTTAAACACGTCACATGTGCATATGTCAAGTTCGTTGTTTTCTTGGTAGGATAGGAACGATTGATATGACACCATCTATGAGAATATTCCATTTGAGTACTCTGAATTCTTGGAATCTTATCAAATGCCTCTTGAGTCTTGCAGAGTAATTGAAGAAAAGACTACGTTATCAAAATTGAAAAGGAGACAAAAGCAAAAATCTTTTCCGGCAAAGATGCCAACCTTTGATAACCATTTGTATCTGGAAGTATTTCTTTTTACTGATATTCAAGGATGCAGGCAAACTGTCGCGTCTAAGGTTCACTCTGCTCACACCATAGTGAGCGTCATATATCAAGTTGCTCTTTTTGGAAGCGCTGCGATTTAAATTATAATATATTGTATTCAAATCAAGCGTTTAATCACTTAACTATTTCATATATTGAGTCTAATTGTAAAGTATCATATTAATTTCTCATAACCTTTTATGGAAAAGTAAATCATACATTGCTAGTGTAAAAAGAAAAAGTAGATATTACATGGAAGAATCTTTTTTTTTTTTTGTAAAGAGAAAAAAAAGATTTTTCCACTTTATCCTTCTTTGATTTGAGAATTTCAAACATAAGGAAGAAGACGGACCTGTGGGGATAGTGACATTGGGTTGGGAGCTTGAACCAGCTATTTGACCAGGCGGGTGTGGTTTGACTAGCCAATCCATCGTTGCCAAGATATTTTCGATACGTTGGCATATCAAGTGCTCGATCTAACAATTACACTTAATTATTGGATAGGTTGATCTTGATCAGACATCACTAATATTATTTCATTGGAGCATGTAATGATGCTGACATTATCTGAAAAGTTCGACATACACTGATCCCCATAATAGGAATGCAATTTATCATACCCTTTCACTACTTGTATCTATAAATCGTCATCTGTCACTATCGACAACTTGTCAACAGTAACATATAAACAATTACATGGAAAATCATGCCCGATTTATCTTACCCTTTCACTACTTGTATCTATACCAAGCTTCTAACATCTAGCATTTGAAGCGCTCAACTAACATATGGCCATCATAATAAATGCCAAAACTATAATAATCCATCGGGGAGAGCTCGAAACGCCGTTTTTCCAATGGGTAGAAACAGCGGGAATTTGACAGCATGGAAAAAGAAAAAATCGGCGGTATAACTGTTAACAAGGGCGGTGTTCGATCTCTGCTTGGTCTTTGCCTTTCTCGTGTAGTCACTGCGCTTTCAACATGGCTCATGGCCAAACCCGCAATCTGGCTGAATGTGGATTTGAAAAGGTATTTTGATTTTGGTTGCTGATAGAACATGCAAAGTACGCGCAACGATACATCATCTAACCGAGACAGTAATAATAGAAAGCCATTTTTACACAGCCTATGCGCAATATAATTCTCGAAAATTCAACTTTCAAGGAAGTCGTGGCCACGCAAAATGATGGTGTTTTGGTAGAAGAGACTAGGATAGAAGAGCAGTCATTCGAAAATGGTCACTAGGTTGGATAAACTAAGGGAGAATGAAGGGGAGAATTAGAAGGGATTTGCATTTCTTTTTCGTTCCGTTTGTTTTCGAAAAATGAATAATTTGAAAAATACGTTTCTAAAAATCATCGTTTATGTTGCTTGAGATAGTTAGCCAATAAAAATATTTACATTATCTGCAACAATTTAGGTTTAGATATTTTGAATGACAATAAAAAAAAAATTATTAATTTTTTTTTATAAGTGATACAAACAATTATTTTTAGTAAATTATTTTACAAATCATTAATTTTTGCCAAAATAGACACACCCAGAGTAACTTTTACGGCTATTAAAATCCTAGAAATCCATCAATATTCAGCAGTTAGGAGAGGTGTGGTGACTAGTAAACATATTTTTCATTCTTGTATATTTATAAACTTGTCTTATATTAGTCATAAATAGTATATTCATTTTCTCTTGTGATTAACATGTAAACAACGCTGTAATCAAATCCCTCCAACTCCGTCCCCCCTTTTTTCTGTAATTAATAATCTTCCTTTCTTTTCTATTTACCTCTATCAGATCTAATCTTGTATTAAGATAGAAAATTGTGTAAATTGGATTTATGGTTAAGAACGGAGTTTTGTTGTCGAGCCACATCGTCCCATATCTCAATACTCTTTAGATTGATTAGATGAAGAAAATCTCAGTTATCTCACTTACTCTACTGTAAATGCACATTGGACACATTTTTTCAATATTAATTATATAAAGTAATTTCAATGGAGTGCATAGTATAGACAACAAAGCCATTTCTTTTAATTATATTGTAAATATATGCACAGCAGCAACATTTGTTTATGACATATTAGTAATACAAATTTATTTTTGTTGTAAATTAAATCCATAGATGAAATAAAGTGCATACATATTTTCACCACCAACCAAACACATATGCTTCAGCTTAATAAATTATAAGAAAATGGTAACATATCATTTTATGAAGCTTCTTAGCTATGTCGATAACAATCACCAAAATAATGCAAGTTGCAATTTTAATCTAAACTTTCTTTTTCATTGTATAAGCGAAGTTACGCACTTCAATTATTGCATGGAATTTTTGAAAATTAAATAACTATCTGCTTTCCGAACAAGAGTGTTGATTCAATTCCTGCATTTACTATCACACAGAGAATCTTATTGTTTCATATTGGAAAAAAAAAGAGAATAATATTGTAAGGCTATAATTAGCAGCACAGTGAAAAAATAAATTAATTTCCAAGATCAAAAGTTTCATTGATTTCAAAGACCGATTTTAAAATAGGGAAAATGTCACAAATAGTCCCTATACTATTACCTAATGTGCAATTTGGTCCCTGAACTTTCGATCAGCTCAATTTGATCCTTGAACTATTGATAAATATCGATTTGGTCCACCCTGAACTTTCGGTCGGCTCAATTTGGTCCACTCGAACTATTTGATAAATGTTTGATTTGGTCCCTGAATTTTCAATCGGCTCAATTTGGTCCCTAAATTATTGATAAATATTCGATTTAGTCCTTAGTTACTGTTTTTCCTTTTTTATTTTTTATTTTTATTTTTTAAATAATTTTTTAATTTTTAATTTTTAATTTTTTAATTTTTTTAATTTTTTTTTGCTTATTCTCTCTTCCCTCCGCCGGCTCCGGCGAGGGTCGCCCGCCGGACGCAGGCAGGCGGCCCTCGCCGGCGTCGAGCGAGGGGCTCCTCGCCCAACTCGGGGAGGGGCTCCTCGCTAGATTTGCGGGGAGCCTCTCGCTCGACGCCGGCGAGGGTCGCCCTCGCAGATCTGGCGAAGGAGCCCTCGCCGGCGTCGGGCGAGGGCTCGCTCGCCCAGATCTGCGAGGGCTCCTCGCCCGACGCCGGGGGGGGGCTCCTCGCCCGGATCTGCGAGGGAGCCCCTCGCTTGACACTGGCGAGGCCGCCCTCGCCTGCGTCCGGCGAGGGCGACCCTCGCCGGAGCCGGCTTCCCTCCGCCGGCTCCGGCGGAGGGAAGAGAGAATAAGCAAAAAAAAATTAAAAAAAATTAAAAAATTAAAAATTAAAAATGAAAAAAAATAAAAATAAAAAATAAAAAAGGAAAACAGTAACTAAGGACTAAATCGAATATTTATCAATAATTCATGGACCAAATTGAGCCGATCGAAAGTTCAGGACCAAATCAAACATTTATCAAATAGTTCGGATCAAATGAGCCGATTGAAAGTTCCGGTGGACCAAATCGATATTTATCAATAGTTCAAGGACCAAATTGAGCCGATTGAAAGTTCAGGGACCAAATTGCACATAAAGGTAATAGTATAGGGACCATTTGTGACATTTTCCCTTTAAAATAGACTCCAAAACTGATTGTGCAGAATGCGGTAAGACTTGACTTTTTCCCCTTTTTAATTTTTTCTTTTCCTGGTCAATATTTGTTTTCTCTTTTTGATGCTCATTTTTGTCCGGCTCAAGTGCTGACTTTTTGACTTCCCACCCCTTCCTTTAAGTTGATGAAACTGCCCTTCGGAAGGATGGAACTAGCTTTCACTTTATACGTCAATTATTAA
This sequence comes from Eucalyptus caleyi, assembly GCA_014182885.2. Taxonomy (NCBI): domain Eukaryota; kingdom Viridiplantae; phylum Streptophyta; class Magnoliopsida; order Myrtales; family Myrtaceae; genus Eucalyptus; species Eucalyptus caleyi. The sequence goes on along the minus strand of CM024466.2, from coordinate 13,355,093 downwards.
AGGGATAGAATAATCAAATATGAAACCACGAATTTTAAACTTTTACAATAGTTTAACACCGGTCCTGTAAAATCTCATAAAATATTTGTCAATCCATAACTGACCTCAGCCCTTGAGGGTACCCTATGATTTCCATTAGCTGTCTAGTACGTATAGTGCCATCTTGTAACACCCTACTAGTTGATGTATATATATCAAATCATGTGTGCCCGCATGCCGATGTGTGTCGACACAGAATTACTCAAATTTTCTACCATGGTTTATGTTATTTTGTTATAATATTTCCACAAATCTTTTTTAGAATTTTTGCAAGGCTGGATTTTTTTTAATAGGTACAGTAATAATCTTGAGATTTGTCCTAAGGAACACTAGGATGATGTCAATGCTCAAGTATGTGATGATGTCAATGTTTAAGTATGTGATGATGTCAATGCTCTGTGCACTTGACCATATATACATGAATGTGGGGTTTGTATTCAAACCCAAGTGGGAGGATGCAGCCGGCAATATGAGGGAGAAATGGAGAATCAAATTAAAGACGAGGAATGGTTTTCTGGACGATAATATATGTCCAAGTGGGAGTATATGTACTTAAGAAAGGTAACTTAAAAGGGTGAAAGCAAAGTTAAAATGGTCAGACCCATTCATCAAACCATATACATTTCAGTGCGTAATATCTATTTTGCATGGTAAATTAGCATGATGATAATAGCTAGATAACTATCAATGTTATGTAAGACACGTGTATTCAATTGTTAAAATTTTGGAACTTGCATTAAAAATGAGCTTGATCGGTCCATTGTATAGATAATGTTGTGGCAAAATTATCGCGGAAAAGCATGCATGGAATCACCAATCAATCAAGTTATCTTAGTACATCTCATGTCAGGTATTACTTTTTTCCTAAATAAAATTTGCTCGTCAGCAAGCATGAAAACCAACCCCAATATCGCTGTTGAATCATGTGGCCATAGAACAAGATAGGAGTAACACAAGCGGATCACGTCAAGGCAGAGGGAAAGACGAAGATGTAATTGAAGGAACATGAAGAAACGGAGAGAGTAAACGTCGCTTCCAATCCCACTAAAATAGAGAGAAATTTCTCAATTGGGTCCTTTTGTTCCCTAAGATCTATTTAGTTCATGGAGAGTTCGCAATTGGGTCAGGCTTGAAGCACTTTCGTTATCAATTGTTAATTATCACGTATCATCTAACTTAGTAAGTTGACAATAAAATTTAACTGATACATATATACTAGTTTAGAGTTTTTAGTGATCAAATAATTAGTTTGTGGTAAGTTTGCCACACATGTACTTATTTTGGATTTTTTATATTAAAAAAATTAGTTTGAGATAAATTTATCAAATGTGTATTAATTTGAAATTTTTTGTGATATTAATCTAATGATTAAATATAATTATTCCCATTACCCAACACATTTAAATGTGAATAAATATCTATAAAGGAAAAAAATAGTGAAAAATCTCATAAATAGCTTTAGGGGTGAGTAAGATGGACCGACTGAATTGGGAATCGTTTGGACTAGATTGTATTAAACGGTTCAAGGGCGATTTCAAGGGGGCGCCATTACAGTTCCATGATAATGGAATTGTTGATTTTCAGTCGGGTTCCGATTCCAAGTTCGTAGGGTAGCTAAGGTGTTTGAGCAGGTCATGTTAGAATCTGGTTTTGAGACATGGCCAGAGGGAGAGCAGAAATGGTGGCGTGTCGGCGGGTTTTTCCAAATTTCGAAGGTTGAAATGGTAATCGACATGCCAACACCTTCTCTCTCTCTCTCTCCTCACGGCTCTTCGCGCCCTCTTGCCTATTTAAAGTCTCCATTTTTAACTAACCTCTCAAGGAACCTCCACTGCACCTCCTCGCTTTACCTCCTCCAGCCTCTCCTCCATGGACACCCACGTTAGCGACCTCAACTCCCCCAAGTCCGACTCAAACGGCGTCGGGTCGCCCCCCAATGGTGTCGCCTCAGTGATGCAGAGCCCAACCCTCCCTCATGCCCTGGCCGCCGGCTCCCTTGATGCCACCATGGGCTACCACATTGCCCGCCGGCTCGTCCAGATTGGCGTTACCGACGTCTTCTCCGTCCCCGGCGACTTCAACCTCGTGCTCCTTGACCACCTCATCGCTGAGCCGGGGCTGAACCTCGTTGGTTGTTGCAACGAGCTCAATGCTGGGTACGCTGCCGATGGCTACGCCCGTGCGCGGGGTGTCGGGGCCTGTGTTGTGACGTTCACTGTCGGCGGGCTCAGTGTGCTCAATGCGATTGCGGGTGCATACAGCGAGAACCTGCCAGTGGTCTGCATCGTCGGTGGGCCTAACTCCAACGACTACGGGACGAACAGGGTACTTCACCATACCACTGGGTTGTCTGATTTTAGCCAAGAGCTTAGGTGTTTCCAGATTGTTACTTGCTTTCAGGTATCTCTTCGGTCCCTTTTCATCATCCTTTTCACTGACACTAATTTTCCTTTTGGATCTGATCTTTATCTCGGGAAAGACGTATCTGTTGATTAGAGATATTGCTCAGAGGATATCATTGTTTGTGGTGGGTCTGTTCTGTGAGATTATAATAATCTACTAATGGTTGCTTAAATAGTGTGCCAGGGGGAGTTGCTGTTGGGGTTTTAGCACAGATCATTGTGATAGGGGAATGTATATTAAGTGCATATCGAATGAACTGACTTGTTGATTGTTTCTGTTTTGCCTTTTTCTAGGCTGTGGTGAACAACTTGGAAGATGCACATGAACAGATTGATACCGCAATCTCGACTGCTCTGGCAGAAAGCAAGCCCGTTTACATAAGCATAAGCTGCAACTTGCCTGCCATACCTCACCCAGCTTTCGGTCGCAAGCCGGTTCCATTTGCACTCTCTCCCAAGTAACTTTCCACCTGTTCAATCGATCGAGCCTATTTGCTTCATTAGATTAGGACTAGAGTGATGTGATTGATTAATTTTTATTGACACAGATTGACTAATCAGATGGGATTGGAAGCTGCAGTAGAGGCAGCTGCAGAGTTCTTGAACAAGGCAGTGAAGCCGGTCATTGTGGGTGGCCCAAAACTCCGGGTTGCAAAGGCTTGTGAAGCCTTTGTAGAACTAGCTGATGCATGTGGCTTTCCAGTAGCTGTGATGCCATCGGCTAAAGGACTCGTGCCAGAGCACCATCCCCACTTCATTGGGACTTACTGGGGTGCGGTGAGCACTGCATTTTGTGCCGAGATCATGGAATCCGCAGATGCCTACTTATTTGCTGGGCCCATTTTCAACGACTACAGCTCCGTTGGGTACTCCCTCCTTCTCAAGAAGGAGAAGGCCATTATTTTGCAGCCTGATAGGGTTGTGATTGGAAATGGACCCTCTTTTGGTTGTGTTCTGATGAAGGATTTTATTCAAGCACTCTCGAAGCGGGTTAAGCAGAATACCACCGCTTATGAGAATTATCACAGGATTTATGTTCCAGAGGGCCATCCATTGAAGTGTGAACCCAAGGAGCCCTTGAGGGTGAATGTCCTGTTCAAGCACATACAGGACATGCTCTCTAGTGAATCAGCTGTGATTGCTGAGACCGGAGACTCTTGGTTCAACTGCCAGAAGCTGAAATTACCAAAAGGCTGCGGGTATGCGGGTGTGGTTGTATAGATTAGGTTCCTTGTCTTTAACTTTTTGATCTAGAGCTACTTAAAGAAAACAAATTGAAATTGTTCAAATGGGGGTATGCAGGTATGAGTTCCAAATGCAGTATGGATCTATTGGATGGTCCGTCGGCGCAACCCTTGGGTATGCACAAGCAGTGCTAGAAGAGAGTCATTGCATGTATTGGAGATGGTAGCTTTCAGGTATAAAATGGTTTCTGGTATTTGTTAGGGTGCGCTTGGTTCAGCATTCCCAAGACTTTTTAGTCTCCAAAGGCCCTTTGGGGAAATGTTGGAATATTTGACAACTATTTTAAAGTAATTTTCAAGTGAAAGCCAATATTAGGAAGACCGAAAACCCAATACTAGTAAGAACTAGCTTTGAGCTTTTAGTATTTGCCCCAATGCTTATACTTATTTTTTTCTTCCAAAACTATCCTACTCATTCTTCAAATTTCTGATTTTGCTCTCGTTATTATTTTTTTGCCAAAATGCTAAAAAAAATAAAAATTATAAAATGCTAAAAAATTAAATATATTTTGGTCTTTTAAAAAATATTTATATATTTGATTTTTTTAGCATTATTGTAAAAATTTATATTTAAATAGTTGCATACATTATTTTTTTAATTTAAAAAATAAAAATTAAAAAATTATGACGAAGGGTTTGGTCTTTTTTTTATATAAAAAATTTATATATATGTGTATTTGATTTCTTAGCATTATTTTCAAATTAATATTTAAAAAGTCGCATACATTATTTTTTCAAATTTTAAAAATAAAAATTAAAAAATTCCAAAGGATTTGATCTTTTAAAAATATATATATGTATTTGATTTTTTTGGTATTATTGTCAAAATTTATATTTAAAAAGTTGCACACATTATTTTTTCAATTTTAAACAAATAAAAATTTAAAAATTTTGTATTTATTTTTGTTTATTAAAAATTATTTTAATTATATATGTATTTTATTTTTAGTATTGTTTTCAAATTTATATTTAAAAAGTTGCATGCATCATTTTTTTTTCACTTTTAATCAAATAAAAATTAAAAAAATTGGATGAAGAGTTTGGTCTTTTTTTTAAAAAAGATTATATATGTATTCAATTTTTTAGTATTATTGTTAAAATTTATATTTAAAAAGTTGCATATATTATTTTTTTTTCAATTTTAAACAAATAAAATTAAAAAAACTAATATTTAATCACCCAAAGAGTTTTTCAAATGTGTTTTCTATAAAATGACATTTCTCTTAAAGTTGTATCTCAAGGTATAGTTTATTAAATGGCCTTTACATTTACCTAAAGTCCTTTAAGCTAAATTGTTTTGCATTTTCCTAATGGGTTTTTAAAATGCTGAACCAAATGCATGATTACTAGCATATCTATAACTAGTGATATCTTCTAGACAGAAGCTCTATGCATAACTACATCATTCATGATGGCTTGTTTTGCATAGGTGAGGAGTTTTGTCATACAATGTCAGTCATGCGCTGACCTTATTCATTTCCCTCCCTTTTTCTACTAAATTTTATTGGCTTTATCTTGTTGTGTTGATTGAATGGAAGAGATGAATAATGTTAAAGTCGTGGGCGATTTTTGCACTCTAGGTAACTGCCCAAGATGTGTCAACCATGCTGCGATGTGGGCAGAACACCATCATCTTCCTGATAAACAATGGCGGCTACACCATTGAAGTGGAGATCCATGATGGTCCCTACAATGTGATCAAGAACTGGAATTACACTGGCCTAGTGGAAGCAATTCACAATGGTGAGGGCAAGTGCTGGACAGCAAAAGTAAGTTGCTTGTATACGAGTTACAATCAGGACGATTTGCCAAATCAAGAAATCCCTCCATGGAAATAATAAAATTTGCTCATGTTTGCAGGTTCTCTATGAGGAGGAGCTTACGGAAGCGATTCAAACGGTGACAGGGCCCAAGAAAGATTGCTTGTGCTTCATAGAGGTGATACTTCACAAGGACGACACCAGCAAAGAGCTTCTGGAATGGGGTTCCCGGGTCTCGGCCGCCAATGGCCGCCCTCCCAATTCTTAGTAGAAGCCTTGATTCACATCAGTATGTTGCTTCAAGTACTTGTTGGGGACATGAAAAAGATAGCGTCTTCTCGGGCATTGCCTATGCTTTGTGAAATGAAAATAATCATGTCTTCTGGTTGTGGATTTTGATAATATCTTTGATCGTTGGCTTCGGGTCGACTTTTTAAACATGCGGAAGGAACAATTGCGAATGCACGGTTACGTTTGGTGGGCTTGGAGTTGAGGACAGGGACCTCCATGAATGCATGTGTCACGGGTCAGCAGATCCATGGCTGCGAAATAGCCCATGCAACACCTATTAGCGAATAACACTAGGCTGGCCTTCCTTCTATAATTCTTCTAGAGAATATACAGCAAATAGTTTCCTTGTATCGGATCACACCATGCGCAGTTTAGCTTGAGTGTCTAGTCCATCAAGCGAGACGACATATCACTTTAAGTACACCAACTGATTTTGGCCTGCCATGGGCTCATTAGGAGACGGGCATCAGCTCTTGACTAGTTTGTGCAAGAGAGGCTAACCTTGTCTTTAAAACTCTTTACAGATTTGTCCTTTCTATCCTAGAACTCCTAAAACCAATCGTTCGGGATGCCACTCATGGGCCAGTCGCATTCATCTCCCCTACATCACTTACTCTTTACCTGATAATCCCAAGCTCCATTCACAAGAGTTCGCGAGTACGAGAGAATCATGATCTGTGCCATTCTCCCCCACTCCATTCCGCAATGCTCTCATTGCAGGTTATCCTTGTGTTTTCTTAACCATTGATGCTCCAATTTGGATCATCATATATCAAATGGCAATGCTCACCCAATTGAATAAACTACTCCATTGGTAATTTCTTTTGATTGCACCCATTTGACACATTTGGTCACTTGTGCTTTCCTTAACAAGTGTGGCATTTTTCACCAATTGCACCTTTTGGTAGCACTCTATTTTTCCTACGAAGCCTTTCTTGATCCTAGCATACTAGTGGAGGTTTCTCCCCTTGTTGAAGATGTGATAATAAACCTTCTCTTAAGATTCACCAATTGATCTAGGAGCATTTTCTGTATTCGGTGAGGAATTAGTTCTTTCTTGTGCTCCTATTGTCATCCTAAAAGTTGGTCGAGAGCCGCACTTTGTTCAAGCATGTTTTTCCTTGGCCCTCATAGAGCCAGGTAGACCACAAATTTTCTCAAACTCATCTCACTCACTAGAGGGATCTTGCTTTGATACCATCTTTCATGGGTTAGCAAATCCTTGGTTGAGGAATAACTAGTGTGGTGCCTGGTAAACAAATAACACTAGACCAATCTTCCACCTTCCTTCTATAGTTGTTTTGGAGAATAATATGGCAGATATCTTTTTCGTATCGAATCATATCACACCCAGTTTAGTTTGGACATCTAGTCCGTCGAGTAAGATAGCATATCACTATTGGCACACCAATTAATTATGGCCTATCATGGTGTTATCAGGAGAGTATAATCAACTCTCAACTAGTTTGTGCATGGGATGCCAACCTCACCTTTAGCGCTTTGTAAAGATGTATCCTTTCTATCCTAAAATTTCTAGCACCAATTGTCTTAATGCCACTCCCACAGAACTTTTATATCCATCCTCTCTACATCACTCACTCTTCATCCGAATAACCCTACGCTTCACTCACAAGTGTTCCCTTGTACAGAAGAATCGCATATCGTAACACATGCATTGCCTCAAATTTATCTTTGATTAGTATGGGGAACCTTCAAGTTGTTTACTTTTGGGACATGTGAAATGATATAGAAGTTTATTTGCTTTAATCTCTGGAATCAAGTTGTGGCGTGATCCACCATCTTCTAACTTACATTCAAAGTTAAGCCCTTCTTCCTATAAATAATCACTTACAAAAAGGAAAATCTGCTTTCAAGCTCGGGGATGGGAGTTTTAGCTTATACCATGGGCACTTTACTCCAGACATGATTTTTCTTTTGGGGATTGAGTGGAAAAATGCGGTTCAAGTTAAGTGGCTCCACTATTCATTAGCAATAACATAATACTATAATCCTTTGGCCATCCATGTTTGCGATAAACTTAGTGGAAAGTAAAAGAAAATGAAGAGATAATGGTACAAATGATCTTTGAACTTTGATCAATGTGCAATGTGGTTTCTAAACTTTTATTTAATGTTTAATGTGGTCTTTGAATTCTTAATTTTTTCAATTTGTTCCTTGGACTTTTGATACATGCTCAATATAATGCTTGAATGTAGTCCTTCATTTAACTTAAGATTATGGACAACATTGAATATTTTCATATAGTTTAAGGACTAAATTGAACATATATCAAAAGTTCATAAATTATATCAAATAAATTAAAAATTCAGGGATCACATTGTATAATAAGTTAAAATTTATGCACATTAAATAAATTAAAAGTTCATGAACCACATTACACATTGAGTCAAAGTTTATAAATACTTGTGTTATTTTTCCGCAAAACAAAAGAAACGTTGAGAAGAAAATAGGAAAAAATAATTGCGCTGTGGCCCCTAATATAAGGACAAGTTTCGATTTTTGGCCCAAAAAGGAGAAAAGGTAAATTGTCCAACAAAGGACGACGATGATCCGAGGATGGTCGGTTTCCCTTTGCCACTTGTCGTTTTCTTTTGCAAACGCCAAGCAAACCAGTGGCCAAATCCAACTCGACGTCTTAGTCTTCCGAAACCAGCCCGATGCATCGTTTCCAAGGACCGCTCGCCGGATTTTTAAACCCCCAAAACAGCGTCCACAGATGGATCTCAGTCCGCCATCGAGCAGTGTTTCATGTGATTGCGAGTCACATGGGTAAAAGCACCTTTTCCTGCTGATGCGGATGCATCGCGTGTTGGCGCGTCGCTGTCGTGCGATGTATTCGAATGTAAAACTACCTATTTCTTTTCGAAAATCAACATGTAAAATTTCACGATACAAAATTTCATATATCAAATAATTTGGAATTTCTTGATTATATATTAGATACATTAACATGGGAATTTTGCAGATTGATTTCAATATGGTTGCATCAACATCAATTAGGGATGAACTGTGTTTCACCCTCCATCTATAATTTATCAGTCGGAACATGTTCCATATTTTTTGGAACTAGTAACTTATCCTGCATATTCTAAAACTTGGAACCTACCACTCAAAACTGTAGCATGTGGGTTTCATTAGGTTCTAAAGTACTTCGCACCATCATGTGCAATTTTTTTTTCTTTTTCAAAAAACTTATTAAAGAAAATGTAAAGAAAATTTGGCAATTGTAGTTATTAGCACATTCAATAACATTCACCATAAAAAAAGAAAAAAGAAAATCCGGTTCATTCATTATAAGGGACTTTTTTTTTTTTTGGTTCGGTTCATTCGCGCAGCCGCGTAAATTATAAGGGACATGTTAGTGGCTACTAACAATGTAATTTTAAGACTCAAAAAACACCGAAAAATAAACTTGTAAGAGTTAAATACACTTATTCCCATTACTCAATACGTTTAAACATAAAATAAATAAAAAAAGATCGGTAAAAGAAAAAAAAGAGAGCAAAAAATCTTAGGAATAGCTTGGCATGCGTAAAGAGTGTGCAGGTAGATTTTCGAATTCTGAAACTCCAAAACAATCATGTGACTTCTAGGGTACATTTGGTAAAATTTCTGTTATCGGGAATAATTTCGGTTTAGAAATATTTTTTTCCATTTCTATTCCTTATATGAGTTTCTAAACAGAAAAAAAATGTTTGGTAACTATACAAGGATTTTGTTTTTTTTTTTTTTGGGTAAAAGTACGAATTATATTGATTTTGCCAAAAGAATACAAGGAAGGATAACCAACACTAGACAGGAGACAAACACTCAGGAAGACAGTCGTCAAAGAGAGTGTAAGGGTGCCATGGGATCCCAAAGAAAGAAAGAACTACCAAAAGAACAAGACAAGAAAGAAAAGACTAACAAACAAACGCTAGAAAGAACCTCCATTAATCAAAGATAGATGGATGTAGATCCCAGCTCCGTAGTAGCCTTCTATTCTTGTGGTTGTCCGGAACACGCTTAAACGTCAATGCCTTATCTTTAATAGCCTTTTGAAGGTGCATCTTCATCGCCGGGATAAAGAGGGCCTGATTGCAAAATAACATATTATTGCGCTCTTTCCAAATAATATAACAAAGAGTGCCAAAGCTAAAGCGAGCCATAGATTCGAAGAAGCTATCATCTGCAAACATCCTGGTTGCCCATGCAAGATTATCCATCCAAGGCTTGTTTCGCCAAGATAGGTTGAATTTGGCTGCCCAAAAGGAAACGAGATTACTTGAAACTTGAGAGGCAAAAAATAAGTGGTTCACAGAATCTGGTCTACATAAACAGAAGGGGGCAATTAGCATTTGCAATTCTAGTGTAGGATATAAGTAAGACCTGAGTAGGCAGCCAGTTGCAAGTAATGAGCCACAGAAGTGTCTGATACCGTGGAGGAAGAGAAGGACTCCAAATAAAGGAGTACCAAGGGACCGAGTTACTCTTTGGGCAAATCAACTCCCAAGCCGAGGCTGTAGAGAAACATCCTGTCGGGTGGCCAAGCCATTGAATCTGATCATCTTCTTGATTTATCACCGGGAGGGGATCATCCCAATTCGCCATGATATTTATAACGAACCAACCCATAGGGGTGGTGAAGCCATCCGCCACATAGGCTAGGCGAGAGATACCAGTTCGATAAATTTGCTGGTTCGAAAAGATCTTGTACAACGGTCCCTTTTGATGCCAAAGATCAAACCAAAATGAAACCGACTGCCCATTACCAATGATCCATTTAAAATATTGTTGGAAGTGACCACGGAGGTCCAATAACTTTCTCCAAGCCCATGAACATTGAGTAGGATGCTGGACATGTACAAGGATTTTGTTACTAGAATGGAAAATGAATAAAATGTGTTTAGTACAAGCCTAAAAATTTATACTTCTAATTTTTTTATTTAATAATAAAAGGATTTAACATTTCATGTTTGGATAAAATTGGACTTTTGTAATGATTTGATTGGTCAAGGTATTTTAAAATGACCTAAGAAAATCCAACATAATAATTAGTAAAAAATGGATGATTGGAATCGGAAAGAGAGAGTCTCATTAGTTTATAACTCACAATATGAGGAGATTGATGGTAAACCTTTAAGCATTACAATGAAAGGGTGTATGGATCTTTCGAGAAAAATAGTAAACATTGCTTGGAGTCATCAAGCTTTTGCCACCTTGCATTGTCTCTATAAGATACGGCATTGAAAAATCTATATAGTAAAGCTCTAAAAGCTTATTAAATTTTGAATCAATTTTCATCAAAATATTTTCATATTTTTTATGCTAAACTAATTCTAAACTAGAATTAACATTAAAATATAGTAAAACTACTCAAAATATAATTTCTAATTTTTTTCCTTATTTTTTTATTATTCCAAAAAATGGGATTTGGATTGGATCGGGAGACCGAACCTTGTGTCGATTGTGTAAAGACAAGTATTAAGTTATGTTGAGCTTGTTTTTCTAAAATGACATTATTTCTCCTTTTGTTCCTAGGAATAAGAAAATAAATTTTTTCTACTTCTAGTTTTTTTTCTAAATTTATTCATTGATCTATTTCGAGAATTAAAAAATTAGCTGACGTTATCAAATAGATTTATATTTTCTTTTATGTTTCGAGGTGCAAAAGAATAAAAAAATATAAAAATGAAATCGCTACTAAATAGGGTCAGGACCTTGTCTTGCGATCCCTTTTTCGTGTCACGCCTAGTCCCCCACCCGCAAATTCTAAACGAAATTGAATATGCCCAAATTCCACGGTCCAAACGGAATGGAACCCAACATTTGCGGGTCAATTTGAAATCCAAAACTGAGGAAATCCCACATGAAATTGCTCAGCTCACCTTTGAAAAGTCAACCCTCCAAAAAGGCGGAGAAGAAAAAAATCATCATGATCGCTCCTCTCTCCCTCCGCCTTCCACGGTAATGCCAATACCTTTCCTCTCTCCGCCGCAAAACCACCCATTGTATCCTCTCTCTCTCTCTCTCTCTCTCTCTCGTTGGCATCTATAAAGACTGCATTTTTAACCACTCCTCCACGCACAAACACACACTCTCTCTCGTTGGCATATATAAAGACTGCATTTTTAACCACTCCTCCACGGACAAACACACACAAAAAACTCCAGAAGCGCCCGTGAACCTCCATTGCCACTCCTCGCTTCACCTTCTCCTTCACCTCCTCCTCCTCCACCGCCACCACCGCTGCTACCGCTCTGCCATGGACACCAACATCAGAGCACTCAACTCATGCAAGCCCCCCTGCAATGATGTTGGGTCACCCCCCAACAAGCCCGCGATCGCTGCGGTCGGCTCCCCTGACGCCACCATGGGCCGCCACCTTGCCCGCCAACTCGTTTAGATTGGCGTCACCGACGTCTTCTCCATCCTCAGCGACTTCAACCTCACACTCCTAGAGCACCTCATCAGCTGCTGTAATGAGCTCAACGCTAGGTACGTTGCCGATGGCTATGCCCGCTCCCGGGGCATTGGGGCCTACGTCATGACGTTCACCGTTGGTGGGCTCATCATGCTCAACGCTATCGCTGGGGCCTACAGCGAGAACCTGCTGGTGGTCTACATCGTCGGCGGGCCCAACTTCAACGACTACGAGACGAACAAGGTGCTTCACCATACCATTGGGTTGCTTGATTTCAGCCAAGAGCTTCGGTGTTTTTAGACTATTATGTTACGAAATCGCACATCGATTCCCAGAAAAATAATGCTCGCAAACAATTCAGCAAAATATAATAATAAAAAAGTAGAATCGGAAGAACACACCAGAAAATTGTTAGCGAAGTTCACCCAAACTTGGGCTACGTCTTCCTGCAGAAGTACTTTGCGAATCCACTAGACTTCGAAAAAAAAGAGTTGGAATACAATGATAATCTTCTCTCAAGATCAGGTCACAAAAAGATTGAGAACCCTCATAAAGAAAAACTCATTTTTTTCTTCTCTCTTTTTCTTGCCTCTCTATATTCTTTTTCAGCATTTTGATGGCTAGTGTCTTTTTTTTTTTTATTTGGTAAAATTGACGGCTAGCGTCTTACCATCACTAATATAAATATATCATTTTTAACCTAAAAGCAAATTTGATAGAAAAGACAAAAAAAAAAAAAAACCCTAAAGATATTTAGCTTCATCTATAACAATCTCCCACTTGAAGACAAATATATCCAAACACCAAGCAATTTTGCATCCACCTTCTTCAAAAAATTAGTACTTGAAAAACTTGTGCCTATGTGATACTCCTCATCAATCAATATGGAGTAATACCAATGGTAATAATACAGAAAATATTCTTCTCTCTATCCACTACCTTGGTCAACATGTCAGTTGGATTCTTCGAGCCATCAATCTTCTGTAGCTTTAATTCATTATCTTTTAATGTTGACCTGATAAAGTAATAATGCTTCTTAATATGTCGAGTTCTTGAATGATAAGCTGCATTCTTTGCTAAGTGCACTGCACTTTGACTTGTCACTTCATAGTGTATTGATTGGCTATTTTCGATATAGCTCCTCCATGTAATCTTGTAACCATATGATTTTCTTGGAGGCTTCTGTGATCGCCACGTATTCTACCTTTGTTGTTGATAGAGCCACTACTTTTTGTAGTTAAGATATTCAACTCACTGCTGAACCTGAAATTGTAAAGACATATCCAGTGGTAATCTTACCACTATCTCGATTATCCGAATGATCTGCGTCTACATAACACTTGCAACTCTAGAGATGTACCACTATAATAAAGTGAGTAATTGGAAGTACTTGTTAGATATCTCAATATCCATTTCACTGTATTCCAATGCTTTTTGCTTGGATTCTACATATATCGATTCACAACTCCCATTGCCTGTCTAATGTCTGGTCTCATACTCACCATGGCATACATCAAACTCCCCACTGCTGATGCATATGAAACTACCGCCATCTCATCTTTCAAAACCTAAGTGCCTGGACACATATCTTTGAAAAGTTTGAAGTGACTCGCTAGAGGACTTGCAACCGATTTTGTCTTATCCATGTTACATCTCTTTAACACTTTGTTCACATGCGACAGCCATAATTTCTTATTTTTCTTGTCTTTGATGATTTTCATGCCTAAAATATTCTTGGCATCTCCCAAGTCTTTCATAACAAACTATGTTGATAATATCTTCTTCATTTCTATGATTATATTTATATTGGAACTAGCCACCAGCATATCATCCACATATAAAGAGAGATATACAATGTCACCATCATCATACTTGGGAAAATAACAGTGTGCAAATCCTTTTTCTTTCATGAAACCATCAAATTTTAGGTACCATTGCTGTAGAGCTTGTTTCAAGCCATACAAGTTTTTCTTCAAGCGACATACCATATACTCCTTACCTTTGACTTCAAAGCCCTTAGGTTGTGCCATGTATAGTTCTTCATCTAAGTCACTATGTAAAAACGTTGTTTTTATGTTTAACTGCTCAAGATGAAGATCCTCCACTATAACTATACTCAGTAGAACTCTAATTGATGTCATTTTCATTACAAATGAAAATATCTCGGAGTAGTCGATTCCTTCTTTTTTAGAAAAGCCCTTGACTACAAGTCTTGCCTTATATCTAATACCATCTGCTTTATTCTTAATCCTATACATCCATTTGTTTAATAAAGCTTTTTTACATGTGGGCAACTTAGTCAGCTCTCAAGTTTTGTTATGAAGTAACAAGCTCATCTTGTCTTTCATATCACACTTTCACTGCAAGTGAGACGTGTCTATCTTTGCCTCATCATAAGTCTCCAATTTCCCTGAATTTATATATAAGACATGGCTTAGAACATTATTAACTGATTGATCAAAAATTACCTTTGGCTTTCTCATATGTGTAGACCTCCATAATATAGGTACTTTAGGGTCGTTAGTTTGCTCCAAATTATTGCATTCCTATTGAACTACCTCTTCACTGATAATAGGCTCATCTTAAACCTCTCTTTCAAGTGCATTGTGTCTAATTCAACTATTATGGTTGTACTACCTTTTCATGCTTTATTGGACGATCCTTGTACATATTTTCTTCATGAAATGCCACATTCCGACTGCAGATGACTTTATTATTCTCGTAATCCCAAAGCCTATAGCCATACTCGTCGCTACTCTATCCGATAAAGACGCATTTCCGGGACTTAGCATTAAGCTTTTTCCAATCCTCCCTATCAATTAAAGCATATGCAATATAACAAAATACCTTTAGATGTGAATAATTAATCTTTTTACTTTACCACCATTCTTGTGGTATTTCTCCATCCAATGCACTAGATAGATTTTTGTCGATAAGATAAACAGCTGCATCAACTGTGGTAGCCCATAAGTGTAGTGGGAGACTCATGTGTAGCCTTATGCATTTCGCACATTCTAGAATAATCATGTTCATCCTTTCAGCTACAACCGTTCTCTTGAGGAATCTAGGAACAGTTTTTAACCCATGTATGCCCTCTCGACTCATATATTCTGCAAATTTCTTACTTGTGTATTCACCACCATTATTAAATTTCAGAGCTTTAATTTAATAACTTGTCTCTTTTTCTACCACAGTTTTCCACATCTTGAACATCCCAAATACTTATGATTTTTTCTCTAAGAGCATAAACCTAAGTTTTCATTGTCGCATCATCAATGAAGGTAACAAAATATCTCTTACCGCTATAGAAGAGTTCTTGAGTAGGTTTCCATACATCAGTATGAACAAACTCTAACTTCTGGCCTTTATTTTGTCGCCAATTCAATTGAAAATTAACAATTTTTTGTATTCCATAAATGTAACTCTCACAAAAATCTAACTCAACTTTTTGCAAACCTGGAAGTAATTTCCTCGAATGTGATATTGCTAGTATGAGTACCTAGAGGGGGGGTGAATAGGTATATAAAAAATTTCTCGAAGCTTGCACGATATTTAAACAGTTAATGATTCAATCGCAAGAGTTAAATATCAATCGAGAGACTGAGTAAGGGAAAGAGAGAATTGAACACTCGGTTTATAGTGGTTCGGCTTGATTCAAGCCTACGTCCACTCTTCTGCACTGACAGCCGATTGGCTGGATTCCACTATAATCACAGAGTTGTTACAGTGTTGATCTTCCTTGAATTTTAGGTGTAGATGATCTACTACACTCACTCAAGGTCTCGCCAAGTACAACAACTCTCGTATACAATTTCGCTCAAACAGTCTCAAGTAATAATCAAGGATCTTCGACTCTGGAATTTTTCTATCAATCACACACTTAAAACAACTAGAACGTCTTCCTTTATACTCCTTCATGCCATCATAGCCGTTGGCACTTTCCAAAGGAATTCCTCCAATCTACCCGTTGGACGGAATCAATTAAGAAGATTATCCAAGCTATTTAAGGAATCTGATGATAGCCCATCAATCCTGTTCGCCCATACAATCAGGATCTCGGTTTCCAAGAATAGAACATTCCAAGATTACTTCGTCGACCATCGGATCTTCAATCGATCTTAGATAAGAATTAAAGAATCCGAAATAATTATCCAACCAAAGAATCTTTTCCAGAGGATAGGATCGAATCCTCAACCATAGACCTTGGCTTTGGATTTCCTTAGTCACTGGATTAGAAAGACTGTCAGTGAGAACAGACTTAAGTCTTGAATCTTGAGTCTTAAGTCTTGAGTCTTGAGTCTTGGGTCTTGGGTCTTGAGTCTCGAGAATACAAAGTCTTCAGACTTTAAACTGTCGGTCTCCGAACATCCAGACTTAGACTGATAGAAACGTTTTGTCAGCTTCAAAATATTCTGGAAAGATTTCTCCAACAATCTCCCCCTTTTTGATGGTGACAAAACTTTCTTGTAGATTTGAACAACTTTGACCTGCAAAAACATTTCTCAAGCAATATGGCTAACTCATAAAGATTAATAAAGCAACCCGACTCTGCATCCACAAAAATTGGTTAGACTTTCATGAGAAACACCATATAACAACACTTGAATAAATGCAATCAGTCAAGCATCACAATCCACAGTCAATTCAGTCAAATTCACACCCAAGTTCAAGTTCTCAAGTTCATACTCAAACATAAACATAACCACAAAAAGTCAAAGTTTTTAAAAGATATGTTCAAATTGGTTCTCCCCCTTTTTGTCAGCATTGAAAAGGGTGAGAAAGGAGTCATGTCTGCTTGGGAATGCGCACGATCTGGAAATCCCCAATGGACTGGACTACTCCTTCGAGCTTCTTCAGGTCTTCTTTCAGATGAGCTACCTCTTCTCCCTTGGCATTGGCTTGAAGTTGTAGAGCAAGGTCTTTGAATTTATCCTCCAGAGAGACTGAAGATGCTTGTCCAGCATTCTTCAAAGCTTGGATTTCACAGTCCAGAACATATATCTGGTTACGCATTTCCAGAAGAATATTCATGATGCTACGAAAATCTGCAGAATCATCCGTCTGTGTACTTGCATTGGCTTTCTCAGATGGTGTGTATTCAGACGATGGCGCTTCTGTATGGTCTGGCAGATTTGGAATCGATGCATCACCTTCTTCAGGCAATTGAGAGACCTGAACTTCTTCTGGGTCTTCTGGAGATTGTCTTAAATCTTCACTGACAGCAGCATGAGGTGTAGACTTCTCTTGCTCGCTAACTCCCCCTGTCTCTAGGACATCGAAAGGGGAAGAGTGATGATCATGCTCTTCATTTTCCTTCTCTCCATTTGTCAGCCAGACTTGTCTTTTTCTCCTTCTTCTTCTTCTTCAACTTCTTTCTCCTTCTCTCTCTCGTTCTTCCTCTTCTCTCGTTCGCTTTTCTCTGTTACGATGAAATGCGTCGGATGAGACACGAACGTCTTGTTCTTGTCGGCGCTTTGATAGAAGGATCTTCATCATCTTCATCTTCATCCTCAAGGATGAGAGTTCTTTTCTTCTTCTTCGATGGGGCACCAATGGCCTCCTTTCCTTTCCTTTTGAAGCAGACTGACTGGAGATTTCACTTTGAATTTCTCCATTGCCTTGGAGAGTTCTTGCAGACGCATCTTCATTAACATTTTCAATCCTACCACCATCTTATCACACGGTCGAACACAAAATGTATGTGGCGGATCAATGTTCGGATGTCGAAGATCTTGGTCACTGCACCGGGATAAGGCAATTGTCCTTTGTCTTTTGACACCGCTCTGTACATATGGAAGAGAATAGTGTGCGGGAGAGAAAACTTCCGTCCTGAGTTGATCGCATACATCAACTTTGCTTCGGGGAAGAGACACGAAGTCTTTGATGTAGACTTGATCCGAGACATTGATCACAATCTTATGAAGCACAATGTTGATGGCATTCATCCTGGAATAGGTAATTTTCTTCTCTACGTCCCTATCTTTGACAAGATCCAGAGCAGTCCGAGCAGATGAGACTTTGATTGGAAGATAACGTCCTCGTTCAACTCCAACTATGTCGGCCAACATATTCACATCTACCATGTAGACTTGGTCTCGAACATCGAATGAAATTCTATTCGCATCCAAAAAGCTAAGATTTGAATAGAAATAAGCGGTTAGTTGAGCATACCCGTCCGTAGAGTCGAGCAAAAGTCTCAAGTTGAAGCAAATTCAACTTTTCTCTTAAGTTCACGTTGATGCTGTCCAGAAGTCAAAATCGACACTTCTAGGGTTTATCACCCCTCTTTTCAACAGCCTGAGATACGCTTTTTCCCGATCCTTGGATTTAAACAAATCCATTCGATTTCCTTTCACCTTTGCTGCCACACCCGAGTCTAGGTTTAAATTCAAGGAACATTTTGTCATCATCGTTCCCGTCAATCGATTTTGTCCCGGCATACGAGGATCACTTTGGGAATGTTTGCTCGAGCCTCCTCTCGCCCTTCCTTGAGGAGCTATACCCAAATCCTCCATTTTCCGCAGAAAAAGATACTCATTCCCATAATTTTTGTCCTTAAGGAAGTCATCTATATACTTTAATGAAGTACCGGTGCTTTTCAACGCACGATAAAGTTTATAGATAACAGAGGGTTTTGGACTCTTCTGGGTCGGCATCCTCGATTATATCTTCTTCCAGGATGTTGACTTCCACCTTGTGGGGCGGAGACGATGAATGACGTGGAGGAGAGCGAATCGGACTTTGTCGCCGACTTGATAAGTCTTCTTCCTCTGTAAGATCGAAATGAATCGGCCCCTTCTCCATTCTTTGTGGTCCCCGTTTGCTATTCTTGATGATTTCCTTGAAGACGACATCTTCCTCGACTATTGGAAGATTCCTTCACTTGCTTTTCCCAAGAAAAGATGACCACTTTCTCGACGATGAACAAGGAGTAGAAACAGATCGGGAGGAGAGAGTCTTTTTAGGGTTTTGAAAATTGGGCGAAGAAAGACTGTATATATATATATACCTCGGATTTGAAAAGAGAAGTTTAATCGGTACAAGGAAAGTGTACGAACACTTCTTTTCAAAATCAATTAATTCCTTAAAGAAGACAAGTTTTCAAAATTGCACACAAATTATATCTGAGTGAAAGAACGTACCTTTTCGAGATAAAATAGCAACTTACTTACGCTCTTTAGCCAAGAATGATTGAGTCTCATGATTCAAAGTCCGAGAGTTCGAGTCTTAGAGTTGGTGAGTCTCTAGACTTTAACTTCTTCAAGCTTCAAAATGTTGAGTCTTGAGCGAATAAAGTCGAATTGATTTTTCTCCAAAGGCTTTGTGAATATATCTGCTAGTTGACTCTTCGAATCAACAAATTGAATCGAGATTTCTCCATTTTGAATATGATCTCTAATGAAGTGATGACGAATCTCAATATGCTTTGCTCTTGAATGAAGAATTGGATTTTTGGTGAGATTGATCGCGCTGGTGTTGTCACATCTGATTTCGTGCATGAGTCTTCAATGCCAAAGTCTTGTAGCTGTTGTTTTATCCATAGAATTTGCGAACAGCAGCTTCCAAGAGCTACATACTCGCTTACGTCGTTGAGAGAGCTACGGTGCTTTGCTTCCTTGAGAACCAAGACACCGTCCCGTTTCCAAGCGTTGACAAGTTCCGTAAGTGCTCTTTCTATCGACTCGCAACCGGATCTCGCATCTGAGTATCCTAGAAGATTAAAGTCTCCCCTCTTTGGATACCAAAGACCGATGCTTGAAGATGAGGCAACGTATTTGATAATACGTTTTACGGCAATGAGATGTGATTCTCTGGGATCTGATTGAAACCTAGCACAGATACAAACACTCAACAAAATATCAGGTCTAGAAGCAGTAAGATAAAGAAGTGAACCGATCATGCTCCTGTACAGCTTTTGATCTACTTTCTTCCCTTCTTCATCCTTGTCTATCTTCTGAGAACATGACATTGGTATGTCGGTCTTTTTGCACCTTTCCAATCCAAATCTTTTGACAAGATCATTAGCATATTTTTCTTGGAAGATAAAAGTTCCTTCCTTCAATTGCTTTATTTGAAGTCCGAGAAAGAATGTTAATTCTCCCATCATACTCATTTCAAATTCGTCCTGCATAGACTTAGAAAATTTCTTGCAAAGACTTTCATTAGAAGATCCAAAAATAATGTCATCAACATATATTTGAACGAGTAAGAAACTTTTGTTTTCCTTTTTGATGAACAGAGTAGTATCTACTTTACCTTTGACAAATCCGTTCTGTAATAAGAACTTACTTAGTCTGTCGTACCAAGCTCGAGGTGCTTGCTTTAGACCATACAGAGCCTTTTCGAGTCGAAGACGAGTCGGCTTCTTTGGGTCTTCAAATCCAGGCGGTTGTTCCACATAAACTTCCTCTTGGATAAATCCATTCGGAAAGCACTTTTGACGTCCATTTGGAATAACCTGAAATTTTTGTAACAAGCAAACGCAAGTAATAGACGAATAGCTTCTAACCTTGCAACCGGTGCGTAAGTCTCGTCATAGTCTATTCCTTCTTCTTGCGTGTATCCCTTGGCCACGAGTCTTGCTTTATTGCGTACGACTTTTCCTTCTTCGTTCATCTTGTTTCGAACACCCATTTAGCTCCAATAACAGTTTTACCTTTTGGTTTAGATGTCAATTCCCGGACATCGTTAATGTTGAACTGTCGAGCTCCTCTTGCATAGCTTCAATCCAGCTTTCATCGGATAAAGCTTCTTCTATGCTTTTTGGTTCAATTTCAGAAATGAGAGCAACAAAGACTAGACTCTTCACGCCTTTTTGATCTCGGTGCGGATTCCTTCATTGATTTCGCCAATAATGAGATCTTTAGGATGACTGGATTTGTGTTTCCGATTCTTGGTTGATGTGCTTGATTGATGATCTCTTTCTTTATTTGAATCTTCATGAGCTTCTTGATGTTGAACTTCCAGTTACGAGATGCTTCTTGAGTTGAAGACTTTGGAAGGTCTAGAGTGACTTCAGACTCTTCATATTGAGTCTGGCTGGATTCATCTTGCGCCGAGTCTTGGAATTTGACATTCATTGATTCTTCCATAGACTGGCTTTTCTTGTTATAGACTCTCGTAGGCTTTGCTTGATGTGGAATATCCAAGGAAAATGCCTTCATCGGATCTTTCTTCAAACTTACCAACTCGATCACTTGCATTTTTCAAAATAAAGCATTTGCAACCAAACACATGAAAGTATGAAACAATAGGTTTCTTACCTTTGAATAGTTCATAAGGGGTTTTCTCAAGAATAGGTCTTAGGAAAACTCTATTGATTATATAGCATGCTGTTGAAACTTGCTTCAGCCCAAAACCGTGAAGAAATTTTGCTTTCAATTAAAAGTGTTCTAGCCATTTCTTGAAGAGATCTATTCTTTCTTTCCACAACTCCATTTTGCTGAGGAGTGTATGGAGAGGAGAATACATGTTTAAAACCAGATTCATCACATAATTTTGTGAAATCTTGATTTTCAAATTCACCTCCATGATCTGTTCTTATACTTGAAATAGCACATCCTTTTTCATTTTGAATCTTTTTAGCAAATTTCTCAAAGTACGAAAAGGTTTCTGACTTATTTGCAAGAAAATATACCCAGGTAAAGCGAGAGTAATCGTCTATAATTACTAGACAATACTTCTTACCTCCAATGCTCTGAGTTCTTGTTGGTCCGAAGAGATCCATATGAAGCAACTGCAGTACATGATTAGTAGAGACATGATTTGTTTGCTTAAATGAATTTCTTACCTGCTTTCCCAGAATGCATGGAGTGCATGAGTCAGACTTTTGGTATGGCAATTTGGGTAGTCCTCGAACAAGCTGCTTTGATGAGATTTTGGCTAATTGCTTCATATTGACATGGCCAAGCTTTCGTGCCATATGCTTGCTTCATCTTGGATTGAAATTAGACATTGAGATTTATTCAATTTCATGTCTAAGAGATAGATGTTTCCATGTCTTCGACCCATGAAAGACTCGGTAGAATCTTTACTAATTCCATAGCAAATTCCTTCTTGAAAGGAGATCTTGAAACCGGTATCACACAATTGGCTAATGCTTTGAGAAGGTTATAGTTGAGTCCTTCTACTAGAGAAACATTGCTTATTGTGAGATTTCCAATTTTCACAGTTCCAAACCCCACGATGCTTCCTTTACCGTTTCCTCCAAATGAAACATTTCCGCCGTTTACTTGAACAAGCTTTATGAAGCACTTTGAGTCTCCTGTCATGTGTCTTGAGCATCCGCTGTCAAGATACCATTTTATCTTTCTCTTGACGGAGACCGCATTCAAGTGAAAGTCTCAAGCTTTCTTTGGTACCCAAATTTTCTTGGGTCCTTTGGAGTTAGTAGGATAAGTATTATTGGGCCATGCTTTTTTAACAGGTTTCCAAACCATAGGACAGTCTTTTCAAAATGATCTAGACTGTTACACTTTGAACACCTTAGAGCATTTCGACCAACGGACTTTACGAAAACTTTCTTGAAATGATTTTTGTAAGCTTCTCTTGAAGGTCTCTTCTTAATTCTTTCTTTAACTTTAGGAAAGTCAATCAAGGGAATTGTTTCCGCTGTCATGCCTAACCCAGACTTATTGAAATAGGGTCTTTGAACCGAAAGCACTTTTTCAAGCTTTTCGGATCCTATCGAAAACTTCTTTGAAATATTTGATAAGTCTGTTTTTAAGAAAACATTTTCTTTCAAAAGATCATCTTCTTTTTCTTTAAGAGCAGAAACATTTAGGTCTAGACTTTTAACTTTTTCTTCTAAAATAACTTCCTTTTGTTTCAGATTTGAATTTTCCTTTTTAAGCTCGGAAATTCTTTTGAGAGAAGTCTTAAGACGAAACACAGTTCACTAATATATTTAGAGACTTTGACAGGAATTTTAAAATTACTTACCTCGAATTCACTTTGAGTCGATCCGGAAATCGAGTTTGAGTCCGAGTTTGCCATCAAACATATGTTGGCATATTCATTATCACTCTCTTCACATTCTCGTATCACTCCGGGTTTCGGCTTTGAGAGCCTTTCGAAACTTCTCGGCTTTTCCTCTTTTCTTTTCGAAGAGGACGGTTAGGTCGATGTGTCCCTTCTTTTTACATTCGAAGCAAACTACATCTTTGTTTGGTTCTTCATCATCAACAGACTTAGTCTCGCTGTCTTTGAAAACTTTGTTTCCTTGGGATGAACCTTCCGCCTTTTCTATTCAGTTTTCTGAATCTTCTTATCATGAGAGCGAGCTCCTCATCATCCATATCATCTTCAGAATCTGCATCATCGAATCGTTATTTGATTTTAGTGCAATAGATTTCTTACCTTTTGGATCTTCGTCTTCATTAATACGTTCCACTTCGTAAGACCGAAGAGTTCCAATCAGCTCGTCTACGAGATAATGGCATGATTCTTTGCGTCTCTCTTATTGAAGTCTTTATATGATTCCAATCCTTGGAGAGTCCACGCAGAAGTTTGTTCACCTTCATGGGATCAGAAATTTTTGTCCTTGGTTCTCAAGACCATTGACAATATCTGTAAAACGACTAAACATGTCAGTTATAGATTCTCCTGGTTTCATTTTGAAGGCTTCATATTGACCAAGGAGAATGTTAATTCTGGTCTCCTTCACTCGATCTGTCCCTTCATAGGTGATGTGTAATCTATCCCATACTTCTTTTGCTGTAACACAAGAAGATATTCTATTATATTCAGTTGGAGATAAAGCACAATATAAGGAGTAAATTGCTTTTGCATCGAGTGCTTGTCTCTTGTTTATCTCTTCCTGAGACATTCCGCTGGTTTCAATAGTGTCTTTCCCTCTTTCGAGAGATTGATGCAGCAGCGGGAGTGATTCCTCTTTCCACAACGTCCCATTCCGAGGATCCTTTGATCGAAGGAAAGCTTTCATCTTGTTCTTCCGATGTTGTAATCCTTTCCATCGAAGTAGGGAGGTCTGGTATTGCTTTGCCCTTCCATCAGCCCCTGCTAGCATACTAGCCATGGATCTTTTACTCTGAAGTAAAACACTTCAAACAAAGTGAGAACACGGGCTCTGATACCAATTGATATTGCTAGTATGAGTACCTAGAGGGGGGTGAATAGGTATATAAAAAATTTCTCGAAGCTTGCACGATATTTAAACAGTTAATGATTCAATCGCAAGAGTTAAATATCAATCGAGACTGAGTAAGGAAAGAGAGAATTGAACACTCGGTTTATAGTGGTTCGGCTTGATTCAAGCCTACGTCCACTCTTCTGCACTGACAGCCGATTGGCTGGATTCCACTATAATCACAGAGTTGTTACAGTGTTGATCTTCCTTGAATTTTAGGTGTAGATGATCTACTACACTCACTCAAGGTCTCGCCAAGTACAACAACTCTCTGTATACAATTTCGCTCAAACAGTCTCAAGTAATAATCAAGGATCTTCAGACTCTGGAATTTTTCTATCAATCACACACTTAAAACAACTAGAACGTCTTCCTTTTATACTCCTTCATGCCATCATAGCCGTTGGCACTTTCCAAAGGAATTCCTCCAATCTACCCGTTGGACGGAATCAATTAAGAAGATTATCCAAGCTATTTAAGGAATCGATGATAGCCCATCAATCTGTTCGCCCATACAATCGGGATCTCGGTTTCCAAGAATAGAACATTCCAAGATTACTTCGTCGACCATCGGATCTTCAATCGATCTTAGATAAGAATTAAAGAATCCGAAATAATTATCCAACCAAAGAATCTTTTCCGAGAGGATAGGATCGAATCCTCAACCATAGACCTTGGCTTTGGATTTCCTTAGTCACTTGGATTAGAAAGACTGTCGGTGAGAACAGGACTTAAGTCTTGAATCTTGAGTCTTAAGTCTTGAGTCTTGAGTCTTGGGTCTTGGGTCTTGAGTCTCGAGAATACAAAGTCTTCAGACTTTAAACTGTCGGTCTCCGAACATCCAGACTTAGACTGATAGAAACGTTTTGTCAGCTTCAAAATATTCTGGAAAGATTTCTCCAACAGAATGTAACTGCTTTACACCTTTTTCACCAAGATGTTCCAAACGATAAGGCCAAAGAGTGGACAAATTACATGTAGCAATTATAGTTGCAACCATATCATTGATATTATCTCATTGGATACGGTAAAGTGTACCCGTACGCTTTCCCTTTACTACTACTCTTGCTCCTGAGATTATCTTCCACTATCTGCATCCAAAAGTTATTATCAAACTTTTTGGTCAAGTTTACTGATTGAAATAAGATTTTTCTTTAATTTCGGAATATGCCTAGTTTCGTGTAAAACTAGACATCCTCCACTTGAGATATTCACAGTCATGGTTCATTTCCCAACAATGGGACACATGTGGCCATTTCCCACAACCACTTATGCAAAATCTCCACTGACATAATCATTAAATATGTCTCTTTGCGAGATGCAATAAAAAAAAACACAAGAATCAATAAACCATTTATCTGTCGTCAAGTCAAACCCTGCAGACAAACATAAATTATCTAGCAAAGATTCATCGCTAACCACATTAACTCATTGATTCTCATCTCACCGCTTCTTTTTTTAGGCTTCATACCGAAACCTCCGGTGTCCGGTTTGGTGACAAAACCAACACTCATCTTTTGCAACTTGTCTCTTACACCTTGATTGTGATATGCCACGCCCGTTAAACTTTCCTCTACTTTTACTTCTTCCACGATTCTGCACTGCGAGTGCCGTTAAAGATGTAGATGCAGAAAAATGATCTCCACCAGAGACTTTCCTTCGCATCTCTTCATCCATAATACTACTCACAGTATCATCAAGAGTTAAATCATCCTTTCATGGTGCTCAAAGTTCTCTACATTGCGGTATTGTAGCTTTCTGGAAGAAAACATAAAAATAATAAAACTTGAAGCTTCATATCTAAATTTATGCCTGCGGATTCCAATTGACCTATGACCTACATGAAACTATTAATATGTTCTACCACAGAACCTCTATTAAATAATTTCATATTAACTAGTTTCTTCAACAAAAATACCTAATTTGATTTGGATAGCTTCTCATAAATATTTGTTAGAATATCCATGGCTTCTTTTGCAGTTTTTGCTTTCGCGATATGGTACCCTGTCTTTTCATCAACCCTAGATGAATCGCACCTAATGCCTTTCAATCAAGAATTTTCCATCTTACTTCTACTGTCGAATCCACTTCTGCCATCTCGGGTTTCCAATCCTCAAGTGGTGCATAGAGATCTTTTTGATAAAGATAATTGTCAATTTGTAATTTCCACCATCCGAAATCCTGCCCATCAAACTTATCGATTCTGATTTTATCTTTTGTCATATTGTTTGCTTTCAATCAAATGTCACCGAAAAAAACCCTCAATATTCTCGATTAGCCAACCCAGGCTCTAATACCAGTTGTTACGAAATTGCACGTTAATCCCAGAAAAATAATACTTGCAAACAATTCACCAAGTAGAATATAATAATAAAAAAGCAAAATTGGAAGAACATGCCAGAAATTTTGTTAATGAAGTTCACCCAAACCTGGCTACGCCTCCGTGCAGAGGCACTTTGCAAATCCACTAAACTTCGAAAAAAAAGTTGGAATACAACGATGATATTCTCTCAAGATCAGGGCACAAAGAGATTGAGAACCCTCATAAACAAAAATCTTTTTTTTTTTTTCTTTTCTCTTCTTCTTGCCTCTCTATTTTCTTTTTCAGCATCTTGCCATTGCTAATATAATGGTATCACTTTTAACCTAAAAGCTTATCTGATAGAAAAGATAAAATAACCCCTAAAAATATTTGGCTTCATCTATAACATGTTACTTGCTTCCAGGTATCTCTTCGGTCCCCTTTTCATCGTTCCTTTTGCTAACACTAATTTTTTTATTCAAATCGGATCTTTGTCTAAAGACAGTTGTATATGTTGACCAGAAACATCGCTTTGACAACTTTCCAGAATTAATCATTATAATGCTTGTTGTGATTTTGGATCTCGTTATTTGTGGTGGATTTGTTGTGTAAGATTATTATAATTAACTAATGGTATCTTAAGTAGTGTGGCATGGGACTCGAAGTTGGAGATTTTGCTAGCAGAGATTGTAGTGATGGGGGTTAATATGTTAAGTGCAGATCAAATGAAATGACGTGTTGAGTGTTTCCTTTTCTCCTTTTTCTAGGCCGTGGTTAATAACTTGGAAGATGCACATGAACTGATCGATACTACAATCTTGACTACTCTGAAAGAAAGCAAGCCCGTTTGCATAAGCATAAGTTGCAACTTGCCTGCCATACCTCACCCGACTTTCAGTCGCGAACCGATTCCATTTGCACTCTCTCCCAAGTAATTTTTCATCTATTCAGTCGATTGAGTCTATTAGTTGTGTTAGCTTATGAATAGAGTGATGTGATTAATTAATTTTTGTTGACACAGATTGACTAGTCAGATGGGATTGGAAGCTACAGTAGAGGCAACTATAGAGTTCTTGAACAAGGCAATAAAGCTAGAAAAGGTGGGTGTTGGGAAGATATAACTTTGAATTGAGTTAAACAATGAAGTTTGATCGAGTAATCAAGTCGGACTTTGAGGCGTGATATCACTTTTTTAAAGAATTTATATGCCCTACAAAGTTGCTAATGATCATTGGCAAATTTCCTTCAGGATACAACAAAGTGTCAAATGAAAATACTATATAACAATTCTAGTATTTTTTTTTTTGTAACCTCGGAACCCTTGTACAGCCGGCGAGGTAAACCCGGGGTGACGCTAGCGGAGGACCCACCACCCCGACGTCACGCTTAAGATCCCGTGTGGCCAGCGGGATTCAAACTCCTCCCCTCTTTGCAAAGAGTCATGGAGCCTTATCTAACTGAGCCACTGCGGCGGTGGTAACAATTCTAGTATGTATCTATAGTCTTCATTAGAAACAATTAGAAACAATGGCTGTAATTTCTTTCAAAAAAAACAAAAAAATGGAAGAAGAAGTTAGTTTGATCTCAAAACAAATATACTTATCTTTGTCTTTTGAATAAAGGCAACTCTTCAAAAGGTTGCAAAAAAGAACAAAGGCAACCTTTCGAGAAAGGGAGAATTACCAAAAAAGTCATAAATTTATTGCAATTATGCCAATTTAGTCCTAAACTTATTTTTTTGACCAATTACATCCTAAATCTTTTAAAATTATTCCCAATCAGTCCATCCGGCGAAAATTAGTCGGCCGGCACTAATGTGGTAGCCAGCCGGCTCCAGCGCCGGCGCTGACGTGGCAACCAACTAGCGCCGACGCTAACATGGCAACCAATCAACGCCGGCGACCTTTTTTTAATAATATTTTATTTGGTTGAAATATTTTATTAATTTTTTCCCTTTTTCCTCTTTTTTTTTCCCTTCTCCCTCTTCCTTCTCCCTCCCTCCTCCTTCCTTTGGCTTCGACGGGGTTTTGCCCCACCGTCGTTGGGCGTGAGCTTGTCAACTAGCAATGTGAGCCCTCGCCAAACCTGGTGACGGCGAGCCCCCTCACCCGGATCTGGCAAGGGCTCATTTTGCCAGTGGCTAGGCAAGCTCACCCTTGCCCCACGATGGTGAGGCTAGCTAGCTCGGCTACCTCAGTCCGACGACTGGCCAGCCCTTCCCTTTGGCCGGTCGCCGAGCCAAAGGAAGAAGGAGGGAGGAAGGAGGAAGGAGGGAGAGGGAGAAGAGGAAAAAAGAGAAAAAAATGAAAAAAAAAAAATAAAACATTATTAAAAACAAGTCGCCGGCATCGGCTGGCTGCCACGTCCGTGCCGGCATCGACCGGCTGCCACATTAGCACCGGCCGGCCAATTTTGGTTAAATCCAAATTTTCAATAAATAAAAATAATGTTCGTTGGTTAATACAAAATCTCATCCACGTGCATACTCACATCTTTTCGATGTGGGACAAGGCACCTCTTCATTTGTTTTATAAACAAACTAACAATAGTGGGCAGCCCAAAACTCCGGTCATAAAGGCTTTTGAAGCCTTCCTAGAACTAGCTGATGCCTGTGGCTATGCTGTAGCTGTGATGCCATCGGCAAAAGGGCTCGTGCCCGAGCACCATCCCCACTTCCTTGGGACAAACTGGGGTGCGGTGAGCACTGCATTCTGCGCTGAGATCGTGGAATCGGCAGATGCCTACTTATTTGCTGGGCTCATTTTCAATGACTACAGTTCTGTTGGTTATTCCCTCCTCAAGAAGGAGAAGGCCATTATTTTGCAGCATGATAGGGTTGTCATTGGAAATGGACCCGCTTTTGGTTGTATTCTGATGAAGGATTTTCTTAAAGCACTCACGAAGCGGGTCAAGCGGAATACCACTGCTTATGAGAATTATCACAGGATTTATGTTCCGGAGGGCCATCCATTGAAGTGTAAACCCAAGGACCCCTTGAGGGTGAATGCCTGTTCAAGCACATACAAGACATGCTCTCTAGTGAATCAGCTGTGATTGCTGAGACTGGAGACTCTTGGTTCAACTACCAGAAGCTGAAATTACCAAGAGGCTGCGGGTATGTGGGTGTAGTTGTATAAATTAGGTCCCTTATATTTTAACCCTTTGATCTGGAGCTACTTAAAGAAAACAATTTGAAAGGACAAGCACGAGTGTCTCATTGCATTTTGATTATGTTTAGTTTATAATATAAAGGAGGAATTTGATTTCCATGGAGCGTCCCGTCCTGATCAGTGCTGTTTTGTGGCATGTCTGTTTTAGGTTTGTTGTGTAGCTTGTTTAGCATTGTTTTGTTGAGTGAAGTGAGGAGATAAGCGGGAGAGAAAGAGCGAGATGACTTATAAAAGGAAGTGAATGCAAGTGAGAGTGTGAGTGAGTGAGGGAAAAGCAATATGAGGGTGAACAGGTGGAGAGACTGGCCAAGCTTCAGAAATTCACTTCTTTTCCAAACAAAGTCTATGCTTCTCAACTTCACTTCATGCCTCAGATACAAGGCCGAAGGTAACATAAGAGCCTAACACACGCATGCGCGCACATAACGGAAGAGGCTGGAGAGTCTAAGCTTTATGTTTGGATTGAGCATTGGATTTAAACAATTTTTTCTCCTGATATGGGGTGGCATATTCTGAAGGTAACATGAATGGCCTGATGATGCTTTACAAGGACATGGAGTCTTGTGAGGAATGTGGAGACATAAGAGTGATGTGGGAGATGATTCAGTCTTCTCGTCCTCCCGATAATGATCACAACACCAGTTTCCGGAGACACTGGACTCGGAGATTCTGCTTCAGGCCAAAGGAGACAGATTGTAAGTCATAAAAAAAGATGTTGGTCGATTAGATCGACTTTATATGCCAAGAAATTCGTTTTTGAAGCTAGCTTACATTCTGCTACCAAGGAAAGGCGATATGGGTAGATCCTGTTTTTGGTTCCTGGGGCCATGACAATTGTGTAAATTTCTTGTTAATATAAACTGTGATTACGATGAAAATGTTGTCAACCGCTCTAGTATCTGTACAGATGATGGCAGCTGGTTCTAATTGGGGAAAATTGGCCTGATGTCTGAGGTTGAATGAAATCAACAAGAGGCAGTCTGTAATAAAGTTGATCTTCGAATAATACTCATAACCTAAACCTAACAAGATGATCTGAAATAGCCGAATCTCGGGCAATGTGGAAATTCACATGTTTAATATACTATGCAATCACCGTACCGAATGCATTGCCTAAGAGCGTTGGGTCCATTATCCCATAGGTAAAACTCGCCCATGCCGAGGTACTTCCTCCAAATTTTCAGGGGCTTAACTTGAACATTATCTTCGACAGTGAGCACACGGCAGGCAAACGGATTCCTACTGCAATCACTTCTACACGTCTGATTCGGAAATGGGGAGGATTTGGCCCGGGACTGGTCACTGCATTCTTTTTTGCATATTAAGTTCGTAAATTGAACACATTGGTCTCGCATAAATGAATATGAGCCACCAATTAACAGATTGTACAGCACTGAACACGGATAAATTGCGCGTGATGCTAGGCCAAATGCAGACTACGATATCAATGACAGCAAGCTTATCTAGACCCTTAACCAATCCCTGGAACTTACTGTTTCCTTGCCGCTGACGAAGAGCACTTATGAACATTACAGTTTACGTAGCCGACGTCAATAACCTTCACATGACTGGTCTAGATTGCTTTTCCTTTCTTCAAAAGACTTAAGTTCATCAGACATATATCCTTTCATTTTCGGCATTTGAGTCCTCTGCAGGGACTTCCATGTCTGCAACCTCCTCTCTCTTGATCTCAGGAGCTCTAGCCCGTGAGCGATTCTCATCAAGAGGGTCTACGAGGAGTACCCCAAAAAACCTGATTCACGAAGGCTAGTTGGTGGCGGCGCACGAGGGTGCGAAAAAAGGCAGGTCATCAGCATATTTGGCTTATTCCGACAGTATATTAAATATATCAGATTTAATAAGTTTCTTTTATCATGGATTTTGATTTGATATTTCAATATAAGATGATAAAAGGAAAGAAAGATACTATATCTATGTGTTCTTTCGGAAATTTTCATGCACGGGGATTATTTGAGT
This sequence comes from Eucalyptus caleyi, assembly GCA_014182885.2. Taxonomy (NCBI): domain Eukaryota; kingdom Viridiplantae; phylum Streptophyta; class Magnoliopsida; order Myrtales; family Myrtaceae; genus Eucalyptus; species Eucalyptus caleyi. The sequence continues at coordinate 13,323,336 of CM024466.2, read as the reverse complement.
GGTATTTATATATTTTATTATTTCAATCAATATAATTTCATTGAGAATAAATTTCAGGAAGAAAAAGAACTAAAAAATTGATAATTATGGCATCGCCCGGTTCTCTTTTGGTGCCCTTTGTCATATCATTTGGAAGAATGAAATAGCATTCTGTTTAGAGAACAAGCTCTAGCGATTCCAACGTTGAAGAACCATCTCATTAAAGTCATCAAAGACAAGGCTTTGACTTTCAAGAACGTTACGGACACTACAAGGAATAGGAGGTTCCAGCGCAACTGGGGAATTGACCCAGTTATTTTCTCTACAGAAGAGTCCGAGCCTCATCCTTAACGTTGTCTAGCTCTCCTGCTGAGGGCGTCCCGCTTTCTCTTGTGCTGCCCATCCCCCTTGTAGCCGTTGGTTCTAACGGATGGGCTGTTTCACCATTCTCCTTGGAGGTTTGCTGGTAGCTGTTACGGTTGGCTGGGAGTTATGTTACTTGGAGTTAGCTCTGTCTTCGAAGGTTGCTTGAGGGGTGCTCTGGCTGCTGGCGGTTCCTTTCCTCCTATTTCCTTCTTTGTTGCCGTTGTTTTGCTTGTACTTGCCACTGTTTTGGCTGTTTTTCCTTGCCATTGTTGGTGGGCGTCACCGGTTGGCTGTTTGTGCCGCTGTTTGGCAATCTTTTGTTTTGTCACAGCACCTTTCCACTCGCTATAACTCCTTGTCATTTTGAGTGTAAGTTTTGGTGTTGGGATCACCTTTTTTATAATTTGGTTAAAGTTCAATATAATTCTTATCTTTACCAAAAAAAAAAATATATATATATAGATAATTATGTGAGGTGGGGTGGTAACCATATAAGATTATTTTCAAGGCTTTACTGATGGTAAATTATTTCTTAGAAATGAAGATGAAACAAAAGAATAAAAGCAAAGGGAAGTGACGTGGCAACCACTAGATGGGCCACACGTCAATTCCCATAGGGCCCGTCATGGAGCATCAACATGGTATAATAGTATTAGATTAATTGGATCCTCACACAGATTTATAGAGGTTAACTTGCTACTTGATTTTACATTCCTTGCATCATTTGCAAGCTCCTTGAGACTTGCAACTGCTGGGGCAACAAACCCCATTAGCAAGACCAACCGGATCTACAGAGAAACCAGCTTTTTATGACATCCTGGAGTTGCATAACATCAGAAGCTATTATCAACAGCGAGTTAACTCTGACATTTACACATGGTTATTGATTTGAACAGCAAGTGGACTCCAGAAGCTATAGCAACTTCCAGATCACACAGATATTATTGACTCTAACTATGAGGAACGATTCGAATGCTTTACATAGAGCAATCATAAAGTGCACGGCGTGTTATGTCAGAAGCTCTATCATACATGACCAAGTCGCCAAGATCTTCAACACAAACGCAGAAGACCTCAAAACTTATCTACTGTAAATCCAGCCCTAATAACTTCATAAGCTTCTCTGCTTCTCGTTTTCTTCAAACTGGCAGTGAAGTCAAGCTTCGATGCTTCAGAAGAAATTGACGTCACCTTCATCCAAATCATCACCTTCGTCTTCATCCCTTCTACGTCCACCAGCTTCCCTTTATTCAAAATGCCGGTTACCGTGGTGGAAAAACGTAAAACAGAGGAGTCTCTGTAGCCTACTTCACAAACTGATGGAATGAAGACAGTGAACTTTCCGGTCTCCTCATCGAACTCATAATTGGTAGCATCACGAGGGAAGATCCCTATTGGTAAATCATATTCCTTCAGAAGATCCGGCAATGGCTTTTGCATCTTTCCTGCAAAACCAAGTTATGAGTGAGGTTCATGCAAAAAAAAAAAAAGAGTCGAACAACCCTCAACCTGATGTAAAATGCTCATTCTTCAAGTTTTGTTTGCGAAGTGCATCTCAAATCTATCTAAAAAAAGTAAAAATATTGGAGAAGTAAATACCCTCGGCATAGCCTATGACAATGAAATTATGAAGATGGGTCTATATCATCAACTCTTTTTATATATTGAAAGGCAAGGCTCCAGTAAAGCAAGGGATGCAATTACACCAAATCTCTAATGAAACAGAAAAAATCATGTTGTGTATTTATAGTTATAATACCACATTATATCGGTGTTTAGATCAAATCATCCTTGCCATCAGATTCATTGCAAATGACCCATGGAAACAAGAGGCTCTCACAAGGTTATCTTTTTGTGTGGCAATAGATGCCCAAGGAGATAACTAATGGCAGACCATGATATCACATTGAGGAACTCAACAAAGGAGGTTTCTGCTGCTGGGGCATCAGCATCTATTTGGACATTTATGAGGGTCATCATGAACCTTTACTAGGGGAAAAAATCAAAGTCAGGCTGCACATTGGCAATGTGAAGCTTTTGTCAAAGGAAAAAACATGATAAAATTACTACTATAAGGGCAACTTTTCTCAGTGTACAAACAATCTGCCAGGTTATGTTCTGCAAAGAATGCTCTTCAAATTCCAGTGAGCGGAACAGGTGAGTAAGAGCGTCATTACCTAATGATTAACACATGAAAGCAAATAGTGGCACACGAGATATGTGTTAAGAGCAAACCTTTCAGTTTGTTGACCAACCATTTAGTTCCACTTTTGAGGCTTCTTGCCATTGACTGTTTTTCAAAGAGAAAACTGTTAGCAGAAAAAAAAAAAAAAATATTCCACAATCATGAATTTTTGTACGCTAATGAACTTATGAATGTGATGGTGACAACAAATTTAATTTCTTTTCTCCCCTGTTTTCTACCACTAAGCGAGAGCAGATACCCACGTGTGTTTGCACGCACGTGGAGAGAGATAGGTCTCATGCATTTTGTAGATTTCTATGCCAATAGATTTAACTTCAACCAACAAAGAATTTGAAACTTCATTACTAATCTACAAACCCACATGCATATGCTGTCTGACACGTGCTTGTCAAGACCTACATTGACCTGAGAAAATAGGACTTCTTTTCCTCAAAAACATATACTAAGCAAGCCATGACACTGATTAATAAAAGCCCTATAGTTTTTAACACGTGATTCTCATCTAAATGCATGGGGCAAAGACCTAACTTAGGATGACAACCAATCAGGCTCTGATTGGCAAAGCCATCACCGTTCATTGGCATCCACCACTACCACGCTTAAAGGATAGGCAAACTAATTAGTGCACTTCAGAAACCCTTAAAAATTCACCTAAATAAAAGACATGAGCAGCTTAAAATCAATGAGCTTTCAGCTGCAACTGAACAAAACTTTGTCAGTGCTTTTAACTACAGAAATGTGCATCAAACAAACTGCTCTCATTCCTAAAATGTGCATAGTTGGACAGAAAATCTATCAAACATTGGTGTTAGAGAGGTTTCACTTCGATGTATCTGCAGAAAAGCAAAACTACAGTATCCATTTCCATTAGGAGTTGTTAGTTGCATGTTCATTCTCAATTATCAATAACATACTCTCTAACTCCTCCACAACTGCCAATGGAAAATTTTTAGCCGAAGAGAAAAAATCTACCAGCAGTGGATCATTTTATTGAGCAAAATACGTTAATCCATCTCTTCTCCGATTACAAGAACCAGGCAAGGCGATATAAGAGAAAGTGCACGGGATGCCAAGCATACACAGATTGGTTTATGTCAGATTGAGTCGCAAGGCAGGAGACATGCAGAGACCCAATGAACTGAACCCATAATGTCATTGCCGAAATCCAATCGTTACAGGCAAGGACGACAAAACCCACAAAAGAAGCTATCCCGAACATGTCAATTTGGTCTTAAAAGAAGCAACTTCATCACCGGATCAACATGAACTGAACCCACGAATTGCAAAAATTCAAAGGGTGGGACAGAGAGACAATCCCCCGGGGGGTGTCGGAGGATAAACTCACGGTGAAAGACGGAATCAATCTCCTTGTTAGCTTTCTGGCTAAGCCAATACGACCCCACCTTGTTCATTATCTGATCCATCCCGGACCTTCTCCCGCTCCTGATGATCCGACCCTTCTGAGAATTACGCCGCAAGCTATCAGCTTCCCGAGTTCCCTCAATCCAAAACGATCAAACACGTCTCTCTCTCTCTCTCTCTCTCTCTCTCTCTCAAGCTATCAGCTTCCCGAGTTCCCTCAATCCAAAACGATCAAACACGTTCTCTCTCTCTCTGGCTGGCTCGCTCGGGGGCCTGAAGAACTTTCAGACCGAAGACCAAGGAATACAGAGTGCACGAGATGCATGCTGTCATTTTCTTTTGTTTTCCATGCCCATCCAGACTTGTCCCAATAATTTTTGTTTTTCTGCGAACTCCATTTATTTCTCAACAAATTCACCTTTTAAAAAATTCCTTAGAAATAATTATTTGTTTTGTCTAAAATAATTAGCCAATAAAAAATATTTTTATCATTGATGTTTAGAATTAAGAGAAAATAATGATAAAGTGTTTATAATGGCTTAACCCCAAGGAGAGTTGCATGATATGTATTTGTAGGAGCGAATAATTATAGAAGGATATCAATAGAAATATAATTATAGAAATGTCCCACAATATATATATATATATACTGACAATAATTCATGTCAACGCATTTTCATGGAGAGTGAAAATATTTATTTTTGTTTGTTTTTATAATAAATTATTCATTTTCTGAGTTAGACACAGATCTAAATTTATTCTGGATCTTTTTTGGCTGCGATATAAAATCTCAACTCTGCCTCACTAAACTAATCGGGTTCCGTCGGCAACCCACACCCCACCATAATCTTTTTGGTCAAATGAAGATCTTATACTAAATACATAATAAATCCCATCAATTTGCAGAATATAAGGCTGAAAAGAATTAAAATCTGACTGTCCTAAAATGAAAAGCCATGCTTATTATTTTTTTTTTCTGGGGTCCACAAAATTATGTAAGTAATCTCGCGTTCCTTTAAAATAATTTATCAAACATAGAGGTTTTCGGGTATGATCGAAAGGTACATCTTTAAAAGTTCCCAAAGCCTATAATATTTTATTTATTTATTACATAACCTAAGGACTATAAATGAAATAAAGGCATTTTAGTATTTTTACATGTCGACTTCGATAGCCGTCCCAAACCCTTGGGTTCTTTTTCAGCCTACCTAAAACCGGTCCTGCTACCAAAAACCCAAAAGTTGTTTACATCCTCTTAGGCTTACGTTTGGTTGTCCGAATTTCTAATCGGGATAGGACTGGATAAGATAGGATATGAATTTATGAGATTTTTTTATATTCTGTCCATTGTTTGGTGAATCGCAGTATTAAAGTCGGATATACTCACATCATATTATCTACATTTTTTTGATATAAACGTCATATCGTTACAAATGAACCTAAATGTTCATAAATGGAGATGGTGAAAATCTCTCATAACACTATTCCTTAAAATTTCTACTTTCATAAAGTCAGATATGTTCACATCATATCATATACATTTTCCCATTTCATCATTTTTTAATAAAATTTTATCAAATAGTAAACTGTATTAACATACCTAAAATACAAAAATACCTAAAATATATAATAAATATATAAATATTTAATTTATAGATTGAATGTTTATTATAAGATAGAATTGAAGTTGAATATATAAATTAAAATAAGATTAATTAAAAAATACTTTTTTTATTTTTTATTTTAATTTCTTAAATTAGAATTCATATATTATTTATATTGAAATATAATTTCAATTTTTTAATTAATAAGTTTGTTATTTAAGAAAAATAACTTTTCTATTATTGACATTAGAAATCCTATTTACTTTTATCCCACCCCCCCATAGGATAATTTTATCCTGTCTATATCCCCCTTATATCCCATTTTATCCTCTCCTGAGCGAACACCAAACATAGGATAAGATAAATTATATCCTATCCCGAATTTTATCCCAACTACCAAATGCAGCCTTAGGGTTTGGACGGGTCGGTTACCTGATTATACTCATCATGCTCCCTCCCCTACTCTTAGCTTATTTAAATTATTATATACTTAGAGGATAATGACATAAATGATTTATAAACTTTGGCTCAATATGCAATGTGATCAACATTTATTCAATATGGTCTCTAAACCTTTAGTATTTGTTCAATTTAGTCTCCGAACTATATAAAAATGTTCAATATTTTCCTTCTATTAATTCAACTTCAAGAACAATATTAAATATTTTCATATAATCTCACAACAAAATTGAACATACACCAAAAGTTTGGGGATCATATTGAATGATTTATAAGTTTAGGGATTACATTGTATTTGGGTCAAAGTTTAGATATCATTTATATTATTTCTCCTATGCTTCATGAAGGAAGGCAACGTCCCATCCAAAGCTCGGTTTCCCCATTGATCGAGGTTGGGATTTTTGTCCAAGCGGGCCAATGGGCCACTAAAAAGTAGCCAAGCCCGTCCATTTGATTAGGTCTAGTCAACAACTATGATGACCTACCTCAATTCTATCTAGAGGTGGCAAAATGGAGGTGTTCAATTCAAGGTTAGGTTTATAGTTGGTGATTTGGGAATTAGGGCTTAGCTTGTATTTTCTGAGAGAACAGTTTGTGATACATATGATAAAATTTCTAGAACAAAAATTAATTTTTATTCCCTAGACAAGTTTCTGAGCAAAGAAACGCGTTTAATAATAACTTAAAATTTATATTTCCAGAATAGAAATTTGTTTGATAACAAAATAAAATTTCTATTTTCAGGGGGTGGCAAGACCGCAGGCAACCCTTACCAAAAAAAAAAAAAAAGACCACAGGAAATGGGCGGCAGGCATCTGACGTATGATGCCCAAAAACAAGCCACGGGCAATGGGCAACCCGCAACTAGCATCTAGTGTTCCATGGGTGGTGGGCAGTGACGAGAGTAAACAATAATAAGTTTTTTCATTTATCACTTTTGTTTTAGAAATAGAAAAGCTAAAAGTTTTAATTTCTGATTTTTATTCCAAATCTATTTTTGAAATAGAAATCTTTTCAGAAATATGTTACCAAATGGATTTATATTCCAAACCTGTTTCAAGGAATAAAAAAAATAAAAAAATAGAGAAATATAAATTTTTTCATGTGCACCCTTAGTTCTCTTGGCCTCATGGTTTAGTGCTAGAGTGCAAAATATAATCCCCACGAGGCATTGCGTGCCTGGCTTGGGTCAAGTGCAAAATGCAATCTTCAAAAGTAGTCTTCATCTCTCTGTCTTATTTTATCAATCTTTGAACATGGGGGCGACGACGACTCCTCAACATCAGGTGTCCCGTTCCATCCTCAAAAGGTCAAGCGCCATCTCCTTCTCGAACAGTGCCCTCTTCCATCTTCAAAAGGTCAAGTGCCCGTCGTCTTCTCGGACGGTAGAACGGGACCAGAACTGAGAGCCCCCGCGATTGCGGTGAGCCAAACCTTCTGATCAAACCCAACAACAACCCTTTGACCCTTCATCACATGCCTGTTCAATCCTCCAACGCTCGTTTTATAGGGCTGAAACATTGCGCAGGAATTCATGCCCATCGCCAAAATAGCTCAGCATGTAACAAACATGACGGGAATTGATTTCACGGAAGTTGATTTCCACAAAGGCACGTTGAGATGCCTTAAATTTTCGAGTATTCATCATCTGAACAGGGAGCATTGCTTATCAGCATCTCGATCCTTAGATTCAAGGCGTAAGGCGTTCAGGACATGACATCCACGCATTCGAGGGTTGAGATGCACTGTCGAGGAAAAACTGAACTCCTAGAGCATGAATAGTTTCTCGACATCCGTATGTTAAATCTTAAGGAGCGCGTTAGATATTTCCTGTCCTTGCTTTCGGTCTACGGAACATCTAGAAGACTTTCAGTACAAAATTGCGGGTTCCTACTACCCCAGTTCGTCACGAGACCATGCAACTCAAGAATCATGGAATTGCATGCGCTTGCGTTCGGATTGGCCTATTATTTTCTCTTTGCGTTTGTCCTTTGGCATGCATTGTTTAAACATGTCGCATGTGCATATGTCAAGTTCGTTGTTTTTTTGGTAGGATAGGAACGATTGCATATGACACATTTATGAGAATATTCTATTTGAGTACTTTGAATTCTTCCAATCTTATCATATGCCTATTTGAGTCCCGTAGAGTAATTGAAGAAAAGACTACGTTATCAAAACTAAAAAGGAGACAAAAGCAAGGATCTTTATCGGTAAAGATGCTAACCTTTGATAACCATTCGTATCTGGAAGCATTTCTTTTTACTGATATTCAAGGATGTAGGCAAATTGTCTCGTCTAAGGTTCACTCTGCTCACACAATAGTGAGCGTCAGATATCAAGTTGCTCTATTTGGAAGTGCTGTGATTTAAATTTTAATATATTGTATTTAAATTGTAATGTAATGTATTCAAATCAAGCGCTTAATCACTTAACAATTTCATATATTAAGTCTAGTTGTGAGGTATCATATTAATTTCTCATAATCTTTTATGGAAAAGTAGATCATACATCGCTAGTGTAAAAAGAAAAAGTAGATATTACATAGAAGAATCTTTATTCTTCTTTGATTTGAGAATTTCAAACGTGAGGAGGAAGACTGACCTGTGGGGAGAGTGACATTGGGTTGGGAGCTTGAACCAGCTATTTGACCGGGCGGGTGTGGTTTGACTAGCCAATCCATCGTTGTCAAGATATTTTCGATACGTTGGCATATTGAGTATTTAACCTAGCAATTATAGTTAATTATTGGATAGATTGATCTTGACTAGACATCACTTTAATCTTATTTCATTGGAGCATGTAATGATGCTGATATTATCTGAAAAGTTACACATACATTGATCCCCATAATGAGAACGTGATTTATTATATTCTTTTACTACTTGTCATCTATAAACTGTCATTTGACACTATCGACAACCTGTCAATAGTAACATATAAACAATTACACGGACACTTGGGCATGATCTCTCTCCATCTGGCTCTCTCTCTCTAGAAAAATGTCTCTCCCATCCTTAAGCCCATATACTCCTCTTTTTTTTTTTTGTGACCTAGGGAACCCCGTACGGCCGGCAGCCAAAGGTAAACCACTGGGAGCGACACGTGCTAGCCACCACACACATACCACCAGGTAAGTCGCCAAGAGACTCAAAGATAGCCTTCCTACAACGCGTTGCAGGAGCTTCGAATACTAGACCTCCTTGATAGAAGTCTAACGCCTATCCAGTTGAGCCACCACGGTGGATGGTCCCATATACTCCCCTTTTTCCCTCTAAATTTTCTCTCATTTCCAATGCTAAGTTAAGTATCGAAAGGTCAATCCAACCCCGAAACCCTCAGCTCTAATTTCTGGTGCCAGATCAAATCCCCAGTGGAGTTTCAGATAGAGTCCGTGATTCCCGTACCAAGCTTCTAACATCTAGCATACGAAGCACTCAACTAACATATGGCCACCATAATAAATGCCAAAACTATAATAATCCATCGGGGAGAGCTCGAAACGCCGTTTTTCCAATGGGTAGAAACAGCAGAAATTTTACAGCATGGGAAAAGAAAAATCGGTGGTATATCTGTTAACAATGACAGTAAAAATATTTTTTTTTTATAATTTATTTTTATAAGCAATACAAACAATTATTTTTAGTAAATTGTTTTACAAATCATTCATTTTTTGCCAAAATAGACACACCCAAAGTAACTTTTTACGGCTTTTAAAATCCTAGAAATCCATCAATGTTCAGCAGTTGGGAGAGGTGTGGTGACTAGTAAACACATTTTTCATTCTTGTATATTTATAAACTTATCTTATATTAGTCCTAAATAGTATATTCATTTTCTCAAGTAATTAACATGTAAACAACGCTGTAATCAAATCCCTCCAACTCCCTCCCTTTTTTTTTTTGTAATTAATAATCTTCCTTTCTTTTCTATTTACCTCTATCAGATCTAATCTCGTATAAAGATAGAAAATTGTGTAAATTGGATTTATGGTTAAGAACGGAGTTTTGTCATCGAGCCACATCGTCCCATATCTCAATACTCTTTAGACTGATTAGAAGAAAAAAATCTCAGTTATCTCACTTACTCTACTATAAATGCACATTAGACACATTTTTTCAATATTAATTATATAAAGTAATTTCAATGGAGGGTATAGTATAGAAAATAAAGCCATTTCATTTAATTATATTGTAATGCACAGCAGCAACATTTGTTTATGACATATTAGTAATACAAATTTCTTTTGGTTGTAAATTAAATCCATAGATGAAATAAAGTGCATACATGATTTCCCCACCAACCAAACATGTATGCTTCAACTTAATAAATTATAAGATAACCGTGACATATCATTTTATGGAGCTTCTTAGCTATGTCGATAACTATCACCAAAATAATGCAAGTTGCAATTTTAATCTAAACTTTCTTTTTCATTGTATAAGCGAAGTTACGCACTTCAATTATTGCATGGAATTTTTGAAAATTAAATAACTATTGGCGTTATTCATCTTTCCGAACAAAAGTGTTGGTTCAATTCCTGCATTTACTATCACATAGAGAATCTTATTGCTTCATATTGGAAAAAAAAAATATTGTAAGGCTATAGTTAGCAGCACAGTGAAAAAATAAATTAATTTCAAAGATCAAAGCTTTCATTGATTTCAAAGACCAATTTTAAAATAGACTCCAAAACTGATTGCGCAAAATGCGGTAAGACTCGACTTTTTCCCCTATTTTTTTCTTTTCCTGGTCAATATTTGTTTTCTCTTTTCGATGCTCATCTTTGTCCGGCTCAAGTGCTGACTTTTTGACTTCCCATCCCTTCCTTTAAGTTGATGAAACTGCCTTTCGGAAGGAAGGAACTAGCTTTCACTTTTTACCTCAATTATTAAAGGAATAGAATAATCAAATATGAAACCACGAATTTTAAACTTTTACAATAGTTTAACACCGGTCCTGCAAAATCTCATAAAATATTTGTCAATCAGTAACTGACCTCAGCCCTTGAGGGTACCCTTTGATTTCCATTAGCTATCTAGTACGTATAGTACCATCTTGTAACACCCTCCTAGTTGATGTATATATATCAAATCATGTGTGCTCGCATGCCCATGTGTGTCGACGCAGAATTACTCAAATTTTCTACCATGGTTTATATTATTTAGTTATATAATATCAGTAGAATAATATTTCCACAAATCTTTTTTAGAATTTTTGCAACGCAGGATTTTTTTAATAGGTATAGTAATAATCTTGGGATTTGTCTTGAGGAACACTAGATTGATACGTATGCGATGATGTCAATGCTCTGTGCACTTGACCATATATACATGAGTGTGGGGTTTGTATTCAAACCCAGGTGGGAGGACGCAGCCGGCAATATGAGGGAGAAATGGAGAATCAAATTAAAGACAAGGAATGGTTTTCTAGAAGATAATATATGTACAAGTGGGACTATATGTATTGAAGAAAGATAACTTAAAAAGCATGGAAGCAAAGTTAAAATGGTCGGACCACCTTCGTCAAACCATACACACTTCAGTGCGTAACGCCTATTCTGCATGATAAATTAGCATGACAATAACAACTAGATAAATATCATTGTTTATCTCTTATAGTTTCCACAAATCTTTTTTAGAATTTTTGCAATGCGGGATTTTTTTAATAGGTAAGGTAATAATCTTGGGATTTGTCCTGAGGAACACTAGATTGATACGTATGCAATGATGTCAATGCTCTGTGCACTTGGCCATATATACATGAGTGTGGGGTTTGTATTCAAACCCAAGTGGGAGGATGCAGCCTGCAATATGAGGGAGAAATGGAGAATCAAATTAAAGACGAGGAATGATTTTCTATACGATAATATATGTGCAAGTGGGAGTATATGTACTGAAGAAAGGTAACTTAAAAAGGGTGGAAGCAAAGTTAAAATGGTCAAATCACATTCATTGAACCATATATATTTCAATGCATAACGCCTATTTTGCATGATAAATTAGCATGACGATAATAGCTAGTTAAATATCATTGCTTATCTCTTACAGTTTCCTGAGAGGCAAAAAAACCATATTATCAGGAAGGAAAGTGTAAGGCACATGTTTTCAATCATTAAAATTTTGGAACTTGCATTGAAAACGAGCTTGATCGGTCCATTGTAGAGATAACGCCGTGGCAAAATTATCGTGAAAAAGTGTGCATGCAATCACCAATTAATGGAGCTATCTTAGCACATCAACATGTCACGTCAGGTATTACTTTTTCCCTAAATAAAATTTGCTCGTCAGCAAGCATGAAAGCCAACCCCGATATGGCTGTTGAATCATGCGGCCATAGAACAAGATAGGAGCAACACGAGTGGATCACGTCAAGGCAGAGGGAAAGACGAAGATTTAATTGGGGGAACATGGAGAAACGGAGAGAGGCCTGCTTTGGCATCGCGTGGGGGAGTGAACGTCGCTTCCAATCCCACTATAATAGAGAGAAATTTCTCAATTGGGTCCTTTTGTTTCCCTAAATTAGTTCATGAAGAGTTCGCAACTGGGTCAGGCTCGAAGCACTTTCGTTGTCCTTTCGTCCATGTTCCTATTTCCTTCCTCAAGTTGAGACCCCAATCAATTTGAGGATTGATTTTTTTTTGGGAGTGCTTCGTGATGACTAATTGACCCTAAGTCAAAATGGAATGGGCAATAATTGGCACGTCCTTCGTTGCAATAAACAAATGCATTTGATACTAGAGTAGCACCTCATGGTGGAAGATTGCAAAACCGAGTTCGAGTTGAAGGTTTTGGCACAAGTGCACACGAGACATGTGTTAATCGTACCTAAAAGAAAGATATTCTTTTTCAATATGTTGATTGAACATAACACGAGAAACCCAGTGCTTTGGAAAACAGAAATGATAAAATTTCTTTATTTGGGTTTTCAAAGGTATTTTGGAACATTTGTTAATAATATCCTTTACCATTTTCACTAAAGCTAATTTTCTTAAGACAATTAAGTAACAGAATATTTAAGTGCTCCATTTTCACTCCACACATACAGTTTTCTTTCTGGAAAATAATCTAATTAGTTAAAAATCTATTTTAGGATGTCAATTCAATTTTAAATTTTCAAATTTTGGCAATTTAATCCCAAACTGCATGAAATTTCAATATAATCATTTCGATCAACTTTTGCTTAAAAATTGTTATACCTAGTGGTGTGCCACTTAAGATGCTTGACTATGATTGGACCGTTATATCAATAATTTCCAACAAAATAATTTCCAACAAAAATTGATTAGAAGGATTGTTGGAATTTCACGCAATTATTAATGACTAAATTGACAAAATCAAAAAATTTAAGATTGAATCAGCATCCATATAATAAGTTTGGAACTGATCGGATAATTTTCTCCCTTTCCTTTCCCCATGTCACCTCTAAGTGCACTCGATACCAACGGACAAGCTGTGCTACTTTCTACAGAGATAGTGAGCTTTGTCATGTATGATTTATTGGGCAGTCTCATTTGAGAAGCGTCCTCTTATGTTCCTATGATTTTGCAAACAATAATTCAACTTTTTTTTCCCGGGGGGGGGGTGTTGTTTGTTAGTATATAGGTGTTTTTATATAGGTCCTGAAGTCAATGGTCATAGAAGTTAGCCCAGTTAGTACCTAGGATTTAATATAATTTATCTCATTATTTACTAAACTTATGTAAAACAGAGGCCGGGTATAAGGCTGGGTACCAAATTCTAGACACTCTTTATGACCACGTACAGTGTTCCGTGGGAGAATCGAAGAGCCTTTTATACTTTTATCCTTGTAACATATGAGAGCACGAGAAAAATAATGAAATTTGGTGATGCAACATGCAATAAACATTATAAGAATGGGAGGCGTTGAGTTGACATGGGGAGGTCAAGGTTGGAATTTTAGGTATCAACAAAGCAATTAATTTTAAAAAGAACAAGTTGCAAATTGATGGGGTGCAATCGTTGGGAGGGGATGATTAAGATAGATCGATAATTATTTTTTCTTTCCCAATGATCAAGGTTGAGCCATGGACCACTTGTCACTTTTTATTTTTTCCTATTTAATTGCAATTATTATTGTATTTTCCAACTTGAGATATAAGGCTCGTAACAATAGGAGCTGATAGGACCGCCCTTTAAATTTGAAATAAAACCGGGACCATCTGCACTTGAGCAAAGTACCGCGCCTCTATGTCTAAGGGTCCCTAATTTTCTTTACTTTTTTTTTCAAAAACCCTGTACAGTATTAAAGACTACAAATTAATACACACACTCAAGCTTAATTTGAAAAAAAAAATACTAATAATGAAAATCTGCCACAGTAGTAATAGAATTCAGGCCATGACCATTTATTTATTCTTTCTTCAACGGACAAGCTGGCACTGGTTTTTTGAATTTCGCCCGTGCCATTACCGTATTGACTAGTTCTCGAAAATCGTTGATTTATTCTCGCCGTACATTTTTTCTTTTATTTCTTAAATGTATAGAAATACTGTTATCGCATTTATCTTGCTCAGTTGCACCATCTGTCATAAATAAACATTACTTATATGAGAAGTCTTCGTATCCGCAATAGGGAATCTGACCAAGACCCCTTCTTAAATGGACAAACTTCGGGACCGTTTCGAGATGTTTATATCGAGTCGTGCAGGTTGAATTGCAATGGTTCGTGGATGACATGTAAGATAATGCCTCCACTAGACAAACCGTTTGGTGTTCCTCTCTTTCTTGGAGAAAAATCCATTTCAAAGTCGTTGAATTCTAACAGCCTTCAGCCCAATCCCCTGGCTTTTGGAATACCTTTCGTAAACTTACAGTCGACTTTCAAGACAAGAACTTTAGGATCACTCTCTCATGGCATTTCCTTTGGGATTTTTTTAACGACCAGAAGGGTTGATCTTGTTAAAGCGTTTCTCAATTTCCAGCCGAATTCGAGGTTGGATTGGAGCCAAACTACGACGTTTACGAGGCGTGCCCCAACCAAAAGTATAGGCTAGGCAGTCAGGAAAGCCTGGGCGCCGCCTAGTAGGCCATTCTAGGCATTGGTCGGGCAGCCGACTTGGAACCCTAAGGGCTCTTGATTCTGCCCCTGTAGCGGGTGCCTGAAGGCAATTTGACTTGGGAAACTCGGGATTTAAAGCTTGTTTTTAACCTAGTTTCATAACTCATACTTTGGAGCAACCAAGACAAGAGATAAGATTATCTTTCTGTGAGTTTTCTAAGTGAGTAACTTGTAAAAAAAAATATGAAATAACACTTATGAGTATGCTATTGATGTGATCAAGAGATGGAAAACTTTAGAGCAATTGAGTATAATACTCCAGATTTAAAGTGGATTTCTTTGTGGCTTGCTCTATCTGTGAAATAGGTACCGATCTTCAGATCAAATCATATAAATCTCTTATATTGTCCTTGTTGCTTTCTTTGGTAATTGTGTTCTCTCACGTGTGATGCCTAATTGCAAGATCTGATAGCTTTTCGTAATTTTGCAACAATTATATGAGAGCTAAGGTTACTGTTTCTAAAATTGATTTGGGGCCTTTGCTTGTCTCACTATCTAGAATGTTATGTTAGCAATTGTGTCTAGAGTGAAGATTGAAATTGAGAAGGAACAACTTTGGGTTGTAGAGTATTAACATGCATGCTTGTTAACAACCAAGAGTTTGGCAAAGGCATTGGATGGCAAAAATAAATTATCAGAAATGATGAAACATACTGATAAGGTTGAGCTAATGGGGAAGACAAAGAGCATAATGTTGTTGAATTTGTTAAATAAGCTGTTATTAGAAGGCTAAAGAGAATGATGTCTTACTGTTGTGGGGAAAACCCAAGACCCTTTATTTGATGAAGGGTTCAAAGAATTACTTGTATATGTTAAAAATGATGTTTCAATTCCAGTGATTGAAGGCATTGAAACCCATTTAGATGAGTTAAACAAATTTATGACGAACATAAAGGATGTTACTTAGGCTTTTCTTGATGAGATACAAGGCATGATGTTACTGGTGCACCTATCGGCTCCTTTTGAAAACATTGATGCACCTATAAAGAGGTTTACAAGAAGATAACTTGGCACAAGATATAGCACAAGATTTGGTTAACAATGGAGGGTTTGGAGGTAGCAAATAGATTAGTCATTTAAATCAAGTTCCAATTTTTGGAATCTTTGGTGTTGTCACAATGATGATGTAGGATATTAAAGGAGATATTGTCTGAAGTACAAGAGATAAAGGAGTTAAGGTGGAGTCTGCATGCAATTATAATGTTGTTGTTACAACAAACAATAGTTCAATTGATATTGATGATGCCTTAGTGATTACCATGACTCATCAAGTAATGATTGGATGTTTACATAACGTGGCTTCTCATGGATATTGAAGTTTACTACTTACCGTTGCATAGAGGGTAATAAAGTGCCTATGGGAAATGGTATTGCTTGTGAAGTAGTGGTAATAGGAAGAATCCAGATTAGGATACATGATGGCATTATGAGGACATTGACTATTGTAAGGCATGTATGTATGCCAATGCCTAAGGGCATATCGGCTGAGGAAGAACTTTATTTGGCCGTGTGCTCTTGATAGGGTGATACTAGATCTCCCTTGAAGGTGGAGTTTTGGATGTCTCTTGAGGTGCGTAGACTATGACCCCAGGGAAGATAGAGTGCAAGTTATTTCTCTTCCAATGAATGACAATAATGGACTTGTCTACAAGATCCTCTAAGGCTTCTAATTAGGACACGACGTATTGATCACACATAAGGCTCATACACATGAGTGAAAGAGAGATGATGATTTTGAGTTAGAGGAGTTTATTGAGAAGTCACAGGATTGAGAAGCTAAATTTATGTGAAGATGGTGACAATAGTGGTTGTGGGAGAGTGAAATTTGATGCGATAATTCAAATGACTAAGGAGATTGTATGCTGCGTTCACTTAGATTTATCGTGACCCTTTTATTTTTCATCTAAGGGAGGTGCCTAATATGTGCCGTCATTTTTTATGATGTTTAAAAAAAAAAAAAGAAAACACCATAAATGGTTCATGAATTTTAGTTTAATGTACAATGTGATCTCTGAATTTTTAAATTTTCAATGTGATCCCTAAACTTTGGTACATATTCAATTTAGTCCATGAATAATATATTATAATGTTCAATGTTGTCCTTAAACTTGAATTAATGAAAAGACAATATTGAACATTTTTATAAAGTTCAGAGATTAAATTGAATATATATCAAAAGCTCAAGGAACACATTGAATACAATGAACACTTAGGGTTCACATTACATATTGAGCTAAAGCTCCGGACCACATTGAACAAATTAAAAAGTTTAAGAATCACATTGTACATTAAGGCAAAGCTCATGAACCATTTATGTTTTATACGTGAATTTAGCATAAGAGCAAGGTACCTGGTTGTTTCAAGTCATGGAAGGTGATATTTGAAGAGCATCTCAGAATGAAGATCATGTTCATGAGAATCGACAAAGTTCTAATAGTGAAACATTACACTTCTACCAATGCATTTGCAAAACTCAAAAACAAAATGTAACTAAAAGGACTTCTTGTTTACTCTCTAATTCCAAATTAGATGTGGATTTTTAGCTAAAGTAGAGAATATTGCCTGTTGGTTAGTGAACATATCGCCATCAATAGGTAAGCCTATTGATTACATCGAACTAGAGTGCGGTGAAAAGAAAAGTGACAATAAAAGATAGGTTGAAAACCTTTACTGGATAGGGATAAAAAGAAGTGCTCTCTTGTATTGTACTTGCATAGAAAAAATTATCTTTGATCACCATTTAGCGACTGATATGGCATAAGCGATTATCACATTACTCGCATGATGTTCGACCAAACCTTTTTATATTTAAATTTAAATCTCTTACTTTTTCATAAATACTTCCACAGAAAAACTTATCTTTGATTACCATTTGGGACTGACATGGCATAGGTGACTTTTATATTGCTCACATGATATGGGTTCAATCAAATTATATTTAAATTTAACTCTCTTATATTTTATAGGAAAAACCACTAAAAACTATAAATTATGCATACCGTGACATATTTACTTTAAACTTCTTTTATAACACAAAAAATCCCAAACTTCTACCCATGAGATGCATTTACCCAAAGCTTGTACCAATGTAATACAATTACTCAAAAAAAAAAAAATTCATCAAAAACCCTAGATCTGTATCCGCCTAACATATTTACCTCAAAATTTAGGATAAATAGACCACATGAGTAAAAATTTGGGGTTTTTGGTGTTATGAAAAAATAATTTGGAACCACCCACCGTTGCAGCGTAGAGGGTAGAGCTTGTGTTCTCCATCGAGGAGAACCAGGTTCGAAGCCTCTGCGAAACAAGGAGGCTATGGTGCCTTGCCCGGAGTGCGTGGATGATGATTTCCTGGGCGCTCCATAAGTTTGGGTTTTTGTGTTATCAAAAAATAATAATAATAATAATTTGGAGTCACATGCATAAGTTTGGATTTTTTGTGTTATCAAAAAATTTTATAATAAATGTGTCATTTATAAATTGTAGAATTTGTTTACATTATAAATAAAAATTTGAGACATATATATTTATGATGAGCATCGTTTAAAATTTTTTGTGGCTCTTTTCTTCTTTATAAGCCGTACATTAGTCACGTAAAGTGACCGTGACACGAAACACATTCCTCGTATTTGTTACCTCCCTCTTCCACGGCCTCTCATTGAAGTCCTCTTCTCCCTCCCTCCCTCTCTCTCTCAACATCACCCACTTGGAAGAAAGAACAAACGCAGCCACCTCTGAGGCAGTTGGAAAGTGACTCACACACACATACACTCCCATATATACATAATATTATATTATATACATATATATATACACACACAACTAGCCCAGAAAAAAGTGTGCTTATTTTACCCACCAACCTTCAAATTCATTCATCAACCTCTCAAAGTTCCCCAGCCAATCTCTCTCTCTCTCTCTCTCTCTCCATTACCACCACCTCCACCTCCACCTCCACCTCCACCATCCCCTCCCTCCCTCTCTCTCTCTCTCTCTCTCTCTCTCTCTGTTTTTCCCTTTCTCTCTAGCAGAAATTGAAGAAGCAACCATTGTGGTTTCCCCCAATCCTGACGCCATGCCCTCCAACGCCCCTCAATCCTCCGTCCTCCTCCACCGCATCAACCCTAACCCCAACCCGGCCGCCGCCCCCGCCACGACCGCCACCACGTGCCACGACTACCCGAAGCGCACCCCCCTCGCCGGGTGCCCCGTCCCCGAGGCCGCCGCCCTCCACCACACCTACGCCGTCGGCCCCGACCAGTGCTGCTCCGCCGTGGTGCAGCGCATCGACGCCCCGCTCCCCACCGTCTGGTCCTTCGTCCGCCGCTTCGACCACCCCCAGGCCTACAAGCACTTCGTCAAGAGCTGCCACGTCCTCGCCGGCGACGGCGACGTCGGCACCCTCCGCGAGATCCGCGTCGTCTCCGGCCTCCCCGCCGCCAACAGCACCGAGCGCCTCGAGATCCTCGACGACGAGCGCCACGTCATCAGCTTCAGCGTCGTGGGCGGCGACCACCGCCTCGCCAACTACAGGTCCGTCACGACCCTCCACCCCACCGCCGACGGCCACGGCCACGGCCACGGCCACGGCGACGGGGAGGGCACCGTCGTCGTCGAGTCCTACGTCGTCGACGTGCCCCCGGGCAACACCAAGGAAGAGACCTGTGTCTTCGTGGACACCATCGTCCGCTGCAACCTCCAGTCCCTCTCTCAGATCTCACGCAACCTGGCCAGAAACATCAACGACGGCAATAACAACAGCAGCGGCAAACCCTTCTCTCCGTGAGCGACCGATTTTTTCCATGTCCGTTCTTGTTCCTGTAATTTTTGACCTTTTCTCCCCTTTATTTTTCTCTCTTTCGATTTATTATTATTTAGATATTATCAATGTGTTCTTCCGGTGTTCCGGCCTCCCCTGTCGATACGCCCGTCGTTTTCCGTGAGTAAGCCCGATGTGTGTTGCCCCGTCGCCGAGCAAGAAACCTTTCGGTCCAATCCGAATCTTGTTTAATATACTATTATTACATGAATTTACTTGCTGTTGGTCTTCTAGGGTTTTTCTATTCTTGATCTGAATTATTTTTTTCCCATCCTTTCTTGTGAATTTTTATCTCAAGTTATCAGCAACCGCAATGACATACTGCATTTCTGGAATTTCTGTCCCTTTTTTCCTTGTTTTCTATAATCACATGCAATGCCATTTGGGAGAAAACTCTCTCTTATATTTTTTTCGTTGGTGCTTTTATTATTTTCACTTAAAATGGGAATCCAAGAGGAAGCGAGCGAAAATGTAGGACCTTTTTTTTTTTTTTTTTTTTGGAAATCGCGAAAATGTAGGACTGGATTGCTAGCTTTAGTACAATTTCGGGGGTTAAAAAAAGGAAGAGAGAAGAAAGAACAAACGACCAGGCGAAAAGGGGGGCATGCCATGCTCTGAACTTCCAGAAGTTAAGCCGGATTGCCCTCTTCCTGTGGGCAAGAAAGGCTAGAGATATTTACAAAACCACCCCCTGTATAAATGATTCCTCGCAAATATCTTCTTCTCATTAAATGAATAGATGGGTTCGTCAGGAAATAATTTGATAACAGCCAGTGGGAAATCATACCGGGTAATTTTCCCTCTGTTTTTTTTTTTTTTTTAATAATAAAAAAAAAAAGAATTGATGAACGCAATTTTGGGGGCAGTGTTTTTCTGAGGGCGGACATGTGGGGGGGTGTAATTGCAAAAAAGAAAAAGAAAAAGGAATTGAGAAAAATAAGAGGTGATGGGAATCCAACAGCTAGATCAGAGCAAAGCGCTGCAACTTGCTTGGGCTTCTTTTGTGTGATTAATCAATCAAGCTTTGCAAGTGGCTGTTTTTAAAGTGAGGGTATATCTTGCAAGTTGCACCTTGTTTTCTTCTGCTCTTCTCTCTCTCTCTCTCTGTCAGATAAAAAGAAGTGCAACTCTCTCTCTCTCTCTCTCTCTCTCTCTCTCTCTCTGTATATATATATATAATATTATATAGATATATATGTGGTGAAGGAAGGTGTTGTAAGGAAGGAAGGTGGGGGTGTGTGTATGTGAGAGTTTGAATTGAATATGAATATGAGGGAGATTGCGCAAGTTGCAGACAAGTTGACGAGGAGAAGGAGGGGGGGCATTGGCTTTGAACGATACCCTCGTGTACTATTTCTGTCCCCTTTTGAATGCCTTCACGCCACCCTTCCATTCTCCCATCCTTCCCCTTTAAGAAGAAGAAGAAAGAAGAAAGTTAAAATGGAAAACAGCAATCACACGTACTTCCTTGTCTGCAAACAGGGACATCCCTTTCGACTTCCTAAAAATCGCGTGTGTGGGTCACGTTATCAGCGAACCTCTTATTGGATCCTTTCGTAATGCCAACGAGGCTGCATTGACGATGAGTTTCACCTGTCTCCAATCCTAAACGTGAATCATGCGAAGTAATTATGACTCCGATAGAACTTATGCGGCTCTTATTGATTTGTGACAGCTGATTTTTGAAAACAACCTTGGAAGATCGAAAGGAATGCTCAAGTGGGGTGTGAACGGTTGACTGAGATCGGAAAAATCGGGTTAGAAAAAATCTCGTTGACTCTCGTGAGACCGGCTAGCCTTGACGCGAACCAAATTCTCACCCGTGGCCGCCATCTAACTCTTGTTCCAGTGGTAGAAATAGCAGCCAAAAGAGACAAAGAGCTGGCACAAGGAACTGGATTGAAATTTTAGCTGCAGCAGGAACATCATTTTGAAACCATTGCCTTATCAACATCCGGAATATGCATCATGCTTAATGTCAAAAAAAGTTGTGGAGCACTTCGCAAATCTCTATCATCTTTCTTTTCGTGACATTTTGAAATTATATTTTTAAAAAAAAAAAGGATGAATTCTTTACATGCTTCTTTGTCTTTACTGAAATAAAAAATTTCAACTATCTCTATTCACGCGTAACAAGTGCGCTCCTTATATATGCAAAATATAAATTTTGTTTGGTCGTCAATGGATGCTACCGTGATTCCGGCGGGTGGTCTTACAAGGAAGGTTATTGTCAACACCTGCGACTTCACGGCAAATCTAAGTTTCTCTGTTTTCCTTGTAAGTCATTTATTTAACTAACTTATTTATTGCATAAGATTGTATCCATGGCCATTATTTATGTCTGGTGGCGTCGTCCCCAGTGAAAGATGGCATACGGCAGAATTTCTTAACTTATCCTCACCATAAGCCATCGGACTCTTTATACTGGCGGCATCAAAACCTAATCGTGAATGATCGTGCACTCAGCTTCAATTTGTCTAAAATAAAAGAATATTTTTATCTTAGGGGCAATGCCCTTAACAATCTTTTTGCAGAATATTAAAAATATCATTCCCTAATTAGATTTATCAAGTTGCCTAGGAGCAACAAGGTCGTTTAAGGCTTTCTCAAATAATTTTCTTCTTCTTCTTCCTCAAATAATTTTCTTAGAGAACTAGATCAATTCCCATTGATCTAATTCTAGGATCTAGTGAGACTCAGACCAGGAACCTAGTTTTAGCATTGTTTGAATCAGAAATTTGACCAGTTGGGTATGTTCAAGATCAGAAATTTGAGTTGGGTATATGATGTTTATATCTTTTTATATTGTAATTTCTTTGTATATTTAATAAGTGAATATTTTATTTAATCTCTTCTTTATTTTAGATATGGATTGTATTAATGAGGACATCATCATTAGCAAATAGAGTTTACAAGTTGAAGGGGAATGAATATATGTGGTGAGGCTTTCTAATAATTATTTTAGTTTAATTAATAGTAATTTTAATTTAAAATTTTTATTAAGCGATTAACTATGTTTTTGTTTCTTTTGATTTTAGGTGGTTATAATTGAGAGCAATTTTTCATTGATATGGATTATTGCTATTGGCAAATTAGAAACTTCATGTTTGTTGTTGCGCTCACTTTTATTTTGTTTAACTAAAAATGAAAAAAAAAAAAAGGGGCAGTTTTTGAATAGACCCTATAACCTATGACTGGAAAGATTTCAAGTTCCGGATATGTAAGGTCCGAGGTTCCATGTGAAACCTAAATGAACCCTAAAGCCATTCAACTTTAGTTAGAACCATTGTCCCAACCATTTTAGGTGCTGCTAATTCCGCACCTTAAATGACTTAATTCACCCTTTTTTTTAATTTAATTGACTCAAATATCCATTAAAGAGACATATCCATCCAAAACCCTTCTTCCATTAATTTTTCTCTCTAGTCAATCAATCTTGAGCCTCATTTCCTCTATCTTTCTACACAACATAATTTCAAAAACCAGCTGCCGTCCTTCCTGCATTTTGCAAGTTGCGAGTCCTCATCCATTAAAAGGCCAAACATGAGAATGGTTCAATAGAAATCAAATGCCATTTGCTTCAAATAGATATTAAATTCCTAAATTTAATAAATAAGCATTTATGATTGAGATATATCCAATGGCGGCTTTTGGAAAAAGGTGACGTGAGGATAATTCAATACCGTACTAATGTGATAAGAAATAATTCAATGTATGTATCAAGGGGGAAAAAGAAATTTACATTATCGGCAACGTGCTTAGACAGATTTAAACATTTTTTTTTTAATCCTATCCTATATCTATTTTATAAGTCATTAAGTGGGCAAAATCCCATTCCTTCACTCACGTGTCTCCACTTTCTCATTCTTAGGTAGGAAGAGTGGTCATAGGGGCCTCCTCTTCGTCCTAAAAGAAATTCCAAGGCACCATATTCCATAAATTTCTCTTTCCAATAAACAAATATTGGGGATCGACTAATAATTTCGAAGCACCAATTTATAAATGACCAGTAGAAGTCCAGAATTTTAAAAGTACTAATCATTTACTAAGAACATCAGAAAGGAAGTCTCTCATGCATGTTAATTTGACAACAGTTCTCCAGCTAATGTGAAAATGTAATTAAAAATTACAAAAGAAATGCCTTATGCAAGATCACATCACCACAAAAATATAACTGTCACAAGACGACACCATCTTGATCCACACAATTATTCAAACGCAAATCTCATACAAACATTCATTTAATTATCACTTTTAAACATATATCCACCGTGCTTTCACTTGAATAGTTTGGCTAACTTATATACCATGTTCCAATTTTGTTTAATGTCTCTTTCCCCTCAACTCACTTTTGCATAAAATGTATTTACACAGCCTCTTTGATTCTTTCATATTTACGAAGACGACTGAAAAAATATTAATTAGTATGTTTGATGCCAAGTTGGAGATCTTTAAGTTAAAGGGAATAAATGTGAACATTAAGTTTGTTTGTGTTTTTTTTCAGTAGAGAAACAACGTTAAAAGAGTATTGATTTTCATTTAGGGGATGTTTGCTTTGTGGAAAACTTCCTAATAGAGAAAAAAGGCCTTCTAGGAAATCATTTTCCTGAAAAATGTTTTCCCCTTTTCATATTAGAGAATTCATTTTCCTAATTTTAAGCACACACATTTTCTTTAACCGTAAATGGTTTTCCATTAACTAATTATTTTCAACAAACCAAACATGTGAAAGCCCAGAAAATTGATTCGCATAAAATTCTTTTACTCAAATAAAAACATCTTTGACTCAATGAAAAAGGTTTGTATTAAGCTATTTGGACATGGAATTAGCGCTGCCCGAGTCTTTACATTTGAATGTTTTCTTATTCCCTCTCAACCAAACAGTCTTACAAGTGAATACCATTTTAGCATTTGATTACGGATTGAAGGAGCCTATAGAACAACATGGAAATATATCCCAAATAAGAATATCGAGTATCATTGAATCGAAAATTCTGAAAATAATTAGGTGCTCCAAGTCTTAACTGGTGTGAATTTCAATTATTTTCCAAAGAAAGATATTTTGACGATGCTCAGCACCGGGTGGTTAATTTGCTCAGTCAGTTCATATAATGATCTTCTTAACCCCTTAATTTTTGTTAGAGATCTTAAAGTAGTTTTCACTGGATTCCCTAATTAATATTCATTAATTAACAGAAAAGTAGGTTTTATACAAATGTTTAAGATTAAATTAATAAAATTTCAAAAATGTTTAAAATTAAATTAATAAAATCCAAAACTATAATAAATTTATGATTGATTATTATGAATAATCTGGTAGGGAAAAGATTGTAATTGAAATTAGATATTTGACATCGTGAAAGAGCATCAAGTAGAATCTCACAACAACTTTTTATGTTGATATTTGTTTCGTTAGAAACACAGCCTAAATATTAATTGAGAAATTATTACCCCTCCGACATTATTTGAATCTAACATCGTGATATTCACATCGTTTCAATACCGTCAAAAGATTATCGAAACTAACGGGCGAGGAAGTCCTGCGACAATAATTCGGTCAAATCTACTTTTCCATCATCGTCGTCCTCGAACTCGATAGGTCACTTCATTGACCGGCCTCGGACCTCCTCCAGCCTGGCGGATGCTTCTTGTGCCGTGCTACCTTGGAACTCTTTTCCTTGTCCTTGTTCTTTTCCCTCTTGACCTTTTTTTTTTTTCCTTTTTCATTTTTTTCCCTTTCCTTGCCCTTCCCTAGAATGATTCTCTGTGATATCGGGAGACACCCTGCTTAGGCTTTTCAACGTTGGATCGAAGAGCAGAGAACAACAATTGTCCAAGTTAAGATATGTTGATTACTAGGGCACGATACTTTCTGAGGATCATAGCATCACCCCCTTTTTATGTATTTTATTTCAATTTTTTTTTATCCTTTTTCTATGAAAAGAGAGAAGGCATGTATAAACTCTCGACATTATTCTTAAATTTCAATGAGGCTGCCTGAAACCAAACAATGAAAAAAACATCTCTCTTCTAATCAAGATTCTCGCACTGGCTTGACCATCACAAGGTGCCTGTTGGTATTAAGGGGAATTTCAGCTCGTTGTTAGTGTGAAAGCTTAATTGCATCTCACAATCTATCTGACTCGACCAATCCTGTCATCATTAACGATTTATATTTATTCGATAAAACAATGCCTTCAAAAGATATCCTGCCATATTAAAATCAGCCATGGGAATACTCGGATGATTTGAATTGTCACATACGAATATTCCCACTTGGCAGCCCCTTGATCCAATAATTCAATGCACTCAGCTTCATCATTGACCCACTCTTATCTTTTTGCAGGTGAAAATAGCCTACCTCTGTCACCTACTATTAGATTTGTCAAACGAGCTGGATTAGATTGAATAAAAAAAATGAGTCCTACTCATTTTTATGTAATATCATTTTAACAAGCCATACCTGACTCAACTCACATCTAACTAAAACCTCTTTGATCCTTAGTAATTTTTCCCCTTAAATATGGAAAACTACATATTGAAAAAATGAGTACGAATGGATATTCAAAACTTGACACTTGAGGTGTACTTCTCCCCCAGGAAATGCAACCCTGAGGGTTGCACATGTCTTATTTAGCCAAAAAAGCAACGGAAAAAAAAAAAGAAAAATAAAATTTATCTGAATAATAGTAAATTTGCATTTATGGTCTTTGAAGGAATCCTAAAATTTTTAAAGATAAATGTACTAAAAGTCCTACAGCTTGTCGCAAAAGTGTAATTGCATCCTTGAATTTTTAAAAAGTGTAATTAAGTCCTATAGTCTATTGATTCCATCAATTTGGCTAATAGAAAATGCTAATGTGACATTTTTTTTTAAAGATTTTCTTTCTCTTTCATGGCATTAACTTTAACCATAGCATGAAGCATAACACTGAAACAATGTTGTTTCGATCCAAATCCTAATTTTTTTACCCCAAATGTTACTTAAATTAGATTAAAACACAAATTTAAAAAACAAAGAAAGGCTAATAGGTTAGGCCTTCAAGGTCTCACCTATTGGGTGATGAAGGGTTTGGATGGGTCAAGGAGGTTGCCTGATTGGGCCATTGGGGATCACCGAGGCCTCGGCAATGACCGGCGACTCTTGCTAACTGTGACGACCCAGACTCGGGGTAGTACGGAGGGACGGACTAAGATCACCTAGGCAGTACATGAGCGAGGCTAAAGGGCATTTCTCATGTCCCACATTGCTTAGGGAGGAAGTCTTGGGAGTCTTTATAAGGCTTGGGTCTTTTAATATGTGTGACATGTTTTAAAATCATGAGGGAAAAGACCGTGGCTGGGATGGCGGTTCATCCACGCTAGGGCGGGTGACCAAAAATGGACAATCTCACATAGTGGGGCCCGGGTCCTTACAATGGTATCAAAGTCGACTCCGGACCGCGTGTGGGGCCACAGCGAGGGCGCTGTGCCTTAAGGGGGGGAGGAGAATGTGACAACCCAGACCCGGTGCAGTATGGAGGGACAGACTAAGATCACCTCGACAGTACACGGACAAGGCTAAAGGGTATTTCTCCTGTCCCACATTGCTTAGGGGGGGGAGTCCTATGAGCCTTTATAAGGCTTGGGTCCTTTAATATGTGTGATGCGTTTTAAAACCGTGAGGGAAAAGACCGTGGCTGAGATGGCGGTTCGTCTACGTCAGAACGGGTGACCCAAAACGGACAAGATCACACAGTGGGGCCTGGGTCCTTACACTAACTACATAGGAGGGTCTACATTGTCCAAATCTAGGGGAGGGTGCAAATTTTAGCCCGATATGCAAAACCATCCTAGACTTTTAATCTGTTCAATGTGATCATTGAACTAATATTCAACGTAGTATTTTCATTTGCTCAATTGACAAATTAAATATTATTTGATGACATGAATTCTTGTACTCAAAGTTGGATTTTTTAAAATGACAAGTCAACATGTCTATTTTTTTTTATCCACTTTAGAAAAGTAAATAAGAAAAACTAAGGTGTGACCATGTCAATCATTATTTGATTACATGGATTATTATATATCGATTTGAAATGAATATCTTACTTTAATAATCCATATATAACTTTATTTTGTTATCCACCATCTAAACTTATCGGATGGGAAGTAATATCAACAAACTATATTTACTTGAATTAACGAAATGACAACATTGAATATCTTCATATAATCTAAAGACCATATTGAATACATATTAATTGTTCGGGATTAAAATTCTAGGAATAACATTGTACATTGAACGTAAGTCCTAAAACCATTTATTTCATTTTCTCAATTTGTAAAAACAAAATAGTCCATCTATGCTTTTTTTTGTGAGCATTTTATGTTTAATGAATTATAACCCAAAAGTATAGTAAAGTTTCATGATCCATTTGGATTGAAAATATGATTCCAATTATATAAAATCTGTAATGATGTCCATGATACTTACCTAATCAAGCATCCACTTAAAGCCAACTGCAACAGAGCACTCGTTCTTTAGAGCATTGGTAAACCAATCCAGGTTGTAAACTTGGTCGAGAGTATGTAAAATCGAGGAAACGTTCTTGATAAAAGTGTAACTATAACTATGAGAAACAGAATATTAATATGATTAGATTTCAAGTAATATTCAGTAGTGTGAAAGCTCCTATAAAGTAATAAGTGAACATAAGTATAAACATAGAAGACTTTGCACATAGAACATTTATAGTAGCATGGATTAAAATATGCATATGTCCATTTTCCCATGCTAACAGCCTTTCACCTATAATCCGTTAGTAAATTAAAGAGAAATTGTAGTAGTGAGTGCTGCTTTCCGATCAATGATGGAGAAAAACTCCCCATTGGAGCTCAATTGCTTGTGAACCATAACCTACTCCAGACTGTCGGTCATCATTGGCCTCGATGACCCCTCGGTCTTGTTTGGAGATAATGGGGACATTTGAATTCAAGCCTACCTTGTTAGCCAAAAGAACAAAAGAAAAAGGGAAAAATCAAGCCTATGTTCTATGGACTTTTTATGGGCTAAAGACTAAATTGTCCAACTTCGCTTTAGTTGTGGAGCCTAGTCGCAAATGCTTTCTTCTTTTTCTTGTGCTTCTTCAATCCCTCGTCTATTGGAGTGTTAGTATCAATGAAGTCTTTGGGTTTTTGGAATACCATATGGATGTGCTCATTTGGTGGATTAAGGCCCAAATTTGGCCTAACATGTTATCCAGACTAGCATATTATATGGAATTTACATAGTAAATTTTTAATTAGGCTAAGCTCCGACCAAAGATACAAGGGCTAGACTTTCTCATGTAAAGCATTCTCCAAGCCTGTCCATTTATCTACCAAGCCCCTGTTGATCCCTTTTAGATAAGTGGTGATGATTTGTGTGCACAACCGATGCGATTGTAAGGGGAGCGAGTGTGTTTTGAGTGATGTTAAAGGATGTATGGATAGATCTGAGTGTGTGGAGATGGATGTCAATGGATAAACGTAAATACAAGATAGAACATGATCACCACCAAGGCTTAAAGGTCACACCACCAATTGAGGAATGAGATCAGGATTAATAAAGTTCACCATCAAAGCTTAAAGGACGTACCACTCATCAAGGATAAAGGACTTTGGGATAGGATAAACTCACCACTAGCCAATGATAAAGAGTTTGTTGGCTTACCACTAAGGAGTAGTCCACTTTCGAATGATAAAGAAATTGAGATAGTAGTAATCCACTTTCCAAATATTTTCACTCATATGGAGGAAAATCTTATATGTTCATATACTCAAATTGCGTGTTTTTTCAATGAGATTACACCTCTATTTGTAGAGATCAAGTTCCCGAGTTCCTGAAAACCGAACAGATTCTTGGGGGAAATCACCTAATTATGATTCTTGAAAGCAATACCAATTTATAAAAAGCTATGAATTAAGAGACTTAAATGCTTAATTATTAGATGCATTGAAACTTGATAAGACTCTCTAAATGCATGCACTAGTCTTGAAAGTCGAATAGTCAATTGCAAAAGTCATCAAACAGCAGTATAAATCAACCAAAACAACATCCAATCATTAGGTTGCCGATGGAGAATCTCAAAATCGGCAACAAGTCTTGCAAATCAACAACTATGTCATATAATCAACAATTTCATACTTAAAGCTACATAATTAAATTGCAAAAAAAAAAAAAAAATTGACTTTCTCTTGCATGAATAGCAAATGGATTGGTTCAATTGATGAAATTTGAGTAGAGCTTGAGGGTTGATCAATAGAGCCCAATGCTCTCACTTCAAACTCCCCAAGTTGTTTGAGATTTACCCTCAAATCTAATAGTTTTTCATCTTCAATATATGGAGAAAGGTCTTCAACATTGAAAGTTGCTGAGGCACCATATTCTCCAGGGAGATCAACCTTGAAAACAAGAGTGTGGTCACAAAATTTGTAAACTCAAGAAGTCTGAGCATCTTCGGCAACTATACATACACTGATATGGTCTAAGCATCCTCATTAGGTGTTATGCATAAGCTATAAATGTGATGGCGATCCACATGATCCCCATCAGAATCAACATGAAGAACCTCGTCTCAAAGGGAGGCCACTCACGAGTAACAAGATGATGCTGATGGACACAAGAAAGCCTTTACCAAGAAATGAAAGTATATTATTAGGTAATTATCGATCATGATGGAAAATCCTGCGGTGTGTGGATTTGTTGGACTGTCATCTTGGGTAATGTCTTGCAAGAAACCACCCAGAGGGTAGACACCAGCTTGATATGTCATTGTCATGATTAAAGATGCTACAACCATTAGCTCACCCCTTTTTCCTTTCAAGCCAATCATATTGTTTCTTTATACTCCTCTTTTAATCTTTTCACTGCACGAGGAAATGTGGTACTTTGATCATTTGCATTTGGATGTAAGACACTCGTAATCATGGATTTGATTTCACTCCTAATGAGAGCATTAACATTTGCAGTCTTCACTTCGGCTCACAAAAGTTGTTCATTTTGTCGATGTGCCTTATGGGTTTTCCACTCTAAACTAAAAGGTCATGTGCCGTTTGATCGTTTCAGTTTAGAGAGTTCACTTCTACTTTTATACAGGACATCAAGAAATTTATTGTTTGCACTGATTGACGATAGGATGCATCAAGGGACTACATGAGAAGGTTAACCTAAGATCGAATCAAAGACATTTATAGGTACTTTATATTATAGGATGGGAATTGTGCATTTCTACTTACCTTTGTTTGCTTATTAGCATCAATTAGGTGCAATATAGTGTCACCATCATCATTCTTCAAATCGACAAACTCATGATTTGCAATAGTCTCCACCAAAAGCTTCAAAGCTTCCAAATTACTATGATTCACACATGAATGCAGTATAGTCTCGCCATGCTTTATCTTATGACATGCTGCATCTGGACTCTCTCGAACCAGTTCCTTTATAACATCAGCTTGGTCTTTATCTTCTGCAATGTGAAGAGGGTTTCTACCATAATTGTCACAAGCGTGGAACATATTCACATTAACGCTCAACAATTTCTTCATTACTACAAGATAGCCTTTCACTATAACAAGTTGCAAGGGTGATAATTTTCAAGAATCCAGCTCTCCTACAAGCTCAGGATTTCGATCTAGTATCTCGTTAATGAATTTCTCATGTCCAAGCATTGTTGCTATATGTAATGGAGTCTCATTGTAAGACCACACGATACATCTATCAAGAATTAGTGGATCGTCTTTAAGCAACTTGAGCCATGAGTATTTTGAAAGAGTAATTCTTTCACATATAGAAAAAAAAAAAAAAAAAAAAAAAAAAAACATCACTATAATCTACTCTACCAGTTTGGCTTTATAACTTTCAATATTATCTTTAAGGAGTTCCGGACACCTAAAGTGCTAAAACTTGGTAGGGTGGGACATTTAAGTGTAAAATGTTATGAAAGCGACACTTAAGTGGCAAAATTAAAGCAAAATGGATCACTTAAATGCCAACGGCGAGAAAATCTGGCTAAAATATTGATGTGGCAATTTTCCGATGAGGTAAGTGCAAAACGACGTCATTTTGCACGCTATTGTGGCTAAAAAAATACAAAAAAGACATCATTTTGTTGTTGATGTGGTAAATAATTAATATAAAAATTAATTAAATTAAATTTAAAAATAAATTTATTTAAAACATTTAATTTTTTTTATTTTAAAAAAAAGGGAGGGAGGAATAAGGCGGTTGAGGGATAAGCCCTTGCCGCCTTCTTCCTCCCTCCCTTTTTTTTTAATTAATTTTTAATTAATTTTTAATTTTTATTAAAATTCAAATTTGCGCCAAAACGATGTTATTTTTGCATTTTTTTTTTATCGAGTCAACTCTCCGGCAAGCCATGTAGTTGAGAAAAATAATAAAAAAAATTGCCATGTAAGATTTCCGGTGGGGTTTGCCAAAAATGGCACTTAAGTGTCATGTTCTTAACTTTTGACATTTAAGTATCATTTTGTGCCAAATTTTGGCACTTTGGGTGTATTTCTTCATATCTTTAAGGTTTAGCTTAGTTTTGTAGACTCATTTACAATCTACAATTTCAGCCCCTTTAAGTAAGTCTGCCAGGTCCAAAACATTATAACTTTTAATAACATTCAACTCATCTTTTAGTGCTTCAAGCCACTTAGTTGAATGATTGCTTGTAGTGGCTCCATCAAAAGAAATAAGATCCAACATAATAGTTTGACTCATCTAGATACATAACGTAATAATCAGATATAGCTAATTTTCTTTCTTGTCTTAACCTCCTAAAAAGTTGTTCATTAACAGGAAAAAAGAATAGGCTCTATATTGTGAAGTTCTTTATTAGGTACTTCCTTTGGTGGACCATAAACTTCTTTTGAAGATAATGGTATGCTAGAACCTTGAATAATGGGAACCAAAACATGATCCGGAGTAGAAACTTATTCTTAGGTTTCCTTAAGGTCTACTGTTCTAATGGTACTATAATCAACATTTCCAAAAACACCACATTTCTAGTTTCAACAATTTTAGTGGTATGTGAAAGGCAATTAAATTTAAAACATTTTGATCTTTAGGGTAACCAATGGAATAACAACTTAATGGTTCTTGTGGCAAGTTTATTCATTTATGGGTTATATATTTTTGCCTTAGCCAAATAGACCCATACATGAAAATATCTCAAAATTAATTTCCTTTTTCTCCATAATTCATAGGGTGTTTTAATTACATATTTACTAGGAACCCGATTAAGGATATGCATAGCTATTTTGAGAGCTTCAACCAAAGACACTTTGGTAAAGTGCTATTGCATAACATACTTTATACTATATCCATTATAGTACAATTTCATCGCTCAATAATACTATTTTGCATGGGAGTATCGAGCATTGTATATTGAGTAATAAAGGTGATTGTTTCTTGATCTAATTCAAACTCTCCCAAGAATCGAGAACTAGAATGGGAGGACCAATTCCAATAGACCAAATCACTTGTTGTCATTAAACTAAACAAAAAGAAATAGATGTCCCATGTGAGCTTCTAGAAATATGCATTCCTTTTGTCTATTCTTTGTTATTAGGGAGGCAAAAGCGATATCATTCGCCTCCCATGGTCAACAAAAGTTTAACACACTCTGTCTATTGCTCAATACAATCCATTGAAGTCAAAAATTGCATTTGACAAAAGTTCCCTTTTTATGTCCACCACCTTAAAAGGATTAGCCCGATCACCATAACTTTTGCAAAAGCACATTAATGAAGGACTAGTACAAACAATTAAAAAAAAAAGGGTCATAACTAATTCGAACAAAATTTCCGTGGAACAAAAACTGAAATCAAAACTGAAATCAAATCCCACAATTAGCATGAGTGAAAGACGTTCAACTTTAAACAACCAAACTCCACTCATCTCATCAAATCACTCAATATTGCATGCCTCGAGGGAAATAAATTATTTGATCAAGTAAGCAAAATATAATCAAACCCAAGAGCCAAAAAACCATGGCTAAACTTGCTAATAGTCCTATAATAAGTATATGTGATCACTTAACATTAGTTTTAAATGAGAATTACTAGAAATTGAATTCAAATAATTAATAAAAAATCTCACCACGTATATTTCTTCCACTTGAACTTGCAAACTCTATTTACTAATAAGCTTGAGTGAACATCATTCATAGATAACAAAAAAAAATATTAAATAAGGCAATCACTTATTAGGTATACAAAAGAATTACAAGATAAAAAGATACATTAATGACTTACTCTATTCAAACCTTTCTACATTTTTGATGCATTCTTCAACGTTAATCGTATGACCAAAAAAAAAAAACGTTAATCGACATAGTAATCACTCTTAATCAATTTTGAGTATAAATCAAAGCTTCCACCACTTTATGAGTTAAAGAACTTCGAAAACTATTAAGCATACAACCAGATGTACCGGAAGTTGACCCTGAATGGTTGTTACGTGAATAAATAAAATATCCTGAGCAATTAAAGAGGGATTTTAAACTCTTGATGAGCAGTTTTCCACCACATCTAAAGGTCAAGATCATGACCTTCTTCATGTTTGACTTTAAGATGCTTATTGAATTCAAATAACTTGGACACTGTTCTCTCCTCATGAAGAAAGATATCATATGCATTTTCCAAAACGAAATCTTTAACCAAATCAATGTCGTGCTTTTTATCCTTCTCATAGCTATCAGGATCCCAATCCCAACAACTACTAATATTAATAAAAAATTGACCACCCAAATTTCTATCACAAGAACCAAGATAAGATTTCTCATAAAAATAAAATAATTGTTCTAGGGCAATCCTCACTTTATCATACATTTCTTTAACTTTCTTATTATCTTCATAGATTAGTTTATAATACTGCACATAATTCATCTTTTTCTTCGATCTAACATTACCGCAATCAATACCATCATATTTATCTTTTCGAAACTCTCATAGTATATGTCAAACTTATCTTTCATCTTTACACACACTAGGATCCGAAACCTTCTCCACTTGTTTCATAGTTTTATATAAAGTAGCTATCTCATTAAATTATTTATTCAAATTGATAAATAGAGTCATGTACATCTTGTTAGTAGTATTATAATTTTTTTTCAAAAATATAGAAAGAACTCCGGCATTTTCCTAGTATTCATGTTTGTGAGGTTTATAGCCAAGCTCAATAAAGAAAGAGTCACATTCTTCCATCATTTCAAAAGCTTTTTTTTGAACTTTAAGGTAGTGTCCAACCTAGGGTTAGTGGAGTTCCACTTAGTTGTGACATCAAGAAAACTATACTCATTATAAGCGATTATTGCACTTTTAATGCAACCTTTGAATGTTTTAGCTTTCATGAGAAAACTTTTCACATACCTAACTATGTTTCAAATATGTGCAATAAAATCACTTACCTCGATCAAGTCATCCCTTATAATTAAGTTTCATATATAAGTCGTACACCTCATGTATAAAACATTACATTCTAAGATCACTAACTTATCTCTTGATAATTTTTTTTTTCAAAATATTAATGACAACATCATTCGAATTAGCATTATCCATAGTAATTATAAACATTTTTTTTCTCTAATCCTCACTCGTAAATGTATTTCTCAGTCATTTTCCCAATATCTTTACCTTTTTTTATTAGGTATCACAATAAAATTGATGATTCTTTTTGTGTAATTTAATTTTTAGCCGTTATCAATAAAATGTATGATGAGACATAAATAATTTAAATTCTGAATGCAATTCTATGTATTGGTTGTGAGTGCAATCCTAAATTTAAGCTTGTGAAAGTAAGTCTTCAAACTAGTTTATTCACAAAGATACACTTTCATGTAATCTCTAACCACTGTCAATTCAAAAGATGTTATAACTGATTAATAAAATCACAGAATTTGTCATGCTCTATCATAAAAAAAAAGGGTCATTCATTCATTATGATCGTCTAAAAAGCATTTGCCTACAATGATCCTAATCAAGTTGTTATGTTGATAAGACGTTAGCACTATCACTACCAATGCTAGTATGCCCTATTGTCATTTGAGTCACATATACTCTACATGTGGCAAATAATTTTTACTTCTTGTCTATGTTGCGAGGATATTTATTGCACCTTTTCAAGTGCTTCGACATAACATAAGTACATTTATCAATACAATACATAGAAGTAGCCCCACAATAATTGCATTTCACCTCAATTTTTGCATTTTTAATTTTTTTGTTATGAAAATGAAGCCACACCACTGATGTTCATTTATTAGAATTAGGAGAACAAGTATTAGATACCTTATTTGTTTTGGATGCCTCTTCGAGGTTATTTTCACTTTTATGTTTTGGTGAGTCCATCATTGAATTAATAATATTATTAGATTAATCCACTTCCATTGATATGTAAATAGATCACTTGAATCAAGTAAAATATAAAAATGAGCCATCAAACCGAAACAACCACCTGATTCAGCTACCAAATTCAAAAGGTTAAGTGAGAAAAGCTTTAGGGTCATCCATTTAAGACTAAACGTCAAGTGAGAGCTAAGCACACCATTTCATACAAAAAAAAAAAACATTGGAATATAAAACATAAATTCCAATTTGAACAATGCAAATAAAAAGAGATAGAATAACAAAGTTAGATAAATAAGCAAAAGTGTTAATGCGGATGAAGAAAGCTGGAGAAACAAAATTGTTTCATATAAATCTAACCAGTTTCAAGCTAAATTTTTCTGGCAAAATTATTTAGAGAATGCACAAAGGCAATTATTTCACCTTCAAGAAGTGATCTTTCGTAAGCTCATACAACTCTTAATACAATATTAGTTCAGTTAATGCTTCCAAAAATAGGAACCTAGGATTGGACCAAAGTACCTCTTAGAAATGGCGGTCCAGTCAAGCGATTCTCGTTGTACATTCCTAATAAGTAGCTATATCATATCTCTTCAAAAATAAAGTAAAAGTACAAGAATTATGACTTATTTTAGATAAAATTCATTAATATTTTCATATTTAGTTAGACCTTACAATTTTAATTTTTAGGTTGAGTTGATTTTCAACTTTAGCTTTGTAGATCTTAAACATATCTAATACTTTAGATTTATATGGATAAGATAGACATAACCATAATGTAAGTAGTTGTCAATGAAAGTGATAAAATACTTATGACCACTAACTAGAGAAAGGTCCACAAATATCGGTGTGGATGATTTGTAAAAGTTCTCTACTTTTTGTGGCACCATTTACTTTTAATACATTTAATATAGGTGTCAAAGTAAGAGAAATTTCTAAAATGTAGATTTCCATTCTTAATGAGACATTCTATTCTACCTTGTGATATATGGCCCAAATGCTTATGTTGGGATTTTAGGAATTCTCATTTTTCAAATTTCTATTTCTTATCAGTTTTAGCAACTTCATCAGTCACATTCATTGAAACAAATGATTCGGTAAATGAAGAATTTAAACACAATTTGTAGATGTTTCCCTCTAACAAACCATAACCAATAGTCTCACCATAACGAAAATTGAACAAATTTTATTCTCAAATATAAATGAATAATCACAAGCGTCAAGTTTTGGAACAAAAATTAAGTTTCTATACTATCGGAAATGTACATGATATCAACTAAATCTAAATTAAACCACCCTCCAACACCAAATGGAGAGTGCCAACAACTTCAATTGGTTTCTTTTTTAAAAGGAATGCATGTAATGAATTAGTTATGTCTAAAATCTTACTAATATCAATCTATCACTTATATTTAAAGGAGCATCAATAATTTATGACTCATAAGAAACATGACTTAATAAAGTATTATATTCCTTCTCTAGCCACTATTGGAATTTTGAATATTCTTTCCTCATGTGTCCTTTAGTTCTACAAAAATGACACGTAGGACCACCTGGTCTTTTCAAACTAAAAGGATTTGCCTTGTCAATCATAAGGTTGAGAGTATCATTATTTCCATAATTGCAACCCTTGCCATGTATCTTTTGTTTTCCTTTATTTGAAACAAAGGTAATTACGTGAGCATTGTCAAATTGTTTGGATTTCAGTATGCCATCTTTTTGGACACACATAAAAATTAGCTTGCTCATCTTCCGTTTCTCTCTTTGCATATTATAGTTGATCTTCAAAGGACCAAACTATGTAGGAAGAGATGTCATGATGAAGAGAACAAGAAAACCTTCAAAGATTTCCATATCTAAGGTTTTATATCTAAGGATTTAAGTTGAGTAGTGATATCATTCATCTGCATAATGTGCTCACAAATACCATTGATTCCATTACAGCGTCAACTTGTAATGCATGGTCCAAATCCATGACCCTAAGAGTGAGACTTATTTGCTCTGTCCATTTCTTAAAATTTGCACAACTCAATTGTTCAATAGAAGAAAGACTCAATTGTTCGAAAAAGGAAATATAACTCATAATAACATCGAGATAGTATGCTTGATCGAAATAATTAAATTCATACACATTAGTACCTTTAAGAAATCCACAAAAATAAATAAATGATTTAATTCATCATCACAATAAACTAAAAAATGAACCACTCATCTTACATAGAAAGGTAAAATACACAAAACCTTACTAAAAAAATCCAAGAATCATCTATAGCCTTCTGTTGGGCTGATTTTAAACACTTTAAATGGATTCTTTCATAATATACTAGCAAATTTCATGATGCAATAATAGATCAAATTAAATCACTATTGGGAAAAATTAATTTGAGCGGGCCATTAGCAATTTATTTGCTTATTGGAATATCATTATACTCAAAATTAAATATCTTAATTTTTTGATAGGCTGTGAATTTAATAATGAGCATAACATGATATTATCATAATCTAAATCTTTTTAAAACAATAATCTTCCTTCGGGCTAATTACCAAATCAAATAGTTTAGAACTACGAAAAAAAAAAAAATTCAACATCAATAGAGTCATTCTTGACAAGTTTAATACAACCCAGTAAGCAAGTATTGAGAAAACAATTACATATGACACCACCACATTCACACACCATTGACAATACTTGATTTCCATATATATGTTTGTTGAATAAAAGAGAGTGGAACAACACAAAAGTAGGCCATTCAATGGCCATATCATGAAATGATAAGCAAAATTTATGACTATCTATCTATTTCAAACATTTTGTTGATACAAATTCAAAAAACATCCCAATCAAATTCATTATTTGCATAGGATATTTGAAAAGTTGATTATCGTATATCTATTCCATCATCAATGAAATACTATGAATCAATCATTAAAAGAGCCAAAAGATCATAATAAATATTATAACCATATTTATGCGTTGAATAAACCAATGCTCCAATACCACATGTTTGATTAATAGAATCTTTCAATCACATGAATGAGATCAAATTAATAAATATAGCATACTTGAATCAAATGAAGTCATTATTGATCTAATGAGAGAGATGATGTCTTCTTGTGGATATGAATTTTGACCACTCTCCTCTATAATGGTTGTAATGGGTGTGTATTTTTCGAGGTAAGACTAACGTAAATACCATAACTTTCGTACGACACTTAGCTGAGTGCCATAATTATTTTTTCCACTCATTTGAGTACCACAAATTTGAAAAATCCATCATTTAAATGCCATTAGTAATTTGCATTGCTAGAAAATTCAACATAGACACCAGTTATTCTACATGGCTTCTAGACATCAACATGGACAATTTTTTAATAATTTTTAAATTTTTAATTTTCTGTTTTTTGCCCTTTCTAGGTTTGGCAATCCTCATTGGCTATGAAAGTCCTAGGTTGCCTTGTCTGGATCTAGTAAGGAACTCTATGGCCTTGCGTGCGGTTGACAAGGCTTTCACAGTTGACGAGGGTCTCAAGTGACCTCACCGCCTCTAAAAAAGGGAAAAAAAAAAAATTAAAATTAAAAATCAAAACTTAAAAACTTAAAAGATTTTAAAAAGCATTAAAGAATCCACGTTGGATGGGAAATTAATAAATAAAAATCTGAGTGGGATGATTTGTCGAAAATGACACTCAACTGATCAATTTTATTCTGATATGGCATTTAAGTGATTGAAAAAAAGTTATGTCACTTAAGTGAATGCCTTATGAAAGTTATGACACTTACATTATTCTTCTCCTGTATTTTTCTCTCAATAATTTTGTGGGAAATAGGTGAATTGCAATAATTGGATGCCAACATTTTCCACCAAAGAGAGACATTATATAGAGACAATGATGGACCAACCCTAGAGCTCTCAAATCTTAACCATCCATCAAGGTTTAAGATATGAGTTCCACAAGCCTAATTAAATGTCACAACTATATAACCCATTAATGTATTTAATTCAATTGGGCCCATATCAAATGTTAAATAATGGACCTAATAAGTTACATAAATAAGTTGGATCTCGTCAAGTCCAAATCCACTTCTTTTCTCATTAAGGAAAGACAAGACAGTTAATCCTAAGTCCGAGTAATGACAATTCTTTTGTTATTGTCCCTGTTTTATCGTAATTAGTATATGAGCAAAATAATTATTTTCCATGTTTTCCCTTTTCACATTGTTCGAGTTTGACTATTTTATAAGGTTTGGAATTTGTTTGGCTCCATAAAACCAACCCTTGAGGGCATTTAGTAATGATAGTGATAATGATAATAAAATGTGAAATATTTCTCACACTATAGTATATGGTACTGTCACCCTGTGAAGGACAAACTGCCGTGGCCCCGGCCTTGGTCCTTGCCCCACACTAGTTAGCACGCGGGTATGTTTTTGGCTCGTAGGAGCGGCAGGGAACGTGATCCCTGTCCTGCCCTATTCCCATCCCTAGTGAATTTTCTCATTCAACTTACTTAATACACTTTAGAATATTTAACCTGCTTAGGGTTTCGCGGGTTATCTTTTTTTTTTGGTAAAGGTAATAATATTAATGAGAAAGGACAAAAGTACAAAAGATCGGATCCAAACAAGCACTCTTAACAAAGGAGCAAGAGTGACGGGGATCCGATAAAAAGCCCGAGGGCGCCAGCAAGAACACAAGCTATGAAGCCAACAAACAAGACGTAACAACAGGAACTCGTAGCCTCCTCAGCCCTCAAGCCCTCAAAGCTGAAAGCGGAGAACGGAGGAGGAAGGAACCTGCAACTACAAGAACAAGAGCAGACCGAAACAACAACAACCTAAGGAGGAATAGCTACAGAGGAAAAGATCATGGGGTGGAATCCCCACCCCCTTTGCAGTCTTCTGTTCCTCGGAGAAGGAAGAACTTCCGTGAATGTGAGTGCTTTGTCCTTAACCACCTTGATTAGGTGATTTTTAAGGGTAGGGACCACCAAGGATTCACCCCCAAAGATAATCGCATTCCTTTTCTTCCAAATGAGATGGCACAAAGCACCGAAAGAGAATCGAACTATCCTGTGGTAAAAATCCTTCCCCATGAGGAATTTCCTGGGCCCAAGTGAGCACCTCTCTCCAACATCGCGGGTTATCAAATGCTAATCCTGTAACAATACGAGCATATCAATATGGGCAAAATTGCATTTCGTGGGCATAAAAAGTTCAGTCATAAATGAGTTGGAAGGCTCCTGCAGGCCCAAATGGGCCATTTGGCCCACTTGTGTTTTGTAGCAATCTGCCTTATAAGAAAAAATAGCATAAGCCTTTAGTAAAAAACCGTTTACTACGTGAAATAAATGTATTTATATGATTTTCAGCAAAATTTTCATCTCACATTCCATTTCTCAATTTTATGCTTCATTTATTTCACGAAAAATAAATGATTTGAGGCTCTATTTATATTCATTATAGAGACATTCGTACCGTTATGTTGATAGGAAATATGAACCATACTCCAATATGATTAAATCTTGTCTCTAGTTTTTGAAAACCAAATGGAATTAAAATAAAATGTATTATATTATCCTCCATCCCTGATTTGAGACTAAGCCTCACAAAATAGATGTCAAGAACATGCAAACTTTACAAAAATAATATAGGAAAACATGCCTATAAATAATCAACTCACTCTATCTCCTACAAATTCATATTGACCTGTGAATTTCCAAAATATAGTCTGGCTTTCGTCTATGCTTTTTATTTTGCAAAAGCAAAATGGGGTTACCCGTCCTATTGGAGCATTTGATAAACGATTTAGTTACGGCTTTTTTTATTTTTTATTTCCTTTCTTCCCATTCCAGCCGCTAATCACTAGAGCCGAGAGTCGCCCATTGACAATTGCTTCTGTTATATGCTTAAATTTATATCCTAGTTTTTGATACAACATTTGGTGTCGTCTCATTCGGAGCCGAATTCATTACATGGAAATGAAACATCTAGAGGCGATTTTGTAGTTCTTTGCTTTTTGGTGGAAGGTAAATCTGTATTCTATGCAGGCAAGAAATGGTGTTTTTTCTCCCTATTAGAACGGGCGGGGGAGGTCGAGACAGATTGCAAGATTGTGGCAGATATGCTAAGGGACAGAGAAGAAAGCCCATGGGCCCTGATTCCTATTGTGGAAGATTGCAAGATGTCGTTGTTCCATTGTTGGCCATACTTAGGCCTGTTTGGCAAATTTTGTTTCTATTCCCCGAAAAAAAAAAGAATAAAAATACGTTTAGTGAAAAAAAATTTCCAGGAACAAAAAATTTGTTCTCGAGAACAGATTTAGAACAAAAATAAGAAGTAGAAAAAAGTTATTTCTTATTCTTGAGAACAATTTCGATAAACAATTTTTCTCTCTCCTTTTTTTTTTCTTCTCTTTCTTTTATTCTTATTCTTCTTCTTTTTGGCTGGTGTTGGCCACTAGATAGATGAGGGCCGGCGACCTCGTTGGAGTGTCGCCAACCCCTGCAGACACCGAGCCACGGCGAGACTCCTTGGCCCAAGCCTCGTTAGCCGGCGCAAGGCTTGGCCTCGCCAGCCAAGGTGAGGCTCAACCTTGCCCAAGCGGCGTGAGGTCGGCCTCGTCGGCCCAAGGCTCGCCTGGCCACCGAGGCCACCGACGAGGCTAGGCCTCACCTAGATTTGGCGAGCTTGCTTGCCCTCATGGTGGCCTAGTGAGGCTCTCGGCAGCAAGCTTGCCCAACCGGTAGACTAGCCGCCTATGTGGCCAATGACCGGCACAAAGAGAAAGAATGAGAAAAAAAAAAAATGAAAAAAAAAAAAAAGAAGAAAAAAATTAAAAATATAATAAAAATATTGAAAAATTAAAAGAAACAACAAAGTTATACAAGTTTAAATATTTCTATTTTGGAATATAAACTTTTTTAGTTATCAAGTGTTTTTATACTTAAATTGTTCTCGAGAACAAAAAAA
Organism: Eucalyptus caleyi; assembly: GCA_014182885.2. Lineage (NCBI taxonomy): Eukaryota > Viridiplantae > Streptophyta > Magnoliopsida > Myrtales > Myrtaceae > Eucalyptus > Eucalyptus caleyi. The sequence goes on along the minus strand of CM024466.2, from coordinate 13,280,116 downwards.
AAAAAAAATTATTTCTATTAAAAAATTATTCTCTAAATAGAAATGTTATTAAATGCATTCTTATTGTTCCATCGTGATCTGCTTGCTCACAACCCACTGTAAAATTCACTTTCTGATTGGATTAATAGCCCCTCAATATCCTTCGATCATATGTTTTCCCCGTTACGGAACTCAAAACGAGAATTGCAACTCCTCCGTTTATAGCAACTTTTCCTTGACAGAAATCCCTTCACTGGATCTTTACCAAAACGCGCAAAAGTGCTCTGTATTCTCTCCCTAATCATTAATCATCAAACCCAACCAAAAATCTAACCTTTGCTTCTTGCATTTTGCCTCACAACCCACCAATGAGAAACAACCCACTTTGAAAAGGGACCCACGAATCGTCCTCCTGTCTTACATAGTTTAAAAAAGAAGATCAGATGGGGAATTCTAATGATGCAGAGCAGGTTGCATCCGTCCCATTATTCTAACAGCAGCACCCTTCCATTTTCTCGCACCCACCGTTGACCGGACCGTACAGCGTTAAACTAGCTTAGAAAAAGCTTTGTCCTTTGCCTTACTTCTGCACTTAAAAAGGGATCTAATGCGTGCCGTTACTGTGTCACCGACCCTTCTCAGCTGTCGCTCTCCCCAGTTGGCTCTATTGACCTGTATTCATAGGGATCTCCGGAATCAGGAGCTCTTCTTGATTCTTTGGAGTCTGCCACGCGCTCACGATGCATCGATGGAACAGAAAGAAGAACCAATTTCCTTTGCTCGTGGTCGTCTTCCTCGGTTTCATCGTTTGTTCGATCCTGTACAACGAAAGCAGCATCCGACAAATCAACCATGACCCGGATCGAGTCCCCGGGAAGCAACCTGAGGTCACTTTCGTGAGGCCGAATCAATTAGCTCGCAGGGGCAAAGCTCCTGGTACGCTGCACTTCGTCTTTTCACTTGAACTTGCGAAAGGGTTTGTGGGTTCTCGTGTTCCTTTTCTCTGTTTCTTGGTAATTGGCAATGGCGGTACTTCGTTGGATTGAAATTTCGCGTTTAAAGTTCGAATTTTTTTGTGGGTTACTTTTTGTTGTAGGGGTCTTGGATAGATTTAGTAGATGCAACTCCACGAGAGAGTACAGTGGGAGGAAGATAAGGTGGGGTGAGGCTGCACCGGCGTCCGAACGACGAAGGGTTGATTTGGAGAGGTGCAATGTGTTTTCCGGGAGATGGGTGTTCGACAATGCGTCGTTCCCGATGTACGGCGAGTCGGAATGCCCATACATGTCGGACCAGCTGGCTTGCCACAAGCATGGGAGGTCTGATTTGGACTACCAGCATTGGAGATGGCAACCTCATAATTGCAATTTAAAGAGGTAATTCCTTTTAAGGATTTAGTCTGCTGTGCTTGTTTTGACTGTGTCCTTGCCTTATATGTGCATGGCTTCGGCAAGAAGCTCCAACTTTGATGTGATAGTCTAAAGTCTCATGAGCGAGTAGATTTGGTAAGAGAATTTGGGTAAGTTTGGAAACAGCTTGGATGATCTTCTTTGGACTCTAAATGAGCAGATGTCTTTTCTGGAAATAAATTTTGTCAAGTGTTTACAGGAAAATGATACACTCTAGGTATCTTTCTAATTTTGTGTCCACAAAAACAAAATGAGTTACTGGATGCGTTGTTTGGTATGTAGTTGCAGTAATAACTGGACAGGTTTCCTTTTTGTTTGACCATGGTTGTGGTTGTCTTGTTTTGATAGATGGAGTGTGACTGAAATGTGGGAGAAGTTGAGAGGAAAAAGACTAATGTTTGTTGGAGATTCACTAAATCGAGGGCAATGGATATCGATGCTCTGTCTGTTGCAGTCAGCAACTTCCGAGGACAAAAGATCTATAACGCCTAATGCAGCTCTTACAATCTTTAGATCAGAGGTAAAGCTTGTATTCTGGCATCGCAGTCCATGTTCCCTGAGAGGCATTTTATTCCTGACTTTTGATTTTTGCAAGTGCATGGCTAAAGTATGTCTTCAACATTCTTTATAGGAGCAGGCAATTTTTTTCAAGTTCCTTAGATAATTTCTCTTGTGTTGGTTCGTTTGCAGGAATACAATGCTACTGTGGAATTTCTCTGGGCCCCTCTCCTTGTTGAATCTAACTCCGATGATCCAGTGAACCATAGGTTGGCCGAGCGAATAATACGGCCAGATTCAATTCTGAAGCATGCGTCACAGTGGGAGCATGCTGACATTTTGGTCTTCAACACATATTTATGGTGGAGACAAGGTCCTGTTAAGCTTCTGTAAGTACGGCACTGGCGGTGATTCTAGTAATGGAGAACTAGAATAAGAGTCTGATTTTATGGTGGCAAAGTATGACGTCTGATGACTGTTGCAGATGGAGTGATGACAGAGATGGCGATTGTGAAGAATTAGATGGTTTGGGTGCAATGGAGTTGGCAATGGAGACATGGGCAGATTGGGTGACCACTAAGCTCGATCCTCGCAAGAAAGTCCTTTTCGTCACCATGTCTCCAACGCATCTCTGGTGGGTAGCGCTCTTTTCTAATGCTACCAATGTACCTGATGTGCTATATCGGCTAATCCAAGCATGAATATAAACTCTTTTAGACATAGTGATACAAACTTCAGAAATTGCACAAGCACTTCACTTTTCCTTTCCTCAGTGTTTTCTGGAAAACATCAGCAAAAGATAGTGACGATAGTGGTTGTCTTGCAGAAGATATTAGTGAATTTTTCCAAAGTGAAAATATTGTGTTCGGAGAGAGCTGTTCAAGTTTTTCCAATATTGGACTTAATTTTTCCAGTTCCATGAATGTTTTCTTTTGAAGCGAAAAACCACATATTGGAGAATGGATCAAGGTGCAGGAATACTTCCTAGGAAAACAACAATAATGCTTGCATAAATTCACACCTAACGTGATAAACAGAGGCATGTTTAGTTTGCCTGATGCCAAGTAGTACTAGGATTACCTATCAGATCTCTGTCGGCCTGTTATCTGTTCCATGACCCTTTATCTGATGTTTCTATCTTTTCTTAATTCAGGAGCCGAGAATGGAAGCCTGGGAGCGAAGGGAACTGCTACAGCGAGCGGGCTCCTATCAATGTGGAGGGCCACTGGGGAGCCGGTTCTGACCTGCCAACGATGCGCATGGTGGACCGAGTTCTTGGCAAGCTGGGTCCGAGAGTCTCTGTGGTCAACATCACTCAGCTCTCGGAGTACCGGAAGGACGGGCATCCATCGATCTATCGGAAGTTCTGGGAGGCGCTGAAGCCTGAGCAGCTGTCGAACCCTGCGGGTTACTCCGACTGCATCCATTGGTGTCTACCGGGTGTGCCCGATGTGTGGAATCAGCTATTGTTTCATCATTTGTGAATCTGAGATGTATATTATTGAGCTTTACTGCTGTGTTTGTTATAGAATGAAGGAAATTACAAGTTATTTCCACTCTCTCTTCAACAAATCAATTCATTATTTTATCAGCACTTCTTCATTGGACTAGTTGTTCTTTTGCTTTGCTTTAATAAAGTGATATAATTGATAAGAAAAACCAATTCGAACAAATAAAACTGATTTCTACAAAAATATGATCGTATCTTTGTATTTTGATTGTATTCTAACAATAATGCATATTAAATCACTAGAGATGCAAAGACAAACCTAAAATTGACAGGTACCACGGTAAGTAATAGCCATTTCTAGATGCACTAATAAGTAGGGATGGGCAAAAATTGACTGGTACCACGGTCGAGTAATCGGATTTCTAGGTGCACTAATAGTAGGGACAGGCCGATCCGCTCGGATTCGGCAATGCCCATGGTGATTGGTCCACTTCCAATTTCCAGTTTACTAGAATTGGTGAATATCAATCTTGTTTCCTGTTTTAGGCATGGAATTGTCCATCGCCTACCTAGACTAAACTGATATATGCATATATTTAAAAAAAAAAAAATTCCAACTCAATTACTTAATTATTTTATAGTTTTTTTTACTAATAAATAATGTTATTGACTAATTTTGTCTCTTGGGTGTATAATAGGATTAATCTCCCTACTTTTGTTTATTCTAATAATCTATTTACTTGCTTTCTCAACCAAAACAAAATAAACAAATGAAGATGAAGGAAATGATCGATTGGAGATGTTCATAAATGATGTAGTACTCTGTTGTCACGACACGAAATTAAGAGCCAATGGCTTGTTTTAAGAGCATAATTAGGTCTCTCTTTAATCATTCTTGTGATTAAATTATGATGACATTGGAAAAAGATGGATCAAACAATTAATATTTTAACTTATGTGGAAATTAGGACTTCTAAGTTCTAACATATTGTCTAATTATCCATGTTTCCACTGTCGAGAAATCTTAAGAGGATCACACCATCACCTTTGAAGAAATTAAATTCCTAGCTAACAATCATTGTTTATTCATTTTGCTTAATAGTTTTTAATATTCAATTAAAATCAATGGCTTGCAATCCAACATTAATTTAAAGCTGAATAAGCTTTGATGTTCTATATTGAAACTATGTTTACCATGATAATAATTGATGAATGCAATTTTGCATGGATCGAAGACTGATTCTATGGATCCATCCGAGAATCAAATCGGACCGGTAGATCTAGTTCCTAGGTGAATTTATGGAATTAATGAGTAGTTTTCGATTTTAATTTTTTGAAACCGATTATTAGTGGACAATTTCCATTTTTTAGAATCGTTTAGAATCATTGACCTATTTTTTGATTTATATTAAAGTGTTATCTTTTAGTTATCATATAATTTATAGATTCATATAAAGTTGAGGGTTATGCAATTATGCTAGTGCATATGATTCTCAATCGCAATCCAATTTCTGTTTATGACTTGAAGATCTATTTATATTGAGTTTTCACACCTCATATATCAATTGTACAAGTTATTTGACACTCGTGTTCCATATGAAAGACATTAGACAAAACTAATGAAGAGAAATTTTTTAACAGTCCATTCATATCAGATTTTTTTTTGTACCAAGAAAAGTAGTTTTTGATGAAAGGTACATCGGTTCCTATTTTTTTTCGGTGGTAGCGACTCCATCTGAATTTAAACTGCTTTCGAGATATGAAATTAGATTTTTCTACGCCATAACATCATCGTGGTACCAGAAAGACGCGAACGTTGCGGTACACGAAAGGTCGTACGACGTTTCAAACTGGAATCTCAGAACCTTCGCCGCCATCGAACGCCACACGTTCTCCATCCACAGTCCACAAGTTCCGCAACAAGCTGTCGAAGATATTTTCCCGTTTTCCCTCTCTTCCTCCATGGCTTCCTCCGGATGATCCGACGTTCGTTGACTCAACTGTCAGTACCTGCCAGTACCTGCCAGTAACGTTCATGGTGGATCCTCGTCTCTGCTGACGCTGCACGCCGCGCTGCTTCTCCAATGGCCATCGGCGTCTCGGCCCACCACCGCTTCCTCACCTCCGTGAGCCGCCTGCCCTCGAACCGCCACCGCTTCCTCACCTCCTCCTCCGCCGCTCCCCGGAGCCGCTGCAGAGTCCGCTGCTCCACCCGCTCGAAGGCCGGCCCGGAGTCGCCCGATGTGAAGCAAAACGCGGCCGCGGTTCGGAGCTCGTCGGCCGAGCCGAGGCCGGAGGTTGAGAAGGCGGGGGGTGCGACTCCGACGAAGTCGCTGAATTGGGTCGATCGCGTTCTGGAAAGTTCGAGGTGCGAAGGCGTTTGGTCCCGAGTCATTGGTGTTGAATTGTGAGTTGCGTTTGTGATTTTTGTGAGTGCTTGTTTGAGAGTGTGCAGGGATGGATTTAGGTTCAGCGAAATCGGGTTGGAGATTCTGTCCATTGCTTTACCGGCTGCTCTGGCTCTGGCTGCTGATCCCATTACGTCCTTGGTGGACAGTGCTTTTGTTGGTCGTATAGGTAATTCTTGAACTTCATGAAATGTGCAAAGTCTGAGTTTGGATGGTTGAGAAGTCTTTCTAATATAAATTGATGAAATTTGTAGTTGATTTGGCTCGATACTTGCTTGTTTGAAAATTATTTGGCTGAAGTTCTCACAAGATGTTGGCAAAGATGATCATAGTTTATGATGTGATAATGCTTTGCAACGAAAACTGCAAATTGTCTGGCTGCCAGTGGTGAAATTTTAGTAGTTTCCTCGGAGATAGATAAATGGTCAAATGTGACATCCTCCGTGATTGTAAGGATAAAGATTCTTGATTTGATGCGGCATCATGTATTGTGAATGAAACTCGTTGGCTACTTGAGGATTATTTTTTTATTCTTGGTTATTTTTCTCTATCCAGGATCATCCGAACTGGCAGCAGTTGGAGTATCAGTTTCTGTGTTCAATCTGGTTTCGAAATTGTTTAATGTTCCCTTGCTCAACATTACCACGTCATTTGTAGCTGAAGAGCAAGCCATGGCGAATAACGGTAGTGATGATTATCGTCAACTCGGTGATGGTAATTTCTTTCTTCTTATTTTATCATACTTCAAGACATGGTTACTATTATCCCTCCAGCTATGTTCCTCTGATTTTTCCTGCTTTATCGATTTTATCAAGGTTTTGCCGAGGAGCAAAAAACAAAGAAGCTCCTTCCATCATTATCAACTTCATTAGCACTGGCTACTGGCATTGGGATTGCCGAAAGTATTGCACTTTCAGCTGGCTCAGGTTTCTGGATCAATTTGATGGGCATATCTGTTGTATGTCTGCCTTTTCCAAGTATGAAGTTAATTGATTAGCCCGATTTCTCCATGCCTAGTCTTGTCTGTTATAGACAAATTATGACAAGAGCTCCACTGTGGCCCTCGTTTGTGCTTATTAAATTTATCTTGTTACTTGTAGGCCACAAGAGGCCTGCTTAGACACTTGGCACCTTGAATTTATGAGAAAATGAACGTCATTTAATTCTCTTATTTTTATCATTTTTCCATGTACTGGGGTTTTCTTGGGGAGGTGTTAGACAGATATTTACCTCTCCACCAAGGAATGTCATTTACTCATAGGGCATAACATGGAAATGTCACTCCTTAAAATTATGCACCTCAGTTTTGTTATAACAGGAAAGGATTGGTTTTAGTGCATTTTGTTTGAAACTCCTGCGTAATAATACCCTCAAGGGATGTTTACCATCTGATATAGATTTTTCTCTACATTCTTAGTGACATTTTTGTATAGTATCTTTTTGGTGTTCATTGAGGTTCACTCATCTACAGGATTCACCAATTAGAATACCGGCTGAACAGTTCTTATATTTGAGAGCTTTTGGTGCTCCAGCTATTGTAGTAGCACTTGCTGCACAAGGTGCTTTTCGTGGATTTAAGGACACAAAGACACCTCTATATGCCATAGGTATGTACTGCAATGAGTTCTGTTGAAAATTAGTGATGGAATATTATAATCTCTTTCACCATCAAATGTGTGGATCTCGATCTTGGAAATAGGATCTTCTAGCTTTACACTATGAAGAAACAGGATCTATTTCTAGGATATTATAGTGTAGAACTATAATTAATCATATTCATTATTGAATGAAGATCACCCTCAGTGAATAATTATGAAGAAGACCATTAAATAACATAATAGTCTAGACCTTTCTCATAATAGGAGTAATCTTCTCTGTGGAAGTATGTAACTTAATTGATATCATGGGGTAAAGACACTGTCAAGATACATGAGAACCAGTGAACTTAGAAAAAGACAAGTAACTATTTTCAGAGAATCATCAAGGGCTTACAAAGTAGTTTTCCTTGTTGAAAACTAGATTTTTTGGTAAGATGAAAACGTGCAATTTTCTTTTTATGGCTAGTTGATGTGAAGAAATTTCTCTTTATCTTATTATGTTTTTGATTTTAGACTTGACAACTTCCGCTGTTTCTTTTTTTGTCTGTTCTGGCTGCCAGCATACGCCTCTAGAAAACTAGTATACTGTTGCGATGATGCCTCATAACCAGCCTTGATGGCTTTGCATAAATCTTTATAATTTGTAATCATCTTACATATGTGTAAAATAAGTATAAGAGTGTTGATAATCAAATTTTATCTCAGTGGTGTAAATGTTAAATCTTAGGTTCATCTATAAAATATTATATCCACCTAATAAATCCAGTTGCAGACAGACAGGCTCATTTCTAATCTATAATTTAATGGATTCTGAGCTTTACACTTTGAATTAAACTGAAATTGGCTAACTTGGTTTGCTAAGCTAATTTTCTATGCTAATTGCTGGTCATTGGCCGATTGGCTTTTGAAGCACTCTGAGATGCTTGTCCTTAAAGAGATGCCTGAGTTCATAGTCAGACGATGTTGAGAATTGTCACAAAGGAAAACAATTTTCTGTCCACATGTTAATACTATAGCTCTTTTCCTGGTATAGTTTTTGACAAATTTTTTTGTTGAACTGCAGTTGCTGGCAAACTTACTGAATGCGTTTCTGGATCCAATTTTGATATTTTTTTTTGATCTTGGCATTGGTGGTGCTGCAGCAGCAACAGTGACTTCTGAGTATGTCAGTACTGTGGTAAATTTAACATAATCATAACTATTTGCAGAGTATTGTCATTTCTCCATAATGTGATTTGTTGTAACTTCTTTGTCCACTAAATGGATTTAAATTTGTTTGCCTTCTATATAACAGATATTTGATAGCTTTAGTCCTGCTATGGAAGCTGAATGATGAAGTATCACTGATCTCTCCAAATTTTGATGGGAAAAAAATTATCCAGTATCTGAAATCAGGTATGACTCTTATGCATCTATATGGTGAAGACATTATTTGAACCAATTAACGGAAAATGTAGAATTTAATTTCTCAAGAATGGCCTGAAGTTTATGTTGTCCTAATCTCCTTCTGGCAAGTTACTCTGGAAAGAACCTTAAGTGAGGGACAAAGTCAGAAAGTCCACTTATTATTCATTTTGTAGTCAATTACAAGACTAAGGCTCAAAATGGAGGTCAAATTTGATGCCGTGATGAGTAACTGCAGCTTGTTTTGAAAGCCAGTTTCTTTTAAAGTGAGGCTTGTTGTATCTTCAGGTGGCCTTCTCATTGGCAGAACCTTAGCAGTTCTCATTACTATGACTTTGGCAACATCAATGGCTGCTAGGAGGGGCCCTATACCTATGGCTGGTTATCAGATCTGCACACAAGTATGGTTGACTGTATCTCTGCTTACTGATGCTCTAGCAATTGCTGGCCAGGTACCAAATCAGCTCTTTCTGATCTATATCCTGTCATAGATTAGCTGAGCAAAGTCATTGTACAAACCGTTTTATGAGTTCTCCCGTCATAGAATTGCCTTTCTACTGGTTTGCTGTCTTGGTTAAGCAATTTACAGAGTACCCTATGATGAAACCTTCAAATAGCCTAAAAGCCTGACCAAGTTATCCTTTAAAGAATCACTCTGTGGAGCAAAAATACTCTATATTGGCACAGTTCAGGTCAAATATTAACATGACAATTCATATTTGGGATAGATTTGCAAATGACAAATGACTACAATGTCTCTCACAACTTTCTGACATTACAGAGGATAATGTTGGTGCTTCGTGCACCTCCAGAAGTTTCATCATTAAGCTAGCATCTGCACATGAGTGCACCTCATACTGAGGTTCTCTTTCTTTGAATTGCTTGACTTTCTCACAGGCTCTTCTTGCCCGTGGTTACTCCCAAGGAGACTATGAGCAAGCACGTGAAGTGATATACATGGTTCTTCAGGTATATTGTTGCTTCAGCATGTTGTTATGTTAATGTGAAAAGGATAAAATTTCTTGATTATTTTTCCAAGGAATCAGAGGCATTGTTTTCCCACCTTACTTAATATTTCAACTTTTGAACAGATTGGTGTGGCCACTGGTGTTGCTCTAGCTGTCATTCTTTTTGTTGGGTTCGGAGCCTTTTCAAGATTATTCAGCACGGATTCTGAAGTTCTGGAAATTGCTTGGTCGGGTATTCTGGTAAGAGAGTGCCTATGCCTAGTCTCTAATTGGACATCCTGCTTTCTGGTTCTGGGTAACAAAATGCCAAAATGCACATGTTCGTCATGTTTTGAGAAAGGTTTGGGAGTTGGAGCGAATGTTTAAATGCATATGAGGTAATTTCATACCTAAACTAAACCAAACTCAAAGTGGAAAGCTCTAAGAAGCTGAGCATTTTAATTTCCTTTTCGGTTTAGGCTATCTGGATCTGCTCCTGGGCATCTTCTAGAATTTTCTTTTTCACCAGGTTAACAAATTTCGAAACAGTGACCCTTGATAAAACCATTAGCTTGCTCCATTGTCTTGGCTGTCATGGATTCAAGTGTTAGAAATAGCTTCTCTTCCATGCATGATAAGTCTGCATTTAGAGCATCCTTTCACTTCCTGCAATCTCAGAGCCTTTACCCCAGAACGCTCCTTATACTTTGAGAGGATGTCGTCGAACTTCTTAATACTTCCAGTCATCTTCTCAAAACTTTCAAAAAGAGAAGGAAAACAGATTCATGTAATACAAACCGTCATAAACTGTCCTTTTGCTGACTTTTCAAGATTGTAGACATGATGCTACTAGATGTCTCACACTGATAATTTGCAGTTCGTTGCTGGATCTCAACCAGTGAATGCTGTGGCATTCGTTATTGATGGGCTTTACTATGGGGTTTCGGATTTTGGATATGCTGCCTATTCCATGGTGACTCTTCGCTCTCGTCTACATTTATTCAAAACTAAAAGAGATTCAACGTTTCTGACCTTCTCCATTGCTGCACTAAATAGGTCTTTGTTGGAGTGGTTTCTTCTGCTTTTTTACTGGCAACAGCTCCTACATTTGGTCTTGCTGGAGTTTGGGCAGGGTTGTTTCTCTTCATGACATTGCGGGTAGTGGCTGGCATTTGGAGGTAAACTGGTTTTGACTTATGCTACGCTTTATGGCTTGTCAGTTCTACACAACGAAGTTGGACCTTGAGGTAACCCTGACATGCGCACACTGAGCACATCTAGAGCACTTTGATAGAGAAGTTAGTAAATGAGGTTTCGTCTAATAAAGTAACGAGAGGGATCTCAGAATATTCATTGTATGTGAAACTGAAAGGATAGGTGACTCCATGGGATGTCCTTGTGATAGATTATGTAGCAATAGTCTATTGGATTTATTTGCACCACATCGAGCACTGCCTACTAGGACTCCAGAATTTATTTGGTAGTCGTGCATCTCTTTGACAATTGGTGATATGATTCCAGATTAGGAACAAAAGGTGGACCATGGGAAAGGATTTGGTCCGAGGCAGAGCAGGGAAGTGACTGATATCAAATCGAGTTTGTACATGTTGCTTTTCCCGGTGAGCTTATAGCACCACAGAGGACCTGAGACATAGCCAAATGGAGTTCCCGAGAAGCATGGTACTTCCCCTCGGGAGTAGTTCGCTCTTCAAGTGTCTTTTATCCCCATTAACAGCTAATTGGAGCAATGCCGTCACCAAAACAGAAATTAAGCTACCAGAAATAAGTGGTGAGACGGAAGATGCTGAATTTTGATGGCAATGGCTGGCCTGCCCTCTTTGCATCTTGACCATACAGTTCTCGCTGGTTCATCTATCTATACCACCCCAAAGAATGGCAACTGTACCTCACATTGATGGCTTCCGAATTATCGAATCAAACGATTTTATCTTCCTCTTTTTAACTAAGAGCTCTCTGGATGGCGCATCTGGAGTTCTGCTCGTATTCTGAAGTTGTTTATTAGTTCACTCAACCTTGCCGTGGTTTTCTGACCTGTTATTGAATCTTTTGCTTGATATGGTTAACTGCCCTCGAGCAATACACAATGAATGTACTTGTAATCATCCTGAAGTGATGAAACCAGATGAGTTGGGACTTCTAATGACATTATATATTCTTGTATGTTTTACTTTGATTCTGAGTTACTCAAGATTCTCTGATGCCGGGCCATTATATAATCATTAAACAGGGTTTAAGATTGGGGAAAAATATAGTTCATTAGAAAAATCCTCCAAAAAAAAATCACATTATTCATTTTGTTCACAACCCAATTCGTCTGGATGTATATGAGGTTCATTTTAATATCATGAATTAGACTTGATGTTTTCATGTTAGATGGTGGTGATGATTTCTACATTTTCCAATAAGTTTTTTTTTTTTTTTTTTTTTTTTTTTTTTTTTTTTAACCCAAGGAACCGCGCACCGTACCAACATGGACAGCCCTGAATTAGACAGTGGACCAATGTGACAATCATGTATCAACTGTCACATTATTCATTTTGTTCACAACCCAATTCGTCTGGATGTATATGAGGTTCATTTTAATATCATGAATTAGACAGTGCACCAATGTGACACATGTATCAACGGTCTCAAGTGGGTTTTAAAAAAGAGCCATTTTCATGTTAGATGGTGGTGATGATTTCTACATTACATTCCACGTGGATAAGTTTTTTTTTTTTTTTAACCCAAGGAACCGCGCACCGTACCAACACAGGCAGCCGGTAGGCTCGGGGTGATTTTAGGAAGGTGTTTCCAAGGAGAGTCGAAAGAGGGGTCAATGGGAATCCCACCAGCCGGTGGATAAGTTTATGGTGTTAAAGGGTTAGAATTTTCAATTTATAAGCAATCTTCTCCTTTCAGACCATGAAGTACCAGTGATATTCACTCAACGGATAACCTCTCCTCCATTAATGGTAGAAGACTGAAACATGAATCTCTGTCAATCATTGTGAGCACGGACCCGATAATCTGCTGAACAAGAACAAGAGGAATTCTGATGGTACGTGCCCAAGAGGATAGAATGCTGCAGACACCCTCGCGGTTTAAAATCATCTTCAACCACTTTACCATACTTGTGGAGATTCCCAGAAGATACAATAGACCCAAAAGTCGATCGACGCAAAATGCAGAAAAAATACTATCGCACTCCTGATATGGAGGTCGCCGAATTTTCTCTCCTACAAAGGAACGATTGAATAGAGCATCACTCCGCGACACCTCCACATCTATCATCCACTTAGCTTCAAGTCCCCTGTATATAAACTAAGGCATCAGGCATCTTCTGCCACCAAATGGTCGCAGAGTCTTCAAAACCTTTCTCCGCCACCTTTTTCACACATCAGCAACATCATGCATTTCTCTCTACTGTGATGTCCAAAAGAAATCCAAGAACAAAAAAATTTGGATTAACATATGCTACAGCACAAAAATGTCATTATGAATGAAAATCGCAGAATGTGCAGCCTCATGACACTTAAGATGCAAAAGCATGAAAATGTGTACTTGGAGTATGTATCGAGTGATGACATGTAAATTTTTTAAGGTCATTTAGACACAGTAATTATGTAACAAGCAGTACAAATACCTACTCATCAACTGACTAACAACTAATCACTGGGGGTTACCCTAGTGGCCACTTTTTCTACTTGGGAAGGGGGAGATAGGGAGTTCAATTTCTCACATTCTGGGGGCTGAGGTGGAGACGCGTGAATGAGGGAGCGGGATTTCGCAACTTGCATAGCGCATACAGTGGCTTGTAAAATAGATATAAGATAGGACCTAACCAAAAAAAAAAAAAGACTACAGCTGACTATAATGGCTTGTTTCTTTAAGGAAAATTTTCATGGGGAAAAGGTCAACATCCATGGCTTTGAGGCATACATTGTCTCCCAGATTCAGGAAGGAATTTAGCCAGTTGTTCATGGCATAAATTATAGCCATCTAAATATGACAGTGCTTCAGAAAAACCCAGTGGTTGTCAACTTCAACATACAAAATAGATACTTGCCAGCACCACCAACCGTTTTTGATACAACATAATTAGCCAAACTAATAAATGAGACCTGGCACTGCTCATTAAAGATGTAGAAGTATTGGCATAACTCCGTCACTCGCAAGATGCCGAAACCAGAAGTCAACATTGATCTCCATCCCCAGCACACAGCATTAGTTTTCCCCCCTCATATTCCTGGTCAGCTCCATTCCTTAAACCAGCAATTAACTTGATAATCTATTTGTGTTTTGTCTGAGTAAGACCCATCACCTTAGGGGTGGTTTCTACGCTACTGCAGAGTACAAGGAAACTAACTAGAGAAGTTATGAAACAACTTCTACAAAAAAAAAAAAAAGAACAAAAAAATTAGGATTGATACTTTTATATTGATCGATAATCACAACAGGTCCCCAACCTCCTTGACGGAAAGACATCTATTAATAGGGGCGTGCAACTGGACTATATCCAAGAACCGGACCAGCCCACCCAGAAAACAAGGCTGGGAACTGATTCCCATTGAAACCAGTCCAGGAACCAGTTCCCAAAATTCGGAACAAGTTTGAACCGGTCCAGGAACCGGTTCCAAGTATTTACCCACCTAGGAACTGCTTCCCAGACCTGTTCGTGAACCAGTTTGGGAAGCCCAAAGTCCAAAACCTACTTTTTCCCCTGATTTCTATGTCAGGAAAGTTCTCTTCTTGTTCTCGACGTCTCTCGATTCGGCTTTGCATTTTGTAGCAATGTTTTCGTCGTGGGTTTATCGTTAGAGATTGGTATCCACGAGTGGAAAGTGTAAAGTTGAAAATATTTTGGAATCTTCCTCGCCTGAACATCGCTTTCGATTTACTATGCCCCCTTTTGGTTATGTGGGTGTTTGTGTTTTGTCAATGCAGTTTTTCCATGGTCATTGCTGAAAATGACCGAGCAATCCAAAGTGATTCTCATTCGCAACATTGGGCATGAAATCTCAGAGGTACATGTTCTCTTGCAGCTTCTGCCCCAAGTAAATTATTTTGGGTGTAGAAATAGGGACGTTCTTGCATATCAATGTAAAATTTGAAACCATATAAGATATCGGGTGATTGCAAAACAAATTCTAATGAAAATAGGGTTGACCTGGAACTGGACCAGAAAAACAGGATGGTCCAAAAAAGGATCTAGTGCAAACAGGGTTGGGTATAGGGTCCAAGAAAAGAGAACTGATTATAACAGGGTTGGGTATAGGATTCAGGTCTGAAACCTACCCACCCTGTTTGTTACTCATACAATGCACAAGCATGTGCACCTAATGAAGAGACACTAAAGAAAAGACAGTCACAACCCTTACCAGTGATCACTATCAGTAAAACCTAAACCTGCAGGCATAACATTATGCTGGTGCATACTTGCTTCCACCAAAATACCTAATGCCCAGGAAAGGAGATGCTTAGAGTACTGCTCTCATACACACCAAATTACTCAAATATGATAGGCTCCCCAAAACTGAATCCACTACTACTCTAGGAGTCAAGTGACATTTCAAGGAAAAAAGCTAAGAAGCCAAAAAAATCAAAGCTTCAATCCTAGAACTTATCTTCAATCCTATGACTTATCGAACTTCACATTCACACCTCATGACGTTGCAACTAAATGTTAAACTTACTGCAGTCAAGTATTGCTTTGCATGTTCCATTGACAATCTACAGTGTTTAGAAAGCGCATGGCCATCCTTATCTTGCTAACTATAGTGAGCTAAAAGATGGCATTCTGTCAAAAGTAATTTTATCACTTCTTAAGGAAAGTACAGGACCATTACTCTCCAGTCATATTCTCCTTTTCCTTTCCTCCTCTTTCGACACCTTGGGAAGTATGCAGATGCATACACTGAATCAAAAGCTTAATGAACACATTTCTAAGTTTCATTTAAATCCAGAGAAGGACGATGGGTTCATGAGAGACAGAGGTATCTCAATCCGGTAGATGACTTAGGCAAGGTCATTTAAGAACCAACGCATTGCACGGCTAAAGGGGAAATGGACAAGATTATCAAAACTCAATCAGATACAAGAAAACAACACTTACCACTAGCCATCGACCACCCTCTTGATCCCAGCAACTTCTGCCCTCAACTTCGAATTATGTTGCTCCTAACCATGAACGCAACACAAAATCATGACAAGTCAGCACATAACACAAAACCGATTCAAACTGATCAACATGAGAAGCCCGACGAAACACGGAGTACTCCATTAACCACAGAACCCAAAATTCTACCTTTGACGATAATGAATGAAGCACGAAAGAGAAAACCTGTCAAGGCAATGTGGAGCGTGCAACAGCCCCTCTAACCACACACACTAAACTAGCATCCCTACATTCCTCAAGCAAAAGTTATCGGACTAACAAAATGAATGCCCCAATGATTTCATACCAAAACTTTTACTTCATCATCCATCACGAATCCTCCTGAACAAATGCGGAACTCTTAAAAGCTCCAAATACAGAAATGGGGAGGAGCTCACCATCTCCAGGACCTGAGCAGAGCTCGCCTCGACGAGCCTGGCCAAGGTGTCGACCCTCGTCAACATCTTCTCATACATCTCCTCCAACCCAGCAGTGTACTTGCTAGCTTCCGGCCCCACTAGCCTGCTCAATTTCGCGGCCGGGAAACCCTCGGCGATCGAAACGATCTCGTCCTGGCACTTGGCGGCCCGCCTCATCTCGCTCAGCCGCTCCTCCTTGCCGTCCTCCTGCATCATCGACGATCCCCTCAGATCGCAGGCCAGCCACGGGAACGACGAGTTGGGGCTGAAGTTCCCGTAATGCCCTCGGAACCCGGGCCCGATGTTGACGACGTCGACCGACCTGGGCTCGAAGGTCTCCGTGGCGGTGCGGAACTGGAAGGCGCGGTACTCGTGCGTGTGGATCGCGGAGTCGAGGGGCGGGGTGGAGAAGAGGAGGAACACGCGCGGGGAGAATCCGCCGGCGGCGGCGGAGGCGGCGATCGGGAAGGAGAGGGAGGGGTCGGAGGCGAGGGAGACGGCGACGTTGAAGTCGCGCATGGAGGGCTGGAGGCGGGAGCGGCGGCGGGAGGAGAACCACCCGATGAGGCGGTGGTGCTGGGAGTGGCGGAGGAGGAGGCGGCCGAGGGGGTCGGAGAAGGAGAGCGGGCAGCCGGGGCAGAGGAAGGAGGTGACGGTGGCGACGAGTGCGCCGGCGGCGGAGGCGGAGGAGGAGGAGCCGGAGCCTGAGCCGGAGTCGGCGGCGGCGGCGGAGGAGGGGTCGTCGGAGAGGGAGGAGGGGGCGAGGGGGAGGACGTGGCCGAAGAGGAGGCCGTCGGCGTCGGCCGGGGAGGAGGAGACGCGCTGGAGGAGGGAGGAGAGGGTGGGGCCGGAGATCGAGATCTTCTGCAGAGGGAGGTCGTCCATGGCGGCGGCGGATCGATCCGGAGAGAGAGAGAAAGAGAGAAATTCCGAAATGGACACCGCCGGCGCCGGTCCGCCCGATTATATAATATATATATGCTCCTCTTTCTTGATTAAAAAATCGTATTTATAATTTGTGTGAATTTACGTTGAGTTATGCCATGTTGTATCATGTTTTTTTTTTCGAGTCTTCTCTTTTGTGTTGGATAAGTAGATTGGCTAGCATGGACCTTCACTCGAGTGGGGTTTCGATTAGGCGGTTAGAGAGGAACATAGGCTTGGTGGTTGGGTCGAGATTTGGCCGACATGAGACCTCCTCAATTACTAATTTGACACGTGAATAGAAAGTATGAATCTGTATTGAGAGAGGAAAATCTTTTGAACGAAAAATGAGAGATTGATGAGAACTGCTTGCTCTCATCCTTAAATTTGGATGTAAATTGGTATTTAATTTGCAGTTGATCATAGAGGAAATTTAAAAATATTTATATTAAAAATTAGAGAAATTGTTGAAAAGTAAAATACTTTAAAATCTACGTCAAGAAAATTCATTTTAGATAGATATAAAATTCAAGTTCATGAAATACCCAACTATTATTATTATTTGTTTGTTTAGGAAAGACAACTTTCATTATTGTCAGAAAGATGGATTACAAGAGTTTTCGAGATCAAGACATGAAATTAATCATAGGAAATTGGGAGGCTTAGCAAGCCAGTTGAGTGGAAGGGAACTAATTCTATGAGCCTTGGCGATCTAATCCACAGCCTAATTAGCGTCTCTCAACCCATATCTTAATTTGACTCCACGTGGCTGGGTCAAATTTCAATTAGTGATATTATTTGTGCACGATTTCACACTACAAAGTTGAAATTCGAAGAGGAAATCAGAAAGAAAAGGAAGAGATGTTTGCTTCCGACATCATATCCCATGCCCATCTCTTACACCATCATTTATATCCGGAGAAAGTTCTGAATTGTTATCTTACCTGTGCTTTATTGTTCACTAGTACAAGAGACACAGGCGTTGTGCCAAAAGGAAATGAATGGAAATATAAGAGGTGATTAATGGATAGAATCACGCTAGATAGGTATCGGGATTTAGTTGTTATCCAGACTCGCCCATGAAAGTTATATCAGATTTTCAAGCTAAACAAGTAATTTGGGCCCAATCAAGCCAGATGGGCTTCATAATCAATGGGCCTTGTCCAAGCCTACCAAAACTTGAATTCTCGCCCTAATTCCAACTTCTAAGGCAACCCAAAACTCAAAAAAGGTTACCCAAGAATTAGATGGTTTAGAATTAGACAATGCTTTAGTACACTTCAATTCGCGACTAAATTGATTGGGTTCCTAAAGCCTATTGCCTCAACACTTTTCTTTCAAATTGGGTCTCTTTAACTACAATCCTTTGGAATATTTTGTGTTCAGAAAATTGTTTGTTGTTTCCTAGTAATATCACTATATGAATGAATGAAAGTACTTTTATTGACCAAGAGAAAAAATTCGCAACTAAATTGATTTCGCATGACTTTTAGAGTAATCTCACATAAGAGGAAGGAAAACTAGAAACAATCATCCGAGAAAGCTAAAGGAAAAAGAGGAGCTCCTAAAAAAACCAACCTCAGGACTAAAAAACAGACTAGTAGCCATGTCTATGGCATAAGCCAGACTGTTCTTCCCTGAGAAGTTCTCCATCTCTTTCACCACATCTGCTACCAACGAATCCCAATTCACAAAACTCAAACCATAGAACAGTCGTGTCAACACTGCGAGGCCCAAGGAAACAGGTACCAAGGACGATTTCTTATGGTGCTACCTCGAGACAATTCAACAGTGACAAGAGGGAGTTGTCTTCACTCTTTGGTTGTTGAAGTTGGTCCAGTGGAGCCAAAAAGGCTAAAGGATCGTAAGAAGGATACATGGTAGGACCTAGAGAAGAGCAAAGGAACCCAAAGGAAAGAAAGGTCGCAGAAATCAAGCTTTGTGATGGTAAAAATCCAGTTTTGGAACTATTCTCAGCAATACTTGTGAAGGACAATAGGGTTAAAAGACAAAGCAGACCAGACCACCTTCTAGCTTGCTTGAGAAGAGAAAAACTATCCGGGGAAGCCAAAGAGTTGAGGATCGCCAAACCCTAGAAGACGTTGGATTAGAATCAACTAGGAGATCAAAGGTTAAGCCGATGTTTTACGGGAACCCAAAGAGACTAACAATTGCTATGCATATCAGCAGCGTGTGTTCAAAAGAGGGCATTTGTTGACACCAAAAAGTGACCTTTGTGGGCTGCGACTAACTGATAAGGCCCACCAAGCTCCATTGGACAATGACCCGTAGATTTGGAGGGAATTTGTAGATAACAACAATTGCAGTTACCAACGGCTCGACATCAACTACAATTCGAGCAGTAACTGGATAAGGAATAGACGAGTTATTGAGGCACTCGTTGCTACCGGGCTTCAACCACCTTGTGGATAACGCGATAAGGTTATTAGAAAACACTTTTGAATGTCCCAGGAATAATTTAAATTGAAATATAATTATGACAATGGTTATCTACTCGGTCTGGCTATATATAACCAACGACAAATTATTGCAAAAGGACAGGAAATACTCAATGAAAACAATGTAAACCTGTTCTTGCAAGTAACTTTTTTCTATTTGCGTTGCAGTTAACCTTTATTCATTTTAGTCTTTTAAGATTTCTTGAATTTGTTGTTCCCTTCACCCGTAATTGCTGCCATTAGAGTCTTTTCTTTCCTTTCTGAACGGATACAAAATTCGATACACACAAAAAACCGAAGAGCCAACCTCCAGTGAAAGATATTTTATTTGATACTATTCTCGGTAAAACAAGTTGTAATTGCATCTCACTACCAATGCGGCTACTTGCTGCTATGACGTCCAAGCCACTCATCGCCTCACTTATCCAATACCCCTGCTTGCATCTCTCTTTCTACTCAGGATGACCTCAAAACAAGGGTTACCATGGCCTTTGCATCCTCATCTCTGAGGTTGCAAAAACCATGGGTAACTTACTTGGCAAGGTCGTAGCAGGCCATGATCACCTTAGGGTAGAGCTAGCAAAATGGGTCATAAACCCATATGATGACCCATTTTTAGTTATAGTTATAATTAAAAGTTAAATATGAGTTAAAAATTTAAATATGTCTGAGAAAAGTAAAGAACAAAAAAAAAAAAGGAAATGGGTTATTAGGAAACCCACTTTGAACCCATGGCCTTCACTCTTTAACTTTATAAAAATGTTTTTTTTTTATAAAAAAATCGAAAATATAATTATTATTTTTCATATTTCAATTTTTTTTTCTTTCCTTTTTTCTTTCTTTTTCTTCCTTCTTTAGCTGGCGGCCGACAAGGCAATGGCTAGCCGTCGGCCAACGATAGGCGAGGTGAGGCTTAAGCTCGTCAGCATGCAAGCTCGAGGTTGCCGACAACTGGCAAGGCTCAAGCCTCGCTGAATCTGGCGAGACTTGAGCTCATCGGCATTATCAAGCCTCGCTCGACGCCAGTGGAGCCTCGGCCTCGCCAGATCCGACGAGGCCTGAGCTTCACTGATGACTGGCAAGACTTGAGCTCACTGGTGTTAGGCGGGGCCTTAGCCTCGTTAGATCAGTGAGATTGAGCATCACTTGACGCCAACAAGCTCGATCTCACTTGTGGCTAGAAGAAGAAGAAGAAAGAAAAGAAGAAGAAAAAAGAAAAATAATTATTAAAAATTAAAAATTATATTTTAAAAAATAAAAATTATAAAAATTATATTTAAAAAATTAAAAATTCGATTTTTTTTTAAATTTTTAAAATTTATATTATAAAAATTTTAAAAATTTGTATTGCATAAAAATGTTTTAACAACACTTTTTTTAAAAAAAAAAATCATAAAAATGAGTTTTTTTAGGTTTAGTTAAAAAATTTTCATGTTACATTTTTAGTTATTCAATATTCAATAGTATGTTCACTTCAAATAAGAGAAGCATGTGTATAGTCTATTTTTTTTTTTTATAAATATTTCAATTTATAGGTTTTTTTTTTTTTAAAAAAATTTTTTTTTATTTTATTTACTATTTTTGATTTAATTTGAAATTTTAATCCAATTAGCATATAGTAGAAATAGGTTTTCCTAGAATATTAATAGGTTTTAGTAATACAGGTCGGGTTGGTTATGGGTTGGGTATAAGTTGGGTTAGGTATGGGTCACTTGATTTACACTACATAAATATTGGTTAAAACGGGTTAAATGGGTCAAATATGGGTTGACCCATTTTTGACCCGACCCAACCCACCCATTTGACAGGTCTACCTTAGATAAGACGCAATGTCGTCTACAACCTCGATTGAGGCCGTCATTGCTGCCTAGAAAGAGAATGGGGTGTGGTGGACACATTCAAATTAGGGCTAGGATGTTGGGGGTTTTATGGTTTTGAGGTTAGTATTTTCATTTCACTTTCTTTTCCCGAGAAAGTATTTTAGTGGATCCAATTAAACATATTATGATGGAATATGCACATATGCAATGTTAAACGTAGCTAATGCAAAGTGATGAATGAGTGAAAATCTAGGATGAGATTTGGTATCTTCCTCCATAAGAACCACTGTCTTCATTTGTTTTGTAGAAATTGAATGATTTGGAAAAATATTTTCTTAAATTTGATCACTTATATCGCTTAAAATAATTAACTAATGAAAATTTATTACATTATCGATAACAATTTATATTTAAATATTTTTATGAATAATAAAAATACTTTTCATTTGTTTATTTTTGTAAGTGATTATTATTATAAAAATATTTTTAAAATTATTTACTTTTCGCGAAATAAACAAAGTTTGAAAATCGCAAACGACAATGAGATTTTTTATTGGGGGTTATTCACAAGACCAAGACATCTTGTCTTCCCCACCGAGCATCATTGCCACTTGCTTGACTGACTTATCTCTTGCGTGTTACTTTCTTGGTTGTCTTGATACATGCCTCACATGATTCTCTCCACCTCCTTTCGGAACCTTTGCTTTCTAGAATGAATCTTGCTCGTTCTTTTTTCCCCATCGCCTTCCACTTTTCGCAGTGAAAAAGCTAGCTACATAGGACACACAGAAAATCACAAGCTAAGCCGCTTTGCAGCACCTCCCAAACCAGTCGAAAACCCCATTGATTAGCTCCATTTCGAGCAACGCAAGAACCGTACAACATAGGAAATAGAAAAGAAATCAATGCCTTGAGCATTAATCAGTACAAACCGTACTCATGAAGGTTACAATTTGGGGATGGCGTGCGCAGTGGTGTCGAAGACCTTGAGGAAGAACCGGGCGGGCGGAATCGAGAGCCTCTTGTGGAGGATGTCGCCCAATGTGGCGATCAGCTT
This sequence comes from Eucalyptus caleyi, assembly GCA_014182885.2. Lineage (NCBI taxonomy): Eukaryota > Viridiplantae > Streptophyta > Magnoliopsida > Myrtales > Myrtaceae > Eucalyptus > Eucalyptus caleyi. The sequence goes on along the minus strand of CM024466.2, from coordinate 13,257,587 downwards.
CCTCTTCACTGGTGTGTTGATGCCTCCCATCGCCACTATCTCTGTGTAAGCAGCTGGCTCTTTGTTGCCCCCAAATGAGATTGCCAAGGACCCCTTCAGGATCACCATCACAAACTGTGTCCAAGAAAAGCCATCCAAAACGTGATTTACTTCTCTTTTTGAGGGTTTTTTTCCAACATATCTGTCACTGAGAATTAACTTTACTTTGAACTCAAGGAAAGTTTACATTCCTTGGAGCTAGAGAAATCAGTATATGTGGACCGGGATTACTTCATTTGCAGATTACAGTTAGGTGGTCGAAAGGGAAATAAAGATTTCGCACTCTTGGGCCCTACGCATGATGCAAGTTTCCAATATTTTAGGAATAATTACGAGCTCATTGCATTCAACTAGGCCAGGTTTATTTCGCAAGTTCTAGTTTTCAGATTTTTGCATTTCTTGCAAATCTAATTCATCGATATTTCCCGCTGTGAAACCCTGGAAGTGTCCTTTAAGTTTGGCGCACTCTGTCCTATCCTCAGATCTTTGGTATGCGCGAATTTGTTGGGCTGGAGGTTGCATGGCTAATGCAGGACGCGGTATGGAGAGATTAGTTTAGAAATGCATAAAGGGAAGGGAAATAGATGGTTAGCAAAGGAAGGAGATTTAGACAGAAGAATTTAGATAGAAACAGGGAAGAAATGGAGTGCAATGATTTAGAAACTAAATAGAAAGAGTTTGCAGAGCCAGTATTTATAAAAGTCGTCGACAGCCAAAATCCTAATTCTAATAAATAACATTTTTCTAAACAATTTGAAATAAATAAATAAATGAAATTAAAGCAACCTTATCCATTCAATGGCACTCATTATAATCTTACAAAGCTCAAGTTAGTCTTCATTTTCCTTACTCCAAGTATTCTCCATTAAAAACACTTTCTTTTTATAGGAAACTTGTCTTTCGTGGGGGTATTGCTGTGTGTTCAGCTAGATGTGACAATGGACGACAAATAAGATCTAATTTTCCCAAATTGGAACTTCATTCAATCTATGAACTATACTAATCGAACTCATCCACCCCAAAAACCAGCGTTGCACTTATAGAACAAATGAACCATAGAATGGTCATTCACTGATAATGACCAGAAAGAGAGAGAGAGAGAGAGAGAGAAATTACGTTCTCCGGTCTGCCAATGAGGGCGGCGACGGCTTTAGTGGCATCGGCGAAGATAGGGTCGAGGTCAAGCCCGTCGAGGCACACGTTGGTGGAGATGTACACACACGGCATCGTCCCGACTCTCTTCTTCTTCTTGTTCTTCTTCTCCTTCTTCTTTCTCTTGAGCGTATATATAATGGCTTCTGCTTCCAAGAGATGCTGAACATAAGGGCGTGGATGAATTGTCACAACCCCATTTCACAAATATCATGCAGGAGTTGAAAACCAAGAAGCACACTCACACCGCGATGATGATGATGATGATGATGATGATATGATGGTGGTGGTGCGGCGCCTGTGGGAACGCGTGTGGGAAACGCACTTTCGTGCTTACATTATCTTCTTCTGGGTGGGTTTAGAGAGAGAGAGAGAGAGAGAGAGAGAGAGGGAGGACATGGAGTGCGGGGACAGCCATTTTCATTTTGGCTAGAAATATCCAAGCGCCATTCCCACTCTGTCAGACAGCATAGTTTCGTCAACTAGTGTCAACCGCATGATCCTCACGTGTTAAATAGATTGATTTAATTAGTATGTGATTTTGTCCGTCAAATTCCCATAGATTGATTGCTATAGTGGCAACAAAGCTGAATTTTTGACATATTAGGCGGAAGAATCCCAACTATTACCTCCTATGAGATCTGATGTATTTAAATAAATACGGGATCTTCTTCCCCTCACTCGTTACTTCGGAATGGTACTCAAAGTCAGCATTACGAAAATTAGTTTTATATTATAAAATGGATGAGTAATATGGTTTTTACAGCGACCTTTACTTTTTTTTTTTTTTAACTTTTTACAAGTTTTGTAAAACCTTCATTTTTATTTTCATTTAAACTAAAGCTCTTAAGACCTTTTAAAATATTCAACTATTGACATATAGAATTGTATATCTTTTTTTACAAGTTAATATCTTGAAAAACTTTAAACTAATACACGTGTGATAAATTTATTAAAAATTAATTTTTTGATCTAGGATAAATTTACCATCCGTTAGTTTTCATTAAATATTATCATCAAATTATTGAGTTAAATGACATGTGGCAATCAACGGGTGTACTGAGTTTGGGATTTTACCTTCTATTTATTAAGGGTGTATTGGTTTGCGATTTTTGTAGTATTAATCTACTTTCATAGAAACTAATAGCAAGTAAATTTGTTACAAATGTATCAGTGTAATTTTTGGGGTTGAAATATTTATATTAGTAAATTTATTACGAGTATACCGATTTGAGATTTTCAGTAATCAAAAAATTAGTTTGAGGTAAAGTGATCATAAGTGTACTACTTTAGGGTTTTCGTGGCATTAATTCCCCTTTTTTATTATAATTTTCCATAGCTCAAATAATTTTTCTTAAAATAGAAATCAGAAGTAGGCAAACAAGGTGTAACTCAAAACTTTCATGTACTTTATACCATATCAAATTTCAGGAGATACTATTGTTTTACTTTTCTTTCGCGAGAGAAAAGAAAATTGAGGAGGCACGACCGGCAAAAGTAGTCGATCATTCAGCTTAACTATCAATCGGCCTTTTACCTTTTACCGTCATTGTCTATCTGAATGCATTTAACTTAAAACTCCCGCCAAATCACAACATACCTCCTTCTCACCCCGACAAGATGATTGCTGGGATGCAAGGGAATGCCTCGAAAAAAAAATTATCTTTGTCGTGACTCGAACCCTTGGTGACGCTTCTCAAGAGATAATTTGGCGTTAGGTCCTTATCGAGTTACCCTAACAAGTCGTGATCAACCCGACAAATCCCTGAGTTTAATCCCTTGGATGAAATCGTGGGCGCTTAATCATGCATCACACATCTGAAAATGATATCAACGATGTGAGCTGGACAATTACATGAAATGGGACATATCACGACTCATGGCATGATTGTTTTAGCTTGATGATCATATTGACCTACCAAAGTAGGTCCTAAGAATCCAACTTTGCCTTATCTTCTAAAACCCTAATCTGATTGTGGTTCCACGAGTGGATTTTTATAATGATACGTTGAGATAAAACACACATATGTTCCCAAACTTTCCTCCCATCAATTAATTTTCTAATAAATAAAGTAATTAGGGATATGGACACGCCATGACGAGAAAGGATAGACATGAAGTAAAGCGTTTGCGTTCAAGACTCGATCTATGGAGAATATTTTGTCATGCGTGTTGAGTACTTTCACTAATTTTTGCTTAGAATGCGTGTGTGTCTCCATGCGTTTGTCACGCAAGTGTATAATATAACAGGAAACAAAGCACGAGGGCCAGACAATGCAGTTGGTGGCATGATAAATGATAGATTAAAGGCTAAGCCAACCTGTTGAATTCTCTTTATGTGAATTCTGTCAGCTTAAAGTTGGCATTGCCGACAGATGGGAAGATTCCTAAGGGCCGAACATGCAAACCCATTTCGACCAAAAAAAAAAAAAAAAAAAACATGCAAACCCATGATTTGTTAATTATCTACTAGGTTTTAACTATATGCTCAAGGTTCAATGTCACTGAATTTTTTACATTTAAAGTTTTTAGCACCGGTGGATGATGGGAATTGGTTAAAGAAAGTGAAAAATCTTACCAAGAGGAAAAAAACGAAAGAAAGAAGAAGTCAATATAAATTGAATTCATACAAAATAACATAACACAATCTGAATGGGATCGAATCTTTCAAACGTGTGAAAAAAAGAGTACCCAGCATGACCTTTGAATGTCACGATGTACTACTGTCAGACATGAAGAATGACTCTTAGTGGTTGTCGAATCGAAGACCATCACGGCAATTGGAAGTTCTAATTGACAAAGGCGTCATTGTCGGTGATAATGTACCCACCATTTATTATTAATGTCATATTTGACAATCGTCACGAAAAGAAAAAAATCCCTTTACATTCAATTTATGATTGTTATTTCTTATTCTGTAATTTGTAATTTACCTCGTGCAGCATTCGCCTTCGAATAATGGCTCGTGCTTGTTACCGACAACTCCTTCATCTAATCAAGCCATGCATTCACATGAGCCACAGCCCGACAAAGACGTACAATATGCCGATACGAAAGGCCAAAACGTACCTTGCCCAAACGTTCTCATGTAAGACTTTTCCTGTGCAGTGTCATGGCATTTTAAACCACGTGGTATCGCTAAACGTAGGAAAAGGAAATCAGGGAAAGCGAGGAAGGCCTTATCTTTAGGTTGGTCCTAGTCAGGGCAAAATATAATTGTACTGAATTGAATCTGACAATAGCTATTAAATTCAAGGACAAACGTGAGGGGTGAGCCAAGAAAATTTTGGGTGCATGCGTGAGTTACGGAAACAAAGGAAGCATGCCACGCGGATGTGTAAAACGTTGAAAGGTTCCAATCAGGTCGCTAGCTACTGGTGCCTCGGTTCGTAGGATCTTTCCAAATCATAGGTTTGAATTGGCTACGAAACCAAATACATAAAATTGAAAAGCAAAGAGAAGTCGCTACTAATCGATTTGTTTAACCTAGGATGCCTATGTGCAACGTGATTGGTCTATCTATAGACCAGAGCCTTAGATCCGAATGTTTGATTGCATATCAGATAAATTAACATCCCACAATACCCTTTTTCATACCACAATTCCTCGATCAAGCCTTAGCTTGCATTATTATGCATTGTCAATGATTCATTTAAAAACAGTTTGAAAAATCGAATTTTAATCAGCTTGCGATGAGGTAGAAATATCGAATCATCTTGTGTAACAGCTGAGCCATCGTGTGTGAATAAGTATTTTGAAATACGCTGTGCATAATTCATGGTATGGAATGAGATATCGGATATTACATGATAAAAATTGAAGTCGAAGCAATCAGTAATCGAACATGACTAGAGAAGCCTAATGCGAGGTGACATAGTGATTGAATATGCAATGAATGAACATGACATGCAACTGAGGCGTGAATCACAAATATGATATGTGCGAATGAATGCGACATGCATAAATCAGATGCGTGGCAATATGGGTGTGAAAACACTCCTTGTGATGATTATGACCTTTTTTTTTTTTTTAATATATGTTTAAAAAGTGTTTCGTGCCTTGTTTTTCACAGGCCAAACTCTGGTCGATGTCGTTCAGTCAATCCTAGGGCAATTTATGAATTTTTTTGCAAATATGGAGGCAAATTTTTGAGGTGTTAACGGCTGCTTCCCTGTGTATCGGCCTTCAAAATTATCTTGGCAAGGAATATCTTGTATATAATCTTAACTAGGAAACGAAGTTTTCCACCGCAGTTCGATTCAAAAGATGAGGTCAGGAAACAAATGCTCATGCCCCCAAAGGATTCGTTACTAGTTACGTGAACAAAATTGTTACGGCACATCGTCCATGACGACTCTCGATATCAAGAAAGTATTTTGGTAATGTGAAAAACGATCACCGACACATTTAATTATCTTGTCCAAAACCCGCGTGAAAAGCGAAGGGAGCGAAAGCGTATCAAGCCAAGCCAATGGAGACGGGTCAAGACGAAGTCGATCGAGACGTAACACCAACCCAAGAGGCTACTTCAACACGGACATAACCTCGAGTATTGAACGGAACCGGTGTACACATGGGTTGGATGGAAGGACACTGATACCGATTTCTATAAATGGGACAAGTCAACCGGACAATCAAGAGCCCAAGTCACCAAGAGCGAAGGGCGACCACCCAAATTGCACTCATTTGGTGGAGGTGAGCGTGGGTACCGTGTAGAGAGCACCATCCCAATAGTGGGGGACCTTGAAAGCTACTGTGATAACCCGCACAATGAAGTGGAGGATTGAATAATGTTAGAAAACACAGGAGGACTCAAAAAATTCTGACGAGTGGATGGATGGATTTGTGGGACAATGTCCAATCGGTCTTAAATTTATTGAATGGCCGTAATTCGATCCTAAATTTTCTAGTTTTATCAATTTTGTTCGAGGCTTTTATTTGAAGAGCCAACACAATCCTTCCGATTAATTTTTGTGATGTGCCGCGTAGGTAGGATGGTCGATGATAACTCACCGTCACGTCAACGATTTTTTGAGAAAATTGGCCAAAAAGACTAATATTGCAATTTTACATAAGAATTTAAGACTAAATTGACATAATTAAAAATTTTAAAATTAAATTAGTATTTGTATAATAAGTTTAGAGTTGATTGAATAATTTTTCGATAAATTTATCATAACTCGCAGTAGAAAATCATGGAGTACTGAACTGAACTGTGTTCCATTCCATTATCCTATTGCGTCACTCGGACGTGCTCGTCTATAACTTTCTGGAGTGTACGGTTGCCTACCAAGTCCTTATTTAATGTACTTGATAAGAGATTATTCGATTCTTAGAAAGAATTGATTACATGTAATTGTTGCAGCACCTTTTTTAGGTATAACTTATCAAAACGCCCGTAAACTTTGGCATCATTATGCATTTCCCCCGGATTTCAAAAAGTTACAGATTTTTTTTCCTGGATTTTAGAATCTAGAACTTTGAAAATATAAAGATCATCCCAAAAATTGATTTTTCGTTTTCGTTTGCAAAGCCGTTTGTTGTTACTTGAAAATGGGATCACTCCTTTTTGTTTCCCCTTCTTTACTGAAACAACCTTTACTAGGGGTAATGCATAATTGATGAATTTAAGAAAACTTAATAGATGTTATTTTGGTTAAAATAATTAGTAAATTTTATATGTTATTGCCACAAAAAAAGTCTGAAGGAAATCTATGACCTTTCAAATATTGCGAGCTATTGGGCAACATGTCAAAGTTCAAGGATGTTATCTGTACCTTTTCAAAGATCGGGAGATGTTGCACAACCGTGCTAAAATTCAAGGAGGGGGTTTGAGCATATATTTTTTGATTTGGTTCTTGAACAAGTGCCGCAGAGGTACTCTTCGACTGAACCCTGCTGGGGTTAATTGCTCAAACCTCGTGAATTTTGAATTCCCTGAACTTTGGAAGCACTCATATTACGCCCATGAGCTTTGGCAACATTGCATAATAGCCTTAGAATTATGACAAGTTGGAAATTAGTCCTATGGAATTTGATTTTTTTTTTGTTATAGTCAGCAAAATTTTCATCCGCATAGCTGTCAAGTGTTACTTGAAGGTGCTCCAAAGGCACTCTTATCCTTAGAATAATTACTGGGGTTAATTGCTCAAATCTCCTTAACTTCGATATTCTTGCACAACAATCTCAAACTTTCAAAACTCATATATTACCCCCTCCCCACTTAACTCTAGCATCGTTGCATAATAGCCCTCGAAATTTTAGAAGCTGCAAATTACTCCCTGAAGATTGGATTTTTTGCTACAGTTGATAAATTTTTCATCTACATAATCGTTAAGTGTAAACTGAAAATAAATTAACTCATCTTTTTTTTTCTAAAATAACAATCACTAAGGTTTCTTAACTTAATCAACCTTGCAACCTTTATGCTTTCTTATTTTACCAAAGAAAAATTCATTAACCATGTAGTAGATGTTATTATGGTTAAAAAAATACGGCTATATTTGGGTAACATTTAAGGGCTATAGAGACAAAACTAGAAATTCAAACAAAAAATCGGTAATTTTACCACCAAATTTTTTTTTTTTTTGGTAAAAATTATTAAAATACTACAGCTGCGAAGATAAATAACTAAAAAAAAACTGCAAATGAGCATATAGCATCGATCAGTTCAACTAGCGTACGTCTCCAACCTAAAACCAAAAATAATTTTTTTCTCCGCAAAAGAAAAAAGAACGAACTCAAAATATGGAACTTCTAACTGGAACATCATGAAATATAAAAAAATCCTCCAAATGAAAATCCTATATTAGACAACTCATGTGTATAGCAATATGGGTGAGCATGGCTCCAGGGTAGAACCTAGATCCTGAGAACTGGACTAATGAGAATTTGTCCGGTTTATGTTCAAAGGTAACAAGATAGGTTCTAAGTTCCAAATATTGATGAGCCTATTTTACTGGTAGGTTTAGGTTCTAGGTTTATAAGACCTAGAACTTGAAACCTAGAACCTAGAACTTGTAACCTAGAACTTGGAACAAGTTTTCGTGTTTTTCTTTGTCAATGTCTTTGCATAATCTTGCGATATTCCATATGGCGTTCAATGATGAATATATAATCTGGAATCACTAGTCCGAGTTTTCATTTTATGATTAAGACTTTTATTTTATTAATATTTCATATTTTTTATATGTCTAAATATAAGTTATGGTCTAGTGAATTATAGCAGCAAGTGGTTGTTATTAAATATGATCATTCATTGCAATCGTTCAATTAAGAATAAAAGTGAACTTGGATAGACATTGAAATTGACCCTAGAACCTATAACAATGTAGGTTTTAGGTTCCAAAGTATGTAAGGAGGTTCCAAGTTCCACCAAATGAAAAATCTGGTTCAATGGTTAGCTCCAAGTTCCAAGTGTATGGAATTTAAAACCACTCACCTTTATATAGTAGACTCTTGTTTAGATTACTGACTTTTATTCAATCTTGCATCTCTCTAAAAATGTTAAAAAAATAAAAATTGCCATCACTAGGTAAATATTCTCATTCACTTATACAAATCATTAATTTTGAATAATTAATCAATTAAGATATTTGAGCATTGAGCATAAATGTGTCCAATTTTGTATCATGAACTTTTTGGGTTTTCCGTCCTCATGTCAGCCACTCTAATAATTAATAGGTAGATGTTCAAATTTAGAAAACATATTGTTGTTTCTTTGGTCAAATCGAGTACCAGCTACTAACTCATCACATGATAATTAGCTATTTCATTTTTTAGGAAAGTAAATAGTTCATCTAAATTTTTCTATTTGTTACGGTTGGTAGTGAGGAAATATTCACTTGTAGTTAATGTTCACTTGCGGATTTGATGCTAATCGTCTCAACAATATTCCCTTTAGATTGATAATTGGTTGCACAATCTCCTTGTTTCGATTTACAATCAATCGCACGAGTTAAGTCGCATGATGGTATTTGAACTTGTGAGTGACCTAAAATTACATTATACAATTAAATGGCCACAACAGACGCAGACCTGCATACCTCACTCCAGCAACATTGAAGTCTCTGTATTTGAATTTCGGAAAGATTTCAGGCCACCTGTGTGGTAATGTGTGACTGTCCAAGGCTAAGATCAAATGAAAATGAGCTAACTTAGGCTCTTGAAAAGAAAGTATAGAGCGGAGAGACACAAAAATTAAATCAGGACAAAATATAAGAAGGTACTATTCAATCATTGTCTTGATTAGGGACTTGTTAGTGATGATGCGTTGTTCATGAGTTCGAAAGAAGTTACATTCATAACGATAACCATCTGTTTGAGTATTATAACAAATATGAATTATTTAGTTTGCAATCATTAAGAAGTCGTTACTTTGGTCTAAAGTTATATCATATAACAAGTTCACAGGATAAAATTGATCAGCAGATATATCAAAAATATTCGGCCTCCATACTATAATATATACACTAATATTATCACTGTTTGAGACCAAATTCAACACTACTATATATTGTCGATTGAGATTCGTCTATAAGAGAGGCGGGCCTAACTTTTCTTGAGTTTGATTCTCCCTTATAAATAAAACCAAACAGTAACTCATGACAATGGTGGTGTCTTACTTACATGACAAGCAAGTTATTGGGTCACAGTTTTTCAACCAATGGAATTTGAAGATGGAATTTCAATTTTCCTGTGATTGGACCTTGGATACGTCTCAAACGATAAGATTAAATCGTAAAGAAAAGACAAAAAAAAAAAAGAAAAGAAAAAGAGAATTACCTCCATTTTCAACGATCTGTCTATGTTAATAAGTCGAGTGATTCACTTGTTTAATAGCTCCTGTGTTATCAGCTGAGTGATTCACTCTAGGTAATGTCGCCGTGTAGGATTGTTTCTACTATTTTCATGAGTCCTTCATTCTGATTTTGTTTACATGCATGTTTTTTTTTTCCTTTCTTTTCTGATGTCTTAAGATCAAGAAAGGAAACTTAACCTGGTAAAGGAATCCATTAAACATTGGTGGGCACTAGGCCTTTAACAATTTCATGTCCTGATGTTATATTAGCCTCAACATGCAATTAGCAGCATAAGCGGATGAAATGGAATTACTAATATATCTTTACATGATTGAGAAGCAAAACATCACGAGTGTAATAGCAAGAAGCGCTGCTAAAGAGCTGAGCAACACAAAATTTACAAAATGACATGATTTGCACTTACCATTCCGTTTTATTGAGTACTTGCTTGGACAAACTTGAAACTGAAGAAAGCAATATATTGGCTACTGCTCATAAGGAGAAAAAAGCCAACTTCAGAGATGATTCTGCTTAAACAAGAAAGAAAGAACTTCACAAGATCAATGAAGGATTGGACTGACTGATGTGGAGGACCGGCTTGTTATGCTCTTCTCAATCTCCTCCTCAACTTGAATGCCTTCACTACAACAATTAGATAGACCATGTTTGTTTTACGATCCACATAGTCAAAGTAGACATGTCTCCAATTCTTCTTGTACACCAAACTCCAATAACTCCCCAAAACCCAGTCGCAAACCCGAGCATTATGACTACATAAAACTTTGCCTTTTCAAGCTCACCTTCTTCATAGGAATCTTCTTTTGGTGCTTGAGGGGCCTCCGCACCCAGGCATTTCTTTTGTAGAGGATCACGACAAAGTAGAGGATTGTCAACATAAATGGAAGGATCATGTTGGAAAATCTCCTATAATCTCTCCCAAATCATTTGGGATATTATGTGATATTATTTGATTTGATTTGATTTGATTTTATTATGTGATATGATTTTATTAGCTGTAAATTAATTACTAACAAAGATTAGATCCCCTATCCTTGATTTTCTCACCTAATTATAGTCCTCTATTCCTATTTATATATATATATAATTGTAACCACTCGATGATAATAAGAAAATACAAATTCCTTTCTATATGGTATTTGAGCCTAGTTTCTGATTTGTATTTCCCACCTGCTGCTTCATTGCAGCCTTTTTTTCAGCCTTATTACTGTTGTTTTGTTTCAACCTTATTTCTACTTAACTAGCCTTATTGCTGGCCTTCAATTGTGCAACAACCACCCTTGTTTCTCGATCCTTTCTTAGTCTCCTCTTATAATCTGTCCTTAAAGTTGTTGGAAAGGAAGATTCAGGTAAGGCTATCTTCGACCAAACTGGGTCCTTTGCTCATAATCAATCCAACTCATCGATTGGAGATTTTCTTAACATGAAGGAGTACCGATTGGATTGAAAAAAGTGATAAGTGCAATAGAAGTCCTAAAACTTGTCACGAAAATGCAATTAAGTCCTTAAACTTACAAAAAGTGCAATCAAGTTATAAAACTTGTCAAATTGTTTCCAATCAAATCCTAAAATTAATACCGTTATACTTACTAATGAAAAATGCTGATGTGGTACGGATGTGGTATTTTGAATAAATTTTCATTTTCCACATGGCTTTTTTTAAATTATTTTTTATTCAATTTTAAAAAAATATATTTAAAAACTAAAAAAGAAAAGCTAAAATTTATTTTAAAAAATTGTTAAAAAAAAAAAAAAACAGAAAAAATGGCAGCTCATCCCTTGCCATCGCCGCCGCCCCTTTGGTGCCTTCGGTGATGGGCGGCGACGGTGGTAAGGGACAAGTTGCCATTTTTTTTTTAACAATTTTTTAAAATAAATTTTAGCTTTTCTTTTTAGTTTTTAAATCTGTTTTTGAATAAAAATAATTAAAAAAAGCCATGTGAAAATGAAATTTTATTTAAAATACCATGTCTACGCCATATTAGCATTTTCCGTTAGTAAGTTTGACGGTATTAACTTTAGGACTCAATTGAAATAATTTGACAAGTTTTAGGACTTGATTGCACTTTTGCATGTGTTGAAGGAGAGAGTATTCTACGTATTGTATTAACTTAATCAAAAAAGGATTACAAGAATATATATATATATATATATATATATATATGAGTAACCCTAGTAACCCTCTTATGACTATTTTACCCTTATTACTATTTCCTAACACTCCCCCTCAAGTTGGGATGTGAATATCAAACAATCCCAACTTGTTACATAAAAAATTTGCTCTATTTCCTCGTAAAGACTTGGTAAAAATATCTGCAAGCTGATCCTCCGTTCTTGTATGTTGAAGAGTGATCTCTCCTTTTTGAACTTTTTCTCGTATAAAGTGACAATCAACCTCAATGTGCTTGGTTCGCTCATGGAAGACGGGATTGTTTGCAATATGAATAGCTGATTGATTGTCACAATATAATATCGAAGGTTCTGATGTTGACATCCCAAATTCTGACAATAACATTCTCAACCAAAGCAATTCACTAGTCACATGTGCCATTGCTCTATATTCTGCTTCTGCACTTGATCGAGAAACCACATGTTGTTTCTTACTCTTCCAGGCAACTAAATTACCTCCATGAAATACACAATAACCCGATGTAGATCTTCTACTAGTGGAACATCCAGCCTAATCCGCATCAGAAAAACCTGTGGTATTCAGGTGGCCACAATTCTTGAAAATTAGTCCTTTACCTCGTGCTCTTTTCAAGTATTTGATAATTCGAAGCATAGAATCCCAGTGAGTAGTCCGAGGAGAACCCATGAATTGGCTTACAACACTAACGGCAAAAGATATATCAGGTCTCGTGACGGTAAGATAATTCAACTTACCAACTACTCTCCGATATTTCAATGGGTCGTGTAATAATTCTCCATCTTCTGCATCAAGTTTCACATTGGGTTCCATAGGAGTATCAACCGGTTTTGCCCCAACAAGTCCAACCTCATCAAGAATGTCAAGAACATATTTTCTCTGAGTTAAATTTATACTTGTATGCGAGTAGGCAACCTCAATACCTAGGAAATACCGCAAACGTCCCATATCCTTAGTACTAAACTGTGTATGCAGAAATTGTTTGAGTCGTTGAATACCATCTGAATCACTGCCAGTAATAATAATATCATCCACATATACCACCAAAAGAATACAACCATCTGAGGAGACAGAACTGAAGACTGAATGGTCTACTTGACAACGCTTTAATCCAAACTTGATAACAGCATCACTAAACTTACCAAACCAAGCACAAGGAGATTGCTTGAGTCCATACAATGCCTTATGTAAATGACATACCAGATTCTCCCCCTGAGCAACAAATCCAGGTGGTTGCTCCATATACACCTCTTCAGCCAAATCACCATGTAGGAATGCATTTTTGATGTCTAATTGATGAAGAAACCATCCAAAATGTGCTACTAGAGAAATAAAGACACGAACAGATGGAATTTTGGCTACAGGAGAAAAAATGTCATCATAATCAACACCATATGTTTGAGTATATCCTTTAGCGACTAACCATGCCTTTAATCAACACCATATGTTTGAGTATATCCTTTAGCGACTAATCGTGCCTTCAATCGATCTATAGTGCCATCAGGGTGGACCTTAACCGTGAAAACCCAACGACAACCAACAGGTTGCTTTGCCACAAGAAGGGTAGTAAGCTTCCAAGTGCGATTCTCAATGAGTACTTTCATTTCATCCTCCATGGCTTGTCTCTAACCAGGATGAGCAAGAGCTTCAGTAACATTGCTAGGCACAGAAATAGATGACAAGGACGAGACAAAAGTAGAGAAGGTAGGAGATAAACGATCACAAGACAGAAAGTTGCTAATAGGATGACAAGTACGAAGACAATCAGACAGACCAAAATAAAGTGTATAACGATCTATAGGACGCCCAACACAAGATCGTGTACCTTTTTGAGTAGCAATGGGTTGATCAAGATCAGGATCAGGGGATGGCACAGCAATTGATGAGGGATCAGATGAATCAGGTGATGGCCGAACCTCTGTAGTGGGAGCTGTTCCTCGTCTATGGTAAGTTTGATTAGCAAACTGAAATCCTGTTGATGATATTGGAGGAGGTGAGATTGGTGGAGGAATTGGTAAGACACACTTGTCAGTGTCAGGAGACACAGTAGAGACTGTTTGAGTACTATAGTATGGCTGGTCCTCAAAAAATGTCACATTTGCTGATACAAACACTTGGCGACTAATAGGATTGTAACATTTATAGCCCTTCTGAGTTCGAGAGTACCCAACAAAGATACATTTATCAGCATGAGGAGCCAGCTTATCAAGACCTGGAGTCAGAGAATGGACGAAACAAACACAGCCAAAGACGCGTAGAGGTAATGCAAAGGGAGGACGATTTGGATGTAAAATAGAGAAGGGTGTCTCCCCCTGAAGAACAGAAGTTGGAAGCCGATTAATTAAGAAGCAGGCTGTAAGAACAGCATGGCCCCAAAATGTTTTCGGAAGATGCATGTGAAACATTAGACAACGTGCAACGTCAAGAAGATGACGATTTTTACGTTCAGTTACACCATTTTGTTGTGATGTATATGAACAAGAAGTTTGATGAATAATGCCATGGGAATCAAGAAAAGGTTGAAAACCAGAGGCAACGGCAAGATACTCTTTGGCATTATCGGATTGGAGATTTTTCACAGAAGTATTATATTGATTCAGCACTTTAAAATAGAATTGACGAAAGCAATAAAAAATCTCAGTACGATCTTTTATTAGGAACAACCAAGTCATTTGAGAAAAATCATCCACAAATGTAACAAAGTACCGAAAACCAGATGTATTAGAAACATGACACGAACCCCATATATCTGAATGAACTAACTCAAAGGGACTAGACACACGACTCTGAAAGCGAGAAGGAAAAGAGACTCTATGGTGTTTTCCAAACTGACAAGCTTCACACTCAAAAGTACTCACAGACTCAGACTTTGGAAACAATCGTTGAAGAATGTTTGGCGGGGGATGACCAGCACGACAATGCATCCGATAGACATCAGTGGATGTGTGCTTCAGAGCTGCTGCAGCTATCACCTTCTTGTCTAGATAGTATAGGCCATTTGATTCATGTCCCCCACCAATCATCTGTCCAGTCCTCAGATCCTGAAAAATACAATGAGAAGCAAAAAAGGTTACAGAACAATTTAGCTCTTTAGTTAATGAACTAACGGAAATCAAATTATATGGAGATTTGAGATGAAGGACGGATGATAAAGAAAGGGAGGAACTCAAATGGGCATCTCCAGTGCCAGTAACTTGGGAAATTGAACCATCAGCTAAGGTAACAGAGTTGGACACCCCAAGAGGTGTGGAATTTAACGAAGACAACAATTTAGAGTTACCAGCCATAAGATGAGTAGCTCCAGAATCTATAACCCAAGAGTTTGACACTGTAGAAAGTAAACAGGATGAACTACCTTTTGAGTTATGTACTAGAGTGGCAGTGGGAGCTGAAGTTCCTGTCACTTGTTTGGAGCGAATCCAAGCCTCATATTCTGCACGTGTCAATGTAACTGAATCTTTTGTATCCTGCACATTAGTAGGATCGGATTGAACTGGTGAGGAATCTTCAACTTCAACAAATGCAGCAACTGTGGGTCGAAGCTCTGGATGAAGCGTGTAGCAGTAAGTTTCAGTGTGTCCAGCCCTCCGATAATGGTTACAATATCGAGTTCCACGGCTACCAAGAATTCTATCACGACCACGACTTCCACCTTGAATAAGCCCACATCCATGACCACGAGCTCCACGTCCACTAGAGCCATGAGAATTCATGGCACTTGTCTCTAAAGTTGTAGTGGAGATCTTGTCAGTAGGTGTCGAGCGTAAGGCTCGGGAGAAAACCTCATCAACTGTAGGAAGGGAGCTTTCAGACGTAATCTGCTAGCGAAGGGAGGAATATTTAGGCCCTAATGCTTTAAGAAATAGAATCACTCGAAGATCCTCCTGACGTTTGACTAATACATTTGGATCATTGGAAGCTGGAAGATAAGTATCTAGCTGTCTGCAAAGTGTAGTGAAACAATCATAATATTCAGATAGAGACTGATCTCCACGCTGAAGATCAAACAGGGCCTCCCATGCGTCACACACGT
Organism: Eucalyptus caleyi; assembly: GCA_014182885.2. Taxonomy (NCBI): domain Eukaryota; kingdom Viridiplantae; phylum Streptophyta; class Magnoliopsida; order Myrtales; family Myrtaceae; genus Eucalyptus; species Eucalyptus caleyi. The sequence goes on along the minus strand of CM024466.2, from coordinate 13,241,398 downwards.
GTCATATTATTTTGGCCAAAATAAAGTATAGCACATTTATCCCAAACTTCCTTAACAGAATTACATTGAATGAAGTGAGGGCTAATCTTCGAATCCATACTATTCCATAACAATGTACGGATCATTGCATCTCCAGCAATCCAATCATCTACTTTACTCTTATCCGAGGGAAGTATGGATGTAAGATAATCATGCTGTCGAGTTGCAGTAAGATAAACTTGTACAGCTTTAGACCATGACGGATAGTTAATGCCATCCAACTTGACAGATGTCAATTGGAAATGTGTCAAACCAGTAGATGATGTAGAAGCCATCAGTATTAACTCTACTGAACTCCAATAATGCAATTAGCCAGACAGGTTGAACACAAGAATCGACCGAACCCAATAAGAATGACACAATAATCAAGCACTTCACTCTAGTTGTGCAATCAACCACAGAACAACAAACAGAAATAAGGGTTCAATCGATTCACCACTAAGTCAATATACTTCACTAGGAGGCCATTAAATCATACCAACCAGCACTTCAAGAAGCAATATACTTCAATGAGAATTCATATAAGTATACTGGAAAACAACTTCTGATGCCCTCAGTTCGGGTCTTTTTTTTTTTCGATTTTTTTTTTGGGTGAAACCCTTGCAGAACCGAATGAAACCCTTGTAGAACTGAAGGCTTCAGAAATCCTAAGGATATATGAAAAATACAAAATCTAGATCGCAAGACAAACAAAGACCAAATCGCACAATCGGTTTTCAATCCTGTAATCAAGAAAGAAGACTGAACACAAACCGATTTTGCTAGATGGGCTTCCGTGATTGACACAGAACAGTAGCTCTGTCCAGATCTTAGAAAACCAGTAGACAGATCTGGATCTAGGGATGATGACTGAACGGCGATGTAGGCGTTCTTTCTCCTCCGCTGTCTAGAAGAGAAGCATGCTGTGGCGGCGGCGGCGGAGGGTCTGGATCTAGCGACGGTCTCTGCCGTCGGGCTGTGGTGATGGTGGGATCACTCTCTTGAAGTTTTAACCTTGCTCTGATACCATGTTGAAGGAGAGAGTATTCTACGTATTGTATTAACTTAATCAAAAAAGGATTACAAGAATATATATATATGAGTAACCCTAGTAACCCTCTTATGACTATTTTACCCTTATTACTATTTCCTAACAGCATATTTTAGGACTCAATTGCATTTTCATGACATGTTTTAGTACTTCCATTGCACTTATCCCTGGAAAAAATTATCTTCAGTGGGCACAGATTGTGAGGACTTTTCTTAAAGGAAAAGGAAAGCTTAGTCATCTAGAAGGCACTAGTTTAGGACAAGGTGATCCCAAGCTTTAGACATGGGATGAAGAAGATTCCTCAATTATGTCATGGTTGTGGAGCCTAATGCAAGGAGATATTTAATAGAGAAGAATTTGGTCAAATTAGGGCTCTCCTTGACAAACCTATCTAAGTCTTATGATATGTTCATTAGTCTAGTCAAGTGCGTGTCTAATTTCCGACAACTCAACAGCTTCTTAGTACCCTATTTCATGGGTTCTTGATTCAGGAGCAACCAGCCATATAACACATGATCCCACTAAATTTGAAACTTGTAAACAATCACCAAGAAATAGGAGTATTACCATAGTAGATGGATCTCATGTTACTATAGCTGGCCAAGGAACCATAATTCTAAATCCCTCACTTAAACTTGACAATGTCCTTTATGTTCTCGAGATGTCCACCAATCTCCTTTTCCATTCATCAACTTACCAAAAATATGAATTGTAAGGTGCTTTTCTCTACTGATCATTGTATTTTGCAGGACCTGAAAACAAGGAGGATGATTGGATTTGCTAAGGAACGGAATGGGCTTTACTATCTTGAGGATTCAAGCAAAAGTGGTTGGTCTCTTGTGGGATATAATATCTCTTACAACTCTTGTAGTCCTATCCACTTATCTCAGATTTGGCTTCACCATTTTCGATTAGGACATCTACCGTTTAGTCTTTTTAAGACTATGTTTCCTTCCATTTTTAAAGAAGTTGTTGTTGAAAATCTTTATTGTGAAGTTTGTGAACTTGCAAAACATTATTGTGTTTCATTTCCTTTGAATAATAATGCTAGGGTTTCAACACCATTCTCTCTTATCCATACCGATGTGTGTGGGGTCCGTCTAGAATAGCTAATTTTATAGGAGCTAAATGGTTTCTCTTTTATTGATGATTGTACTTGAACTACATGGCTATATTTTATGAAAGACAAATCTAATGTTCAATCGATCTCTCAAAACTTTCATAAAATAATAGTCAATCAATTTGGGATGTCAATTAGGAGACTTAGGTTTGATAATGGGAATGAATATTTCAATTAATATCTTGATCATTTTTTCTAAACTTAGGGTATTGTTCATGAGTCTTCCTATGTTGATACCCCTCAACAAAATGGAGTAGCTGAAAGGAAAAAAAGGCACCTCTTAAATGTTACTCGGGCTCTTCTCTTTCAAATGTCTATTTCAAAGCATTTTTGGGGGGAAGTTGTTTTAACTTCAGCATATCTTATTAATCGGGTTCCTTCCAAAACCTTAGGAAATAAAAGTTCCTTACAGCTCGTCTACCTTTTATCTTGATGTCTCCCATAAATATCACATTTGTACATATTCGTAATTACAATCAAAACAAACTCAACTCTCGTGCTCTAAAGTGCGTCTTTATTGGGTACTCTAATACTAAAAAATGTTATAAATGATATGACCCTTTAACATGCCGAGTTTTTATCTTTATGGATGTCACTTTTAATAAAAACCAATCGTTTTTTCCTTCCCACCATTATCTTTAGGGAAAGACTCCTAATGAAGATAGTGGGTTTGATGAAGATAGTGGGTTTGAACCATTGCCTTCACTACCTAGTGCATTGCCCAATCCTACTTCGTCCAATCCAACTTTGTCTCCTTCACCATTTCTGTCAAGTCCTAGCCCTCTTAATCCACCTAGTCCTTCATCAAGTCCATCAAGTCCTTTGACCAGTTCCCCGTTAAGTCCTCTACCTAGTTCATCATCATTGTCATCTAGTCTTCCTAAGAATGAACCAACCAAACTGCAAGTTTACTCAAGAGGGACGAAGCTCAACTCGGAACTAAATCAATTCCCGTTATCCGAACTGTTATTAGGTAATGAAATCACTCACCTCTTTTTCTAATGAACCCGAGTTAGGTGATTTGGATTTATCTATTGCCTTTAGAAAAGCTACTAGGAAATGTACCCAACACCTTATCTCCCAATTTGTGTCATATCATGAACTATTTACTCAACACAAAGCCTTTATTACTACTCTTGATTCAATTGCCATTCCTAACTTGGTACATGAAACTTTTAAGGATAGGAATTGGATACAAGCTATAACAAAGGAAATGAATGCATTGAAGAAGAATGATACATGGTAAGTTGTGACTTTACCCAAAACAAGCAAACGGTGGGATGTAAATGGGTTTATACCCTTAAGTACAAAGCTAATAGCACATTGGAGAAGTATAAAGTAAGGTTGGTTGCAAAGGGTATACCCAAACCTATGGAATGGATTATCATGAGACATTCGCACCGGTAGCAAAGATGAACACAATACATATACTACTTTCTCTTGCAGCTAATTTTGGTTGGTCTTTGCAGCAATTTGATGTGAAGAACGCGTTTTTACATGGAGATTTAGAGGAGGAAGTCTTTATGGAGCCTCCATCAAGTTTTGACAAGGACTTTGGAAACAATCAGGTGTGTTGGCTTAAAATTCTATATGGTCTCAAACAGTCCCTAAGAGCTTGGTTTGGAAGGTTCATGAAGGCAATGCTTGAGATGGGTTACAAGCAGGGTAGTGGGGATCACACCTATTCATAAAACATTCAAATGAAGGTATGGTCATAGCTGTATTTGTGTATGTAGATGATGTAGTTGTGACTAGTAAGAATGAAGTTGAACAAAAGTCTCTTAAGAACAATCTTGCTCAACAATTCAAGATTAAAGACCTTGGAAAGTTTAGATGCTTCCTTGGAATTGAGGTGGCCTACTCTAAGAAAGGTATTTTTTATATTCCAAAGGAAGTATGTACTTGATCTTCTCAAGGAAATAGGATGTCCCAATAGCAAGGTGGTGAGCACTCCTATTGATGCAAACCATAAAATGGATGGCCATGAAGAAAGTGGCATTGTTGATAAAGGGAGATTTCAAAGGTTAGTAGGAAGGCTTATTTATCTATTTCATACTAGGCCAGACATAGCCTATGTTGTGGGAGTTGCAAATCAATTCATGCATGATCCTAAAGAAGAACATATGCAAGCTGTCTACTGGATTCTTCACTACCTCAAAGCTACTTTTGAAAAATGTATTTTGTTTAAAAAAGGTGCAAGCTAAATCTTGAAGTCTATACTGATGAAGATTATGCTAGGTCACCAATAGATAGATGGTCCACATATGGCTATTACACTTTTCTAGGGGGAAATCTTGTTAGTTGGAGGAGTAAAAAACAAAATGTGTTTGCTAAATCTAGTGCTGAAGCTGAATTCAAGGCGATGGCGAATGGGATATGTGAACTTTCGTGACTCAAGATTGTCATTGAAGACCTCAAAGTGGAACATGAAGGAATTATGAGACTTTATTGTGATAATAAATCAGCAATCAACATTACTCACAATCCAGTTTAGCATGATCGAACCAAGCATATTGAGATAGACAGTAATTTTAAAAAGGAACAAGCTTGAATCTAGTTTGATCAGTACTCCCTACACTCCTAGCAAAGATTAGCTAGCAAATGTACTAACCAAAGGTCTACTAGTGTCGAGATTTCGGGAGATTATAGCAAGTTGGGCATGAAAGATATTCACTCACCAACTTGAGGGGGAGTGTTGGAAAATCTCCTATAATCTCTCCCAAATCATTTGGGATATTAAGTGATATTATTTGATTTGATTTTATTTTATTATGTGATCTGATTTTGTTAGCTGTAAATTAGTTACTGACAGAGATTAGGTCTTCTATCCTTGATTTTCTCACCTAATTTAGGTCCTCTATTCATATATATATATACCTTGTAAACACTCGATGATAATAAGAAAATACATATTCTTTTCTACAAATCATTAAGGGTCTAGATTTGATTTCCTTTGGGAATTGGGCCTGTGAAATTGTTGTGTGACAAGTTTAGTTTGCTCAGTGATGTAAATGTAGAAAAGCTCTGTGAGATTGTTTCTGAAAGGTGACTATTCGAAAAATCAAGTGACTTGAGTGATTCCATGTCTCCAATCATAGTGGGGATTCATCCAAAAAGGAAGTTGCGGAATAAGTTCAAGCATCGCAATTTGGAGAGCAAGGTAAGCTCTTCAAGGATCAGCCCAATCAATTTGTTTGCTTGAGAGATCCAAAATGACCATAACTTGTAGATCAAGTGTTTTGTAGTCAACCTACAAGGTTATAAGTAGGGGATAGTGACTTGCCTTCTCTATGCTTTTGTTCAGTTTCATACCTTTCATATAGCCAAGACAATTTGTAATCACTCCTGTCAAATTATTCATTGCTAGGTCCAATATTTGCAGTGTAGAGAGTAAGCATAGTTGTGAAGGAATAATAACATTGAACATGTTCACTCACAGTCTAAGGATCCATAGAAATTGAAAGCTTGGTCCAAACCAATGTGGAATAGCTCCAAAGGTTTTTTTTTTTTTTTTTCACCAAAATCCAAAATCAGCAATTTTTTGCAATGGTCCATGGTCATAGGAATTTCTCCATGGAGACCATTGTTGTTCAAGTGTGATAAAACAAGCCTAGTCAAATTTCCCAAAGAACTTGACATGACTCTAGACAACTTGTTGGCTGATAAATTGAGTATACTTGTAGGGCTCTCCTTCCAACATGCAGGAATTTTGCCAACTAATTCATTCCTTCCAAGGTGCAACTCATATAGAGCTTCCATCTCACATAATGAGGTTTGTATTGGACCACTTAAGAGATTATCATTTAGATACAAGGAATTCAAATAAGGCATCGCCAGACCAATGTCTTGCGGAATAGATCCTGTGATTAAGTTGAGAGATAGATCTAATAACAATAGGTCAGAAGGAAATCTCGGTAGAGATCCATTTATTTGGTTGTACAAGAGATTTAGGGAGTAGAATGACATGAGACCTAGCCAATCAGGGAGAACTCCTATGATGGATAGTTGGACAACACTATCTCTTTTGCATTAACTTGCATTTTTATCCATTGCAGAAATTTCCTTTTAAAATCGCAAGACATCATCATAATGTACCACAAATTGATGGGCAATATCCAATTGGAATCCACCTTGAAAGCTAAATAGTTGTTGCTGATATTTAAGTACCATAGCTTCAAGAGGTTGGCAAAGTGGATTTTAGAAACCGTTTGTCTTAAGGAATTTCCTGAAAGATCTAACTAGTAGAGATCTTGAAGCCGTTCGAGATTGTGTGGAATGGTACCATTTAGAAGATTGTTACTGAGATGTAGAGACGATAAGACTTGCAATCTTCCTAAGGCCTCAAGAATATTCGCTGTCAATTGGTTATTAGAAAAATCAAGGTTTATCAAGCATAACCAACCATATGATGACGGGATGGTTCCATGTAATTGAGGTGACCAAGCAAGCTCACCCATCTATTGGTGGGGCGAGCCCTCGCTAGATCTAACGGGGGCTCACCTCACCAAACCTAGTGACAATGAGGCCCCCCTCGCCGGATCCGATAAGGGCTCGCCTCGCCGTTGCTAGGCAAGCTACTTGCCCAGCCACTAGTGAGGGCTCACCCCGCTAGTGGCGGTTGAGTGAGCTCACCCTCTTCCAACGATGACTAGGCGAGCTCGCCTAGCCACCTTAGTTCGATGATCGGCTAGCCCCCTAGCCCATCACGAGAGCCAACGGAAGGAGGGAGGAGGAAGGTGGAGGAAGGAGGAGGGAGGAGGAAAAAAAAAGAGAAAAAGGGAAAAAAAGATAAAAATTAATTAAAAATTCAATAAAATAAAAATATTATTAAAAAATTGTTGCCAGCACTGGCCACTAACCAATGTCAATGCCAGCCAACCACTAACCACGTCAACGCCAGCCAGCCAATTTTGGCCGAAAGGACTGGAACATGGCACAATTATAAAATGCTTAGAACTCAATTGACAAAAAAAAATTAATAAGTTTAGGATTGAATTGACACAATTGCAATAGATTTAAGATTGTTTTGGTAATTTTCTCCAAAAATAAGAAATAAAATTAGCAAGAACCTCACCAATAAATTGAAGTCAAGCTTAAAAAGAATGATATGAAGAAATTGAGGAAGTTGACCTTGATGTAAGTAGGACTTCACCAGATAATGGAAGTTGCCACGTGATGAAGCATCATTAGTCGGAAGAAAAAGAAAAAGGCTTTCGTCGGGTTCATTGTCTCATGTTGATCTGAGCAACACGTGTGCCCATGGTGGTTCTCTAGGGACACTTCTAGTGACAACTACAGAAAACTTTGCAAGACGCAAAAGTCTGGTCTTTCAAGTCTCTAGCTACAATTGTGCACTACTATTGTGTTGTGGGTCTTGTCTATACAAAAATGGCTTTTCTAGCTCATTTAGTAAGGTGACGACGATCTTCAATCGGTTAGTCAGACTTTGATTTCGACAACATTGAGAATGATGAGTTCTTGTTTTTCATTTTGGTTGAAATCCTTTTTCCATCCTTGCAAATACAACGGCTCTCTACTATTGAATAGTTAATGTGATCCTTTAGCTCAAGACAACAAGAATCATACCATTGAAAGGAGTATTCATTTGGTGACGATTTAAAGCTGTATAAATGGCATTACTGACTTTCTCTCATCTTATATGGGGCTCTGAATCTTAAATTTTGTTCTATATTTATGTAACAGAGCAAGTGCTTAAGTCAAAGAAGATGCACGCACTGGACTTAACAGCATTATTGTGGAAAAACTTCGGGTATGGACGAGTTCTGCACTGTTTAGACCTGCAAGCACCAAGTCAAAAAGTCTTGAGGTCCATGTCGTCATGCTATGCAACGACTTGGGTCTGTCTATATTCATCTGATTGCATGTTCCTTTGTATGAATGCAAATTCTAAAGCGGTTTTATGTACGCCTAACTCAGCCACTACTCAAATGCTCACATGGATTTTGAGTATGTATTCACAATTCTTTTAAAAAGTGATTCTATGGGATGTTTAGGCCTGCATGACAACGTTTTTGTTTTTCCAAATTTCTGTTGTTTTGTTCGCTGGAACAAAAAAAGAACAAAAATCCGTTTGGTAACGCCAAGTTATTTTTTTAATTCCCTGGAATAGAAAGTTAGCTCAGGAATAATTTGGAGTAAAAACGAGAAACAAAAAAAAATTGCTTCTTGTTCCCAGGAATAATTTCTAGAAATAAGCAAATTTTCTTTTTTATTTTTCTTTTATTCCTCTCTCTTGCTGCGGCCACCTCCAACCGCCTGGAGCCACCGCCGACCGCCAACCGACTATCGCCGCTCTTGCTGTCGACTGCCGCCGTTGCTACCGGACGCCGCCGGATGCCGCCTATCGCCAACACCAACCGCCACCGATTGCCACCGACCGTCTGGCCGGCGGCCGATGGGTTGTGCGGCGGCGGTCGGTGGTGACGGTCGGTGGCCGATGGTTGTGTGGCGATCGTGCAGTGGGCGGCCGGCAACGAGTAGTGGCGGCAGCGGGTCGGCAATTCATGAGCAAGAATAAAAAACGAATAAATACAAAAAAGAAGCCGTTTCATACTAAACGCCTTTATATTCTCTTTCTATTTCTGGAGTAGAAATTTTGTGTAGTTACCAACCACCTTATTTTACTTAGAATTATTTCTCGGAATAGAAATAAAAAAGAACTATTTCTTTAAAAAAAAAAAAAAAAAAAAAAAACTTTCCCAGCCAAGAAGTGTTGTCATGCGCAGCCTTATTATGAAGGAACGATTAAAATTAGCAAGAGTAAACTAAAAGCACTACAATATTAATAGATTCTTGTGAATCTCTTTTGGGTTGAAAGATCCCCATTTTAAATTTTCCTATTGATATCGATTATTCATTGGAGGATGACAAGACAATGGGAGAATTTTAAGCGCATAACAAATAGTAATATTTTGCGAGATCATTATCAACTATTTTAATAATTTTAACTATTCTATAAAAGCGTAGTTTGATAATGAATATTCTTTCACTCCTTGTTGCAATCCTTTAGAGACAAATGACATCCTTGAGGTGTTTGGTTGGATTATCAAGCAAACCTCTCTTGCTAGATGGGCGTTTGCACTTGACACGAGCTCTCCCAAGCCCTATCGGTCCCAACATTATCTACATTTGATTGATTATGACATTTATTCTTGTTTTAAAATTAGCAAGAACCTGACAAATAAATTAAAGTTAATCTTAAAATGAGTGATATGAAGAAATTGAGAATTTCACTGTGATTAAAAGTAGAATTTCACCGAAAATGTAAGTTACTATGTGATGAAGCTTCCTTAGTCGGAAGAAAGACAAAAGTCCGTCAAATTCATCATCTAATGTTGATCTGAGCAACACTGTGTGCCCATGGCAATCCTTCAGCGATACCGCTAGTGACTACTATAGAAAACTTTGCAATCAAAACGCATAAAAGTCTGATCTTTCAAGTTTCTTTATTGTGCCGTGGGTCGTGACTCGATAAAAAAAGGCTATGTTTAGAATGAGGAGTTCTTGTTGAACACATTGGTTGAAATCCATTTTTCAACCCTCATGAATACGGTAATTCTCTATTATTGTATTATGGGTCTTGTTCCATTTTTCTAAAACCTCACGCCGATGACAAGGGCATCAAATAGTTAATGTGACCTTTTAGCCTAGTTAACGATAATCACACCCTCAAAAGGAGTCCCATTTGGTGATGATTTATGGGTCTATAAGTGACATTACCAACTTTCTCTCATGTTATATAGGAATCTAGATCTTATAATTAATCCGTCTCATGAGACATACTTTGCACAGGAGATAGATTATTCATTAGATTAGTGTGGATTAATTTTAGTAATGATAATTTAGCTAAATGCCAAAAGCAAGTGACCAAGCAAAGTTGTGTATTAACACAAGTGTAGATTTGTTTATGCACTTTCCACGAGTCCCTTGTGATCTCGCCCATCTTACAGTTCCAGGAAAATGTAACCATTATCACAGTGGATTTCAATTGAAATAGGAAGTGACATGTTTCTTTCAATCAAAGTTTGGTAAATTGAAAGTCTACAAATTACTCCCAGTCAACTCAACGATTATCGCTCCACATTTCAACTGGAAAAATTAGAATGGGAAGTCACACGTCCTTCCAATCAAAGTTTCGAGAATTGAAAGTCCACAAATAACTCCAAATCAAATCAACTTATCTCTGTTCGCATAGTCTATTAATCTCATCCTCAGATTTAGTCCAGAAAGTGCAAGTAGCCACTTCTCACTATCATTGCCGTGAGTCAGGAGCACCAACACGGACGCACTTTGGTGGCGCTGGACCAACAGCATTATTGTGGAAAAACTTAAGGTGTGGCCAACTTTTGAAGTGCAAGACCTGCAAACACCAAGTCAAAAGTCTTTAGGTCCCTGTCGTCATGCTACGCAACGACTTGGGTCCATCTAATATTCATCTGGCTGTATTTTTCTTTGTATGAAAGCAAATTCTAGCAGGGTTTTTAAGTACGCCTAATTCAGCCACTACTCAAATGCTCATAATGGATTTTGAGTACGTATTCGCATTTCTTTTCAAAAGTGCGCCTTTGAGATTTTAATTATGAAGGACCATGAAAAATAGCAGTACAATGTTGATCGATTCTTGTAAATCTCTTTTGTGACGAAAGATTGCTCTTTTATATTTTCCTATTGATATCAATTGTTCATTGGAGGATGACAAGATAGTAGGAGAATTTTGAGGATCGGACAGCAATGATATTTTGCGAGATCATTGTCAATTGTTTTAAAAATTTAAACTGTTCATGGCTTGATAACTACATATTTTATTACTCTCTAGTCTTTATTGTGACCCTTTAGAGATGAACAACATTTGAGCGGATTATCAAGCGAACCTCTCTTGCAAGATGCGCTAACGCTTGACACAAGCTCCCCAAGTTCCATCGGTTGTAACATTATTTACACTTGATTGATTATGACATTTATTCTCGCTTTAAAATTAGCAAGAATCTCACAAATGAGTGATATGAAGAAATTGAGGAATTTGGCTCTGATTAAAGTAGGATTTCACCAGAAAATATAAGTTGCTATGTGATTAAGCTTCCCTAGTCGGAAGAAGAGAAAAGTCTTTTATTGGTTTCGTCATCTAATCTTGATCTGAGCAACATGCGCACCTATGGCAGTCCTCTGGTGACACGCAAAAGTCTGGTATTTCAAGTCTCTTGTTCCAATTGTGCTCTATTATTGTGTAGGAGATCTTGATTTGACAAAAATGGCTTTTCTCACTTATTTATTAAGATAATGACAATTTGGAGAATAACGAGCTCTTGTTGTACATATTGGTTGAAATCTAATTTTCGACCCTCGTTAATACAGCAACTCTCTATTATTGTATTACAGGTCTTGTTCCATTGATTCTTAGAAACTCATGTGAATTATGATGACATCGAATAGTTAATGTGGTCCATTAGCCTGAATAACAAGAATCAAACCCTCAAATGTGTTTCATTTGGTGATGATTTACCAGTGTATAAGTGACATTACCAACTTTCTCTCATCTTATATGGGACTCTAGATCTTATAACTAATCCGTCTCATGAGACATACTACACACTGGAGATAAATTATTTGTTAGATTGGATGTGGACTAATTTTAGCAATGATGATTTAGCAAAAGTCTGAAGAGCAAGTGACCAAGCAAAGTTGTGTATTAACACAAGTGTAGATTTGTTTCTACACTTTCCACTAGTCCCTTGTGATCTAGCCTATCTTAAATAGAATGGGAAGTTACATGTATCTTTCAATCGATGTTTGGTAAATCGAAAGTCTACAGATAACTCCAAGGCAATGATTATCACGCATTGCATAGTCTCTTGTCTCATCCTCACTATCATACAGCTTCAAGTTGAAACAGAGCAAGTGCTTGGCTTTGCCCCCTGCCATAAGCCCAGCAATAGGTGACATGCTAACAAAGTCGTAGCACCACTTGCAGTGCAAGACCCGCAAGCACCAAGTCTAAAGTCTTGAGGTCCTTTCAATAAATGCAAATTCTAAAGTATGTCTAATCAGCCACTACTCATACACTCTTCATGGAGACTTGGTTACGTGAATTTTACCTGTAGTCTGTTATCGGTACCTTCCATGCAATATTTTCTCATCCGTAAACATGCAAATCTACATGGCCAGACACAAGGGGGCAAGCAATAAAATAAGATGAATTAATAATAAAACAAGTAAATGGCGGAAATGATAAGACCCTAAGTCATATCAGGCAACATTATCCAACATCTTATTATAAAGCCCAAGGACCTCATCAGCTATAAATAAAAGGAGAGTGAATACGCAAATATGATATGCTATGTAAATAATGCACTAAAACAACGTATTTTCTTGAAATGAGCCAATTAACATGGAAATATTTAATATTACGCAATAAAAAATGCAATGTAATCATTATTTTTGTTTCTTTAAATGCACCCCTAGACATGTTTTTATAAATTTTTAATGACCATCCAATCTAAAATTACTAACAAGCAAGATATGATTTTTATCATTTCCAATTTATAACATACCACCTATTGAAAATGAATGCGCAAATATCACAATTAAATAATAGTACAGCCTAAATATTCTAGATATGCATTAAAACATTTATTTTATGGCATGCCACCTATTAAAAATGAATGCACAAATATCGCAATTAAATAATAGTACAACCTGAATATCCCAGATGTGTATTAAAACATCTATACATGGGAAGTTCCAATTTTTCTAAAGATATGTATATCAAAGTCCTAAAACTTATCACAAAAGTGTAATGGAGTTCTAAAACTTGTTAAATGTGCAATCAAATTATAAAATTTATTAAATTTGTTCAATTGAATCTTTTTGACTCCATCTAATTTAGTTAACGGAAAATGCTGACATATCTTATTTCATTACTTTCTTAAGACATGTAGAGATGGTGTTGCACCCATCAAGAGCCGTGTTAGAAAAATATTTTAAAAATATAAACTAAATTAGAGCTAAAAAGACTAACGTTACAAAATGAAAGAAAATGAAACTCATCCCTTGACTTGGCTAAGCCTCACTGATGGTCACCACAATAGCTTTCAGGAAGGGCCGGTGGAGGTCGCCTGAGCCTTGCCGAAGCCTCGCCAAAGCCTAGCGACCCTTGCCGGCCCTGGGCGAGGCCTTGGCAGCCCCCACTGAGGGCCTGCTGGCCTAGATCCCAGGGAGGGCATGACCCCGCCCTAGATCTGAGTGAGGTTGCTGCTGCTGTCTTGAAGAAGAAGAGATTTGGTGGAAGATTTGAGAGGAGCGGCTAAGAGAGGAGAGTGAGTGAGAGGGAGAGAGAGGGAAGAAAAATGAGGGAGGACGAGAGGGAGCTCGTAGGTAGGCGCTGCGATGTGCTGGCCCAAGTGACACAGGCCTAAAAAACAAAGGCCCAAATCTAAGTCGGCCCATTGCAGCCTGGATCTTGCTGTCTTTCGAGACGCCTCTATCTCCGCTTTTTTCGTCGCCTGCTGAAAAAGAATAGGTGAGGAGACAGTCTGAGGGAGACGAGTGCTTGTGTGGGGGCGTGACTGTGTGTCTCGAACTCACCACGGGCTGCTATTCATAGATGTGCGAAAACTCGAGGGGGTTATTGAGTGTGCCGAGAAATTTCAAAAACTTTGAGATTGCTCGAGAGTTAGATGAGACAACTTAAATGGCAATGATTAGTCCTTCAAATGTGGCGGTTGCGACAAGAATGGCCCTTCTGGCCTTTTAACCTTTTAACCTTGGCCAAGCCACATGGGCTGTCCCAGTTCAATTTTATGATGGGCCTTTTCTGGCACTATCAACCATATCACAAAATTTTCGAAAGAGTATTTTGACAGAATTATAAGCATTTGCTTTTAAGAGAGCGAGTGGAAGTGCAACAAAACAAAAGAAGGCCTCTTGTGATATGAGCAAGCTCGAGTTCATCCGTACATTCCTATGCATCTTTCTCTATTCCCCACCCCCCATCGATCTTCAAAAGACATCTGCTCAAACAACTCACAAGACAATGGCAGACCAAAAACACCTTTGCCCTATGTCCATCATAGTCGTTTCACGCCATCTCTAACCCTCCTTGTAAGATTCAACTTGTGACGATATCAGTTGAGATGTATGTCGAACGATGATCCAGAAGCAATCCGGATGAGCATTTGGTTGATCGATTATGATGACTCACAGTGAGTCAAATGTTTGGTTGAATATTACAGATGAATCATGATGTACAAAATAGAGGAAGGGCAAAAAAACTCCCTATCTCTACTGTGAACTACTGCATGAAAGCTTTTCTTTAACTTGATTTGTAATTGTGCTTGCCAAATTATTATCATTCTAGGAGTATCATATTTCCCGTACTTTGAGCTTAAGTGCTCCAATGTTGTATCGAGTCATCGACAAAGGAATGGCTATATCAATAGTCCCACTACTCAAAAGGAAAAAAGAAACATTAGTCTCTGAAAACAGATATTCTGTAGTACCGATGTCTAAAACAGGAAAAAAGGCCTCTTGATGATGTACTAGAAGAAAATATTCATCTTCATCAATGAATGATAGTGCACTAATCCTATCAATTCAACACAATCACGAGTACATCTCAAATTAATCAAATGCTGCAGGCTCGAGATTAATTGCGTTGGCATGATTTTCTCTTCTCTTATAATACACCTTACCTGTATATCCAAATCCACAAACGGGCCTCTTTGAGTTCATTAAGAATTGGCAACATAAACGAAGGCATTTCAGTAGTCTAGTAGTTCTTTCAAACCTGGACACTGCATAAGCCAAACCTCTTGAGTTACTATTCTCTAGAAATTTTCCATGCCCTTGATTTGAGCCAAGTTTTTTATCATGAACAATACCTCTTCATTATGTTGTAGTTCCCTGGAACATAGGAGGGGTCAACATGGAAAGCTTCCTGCGCCTCTTTCCTCTTCATGTAATCAATAGTGTCGTCTCTCTGTACATCAAATCCTACTTGCAGAAAAGAAAAGGATAGGTATCAAAGTGTTCTCGTGGAGCCTCTAAGAATAAATTTAGGATCAATCTCACATGTACGGGGCTCGCAGGTGGTCCGATATATAGGTTAAAATAATTGACATCTCCAAATTCATTGCTATATTCTTCACCGCAGGCTTCACATCAGCCGACAGAATGCATATCAACAGCACAAAAGTTCCTTATGTTTTTGTATGTAATGTCTGACATCCACCCGTTATTCCACAAGCAATCGGCCATTCCAGGTTCTCCAGTTTCTTTGTTGAGGGAAGGATTTCCTAACTAAAAATTTTTACCCAAGAACAGAACAATAGTTTAGTCCAGTTTGACAGTGAAAATGGATATGCTTTGACATTTAGACTCGGTACTGATCGTCTTGCCAATATTCCCGTCAGGTTGATAATTGGTCGCAAAGATCCACTTGTTTTGATTTACAATCAGTCGAGCAAATTGAGATATATAATGTCCCGAAGTAGGTGCTCTTTATTTGAACCGTGAGTGACCTAACATTACGTTATAGAGTTAGATGGCCACAGAACACGCATACCTGCATAGCTCTGTCGGGCAACATAGGATTCTGTCTTTGAAATTTCAGAAAGATGCCGAGCCACTTGTTTAAGAATGCGTGACTGTCCATGGCTAATATCGAATGAAAAGGAAACAACTTAGACTATTGACAAGAAAGTATAGAGTGGAAGACAAAAAAATAAACTCAGCGTAAAATCGTAAGAAGGTAGAGCAAGTCATAAGTCCCGACCAGTGCTATTATCTCCGATTGACTCGGCAACGCTGATAGGAGATCCAGCTCCGGCAGGGGAATCGAGGAAGAGGGAATTGGCCTCTAGGGAAAAGAAACGACAAGATGCTACTATTTAATCATAGAGTGATCCACTGTATGTATTCTCCTTGTGTAGAATTGTTTTCTCCACTTCTCCCGAGACCGTCATTCTGATATTGTTTACATGCATGTTTTTTTCTGTGTCTGAAGATCGAGGAAAGTAAACATAACATGGGAAAGGAATCCATTGAACATTAGTCGGCACTACAATTTCATGTCCTGATGTTGTCCCCCTCAACATGCAATTAGCAGCATAGGCATAGACAGGATGAAAGGGAATTGCTAATATATTTTTACATGATTGAGAAGCAAAATATCACGAGTATAATAGCAAGAAGCACTGCTAAAGAGCTAAGCAACACTAAATTTACAAAATGAGATATGATTTGCACTTATCATGCTGTTTTATTGATGACTTGCTCGGACAAGCTTGAAGCTGAAGAAAACAAAATATTGGCTTCTACTCAGAAGGAGAAACAAGCCAACCTCAAAGATGATTCTACTTAAACAAGAAAGCAAGAACTTCACAAGATCTATGAAGGATTGGACTGATCAATGTGGAGAACGGGCCTGTTATGCTCTTCTCAATCTCCTCCTCAACTCGGCTGCCTTCACTATAACAATCACGTAGACCATGTCTATTTTACAATCCACATAGTCAAAGTAGACGCATCTCCAATTCTTCTTGTACACTAGAACTCCAATAACTCCCCAAAGCCCGTTGCAAACGCGAGCATTATGACTATGTAGAACATCACCTTTTCAAGCTTACCTTCTTCATTGGTATCTTCTTCCGGCACTTTAGGGGCCTCTGCACTGGAGCATTTCTTTGGTAGAGGATTGCCACATAGTAGAGGATTGTCAGCCTATATGGAAGGATCATCAAGGGTCTGGATTTGATTTCCTTTTGGAATTGGCCCGTGAAGTTGTTGTGTGACAAGTTTAGTTTGCTCAGTGATGTAAATGCAAAAAGCTAAGTGGGATTGCTCCTAAAAGGTGATTATTCAAAAGATCAAGTGACTCTAGTGATTTCATGTCTCCAATCCTAGTCGGGATGTCTCCAAAATGAAAGTTGCGAGATAAGTTCAAGCATCGCAATTCAGAAAGCAAGTTAAGTTCTTAAGGGATTGGCCCAATCAATTTGTTGCTTGAGAGATCCAATTTTACCATAAGCTGAAGATGAAGTGTTGTGTAGTCAAGGTCCATCCCTTTGACGACCTGCTTCACATGCTCTTGATTCCAATCCATTGAGGCATGATGATATCAGTCATTGGCGCAAGCATGGGAGGTGCATGCTGATAAGCGGGGGAATGGGTCACCTCCATCTGTGCTTTTGTGCAGTTTCATACCTTTCATATAGCCAAGACAATTTAGAATCATTCATGTTATATTATTCATTGTTAGGTCTAATATTTGCAGTGCAAAGAGTGAGCATAGTTGTGGAGGAATACTGCCAGTGAACATGTTTTCTCGTAATCTAAGAATCTATAGAGACTGAAACCTTGGTCCAAACCAATGTGGAACAATTCCAAAGATTTTGTTCTCACCAAGATCCAAAATTAGCAAGTTTATACAAGTGCTCATAGTCATAGGAATTTCTCCAAGGAGACTGTTGTTGTTCAAGGGTAATGACCCAAGCTAAAAAAAAAATCCCAAAGAACTCGGTATGACCCCTGACAATTTGTCAGATGATAAATCAAGCACCCTCACCATGTTCTCCTTCCAACATGCAGGAATTTTGCCAACTAAATCATTCCTTCCAAGGTGCAACATGACCAGAATTTCTATCTTGCATAATGAGGTTGGTATTGGACCACTCATGAGATTATCATTCAGATATAAGGACTCCAAATAAGGCATCGCTAGGCCAATATCTTGTGGAATAGGTCCTAAGATTAAGTTGTGAGAGAGATCTAGCGAATTCATATTGGAAGGAAATTTTGGAAGCGATTCATTTATTTGGTTGTAAGAGAGATTCAAGTAGGAGAATGACATGAGACCTAGCCAATCTAGGAGAGCTCTAGCGATGGAGGATTGGACAAAACTATCTCTGTTGCATTGACTTGTGTTTTTATCCATTGCGGAAACTTGCAGGACATTATCCGAATGTGCAAGAGATTGAAGGGCGGTATCCAATTGGAATCCACCTTGAAAACTAAATAGTTGTTGCTTATATCTAAGTACCATAGCTTCGAGAGGTTGGAGAAGTGGATTTCGGAAATTGTTCCTCTCAAGGAATTTGCTGAAAGATCTAAAGTGTGAAGATTTTTAAATTGTCCAAGACTACATGGAATAGTGCCATTTAGAAGATTGTTACCGAGAGTTAAAAATGATAAGACTTGCAGTCTTCCCAAAGCCTTTGGAATATTGCCTATCAATTGATTATATGAAAGATCAAGTTCTTCCAAGCGTAACCAACCATATGACGGGATGGCTCCATGTAATTGATTACACGATAAGTCAAGTATTGTCAGGCTTTTCAAGTGCACCATCCAATCTGGCAAAGCTCCTCAAAGAAAATTATTATTTATCCTCAATCGCTCCAAGTTTTGCCTAATAAGCCCAGAAGAATTTCTCTCAACTAAAAATATCTCCTCAAGAAATTCGTTATGGCCCAAAAATAGTGACATGAGGAGTGGTTTGTTCCTTAAGAAAGAGAGCAGCCCTTCTTCAATGCTTTGTAGAAGATTTTGTGCCAGATTGAGATCGACAAGACTTCTCAAGTTATCAAACCACCTTGGTACTGAAGAGTTGAAAAGGTTTGATGCAAGATTAAGGTGCCAGAGAGAAGTCATGTTTTGAAATATACAATAATAAAAACAAAAAAAATGACGGAAATGATAAGACACCGAGTCCATTGGATAATATTATCTTGTTGCTACCTAAATTTTGACTAAATATTTAGGGATAACTTGCATAGAAAATTGGAGACCAATTTGACCCTACCCAAAAAAATTACATTGAATAGCACGTCACAACGAGATGAAGATCATTTGCATTAACGAAATGGCTTGCAGCCCCTTTTCTTTCCCATTCGTCTGGGTCGGGCCCATTTCCTTTTAATTTCTCCCCAGCCGGGCCCCTTCTCCGTTCCCCCTCTTCCTTCCTTCTTCCTGTCCTACACCTCTGCGAACGGACACCCTCCGCAGAGCGGCCAAGGGGAGGCCTGGTCGGCCTGCCCAGAACCGGTGGCCGAAACACCTCCGTCGATCGGGCTCCTCGCCTGTAAATACCAGGGACACAAAAGGAGAGAGAAAAATTCGTGAGCAAGAGGTTTCTCGTATAGAAGAGTGAGAGATTCGAGAGAGAGGAGCCGCATGTGAGAGTTTGAGCGAGGGAGGGTAGTTAGAGGGAGAGACTGCCGGCCACCGCGCCAGCATCGCGGCCGACGACCTGCTGCCGGGCCTCCTTTCCAGCGCCGAGGCTCCGGTTAGCTTCGACCCTGTTCTTGGGCATGCCGGGCCAGAGCTCGTGGCCTTCCGGCTTACACGAACTCCGGCCCCGACCATCCTTCGTTTGGCTGTCGTGTGGGTCGTTTTCCATTTGGCGAGAGTCTCGCCTCGGGTTTGAGTCTTGGTCGAGCCAAAAACCACTCATTTCAGGAGCGTACCCCGAATGAGATCTGTTCGATAAACTGCCCGAATGAGATCTAGTTTTGTGTCTTTGTTTTGAGCAGAAGTTGAGTCGTCCGGGCATCGACCCGTTGAGTCGAGGCTTGCCTGTGATTCCTCAAAGAGCCCCTGTTCGGCTTCTTTTCCTTTCCCAAGAGCTGCTACTGTAGGCTTGTATCTGTGTGTGTGTGTGTGTGCAGCCAGGTTGCTGGAGGATATGCCCATCTTCCCTTCACTGTGCAGCACCTTTCAAAACACAAAGGAAACCACGGCAGCTGCACTCTAGGGAAAAGAACGACTTTGGGCATAGTAAAAGAAAAAGACTATCCCGTTCTTTTATAGAAAAAAAATTTTGTTTTCGAGCATTTATTTTATGGAAAATGAGTTAATCAAGAAAATTAACATTATTAAAAAAAAAAAAAATTCAAAAGTAGGGAAAATGTTTTCAACTTCGAGCTTGTCGATCTGTGTTTGGATCTGTCGCCGAGCGGCTAAACATCGCTAAGGCACATAGCGGCGGCAGAGAAAAGAGGAGAAAGAGGAAGGAGGAGGAAGGAAAAAATAAAAATAATTAAAAATAACAATAATTCGATTTTTTTAAAAAAAAAATAATTAAAATTCAATTTTTAAAAATATGTAAAAAGTAAAATTAAAATTTTTTTGGTTGATTAAAAAAATTAAAATTTGATTTTTTTGTTAACTTTTCCCCGAAAATCAAATCAAATAATAAATAGTGAAAAATATTTTCACATCATTTTGAGCGAATACACCTAAAAATATCGTTATTTTCTTAAAAATGTATTAAAAACTATTCTAGAAACGTAATATTTTCTATCAAACAAACAAAGCTTTATTTTTTTTTTTCTTTTTTCTTTTCTCTGAAATCTCCTTTGGGCCACTTGCCTTTCCTTTTACACGGGCACAAGGCGAAGAAGTGTGCTCCTCCCTTTTGTCTTTTAGTGACTGGGAACTTCTTCTTTTTCTTTATGCAATAAATCATTTTGAGATGGATCTCGTAAACAACTCAAATTCAAGACATAAATTTAACAATGATTCTAGCTACATGCATATATCTTTCTTTTGATGTCTCAAAATTCAAAGGGGAAATATAACCTAGGAAAGGAATACATTGAACATTGGTGGGCACTATGCCATTAACAATCTCATTTACTAATGTCATATTACCCTCAACTTGCAATGAGCATGAAAAGCTTAAACACGATAAAATGGAATTGCTAATAGTTTTATGACATTGACAAGCAAAATAATATCATGAGTACAATAATAGGAAGTACTGCTAAAGAGCTGAGCAGCACTAAAATTACAAAATGACATGATTTGCACTTACCTTGTCATTTTATAGATGGCTTGCCTGGACAAGCTTGAAAATGAAGATTTTTTTTTTTTTTTTGGCTACTAGTAACTACTCACAAGGAGAAACAAGCCAACTACAAGATGATTATGCTTAAATAAGAAAGCAATAACTTGACGAGATCAATACAAGACTGGACTAATTGATGTGGAGAACGGGCTTATTATGCTCTTCTCAAGCTCCTCCTCAACTTGGTAGCCTTCACTACAACAATCACGTAGACCATGTCTGTTTTACGATCCACATAGTTGAAGTAGACACGTCTCCAATTCTTCTTGTACACTAAAACTCCAATGACTCCCCAAAACCCAGTCACAAACCCAAGCATTATGACTATGTAGAACATCACCTTTTCAAGCTTACCTTCTTCCTTAGTATCTTCTCTTGACACTCTAGGGGCCTCTACACCGGGGCATTGCTTTGGTAGAGGATCACCACAAAGTAAAGGATTGTCTGCATAAATGGAAGGATCATCAAGGGTCTGGATTTGATTTCCTTTGGGAATTGGCCCCGTGAAGTTGTTGTGTGACAAATTTAGTTTGCTTAAAAATGTAAATGCAGAAAAGCTCTATGGGATTGCTCCCGAAAGGTGATTATTGGAAAGATCAAGTGACTCAAGTGATTCCATGTCTCCAATCCTAGTTGGGATGCGTCCAGAAAGAAAGTTGCGAGATAAGTTCAATCCTCGCAATTTCAAGAGCAAGGTAAGCTCTTCAAGAATCGAGCCAATCAATTTGTTGCTTGAGAGATCCAAATTGACCATAAGCTGTAGATCAAGTGTTGTGTAGTCAAGGTCTATCCCCTTCACGACCTGCTCCACATGCTTCTTATTCCAATATGTCATTTCAAAACTGAAACTAGTAACACTCCAATCAAGTGTAGGCTTTGAATTATCACGGAGTGAGTTTCCTTCATGTATGCTTTTGTTCAGTTTCATACTTTCCATATAGCCAAGACAATTTGGAATCTTTCCTGTCAATTTATTCACTGCTAGGTCCAATATTCGTAGTGCGGAGAGTGAGCATAGCTGTGAAGGAATACTACCATTAAACATGTTTTCTCGCAGTCGAAGAACCTGCAGCAATTGAATGCTTGGTCCGAACCAATGTGGAACACTTCCAGAGATATGGTTCTCGCCAAGATCCAAATTTATCAATTCACTGCAATTGTTCATAGTCGCCGGAATTTCTCCATGGAGACCATTGTTGTTCAAGTGTAATGACTGAAGTGAAGATAAATTTCCCAAAGAACTCGGTATGACTCCAGACAATTTGTTGGATGATAAATCAAGGATACTCATACCTTTCTCTTGCCAACATGCAGGGATTTTGCCTACTAATTCATTCCTTCCAAGGAGCAACGTATCCAAATGCATCTCGCATAATGAGGTTGGTATTGGACCACTTAAGAGATTATCATTCAGACACAAGGAAAATAAAGCTAGCATCGCGGAGCCAATATTGTGCAGAATAGGTCCTGAGATTGAGTTGTGAGAGAGATCTAAGTATATTGAGTTAGAAGAAAATTTCAGCATAGATCCATCTATTTGGTTGTAAGAGAGATCCAAGTAGGAGACCGACATGGGACCTAGCCAATTTGGGAGAGCTCCAGTAATGGAGGCATTGGACAAAACTATCTCACTTGCCTCAACTTGCGATCTTATCCATCGCGGAAAGTCCATTCCAAACTTGCAAGACATCATCCGAATGGACGTCAAATTGAAGGGTGGTAGCCAGTCAGAATTCACCTCAAAAGCTATATTGTTGTTGCTGATATCTAAGTACCGTAGCTTCGAGAGGTTGGAGAAGTGGATTTCAGAAACTGTTCCTCCCAAGGAATTTGCTGACAAATCTAAATAGTAAAGATCTTGAAGTTGCCCAAGACTGTGTGGAATGGTGCCATTTAGAAGATTGTTATTAAGAACTAAAAACGATAAGACTGGCAATATTCCTAATGCCTCTGGAATATTCCCAGTCAATTGATTATGAGAAAGATCCAGTCCTTCCAAGCATAACCAAGCATAACCAATCATGTGATGATGGGATGGTTCCATGTAATTGATTAATCGATAGGTCAAGTCTTTTCAAGTTTTTCAAGCGCACCAACCAATCTGGCAAAGCTTCTTGAAGAAAATTATTCCTTATCTCCAATCGCTCCAAGTTTTTCCCGATAAGCCCCGAAGAATTTCCCTCGACTGAAAATAACTCATCATGAAGTTTGTTATGATTCAATGATAGTGACTTGAGGAATGGTTTGTTTCTTAAGAAAGAGAACAACCCTCCTTCAATGCTTTGCAAAAGATTCCATCCAAGATCGAGATCAACAAGACTTCTCAAGTTATCGAACCACCTTGGTACTGAAGAGTTGAAACGATTGTGTGAAAGATCGAGATGCCAAAGAGAAGTCATTTTTTGAATGCTCGGGATAGGACCTTTGAAAAAACACATTGAAATATCAAGGTGCTGGATATAAGTCATGTTTTGGAATATAGTGCTTGAGATGGGACCTTGGAAAGAATTCGATGAAAGATCAAGGTGCCGAAGAGAAGTCATGTTTTGGAATATAGTGCTTGGGATGGGACCTCGGAAAAAATTATCTGAAAGATCGAGGTACTGAAGATCAAGATGAGTAGGCAGGTGAAAGTCATAAAGCTCGCAATTTGATAAGCTTAAATGAGATAAAGATGGGAGTTTACTAATCACCCGCATGGAGTCTCCATATTTAGTAAAATAACAGCCACTCATGTCAAGGTACTTTAATGCTTGAAGATGGGAAACCCACTGAATGTCATCAACAGCACCCACATAAGGATCACTATGGAGATCGAGGATTTCCAACTGAGTGAGATTTCCCCATTCACTAGGAAAAGTTGCAAAACCAAAAGAGTTGGATAAATTAAGGTACCTCAATTGCTTCATCGAGCTGATATCATTGAGTATGTTCGCCTTTTTGAAATAAATCCTGCTCAACTCTAGGTAGCTCAAGTATCTCAAGTTCAGCAAAGAAGAGTTCAATTCACTGGCTGTGAAAGAAATCTGGCGAAATGAGCGAAATGGGAATTTGTATTCTGGCGTGATCTTGAGCATGACGACATGTCCATTTGCTCGGTCACACTTTACTCCAGTCCATTGGCAACAATCTTCGCTGTTCCACGAAGAAAGGATGTGAGATATGTTTGAGAGACTTTGTTTGAGCTGGAGTAGAGCATCCCTTTCTTCTTCAAAGAAAATTGAGGATGAGCTTCTATTTCTGCACAAGCATACACACGCATTGTCTAAAATTAACAACAGACTTACTAGTACAAGCACTTTTACACTATCATGCTCCGCCATGAATGATGATGATATTGAAAACAAAAGATATATCGCACATGAACGCCACTGATTAGGCTTCAAGTTTTTGGCTTGGGTGTATTGTTCAAATTCTGACGATATTTAACTTATTGTCTATTTTATTGTCTATTGCCATAAGCCAAGCAATAGACAACAAGTTAACGAACTCGTAGCTCGAAGATGTACGCACTTTGGCAACAGCATTATTGTGGAGAAACTTCAGGTATGAACGAGTTTTGCAGTGCAAGACCCGCAAACACCAAGTCAAAGTCTTCAGGTCCATGTCGTCATGCTATGCAACGACTTGGGTCTGTCTACATTCATCTGGTCGCATTTTCCTTTGTATGAGTGCAAATTCTAACACGGTTTTAAGTGCACCTAATTCAAACACTAGTCAAATGCTCATCATGGATTTTGAGTATGCATTCACATTTCTTTTAAAAAGTACATCTATGGGATGTTTATTTGAAGGAACGATGGAAAATTAGCAAGAGCATAAACTAAAATGCAATACAATATTAATCAATTCTTATAAATCTCTTTTGGATCGAAAGATCGCTCTCTTGAATTTTTCTATGGATATCAATTGTTCATTGGACGATGACAAGACAATAGGAGAATTTTAAGGGCCAGACAAATAGTGACATCTTGCGAAATTGTTGTCAAATGTTTTAAAAATTTTAACTATTATATGAAAGCATGGTTTGATAATAAAAAAAAAAAATTATTGCTCCCTGTCGCGATCTTTAGAGACAAATGACATCCCGAGACGGGATGGATTATCAACACAAATTCTCTTGCAAGTCCTATCGGTCGTAACATTTTTACATTTATTTTAATGACATTTATTCTTGCTTCAAAATTAGCAAGAACCTCACAAGTAAATTGAAGTTAAACTTAAAATGAGTGATATGAATAAATTGGGGTATTTGACTTTGATTAAAGTAGGATTTCACCAGAAAATGTAAATTACTATGTGATGAAGCTTCCTTAGTCGGACCAAAGAGAAAAGTCTTTCATCGGATTCATCATCTAATGTTGACCTGACCAACACGTGTGCCCAGGGCGATCCTTTAGCGATACCGCTAGCGACTACTACAGAAAACTTTGCAATCAACACGCGCAAAAGTCTGATCTTTCAAGTCTCTTGTTTCAATTGTGCTCTATTGTTGTGCCGTGGACCTTGACTTGATAAAAACGGCTTTTCCCGCTTATTTAATAAGGTGATGACGATGTTAAGAATGATTTTTTTCTTGTACACATCGGTTGAAATCCATTTTTCAACCCTCATGAATACCGCAATTCTCTATTATTGTAGTACCGGCCTTGTTCAATTTATTCTTAAAAACTCACACCGATGACGAGGGCATCGAATAATTAATGTGATCTTTTAGCCCAGTTAACAATAATCAAACCCCCAAAAGCAATCTCATTTGGTGATGATTTACGGGTGAATAAGTGACATTACCAACTCTCTAATCTTATATGGGAATCTAGATCTTATAATTAATCCATCTCATGAGGCTTACTTCGCATGGAAGATAGATTATTTGTTAAATTAGATGTGGATAAATTTCAGCAATGATAATTTAGCTAAATGCAAAGAGCAAGTGACCAAGCAGAGTTGTGTATTAACACGAGTGTAGATTTGTTTATGCACTTTCCACGAGTCCCTTGTGATCTTGCCCATCTTATACTTCCAGGAAAATGTAACCATTATCGCTGTGGATTTCAATTGAAATGGGAAGTTACATGTTTCTTTCTATCAAAGTTTGGTAAGTTGAAAGTCTACAAATAACTCCCAGTCAACTCAACAATTATTGCTCCACATTTCAATTGAAAATGTTAGAATGGGAAGTCACATGTTCTTTCCATCAAAATTTCTAAAATTGGAAATCCACATATAACTCCAAGTCAACTCGACTTATCGCTCATGGCATGGTCTATTATCTCATCCTCAGAGCTAGTCCAGGCTCACTATCATTGTTGTGAGTCAGGAGCACCAACACGGACGCACTTTGGTGAGGCTGGAACAACCGCATTATTGTGGAAAAACTTAAGGTATGGCCCAGTTTCGCAGTGCAAAACCCGCAAGCACCAAATCAAAAAGTCTTGAGGTCCATGTCGTCATGCTATGCAACGACTTGGGTCTGTCTAAATTCATCTGGCTGTATTTTCCTTTGTATGATGCAAATTCTAGCAGGGCTTGAAGTACGCCTAACTCAGCCACTACTCAAATGCTCATAATGGACTTTGAGAGCGTATTCACATTTCTTTTCAAAAGTGCGCCTTTGGGATGTTTATCATGAAGGAACGATGAAAATTAGTAGTACAATATTAATCGATTCTTGTGAATCTCTTTTGGGATGAAAGATCACTCTCTTGAATCTTCCTATTGATATCAATTATTCATTAGAGGATGACAAGATAATAGGAGAATTTTAAGAGCCGGACAAATAGTGATATTTTACAAGATCATTGTCAATTGTTATACAAATTTAAACTATTAAATGAAAGTGTGGTTTAATAACTAAATATTCTATTACACTCTATTGCAACCCTTTAGAGATGAATGACATCCCTAAGGCGTTTGGATGGATTATCAAGTGAACCTCTCTTGCGAGATCGGTCGCAACATTATTTACATATGACATTTATTCTTGCTGTAAAATTAGCAAGAACCTCATTTGTGAGTTAAACTTAAAATGAGTGATATGAAGAAATTGAGGAATCTGGCTATGATTAAAGTAGGATTTCACCGGAAAAATATAAGTTGCTATATGATAAAGCTTCCCTAGTCGGAAGAAAGAGAAAAGTCTTTAATTGGATTCGTCATCTAATGTTGATCTGAGCAACACGTGTGTCCATGGCGGTCCTTTGTTGACTCCACTGGTGACAACTACAAAAAAACCTTTGCAATCAAGTCTTTCAAGTTTCTTGTTCCAACTGTGCTCTATTATTGTGTTGGGGGTCTTCATTTGATAAAAATGGCTTTTCTCACTTATTTATTAAGATGATGATGATGTAGAGAATGATGAGTCCTTGTTGTACATTTTGGTTGAAATCCATTTTTCAACCCTTGTAAATATGGTAACTCTCTATTGTTGTATCACGGGTCTTGTTCCATTGATTCTTAGAAACTCATGCCAATGATGATGGCATTGAATAGCTAATGTGATCCTTAGCCTAGATAACAAGAGTCAAACCCTCAAAATGCATCTCATTTGGTAACAATTTATTGGTGTTTAAGTGACATTACCAACTTTCTCTCATCTTATACGGGACTTTTGATCTTATAACTAATCCATCTCATGAGATGTACTTCACATGGGAGGTGGATTATTTGTTAGATTAGATGTGGACTAATTTCAGCAATGATGATTCAGCAAAAGTCTGAAGAGCAAGTGATCAAGCAAAGTTGTGTAATAACACAAGTGTAGATTTGTTTCTACACTTTCCACAGGTCCCTTGTGATCTAGCCTATCTTATAAGTCAGGGAAAATGTATCCATCATCACTGTGGATTCCATTTATAAAAATAGAATGGGAAGTTACATGTTTCTTCCAATTGATGTTTGGTAAATCGAAAGTCTACAAATAACTCCCAGTCAATCAACGAATCACTCGTTGCATAGTCTCTTGTCTCATCCTCACCATCATACAGCTTCAAGTTGAAACAGAGCAAGTGCTTGGCTTTTCCCCCCGGCTAAAGCCAAGCAATAGGTGACACATTAACAAAGTCGTAGCACCAATGGCATTATCGTGGAAAAACTTAGGTATAGCCAAGTTTTGCAGTGCAACCCGCAAGCACCAAATCAAAAGTCTTGAGGTCCTTTCAATAAATGCAAATTCTGAAGTATGTCTAATCAGCCACCCACTCAGATACTCATCATCGAGACTTGGTTATGTAAATTTTATCTATAGTTATCCGCACCTTTCCTCCTTTGATAAAACGGCGTTTCATGTAATCTTTTCTAACGTTCATCCCTAAACATGCAAAACTAATTGACCACACATAAAGGCGCAAGCAATAAAATGAAATCGGTCATAACAAAACAAATAAATGGCTGAAATGATAAGACCCTAAGCCAAATCTGGCAACATTATTCAACGTCATATTATAAAGCCCTAGGACACGACCTCGTCAAATATACATGAAAGGAGAGTGAATATGCAAATGTGATATGCTATGTAAATAATGTACTAAACAACGTATATTCTTAAAATGAGCTAATCGACATGGAAATATTTAACATTGTGCAATAAAAAATGCAATGTAATCATAAATCTAAATTTCATTAAATGCAGCCCTGGACATATTTCTGTAAATTGTTTAATGAACATCCAATCAAAAATTACTAGCAAGCAATATATAATTTTTATCTTTTCCAATTTATGACATACGACAAATCGAGAATAAGCATGCAAATATAGCAACTAAATGAAACTTCAATTCATGGGAAGTCCCAATTTTTCTACGATGGGAATTGGGTGCATAGGAATGTCATGTAAAGAATATGTAAGATAGCATGATGCAAAGTCTTACTTGGGCATGACATGAGCACTATTCGCATGAAAATGAATTCTCCACACATGCGGTGGGATAACATAAGCCGTAATCAATGAAGCTTGAAGAGAGTATGAAGTTGGAATATGCAACTCTTGATTATTCACGAAAGGAGGTTCATATAAATGGTGGTCAAGATTTACGAAAGAGTAATTTTTGCAGAATTATAAGCATTTGCTTTTAACCAAGAGTGCAAGTGCAACAAAACAAAAAGGCCTCTTGTGATATGAGCAAGCTCGAATTCATCTGTACATTCCTATGCATCTCTCTCTATTCCCCCTAGTTTTCAACAATAAACAGAACTTCTCTCTAACACCGATCCACTTTATGTGTCGGAAGATATCTGCAACACCTGTCAAAAAGAAAAAGGAAACATTTCTGCTAAAAGAAGCTTCTCTCACAGGACGATGGCAGACAATAAACACCTTTGCCCAATGCCTCTCACAGACGTTTCATGCCAACTTTGGCCCTCCTTGTAACATTCAACCTGTGACAATACCAGTATAAGCTAAACGATGCTCCAGAAGTAAATCGGATGAGCAGTTGGTTGACAAATTTTGAGGACTCAGGGTCAATCCAATGCCTGGCTGAAAATTATACATAAATCATGACGTACAAAATGGAGGGGGGCAGAAAACTCACTGTGTCTACGATGCCTTCATCAGCTTTTACACCTCCGATCGCATATATTGACTCATTAAGGACAGCAGCGGCAGAATACCCTCTAGCGCAATTCATTGGTTCCCCAGCCATCCAGCAATCCAGGCGTGGATCATGCACTTCAACACTCGGAACCATTGAATTTCCATCAAAACCACCCAAGGCATAACTATTGTAGGAGTACAGATAAGACACAATGCTCAAGAAAACTGAAACTCGAAGTTGAGCAGAGTACGGTAAAGCTAGCTTTAATTAATTTACAGTTGAAACAATGACCGGCTAAATGAACAAATGGAACAAAAAAAACTAATTTTGCAGTTCTGTCCTTTAGTTATGTAGCAGAACGGAAGAAGAAGGGAGACTACAAGGAATTTTTTATTAGACTTACATTGTGAGAAAATACTTAATACACAAGAAGCACAGACGTGAAACAGTATCATGTCCAGGTCAAGGGAGAATACGACATGCTTTTCCAGCATCTATAGGCAAATATCATCAAATAAAATTGAACAGCTGGCATCAAAAGGAACATACGGGTATCCTTACAGTTTTTCATTCAGCGAGACCGGTGAATGGCAGCCCCTCTTTGTGCTCAAGCTTCCAATTTTGGCCCAAGAATGTTCTCTTGGGTCAAATCTTTCAGCCGAACTGAAATAAATCAGCAGGGAAAAAATCACCAACTCTCTGCTGTAGCTAAACTCTGATGTAAAAGATTTTATATGCCACGCGAGATATATATATTCTTCTCCTTTATTGTGAGGAGTATTAGGTGTACAAGGGTATATTTGAAGTTCCAGATATGTAAGAGATATGGACAAAACAATAATTTGCATTTCACCAGTAAAGGTTTCATACGGTTAAATTGCAAAAGCACCGGTGTTCATATGAGGAATGGCACTTGCCAATTTCCACCAGCTGCAACAACGTCCGATGGGTCAATCACACACCAGATACTTTCACAGTTTGCAAGGCAGTTACCAGAATGCCCCCCAGAAAAGTAAATCAACTCATGTACTCGGATTTATCAGGAATAAGGATAACAGTCAGTCAAGAGATCACAGGAACGATCGACCATTTCAAATCACAAGATAAAAGGATGATGAAAAATTCGTCTCTTACTTGAGATAATTATTGCTGTCATAGCTGCCAGTAGCATATATTGCCTCATTAAGCTCCATTGCAAGAGCAAATCGCTGGGAGAAAAGGAGAAGCACCCCAAAAAGTAATTATAAAGTATTTAGTGAGTAAAGCAAAATACAGAACAACATTAAAAAGGACATGTGAGAATAAATTAATGCATAATAGTAAAGAGAGGGAAAGGTAGTTCATTTTCCTATAAGAAACAAGAAGATGGCCGAAGAAGAGATTTGTTAGGGTAAAATCTGTACTCAAAACTCCTACCTTTCCATTGTGATGGGAATCCTATTAAAGTACTAGTTGTCCCTTCCACGACAAGAAACAAATGACCACTAAGCACGTGGCAGTGAATTCGTTACAAACAACTTACTTAGACTACACAGATACCAGGGTCGAATTTTAGAAATCAAACACAGCACTACCTTACCATATTGAGCATCAAATCAACTAAATATAATATATGTCGAAAAATTTACCAAAGAGTCACATGCCTATTATATGGATGCCAATTCCATTATAATTCTCTTAATTTTGCAAATATAGTCCTTGTTGGCGTATCATATAGGACAGTCATTTTTCATTGAAATATTACAAAAAGATTTAGGACTATATTTGTAAAGATAAAAAGATTTGCCATAAATGTGTCTAAATTTATTCACTGTCATACACGATTCCACGGCCAGCTCATTCCATAAGCATTAACTTCTTGATTCTTTCCCTTATTTTCTTCTCTTTAAGGAAAATCTCCACGTCTCTAATCTCTTCCCTTTTTTTAGACACGTACCTTCTTATTTCAAATGGGTATTGTTGGGTTTATCATATAATATTCCACCGCCGGCGGATTTCTTTTTTATTGTGATTTGGCAACATATATTACGTGTGCAGCGAAAAAGATTCCTTTTGCGATAGAATATTCACTTTCGAAGTTTTCCCCTCCAAACTTCTTGCAACAGGACATTAAGACGTGCTCTAATAGCTTGGTTTCTCATATTTTCCGGTATATATTGGGAAAATGGGGAAACAGATTGAAATACAAGACTTGATTTTGGGTCAATTAGTTTGATCAAGTCTTGTTTGGTAGTTTTTTTTTTTTTTCCTTTTCTTCCCGCTGTTGTAGAATTGACAATTCGAAATTTGGGAATTAGAGAGAAGTGATTTTCTTTTCAGATTTGTGCTTTTTCCCCTAAAGACATAGCCGAGTGAATCTCTCTGTTTTCAAAAACATGCACGTCTTCTCATCCTCATCAATTTCTTGGCCGGCCATCAATTGGAAATAATAACCTTGCGCTCGCCCATGGCACGTGATTAGCACATGACAGCATCGTACTCACAACAGGGGACCTATGCATGGGATTGGCACACGCTTATGTTATATAGGTGTGTATATGAATGTAGCGTGGATTATCCACATTGTTTTTGCAATATGCTTAATGCTAAAGATTCGTAATCCTAGATGCAATGCAAACATGAACTTTAATATTTTTGTTTAGAGATATCACTAATTTTCTTACACAAGAATGACTAATTGTGATTTCAAAAATTTAGGTGTCAATGGTAGATGCTTATTATCGAAGTCATTAGTGACCTAAAATTACATTATATCGTAAAATATTTGAATTTCGGAGAGATTTCAAGCCATTTACTCAAGAATGCGTAACTGTCCACAGCTGAGATCGAATGGAAAGGAAATAAATAAGGCTTTTGAAAAGAAAGTATAGAGCGGGACACACAAAAATTTCATCAGAGTAAAATTACAAAACGGTAGAGCAAAGTCATAATTCCCAACCGGCGCTGTAATCTCCGATGGACTCAGCAACGCTGAGGATAGAAAATCCAATTACAGCAGGGGAATCAAGGAAGAGCAAATTCGCCTCTAGGGCAACAGAAACCATAAGATGCTACTGTTCAGTCATTGTCTAAAATATGGACTTTTTAGTGATGATGCATTGTTCATGAGTTTGAAAGAAGTAACATTCATAACGATAGCCATTTGTTTGAGTATTATAACGAAAATGGATCGTTAGTTCGGTACTTTGGTCCAACGTTATTTCATAGAAGTTCACAAGATAAAACTAATCAACAGATATACTAAACAGCCTCCATACTATAATCTATACACTAATTATATTGATATTTAAACATGGCACCTATAATCTAGACCAAATTCACACTTCTATAAATTTCAAATCGAGCTTTGTTTGCAAGAAAAGCGGGTATAAATTTTCTTGAATTTGATTTTTCCTTTAAAAATAAACCCATACAGTGACTCCTGATAATATTGGGGACTCAGTTACATGACCAATCAAGACGAAGTCGATCGAGACGTAACACCAACTTCAAAGGGCTATTTCAAGATGGGCATGACCTCACGGTTTCTGTGCCAAAAAAAAAAAAAAAAATAGCCCCACTTCAAGGGGTGTATTGCAATTTTTCCAAAGGGAAGGAAATGACACTGAATCAAACCAAGCCAAGCTCTGACCAAATGAGGGAATGAGTATCGAATCGAACCAGCGTTAACGTGTGTTGGATTGAAGAAAACTGATTTTTCTCTAAATGGGACAATCAAGAACCAAAGTCACCGAGAGTGAAGGGGGACCATCCAAAATGCCCACTCATTTTAGTGGAGGTGAGTGTGGGTGCTGAGAAGAGAGCACCGTCCCAAAAGTGGGACTCTGAAAGCTACCGTGATAACTTGCACAATGAAGTGGATGATAGAAAAATTTCTGATGAAAGAATGGATGGAACTACGGGAAAATAGTCCAATCAGTGTACGGATGTCAATTCGATCATAAATTTTCTAATTTAATTGATTTTATCCTATAGCTTCTTTCGAAGAGCCAATATAATCCGTCGGATCAATTTTAATCGAATACCTCTGACGTGACATTGTTCCACGTAGGTTGGTCGGACTGTCATGTCGACGATTTTCTTGAAAAATTGGATGGAAGGAATAATATTGGAATTTCATATAAAGCTTTAAGATTAAATTGATAAAATTAAACAGTTCAAGACTAACGTAGCTGGTATGTTGCATCGATCAATTCAACTTGGGTATGTCTCCAATATAAGACCCGGAATAATGTTGTTTATCCCCAAAAGAAAAAAGAAAGAACTCAAAATATAGATCTTATAATTGGAACATCATGAAATATACGAAAAATCCTCCACCTGAATCTATATTAGACAACTCATGTGTATAGCATACTCTTATTTCATGGTTGTTAAGATTACTAACTTTTATTCAATCTTGCATCTATCTTAAAAAAAAAGGCTAAAAAATAATTTAAAAAATTGCCTTAACTTGGTAAATATTTCTAATTCTCTTATATGAATAATTAATTATGAGTAATGAATCAATTAAGTTATTTGAGCATTGAGACATCGGTGGAATATGTATCGAATTTTGTATCGTGAACTTAATGGTTTTCCGTCCTCACATCAAAGAGGATGGTTTTGCTTTTATGTCTTCAAGGGCGATTAGTTAGCCAGTCTAATAATTAGTGTCTATGAAATACTACGTAAGCCCACCAATCATCATTTATATTGAGAGTAAAAATGAAACCGCGTGTTAAAATTTAGAGATCGTTTATTTTTATCAAATTGAGTGCCGACTACTAACTTATCACATGGTAATTAGCTATTTCATTTGGTATGAAAGTAATTAGTCATCTAAATATTTCTATTTCTTAGGTTTTTTTTTTTTTGGACAGAAATATAGATATTTCATTGCTAATTAGTAGCTTTACAAAAGATCTGGGTAGTACAACCAGAAGCTAATGCTTCGGCAGCTACCAAATTCTGTAAGATTAAAGGAGGAAAGATATTCCAGTTATGGGCCATATCTGATCTACCGTGGGCCTTGGCAGCCCAATCAGCAACTCCATTAGCTTCCCTCTTGCAATACTGAAGACTGAAGTTAGGGCACGAGAGAGAGCGGATGAGCAATCTCTGCGAACAGCTCGTTCTTTCCACGGGGTTCTGTTTCTCATGAAGAATCTCGAGCATGGCCAAGCAATCCGATTCGATGATGATGTTGGCCATGTTGAGTCCCCGATGCAGCAGATGATTAAGAGCGCAAGCTAGCGCCTGTACTTCGGCTTGAAAGGGAGAAGCGGCGGGACATCGACGGGTATAGACATCGGTGACCACCCCTTGATGATTTCGACTGATACACGCTACGTTGCCTTCTTGACTTCCTGGTTGATGAGATGCATCTATATTGCATTTTAGGTATCCCCGATCCGGAGGTTTCCAAAGTAAAGCTGATCGTCGATCAGCCGGATGCTCTGTGTGCGGTTCGTGCGTTCCTTGATGCTGTGCATAAGAAAAGCCATGAATCCGAGTCAGGGCAAGGGCATTGATCACAGCTCGGGTTGGATCAGGACGGATTCGACGGAAGATCCGATTGTTTCGTTGGCACCAGATCTGCCAAAATACATGGGCGATGGTCTCCAATCCAGGTACCAGGTTAGTGTTGCTGGCTCTGTCTGAAAACCACTCATCAAGGCGATGAATGCTGAGAGGAGAAACTGGAATACTGATCTGCTGATGCTCCCATATCTCGTGTGTCCATGAGCAAAAAAAGAATAAATGTTCAATTGTTTCTGGAGAGTTTTGGTTGCATATGTGACAAATTGGATCAGAGGTGATGTGCCTAGCATATAGATTCGCCTTGGTAGGGAGGGCATTGTGGCATGCTGACCATAAAAATAGACGGATTTTCTGATTTGTTTTGATCTTCCATAGTTTGCGCCAAAGAAAACTAGGTTGTTGATAGGATGATGATGCATGATGATCCCGTGGCTTTACCGGCTTCGACAATAGTTCTATAGTTGCTTTTTCTTGTATAATGGCCATCCTTCGTTCTGTGCACACTATCGATCAGCAGCATGTCGCGGTCTGATAGGGATATCCAATATTTCTGATGTGATGTTGTCGTTAAATAATTGGGTGATAAGATTAACGTTCCATGTATGGTGGACTGGGTCAATAAGATCAGCCACCAGCCTTGGTTCGTCTCTTGTAGCTGGTCCTCCAATAGGGCCAGAGGGTAACCAGCTGTGTTCACGAATTTTGATGTTTTTCCCATCCCCAACAGACCATCGTACATTAGGTAGGATGGCATCCCTTCCAAAAAGAACACTCCGCCAACCCCAGGATGGGCGTGTGCCTAGTTCAGCAGAGTGAATATCTTTACTGTGGAAATATAATCCCTTGAAGAGACGGCACCATAACAAGTGTGGCTGTTGAAATAGACGCCATGCCTGCTTGCCAAGTAGCGCTTTGTTAAAAGCTAACAAATCGCGAAAGCCTAGCCCACCATTCACCTTGTCTGTCTTTAACAATTCCCAGCTTTGCCAATGCACCCCCTTCCTCTGTTTATCATTTCTCCACCAGAAATTGGAGATTTTCTGTTCAATCTTATGGCACAAAGATATAGGAAGTTTGAAAATGGACATCGCATAATGCAGAATAGCTTGCACGACAGATTTCAGTAGGATTTCCTTTCCCCCTTTCGACAGCAAAAGTTCTTTCCAGCCCTCAAGTTTTGCATTCACCTTGCCTAATATCCAGCTAAACATATCTGATTTGGATCGGCCCCAATCGGAAGGGACTCCTAAGTATTTCCCATACTTCGCTAAGATCGGGACCCTAAATTCTGCTGCTAGATTAAGCTTAAGACTCCAAGGACAGGATTTAGTAAAAAACATGCCAGACTTGTTCCTGTTGATTACTTGGCCAGTAGCTAGACAATATTGATTCAAGATATTGGCCAGATTCTGACATTCCATAAGTGTTCCATTTAGGAAAAAGACCGAATCATCAGCGAAAAATAGATGAGAAAGAGTAGGACAGAACCTGTTAAGCTGGATCCCTTTGAGATGTCCCGTATTAACAGCCTGATGAATAAGGGAGGAAAGGACATTCGCCACTAAAATGAATATGTAAGGGGAAAGCGGGTCTCCTTGACATAAGCCTCGTGATGGTTGGAAATATGGGAGTTGTACCCCATTGAAACGTACACTGAAAGATGAAGTTGTGATACATTGCATCACCATACTAACCCAGGAATGATGAAATCCCAATTTAAGAAGATAATCCTGCAGGAAATCCCATTCAATCTTGTCATAAGCTTTTTGCATGTCCATCTTGAGTAGTGCATTAAAATGACGCTTCCTAATCCTTGTTTTGAACTGATGAATAACTCCTGAATAATCAACACATTATCCTGTATTTGACGCCCGCTCATGAAGGCTGCCTGTTCCAGAGAGATAAGATCCCCAAGCCATGGCTTGAGACGATTCGCCAATACCTTAGAGATAATCTTATATGCATAATTACATAGGCTAATTGGACGAAATTGATCTAGGCTCTCAGGGTGATTGATCTTGGGTATCAACACTAGTACAATTTTATTAAGATCTTTCGACAGAACCCCCGAAGAGAAAAACTCCTGAACTAAACGGAATATATCATGCTGAACGATATCCCAATGTGTCTGATAAAAAAGTCCATTCAGACCATCAGGGCCTGGAGCTTTCAGTGCCCCCAACTGAAAAGTTGCCAGTCTAACTTCCTCTCTTGTAGGCTCAGCAATTAAGCTCACATTCATCTCAACAGACACTAATGGGTGACATTGATCTAGGACTGGTCTATAGTCCCTGTAACCAACAGAAGTGTATAGGTTGGAGAAATAGTCATAAGTCATTTCCTTTAAGGTCAGAATATCTCTCACCCAGGTACTGCTGTCATCCCTTAACATTCCAATCCTGTTGCGTGCCTCCGTTGCACTGTGGTGGCATGAAAGAATTTGCTGTTTTTATCTCCCCACTTTAACCAATTAACACGAGAACGCATAGCCCAAAATTGTTCTTCCTGCTGCCATAGTGTCCGAATTTCCCCACGTAGCTGTTCTGCTTCATCAGTTAATAATAGATTGGAGCTTCTGTTGTAAAGCCGGCACCCTCAAGTGCCCATTCTCAAATTTTGACCGACTCCATTTTCGTAGATTAGAAGAAACAATTCTGAGTTTGTGCAAAAGAGGGGAATTGCGTACCTGGATGGAGTCCCATGTGTCAGAAATAACCACTCTACACTCCGGATCGTGATTCCAAAACGCTTCAAATACAAAAGGGCGTGGACCTCGGGGATAAGATAACGATGTGGACAAGAGAAGTGGGCTGTGATCAGACCCCATAGCCGGCAAAGCAAAAACCTGAGCTGCAGGGTAGAGAAGTTGCCACTCCGTCGTGCATAGAACACGGTCCAACCGTTCTTTGATTTGATCCAGACCATCCCTATTATTCGACCATGTAAAAGTGCAGCCCTTGCTCTCAACCTCCATAAAATCACAGTCATTGATTACATCTCTAAAAGATTGCATTCTATACCCTTCCGGAGCCCGCCTTCCAACCTTTTCCCATGGGTACAGGACTTCATTGAAATCTCCAGCACATATCCAAGGGAGGGTATTGGAGCAACTAATCAGACGAAGATTATCCCAAAGTAACTGTCAATTATGGTAAGAGTAAGGAGCATGAAGACAGGTAATGCGCATAAGCTTGTCTTCCACGAAATCCCGACAGATGAGATCAAAATATTCCGCAGAATACGATACCATGTCTACCGAAATAGTATCATTCCAAAAAAGCGACAAGCCACCAGCAAAGCCTACAGGATTCTGAACAAAAGAGTGGCTGAACTTTAAACGTCGCTGCAAACGATTTAGAACCTTCTCAGAATTTTTAGTCTCCATTAAAAACAAAAAGTCAGGCTTTTCTTTGGCCGTCAAGGCCTTTAAAGCTTGAACTGTCAGGGGATTGCCCAAACCACGACGGTTCAGCGAATAAGCTTCATTTGTAAGACGGTGGCTGTTTAGGGCCAACCACCAAAGCCCACGGATTCCTTTCTGCTGCATCCAAAACAGGTGCGTCCAGCAAGTGAGCATCATCAAAGTGCTCTGTTATGATCTGTTTCGATTCATAGGGAGAATATCTTTTCTGTTTCTTTAGAGGGCTCATCTTAGTAGTAAGTCGGGGAGCATGCATTTTCTGATGTGTTGGTTTTTCAATACTAGAATTAATGGGGCCCTTCTGTTTGGTCTGTGCAGGGATTAAATCCGTTGAGAAAATCTGACCTGGTTGTGGAGAAGGCTGCCGGGGGTGCTGGATAGTCTCACTGAGAGCAGAATGATGTTGTACTGCTGGTGGAGCAATTGGAGCTGCTGGAACTTCAGTGCGATGCTCCGTATCAGACAGTAAAGGAACAGTCGGTAGTAAGTTTGGAGGTGTCTCAGGTACGGTTTCTTCATTCTGAATAGGATGTTCCGGTGGGTTGTAGAATGCTTGCCAATAAGGACTAAATTGGTTAACCTCCGCTCTCAACCAAGGACCATAAGCCATCTTTTCTTTACCATCATTTTTAGCTTCATCATAAGGATAGTCTGCACAATATGAAGCGTAATGGCCAAGTTTCCCACACGAATAACAGAAAGGAGACAACTGTTCATAACGGAAATCCAACCACATCATTCTCCCATCAATTCTAACCAGTTTGCCAGTCTTTAGAGGTTCATTTAGAGGGAGCTCAACCCGTATCCGGCCAGCCCTTAAAGCCGAGTGTGTTTTAAAATCAACGCGAACTTCTAAAACTTCTCTAATCTGGTGAACTGCCTTTCGGATCATCTGTTCTGTAGTCCACTCTAATGGCAAACCAACAACGTGCACCCAAAAAGGACATCGTGTAAAGTCATAATGTTGGAGAGGAGTATTAGGAATCCAAGGCCTAAAGAAGACTAGGTGACTAGAAAAGAGCCATGGTCCACCTTCCAAAACTCTTTTTTTCTCAGTTTCTGTCCTAAATTTCGCCAGATATAAACCATTTTCTGTTTGAGCAAAGTCGACATGGTCATTCCTCCATATCCTTTTTAAAGTGCTCTGTAATGCTGTGAAATTAACAGGTGATTGGGTGAAAACTTTACCCACCAGGGTTAAACGACATTCTGCTACTATGGCCGGTGTTGGCTCTTCCTCCCATATTTCTATTTCCTATTCAGAGCAAAGGCGACCCAGACATTGACACAAAGCAGCAAGACGCACAGATTCATCCTCAGGATTCATAACCAGGAGCCATAGATGTGAAGTTCAGAAGTTAAAAGAGGTAAATCGGGCAAATTACGTTGAAAGAGAACAGAAACCCAACCATGGGACAATTGAGAAGTGATAAGGGATGAATCGACCAGACACCAGGACACCCATGTTAGTAAATCACCTGGGAATGCATAGGCGCAGCAGATTAAGGCATGCATCCAAGGAGATGAGTCCGGTAGAGCACCAAGAAAAACTACCATAGATGGGGACTTCAAGCAGAACGCACCATGGAGAAGTAGCCGAAGATATCATACATGCGCAAGTAGCGATGGGCCTCAGGTATATAATTGGGTATTGGGGAGAGAAACCATAAGGTTGTTCTGATTGAGGTGATTGAACATGCATGACATTGTAGATGTAGATGAAGAAATTTGGCGTGAGCTGATGATATAGGTTTAGCGAAGAAGCAGAGGTGGAAGACACGGATGGGAATAAAGTTTTTAGGGTTGACAAGTAAAACTACCATTGATGGTAGAAAAAGCTCTTCATGTCGAGAGAGAAAAAGCTAAGGCAGGGCTAAGGCAGGGCTTAAGTAGAAAAAGCTCTTCAGTTGCCTATCTTTTACTTGGCTCACTCTTGCGCTTGGTTTGGGGGAGTAAATTTGAAAATTCTTAGGTTGGCAGTGAGGAAATATTCACTTGTAGATTCGACGCTGATCATCTTACCAATATTTCCTTCAGGTCGATAATTGGTTCCACGATGTCCTTGGTTGGGGTGCATATGATGTCCTGAAGTAGGTGTTTGAATTGAAGCCATGAGTGACCTAAAATTACATTGCGCAATTTAATGGCAACATAGAAGTCTCTGTATGCGGACTTCGGAAAGGTTTCGAGCCATTTATTCAAGAATGCACAACTGTCCATGCCTATGATCGATTGAAAAGGAAATAACTTACCCTTTTGAAAAGAAAGGTTAGAGAGGAAGACACAGAAAATTAAACCAGTGTAAAACTGTAAGGACGGAGAGTAAGTCATAAGTCCCGACCAATGCTATTATCACCGATTGACTCCGGAACGCCGACCATAGAAAATCCAGTTCCAACGGGGGAGTCAAGGAAGTTACCCCTCTATATCAACACACCATCTCCGATTCTGTCTTCTTTCTTTGTTACTAAGTCACGTGAACCATCCATGGGCTCTGAAGGAGATTGCCCCTTTCTGCCGTAGTTCCCCTCTTCCTCCACCTCTCGCCTTTCCAGTGGTCGACTAATTATGGTTGCATGTTCTAGATTTCTTCATCGGAGGTCTTTGCTGCTCTGTATAGAGGTGAATTACTCCACAGTTTGCGATATCTCGTAGTTTTTTTGTTACTTTACACTTACTTCTGAAGAAATAGTAGTTGTTCGGGGCTGGGTATCTGCTTCCCTTGCTATCGATTCATGTCCACTTAGAGAATTGTCTGGTAATGGCGTTGGTTGGCTCTGAGGAATCATCGCGAATGGCTGCTCTGTGTCAGCGTTTGGGGCGTCTTTGTTCTACACAAGAAGTAGAGATATGGGAGGACGCACCTTCGACAAAAAAACTTGAGGAATGTAGATTGACACTTTTGGGCAAGGTTATTACCACATCTAATATAAATTTTCAAGCTTTTCAGAACACTATGAAGCATGTATGGCGTACCGACCTAGTTGAATTCTCTCAGCGCGAAGGTGGCTTGTATTTAGCTAAGTTCCAAACCGCTGCGGATCATCAACGGATTTTACAAGGTGGACCTTGGCCTTTTTCTAGCCACTTAGTCATTTTTAAGCCTTGGACTCCTAATACACCTCTCCACTGCTACGATTTTACTCGTTGTGCATTTTGGGTCCAAGTATTTGATTTGCCTTTGGAGTGGATCACTGAATAGATTCTGAGGAAGGCTGCAAATCAGCTTGGTGACATATTGGAGGTTAAAGCCGATAGTAAAGAGGGTTCCACACTCAAGATAGGGCGAGTTAGAGTAGAAATGAACCTCGATGCACCTATGAAAACTAGCAAATTGGTTTGTTTAGCTGGGAGAATGATATGGCTGGATTTTAGGTATGAAAGACTTCCCCATTTCTGTTACTCATGTGGGAGACTTGGCCACTACGCCACATATTGCAAGGAAGTCCCTTTTGATATAGTGCAAGAGGAAGGCAAAGACAGATTAGCTTTTGGTTAATGGTTAAAAGCAGAGGTTCGAGAATCTAGCCATTATTGGCAAGCGTTCTATAACCCTCCAGCAACTCAGGACCCAAATGAGGAGACAATCCCAAAGACACCACCGGCCTTACTACAGCCTTTACCCCTATTACCACCACTAGCTAAGGACCAAGAAGTTACCAGCGTATCTCTCAAAGGGAAGCACCCTGCTATGACAGAGCTTCCTTCACATCTTTCACAACCTTTGCATTAGCAGGGGAAGGCCATCACGACAGCATTGATTCCTGCACACGTCAAAGCAAAAGGAAAAGTCACTGATCCATTGAATCCTGCCGAGACAGTCGAGCCCCACACACTCACCTCACAGCTCTTGCATCAATAAGGGAGGGCTATCTAGACACATCTGATTCTTGCACCAGCAACAACAAAATGAATAGTCATCCATCCAAACCTGATTCCTGCACAAGACAACGAAAAGGGCCTCATTACTTACTCAATGGATATCCAGCAAACCAAAAAACTGAAAAGCACCCGAACAACTACAAGAACAGGACCTGCCAAGAAGCAAAAATGATACTCTCCCTATGACAAGCGGTATGTTGCAACTGAGCATCTTGATGAAACTCATTTACAGGAAACACCAGTATTTGTAGCAGACGAAGCACTTTACCGGGCATTGGTGGCTGGCCCTCAATAGCCACCACCACACAAATGAAGCTTTTATGTTGGAATTGTCAAGGGTTGGCCAATCCCTTGACAGTCCAAGCACTAAAGGCCTTGTCGGCCAAAGAAAAGCCCTTTTTGCATGAACCTTTTATTTTTGATGGAGACCAAGAACCAGGAGTTTGTTCTTAATAGATTGCAGCGAAGGTTAAAATTTAGTAAATCCTTTGTGCAAAATCCAGTCGGCATAGCAGGGGTTTGGCGGTTTTTTGGAATGACGCCATTTCTTTAGAAATAGAAGACGTTTCAGAGGATTATTTTGATATGGTCTGCAGGGATTACAGTGACGATCGGTTTATGAGAATTACCTGTCTGCACGCCCCTTTCTCTTAT
This sequence comes from Eucalyptus caleyi, assembly GCA_014182885.2. Lineage (NCBI taxonomy): Eukaryota > Viridiplantae > Streptophyta > Magnoliopsida > Myrtales > Myrtaceae > Eucalyptus > Eucalyptus caleyi. The sequence goes on along the minus strand of CM024466.2, from coordinate 13,198,333 downwards.
CACAATCGCCAGTTGCTCTGGGAGACTCTTCAAAGGATAAGTGCTTTCAACACACTTCCTTGGCTTTGTGCCAGGGATTTTAATGAAATTCTTCATCCCTGGGAAAAGGTTGGCAAGCAATCTCCTGTCAGGTCTCGGCTTACATCCTTTCGAGCTGTTGTAGATGATTGTGCCTTGATGGAAGTCAAAAGCAAGGGATGCGCATATACATGGACAAATAACTATGAAGGGCTGATCTTGTAAAGGAACGATTAGACTGGGTCCTATGCTCCATGGAGTAGCGACTACTATATCCAGAGGCGGAGGTGTATGCATTACCGGCACTGGGATCTGATCATAGACCATTACTTATTTCCACAGTGACCGTTAATAAAAATTGCAAACTCGCCTTTGTTTATGAGGCATATTGGAACAACGACCTAGACTGTAGCTGAGTCGTCTCTGAACATGGCCTTCCGATCAGCTAAGATCTTCAGATCTTTTGAAGAAACTGAAAAGAGTGAGTGATGCTTTAAGAAAATGGAGTAGATTGAAGTTCGGTAATGGACAGTTGAAGGCAATGGCTTTACAACACCATCTGCAGATGTTAACCAACCACCCTTACAGCTCCAATGTCGACAAAGAGGAGGCCTCTCACATCCAAGATGAGATCAGGAGTATTTGGCAGCGAGAAGAGCAGTTTTGGGCTATAAGGTCCAGGATCAATTGGTTGCGTTGGGGCAACAAAAACAGTAAGTTCTTTCGTGCCACTGCTATACAACGACAACAGAGAAATAGGATTGGAATGCTTAGGAATGAAAATAATGAATGGGTGCAGGATACAATAGCTATCAAGAAGATGACATCTCCTTTCTTTGCATAGTTATATACTACTATTGGCTACCGTGACTTTGGCCCAATTCTAGATCAATGTCAACCAATTGTCACGGAAACTATGAACGAACACTTACTGTCTTTGGTCACATTTGCTAAGGTACGACAAGCCACTTTCCAATTGGGTGTTACAAAAGCTCCAGGTCCTAATGGTTTCAACGGTCTATTCTACCAAACCCATTGGAATACTGTACAGCAAGACTTATTTAGCTTGGTCACTGAATTCTTCCGGACTGGCTAGCTACCTCGAGATCTTAACAAGACCGTAATAGCTCTGATTCCCAAGGTACACCATCCTGAAAGTCTTGACTAGTTCCGACCGATCAGTTTGTGTAATTATGCATATAAAATTATCGCCAAGGTCATGGCAAATCGCCTAAGACCTTGGCTAGAGGAGCTGATCTCAATCGAACAGGCTGCCTTTGTGAGCGGACGTCAGATACAGGATAATGTTCTAATCGTTCATGAGGTTCTACATCACTTCAAGACGAGGAATAGGAAGCGACATTTCAACGCTCTCCTTAAGACAGACATGCAAAAGGCATATGACAAAGTTGAATGGGATTTTCTCCAAGCCTACCTTACTAGATTGGGGTTCCATCCTTGGTGGGTTCAAATGGTGATGCAATGTATCGCCACGATGACTCTGAGTGTTCGCTTAAATGGGGAGCATCTACCCTACTTTACACCGTCAAGAGGACTTAGACAAGGAGACCCTCTTTCTCCATATATCTTTATTTTAATGGCAAATGCTCCGTCCACCCTTATTCATAATGCACTTACCATGGGACATCTCCATGGCATCAAACTTACCAGGTCATGTCCAACTCTCTCCCATCTTTTCTTTGCTGATGATTCCGTGTTCTTCCTAGATGGTATAGTAACGAAATGTCAGAATATGGCAAATATATTAAACCAATACTGCCTGGCCATGGGTCAAGTGATAAACAGAAATAAGTCTGGACTCTACTTTAGTAAATCTTGTCCGGTAGGCTTTCAAAATAACTTGGCAGCTGAATTGCGGGTACCGGTGCTGAATTGTTATGGGAAATATCTAGGTGTTCCATCTAAATGGGGTCGATCTAAAAAAGAACTGTTTGGTTGGATATTAGGAAGAATCAATGCTAAACTGGAGGGTTGGAAAGAACTGTTACTATCGAAAGGTGGAAAGGAGATCCTACTCAAGTCTATCATTCAAGCCATTCCACAGTATGCTATGTCAATATTTAAGCTTCCTATGTCTCTTTGTCGAGTGATTGAAAAGAGGATTGCCAACTTCTGGTGGCATAATGACAAGAACAGAGCGGGTGTGCATTGGAAGAATTGGGACTTGCTTAAAACTAGTAAGAATTCTGGCGGGTTAGGCTTTCGGGACCTCATAGCTTTTAATAAGGCCATGCTTGGCAAGCAGGCTTGGAGATTACTTCAACAACCTAACTCGCTTTGGGGTCGGCTCCTCAAGGGGTTATATTTTCATTCCAAGGATTTTCAATCAGCAAAACAAGGCTCGCATCCCTCCTGGGGTTGGAGAAGTCTTATCATTGGACGGGACGCCATCTTACCAAATGTAAGATGGTCTGTGGGAGATGGACGATTAATTAACATCAGGGAGCATTGCTAGTTACCAAGTGGCAAAATTAAAGGACCAGCAGCTAGAGATGAGCCTAGGATGGTGGCTGATCTTATCGATCCTATCCACCATACATGGAATACTCCCCTAATAGTAGAGATGTTCGATAATTTTATTGGAAACGAAATACTGAGGATCCCAATCAGACCCCCTCCATACAACTGATCAGCTCATTTCGACAGCAACATCAACAGGGCATTATATGGTTAAAAGCAATTATAAAGCTCTGGTAACGACAGCAAGCAAACCAGATGGCAATCAGGCCTCAACTTCATACCAAACTCCCATAGAACTATGGCGCAATATATGGAACATGCACACCACACCGAAAATTCAGATATTCCTGTGGATAGCTTGCCAAAATGCCCTAGCTACTAAAGCCAACTTATATCACAGACATATTATGTCCAACCCTATGTGTACTCTCTACAATCTGAACAAGCCAAAAACCGTCGAACACATCTTCTTTTATTGTTTGTGGACTGAAGGAGTATGGAAACACCCCCAACTAAACATCTCGTTTGAGCCAAATTCAATAAACTGTCTGGATAAATGGATCACTGAAAAAGCAAGAGATCAGAACCTCTTACCTGGACTAACGACTATTGCTCATGTTTTATGGTAGCTGTGGTGTTTGCGCAACAATAGCGTTTTCCGTGGCCTTCGCCCTAATCCCAATCGGGTTGTTGAAGACGCCTTGGCACAGACTCGGATATCCCATCTCTCAGATCAACGGCGTCCCTAAACCGATAGTTCGCACATAGGGGCTTCGGTCGTCCCATCAGCAAATTTATGGCAATCGCCGAATCTAGGCTTTCTCAAGTGCAACATAGACGGATCCTTCCACCCTAGGAGCAGAGAGGGCACAATGGCCTGCATCAGTCACGATCACAGGGGCCTCCTAACAAATGTCTATACAAGCAGATTTCTAGCAGCTTCTGCTTTTCAAACTGAAATACAAGCACTCACCTTAACCCTTCAATGTTTGCAAAAGTAGGGCCTTCATAAAGCAAATCTAGTGATCGAATCTGACTGCCTGTAGTTGATCGATGTTCTTCAAGCACGGAAGAAGCCACCATGGGAGGAACGGCCTCTGTTCAAGGAACTACGATCGCTTCTACCCCTTTACCCTAACTTATGGCTGCGACATTGCAATAGACAGGCCAATGCGGTAGCCGACTGGGCTGCTAAAGCCCACGGAAGATCAGACCTGGCCCAAAACTAGAATGTATTTCCTCCTTCTATTTTGCAAACTTTGGTAGTGACTGATGCTTTCGCTTTTGCTACTCTTGGAACGCCACGATGTAATATTTGGCCTACTTAAATATTATTTCAATTTCTGACCAAAAAAAAAAAAAAAACTTATCACCTTTACTTCAAACCAAATTTAACACTACTACAAATTCTCAATGGAAGAAGTACACCCCAAGTGCCAAAACTTAGGACGGGTGGATATGTAAATGCCAAAACTTCCAAAAGGTATACTTAGGTGCCACCTTACCAACTCTCGCGAGGCTCGCCAGAAATCCAACGTCACTCACTATTGGAACTTAAGTGTTCAATTCTTCTCAAATTTTGGCACTTAAGTGTACCAGTTTGGAAGTTTTGGCACTTATATGTCTACCCATACCAAATTTTGACATTTGGGGTGTCCGTGCTGCAATTCTCAATTGAGTTTCAGGGGGCCTAAATTTTCTTGAGTTTTATCTGCCCGTATAAATAAAACTAAACGATAATTTGGATCATGTTGGGGACTTACTTCCATGGCAAGTAAGTTATTGGTTCATTCGTTTTTACCAACCGACCCAACAAGTGCAAAAAAATCTGTTGACCATGGAAATTCCATTTTCCAGTGATTGGACCCTAAGTTCATCTCAAACAATGAGACTAAAAAGAAAATAAAAGAAAACGAGAATTACGTCCCATTTTCAGTGATATGTCAATTTTAATAAGTTGAGTGATTCACAAGTTTCCTTGTATGGTCAACTAACTGATTCACTCTGTTCTCTCAGCAGGTAGAATTTTTTCTAAGCTTTTTGAGAGTCCATTCTGATTTTGTTTACATGCATTTTATTTTCTAATGTCTCAAGATTGAGAAAGGAAATACAACCTTGGAAAGGATTACATCGGACATTGGCGGGCACTATGCCATTAATAATTTCATGTGTTGATGTTGTATACCCTCAACGTGCAATTAGCAGCAAAAGCATAAATAGGATGAAATGGAATTGCTCACTTAGTTTTACATCATTGACAAGTAGTATAATATCATGAGCATAATAACACGAAGTACTGCTAAAAAGCTGACTAACACTAAATTACAAAATGACATGATTTGCTTGATCGGACAAGCTTGAAACTGAAGAAAACAAAATATTGGCTACTGTATAAGGAGAAAGAAGCCAATTCCAAGATGATACTGCCTGAACAACAAAGCAAGAACTTCACAAGATCAATGAAGGATTGGATTGATTGATGTGGAGAATGGGCAGTTATGCTCTTCTCAATCTCCTCCTCAACTCTTCTGCCTTCAATACAACAACCACGTAAATCATGTCTTTTTTACGATCCACATAGTTGAAGTAGACGCGTCTCCATTTCTTCTTGTACACCAAAGCTCCAATAACTCCCCAAAACCCAATTGCAAACCCGAGCATTATAACTATGTAGAACATCACCTTTTCGAGCTTACCTTCTTCATCAATAACCTCTTCTGGCACTTGAGGGGCCTCCATGCTAGGGCATTTCTTTGGTAGAGGATTGCCACAAAGTAGAGGATTGTCAGCATAAATGGAAGGATCATCAAGAGTTTGGATTTGATTCCCTTTGGGAATTGGCCCCGTGAAGAAGTTGTGCGACAAGTTTAGTTTGCTCAGTGATGTAAATGCAGAAAAGCTCTGTGGGATTGTTCCCGAAAGGCCATTATTTGAAAGATCAAGTGACTCGAGTGATTTCATGTCTCCAATCATAGTCGGGATGTCTCCAAAAATAAAGTTGTTGGACAAGTTCAAGCCTCGCAATGCAAAAAGAAAAGTAAGCTCTTCAAGGATTGGCCAAATCAATCTATTGCTTGAGAGATCCAAATTGATCATAAGCATTAGATCAAGAGTTTTGTAGTCAAGGTCTATCCCCTTCATGACCTGCCTAACATGCTCATGATTCCAACCATTTGAAGAGATGAAAGCATAACTAGGGGATATTAAGTTGCGTTCATCTATGCTTGTGTTCAGTTTCATATCTTTTATACGACCAAGACAATTTGGAATCATTCTTATCAGATTATTCACTGCTAGGTCCAATATCTGCAGTGCAGGGAGTAAGCATACTTGTGAAGGAATACTACGATTTAACATGTTCTCTTGCAATGTATGAATCTGTAGAAATTGAAAGCTTGGTCTAAACCAATGTGGAACAATTCCAGAGATTTTGTTCTCACCAAGATCCAAAATCAACAAGTCCTTGCAATTGTTCATAGTCGCGGGAATTTCTCCATGGAGACTTTTTTTGTTCAAGTATAAAGACCAAAGCCAAATTAAATTTCCAAGAGAACTTGGTATGACTCCAAACAACTTGTTGGATGATAAATCAAAGAGGTTCATATGGTTGTCCTTCCAATGTGCAGGAATTTTGCCAATTAATTCATTCCTTCCAAGGTGCAACACTTCCAATTCCATCTTGCAGAATGAGGTTGGTATTGGACCACTAAAGAGATTACCATTCAGATACAAGAAATTCAAATTAGGCATCGCCTGGTCAATATCGTGTGGAATAGGTCCCGAAATTAAGTTGCAAGAGAGATCTAACGAAGGCAAATCGGAAGGAAATTTTGGCAGAGATCCATTTATTTGGTTGTAAGTGAGATTCAGGTAAGAGAACGACATGAGACCTAGCCAATTTGGGAGAGCTCCCGTGATGGAGGCATTGGACAAATCTATATGTGTTGCCTTGACTTGTGTTCTTATCCATTGTGGAAATTCCATGCCAAACTCACAAGACATCATCCCAATGTACCGTAGATTGAAGGGTGGTGCCCAGTCGGAATCCACCTTAAAAGCTAAATAGTTGTTGTTGATATCTAAGTACGATAGCTTCGAGAGGTTGGAGAAGTTTATTTCGGAAATTGTGCCTCTCAAGGAATTTGCCGAAAGATCTAAATAGTAAAGATCTTGAAGTTGTTTGAGACTATGTGGAATGGTGCCATTTAGAAGATTGATACGGAGATCTAAAGACGATAAGCCTTGCAATCTTCCTAATGCCTCTGGAATATTCCCTGTCAATTGATTATTCCAGAGGTCAAGTATTGTTAGGTTTTTCAAATGCACCAGCCAATCTGACAAAGCTCCTTGAAGAAAATTACTACTTATATCCAATCGCTTTAAGTTTTTCCCAATAAGACCCGAAGAATTTCCCACGACTGAAAATATCTCCCCATTAAGATCGTTAAAATGCAAATTTAGGGACTCAAGGAATGGTTTGTTCCTTAAGAAATAGAACAACCCTCCTTCAATGCTTTGCAAAAGATTGGGTTCAAGATTGAGATCGAGAAGACTTCTCAAGTTATCAAACCACCTTGGTATTGAAGAGTTGAAAAGGTTCCTTGAAAGATCGAGATGCTGAAGAGAAGTTGTGTTTTGAAATATAGTACTTGGGATGGGACCTTTGAAAGAATTCCATGAAAGATCAAGGTACAAAAGAGAAGTCATGTTTTGAAATATAGCGCTTGGGATGGGAACTTGGAAAAAATTCTCTAAAAGATTGAGGTACTGAAGATCAAGATGAGAAGGCAGGTGAAAGTCATAAAGCCCGCAATATTCAAGCCGCTCATGTCAAGGTACTTCAACGCTTGAAGATGCAAAACCCACTGAATGTCTTCAACAACACCCACGAGAAAATGACTTTGGATATCAAGGACTTCCAACTTGGTGAGATTTCCCCATTCACGAGGAATAGTTTTGGAATTGAAAGAGTTGGACAAATTAAGGTACCTCAACTGCTTCATTGAGCCAATATAATTGAGTATGTTCGCATTTTTGAAAAAGATCCTACTCAAGTGTAGGTAGCTGAAATATCTCAATTTCAACAAAGAAGAGTTCAATTCACTAGCTGTGAAAGAAATTTGGTTAAAATCGAATTTGGATCCTAGTGTGATCTCGAGCATGACGACATGCCCATTTGCTCGGTCGCACTTTACTCCAGTCCATTGGCAACAATCTTCACTGTTCCACGAAGAAAGGATGTGAGATATGTTTGAGAGACTTTGTTTGAGCTGGAGTAGAGCATCCCTTTCGTCTTCAAAACAAATTGAGGATGAGCTTCTATTTCTGCACAAGCATACACACGCATTGTCTAAAATTAACAACAAACTTACGAGTACAAGCACTTTTACACTATCATGTTCCACCATGAATGATGACGATATTGAAAACAAAAGGTATATCGCAGATGAACGCCACTCGATTAGGCTTCAAGTTTTGGGCTTGGGTGTACTGTTCAAATTCTGAGAAGTTGGCTTCGAGTGGATTCTTAAGAGCAAACAAAAGGCATTTATAGAGAGAAAGGTAAGGAATTAAAGTGAATGCCACCCATTATTGTTCTATATGGTCGTTTACCATGTATATCATGCGTTCGTAGTTTCATTTACCATCACGGTAAATATAACCATCAATTAATAATTTTAGTAGTACTTGAAAAGGAAATGGGAAAGCACAAATTCTACTACTCGGAGCTTGTCATGTCAAGGAACATATATTTAATATATTATATGAGCTTGTCTTCTCACACATATTAAAGTGTTCTCCATTAAAAAATTGTCCATCAGCATCCCGATGACTTGACTCCAAGTCGGCCGTCTCCCAAAAAGTCAAAGTCGACATCAGCTCTCTAAAAATTTGTGCTTGGACTGATGGGAGTACTTCAAAGATGGTCCTGCACGGTTGCTTTTCATCACCATTTCAGTGAACCGACGGAATCAAGGCCTACATGGGCAACATGCATATGCCCCAAAATAATTGATGAGGCAGTTAGATGATTTCAAAATCACATTTTTGAATGTATTAGCTAGATGAAAGCCCACCATCGCCAATATCGAATATGATTAGAATGTGTGCAAATTTGATTGGGTAAACATCACGCATAACCTTGACAAATAAGAAATAAAATTAGCAAGAACCTCACCAATAAGTTAAAGTCAAGCTTAAAAGGAGTGATGAAGAATTTGAGGAATTTGACTGTAATTTAAGTAGGATATCACCAGAAAATGGAAGTTGCCATGTGAAGAAGCTTCCCTAATCGGAAGAAAAAGAACAGGCTTTCATCAGACTCATTGTCTAATGTTGATATGAGCAACATGTGTGCCCATGGTGGTCCTCTAGTGACATGTCTAGTGACAACTACAGAAAACTTTGCAATCGGAACGCGCAAAAGTCTGGTCTTTCAAGTCTATTTCCAGTTGTACACTGTTATTGTGCTGTGGGTCTTGACTATATAAAATTGGCTTTTCTCGCTCATTTAATAAGGTGACGATGGCGTCGAGAATGATGAGTTCTTGTTTTTCATATTCGTTGAAATCCTTTTTTCATCCTTGCGAATACAGTGGCTCTCTATTATTGTATTGCGGGTCTTGCTTACGAGTATATCGAATAGTTAATATGATCCTTTAGCCCAAGACAACAAGAATCAAATCCTCAAAAGAAGTACTCATTTGGTGACAATTTAAGATGTATAAATGATATTATTGACTTTCTCTCATCTTTTATGGGACTATGGATCTTAGAATTGGGTCTATATTTAGGAAACAGAGCATGTGCTTGACTTTGCTCCCTGCTATAAGCCAAGCAATAGACAACGTGTTAACAAAATCGTAGCACAAAGATGCTCGGACTTTGGTGGGCCTGGACTCAACTGCATTATTGTGGAAAAACATAGGTATGGCCAAGTTTGCAGTGAAAGACCCGCAAGCACCACTAGCGGTGTGCAACCGGATCGGGTATACCTGGTTCCCAAACCAACCCACCCAGAAAATAGGGTTGGGAACCGGTTCCCAAAATTTGGAACCAGTTTTGTAAGTAGAGGTCCAAAACCCTTTTTTTTCTCCCGTTTTCTATTCTTACTCTCGCAATCACACGATGTTTTTCCTCTTGACTCTTTCAAGCACGCACGACACTCCTCTTTTGTCATTCATCTTCCTCACTTGCTTCCCTCCCTCACCAGCTCCCTCTTGCACCGTCTGATGGATGGACCATGTTCATCGCCGCCAAATTCTTGCGTATCACATGGATTGGCTCGCCTAATTTCTCTTTTGTAGGAGTTATGCTTGCATAAATGAGTAACTTCATGTAGTAGTTGTGGGCATAAGACTAATATTAGACCCATGTTTGTTGCTAATTCTTTGCCTTATGATTTTATTTATTATAATTAGCCTTATGGATCCTTAATTTTTCGTTTAATTAAAAAGTTCATGTATTTATTTATTACAAGTGCTTAATGTTTCAATACAAATTATGAGAATTACGTTATTTTTTCACGTATTAATATAAAATTCGAAGTCATATAGGATATCAAAAGATTGCAAAATAGGTTCCAATGGAAATAGGGTTAACCCTGGAGTTGGATCGAAAAAATAGGGTGGATCGGGTACAGGGTCCAATACAAACAGGGTCGGGTATAGGGTCCAGAAAAGATGAACCAATTATAACAGGGTCGGGTACAGGGTCCACGTCTAGACCCTATCCACCCTGGACCCGATCACCCCTAATCACCAAATCAAAAAGTCTTGAGGTCCATGTCGTCACGACTTGGGTCTATCTATATTCATCTGGTTGCATTTTCCTTTGTATAAATACAAATTCTAACGGCTTTTAAGTACGCCTAATTCAGCCACTACTTAAATGCTCATCATGGACTTTGATTCACATTTCTTTTAAAAAGTGTCTATGGGATGTTTGTTATGAAGGAATGATGAAAATTAGTAAGAGTACAAACTAAAACGCAGTACAATATTAATCGATTCTTGTGAGTCTCTTTTGGGTCAAAAGATTGCACTCTTAAATTTTTCTATTGATATCAATTATTCATTGGAGGATGACAATACGGTAGGAGAATTTTAACGGCCAAACAAATAGTGATATTTTGCCAGATCCTTATCAATTGTTTTAAAAAATAAACTATTATATGAAAGAATGGTTTGATAATTAAATATTCTATTACTTCCCGTCACAATCATTTAGAGACAAATGACATCCTCGAGGCGTTTGGATAGATTATCAAACAAACCTCTCTTGTGAGATGGGCACTTGCGCTTGACACTGCCCATCCCATGCCCTATCAATCCCAACATTGTTTACACTTGATTGATCATGACATTTATTCTTGCTTTAAAATGAGCAAGAACCTCACAAATAAATTGATGTTAATCTTAAAATGAGTTATATGAAGAAATTGAGGAACTTGGCTGTGACTAAAGTAGGATTTCACCAAAAAATGCAGGTTACTATGTGATGGAGCTTCCTTAGTCAGTCTTTCGTCGCATTCGTCATCTAATGTTGGTCTGAGCAACATGTGTGCTCATGGAAACACTCTAGCGACACCACTCGTGATTACTACAGAAAACTTTGCAATCAAGAGACGCAAAAGTCTGATCTTTCAAGTCTCTCCTTACAGTTGTGCTCTATTATTATGTTGTGGGTCTTGACTAGATAGAAATGGTTTTTCTCGCTTATTCAATGAGGTGACGATGATGTTGAGAATGATGAGTTCTTGATATATGTATTGGTTGAAATCCATTTTTCAATCCTCATGAATACAGCAACTCTCTATTATTGTATTGCAGGTCCTGTTTAAGTGATTCTTAGAAACTCACTCTAATGGCAAGGACATCGAATAGTTAATGTAATCCTTTAGCGTAGATAACAAGAAACAAACCCTGAAAAGGAGACATATTTGGTGACAATTTACAATGTATAAGTGACATTGATGACTTTCTCTCCTCTTATGCCAGACTCTGGATCTTAGAAGTGATCTATCTCATGAGACGTACTTCACACGAGAGATAGATTATTTCTTCGATTAAATGTCGACTAGTTTTAGCAATGATGATTTAGCAAAGTAAGAACAGCAAGTGACCGAGTGGAGTTGTGCATTAACCCTCGTTTAGAATTGTTTCTATACATTTCACGAGTCCCTTGTGATCTTACCCTATTTTATAACTAAGGGCAAATGTTACCATCGCTCTACATTTCAATTGGAAAAAAATGTAAAGGGAAGTCACATGTTTCTTTCAATCAAAGTTTCTTAAATCGAGAGACCACAAATAGCTCCAGGTCAACTCAACACTATTGCTCGTCACTATCATTATTTCACTTGAAGTTGAAACATGTACAAAGCAAATAGGAGTCACGAGCACCAACACGCACGCACTTTGGTTGGGCTGAACCAACAGCATTATTGTGGAAAAATTTAGGCATGGCGAAGTTTTGCAGTGCAACACCCGCGAGCACCAAGTCAAAAGTCTTGAGGTCCTTTCAAAAAATGCAAATTCGAAAGTATGTCTAATCAGCCACTTGCTCAAATACTTGGCATAGAGACTTGGTTACGTAAATTTTACCTATAGCCCATTATCGGTAACTTTCCTCCTTCGATGAAACGGCGTTTCATGCAATCTTTTCTTATTTTCATCCCTGGACATGCAAATCTACATGGCAACACACAAGGGTGCAGGCAATAAAATGAAATCAATCAATAATAAAAACAAAAAAATGGTGGAAATGATAAGACACCAAGTCAATTGGACAATAATATCTTGTTGATATCAAAATTTTGACTAAACATTTAGGGATAACTTGCATAGAAAATTGGAGACCAATTTGTCCTATCCAAAAAAAAAATTTATATTGAATAGCACGTCACATTGGCATTAAGATCATCTGCATAAACCAAGTTTTTTATTTTATTTTATAATAAATAAATAAAAAAACGAAATGGCTTGGGGCTGGGCCTGACCCAAGCCCCTTTTCTTTCCCCTTCGTCTGGGTCGGGCCCATTTCCTTTTAATCTCTCCCCTTCTACGTTCCCCACTTCCTTCTTCCTCTCCTGCACCTCTGCGCATGGACACCCTCCGCAGAGCAGCCGAGGGTCGGCCTGGTCGCCCTGTAAATACCAGGGCCACAAGTTCCTTTTTTGGTGTGGGGGGGACGCAAAAGGAGAGAAAAATTCGTGAGCAAGGGAGAGACTGCCGGCCACTGCGCCAGCATCACGGCCAACGACCCGCTGCCGAGCCTTCTTTCCAGCGCCGAGGCTCCGGTAAGCTTCGACCCTGTTCTTGGGCATGCCGGTCAGGAGATCGTGGCCGTCTGGCTTACACGAACTCCGGCCCCGACCATCCTTCGTTTGGCTGTCGTGTGGGTCGTTTTCCATTTGGCGAGAGTCTCGGCTCGGGTTTGAGTCTTGATCGAGCCAAAAACCACTCATTTCAGTAGCGTACCCCGAATGAGATCTAGTTTTGTCTCATTGTTTTGAGCAGAAGTCAAGTCGTCCGGGCATCGACCCGTTGAGTCGAGGCTTGCCTGTGATTCCTCAAAGAGTCCTTTTTTCGGCTTCTTTTACTTTCCCACCAGCTGCTACTGTAGGCTTGTATTTGTGTGTGTGGACGCGCGCGCGCTGCTAGTTTCTGGAGGATGCCCATCTTCCCTTCAACGTGCAGTTCCTTATAAAACACGAAGGTAACCATGGCGGCTGCACTCTAGCGAAATGAACAACTTTGGGCATAGTAAAAGAAAAAGACTATCTCCGTTCCTTTTCATAGAAAAAAAAAACTTCAGGAAAATGTTTTCCAGCATTTATTTTATGGAAAATGTGTTAGTTAAGGAAAAGGTTAACGTTATCAGCAAAAATAAAAAAAAAAAAATTCAAAAGTGAGGAAAATATTTTCTATTTCGAGCTTTTCGATCCACGTTTTGATCCGTCGCTAAGCAACTAGCCATCCCTAACGCACGCGGCGACGCAGGCAAAGGAAGAGAAAGAAGGAAGGAGGAGGAAGGAAAAAGAAAAAATAATTAAAAATAACAATAATTCGATTTTTTTTAAAAAGTAAAAAATAATTAAAATTTAATTTAAAAAAATATGTAGAAAGTAAAATTAAAATTTTTTTTGGTTGATTGAAAAAATTAAAATTCAATCTTTTTGGTAATCATCCCCGAAAATCATATCAACTAATGAATAGTGAAAAATACTTTTCACGCCATTCTTAGTCGAATATCAGAAAATATTATTATTTTCTTGAAAAAATGTATTCCAAAAACTATTCTAGAAACGTAATATTCTTTACCGAACATATAGAGCCTATATTTCCTTTTGTTTTCTTTTTCTTGTTTTTTCTCAAAGCTCCCTGGCCAAGGGGGAAGAAGCGTGCTCCTCCCTTTTGTCTTTCAGTGGGTGGGAACTTCTTCTTTTTCTTTGTGTGGTAAATCATTCTGAGGCGGTTCTCACAAATAATTCAAATTCGAGACATATATTTAAAAATAATTCTATCTACATACAATTTTTTTTTTTCTTTTGACGTCTCAAAATTCAAAGGGAAATATAGCCTAGGAAGGGAATACATTGAACATTGGTGGGCACTATGCCATTAACAAATTCATTTACTAATGTCATATCACCCTCAACATGCACTTAGCAGGAAAAGCTTAAACAATATAAAATGGAATGCTAACATAGTTTTATGACATTGACAAGCAAGATAATATCATGATTATGATAACACGAGGTACTGCTAAAGAGCTTAGCAACACTAAATTACAAAATACATGATTTGCACTTACCATGTCGTTTTATGGACGACTTGCTTGGACAAGCTTAAAACTGAAGAAAACAAAATATTGGCTACTAGTAACTACTCACAAGGAGAAACAAGCCAACTACAAGATGATTTTGCTTAAACAAGAAAGCAAGAACTTCGCGAGATCAACAAAGATTTGGACTGATTGATGTGAAGAATGGGCTTGTTATGCTCTTCTCAATCTCCTCCTCAACTTGGCTGCCTTCACTACAATAATCACATGGACCATGTCTGTTTTACGATCCACATAGTTGAAGTAGACGCGTCTCCAATTCTTCTTGTACACCAATACTCCAATAACTCCCCAAAACCCAATCGCAAACCCAAGCATTATGACTATGTAGAACATCACCTTTTCAAGCTTACCTTCTTCATCGGGATCTTCTTCTGACACTTGAGGGGCCTTAGCACCGGGGCATTTCTTTTGTAGAGGATCGCCACAAAGAAGAGGATTGTCAGCATAAATAGAAGGATCATCAAGGGTTTGGATTTGATTTCCTTTGGGAATTGGCCCTGTGAAGTTGTTGTGAGACAAGTTCAATTTGCTCAGTGATTTAAACACAGAAAAGCTCTGTGGGATTGTTCCTGAAAGGTGATTATTCGAAAGATCAAGTGACTCGAGCAATTTCATGTGTCCAATCATAGTTGGGATGCCTCCAAAAAGAAAGTTGTGAGATAAGTTCAAGCCTCGTAATTTGGAGAACAAGGTAAGCTCTTCAGGGATTGGCCCAGTCAATTTGTTGCTTGAGAGATCCAAATTGACCATAAGTCGTAGATTGAGTGTTGTGTAGTCAAGGTCTATCCCCTTCACGACCTGCTCCACATGCGAATCATCCCAAAAAAGTGGAATGAAGTCAGTAGGCAACGACTCATTCACGGAAGGTTCAGGCTCATAAGCAGGGGAAAGCGCATTGCCTCCATCTACATTTTTAGGTAGTTTCATACCTGTCATATTGCCAAGACAATTTGGAATCGTTCCCATTAGATTATTCACTGCTAGGTCCAATATATGCAGTGCAGGAAGTGAGCATAGTTGTGAAGGAATACTGCCATTGAACATGTTTTCTCGCAATCTTAGAACTTGTAGAAACTGAAAGCTTGGTCCAAACCAATGTGGAACACTTCCAGAGATTTTGTTTTCACCAAGATCTAAAACTAGCAAGTTCCTGCAATTGTTCATAGTCACAGGAATTTCTCCATGGAGATTGTTGTTGCTCAAGTATATTAACATAAGCCTAGTTTGATTTCCCAAAGAACTCGGTATGACTCCAGACAACTTGTTCGACGATAGATCAAGGAGACTCAAAATGTTCGCCTTCCAACAATCAGATATTTTGCCAACTAATTCATTCCTTTCAAGTTGCAACCAGTACAAACATTCCATCTCACATAATGAGGTTGGTATTGGACCTCTTAAGAGGTTATCATTCAATTTCAAGTAAGTCATTTGAGGCATCGCCAAGCCAATATCTTGCGGAATAGGTCCTGAGATTAAGTTGTGAGAGAGATCTAAATAGGATAGGTAAGAAAATTTTGGCTGAGATCCATTTATTTGGTTGTAAGAGAGATTCCGATGGGAGAATGACATGAGACCTAGCCAGTCAGGGAGAGCTCCTATGATGGATGAGTTGGACAACACTATCTCTCGTGCTTCGACTTGCGTTTTTATCCATTGCGGAAATCCCTTTCGGAAATCACAAGACATCATCCCAATATAAACTAGATTGAAGGGCGGTATCCAATCGGAATCCACCTCGAAAGCTAAATAGTTGTTGCTGATATCTAAGCCCCCTAGCTTCGAGAGGTTGGCGAAGTGGATTTCAGAAACTATTCCGCTCAAGGAATTATTTGAAAGATCTAAAGTATCAAGATTTTGAAGTTGCCCGAGACTATGTGGAACGGTGCCATTTAGAAGATTGTTACTAAGATCTAAAATCCGTAAGACTTGCACTCTTCCTAATGCCTCTGGAATATTCCCTGTCAATTGATTATGAGAAAGATCAAGGTATTCCAAGCATAACCAACCATATGTTGACGGGATGGTTCCATGTAAGTGATTAAATGATAGGTCCAGGTATGTCAAGTTTTTCAAGTGCATCAGCCAATCTGGCAAAGCTCCTCGGAGAAAATTATCACACATATCCAATCGCTCCAAGTTTTTCCCAATAAGTCCCAAAGAATTTCCCTCGACTGAAAATAACTCATCATGAAGTTCATTTCTTTGCAATAATAGTGACTCGAGGGATGGATTGTTCCTTAAGAAAGAAAACAACCCTCCTTCAATGCTTTGCAAAAGATTCAATCCGAGATTGAGATGGACGAGACTTCTCAAGTTATCAAACCACCTTGGTACTGAAGAGTTGAAACAATTGGATGAAAGATCGAGGTGTCGGAGAGAAGTCATTTTTTGAAATATAGCGCTTGGGATAGGACCTTCGAAAAAGTTCTCCGAAAGATCAAGATGCCAAAGAGAAGTCATGTTTTGAAATATAGCGCGCGGGATGGGACCTTTGATAAAACACCTTGAAAGACCTAGGTGCCGCAAAGAAGTCATGTTTTGACACATGGTGCTGGGGATGGAACCTCTAAACATATTCCATGAAAGATCAAGGTGTTGTAGAGAAGTCACGTTTTGGAATATAGTGCTTGAGATGGGACCTTGGAAAGAATTCGATGAAAGATCAAGGTGCCGAAGAGAAGTCATGTTTTGGAATACAGTGCTTGAGATGGGACCTCGGAAAAAATTATTTGAAAGATCGAGGTACTGAAGATCAAGATGAGTAGGCAGGTGAAAGTCATAAAGCCCGCAATATGATAGGCTTAGATGAGATAAAGATGGGAGTATACTAATCACCTGCATGGGGTCACCATATTTAGTAAAATCCAGGCCGCCCATGTCAAGGTACTTTAATGCTCGAAGATGGGAAACCCACTGAATGTCATCAACAGCACCCCCGTGATAATAATTATGGAGATCGAGGACTTCCAACTTAGTGAGATTTCCCCATTCACAAGGAAAAGTTGCAAAACCAAAAGAGTTGGATAAATTAAGATACCTCAATTGCTTCATCAAGCTGATATCATTGAGTATGTCTGCCTTTTTGAAATAGATTCTGCTCAAATGTAGGTAACTCAAGTGTCTCAAGTTCAGCAAAGAAGAGTTCAATCCACTAGCTGTGAAAGAAATATGGTCAAATCGGAATTCGTATCCTGGCGCGATCTTGAGCATGACGACATGTCCATTTGCTCGGTCGCACTTTACTCCCGTCCATTGGCAACAATCTTCGCTGTTCCACGAAGAAAGGATGTGGGATGTCTTTGAGAGACTTTGTTTGAGTTGGCGTAGAGCATCCCTTTCGTCTTCAAAGCAAATTGAGGATGTGCTTCTATTTCTGCACAAGCATACACACGCATTGTCTAAAATTAACAACAGACTTACCAGTACAAGCACTCTTACACTATCTTGTTCCGCCATGAATGATGACGATATTGAAAACAAAATGTATATGGCACATGAACGCCACTCGACTAGGCTCCAAGTTTTTGGCTTGGGTGTATTGTCCAAATTCTGACGATATTTAACTTATTGTCTATTGCTATAAGCCAAGCAATAGACAACAAGTTAATGAAGTCGTAGCTCGAAGATGTACGCACTTTGGCGGGGCTGGACTCAACAGCATTATTGCGGAGAAACTTCAGGTACGAACGAGTTTTGCAGTGCAAGACCCGCAAACACTAAGTCAAAGTCTTCAGGTCCATGTCGTCATGATATGCAACGACTTGGGTCTGTCTACATTCATCTGGTCGCATTTTCCTTTGTATGAGGGCAAATTCTAACACGGTTTTAAGTGCACCTAATTAGAACACTAGTCAAATGCTCATCATGGAGTTTGAGTATGTATTCACATTTCTTTTAAAAAGTACATCTATGGGATGTTTATTATGAAGGAACGATGGAAAATTAGCAAGAGCATAAACTAAAACGCAATACAATATTAATCGATTCTTATGAATCTCTTTTGGATCGAAAGATCACTCTCTTAAATTTTCCTATCAATATCAATTATTCATTGGACAATGACAAGATAGTAGGAAAATTTTAAGGGCCAGACAAACAGTGATATTTTATGAAATTGTTTTCAACTGTTTTAAAAATTTTAACAACTATATGAAAGCGTAGTTTGATAATAAAATTTTTTATTACTCCCTGTCACAATCTTTTGAGATGAATGACATCCTCGAGGTGTTTGGATAGATTATCAAGTGAACTTCTCTTGCGAGATGGGCACTTGCGCTTGACGCAAATTCTCTCAAGTCCTATCAGTCATAACATTATTTACACTTGATTGATTATGACATTTATTCTTGCTTCAAAATTAGCAAGAACCTCACAAGTAAATTGAAGTTAACTTAAAATGAGTGATATGAAGAAATTGAGGAATTTGGCTTTGATTAAGGTAGGATTTCAGTAGAAAATGTAAGTTACTTACTATGTGATGAAGCTTCCTTAGTCGGAAGAAAGAGAAAAGTCTTTCATCGGATTCATCATCTAATGTTGATCTGAGCAACACGTGCCCATGGTGATCCTTTAGCGATAGCGCTAGTGACTACTACAGAAAACTTTAAAATCAACACGCGTAAAAGTCTGATCTTTCAAGTCTCTTGTTTCAATTGTGCTCTATTATTGTGCCGTGAATCTTGACTTGATAAAAAGGCTTTTCCCGCTTATTTAATAAGGTGATGACGATGTTATGAATGACAAGTTCTTCTCGTACACATAGGTTGAAATCCATCTTTCAACCCTCATGAATATGGCAATTCTTTATTATTGCATTTACGGGTGCATGGGTGACATTACCAACTTTTTCTCACCTTATATGGGAATCTAAATCTTATTTGTTGGAATATAATACGCCGAAACGACAGGATCTTGCAATTCACGTCAACGCGAAATCACCAGAGAAACAAACGATAAATAATAAAGACACCAGAAATTTACGTAATAAGGTCCAACTATCGGTACCTACATCCATGAGGAGAGCGAGTAGCAAATAATCCACTATAATCGGATAATCAAAGTTTACAATCGCTCACACGCTCGACTGTTTCCAACACCTATATTTAACTCTAAACCCAAGGTATTTATAAATAAAAAACTCACTTGGACATAAACTCACAGCACGAAAATTACCGCGCGTTCCAGCTCGAAACAAAAATACGCACGGCTCTCATCAGCTTGACTTGTGCAACTTGCGACTCCTTTTTCTTTCTTTGCTTTCATAGAGCTTCGGCAGCTTCTCTCTTCTCCGTAGGGCTCCACATCCGTTTTATATGTGTGTGCCCAAAAGTCAAAGTCTTGACTTTTGGGCCCACCTCCTTCTGTTTCACGTGCAAAGGCCACCCTTTAATTTCCATCAGCGAAAAAGGAAACTCAGGCGTGAATATCATGTGTGTGCATGTGCCCCACCTAGATAACAACCTTCGGCAAGCTTCCGTAGAAAAGAAGAAATTCATATCTTCTTTTTATTTCCTCTTTTTGTAATCCTTCACGAAGACCGACAAAGTTTCTTCTAATTGCGAAATATTTATCAATAAAATTCAATTTAACAAATCGTCATCCAAATTCAAACTTGAGACATTAATTTAATAATTCTCCACCTTAGTTCGATGTTTAAAGCCAAGTTATAGTGCTCATCATCCATGCTGCTCTCCCAATACCCTGACGAGCGCTCACTCTCCACAGATGCCAATAGAGCTCAAGCAGAGCTTGAGTTTCGCCAAAGGAACAGACTTAATTATCATATCTGCTGGGTTATCTGTTGTAGCAATCTTTTTAACAATAATATTACCCTTAGCAAAGACATCTCAGATAAAGTGGAACCTAATGTTGATATGCTCCGTTCGCTTGTGATAAACTAGATTATACACCAAATATATCGCACCTTAGTTATCACAGTGTATATCTACACTTTTCTGTTCTAACATAAGTCCAAGAGCAAACTTTGTAACAATATCGCCTCATTTGCTACAAAAGTTAGTGTCATATACTCTGCCTCAGTCGAAGACAAGGCAATGTGATCATGTAAAGACGCTTTCTAACTAATTGCACCACCCGCTAACGTAAACATGTACCCTACTAAAGACCTACTATCATCCAAGCCACCGGCATGATCTAAATCCACAAAACCAGTGGTCTCACTGCCATTGTTGTTCCTCCAGTACACTATACCAACATCTGTCATCCCCTTCAAATATCTAAGAATCCACTTCACAGCTTCCTAATGAGCTTTACCGGGACACTTCATATAGCGACTAACCACACTCACAGCTTGTGAAACATCAGACATGGTGGGTATAATACTACCCACGGCACTAGAATAAGGAACACGGGACATATGCTCCTCCTCATCCTCAGTCTACAGTCATAATTAATCTAAAAGTGCTTCGTTAAAGGTGTACTTACAAATTTTGCCGACTGCATATTAAAACGTGTCACGATCTTCTCAATATATTTCTTCTGAGATAGATGTAAAACTCCTGCAGTCCTATCATCTTAAATTCAGCATTTAACTGCCTCTTCAGCACATCAATATCAGACATATTCTTAGCTGCTATCAGCATATCATCAACATATAAGAGTAGATAAATCAAATAACCATTCTCCAATCTCCTATAGTAAACGTAGCTATCCATCTGACTTTTTGTGTAGTCTTGACTAGCCATGAAAGCATTAAAATGTTTATACCACTGCCTAGGAGACTGTTTCAACCCATACAAAGATTTCATTAACAAGCAAACATGATCTTCCTTACCCAGAATAGTAAATCTCTCTGGTTGCCTCACGTAAATCTGCTCATCTAACTCATCGTGAAGAAACATAGTTTTCACATCTAACTGCTCTAATTCGAAATCCTGCAAAGCAACTAAGGCAAGTAAAACAGAAATTAAGGTATGTCTTATCACAAGAGAGAACACCTCATTGTAGTTAATGCCCTCACGATGTGTATATCCCTTCTCCACAAGTCTCGCCTTATACCTCGCTGCCTCGACACCGGGAATGTCTTCTTTCCGTTTAAAAACCCATTTACTTCCGACCATCTTTTGGCTCTTAGGTACTTTGACCAACTCCCATGTCTAGTTTCGATGGAGTGATTCCATCTCTTCACTCATAGCCCCTAGCCACTGCAACAACTCCAAACTAGCCATCGCCTTAGAATAAGACGAATGTTCATCTGTCTCCACTTCATCACCTACAGTCAATGCATAAGCAATATATGTATAACCATAACGTACTAGTGATTTAATGTGCCTTCTTTGTCTATCTACAGCTATAGTGTGCTGCAGCTTTGCTAGTTGTTCACTATCACCAACTTTAGGAATTGTGACTTCATCTGCAGTCTCAACTTTTGTTACCTTTGAAGTCTCCACCTGAAGCTCCACCTCACTAATGACACCATGATATGTCTTCTTTACTGGTTATATCTCAGAACTCCTTTATTGAAGCATTGCAGTCTCGTCGAAGATCATATCTCTGCTTATTATAAAATCGGGTGATCTGAGATCAGTGCACCACAGCTAGTAGCCTTTCACCCCATGTGCATAACCCAAAAATATGCACTTCTTCGTTCTCGGCTCAAGCTTGCCATCACTCGCATGAACATATACAGGACATCCGAATATACGTAATCCGGAGTAATCAACAGATTTCCCCGACCATACTTCCTCAAGAGTCTTCCACTCGATAGCAGATGATGGAGATCGATTAACCAGGTAACATGCCATATTCACTGCTTCAACCCAAAATTCCTTGCCAAGTCCTACATGTGAAAGCATGCATCGAGCTTGCTTAAGCAAAATTCTGTTCTTTCATTCTGCCACGTCATTCTGCTGTGGTGTCCCAGGTACTGTGCGGTGTCTCACAATACCTTCTTTCTCGTAGAACTCGGTAAAATCTTTACCAAAAAACTCCATGTCATTATTGGTTCTCAGGAACTTGATTTGTTTATCTAACTGCTTCTCAATCAATGTCTTAAATTTCTTAAACCAATCAAACACTTCATTTTTGTGCTTCAGAAAATGTACCCATACCTTTCTCAAATAATCATTGACAAATGTTAGCATATATTAGGCACCTCCTTTCGGAGGAACCGAAGACGGGCCCTAGACGTCTGAATGAATATATTCAACTAGTCGTTTGGTCGAATGAATAACTGTAGTAAACTTAACTCAGTGCTGCTTCCCAAAGATGCAGTACTCACATAAGTCCAGCTTCCCTGTCTTTTGACCATTCAACAACCCCCTTTCACTCAACATTGTCATACTTGCCTCACTCATATGCTCTAAACGCATATGCCATAATTGAGTCAAGTTGGAGTCTGACTCACTTGATGAAACTACAACGGTTCCAGTTACGGTCTCTCCCAGTAGATGATAAAGAGTATTAACTTTCTCTCACTTCATCGCTGTTATGATACATCGAGAGATCTTCAGTATTCCACCTTCAGAGGTGTACCTACACCCGATGTCATCGAGTGTCCCTAGAGAAATAAGATTCTTCTTGAGCTCCGGTACATGCCTCACATCTGTCAATGTGCGCACTACCCCATAGTGCATCCAAATCCGAATTGTCTCTATCCCCACAGTCTTACAGACTGCATTATTCCCCAAAAGAACTCTACCACCATCTGCAATCTGGTAAGTAGTAAATCAGTTCTTATGAGGTGTTATATGATAAAAACACCTCGAATCTAGCACCCATTCGTCTCCTGATGAAGTAGTAGTCACACATTAGGCAGCTTCTACATCACTATTGCTCCCTTCGGCAATGTTTGTCACACTGCTTGTGGCATTCTGCCTGTTAGTCTTATTTCTCCGATTTGAACAATCTCTCTTGATGTGCCCCTCCTCGTGACACTCAAAGCACTTCATGTATCCTTTGGACTTTCTATGGCGTGATTTCAATCTAATTTTACCTCTGCTGCTACTACGCCCTCGATTTTGTTCTCTATCCCGAATCGTCAGTGTTTGCCTTACTCATTGCACCAGACCGTCATCTCGCAACTTTCTCTACCACTCCTTAGAGAATAATGAGGAGTTTACCTCTTCTGAGGTAATTGTAGTACGCCCCTGCAACAGTGAATCAGTAAAATGCTCCCATGACTCTGGTAAAGAGGCTAACAACATCATGGTTTATTCTTCATCATCAAGTATCTTATCAACATTCTTCAAATCCATCATGAGTTTATTAAATTCATCTAGGTGGGTTCTGATAGACGTACCTTTAGTATATCTAAATTGAAACATAATCTTCAACATGTACAAGCGATTGTTCAAATATTTATTCACATAGAGTGCTTGAAGTTTTGCCTATAATGCTACGGCATCCTTCTCCTCAGCAACCTCTATTAAGACCTCATCCGATAAATTTAACAAAATTGTACTCTTTTCTCTTTCCATTAGCTCTACCCTTTCTGAAGCTTTCATTATAATAGGCAACTCATCTTTACCATCCAGTGCATTGGCCAAACCTTGGATTGTCAATAATCCCCGCATCTTAATGCTCAATAACACAAAGTTGTTGCTCCAGTTAAACTTCTCAATTTTAGATTTTCTCTCAGACATAATTGCAGTAACAAAATTTATTGATAATAATCAGACAAATAAAAGCTTCAAATCACAATCAGGAAATCTGATCCCAACCAAGTTTTGATACCAATTGTTGGAATATAATACACGGAAACGACAGGATCTTGCAATTTACGTCAACGCGAAATCACCAGAGAAATAAACGAGAAATAATAAGGACACCAAAAATTTACGTGGTTCGGTTCGAGTATCGATACCTGTATCCACGGGGAGAGCCAACAGCAAATAATCTACTATAATTGGAGAATCAAAGTTTACAATTGCTCACACGCTCGAGTGTTTCTCACACCTAGATTTAACCCAAAACTCAAAATATTTATAAATAAACAACTCACTTGGACATAAACTCACGGCACAAAAATTACCGCGCGTTCAAGCTCGAAACAAAAATGCGCGCCGCTCTCATCAGCTCGACTTATGTGGCTTACGGCTCCTTTTTCTTTCTCTGCTTTCGTAGAGCTTCGGCGGCTTCTCTCTTCTACGTAGGGCTCCACATCCCTTTTATATGTGTGTGCCCTTGACTTTTGGGCCCACCTCCTTTTGTTTCACGTGTAGAGGCCACCCTTTAATTTCCATGGGCAAAAAAGGAAACTCATGCGTGAATATTGTGTGTGTTCATGTGCCCAAAAGTCAAGGTCTTGACTTTTGGCCCCACCTCGATAACAACCTTCAGCAAGCTTCCGCATAAAAGAAGAAATTCGTATCTTCTTTTTATTTCCTCTTTTGTAATCCTTCGCGGAGATCGACGAAGTTTCTTCTACTTGAAAAATCTTTATCAATAAAATTCGATTTAACAAATCGTCATCTGAATTCAAACTTAAGACATGAATTTAACATTATCAATAATCCGTCTCACGAGGCTTACTTCGCATGGGAGATAGATTATTTGTTAGATTAGATATGGATTAGTTTCAGCAATGATAATTTAGCTAGATGCAAAGAGCAAGTGACCAAGCAGAGTTGTGTATTAACGTGAGTGTAGTTTTGTTTATGCACTTTCCACAAGTCCCTTTATGATCTCGCCTATCTTATACTTCCTGTGATGGTTTTATTAATGTGATGGGCTCAAGGCCTGTCCGCCCATGTTGGGCCTAGAAGCCCAGCCCACAGAATTAGGGCCCGTGGATGGAGGGACGTATAAAAGGGAGGAGAGAGAGGGAGAACACACCCTTTGGCCATTTTAACATACGTTCCTCACTCTCTCTTTCCCTCCAAGCGCTAAAGGCGACGCCGTCTTCCCTTCATGGCGAATTGACATCATCGGATCTAAAGGGATCAAAATTTCTTCCTCGATCTTCGACATTGGTGTTTAATCTGTGGCTAACAAGGTACGCTCGAATCCGTGGTGTGCTTTACGATCGGTGATACATGATTATCCCGGGCTTGTCTTCCGCATTGCTTTTAGGGGTTCGATTTAGTGTCGAATCCGGTTTTCAAGGATCCGTTATTCCCAACATTAGTATCAGAGCCCTAGTTCACGTTTTTCCCGACCTGTTTGATGTTTTTGATTGATTTTTCGCGAAAGTAATTCGGCTGTACGGATCGGGGCGAGAAATCCCGACACCCGAGCGCTGTTCGCCCAATTTTCCGAGTCTTCGTAAGTCGAAATTGAATTCTGATGACATAGGGAGAAAGGGGTCGTCGAGATGAGTCTGGCAATATGACGAACGCCGCCAGGAGACGCCACATGTGCCCACACGCCCGGCCAGAAGCCGTTGCACGTGGGCGCGACGCGCCCGGAAGCGCTGGCTTGCCCAACGCATGCGGCACACGCGCCGGTCGGCGAACCGACACGTGCGCGCCGCCGGCCGGCGAATCGACACGCGCCGGTCGACGGACCGACGCGTGCTGACATCAACATGACGTCACCCAATGTTGGTAACCATTGGGATGACGTCATTGATGACGTCAGCACCGACGACGGTTGGCCGGGCAGTCACCGGTCGGCGACCCGACCCGACCAGCCTGGCGCATGCCGCGCACGTGCCGGTTGACGTCTGCATTACGTCAGCCCGCTCACTCGCGCGGCACGTGCCGGCTGACATCTGCGTGACGACAGCCCGCGCACGAGTGCGGCACGTGCTGGTCGGTTCGTCCGACCGGCCGGCCGGCTAGTCCGACCGGCCCGACTGGTCCAACCAGTCCGACCCGCCGCCCGTTGACCGACCATAGACTGTTGACCGTTGACCGTTGACCCGGAAAAAAAAATGAATTTGTTTCTTTTTTAGTCATGCCTATGTGAGTTATAAGTAATCCATTTTTAATTATGCATTTGTTGCATGAATCATGGAAAATTATGTATTTTCCCTTATGTTTATTATGGATTATAAGTTCTGCATTTGTTGCAGGAACTATGATTCGTTATGCACGGATACCTGCAGTCCTGAGAACGGACGAGGGAAATGCAAGACTTAAAAGGCTGATGACAGAGTTAGCTAATTATCGGTGGCATGACGGTGATTTAGTATCACATGTGGTCAGGGTCAATCAGATGATACAGGAAATCATCTGGAATGGTTATCTTATGCCGGACTTTGAGAAGGTGCCGGCTTTGATAAACACTCTTCCACCTGAATGGCAAGCAGTGTTTGATCGGCTATGGGAGGTCAATGTGGTCCCGGGTTATAGGAGGCTAGTGGAAGCTTTTGTAAGAGAATACTACAGGATTGAGTTAACCAAAACTCCAACCCTTAGATTGAGCGCCATATGGCGCCAAGTGAATGCACCTTGGAGGCGACATGAAAGCTCTCCAAAAGTTTTTTCATGGTTAGCAAATGTGCCTTCAAATTTCTCAGATTTTTGACTAATAGATTAGAAGGGACATTCCCTATTTATTTCTTAGATTAATTATGAGATGTTTTTGGGTGTGAATATCTCTTTCCATATTGATATTTTTTTCTGTATATATTGCTTAGTGTAATGTATAGTTGTATTAAAGTGAAAGCATTATTATTTTATTGGATGTTAGATATTATTAGCTTTCTATTATTGTTGACTGATGTGGGTAGTTCATAGAAGTTTTTGTAACTTCATAGAATTTATTTTGCATAAGACAATTATATTAATAATAATTTTGATTTAGGATTTTGGAGGATGATTGGAAACGTAGTGACCTTTTGATTCTGAAACCTTACTTGAAATTGTTCATTGATATGATGGGTCTATGCAAAGTGGATGCATAAATGATAAGCATTAATTATTCGTGCATGTATGTGTGATGTGTTCAGATCGATGGTTTCAACAACTAAGAACGTAATTGCTGATATGAACGGTAACAATTGTGAAATTTTGAATATGAAGATTCAATATGTGCTGGAAAAGCAAGAAGCACTAGAAGCTCTTGACCATGTTATGGAAGATCTTGAGGATGCTGTGCGCCACCTTAAGCTAGTAGAGGACCGTTTAACGGCATTTGAGCCAAAAATAGGCATTTGCAATGCTGGTTCTAGCTCAGAAAGGGTTTTGAGCTCTAAGCGCAAGCGTATTGATTCGTTCAATATGTGGGAATGCAAAGGATTAAGTCCTTATTGCAAGAAATCAAGAGTTGACCAACACAAGAGAGAAAAACGTCCTCAAGTGAAGAAAATGTCAAGGGTGAGGTGTTACAATTGTGACAAGAAAGGTCACTATACTCGCAATTGTTGTGAGCCGAAAAAGGTAAACACCTATTGTACATTTGAGAACTTTGCTTATGTGTCAAGTTCTATATTATTGGCTGAATCCAATCCTTTGTGGACTGTAGATTCAGGAGCAACAGACCATGTAGCGAAGGATAAAGGATTCTTTGTGAAATTCCGACGATACCAACTAGAACCAAGTGGATCTATATGGGAAATAACTCCGAAGCTGAAGTTAAAGGGATTGGCACCTGCCAATTGAACATGCGTGGTGGACGCACCTCGATGTTCTACATGCTCTAGAGATTCGTCAAAATTTAATGTCTGTTTTGGTGTTGGTTAAACTTGGTTTTAGTGTGAACTTCCGTAATAGCTGTGTAGATTTGTATTTGGATACAAACTACCACGGTTGTGATTATTTTCTGGATGGTTTTATTGTACTAAATGTTGACTATGGTGATGTCAATATTTGTTATTCCCTTTTCACGTCTTCTACTTCATATGATAATGATGTGAATATGTGGCATGCTAGACTTGGTCATATTGGCCAACAATGTAAGAATAGACTAGCCAAAGAGGGCTTGTTGGGCAACATTGAAAAAGTCAATTTATCCATATGTAAGTATTGCCTAATAGGGAAAACGACAAGGAAACCATTTGGGAAAAGTAAAAGAGCTGAATTTCATCTGCATTTAATCCATTCTGATGTCTGTGGTCCAATGAATATGAGAGGAAGGCATGGGGCTGTTTATTTCATCACTTTTATAGATGATTACACTCGATTCGGATATGTCTATTTGATTTCTTATAAATCTGAAGTAATAAATTATTTCAAAAGGTTTATGAACCTGGTAGAAAATCAATTAGACAAGAAAATAAAAACATTGAGATCCGATCGAGGTCAAGAATATTTATTTGATGAGTTCAGAAAATTGTGTGATAAAAAGGAATAGAAAGACAGGTTGTCTATTCCATATAATCCTCAACAAAATGGTGTTGCGGAGAGAAGAAACAGAACCCTCTTTTGGAAATGGTTAGGTCCATGATGGCGCATAATAACTTACCTATTACTTTTTGGAGTGATGCATTGTTAACTGCTGCCTATATACTTAACCAGGTGCCTTCCAAATCAGTTACTTTCACTCCATATAAGTTATGGACAGGTAGAAAACCAGACTTAAGTTTTCTTAAGCCATGGGGTTGTACTCCCTATACACATGAGTCATCTCACAAGTTTGAGAAATTGGGTCCCAGAGGAAAGAAGAGTATTTTCATAAGATACTCAGAACACTCAAAAGGGTATGTGTTTATAGGTGAGTAGGAAAGTAGGAGTATAACTGAATTTGAATCATGAGATGTCACATTCTTAGAGGATGAATTTCCTAAGAAGGGCGAAATAGGGAAAGATCATTCCCTATTTGAAACCTTGGATCAAGATAATGATATTAGTGGAGTTTGTCCAAGTGGAAGTAATATGAGAAGTGATGAATTGAATTCAACTCATTCTCAATTGCAACCACATGATGAGACGACATCATCATTATCTAATCCAAGTGGGAGCATAATGGAGAATGATGTGCTAAGTGTACAATCTCTCATACGGTGAACAAGTTGCCAAAGTATTCCCCGTCGACGTTTTAACATTGAAGGGGAAACTTTTATGATTGCTCCGCAAGATAAGGATAAGCCAAGAAATATTAATGAGGCTCTGAATTGCCCTAATAAGGAAAAATGGATTCATGCAATGAAAGAGGAAATGGAGTCAATGAAGTCAAATCAAGTCTGGGAACTGGTTGATCTTCCAAAAGGACGCAGAGCTATTGAGAACAAGTGGGTTCTCAAAATAAAGCGAAAGGCTGATGGCTCGATAAAAAGGCATAAGGCTCGCCTTGTGGCGAAGGAGTATAATCAATAGGAATGAATTAATTATGAAGATACATTTTCTCCTATAGTGAGATTTACCTCGATTCGCATTATTCTGGTAATAGTGGCTAGTATGGATCTTGAGTTACATCAAATGGATGTAAAGACTGCTTTCCTTAATTAAGAATTAGAGGAAGAAATATATATGGAACAACCTGCTGATTTCATAGTGAAAGGCCAAGAAGAAAATGGTATGTCGACTTTTTTTTTTAGGTCGATATATGGCCTTAAACAGTCGTCAAGACAATGGTATATGCATTTTTCATAATGCCATAATGACATATGATTTTACAATGATTGATGAGGATCATTGCGCATATATCAAAAGATCCAAGGATCAATTTGTGATCATATCATTATATGTTGATGATATACCAATTGCTGGAAGTAATATGGAGTTTGTTAACACCGTCAAGAGTTGGTTATCTTCCAACTTTGAGATGAAGGATATGGGTGAGGCTGCATACATTCTTGGAGTTAAGATTTCAAGAGATCGTTCGAAGAGTTGTTGTCTCTTTCACAAGAAACATATATACATAAAGTTCTTGAACGAGTTCGTATGCAAAATTGTAAACCTATAGACACTCCTATTACAAAAGGTGAAGGATTGAGCCATAAACTGTGTCCAAGGACTCCACAAGAGAAGGAATAAATGAAACATGTTCCTTATGCTAGTGCTATTAGAAGCTTGATGTACACTATGATGTGTACAAGACTTGGCATATGTTTTGCAGTTGGAATGGTGAGTGAATACCAATCAATCCAGGTCCAGCACAATGGAAAGCCGTTAAGAGAATACTAAGGTATCTAAAGGGGACTGTTGATTATACGATGAGTTATTAAGAAAAGGATCTGCGACTCTAAGACTATTTTGATGCTGATTGGGGAGGAGATTTAGATAAAAGGAAATCTACCTCTAGCTTTGTTTTTTCTTACAGAATAATGGCACCATATGTTGGAGCAGTAAGAAACAAAAGTGTATAGCCTTGTCCACGATGGAAAATGAGTTCGTGGCATTATCAGCAACAGTATAAGAAGATGTTTGGCTTAAGAGATTATTGGATCATTTAGGTGTTATTGGAAATGCTGCAGATTTGTTATTGGTTAACTATGATAGCCAAACAGCAAAAGTGTACACCAAATATCCAAATATCATGGCAAGACCATCCAAATATCATGGCAAGACCAAACATATAGATACCAAGTATAATTTTGTCAAAGATATGGTTGCACGAAATGTCACGCCCCGATCCTCGGGGACGCGCCCATCCTTCTTGTACTGGTCGATTGTAAAGTGCGATATCCCAGGACTAAGTATCGCCGACCCTTTCTTTTTATTACGCATGCAGAAACAGTTATAAATCCCCAGACAATAAAACAGTGGGATAGAAAAGCAGGCCATATTTTTCATATTGAAATTCACAACCACACTTTTCATTGAAGGCACAATTCATAGTATAATTACAATACTATTCACAACATACTTGTCTCACACCTATCTATACTAAGATAGGGTTTACAAAAGGGGTGGGATCTCAATCTACATCCGGGTTATACTCAAGATCCCTCTCTGGATCATCTTCTTCTTCAAAAGTCTTTCTCCCTTTCAGGTTCCTCCTCCTTAGATTCTCCTTAGGGTCCTGAAATGGTTATTCAATAACCAATGAGACCACGTCTCAGCGAGTCCTATCCCTTAAGACCCGATTAATAAACTAATACGTCAAACAGTTGCCTAAGCACAACATGAGTTAAAAGACTTACCTTGACCTCAGATTCCACCTGCATATTAGCACAATTCAATAGGCACCCAAGCAATCACATCACAGATTGAAGTATCAATCAAATCGACCTAGTCGATCACACGTCAATAAGACCATTCACGACCATTCCCATTTAATCAACCAATTCACAATATAATATCAAAACAATGATCGATCGACCTAGTCGATTACATCTCATTCGGACCACCTCTCGGTCACATCAACACCATACTTTATAATCTCCATTCGGGTACTCAGTCACAGAGCCAGATGAATGCTCTCGGGCGTCTTTTTCGCCAAAGGTGACGTACCAATTACCGATCACGATAATCTCCTGTAGTACACTTAGTCACAGAGCCTCATTAATGCTCTTGGGCGCTGCTTTCGCCAAGGTGACGTGTATAATGGACAGCACTCGTGCGTTCTTTAAGGCGTCGTTTTCACCAGTGATATCCTCCATCACCGAACCACGTATGTCCATACTGCTGCATGTAATAGATAGCACTCATGCATTCTTTAAGGCGCCGTTTTCACCAGTGATATCCTTTAATCACCGAACCACGTATGTATCATTACATCGTTCCTGATTGGTTTCAGCCGAGAATTTCCCCAATTCACTTTCATAGTTCCCTCTGCTTTACAGATCATTACAGCATTATCGATGCTAAATAATAACACTCGGCCATCAACCAATCAATTATTCAATTTCATTCAATTTAGGATAAATCACTCAAATTGCACAATCAAATCAATTCCACGCAATGTAGAGCTTAAATAAATAAACGGACTGCACCATGACAATCAGCACGAAATTTCGGTCACTAGCCATCCCGGTTGAATTTCTGGAAAATAATTAAATAAATAATTATTTTCAATAAATAAATAAATAAATAAAATCCAATTTAGGCCCGTAATGCCTGATTGGAACCCGAAACGGGGGGAAAAATCCCGAGATACATTTAATAAATATTAGAGGCTCTCTACTTGTTAATGACTAAGTCTAACCACCTAACATGCATCATTAAGTCACTAATTTAATTGTTCTAATCTAATCTAACCACCTAATTGCACTTAATTAAATCTAAGCAACCTTAAGCATAATTAGCAAACTAATAAAGTATTAGTGAGTAAAACTCACTTGATAAAAGCGGGGACCGAATCACCGCAACTGCGATGGGACGGCGGCCGAAATCAGACTTTTGACAATACCGGCGGACTTGGACCGGGCCTTGACCTTGGCTCAACAAATCTCAGCCCAACTGAGATTCGTTCTTGCTTTTGGGCCAGACCCAAGTTGGATTGGGCCTGCTGCGAAGATGGGCTTCAAGCTATGGGCTGGGCTGCAATTGATTTGCTGAAATTGGGCTTGACCAATTAATTCACTTGGACTGGACTGGGTTTGAACTTGGGCCAAACTAATGCTGTGAAAATGGGCTGAGCTGGACTGGCTTCTTGGGCTGGCTTGACCTCTTTGCTGGGCCAAAATTGCCTGAAGGTGGGCTGAGCTGGCTGTTGGTTTGCGTGGGCTTGGTGTGCAAAAATGCTGGCCCGAATTCCAGCGGCTCGTGGACTAGATCCGTGTGGCGTGCGGCTTCAATGGATGAGCAAGGGTCAACAAGGAAGAAATCAGCTGACCGAAGACACGCGGCTCCTGAAACTTGCTCAACGAAGACACGAGCTGTTGCTGGGCTGCTCGCTTGAGAATCACAGAGTTCTTGGGCCCATGAAATTTCGGTGGAACCGTGGCGTTGAAGCGGCGAGACGGAGCAGCTTCGTCTGGGCCATGAGGGAGACAACGAAGAGGAGAGCTCCACCGTTCGTTGACGCAGGCGTGAGCTGAAGACGAAGACGCGTGGAGACTTCCTCCTTCGGTGGTGCTGGCGAGCTGGAGAGAGGACGCGCGCTGACTTCAATCCCGTGGGGAGCAGGTCAACGAAACTGGCGTCTGCTGACCGAAGAAGTGGACGACGCCTGGCAGAAGACACGGATGGAGGAGCAGCTTCGGTTTCAGTGGAGGGAAGACGTGGGCTTTGCTGGCTTATGGTCAACAAAGGGGAAAACTTGATGGTTTTGTTGACTGAGAGAAGGTAGGCCGTGGACATGCAGCGCTGCAGCTTCGGTGAAGTAAAAGAAAAAGAAGAACAGCCGAGGAAATGAAAGCGAAGCCAGAGGTTCACGCGAAGGAGATGAACGGCGGTTGAGCTGGTGTTGCTGGCTACTTCTGCTTCCGTTGGCTTCTTCGTTGCTGCAGGCGTGCGGAATGGAGCAAAGAGGAGAAGTCTTGGACGGTAGCTAAGTGAGAGGGAAGAGAGAGATGGATAGAGATGAAGTTGAGGAGCCCACCAGCCTTCCTTTTTCACATGATTATCCCCTCAAACCCTTCCTAGCCAAGTCTTCTTTCTTGGCTCACCTTAGGCCAACAATGCACTCTCCAACATATCTCAATTGGTCCAAAAAAATCTTGGGGAAGGGGGCTCCGAATTTTTAAAATCATGGCAAATGGACACTCATCACATCTCAATTTAATCTCATATGGCGCCCAAAAATCAATTTAAAGTCAAATTAATCTTTTGCTCCTTTAAATCCGAATTTCACAATTTTTCTAGACATCTATTTCTTTGAAAATTTCCCATATTCGACGTCCATTTGATGTAGAAAGAGCGCATAATTTTCTATAAATCTCCGACACTCAAAGCGCTCATTCCGGAAGTCAATTTTCTATCAATTTAAATTGTCTGAATTTCCGCCAAATTTCTACGACATCCGAAACGGTTTTAGTAAAATTCCCGAATCTCCGAAAATCTTCGAGACCGAGTCGACATTCCTAAAATTTATTGTGACACAACATAATCTTCATTTAAAATCGGACTTGAATTGACGGTTAATTTTCATTCGGCGCGTTTTTAGCGTGACCTGACTAGGGTAGTTTCGGAACTTCCGGGGCAATTGACTCGTGGTCGATTTTCTTCGAGCCACTATAAACCCACTCGACTCATTGGCGACTCTCGCTCTCGAGGATCCAAATACGGACACAGGGTACCAAAACAATAAGAAAATCAGTCTAGAGCCAGTCGACGAGAATTTTCCAATTTAATGGAGTCACTCACGATCGGCCACACATCTCAGTCGAACAGACCTATCTCTGATCTCGAATCGATTTTTAATTGTGTCGTAATGGCCTCTAAAAATGGACACGGTCGAGAAGTCGATTCATGATCGAGTTTTCAAGTCTAATTGCCTTAAAATTCCTAATAATTTCCCCAGATAGTCTAGTTATCTCAAGAATGATCAGTTCTGAGAATAGCCTTATAGACGCGTCAATGAATTGCCCGATTTATTCAGTAGAAGACAGGGTTGAAAATCTGGATGTCACACGAAAGGATGTGAACTTACAGTACATATTACGCATAGAATGGTAGCAGATCCTATGACAAAGCTAATACTTAGAGATGTGTTTAGTGGCTATATGAAATCTCTAGGATTGCGTAGAGGCTGATGTACTGAATATTGTAATTTCCCTAAGTGTTCACATTTGATGAATTTGTGTTTTCATCATTAATGCCTATGAATCTTTGTTTGATCTTTATGCATCTTAATGCTCAGTGTATTATTTTAAGTTGAGAGAGTATGTCGGACAGATAAAAGATTAGCCCCACTCACACGGGTAATCGTCTCTATTTGCTATGTGATAAATAGAGATGAGACTGTTTTTAAGCTTATTATCTAGGTGATAATCGAGAGCTCAAGCTTAAAACACGTATGTCGCCTTAACTGAGTGTTAAGATGAGTACATAATACTTACTATGTCCGAAAGTAAAATACCCCACATATTTTACTTTATCTGTCTAAGATGCCAGATGTAAGTTCTAATGAATTTTGTGAATGAGTAAATACGTGAACTCAAGTCAGACATTAGGTATGTCTGAACTATCATCTGTACGGTATAAAAGGTGTAGACATACGCTCCATGGGAAAAGAGTTAATACCGTAATACATATTTCATACTACGTATGCATAAGACAACCAATAAGAGTGACAAAAGTTTGATCTCAACTTTTATGTCGTGTGAGACTCTTGAGGAAAAGAGTTCCTCAATTTTAGTCCCCTCATGACTCTTACTTATTCTCAAGATTTCTATTTAGTGTTTGCTATCTTAGAATGTTGCCAATGATCATGAGTTTGATTCGATCTAATGGGACATTTCTAGAAAAGCAAGCTCAACTGAAATTGAGAGTTTGAAGGAAAGAGGAAGATCGATTTTTGGAAAATCACATTGTAGTTTTGTATTCACCGGTTAACCAATTACGACTGTCTTTGGGATAATCATAATTGTGAATACAATATATATATTATTGTTTGAAAGAGATCAAGAGAGATATAAATGTGATCGATCGATCTAGGGTACTGCATACTAAATCTACTCAGGATGTGATGCCCATTATGAGCTGCTATATATTCTTAACAGATGTATATCAACGAGCTCTCAAAGTATGCTGGTCGCACGGATTATTCATCGGTATGAATGTTGAAGAGAGGTAAAGAGAATCATGTTCGGCCCACCATGTGCAAGTGGGAGATGATGGTTTTATTAATGTGATGGGCTTAAGGCCTGTCCGCCCATGTTGGGCCTAGAAGCTCGGCCCACAGAATTAGGGCCCGTGGATGGAGGGACATATAAAAGGGAGGAGAGAGAGGGAGAATGCACCATTTGGCCATTTTAACGTATGTTCCTCACTCTTTCTTTCCCTCCAAGCGCTAAAGGCGATGCTGTCTTCCCTTCAAGGCGAATTGACATCATCGGATCTAAAGGGATCAAAATTTCTTTCTCGATCTTCAGCATTGGTGTTTAATCTGTGGCTAACAAGGTACGCTCGAATCCGTGGTGTGCTTTACGATCGATGATACGTGATTATCCTGGGCTTGTCTTCCGCATTGCTTTTAGGGGTTCGATTTAGTGTCGAATTCGGTTTTCGGGTATCCGTTATTCTCAACATCCTGAAAAATGTAACCATTATCACTATGGATTTCAACTGAAATGGGAAGTTACATGTTTCTTTGGATCAAAGTTTGGTAAATTGAAAGTCTACAAATAACTCCCAGTCAACTCAACGATTATTGCTCCACATTTCAATTGGAAAAATTAGAATGGGAAGTCACATGTTCTTTCCATCAAAGTTTCTAAAATTGGAAGTCCACATATAACTCCAGGTCAACTCAACCTATCGCTCATGGCGTGGTCTATTAATCTCATCCTCGGAGCTAGCCCAGGAGTGCAAGTAGCCACGGCTCACTATCATTGTTGTGAGTCAGGAGCACCAACACGGACGCACTTTGGTGAGGCTGGACCAACGACATTATTGTGGAAAAATTTAAGGTATGGCCAAGTTTCGCAGTGCAAAACCCGCAAGCACCAAATCAAAAAGTCTTGAGGTCCATGTCGTCATGCTATGCAACGACTTGGGTCTGTCTAAATTCATCTGGCTGTATTTTCCTTTGTATGAATGCAAATTCTAGCAGGGTTTGAAGTACGCCTAATTCAGCCACTACTCAAATGCTCATAATGGATTTTGAGTACGTATTCACATTTCTTTTCAAAAGTGCGCCTTTGGGATGTTTGTCATGAAGGAACGATGAAAATTAGCAATACAATATTAATCGATTCTTGTGAATCTCTTTTGGGACAAAAGATCACTCTCTTGAATCTTCCTATTGATATCTATTGTTCATTGGAGGATGACAAGACAATAGGAGAATTTTAAGAGCCGGACTAATAGTGATATTTTACAAGATCATTGTCAACTATTATACAAATTTAAACTATTAAATGAAAGTGTGGTTTAATAACTAAATATTCTATTACTCTCTATTGCGACCCTTTAGAGATGAACGACATCCTTGAGGCGTTTGGATGGATTATCAAGTGAACCTTTCTTGCGAAATAGGCACTCACACTTAACATGAGCTCTCCTAAGTCCTATCGGTTGCAACATTATTTACACTTGATTGGTTATGACATTTATTCTTGCTTTAAAATTAGCAAGAACCTCACAAATAAATTGAAGTTAAACTTAAAATGAGTGATATGAAGAAATTGAGGAATCTGGCTATGATTAAAGTAGGATTTCACCGGAAAATTTTAAGTTGCTACATGATGGAGCTTCCCTAGTCGGAAGAAGAGAAAAGTCTTTAATTGGACTCGTCATCTGATGTTGATCTGAGCAACACATGTGCCTATGGCGGTCCTTCGGTGACTCCACTGGTGACCACTACAAAAAACCTTTGCAATCAAGTCTTTCAAGTTTCTTGTTCCAACTGTGCTCTATTATTGTGTTGGGGCTCTTCATTTGATAAAAATGGCTTTTCCCACTTATTTATTAAGATGATGATGATGTAGAGAATGATGAGTTCTTGTTGTACATTTTGGTTGAAATCCATTTTTTAACCCTTGTAAATACGGTAACTCTCTATTGTTGTATTACGGATCTTGTTCCATTAATTCTTAGAAACTCAATGGAATAGCTAATGTGATGCTTTAGCCTAGATAACAAGAGTCAAATCCTCAAAATGCATCTCATTTCGTAACGATTTACTGGTGTGTAAGTGACATTACCAACTTTCTCTCGTCTTATATGGGACTTTTGATCTTATAACTAATCCATCTCGTGAGACATACTTCACATGGGACATGGATTATTTGTTAAATTATACGTGGACTAATTTCAGCGATGATGATTTAGCAAAAGTCTGAAGAGCAAGTGATCAAGCAGAGTTGTGTAATAACACAAATGTAGATTTGTTTCTACACTTTCCACGGGTCCCTTGTGATCTAGTCTATCTTATGAGTAAGGGAAAATGTATCCATCATCACTGTGGATTCCATTTATAAAAATAGAATGGGAAGTTACATGCTTCTTTCAATTGATGTTTGGTAAATCGAAAGTCTATGAATAACTCCCGGTCAATCAACGATAATCACTCGTTGCATGGTCTCTTATCTCATCGTCACTATCGTACAACTTCAAGTTGAAACGGAGCAAGTGCTTGGCTTTTTCCCCCCGCTAAAAGCCAAGCAATAGGTGACACGTTGACGAAGTCGCAGCACCAACGGCATTATTGTGGAAAAACTTGGGTATAGCCAAGTTTTGCAGTGCTAGACCCGCAAGCACCAAGTCAAAGTCTTGAGGCCCTTGTGGAAAAACTTGGGTATAGCCAAGTTTTGCAGTGCTAGACCCGAAAGCACCAAGTCAAAGTCTTGAGGTCCTTTCAATAAATGCAAATTCTGAAGTATGTCTAATCAGCCACTCACTCAAATACTCATCATCTAGACTTGGTTACGTAAATTTTATCTATAGTACGTTATCCGCACCTTTCCTCCTTTGATAAAACGGCGTTTCATGTAATCTTTTCTAACGTTCATCCCTAAACATGCAAAACTACATGACCACACATAAGGCGCAAGCAATAAAATGAAATCAGTCATAACAAAACAAATAAATGGCTGAAATGATAAGACCCTAAGCCAAATCTGGCAACATTATTCAACGTCATATTATAAAGCCCCGGGACACAATCTTGTCAAATATACATAAAAGGAGAGTGAATATGCAAATGTGATATGCTATGTAAATAATGTACTAAACAACGTATATTCTTAAAATGAGCTAATCGACATGGAAATATTTAACATTGTGCAATAAAAAATGCAATGTAATCATAAATCTAACTTTCATTAAATGCAGCCCTGGACATATTTCTGTAAATCGTTTAATGAACATCCGATCAAAAATCACTAGCAAGCAATATATAATTTTTATCTTTTCCAATTATAACATACGACAAATCAAAAATAAACATGCAAATATAGCAATTAAATGAAACTTCAATTCATGGGAAGTCCCAATTTTTCTAAGGTAGGAATTGGGTGCATAGGAATGTCATGTAAAGAATATGTAAGATAGCATGATGCAAAGTCTTACATGGGCATGACATGAGCAAGTACTTTCGCATGAAAATGAATTCTCCACACATGCGGTGGGATAACCTAAGCGGTAATCAATGAAGCTTGAAGAGAATATATGAAGTTGGAATATGCAACTCTTGATCATTCACGAAAGGAGGTTCATATAAATGGTGGTCAAGATTTACGAAAGAGTAATTTTTGCAGAATTATAAGCATTTGCTTTTAACTAAGAGTGCAAGTGCAACAAAACAAAAGGCCTCTTGTGATATGAGCAAGCTCGAATTCATCTGTACATTCCTATGCATCTCTCTCTATTCCCCCTAGTTTTCAACAATAAACAGAACTTCTCTCTAACACCGATCCATTTTACGTGTCCGAAGATATCTGCAACACCTGTCAAAAAGAAAAAGGAAACATTTCTGCTAAAAGAAGCTTCTCTCACAGGACGATGGCAGACAAGAAACACCTTTGCCCGATGCCTCTCACAGACGTTTCACGCCAACTTTGGCCCTCCTTGTAACATTCAACCAGTGACAATACCAGTCGAGGCATAAGCTAAACGATGCTCCAGAAGTAAATCGGATGAGCAGTTGGTTAACAAATTTTGAGGACTCTGGGTCAATCCAGTGCCTGGCTGAAAATTATACATGAATCATGACATACAGAATGGAGGGAGGCAGAAAACTCACTGTGTCTACGATGCCTTCATTAGCCTTTACACCTCCGGTCGCATATATCGACTCACTAAGGACAGCGGCGGCAGAATACCCTCTAGCGCAATTCATTGGTTCCCCAGCCATCCAGCAATCCAGGTGCGGATCATACACTTCAACGCTCAGAACCATTGAATTTCCATCAAAACCACCCAAGGCATATCTATTGAAGGAGTACAGATAAGACACAATGCTCAAGAGAACTGAAACTCGAAGTTGAGCAGAGCACAGTAAAGCTAGCTTTAATTAATTTACAGTTGAAACAATGACCAGCTAAATGAACAACTGGAAAAAAAAAAAAAAACTAATTTTGCAGTTCTGTCCTTTAGTTATGTTAGCAGAACGGAAGAAGGGAGACTACAAGGAATTTGTTTATTAGACTTACATTGTGAGAAAATACTTAATACACAAGAAGCACAGACGTGAAACAGTATCATGTCCAGGTCAAGGGAGAATACGACATGCTTTTCCAGCATCTATACGCAAATATCACCAAATAAAATTGAACAGCTGGCATCAAAAGGAACATACAGGTATACTTACAGTTTTTCATTCAGCCAGACCAGTGAATGGCAGCCCCTCTTTGTGGTCAAGCTTCCAATTTTGGCCCAAGAATGTTCTCTTGGGTCAAATCTTTCAGCCGAACTGAAATAAATCAGCATGGAAAAAATCACCAACTCTCTGCTGCCGCTGACTCTGATGTAAAAGATTCCATATGCCATGCGAGATATATAGATTCTTCTCCTTTATTGTGAGGAGCATTAGGTCTACAGGGGTATTTTTGAAGTTCCAGATACGTAAGAGGTATGGACAAAACAATAACTTGCATTTCACCAGTAAAGCTTTCTTAGGGTAAAATTGCAAAAGCACTAGTGTTCATATGAGGAATGGCACTTGCCAATTTCCACCAGCTGCAACAACGTATGATGGGTTAATCACA
The DNA here is from genome assembly GCA_014182885.2 of Eucalyptus caleyi. Classification (NCBI taxonomy): domain Eukaryota; kingdom Viridiplantae; phylum Streptophyta; class Magnoliopsida; order Myrtales; family Myrtaceae; genus Eucalyptus; species Eucalyptus caleyi. Next base: position 13,157,442 of record CM024466.2, on the reverse strand, counting down.
CACCAGATACTTTCACAGTTTGCATAGCAGTTGACAAGAATGCCCCCCAGAAAAGTAAATCAACTCATGTACTCGGATTTATCAGGAAGAAGGATAACAGTCAGTCAAGAGAGTCACAGGAACGATCGACCATTTCAAATCACAAGATTAAAGGATGATGAAATATTCGTCTCTTACTTGAGATAATTATTGCCGTCATAGCTGCCAGTAGGATATATTGCCTCATTAAGCTCCATTGCAGCGAGAGCAAATCGCTGGGAGAAGAGGAGAAGCACCCCCAAAAAGTAATTATAAAGTATTCAGTGAGTAAGCAAAATAGAGAACAGCATTAAAAAGGACGTGCGAAATAAATTAATGCTTAATAGTAAAGAGAGGGAAAGGTAGTTCATTTTCCTATAAGAAACAAGAAGATGACCGTAGAAGAGATTTGTTAGGGTAAAAACTGTACTCAAACTCCTACCTTTCCATTAGTGATGGGAATCCTAATAAAGTACCAGTTGTCCCCTCCACGACGAGAAGCAAATGACCACCAAGCACATGGCAATGAATTCGTTACAAACAACTTACTTAGACTACACAGACACCAGGGTCGAATTTTAGAAATCAAAACACAGCACTACCTTCCCATACTAAACTGTCAAATCATCTAAATATAATATTTATCGGAAAATTTACCAAACAGTCACATACCTATTATATGGATGCCAGTTTCATTATAATTCTTTCAATTTTGCAAATATAGTCCTTGTCGGCATACCATGTAGGACAGCCATTTTCGAGCGAACATTGATATGAAGGATTACATTGAAATATTGCAAAAAGATTTAGGACTATATTTGTAAAGATAAAAAGATTTCATATAAATGTGTCTAAATTTTTTCACTCTCATTCACGATTCCACGGCCAGCTCATTCCACAAGCATTAACTTCTTGATTCTTTCCCTTATTTTCCTCTCCTTAAGGAAAATCTGCACGTCTCTAATCTCTTCCCTGATTTTAGACACGTACCTTCTTATTTCAAATGGGTATTGTTGGGTTTATCATATAATATTTCCACCGCCTGGGGATTTCTTTTTTGTTGGGATTTGGCAACATATATTACGTGTGCAGCGAAAAAGATTCCTTTTGCGATAGAATATTCACTTTCGAAGTTTTCCCCTCCATACTTCTTGCAACAGGACATTAAGACGTGCCCTAATAGCTTGGTTTCTCATATTATATTGGGAAAATGGGGAAACAGACAAGACTTGATTTTGGGGTCAATTAGTTTGATCAAGTCTTGTTTGATAGGTTTTTTATTTTTATTTTTCTTCCCGCTGTTGTAGAATTTGCAATAAGATTGTCAAGTCATTTTTTTACTTTGAATAGTGATCAAGGATTAATCGCAAATTGACAATTAGAAATTTGGGAATTAAAGAGAAGTGATTTTCTTTTCAGATTTGTGCTTTTTCCCCTAAAGACATAGCCGAGTGAATCTCTCTATTTTCAAAAACATGCACGTCTTCTCATCCTCATCAATTTCTTGGCCGGCCATCAATTGGAAATAATAACCTTGCGCTCGCCCATGGCACGTGATTAGCACACGACAGCGTCGTACTCACGACACGGGACCAATGCATGTGATTGGCACACGCTTACGTTATATAGGTGTGAATATCAATGTAGCGTGGATTATCCACATTGCTTTTGCAATATGCTTAATGCTAAAGATTAGTAATCCTAGATGCAATGCAAACATGAACTTTAATATTTTTGTTTAGAGATATCCCTAATTTCCTTATGCAAGAATGACTAATTGTGGTTTCAAAAATTTAGGTGTTGACAGTAGACGCTTATTATCGAGTGTAACATTCAACCTGTGACAATACCAGTCGAGGCATAAGCTAAATGATGCTCCAGACATAAACCGGATGAGCAGTTGGTTGACAAATTTTGAGGACTCAGGGTCAATCCAATGCTTGGCTGAAAATTATACATGAATCATGACATACAAAATGGAAGGAGGCAGAAAACTCACTGTGTCTACGATGCCTTTGTTGGGAATTACTGATTCCCTAAATCGGATTCGACACTAAATCGAACCCCTAAAACGAATACGGAAGATGAGCCTAGGAATAATATGTATCACCGATCGAAAGTTACACTACATAATCGAGCGTACCTTATTGTCCACAGATTAAACACCAATGCTAAAGATCAAGGAAGAAATTCTAATCTCGTTCTACCAAGGAGCGTGCCGTTGCTATTAAGGGGAGAAAAGAGCATATTCTTCCTTTCTGTTTTCTTCTTTTTATTTTTGAGGGAGAGAGAGAGACTAACGTACGTTGTCTGGAGGGGGAGAGAGTGTCTTCACATATGTACATCCAAAAGGTACGTGCCTTTTATTCCTTTCCCTCAAAGCATCTCCTCCAAGAGACGCAACCCCTCAACGTAACATCTCATCCAAAAGACGCAACCCCTTAACGCACTCTTTCATCCATGGGCCCTAATCTTGCAGGCCGGGGTCTTAGGCCCAACATAGATGGACAAGCCTTAAGCCCATCATAAAAAACCATCATCTCTCACTCGCATATGGTGGGCCAAAAAGGATCCTTTTTACCTCTCTTTAACATTCATACCGGTAAATAATCCGTGCGACCAGTATACTTTGAGAGCTCGTTACCATACATCTATTAGGAATATATAGCAGCTCATAATGGGCATCACACTCTGAGTAGATTTAGTATGCAGTATCCTAGATCGATCGATTACATTTATATCTCTCTTGATCTCTTTTAAACAATGATATATATATATATATATATATATATATATATATATATATATATTGTATTCACAATTATGATTATCCCAAAGACAGTCATAATTGGTCGACCAGTGAATACAAAACTACAATGTGATTTTCCAAATTCGATCTTCCTCTTTCCTTCAAACTCTCAATTTCAGTTCAGCTTGTTTTTCTAGAAATGTCCCATTAGATCGAATCAACTCATGACCATTGGCAACATCCTAAGATAGCAAACACTAAATAGAAATCTTGAGAATAAGTAAAAGTCATGAGGACATTAAAATTGAGGAACTATTTTCCTCAAGGATCTCACACGGCATAAAAGTTGAGATCAAACTTTTGCCACTCTTATTGGTCGTCTCATGCATACGTAGTATGAAATACGTATTACAATATTAACTCTTTTCCCATGGAGCGTATGTCTACACATTCAATACCGTACAGATGATAGTTCAGACATACCAAATGTCTAATTTGAGTTCACGTATCTACTCATTCACAAAATTCATCAAAACTCTCATCTGGCATCTTAGACAGATAAAGTAAAATATGTTGGGTATTTTACTTTCGGACATATTACATATCATGTCCTCATCTTAACACTTAATTAAGGCGACATATATATTTTAAGCTTGAGCTCTCGATTATCACCTAAATAATAAGCTTAAAAATCGTCTTATCTCTATTTATCACACAATAAATAGAGACGATTACCCGTGTGAGTGGGCTAATCTCTTATCTGTCCAACATACTTTCTTAACTTAATATAATGCACTGAGCATTAAGATGCATAAACGTCAAACAAAAATTAATAGGCATTAATAATGAAAACACAAATTCATCAAATGTGAACACTTAGGGAAATTATAATATTCAGTACATCAACCTCTACGCAATCCTAAAGATTTCATATGGCCACAAAACACATCTCTAGGTATTGGCTTTGTCATAGGATCTGTTACCAATCGATGCGTAGACATGTACTATAAGTTCATATCTTTTCGTGCAACCATATCTTTGACAAAATTATACTTGATATCTATATGTTTGGTCTTGCCATGATAATTTGGATATTTGGTGTACGCTATTGCTGCTTGGCTATCATAGTTAACCAACAATGAATCTACAGCACTTCTAATAACACCTAAATGATCCAAAAATCTCTTAAGCCAAATATTTTCTTGTATTGCTGTTGATAATGCCACGAACTCAAGTTCCATTGTGGACAAGGCTATACACATTTGTTTCTTATTGCTCCAACATATAGCGCCATTATTCAGTAAGAAAACAAACCCAGAGGTAGATTTCCTTTCATCTAAATCTCCTCCCCAATCAGCATCAGAATAGCCTTAGAGTCACAGATCCTTTCCTTGATAACTCAGTGTATAATCAACAGTTCCCTTTAGATACCTTAGTATTCTCTTAACGGCTTTCCAATGTGCTTGAACTAGATTAAACTGGTATCTACTCACCATTCCAACTGCAAAACATATGTCAAGTCTTGTACACATCATAGCGTACATCAAGCTCCCAACAACACTAGCATAAGGAACATGTTTCATTTGTTCCTTCTCTTGTGGAGTCCTTGGACACAGTCTATGGCTTAATCCTTCACCTTTTGCAATATGAGTGTTTATGGATTTACAATCTTGCATACAACATCGTTCAAGAACCTTATTTATATATGTTTCTTGCAAAAGAGATAACGACCTCTTCGAACGATCTCTTGAAATCTTAACTTCAAGAATGTATGCAGCCTTACCCATATATTTCATCTCAAAGTTGGAAGATAACCAACTTTTGATGGTATTAATAAACTCTATATTACTTCCGGCAATTAGTATATCATCAACATATAATGATATGATCACAAACTGATCTTTGGATCTTTTGATATATACACAATGATCATCATCAATCATTATAAAATCATATGCCATTATGGCATTATGAAAAACGTATATACCACCGTCTTGATGACTGCTTAAGACCATATATCGATTTTAAAAGTCGACATACCTTTTCTTCTTGGCCTTTTGTAATGAAACCAACCGGTTGTTCCATATATATTTCCTCATCCAATTCTCCATTGAGAAAAGCAGTCTTTACATCCATTTGATATAATTCAAAATCTATACTTACCACTATTGCCAAAATAATGCGAATCAAGGTAAATCTCACAACATGAGAAAATGTTTCCTCATAATCAATTCCTTCCTGTTGATTATATCCCTTCGCCACAAGGCGAGCTTTATATCTCTTTATCGAGCCATCATCTTTACGCTTTATTTTGAGAACTCACTTATTCCCAATAGTTTTGCGTTGTTTTGGAAAATCAACCAGTTTCCAAACACGGTTTGACTTCATTGACTCAATTTCCTCTCCCATTGCATGCTTCAATTTTTCTTTACTATGGCAACTTAGAGCCTCATGTATATTTCTTGGCCCATCCTCATCTTGTGGGGCAATCATAAAAGTTTTCCCTTCAATGTCAAAACGTTGACGGGGAATACTTTTGCGACTGGTTCGCCATATGGGAGATTGTACACTTTGCACATCATTCCTTATTATGCTCCCACTAAGATTAGATAATGATGATGCCGTCTCATCATGTAGTTGGTATTGAGAATGAGTTGAATTCAATTCATCACTTCTCATATTACTCCCACTTAGACAAACTCCACTAATGTCATTATCTTGATCCAAGGTTTAAATAGGGAGTAATTTTCACCTATTTCGCCCTTCTTAGGAAATTCATTCTCTGAAAATGTGACATCTCGTGATTCAAATTCAGTTATACTCCCACTTTCCTACTCACCTATGAACACATACCCTTTCGAGTGTTCGGAATATCTTATGAAAATACTCTTCTTTCCTCTGGGACCCAATTTCTCAAACTTGTGAAAGGGCTCATGAGTATAGGCAACACATCCCCATGGCTTAAGAAAACTTAAGTCCGGTTTTCTACCCTTCCATAACTGATATGGAGTGGAAGTAACTAATTTGGAAGGCACACGGTTTTCTACCCGTCCATAACTCCAAAAAGTGATAGGTAAGTTAGCATGCGCCATCATGAACCTAACCATTTCCAATAGGGTTCTGTTCCTTCTCTTCGCAACACTATTTTGTTGAGAAGTATATGGAATAAAGAACTGTCTTTCTATTCCTTTTTCATCACATAACTTTCTGAACTCACCAAACAAATATTCTCGACCTCGATCGGATCTCAATACTTTTATTTTCTTGTTTAATTGATTTTCAACCAAGTTCATAAATCTTTTGAAACAAATCAATGCTTCAAATTTATGAGAAATCAAATAGATATATCCGAATCGACTATAATCATCTATAAATGTGATCAAATAAATAGCCCCATGCCTTCCTCTTACATTCAATCAACCACAGACGTCAGAATGGATTAACTGCAAAGGAAATTCAACTCTTTTACATTTTCTAAATGGTTTTCTTGTCGTTTTCCCTACTAGGCAATGCTCATATATTGGCAAATTGACTTTTTTAATATTGCCAACAAGCCATCTTTGGCTAGTTATTCATACGTTGCTGGCTAATGTGACCAAGTCTAGCATGCCACACACTCACATTATTATCATATAAATTAAAAAACGTGAAAAGGGAATAACAAATATTGGCATTACTATAATCAACATTTAATACAATAAAACCATCTAGAAAATTACTACAACCATAGTAATTTGTATCCAAATACAAATCCACACCACTATTATGGAAGTTCATATTAAAACCAAGCTTAACAACACCAAAACAGACACTAAATTTCGACGAATTTCCGGAGCATATAAAACATCATGTCGGAACAAAGTGCGTCAACCACGCATGTTCAATTGGCAAGTGCCAATCCCTTTAACTTCAGCTCTGGAGTTATTTCCTACATAGATCCACTTAGTTCCAGTTGGAACTCGTCGAAATTCTACAAAGGATTCTCTATCCTTCGCTACATGGTCTGTTGCTCCCGAATCTACAGTTCACAAAAGATCATATTCAATTAAGAATACAGAACTTGACACATTAGCAAAGCTCTTAAAAGTACAAGGGATGAGTACCTTCTTTGACTCGCGACAATCGCAAGCGTAGAGACCCTTCTGGTCACAGTTGTAACACTTCACCCTTGAAATACTCTTCACTCGAGGATGTTTTCCTCTCTTATGGTGGTCGGCTCTTGGTTTCTTACAAGAAGGACTTGATCTCTTGCATTTCCACATATTGAACGAATCAATGCACTTGCGCTTAGAGCTCGAAACTCCTTCTGAGCTGGAAGCAATATAGCAAATATGTGTTTCCTTCTCAAATGCCTTGAGGCAGTCCTTTGCTAGCTCAAGGTGGCGCACGACATCCTCAATTTCTTCCATAACATGGTCAAGAGCTTCTAGTGCTTCTTGTTTTTCAAGCACACATTGAATTTTCATAGTCAATATTTCACAATTCTCGCTGTTCATTTTGTCTTCTTTGTTCAAATCAGCAATTATGTTCTTAGTTGCTGAAGTCATTGATCTGAACATACCAGACACATATGCACGAATTATTAATGCCTATCATTTATGCATCTATTTTGCATAAAACCATTACATTAATGAATAATTTCAAATTAGGTTTCAGAATCAAGAAGTCACTATGTTTCCAATCATCATCCAAAATCCTAACTTTGAGTTATTATTAATATAATATTCTATGCAAAATAAATTCTTTGAAATTACAAAAATTTCAACGAACTACCCACAACAGTTAATAATAACATGAGCAAATAATATTTGATATCAAACAATGATATAATAATAATGCTTTCATATAATACAACTAACATATCAGTTGTCACATCAACAATAACTAGGTAGATAACATTACATAAGATATCCACAAAGCACACCAAATAAAGACCAGCCAAAATATTTAACACCAAGTCAATATATGAACTGGGAAAGATCCTCTTTTGTTAAATTCCTTGATCTTTTCCCTTGTAACAATCCAATAATAATCATCTATAAAAGCCATCACAATTCTCCTATACAAAGCAGCTCTGTTGATTTCCCATAAACGATTCAACACTCCTTGCCATTCTTGTGGATGAGTGTTCATGAAAAATCGCACCATTTCAGACTGTGGCATGGGACAACCATTCCATATGACCTTTTATATTTTCCTGTTGACTTCAAGAACGTGATCAATTAAGTCGTCACTCTCCCATCGATGATCAGTCAGCTAAACTATCAACTTAGAAAACATTTCCTTTTGTTCATCGGTAATTGCGTGAATAGGTGTGCGCAACCTAAGGGGAGGCATTGTTCCTGCAACAAATGCAGAACAAAAAAGGGGATTACATATAATCCACATAGACTTAATTGGAAAAAGAAACACATTATTTTCCTTTTTTTTTTTGGATCAACGGTCATCTGTCAAAGTCAACGGTCAACGGTCAACGATCAGCTGGGTCGGAGTCAACGGGCAGTCGGGTCGAACCGGTCGGGCCAGGTCAGACCGGACGGACTGATTGAGCCAGTCGAGCAAACCGACCGGCACGTGCCACGCTCGTGCTTGGCTGACGTCATGATGGCGTCAGCCGGTGCGTGCGTGGCACGCGCCTGCGGGGGACCGAATCGGCGCGTGCACGTTCTGACTGCGCGTGGCGGCGCGTCCAGTGACCTCCGATGGCGATCCGCGACTTGTTTTTCTCATATCGACGAGAGCTTCGTCCCTGCACTATCAAAAACAAATTTTGACTTGCAGAAAATCACCAAACAGGACGAATAGTACACGGGTGTCGGGTTTTACCGTCCCCGATCGACCGGCAGCGGCTTTTCTCGAATTTCGACTACAAAAATAATTCAATAACATAAAAAGGGGATCGAGAAACATTAAATACGGCTCTGATACCATTGTTGGGAATTACTGATTCCTTAAATCGGATTCGACACTAAATCGAACCCCTAAAGCGAATGCGGAAGACGAGCCTAGGAATAACATGTATCACCAATCGAAAGTTACACTACATAATGGAGCATACCTTAATGTCCACAGATTAAATATTAATGCTGAAGATCGAGGAAGAAATTCTGATCCCGTTCTATCAAGGAGCGTGCCATTACTATTGGGGGGAGAAAAGAGCGTATTCTTCTTTTCTGTTTTCTTCTTTTTCTTTTTGAGGGAGAGAGAGAGACTAACGTACGTTGTCTGGAGGGGGAGAGAGTGTCTTCACATACGTACATCCAAAAGGTACGTGCCTTTTATTCCTTTCCCTCAAAGTGTCTCCTCCAAGAAACGCAACCCCTCAACGTAACATCTCATCCAAAAGATGCAACCCCTTAACGTACTCTTTCATCCATGGGCCATAATCTTGCAGGCCGGGTTCTTAGGCCCAACATGGGCGGACGAGCATTAAACCCATCATAAAAAACCATCAGCCTTCATCAGCCTTTACACCTCCGATCGCATATATCGACTCACTAAGGACGGCGGCGGCAGAATACCCTCTAGCGCAATTCATCGGTTCCCTAGCCATCCCGCAATCCAGGCGCAGATCATACACTTCAGCGCTTGGAACCATTGAATTTCCATCAAAACCACCCAAGGCATATCTATCGAAGGAGTACAGTTAAGACACAATGCTCAAGAAAACTGAAACTCGAAGTTGAGTAGAGTACAATAAAGCTAGCTTTAATTAACTTACAGTTGAAACAATGACCAGCTAAATGAACAATTGGAAAAAAAAAACTAATTTTGCAATTATGTCCTTTAGTTATGTTAGCAGAATGAAAGAAGGGAGACTACAAGGAATTTGTTTATTAGACTTACACTGTGAGAAAATACTTGGGCCCTGTTTGGTAACCATCTTAATAGTGATTGAATTTGATTCTTTGGTCTGAGGAATAATTTGGGAATAAAATCGTGTTTGGTAAAATGTTTGTTCCCGGGAACAAATTTCTATTTCTTTGTTCCTTGAAATAGATTTGAAACAGAATCAAGAATAATTAAAAAAAAAAAATTGATTCTTAAACTAAGAACAAATCTAAGAATAAAAAAACTCTTCTTCTTCTTCCCTTTTCTCCTCTTCTTCTCTTTTCTTCTTCTTCATCAACCGCCATCCCACAGTGTTATGTGGCACCCCTCGACGGCCCCCGAACCGTTAGAGTCGCCACAGTCCGCTTACCCTTCACTTGACTTGATAATATAATACTCTGATACCAAGGAATTTCATTAAAATTCATAAAACCTGGGGGTTTGCATCTTTTAGATTGGTCCCTGCGCAATTTATATGGCAGAAGCACATCCATCAACTCCCTTCCTTATATTCAGAAAACGATACACACCTACAAAACATTTTTAGGTAAAAGCCTAACACTTTTATTTACTTAAACCAGATGGACATCATTCATCGGTACATCAAAATGCCGTAGTCTTCTATATCCGTAGTCTTCTATACTCGGCTATACTTCAAAAGATGACCGACATCTCCTCCAACAGTCGTATACTCAAAGTCCATCGTTCAGTGTCAGCGTCCAAAAGTTCCTTCTTTTGCTATCCTCCTCCTCGCGGTCATATCCAACCAGTTGATCCATCTACCGGTAGAAATGACAACAGAGATATCTTATCTCGTCTGAAATGTTAGTCCCCAAATAGGATGAGTACAACCACTCAGCAATAAAGATCCATCAAACTACACAATGCAACAAGCAAGACAACCAAGATATCACGAGTAAAGCACACATCATCCATGCTATCAAGCATACATCACCATGCGGTCGTGCATATATCGTCATGCAGTCGTGCATATCTCACCATGCCATCATGCATATACCACTATGCAATCATGCTTGTATTTCCATGAGATTCATTCCATGCCATATGCACATAAATACGCATGATTCATATCATCCATGCTATCATGTATACATCCCCATGAGATCCATTCAAGCCTTTATAATCGCATTCTCAATGTCAAATAGTATTAATTTACTTTCATAAGCAGATAATGCATCATGCTATATGCATACACCCATGCACATGATTTAATTTCATTTTTTTTTTATTTCATAAGGATTTCATCATTTTTCTTCCAAGGACCAATGTTTGCATCCCTCAATTTATCGCTCGCACCCAACCTAGCATCGTGAGGAACCTCCGGGCATGTATCATAATACAACCCCTCACCCTCCGGGCATGTATCATAATACAACCAGGCATCCAAAGGGCATCGACTCATTCGAACCTCTAAGCATCTCGCACCCCACCTGGCATTATAAGGAATCCCCTCGGCACAAACCTCTAGGGTTTCCGGAATTACGTACCGACATACCACCAGGCATCCCCCTGGAATTACGTACCATATACCACCAAGCATCTCGAAACTCCCGAGGACCGTCCGGGCATGTATCATAGTACAACCAGGCATCCAAAGGGCATCAACTCATTCGAACCTTTGGGCATCTCGACTCCCGGGGCATTGTTGATCCGAGAGTCCAACGGTAATAATTAACATCTTAATTTCCAAATAACACTTTTCAATGCAATGAAAAAATGTCTCTTGATTCTCATCACATGTCAATATTGCATGATATGCCAATTCCAGTACCATCATATCACATATATGTCTTATTTTCAACATGACATTTGATGCAACAATGTCAAATATCCAAACCAGCTTTTTGATGTCATATGGTATGCCAAATGTCACCATATATGCAGTACACATAACAACCACGATATCACATTTCATAAAGCAATTCATTGGCTTTTTTTAAATAAAAAAAAAAAGAACCAATTTTCGGGTAAAACAGAATGCACCTCTTTAGTAAAAATTCTTGGAAAATTAGTAAACAATCTCAATAAATTTTAAAAATTTAACATGATGTAAACAAGACCTAGATCAAGACACTTCATGAAGAACACCATGTCGAAAGAGCTTCATACGAGTTGCTACAGTCCATACGTCATAGCCTTTAAAATTTCATAACATCACCTTTGCACAGTTTCATTCATAGATACGGTATAAACCCTAAATCAACTCAGAAAATTATGAAATTATGATATGTCATAGAAAAGACCTAGAGGTAAAATTTTTGTGCAGAACTTGAAGTCAAATTCGTAATAGATTAAAAGCTATAATCACCGTAACCGTCCCTAACCCTCGGCAACAATTTCCAAATCTAACCATTTTGGATAAAAATCGTTTCACCGACCTACACATGCCCGTTTCTCCTCAAATTTTAGTATGTTACTCCTCAAAGTGTCTTCTACAAATTTTATCAAGGACACAAGATCAAATTTCAAACAGATAATTTTATAAAAATTCACAGAATCGCACTACAGCATAACTGTTTCCAGATCTAACTTCTTCAAAGAAAAATGGTTTCACCAACATATACTTGTTAATTTCCTCTCAAATTTTTATATGTTACTCTCCAAGAAGTCCTCCACAACTTTCATCAAGAAGTCGAAGTGAGGTCCAACTAGAACATTGCATGCAACTCACAAAATCACCGAAGGTCAATATAACAGTTTCCAGATCTAGTTTCTTCAAAGGAAAATCATTTCACTAACAAATACTTGTCCGTTTCATCTCAATTTTTAGTATGTTAATTTTTAAGGAGTTCTCTACAACTTTCATCAAGAAATTGAAGTCAAATTCTAACTAGAACATCGCATGCAAGTCATGAAATCACCAAAGGTCGGACTGTTTTTCCAGAAAATAGAATGTTACGCTAAGACACAACTTCTATAACTCCGAAATTTCTCACCTCTACCACATCCGAAATTCACCATTCATCACACACAAACACAGCAAGTAAATGGTAGATCAATGGACTCTACTTGCCTCAAATCCAAAGAGAATCACAGCAAGCACACAGCGGGCTCGACGGCGAGACTAGGCGGACACTCGGCAGCAACGGTTTTCTTCTTCCTCCTCTTTCTCTCTCTCTCTCTCTCTCTCTCTCTCTCTCTCTCTTCCTCTCCTTCTCTCGCATGACAACTCTCTCTCTCTCTCTCTCTCTCTCTCTCTCGGTGCCTTGCTCAATCCGCCCCCTCCCCTTTTCCTTTTTGGTTGTTTAATTACTTGCCTTTGGTTAATTTTGCATGGAAGGACACTTGTCTTTGTAAGAAGGACACTTAGCTTCCCTCTTGCCACTTGTAGAGTCCCTCTTGCCACTTGTCGTTCTCCATGCAAGCTGATGGGCTCTCTCTCTCTTTGGGCCGGATTTAGGCTAGCTTTTTGGCCAACCAAATGGGGAGAAACGGTGGGGGATTCAGTGGGGTTGTGGGCTGGTTTTTGGGCTGGATTGGCCTTAAGAAAATCAGCCCACTCCTTCTCCAATTTTTCCTATTTAATCCCCACTTATATAAATATCTAATTACACTTTAATATGACCATAAAACTTTGTAACATAAATCAATAAAAATCCAACTTATAAAGTACATGACCAAGAATAAAAAATTTCCATATCAATTTATCCTTTAATACAAATCCTTAATCACTCATGGACATAGGATATATTTCCAACCAAATAATTGTCCATTAAAATGCTCAGCCTTAATTATTTTAAATCATGGGTCTAATGGCTACAATATAATTTGATGGCGCTTCCATCACCTATTCATGGTTCATGGTATATCCATGGGTTGTTATAAAATTTTAGGATGCCACATGCCATCCGTCGCCATCGCCACCGATCGCCGCAACCAGTCCGGCAAGCTCGACAAAGGCTCGCCAGGCCAGGGTGAGATCCGACAAGCTCGCCAGAGGCAAGCCCAGCCACTGGCGAGCCTTGACCTCACCAGTGCTAGGCAAGCCTCACGACGCCCAGCCCCGCCAATGGCCAACCGAGCCTCGCCTGGCCACTGGCAAGGCTCGGCCTTGCCAAATCTGGCGAGACTCAGCAGATGAGAGCCAGTAACCTCATCGGAGATTGGCGACCGGCCACAAGAAGAAGAATAAGAATAGGAGAAAAAGGAAAAAAAATAAGAAAAGAAAAGAAAAATGAAAAAAAGAGAAAAAAGTAAAAAAATTATTTAAAATTAAATAAATTGATTTGGAACATAATCAATGAGCACGGTACTAAACGTAATTCTATTTCAGAATCAGAAACTTTAGACAGTTATCAAACAGCTTAAAATGCTTAGAAATTGTTCCCGGGAACAGAATAAAAAGGAATCATTTATAATAAGAATCTATTCCTTTAATGTAATCATTACCAAACACGCCCTTAATACACAAGAAGCACATACGTGAAACGGTATCATGTCCAAGTCAAGGGAGAATATGACATGCTTTTCCAGCATCTATTGGCAAATATCATCAAATAAAATTGAACAGTTGGCATCAAAAGGAACAAACGAGCATACTTACAGTTTTTCATTCAGGGAGACCAGTGAATGGCAGTCCCTCTTTGTGGTCAAGCTTCCAATTTTGGCCCAAGAATGTTCTCTTGGGTCAAATCTTTCAGCCGAACTTAAATAAATCAGCAGAGGAAAAATTACCAACTCTCTGCTTTAGCTAACTTTGATGTAAAAGATTTCATATGCCACGCAAGAAATATAATATATATATATATATATATATATATATATATATATATATATTTTCCTTTTCCTTTATTGTGAGGAGTATTAGGTCTACAAGGGTATTTTTGAAGTTCCAGATATGGACATTAAAATAACTTGCATTTCCCCAATAAAGGTTTCTTAGGGTAAAATTGCAAAAGCACTAGTGTTCATATGAGGAATGACTGCCATTTTCCATCAGCTGCAACAACATATGAAGGGTTAATCACACGCCAGATACTTTCACAGGTTGCACCGCAGTTGACAAGAATGCCCCCAGAAAAGTAAATCAACTCATGTACTCGGATTTATCAAGGAAAAAGGATAACAGTTAGTCAAGAGTGTCACAAGAACAATCGACCACTTCAAATCACAAGATAAAAGGTTGATGAACCAGTAGAATAATTGTGGAAAAATTTAGGTATGGCCAAGTTTTGCAGTGCAAGACTCGCGAGCACCAAGTCAAAAGTCTTGAGGTCCTCTCAAAAAAATGCAAATTCTAAAGTATGTCTAATCAGCCACTCGCTCAAATACTCGTCATGGAGACTTGTTACGTAAATTTTACGTATAGCCCATTATCGGTACCTTTCCTCCTTTGATAAAATGGTGTTTCGTGAAATCTTTTTTGATTTTCATCCCAGGACATGCAAATCTACATGGCCACACACAAGAATGTAGGCAATAAAATGAAATCAATCAATAATAAAACAAAAAAATGGTGGAAATGATAAGACTCTGAGCCAATTGGACAATATTATCTTGTTGATACCTAAATTTTGACTAAATATTTAGAAATAAGTTGCATAGAAAATTAGAGACCAATTTGGCCCCACCCAAAAAAAAAAAAAAAAAATTACATTGAATAGCATGTCACGTTGGCATTAAGATCATTTGCATTAACCAAGTTTTTTAATTTTAAAAAAAAAAAAAAACGAAATGGCTTGGGGCTGGGCCTGACCCAAGCCCCTTTTCTTTCCCCTTCGTCTGGGTGGGGCCCATTTCCTTTTAATTTCTCCCCAGCCGGGCCGCTTCTTCCTTCCTTCTTCCTCTCCTGCACCTCTGCGCATGGACACCCTCCGCAGAGCAGCCAAGGCGAGGCCTAGTCGGCCTGCCCAGAACCGGTGGACGAAACACCTCCGTCGATCAGGCTCCTCACTTGTAAATACCAGGGACACAAAAGGAGAGAGAAAAATTCGTGAGCAAGAGGTTTCTCGTATAGAAGAGAGAGAGATTCGAGTGAGAGGAGCCGCATGTGAGAGTTTGAGCGAGGGAGGGGAGTTAGAGGGAGAGACTGCCGACCACTGCGCCAGCATCGCGGCCGACGACCCGCTGCCGGGCCTCCTTTCCAGCCTCAAGGCTCCGGTAAGCTTCGACCCTGTTCTTGGGCATGCCGAGCAGGAGCTCGTGGCCGTCCGGCTTACACGAACTCCGGCCCCGACCGTCCTTCGTTTGGCTGTCGTGTGGGTCGTTTTTCATCTGGCGAGAGTCTCGGCTCGGGTTTGAGTCTTGGTCGAGCCAAAAACCACTCATTTCAGTAGCGTACCCCGAATGAGATCTGTTCGATAAAATGCCCGAATGAGATCTAGTTTTGTCTCGTTGTTTTGAGCAGAAGTCAAGTCGTCCGGGCATCGACCCGTTGAGTCGAGGCATGCCTGTGATTCCTCAAAGAGTCCTTGTTTCGGCTTCTTTTCATTTCCCACGAGCTGCTACTGTGGGCTTGTATTTGTGTGTGTGGGCGCGCGCGCTGCTAGTTTCTGGAGGATGCGCATCTTCCCTTCAACGTGCAGTTCCTTATAAAACACGAAGGTAACCATGGCGGCTGCACTCTAGGGAAATGAACTACTTTGGGCATAGTAAAAGAAAAAGACTATCTCCGTTCGTTTTCATAGAAAAAAAAAACTTTAGGAAAATGTTTTCCAGCATTTATTTTATGAAAAATGAGTTAATCAGGGAAAAGGTTAATGTTATCAGAAAAAAATATATATTCAAAAGTGAAGAAAATATTTTCTATTTCGAGATTTTTGATCCGTGTTTTGATCCATGGCCGAGCAACTAGCCATTGCTAAGGCACACGGCGATGCAGCTAGCCATCGCTAAGGCATGCGGCGATGGCAGAGAAAAGAGGAGAAAGAAAAAAAAAAAAAAATTAAAAATAATAATAATTCGATTTTTTAAAGTAAAAAATAATTAAAATTCAATTTTTAAAAAATATGTAAAAAGTAAAATTAAAATTTTTTGGTTGATTGAAAAAATTAAAATTCAATCTTTTTGGTAATTATCCCCGAAAATCATATCAAATAATGAATAGTGAAAATACATTTCACGCCATTCTTAGTCGAATATTGAAAAATATCATTATTTTCTTGAAAAATGTATTCCAAAACTATTCCAGAAACATAATATTTTTTACCGAACATATAGAGCCTATATTTCCTTTTGTTTTCTTTTTCTTGTTTTCTCTCAAAGCTCCCTTGGGCCCACGTGCCTTTCCCTTTACACGGGCACAGATGGAAGGAGCGTGCTCCTCCCTTTTTGTCTTTCAGTGGGTGGGAACTTCATTTTCTTCGTGCGGTAAATCATTTTGAGGTGAATCTCGCACACAACTCAATTTCGAGACATATATTTAATAGTAATTCTATCTGCAAGCATATTTTTCTTTTGACATCTAAAAATTCAGAGGGGAAATATAACCTAGGAAATGAATACATTGAACGTTGGTGGGCACTATGCCATTAACAATTTCGTTTACTAATGTCGTACTACCCTCAACATGTAATTAGCAGGAAAAGCTTAAATAGGATAAAATGGAATTGCTAAAATAGTGTTATGACATTGACAAGCAAAATCATATCATGAGTAGAGTTGAGCAACACTAAAATTACAAAATGACATGATTTGCACTTACCGTGCTGTTTAATCAACAGCTTGCCTAGACAAGCTTGAAACTGAAGAAAACATGATATTGGCTACTAGTAACTACTCACGAGGAGAAACAAGCCAACCACAAGATGATTGTGCTTAAACAAGAAAGCAAGAACTTCACAAGATCAACAAAGGATTGGGTGATTGATCTAGAGAACGGGCTTGTTATGCTCTTCTCAATCTCCTCCTCAACTCGGCTACCTTCACTACAATAATCACATAGACCATGTCTGTTTTACGATCCACATAGTTGAAGTAGACGTGTCTCCAATTCTTCTTGTACACCAATACTCCAATAACTCCCCAAAACCCAATCGCAAACCCAAGCATTATGACTATGTAGAACATAACCTTTTCAAACTTACCTTCTTCATTGGGATCTTCTTCTGACACTCGAGGGGCCTCAGCACCAGGGCATTTCTTTTGTAGAGGATCGCCACAAAGTAGAGGATTGTCAGCATAAATAGAAACATCATCAAGGGTTTGGATTTGATTTCCTTTGGGAATTGGCCCTATGAAGTTGTTGTGAGACAAGTTCAGTTTGCTCAGTGATTTAAATGCAGAAAAGCTCAGTGGGATTGTTCCTGAAAGGAGATTATTCGAAAGATCAAGTGACTCGAGCAATTCCATGTGTCCAATCATAGTTGGGATGCCTCCAAAAAGAAAGTTGTGAGATAAGTTCAAGCCTCGTAATTTCGAGAACAAGGTAAGCTCTTCAGGGATTTGCCCAATCAAGTTGTTGCTTGACAGATCCAAATTGACCATAAGTCGTAGAGCGACTCTTGAGTAGTCAAGGTCTATCCCCTTCACGACCTACTCCACATGCTGTTTATCCCAAAAATATGGAAAGACGGTAGCAGGCATCACCTTATCCATGGAATATTCAGGCTCATAAGTAGGGGAAAACGCATTGCCTTCATCTACGTTTTTGGGTAGTTTCATACCTGTCATATTGCCAAGACAAATTGGAATCATTCCCATTAGATTATTCACTGCTAGATCCAATATTCGCAGCTCAGGAAGTGAGCATAGTTGTGAAGGAATACTGCCATTGAACATGTTTTCTCGCAATCTTAGAATCTGTAGAAACTGAAAGCTTTGTCCAAACCAATGTGGAACACTTCCAGAAATTTTGTTCTCACCAAGATCTAAAACTAGCAAGTTCCTGCAATTGTTCATAGTCACAGGAATTTCTCCATGGAGATTGTTGTTGCTCAAGTATATTGACCCAAGCCCAGTTAGATTTCCCAAAGAACTCGGTATGACTCCAGACAACTTGTTGGACGATAGATCAAGGAGCCTCATAGAATGCACCTTCCAATAATCAAGGATTTTGCCAACTAATTTATTCCTTTTAAGGTGCAACTCGTCCAAAAATTCCATCTCGCATAATGAGGTTGGTATTGGACCGCTTAAGAGGTTATCATTCAATTTCAAGTAAGTCATCTAAGGCATTGCCAGGCTAATATCTTGCGGAATAGGTTTCGAGATTAAGTTGTGAGAGAGATCTAACCATTGCAGTTTAGAACGAAATTTCAGCAAAGATCCATTTATTTTGTTGTAAGAGAGATCTAGCAAGGAGAATGACATGAGACCTAGCCAATCGGGAGAGCTCCTATGATGGATGAGTTGGACAACCATATTTGTTTAGCATTGACTTGCGTTTTTATCCATTGCGGAAATCCCTTTCTAAAATCGCAAGACATCATCCCAATATACCACAGATTGAAGGGCGGTATCCAATCAGAATCCACCTCGAAAGCTATATAGTTGTTGTTGATATTTAAGTACGATAGCTTCGAGAGTTAAGCAAAGTGGATTTCGGAAACTGTTCCTCTAAAGGAATTTCCTGAAAGATCTAACAAGTCGAGATCTTGAAGTTGTCCAAGACAGTGTGGAATGGTGCCATTTAGAAGATTGTTACTGAGATCTAAAGACCGTACGCCTTGCAATCCTCCTAATGTCTCTGGAATATTCCCTGTCAATTTATTAGAAGAAAGAGAAAGTTGTTCCAAGCATAACCAACCGTATGATGGAGGGATGGTTCCATGTAATTGATTAGATGATAGGTCAAGCCATGTCAACTTTTTCAAGTGCACTAGCCAATCTGGCAAAGCTCCTCGAAGAAAATTATATCCCATATTCAATAGCTCCAAGTTTTTCCCGATAAGCCCTGAAGAATTTCCCTCAACTAAAAATAACTCATCGTGAAGGTTGTTATTAAGCAATGATAGCGACTAGAGGAACGGTTTGTTCCTTAAGAAACAGAACAACCCTCCTTCAATGCTTTGCAAAAAATTGTTTTCAATATGGAGATCAACAAGACTTGTCAAGTTATCAAACCACCTTGGTATTGAAGAGTTGAAATAATTATTTGAAAGATGGAGATGCTGAAGAGAAGTCATGTTTTGAAATATAGTACTTGGGATGGGACCCTTGAAAGAATTCCTTGAAAGATCATGGTACATAAGAGAAGTCATTTTTTGAATGCTCGGGATGGAACCTTCGAAATAATTCGATGAAAAATCAAGGTGCTGGAGAGAAGTCATGTTTTGGAATATAGTGCTTAGGATGGGAACTCGGAAAAGATTCCCTGAAAGATCGAGGTACTTAAGATCAAGATGAGTAGGCAGGGGAAAGTCATAAAGCCCGCAATATGATAGGCTTAAATGAGATAAAGATGGGAGTATATTGATCACTCGCATGGGGTCTCCATATTTAGTAAAATTCAGGCCACTCATGTCAAGGTACTTTAATGCTCGAAGATGGGAAACCCACTGAATGTCATCAACAGCACCCATGTGATAATCACTACGGAGATCGAGGATTTCCAACTGAGTGAGATTTCCTCATTCACTAGGGAAAGTTGCAAAACCAAAAGAGTTGGATAAATTAAGGTACCTCAATTGCTTCATCGAGCCGATAGCATTGAGTATGTTCACCTTTTTGAAATAGATCCTGCTCAACTCTAGGTGGCTCAAGCGTCTCAAGTTCAGCAAAGAAGAGTTCAATTAACTAGCCGTGAAAGAAATATGGTCAAATGGGAATTCGTCTCCTGGCGTGATCTTGAGCATGACGACATGTCCATTTGCTCGGTCGCACTTTACTCCAGTCCATTGGCAACAATCTTCGCTATTCCACGAAGAAAGGATGTGAGATATGTTTGAAAGACTTTGTTTGAGCTGGAGTAGAGCATCCCTTTCATCTTCAAAGCAAATTGAGGATGAGCTTCTATTTCTGCACAAGCAAACACGCACATGGTCTAAAATTAACAACAGACTTACTAGTACAAGCACTCTTACACTATCATGTTCCGCCATGAATGATGACGATATTGAAAACAAAAGGTGTATGGCACATGAACGCCACTCGATTAGGCTTCAAGTTTTTGGCTTGGGTGTATTGTCCAAATTCTGACGATATTTAACTTATTGTCTATTGCTATAAGCCAAGCAATAGACAACAAGTTAACGAAGTCGTAGCTCGAAGATGTACGCACCTTGGCGGGGCTGGACTCAACAGCATTATTGCGGAGAAACTTCAGGAATGAACGAGTTTTGCAGTGCAGGACCCGCAAACATCAAGTCAAAGTCTTCAGGTCCATGTCGTCATGCTATGCACGACTTGGGTCTGTCTAAATTCATCTGGTCGCATTTTCCTTTGTATGAGTGCAAATTCTAACACTGTTTTAAGTGCACCTAATTCAAACACTAGTCAAATTCTCATCATGGATTTTGAGTACGTATTCACATTTCTTTTAAAAAGTACATCTATGGGATGTTTATCATGAAGGAACGATGAAAATTAGTAGTACAATATTAATCGATTCTTGTGAATCTCTTTTGGGACCAAAGACCACACTCTTGAATCTTCCTATTGATATCAATTGTTCATTGGAGGATGACAAGACAGTAGGAGAATTTTAAGAGCCAGACAAATAGTGATAATTTACAAGATCATTGTCAACTGTTATACAAATTTAAACTATTAAATGAAAGTGTAGTTTAATAACTAAATATTCTATTACTCTCTATTGCGACCCTTCAGAGATGAACGACATCCCTAAGGCGTTTGGATGGATTATCAAGTGAACCTCTTTCGAGAAAGGCACTCACACTTGACATGAGCTCTTCCAAATCCTATCAATCGCAATGTTATTTACACTTGATTGGTTATGACATTTATTCTTGCTTTAAAATTAGCAAGAACCTCACAAATAAATTGAAGTGAAACTTAAAATGAGTGATATGAAGAATTTGAGGAATCTGGCTATGATTAAAGTAGGATTTCACCGGAAAAATATAAGTTGCTATATGATGAAGCTTCCCTAGTCGGAAGAAAGAGAAAAGTCTTTAATTGGATTCGTCATCTAATGTTGATCTGAGCAACACGTGTGCCTATGGTGGTCCTTTGTTGACTCCACCGGTGACTACTACAAAAAACCCTTGCAATTAAGTCTTTCAAGTTTCTTGTTCCAACCGTGCTCTATTATTGTGTTGGGGCTCTTCATTTGATAAAAGTGGCTTTTCTCACTTATTTATTAAGATGATGATGATGTAGAGAATGATGAGCTCTGTTGTACATTTTGGTTGAAATCCATTTTTCAACCCTTATAAATACAGTAATCTCTATTGTTGTATTACGGTGTTGTTCCATTGATTCTTAGAAACTCACGCCAATGATGACGGCATCGAATAGCTAATGTGATCCTTTAGCCTAGATAACAAGAGTCAAACCCTCAAAATGCGTCTCATTTGGTAACGATTTAATTTGTTAACGATTTACTGATATGTAAGTGACATTACCAACTTTTTATCATCTTATATGCGACTTTTGATCTTATAACTAATCCATCTCATGAGAAGTACTTCACATGGGAGATGGATTATTTGTTAGATTAGATGTGGACTAATTTCAGCGATGATGATTCAGCAAAAGTCTGAAGAACAAGTGATAAAGCAGAGTTGTGTAATCACACAAGTGTAGATTTGTTTCTACACTTTCCACGGGTCCCTTGTGATCTAGTCTATCTTATGAGTCAAGGAAAATGTATCCATCATCACTGTGGATTCCATTTATAAAAATAGAATGGGAAGTTACATGCTTCTTTCAATTGATGTTTGGTAAATCGAAAGTCTACAAATAATTCCCAGTCAATCAACGATTATCACTCGTCGCATAGTCTCTTATCTCACCCTCACTATCATACAGCCTCAAGTTGAAACAGAGCAAGTGCTTGGCTTTTCCCCCCGCTATAAGCCAAGCAATAGGTGACACGTTGACGAAGTCGTAGCACCAACGGCATTATTGTGGAGCCAAGTTTTTGCAGTGCTAGACCCGCAAGCACCAAGTCAAAGTCTTGAGGTCCTCGTGGAAAAACTTGGGTATAGCCAAGTTTTGCAGTGCAAGACCCGCAAGCACCAAGTCAAAGTCTTGAGGTCCTTTCAATAAATCCCAGTTCTGAAGTATATCTAATCAGCCAGTCACTCAAAAACTCATCATCGAGAATTGGTTACGAAAATTTTATCTATAGTACGTTATCCGCACCTTTCCTCCTTTGATAAAACGGTGTTTCATGTAATCTTTTCTAACGTTCATCCCTAAACATGGAAAACTACATGACCACACATAAAGGCGCAAGCAATAAAATGAAATCAGTCATAACAAAACAAATAAATGGCTAAAATGATAAGACCCTAAGCCAATCTGGCAACATTATTCAACGTCATATTATAAAGCCCCAGGACACAACCTCGTCAAATATACATAAAAGGTGAGTGAATATGCAAATGTGATATGCTATGTAAATAATGTACTAAACAACGTATATTCTTAAAATGAGCTAATCAACATGGAAATATTTAACATTGTGCAATAACACATGCAATGTAATCATAAATCTAAATTTCATTAAATGCACCCCTAGACATATTTCTGTAAATTGTTTAATGAACATCCAATCAAAAATTACTAGCAAGCAATACGTAATTTTTATCTTTTCCAATTTATGACATACGACCTATCGAAAATAAAAATGCAAATATAGCAATTAAATGAAACTTCAATTCATGGGAAGTCCCAATTTTTCTAAGATGGGAATTGGGTGCATAGGAATGTCATGTAAAGAATATGTAAGATAGCATGATGCATAGTTTTACATGGGCATGACATGAGCAACTACTTTCGCATGAAAATGAATTCTCCACACATGCGGTGGGATAACCTAAGCCGGAATCAATGAAGCTTGAAGAGAGTATATGAAGTTGGAATATGCAACTCTTGATTATTCACGAAAGGAGGTTCTTATAAATGTGGTCAAGATTTACGAAAGAGTAATTTTTGCAGAATTATAAGCATTTGCTTTTAACTAAGAGTGCAAGTGCAACAAAACAAAAGGCCTCGTGATATGAGCAAGCTCGAATATATCTGTACATTCCTATGCATCTCTCTCTATTCCCCCTAGTTTTCAACAATAAACAGAACTTCTCTCTAACACCGATCCATTTTATGTGTCGGAAGATATCTGCAACACCTGTCAAAAAGAAAAAGGAAACATTTCTGCTAAAAGAAGCTTCTCTCACGGGACGATGGCAGACAAGAAACACCTTTGCCCAATGCCTCTCACAGACGTTTCACGCCAACTTTGGCCCTCCTTGTAACATTCAACCTGTGACAATACCAATGGAGGCATAAGCTAAACGATGCTCCAAAAGTAAATCAGACGAGCAGTTGGTTGACAAATTTTGAGGACTCAGGATGAATCCAACGCCTGGCTGAAAATTATACATGAATCATGACATACAAAATATAGGGAGGCAGAAAACTCACTGTGTCTACGATGCCTTCATCAGCCTTTACACCTCCGATCGCATATATCGACTCATTAAGGACGGCAGCGGCAGAATACCCTCTAGTGCAATTCATTGGTTCCCCAGCCATCCAGCAATCCAGGTGCGGATCATACACTTCGACACTCGGTACGATTAAATTTCCATCAAAACCACCCAAGGCATATCTATTGTAGGAGTACAGATAAGACACAATGCTCAAGAAAACTGAAACTCGAAGTTGAGCAGAGTACAGTAAAGCTAGCTTTGATTAATTTACAGTTGAAACAATGACCAGCTAAATGAACAACTGGAAAAAAAAACTAAGTTTGCAGTTCTGTCCTTTAGTTAAGTTAGCAGAACGGAAGAAGAAGGGAGACTACAAGGAATTTGTTTATTAGACTTCCATTGTGAGAAAATACTTAATACACAAGAAGCACACACGTGAAACAGTATTATGTCCAGGTCAAGGGAGAATACGACATGCTTTTCCAGCATCTATAGGCAAATATCATCAAATAAAATTGAACAGCTGGCATCAAAAGGAACATACGGGTATACTTACAGCTTTTCATTCAGCGAGACCAGTGAATGGCAGCCCCTCTTTGTGGTCAAGCTTCCAATTTTGGCCCAAGAATGTTCTCTTGGGTCAAATCTTTCAGCCGAACTGAAATAAATCAGCACAGGAAAAATTACCAACTCTCTGCTGTAGCTAACTCTGATGTAAAAGATTTCATATGCCATGCAAGAAATATATAGATTCTTCTCCTTTATTGAGGAGTATTAGGTCTACAAGGGTATTTTTGAAGTTCCAGATATGTAAGAGATATGGACATAAAAATAACTTGCATTTCACCAGTAAAGGTTTCTTAGGGTAAAATTGCAAAAGCACTAGTGTTCATATGAGGAATGACACTGCCATTTTCCAATCAGCAGCAGCAACATATGAAGGGTTAATCACACGCCAGATACTTTCACAGGTTGCACAGCAGTTGACAAGAATGCCCCCCAGAAAAGTAAATCAACTCATGTACTCGGATTTATCAGGAAAAAGGATAACAGTCAGTGAAGAGAGTCACAAGAACGATTGACCACTTCAAATCACAATATAAAAAAGGTTGATGAAAAATTCGTCTCTTACTTAGATAATTATTGCTGTCATAGCCACCAGTAGCATATATTGCCCCATTAAGCTCCGCTGCAGCAAGAGCAAATCGCTGGGAGAAAAGGAGAAGCACGCTCAAAAAGTAATTATCAAGTATTTAGTGAGTAAAGCAAATACAAAACAGCATTGAGAAGGACATGTGAGAATTAACTAACGCTTAATAGTAAAGAGAGGGAAAGGAAGTTCATTTTCCTATCAGAAACAAGAAGATTGCTGGAGAAGAGATTCATTAGGGCAAAACTTGTACTCATATTCCTACCTTTTCATTAGTGATGGGAATCCTAAAAGTACCACTTGTCCTTTCCACAACTAGAAACAAATGACCACCAGGCACATGGCAGTGAATTCATTACAAGGAACTTGCTTAGATTACACAGACTCATCCCAGGGTCGATATTAAAAATTAAAACACGGCACTAGCTTATCGTACTGAACCCTCAAATCAACTTCATATAATATCTATCAGAAAAATTACCAAATCAGTCTTATACATAGAGGACACATGTCAACTCAATCATAATCCTTTATTTGCAACTACAGTCCTCACTGACATGCCACATAGGACGGCCAGCAATAGTTGACTATCACCTCAACATTTTCAAGCAAAAATTGGCCTGAAGGACTATATTGAAATATCCCGTAAAGATTTAGGACTATATTTGCAAAATTAAAAGGATTATGACGAAATTGGCGTCTATACAATAGGTATAGGACTGATTTGGTATTTTCCCAATATCTATCTCATGTCACCTTATTTCCTATGTATCATAGTAAAAACATGAATGAATTCAAAAGCTTCACGATCCATGTAAAGTATTCTGTAAAAAACAATGTTAATCAAGAAACTGTGCTAAACATGCATTTACAACTTTAAGAAGTCAAAGTAACCCCAATGCAGAAGCAAAATCACCAGAAGACTCAAAAAGGAAACACAACAAAAACAAATGAATCTTATAAAAATGCAATTGTTTATTGTCAACAATATCACTCAGGTGTAAAACTCCAAGTATGATATAGGCAGATGTAGACAGTACATAATTTTTCACAAGATCCTCGTATGACTGGAAAGTCTGAATCTTATAGCAACCATAAAACAATGACTATTAAGCAATTCAATTCTTCACATTTTGCCTGGCTATTAATCAAGTGGAAATAGTGAAGTTCAAGAACCTTCCAATTGCTTCCAATAGCACAAAATTAGCCTGTCCTACAAAGTCATCTCTCTCTATCTCTCCCTCTTCAATAGGACTCCATAGGAGAGTTATCCCTGTCTACTTTTATTGAAAATAATCAGGTTTTTAATGACCAGACAAAACCAAGAAATCTCTCTAATATTAAGTACCTCTACCTGTGGACATTTTGCATTATAACTTTTTACTACAAGGAAAAAAAGTACTCCATTTAGAGCACTCTGTTGGAGGCACTCTTTGACTAATGGATCATATTCCATAATCTGTCTTTTGCAGCTTCACCAGACAACTTTAAAAGCACAAACAAGCTAGGTACTATACCTTTTGTAGCATTGACCGCGTGCAGATCCACTTGCCGATGTCAAAGTCAAGCATCTCAACATCTGAAAAGCAATCCTGTCCATTCCCACCTCCAAGAGCAAAAAAAATTTCCCCTAAAGCTGCTCCAGCCAGAGCCAGACTTCCTTTTTTAGCATTCAACGGTGGATACACGGTCCATTTATTTTCAGCTAAACTGTATGATTCGACTGTGCAGAAAGATATTTATCACATTAGGATAATAGGATTACAACGGCAATGGAGATTAGAAAGACACTGATTCTAGTACCTGTGTCATGCCAGGATTCCCCATCTCCACCACCAAACACAAAGAGATCTTCTTTAAACTTTGCAACAGATGCATATGCACAGATAAAGCTCATCGGGGTAAGAGACATTACTACATTGTGAGAAGGGAAATAGGAATATACGGCAGATAACCATGATGAACCATCGTATCCTCCAACAATAATGATGGAATTCTTAAGATCAAGATCCAGTTCCAATTTGTAGAAGATGCATTCATACAGAAGATTCAACAATGCTGAAGCTCCTGTTATGGTGAACTCGAATCACACAGAAAATAGGAAAGTATAGATGTAGGGATTGAGATTGATCAATGCACAAATCTGTATATACTCTTCTGTATTTGATCTCAATGTACATCAAGATCTTTACAACAATTGAAAGAAAAACTCTCTCTGTATTCTTATCAATTTCTCTCTCTCTCTCTCTAGCTTTATGCGATAACTGGAAGAATGAATTCTACACAAGTAAATGACTATTCTTCCTTACTTCTCTCTTTCTCATTACGGAGCTTTATATGGAAAGGGAAGACTTAACAGAAAACCAACTAACTTCTGTTTTACTCTATAACTAATCACCGACTTCATGTATCTCCATAGGAATCCGCAACCACGATCCTTGTTTATCTTCTTTGACTGCTTTTCCATCGTTGATCATCATCTTTATTACTTTGATCTTAGCCATCCATTTCTAATGATTTTCTTCTTGTTTTATCAGCCTTCGCAGGATCCTCTGTTTTGCTACACCGTCTGCAGTACCAGCACCAGCTTCATCTTCTGCCTGGTGATATATATTCCTAACATTCCCCCTCAAATTGGGAGTAGATGGAACACCAAGTCCCAATTTGGTGCGGAGTTGGCAATATGTAAAGTGAGAGGGATTTGGTGAAAATGTCAGCAATTTGGGAATTGCTGGAGACATACTGAACGGTGAGTGATCCTGCAGAGACTTTTTCTCTAACAAAGTGAAAATCAATTTCAATATGCTTTGTTCGAGCATGTAATATAGGATTAGCAGTGAGAGCTATAGCTGATTTATTGTCACAAAAGAGATGTGTAGGGAAGGGAAGAGCACAGCCTATGTCTCGTAAGACAAAGCTGATCCAAGTGAGTTCTGCAGAAGTGGAAGCAAGTGCACGGTACTCAGCTTCTGTAGAGGACCTGCTGACGGTGGATTGCTTCTTGGCTCCCCAAGAGATGAGATTGGAACCAATGTAAGTACAAAATCCTGTAGTTGACCTTCGTGTTTCTGTACACCCTGCCCAATCTGCATCTGAAAATCCATATAAATGCAGTGAACTCTGTGAGTGAATGAATAAACCAAGATTGATTGTGCCTTTGATATATCTGAGTACCCTTTTAAGTCGAGCAAGATCTGCCATAGTTGGTGTCTGTAATTTCTGACATAATAAGTTGGTAGCATAGGCTATGTCAGGACGAGTTAAAGTTAGATATTGAAGAGCACCTACTAAGCTACGGTATTCAGTAGGATTGGTTAGAGCAACAGAGTCTTGTTGCATAATGACTTGTTTTAAGGACAGAGGAGTGGCAATTGGTTTACTTTCTGACATGTATGCTCGAGTAAGGAGATCACTGGCATATTTTGTTTGGCATAGAAACAAATGATCCGAATTTTTTTTGACTTCGATACCAAGGAAATAATGCAGAGGTCCAAGATCTTTCATGTGAAATTTGAGGCTAAGAGATTGAATAAAAGTAGACAGCAATTGGGAAGAACTCCCAGTTAAAACAATGTCATCGACATATAGAAGTAGAAGAATAGTATGCTGTTGTTGATGATATATGAATAGGGAGGGATCTGTTGAACTGCAAAAGAAGCCATATTCAAGTAGAAAGTCACTGAATTTATCAAACCATGCTCAAGGGGCTTGTCGAAGACCATAGAGTGATTTCTTGAGTAAACACACATGATAAGGTTTCTGTGAATCTTGAAATCCAGGAGGCTGTTCCATGTAAACTGTTTCATTAAGAGTACCATGTAAGAATGCATTTTTAACATCAAGTTGATGTATAGGCCACTGTCTTATTTTTGCTATAGACAGAACAATTCTGATTGTGGCATGCTTGATTACTGGACTAAAAGTCTCGGTGAAGTCGATACCTTCTTCTTGATGGAATCCCTTAGCAACTAAACGAGCTTTCAATCTTTCAAGATTACCATCAGATGTGAGTTTTGTTTTGAAGACCCACTTGCAGCCAATTACATTCATATGGTTAGTTCGAGGAACCAAGTCCCAAGTTTTGTTTTGATATAATGCCTCCATTTCTTCTGTCATTGCTTTACGCCATCCTTCATGAGCTAATGCTGATTTAATTGTTTTTGGTTCAGAAGGGACTTTATATACAACAAGACATGCATACCTGGGATTTGGTTTGACAATTCCAGATTTTGATCGTGTCTGCATGGAATGATTAGAGGTAATCCCTTGAGTTTCATGAGAAGTGACTTGCTCAGATGT
The DNA here is from genome assembly GCA_014182885.2 of Eucalyptus caleyi. Lineage (NCBI taxonomy): Eukaryota > Viridiplantae > Streptophyta > Magnoliopsida > Myrtales > Myrtaceae > Eucalyptus > Eucalyptus caleyi. The sequence continues at coordinate 13,127,879 of CM024466.2, read as the reverse complement.
ACTGGTCGTAGTGTGGGATTGTGTTGTATTAGCACTATCTGTGTCTTGATTCTGCTCTGGTGAAGTCTCTGCACCATGTGTATCTATTGTGATAGTGTCCTGTCTTGGTTGATCAGTATAAGGAACAAAGGTCTGTTGAGGACTCTGTGAGTTGAGGATAACATTGTTCTTATCAAGTTGCAAATGAGCTGTATGAGGATCAGTAGAGAGTATATTAGAGACTGTTTCTCTTTTTGCTGATTCTGTTAACTGAACTTCTTTTACCCACGTCTGATATAATGTTGTAAGAGATGCATATTTTGTCAAGCACCTTTTAGTGAATGGGAAGAACTTCTCATCAAACTTTACATTTCTGGTGATATATACTCGACCTGTTGAAGGCACCAGACATCTGTAACCTTTATGATGATCACTATAACCAATGAATACACAGGTGAGGGATCTTGGATCAAACTTATGCTGAGCATAGGGTCGTAAACATGGATAACAAGCACAACCAAATACTCTGAGGTGATCATAGGTTGGCTCTTGATGATATAATTTCCTATGTGGTGATTGCATGTCCAATTTCGGTGTTGGAAGAAGATTGATGACATAGTTAGCTGTATTGAATGCATCAACCCAATATTTCAGTGGAATTCTTCCATGATATAACATGGCAAGACCTAATTCAACAATGTGCCGATGTTTCCTCTCTGATATCCCGTTCTGTGCTGGTGTGTAAGGACAAGAGAAACTTTGTTTTATTCCACAGTTTTGCAAATGAGCTTTAAACCTGTGGCTAATAAATTCTCCTCCTCCATCACACTTTGAAAGACTTTGATCTTTGATTCAAACTGGTTTTCTACTTGCTTTTGAAACATAACAAAGATCTTATAGAAGTCGACTTCAACTTTAATGGATATATCCAGCTGTATCGAGAGAAATTATCCACAAACAGAACATAGTATTTGAAACTTTGAAATGAAGTCACAGGTGATGGCCCCCATATATCACAGTGGATTTTCTGTAAGGGCATGGTTGTTACAGATTCAGAGGATGGAAAAGGTAAAGCTGCATTCTTAGCATTTTGACAGCTACTACAAACATTCAACATCTTATTGCTACACTGAATGAGGTTTTGATTCTGCAAATACTTCAAGATTTTCAGATTGGTGTGTGCTAGTCTTTGATGCCATGTATCTTCTTCTACTACCCTGTGTCTCTGAGCTAGAAGAGCTTGTGTTGTTTGTAAATTCACTTGATATAGTCCTTTAGTTTTCCTTCCGAGCAGCAAGGTTGTGTTGGTCCAATTGTCCTTTACATATACACCAAATTTGTCAAAGACAAATGAGCATGGGTAATCGTTTGTTAATTTGGATACTGATAACAGATTTTTCTTTATGTCAGGGACAATTAGAACATCATTCAAAGGTAATAAGCTTTCTTCAGTATGCAGCAATGTGTTACCAGTATGTGTAATCGACAAATGTGACCCATCACCAATCATGACAGTGTCAAGTCCTGTATATTCAGAGGAGTTTTGAAGCATACCAGGATTAGCTGTAATGTGTGCAGTAGCACCGGTATCTGGATACCACTCGCTTCCTTTGGCATCCTCAAGATGTATAGCTGCTAAGGCTGTTGGTATCTCCTCAGCTTGATACGAATTGTCAAATCTGTACCAGCAGTGCAGAGCATCATGGCCAGGTTTCTTGCAGATTTGACATTCTAATTTTATATTGTTAGCTGGTTTCTCATCCTGCTCATTCTTGGAAAAAGTTAGATTTGAAGGATAAGCTTTTATTTCTTGGTATCTCTGTGCTGGACCAGCATAGGGACGAAATCCAGAAGTGAAACCAGCTTCAGAGGAATTGTCATAAGGTTTAGTTCTCTAATTCTCTTGCATATAGCTGACATTACTAAACCTGTAACCTGAATTGTCTCCAGGGTATCTGAATCCACGACCTCTGTTATTAAGAGAACGTCCTCTTCCATAACTGCGACCTCCTCTGTAATTGCTTCGTTGAGCAACAAAGCTTGAATTTTGATGAATATATCCTCTATCAATAGTTTCTTTGAACTGATTTTGAGGATATCTTTGCCCAAAGTAAGCCATATTGGGATTAAATTGCGTTCTAGAGTAGTTCTGCAATCTTGACTCAAACCTTTCTAATTGTGCAATTACCTCATCATATTCCGGTTGAGGTTTTAGACAGTATATTGTTGTTCGGAAACTTTCATACTCAGCTCCTAATCCTTCCAGTACACCAAATAGCTTGGTTATGTCATCTACTGGTTTCCCAATGGCATTTAACTGATCACATATTGTCTTGTATTCTCGAAGATAGACTAGAAGATCTCGATCATGTTTTTGACAGCCTTGAAGTTTCCCCCTCAATTCAAATTCTCTTGCTGTCGATTTTTGGGTGAATCGATTCAAGAGTGTCTGCCACACTTCATAAGATGTCTCTAAGCCAATTATTAAGCCTAGTATATTCTCGGTTACAGCTCCACTTATCCATGAAGATACTAGCTGATCTGTTTTTATCCAGTCAGTATATTCTGGATTAACAACCTCAACTTCAACACCTCCAACTATATTCTGCAGCATTTGAGTAGGTGGTGTAACATCACCATTAACAAAACCAAAGAGTTCTTGGCTTTTCAGAAACCTACAGATCTGAGCTTGCCATAGAAGAAAGTTGTCTTCGGCAAGTTTTATAGTGACAAAGTTCGAAATATTAACATGTATAGGGAAAGGATACTTCGATGCTCTTATTGCCATTGATATACTCTTTTCAATTATAGACGAATCAAGATAGCAATTTTGACTATGAAAACCTAACAGAGTTACCGTGATACAGTAATCTGTATGGCTTCAGATTCTTCTTGCTCGATCAATCAAGTAGCTGCTAAGTGAATCCTTTTTAGCTGAGATGATCGACCTGCTCTGATACCATGTAGAAGATGCATTCATACAGAAGATTCAACAATGCTGAAGCTCCTGTTATGGTGAACTCGAATCACACAGAAAATAGGAAAGTATAGATGTAGGGATTGAGATTGATCAATGCACAAATCTGTATATACTCTTCTGTATTTGATCTCAATGTACATCAAGATCTTTACAACAATTGAAAGAAAAACTCTCTGTATTCTTATCAATTTCTCTCTCTCTCTCTAGCTTTATGCGATAACTGGAAGAATGAATTCTACACAAGTAAATGACTATTCTTCCTTACTTCTCTCTTTCTCATTACGGAGCTTTATATGGAAAGGGAAGACTTAACAGAAAACCAACTAACTTCTGTTTTACTCTATAACTAATCACCGACTTCATGTATCTCCATAGGAATCCGCAACCACGATCCTTGTTTATCTTCTTTGACTGCTTTTCCATCGTTGATCATCATCTTTATTACTTTGATCTTAGCCATCCATTTCTAATGATTTTCTTCTTGTTTTATCAGCCTTCGCAGGATCCTCTGTTTTGCTACACCGTCTGCAGTACCAGCACCAGCTTCATCTTCTGCCTGGTGATATATATTCCTAACACAATTCCTCAGAAGATTGGATTTCCTCAGGAACAGCATTATGCGATGAAGATTTCAACAAAGAGTCCAACAAGTTACAGTGATCTCTCAGATAACAAATTTCGTTTTCTGCCCAAACCTGAACCAAAAATACAGTGAATGATGCAACAAAACATGAAGAAAATAAGAAAAACAAACTACACAAAATGTGACCGAACAAAGAAAACATAGGAGAAACGCACATGTTTTGTGCACAACAGAGTCAGTAAATCTAAGAGTGCCTTTAAAATAAAATAAAAAATCGCCCGAGGCTATCCACGTAAGGAAGACCAGTATAAAGGTACCCAAAAAAAAGAAAAAAATCCCTAATTCCATCCCTGAGCTAGAACAATACAAGAATACTCTCTGGTATAGAAAGGAGAGAGAAAAATTCGTGAGCAAGAGGTTTCTCGTATAGAAGAGCGAGAGATTGAGAGAGGAGCCGCATGTGAGAGTTTGAGCGAGGGAGGGTAGTTAGAGGGAGAGACTGCCGGCCACCGCGCCAGCATCGCGGCCGACGACCCGCTGCCGGGCCTCCTTGCCAGCGCCAAGGCTCCGGTAAGCTTCGACCCTGTTCTTGGGCATGCCAGGCCGGAGCTCGTGGCCTTCCGGCTTACACGAACTCCGGCCCCGACCGTCCTTCGTTTGGCTGTCGTGTGGGTCGTTTTTTCATCTGGCGAGAGACTCGGCTCGTGTTTGAGTCTTGGTCGAGCCAAAAACCACTCATTTCAGTAGCGTACCCCGAATGAGATCTAGTTTTGTCTCGTTGTTTTGAGCAGAAGACGAGTCGTCCGGGCATCGACCCGTTGAGTCGAGGCTTGCCTGTGATTTCTAGCGTTCCAGGCGTGGCTAACGGCACTCGACCCGCGGCCACCCCCGTGGCGGCGGCCCACGGAGGCTGCGGGTCTCTTTTGTTCCGGCATACGAGCGACGACCGTCGTGGCTGTGGCAGAGGTGCCGCTGGACGGACGAGGGCCGAGCACTAGGCTAGGGGTTCTATTTTCCTGCGTCCTCAAAGAGTCCTTTGTGTGCGCGTGCGCGCGCGCGGGGCTAGTTCCTGGAGGAGCCCCATCTTCCCTTCAACGTGCAGCTCCTTTCAAAACACGAAGGAAACCATGGCGGCTGCACTCTTAGGGAAAAGAACGTCTTTGGGCATAGTAAAAGAAAAGACTACGGCTCCGTTCATTTTACAGGGAAAACAACTGCCAGAAATATATTTTTTGGATTTTTCAGTATTTGTTTCATCGGAAATGAATTAGTCAAAGAAAACATTTCATGTCATTGGAAAAAAAACACCTTCAAAAGTATGAAAAAAGTTTTTCTATTCGAGCTCACCGATCCGCATCTTGGTCAGTCACTGAGCAAGTAGCCATGACTATGCAGGCGGTGGTGGAGTAAGGAGGAGCAAGGGAAAAAGAAAAAAAGTTTTAAAAGATGCGATTGTTTAAAAATAAAAAATTATTAAATTATTAATTTAAAATATATATGTAAAAATTAAAATTAAAATTTTTGGTCAATTAAAAATTAAAATTCAATTTCTTTGGTAATTTTTCCCTGAAAATCAAATTAGAATAGTGGAAAATATTTTCTATATCATTTTTAAATTTTAACTGAACACCAAATAATATCTTTATTTTCTTGAAAAATGGCTTTCTAAAGAATATTTTTCACCAAATGAAGCTTATATTCTCCATTGTTTTCTTTTTTTTTTTTGTCCTTTTCTCTCAAAACTACCTTTGGCTCACTTCCCTTTCCTTTTACACGGGCACAAGGCGAAGAAGCGTGCTCCTCCCTTTTGTCTTTCAGTGGGTGGGAGCCCCTCTTTTTTTTTTTTTTTTTCTATGCAGTAAATCACTTTGAGGTGAATCTCCCAAATAGCTCAAATTCGAGACCTATATTTAATAGTAATTCTATCTACATGCATTTTTTTTTGCTTTTGACCTCTAAAAATTCGGAGGGGAAATATAATCTAGGAAAGGAATACATGAACATTGGTGGGCACTATGCCATTTAACAATTTCGTTTACTAATGTCATATTACCCTCAACATGCAATTAGTAGGAAAAGCTTAAATAGGATAAAGTGGAATTGCTAACAAGTTTTGTGACATATTGACAAGCAAAATCATATCATGAGTAGAGCTGAGCAACACTAAAATTACAAAATGACATGATTTGCACTTATCATGCTGTTTAATCGACAGCTTGCCTAGACAAGCTTGAAATTGAAGAAAACAAAATATTGGCTACTGGGAGAAACAAGCCAACCACAAGATGATTGTGCTTAAACAAGAAAGCAAGAACTTCACGAGATCAACAAAGGATTGGACTGATTGATGTAGAGAACAGGCTTGTTATGCTCTTCTCAATCTCCTCCTCAACTTAGCTGCCTTCACTACAATAATTACATAGACCATGTCTATTTTACGATCCACATAGTTGAAGTAGACGCGTCTCCAATTCTTCTTGTACACCAAAACGACAATAACTCCCCAAAACCCAGTCGCAAACCCAATCATTATGACTATGTAGAACATCACCTTTTCAAACTTACCTTCTTCATTAGGATCTTCTTCTGACACTCGAGGGGCCTCAGCACCGGGGCATTTCTTTTGTAGAGGATCGCCACAAAGTAGAGGATTGTCGGCATAAATAGAAGGATCATCAAGGGTCTGGATTTGATTTCCTTTGGGAATTGGCCCTGTGAAGTTGTTGTGAGACAAGTTTAGTTTGCTCAGTGATTTAAACATAGAAAAGCTCTGTGGGATTGTTCCTGAAAGATGATTATTCGAAAGATCAAGTGACTCAAGCCATTTCATGTGTCCAATCATAGTTGGGATGCCTCCAGAAAGAAAGTTGTGAGATAAGTTCAAGCCTCGTAATTTGGAGAACAAGGTAAGCTCTTCAGGGATTTGCCCAATAAATTTGTTGCTTGATAGATCCAAATTGACCATAAGTCGTAGAGCGAGTCTTGAGTAGTCAAGGTCTATCCCCTTCACAACCTGCTCCACATGCTGTTTATTCCAAAAATATGGAAAGAAGTCACCACGCCTCAACTCATCCATGGAATATTCAGGCTCATAAGTAGGGGAAAGCGCACTGCCTTCATCTACGTTTTTGGGTAATTTCATACCTGTCATATTGCCAAGACAATTTGGAATCGTTCCCCTTAGATTGTTCACTGCTAGGTCCAATATTCACAATGCAGGAAGTGAGCATAGTTGTGAAGGAATACTGCCATTGAACATGTTTTCTCGCAATCTTAGAATCTGTAGAAATTGAAAGCTTGGTCCAAACCAATGTGGAACACTTCCGAAGATTTTGTGCTCACCAAGATCCAAAACTAGCAAGTTCTTGCAATAGTTCATAGTCACAGGAATTTCTCCCTGGAGACTATTGTTGCTCAAGTATATTGACGCAAGCATAGTTAGATTTCCCAAAGAACTCGGTATGACTCCAGACAACTTGTTGGACGATAGATCAAGGAGACTCATAGGGTGCACCTTCCAACAATCAGGGATTTTGCCAACTAATTCATTCCTTTCAAGGTGCAACTCGTCTAAAAATTCCATCTGGCATAATGAGGTTGGTATTGGACCACTTAATAGATTATCATTCAGATTCAAGTAAGTCATCTGAGGCATCGCTAGGCCAATATCTTGCGGAATAGGTCCTGAGATTAAGTTTTGGGAGAGATCTAACAAGGATGGGTTAACAGGAAATTTCGGCAAAGATCCATTTATTTGGTTGTAAGAGAGATCCAGGGAGTCGAATGACATGAGACCTAGCCAATCAGGGAGAGCTCCTATGATGGATGAGTTGGACAGCAGTATCCATTTTGCATTGACTTGTGTTTTTATCCATTGTGGAAATTCCTTTCTGAAATCGCAAGACATCATCACAATGTAAGACAGATTGAAGGGTGGTTTCCAATTGGAATCCACCTCGAAAGTTAAATAGTTGTTGCTGATATCTAAGCTCTCTAGCTTCGAGAGGTTGGCGAAGTGGATTTCGGATACTATTCCTCTCAAGGAATTTCTTGAAAGATAAAACCTACGAAGATTTTGAAGTTGCCCGAGACTATGTGGAATGGTGCCATTTAGAAGATTGTTACTGAGATCTAAAGACCCTAAGGCTTGCAATCTTCCTAATGCCTCTGGAATATTCCCCGTCAATTGATTATGAGAAAGAGCAAGGTCTTCCAAACATAACCAACCACATGGTGGCGGGATGGTTCCATGTAATTGATTAGACGATAGGTCAAGCGAGGTCAAGTTTTTCAAGTGCACTAGCCAATCTGGCAAAGCTCCTTGAAGAGAATTATTTCCCATATCCAATAGCTCCAAGTTTATTCCAGTAAGCCCTAAAGAATTTCCCTCAACTGAAAATAACTCATCATGAAGTTCGCTATTCCTCAATGATAGTGATTCGAGGAATGGTTTGCTCCTTAGGAAAGAGAACAAACCTCCCTCAATGCTTTGCAAAAGATTCTCTTGCAGATTGAGATCGAAAAGACTTCTCAAGTTATCGAACCACCTTGGTACTGAAGAGTTGAAATGATTGTGTGAAAGATCGAGATGCCGAAGAGAAGTCGTGTTTTGAAATATAGTACTTGGGATGGGACCTTCGAAAGAATTCCATGAAAGATCCAGGTACAAAAGAGAAGTCATGTTTTGAAATAGAGTGCTTGGGATGGGACCTCGGAAAAAATTATCTGAAAGATCAAGGTACTGAAGATCAAGATGAGTAGGCAAGTGAAAGTCATAAAGCTAGCAGTATGATAGGCGTAAATGAGATAAAGATGGGAGTATATTGATCACCCACATGGGGTCTCCATATTTAGTAAAATTCAGGCCGCTCATGTCAAGGTACTTTAATGCTTGAAGATGGGAAACCCACTGAATGTCATCAACAGCACCCACGTGATTATAACTATGAAGATCGAGGACTTCCAACTGAGTGAGATTTCCCCATTCACTAGGAAAAGTTGCAAAACCAAAAGAGTAGGATAAATTAAGGTAACTCAATTGCTTCATCGAGCCGATATCATTGAGTATGTTCGCCTTTTGGAAATAGATCCCGCTCAACTCCAAGTAGCTCAAGTATCTCAAGGTCAGCAAAGAAGAGTTCAATTCACTGGCTGTGAAAGAAATTTGGCGAAATGGGAATTTGTATTCTGGTGTGATCTTGAGCATGACGACATGTCCATTTGCTCGGTCGCACTTTACTCCAGTCCATTGGCAACAATCTTCGCTGTTCCACGAAGAAAGGATGTGATCTGTGTTTGAGAGACTTTGTTTCAGCTGGAGTAGAGAATCCCTTTCGTCTTCAAAGCAAATTGAGGATGTGCTTCTATTTCTGCACAAGCATACATACACATGGTCTAAAATTAACAACAGACTTACTAGTACAAGCACTCTTACACTATCATGTTCCGCCATGAATGATGACGATATTGAAAACAAAAGGAATATGGCACATGAACGCCACTCGATTAGGCTTCAAGTTTTTGGCTTGGGTGTATTGTTCAAATTCTGACGATATTTAACTTATTGTCTATTGCTATAAGCCAAGCAATAGACAACAAGTTAACGAAGTCGTAGCTCGAAGATGTACGCACTTTGGTGGGGCTGGACTCAACAGCATTATTGCGGAGAAACTTCAGGCATGAACGAGTTTTGCAGTGCAAGACCCGCAAACACTAAGTCAAAGTCTTCAGGTCCATGTCGTCATAGCAACGACTTGGGTCTGTCTACATTCATCTGGTCGCATTTTCCTTTGTGTGAGTGCAAATTCAACACGGTTTTAAGTGCACCTAATTGAAACACTAGTCAAATGCTCATCATGGATTTTGAGAATGTATTCACATTTCTTTTAAAAAGTACATCTATGGGATGTTTATTATGCAGTAACGATGGAAAATAAGCAAGAGCATAAACTAAAACACAATACAATATTAATCAATTCTTATAAATCTCTTTTGGATCGAAAGATAGCTCTCTTAAATTTTCCTATTGATATCAATTGTTCATTGGACGATGACATGATAGTAGGAGAATTTTAAGGGCCAGGCAAATGGTGATATTTTACAAAATTGTTGTCAACTGTTATAAAAATTTTAACTAATATATAAAAGCGTGGTTTGATAATAAATTTTTGTATTACTCCCTATTGCGATCTTTTGAGACGAATGACATCCTTGAGGCATTTGGATGGATTATCAAGTGAACTTCTCTTGCGAGATGGACACTTGCACTTGACACAAATTCTCTCAAGTCCTATCAGTCGCAACATTATCTACACTTGATTGATTATGACAATTATTCTTGCTTCAAAATTAGCAACAGCCTCACAAGTAAATTGAAGTTAACTTAAAATGAATAATATGAAGAACTTGAGGAATTTGGCTTTGATTAAGGTAGGATTTCACTAGAAAATGTAAGTTACCATGTGATGAAGCTTCCTTAGTCGGAAGAAAGAGAAAAGTATTTCATCGGATTCATCATCTAATGTTGATCTGAGCAACACGTGTGCCCATGGTGATCCTTTGGCGAGAGCGCTAGTGACTACTACAGAAAACTTTAAAATCAACACGCGCAAAAGTCTGATCTTCAATTGTGCTCTATTATTGTGCCGTGAATCTTGACATGATAAAAACAGCTTTTCCCGCTTATTTAATAAGATGATGACGATGTTAAGAATGACAAGTTCTTCTTGTACACATAGGTTGAAATCCATCTTTCAACCCTCATGAATACGGCAATTCTTTATTATTGCATTTACAGGTGCATGTGACATTATTAACTTTCTCTCATCTTATATGGGAATCTAAATCTTATCAATAATCCGTCTCATGAGGCTTACTTCACATGGGAGATATATTATTCGTTAGATTAGATGTGGATTAGTTTCAGCAATGATAATTTAGCTAAATGCAAAGAGTAAGTGACCAAGCAGAGTTGTGTATTAAAGTGAGTGTAGTTTTGTTTATGCACTTTCCAGTTGTCCCTTGTGATCTCGCCCATCTTATACTTCCTGGAAAATGTAACCATTATCACTGTGGATTTCGATTGAAATGGGAAGTTACATGTTTCTTTCGATCGAAGTCTGATAAATTGAAAGTGTACAAATAACTCCCAGTCAACTCAACGATCATTGCTCCACATTTCAATTGGAAAATTTAGAATGGGAAGTCACATGTTCTTTCAATCAAAGTTTCTAAAATTGGAAGTCCACATATAACTCCAAGTCAACTCGACTTATCGCTCATGGCATGGTCTATTAATCTCATCCTCGGAGCTACCCATTGCAAGTAGCCACGGCTCACGATCATTGTTGTGAGTCAGGAGCACCAACACGGACGCACTTCGGTTAGGCTGGACCAACCGCATTATCGTGGAAAAACTTTAAGGTATGGCCAAGTTTTGCAATGCAAAACCTGCAAGCACCAAGTCAGAAAGTCTTGAGGTCCATGTCGTCATGCTATGCAACGACTTGGGTCTGTCCAAATTCATCTGGCTGTATTTTCCTTTGTATGAATGCAAATTCAAGCAGGGTTTGAAGTACGCCTAGTTCTTCTTTTTTTTTTTTTTTTTCGAAAATGGGATTGCTATTACTTTACTTAGCCAAGAGTTGAGTAAATACATCAAAAGCATCGGTGCATAATAAGTCTAGTAGAGCGGGTGGGGGATTAGACAACCAATTAATGGGGAGATAATTGAAACGACAAGCTTTTGCAAGCCAATCTGCTGGCCGGTTTGCATTTCTGTTGCAATGGGCCAAGGAAATATTTCGGAACTCCTGCAGTTTAGCTTGGGCCCGGTCCAGAAGAGGTTGCACCTACCAGTTCAGTTCAGTCAAAGACATTACCCCTTGCACGAGTGGAAGGCAATCTGAGTGTACTTGCAGAGAGAGTTCCGCTCAGTTAGAAAGGAGATCTTGGGTTTCGAGCAGAGTAAGAGCTTCCGCCTATGTTGCCAAAGAAGCCTCCACAAGTTTCGCAAGGCCATCAACAAGACAGACAGCCTCTGTAATCCCTACAAATGCACGCGATTGCAGCTCTGCTTTCACCCGGACGTGTTTCTTCTTCGACATCTGCTTCCGCTTCACTGTGTTGGGCAAAAGATGCATCGATATTGATTTTCATCATATCAGGGGGTGGAGGTTGCCATCGATCAGGTACTACTTCAGTCTCCTTTTCAATTACTTGTAGATGGTTCGAAGATCTGAGATTGTCATAGAGAGCTTTCGCCTGGAATAATGTTTGTTGCGGGTGTAGGGGACGGTGACCGAAGAGATGCTAGTTCCGGTTCTTCCAAATGCTCCAAAGAATAGCAACGACCTAGTAGAACTTCTTGGTATGGATGGGGTTGGTTTTGAGTTTGTATAACCAGTCGTCGAGCCGTGTTAACCCAAATATGGATATTTTAATCTGTAGGGGTGCGGCACTCCATATCTGAGTTGTCCATGGACAGAGCAGTAGAATGTGTTTAGTGGTTTCAACTTCCTTTTTGCAAATGGAGCATAAGGGATCAGGTACTATCTTCCTCCTGTATAAATTTTCCCTTGTAGGTAGAGCGTTGTGACATGCTTGCCAGAGAAAAAATTTGATTTTGGGAAGGGTTTGAGAATGTCAAATGTGTTTCTAGAGAGCTAGATTTGCATGATGCGATGAGGTTGTTGTTGTTGTTGTAGTATGTGTGCTTGTTGGATTATCTCTTGCTGTGAAGTAGCCACTTTTCATTGAATAAGTACCAGAGTTAGTATTCATCTAGACTAGCTTGTCTTTTGAATTGGGCGAACCGATAGGGGTAGCGAGTATTTCCCTCACGATTCTGTCATCAAACATCGACTCCACCCTCTATACATTCCATTTTCTAGTCCCTTGTTCTATTAGAACTACCACTTGTACTGGTTCATTTCTTGTTGCTAGGCCGCCTATAGGACCACTCTTTAACCATTTATCTGCTCTTATCGAGAGTTCTTTTCCATTCCCAACTGAATACATAATATGTGGAAGTATAGAATCTCTACCCTGAGTTATACTTTGCCAACCCCATGAAGGTCGGGAGCCTTTTCCAGCTTTCCAGAAATCACCTTGTGGATAATATAAACCCTTCATCACTTTGCTCAATAGGGACTAAGGATTTTGTGAAATGCGCCACGCTTATTTCCCCAGCATAGCTGTATTGAATGCTATTAGATCTTTAAAGCCTAAGCACCCCTCATCCTTTCTGAGTTTCAAGGATTCCCATTTCTTCCAGTGTATTCCAGCATTTCTACTATTCGTTTTCCACCAGAAATTAGCAATCCTCCTCTCAATAGCTTTGCATATAGAAATAGGGATCTTGAAGATGGACATAGTATATTGAGGGATAGCTTGTACCACTGATTTTATTAAAATCTCCTTTCCCACTTTTGATAACAAATTTTCCTTCCAACTTTCTAGCTTCCCGTTAACTCTCGCTAGGATCCAAGTGAACATGTCTTTCTTCGATGAGCCCCAATCCGAGGTAATCACTAAGTATTTTCCTGCTTTCTCAATTTTTGGAACTCTCAATTCAGTGGCCATGTTCCTCCTCAAAGTAGTATGGCAGCATTTGCTGAAATATATGCCAAATTTATTGAGATTAATGGCTTGACCAGAAGCGAAGCAATATTCATGTAGGATAGCCGCCAGGTTTTGGCACTCTAGGATTATGCCACTAAGGAAGAAAATAGAGTCATCCACAAATAACAAATGTGAGAGAGTGGGGCAGCTGTTGTTCATATTAATTTCTCTAAGTGTGCCATCTTCCACTGCTTTTTTCATCATGGAGGATAGAACATTAGCCACTAATATAAAAAGACATGGGGATAGTGGGTCACTTTGTCGAATCCCTCTTATTGCCTTGAAAAAAGGTAGAGACTCCCCATTAAAATTTACACTGAAAGTGACTATTGAAACACACTACATCACCCAATGTACCCATTGTTCGCAGAATCCCATTTTAGTTAAGCATGCTCTTAGGAAATCCCATTCAATCCGGTCATACGCCTTCTACATATCTAACTTTAAGACCGCTTGGAAATTCTTTTTCCTCTCCCAAGTTCATAGTCTATGAAAAACTTCTTTTACAATCTATATGTTGTCTTGTATTTGCCTTCCCCCCACAAAAGCACTCTGTTCTTCTACAATGAGGTGTGGTAGCAAAGGTTTTAATTTGTTAGTTAGCACTTTAGAGATGATTTTATAAATAAAATTACAAAGGCTGATAGGGCGAAACTATTCCAGCTTTTCTGGATTTGGAATTTTGGGAATAAGGGTTATAAGTGTTCTGTTCATGTCGGGATTAAGGTAGCCAGTAGTGAAAAAGTTCTGTATTTCTGTAAAGATATCCTGACAAATATCTGGCCAATGCTTCCTGAAGAAAAGTCCATGCATGCCATCTGGTCCAGGAGCTTTATTGATTCCTAATTGTTGCATAGCTTCCGTGATCTCAAGGCCTCGCTGACTCATAGAGCTTTTTGAAATATGTACCCGTTATCTCTTTCAACTGCTGTTCCTCATGCACCCAAATATCTTCTGAATTTTTTAGCAATGAAATTTGGTTTCTGGTTCTCCTCTGAATGGTTGTGGCATGGAAGAATTTTGTATTTTTATCCCCCCCCATTTAAACCAATTAATTCCGGACCGCATTCCCCAGTACATTTCTTCTTGTCGCCACAATTGATCCATTTCTTTTGTCAGTTCCTTAGCTGCCTTGCTTTCTTGAGAAACTCCCGTGCTGTTCATTAAGGGTTGCAGTTCACTATTCAACCAAGTAATCCTCTTTTTAGCATTAGTGAATCTGTTCTGACTCCATGTTAACAACTTTTTTGACACAATCTACAGTTTCTCCACCACATTTAGCTGCTGGAAGTCAGATTTAGCCCAAGTGTCCCTGACAAGATTCACACATTCCTCCTCCTCTGCCCAGAAGGCTTCATATTAAAAGCTCTTCCCCTTCCTTTTTTTTTTTTTTTCAGTGGGCTAGTCGAAAGAATGATTGGGGTGTGATCAAAACCAATGGCTGGTAAAGCTATACATTCTGCTGTGAGATAGTTAATACGTCATTTTGAACTACATAATACTCTATTGAGACGCTTCTTGACCAGATTTTCTCCTTCTCTGTTATTTGTCCAGGTGTAAGCACACCCCTTACATTCCAAATCCAACAAAGAACATTAATGGAGGAAGTCTCTAAAGGCAGCAAGCCAGTAGTTTCTTGCTCTTTTCTTTCCCACTTTTTCCCAGTGATATAGGATTTCATTGAAATCGTTCATACACAACCAGGGCAAATGATAGCATAGACTCTCTCTGTGAATATTCTCCCATAATAGAATTCTCTCCTTAAATTCATTCAGAGCATGTACAAATGAGATGTGCATGCGCTGGTTGTTGGCTTGTAGTTGGCATTGGGTGAATATAACGTGTTCCGTAAAAGAATCAATGGATAGGAGTACCTGGTCATCCCAAAAAATTACTAAACCCCCTGCTATACCTTCCGGATTCACTAAGAAACAATGCTGAAAGTTAAGTCTCGTCATAATCTTAACACCTTTTGCTCCTGATTTTTAGTTTCCATAATAAAGATAATATTGGGCATTTCTTGAGTCACTAAGACTCTCAAAGCTTGAACTGTCAAGGGAGTGCCCAGCCCTTGACAATTCCAGCTTAAAATCTTCATAGATGAGTCAGTGGCTTATTAGGGCTAGTCACCAGAGCCCACTAAGCAAACTTGTTTGCCACACATATAAGGGTCTCCACTAGCTGAGTAGTGTCAACCATTGCTGTCTTTGATGTTTATGCACCATAAGAGCATAATCTTTTTTCCTTTTTTTGATGAGGAAAGTTTGGCATTTTAGTTTTATCCCTTATTGGACCTTTTTCCCCCCACTAAATTATCAACCATTTCTGCTTCAACTTCCTTTATCTGTTCCTGATATAGCACCATGACAGATTCATCATCAAGGCAGCTACTTCCTCGTTTCTAGGGGCCCTTCTCTTCCAAGAGTACTAGTGCTTGAGAAGAAAAAGTATGGTTGCATTCCTTTGAGTGTGAGTTTTCCGCATTGCTCAGCTCACCAAGTTGTTGGGTTTGCTGCATAAGCTGGTCATGTTGCTGCTATTCTGTTTCAGGGGCCGGCGGAATGGGGGTTTCAGGCACACTCTACTCTCCTTCTTGCTGTAACTCTTGTTTTCCATTAAAAAAAAAAAAAATCCATATAGACTAAGCTCCCGCGCTTCCGCTCTTAGCCAATGTCCAAAACGACTTGATAAATTCTCTATTAGCCCTAACTCCTCATATGGTATTTCTTTACGTAAAGTAGCATAATGCCCGATTCTACCACATGAATAACAATAGTGCGGGAGTCTTTCGTACTTAAACTCTACCCACAATCTTTTGCTATCAAGATTCACAAGAACACCAGTTTTTAGGGGATTTTCCAAATTCAACTTAACTCTGGCCCTGCCAATCTTGTAATTACTATTCCTTTTTGCTTCTAATTTTACCTCTACTACATCTTCGATTTTGGATGCAATTTCCCTGACAACTTCATATGTTACTCTCCCGAAGGGTAGGCCAAAGAAGTTCACCTAGAAATCACAGTGGTTAAATTCATAGCAAATGTCAGGGGTGTCAGGTTGCACTGCTTTAGAACTAATAAATTACTCGAGAATGACCACGGCCCAGAATCTAACACTCTATATTTTTCAGCCTCCAACTGCAAAGAAAAGGAAAAGTATCCAGGCTCTATCACGGCACAAGTAAAATTTTCATTTAGCCAAGCTTTTTTCATCGTGCTGATAAATGCATTAAAGTTCACATTAGGTTTATTGAAAAACTTCCCAAACAGTGTTTTCCAGCATACTTGCAAATTTTCTTCGGAAATTTCACCTGTAATATTGACCACATCTTCCTCAGACCATAGATTGCCCAAATTCTTACAGAGGGCCGCCAACCTCCTCTCTTCTTCATACTGATCTGCCATCTTCCTGTCTACAGTAACAGGAACGAAATAGTGAAAGTAAGCTGGCCTGAATGTTTTGGAACCAACTGATATGGGAAAAGGAAATCCAATGTGGTTGAAGAGAGCTCTGGGTTTGCAAGTGAAGACAGAAGGAAGTCAGCACCAAATGGATGATGGTAGTGGGCAAGGCGATCGGGAGTGGTTTTTGCTGAGGATCGGGGTAATAAACTCGCTATGGGAACGATGGTGGGATAATGGATCTTAGGGCTCCTCTTGTAGACAGTAAGAGGATTCTAATTTGGTCGAGTTAGAAAAAGGAATGGGGTTAGGGTTTTTCACCCATCCTTGAACTCCAAATCGGTGGTACTGGGATGGAAGAAAGGTGGAATGAAGGAGGGATGGGTGGCAAGGTTTCAATTCCTGCTGATGCAAGACTAACCCGAAAGGTAGGAGGATGATACTCAGACGGTAGGGAGGAATCTCCATTGTCGGAGAAGATTGCAATTGCTATATTAAAGAAAAGCAAGTACGCCTAGTTCAGCCACCACTCAAATGCTCATAATGGATTAAGTATTCACGTTTCTTTTAAAAAGTGCGCCTATGGGATGTTTACTATGAAAGAACGATGAAAATTAGCAATACAATATTAATTGATTCTTATGAATCTTTTATGGGACGAAAGATCACTCTCTTGAATTTTCCTATTGATAGCAATTGTTTACATGAGGATGACAAGACAGTAAGAGAATTTTAAGAGCCGGACAAATAGTGATATTTTACAAGATCATTGTCAACTGTTATACAAATTCAAACTATTAAATGAAAGTGTGGTTTAATAACTAAATATTCTATTACTCTATTGCGACCCTTTAGAGATGAACGACATCCCTGAGGCGTTTGGATGGATTATCAAGTGAACCTCTCTTGTGAAATAGGCACTCACACTTGACATGAGCTCTCCCAAGCCTTATCGGTTGCAACATTATTTACACTTGATTGGTTATGGCATTTATTCTTGCTTTAAAATTAGCAAGAACCTCACAAATAAATTGAAGATAAACTTAAAATGAGTGATATGAAGAAATTGAGGAATCTGGCTATGATTAAAGTAGGATTTCACCGGAAAATTATAAGTTGCTACATGATGGAGCTTCCCTAGTCGGAAGAAGAGAAAAGTCTTTAATTGGATTCGTCATCTGATGTTGATCTGAGCAACACATGTGCCTATGGCGGTCCTTCGGTGACTGCACTGGTGACCACTACAAAAAACCTTTGCAATCAAGTCTTTCAAGTTTCTTGTTCCAACTGTGCTCTATTATTGTGTTGGGGGCTCTTCATTTGATAAAAATGGCTTTTCCCACTTATTTATTAAGATGATGATGATGTAGAGAATGATGAGTTCTTGTTGTACATTTTGGTTGAAATTCATTTTCCAACCCTTGTAAATACGGTAACTCTTTATTGTTGTATTACGGGTCTTGTTCCATTGATTCTTAGAAACTCATGCCAATGATGACGGCATCGAATAGCTAATGTGATCCTTTAGCCTATATAACAAGAGTCAAACCCTCAGAATGCTTCTCATTTGGTAACGATTTATTGACGTGTAAGTGACATTACCAACTTTTTCTCATCTCATATGGGATTTTTGATCTTATAACTAATCCATCTCATGAGAAGTACTTCACATGGGAGATGGATTATTTGTTAGATTAGATGTGGACTAATTTCAGCGATGATGATTCAGCAAAAGTCTGAAGAGCAAGTGATCAAGCAGAGTTGTGTAATCACACAAGTGTAGATTTGTTTCTACACTTTCCACAGGTCCCTTGTGATCTAGTCTATCTTATGAGTCAGGGAAAATGTATCCATCATCACCGTGGATTCCATTTATAAAAATAGAATGGGAAGTTACATGTTTCTTCCAATTGATGTTTGGTAAATCGAAAATCTACAAATAACTCCCAGTCAATCAATGAATCACTCGTTGCATAGTCTCTTATCTCATCCTCACTATCATACAGCTTCAATTTGAAACAGAGCAAGTGCTTGGCTTTTCCCCCCGGCTAAAGCCAAGCAATAGGTGACACGTTAACGAAGTCGCAGCACCAACGGCATTATCGTGGAAAACCTTAGGTATAGCCAAGTTTTGCAGTGCAACCCGCAAGCACCAAATCAAAAGTTTTGAGGTCCTTCCAATAAATGCAAATTCTGAAGTATGTCTAATCAACCACCCACTCAAATACTCATCATCGAGACTTGGTTATGTAAATTTTTATCTATAGTACGTTATCCGCACTTTTCCTCCTTTGATAAAACGGTGTTTCATGTAATCTTTTCTAACGTTCATCCCTAAACATGCAAAACTACATGACCACACATAAAGGCGCAAGCAATAAAATGAAATCAGTCATAACAAAACAAATAAATGGATGAAATGATAAGACCCTAAGCCAAATCTGGTAACATTATTCAACGTCATATTATAAAGCCCCGGGATACGACCTCGTCAAATATACATGAAAGGAGAGTGAATATGCAAATGTGATATGCTATGTAAATAATGCACTAAACAACGTATATTCTTAAAATGAGCTAATCGACATGGAAATATTTAACATTGTGCAATAAAAAATGCAATGTAATCATAAATCTAAATTTCATTAAATGCACCCCTAGACATATTTCTGTAAATTTTTAATGAACATCCAATCAAAAATTACTAGCAAGCAATATATAATTTTTATCTTTTCCAATTTATGACATACGCCCTATCGAAATAAACATGCAAATATAGCAATTAAATGAAACTTCAATTCATGGGAAGTCCCAGTTTTTCTACGATGGGAATTGGGTGCATAGGAATGTCATGTAAAGAATATGTAAGATAGCATGATGCAAAGTCTTACTTGGGCATGACATGAGCGACTACTTTCGCATGAAAATGAATTCTCCACACTTGCGGTGGGATAACCTAAGCCGTAATCAATGAAGCTTGAAGAGAGTTATGAAGTTGGAATATGCGACTCTTGATTATTCATGAAAGGAGGTTCATATAAATGGTGGTCAAGATTTACGAAAGAGTAATTTTTGCATAATTATAAGCATTTGCTTTTAACTAAGAGTGCAAGTGCAACAAAAACAAAAGGCCTCTTGTGATATGAGCAAGCTCGAATTCATCTGTACATTCCTATGCACCTCTCTCTATTCCCCCTAGTTTTCAACAATAAACAGAACTTCTCTCTAACACCGATCCATTTTATTTGTCGGAAGATATCTGCAACACCTATCAAAAAGAAAAAGGAAACATTTCTGCTAAAAGAAGCTTCTCTCACAGGACGATGGCAGACAAGAAACACCTTTGCCCGATGCCTCTCACAGACGTTTCACGCCAACTTTGGCCATCCTTGTAACATTCAACCTGTGAAAATACCAGTCGAGGCATGAGCTAAACGATGCTCCAGAAGTAAATCGGATGAGCAGTTAATTGACAAATTTTGAGGACTCAGGGTCAATCCAATGCCTGGCTGTAAATTATACATGAATCATGACATAGAAAATGGAGGGAGGCAGAAAACTCACTGTGTCTACAATGCCTTCATCAGCCTTTACACCTCCAATTGCATATATCGACTCACTAAGGACAGAGGCAGCAGAATACCCTCTAGCGCAATTCATCGGTCCCAGCCATCCAGCAATCCAGGCGCGGATCATACACATCAACACTCGGAACCATTGAAGTTCCATCAAAACCACCCAAGGCATATCTATTGAAGGAGTACAGATAAGACACAATACTCAAGAAAACTGAAACTCGAAGTTGAGCAGAGTACAGTAAAGCTAGCTTTAATTAATTTACAGTTGAAACAATGACCAGCTAAATGAACAACTGGAAAAAAAAACTAATTTTGCAGTGCAGTCCTTTAATTATGTTAGCAGAACGGAAGAAGAAGGGAGACTACAAGGAATTTGTTTATTAGACTTACATTGTGGGAAAATACTTAATACACAAGAAGCACAGACGTGAAACAGTATCATGTCCAGGTCAAGGGAGAATATAACATGTTTTTCCAGCATCTACAGGCAAATATCATCAAATAAAATTGAACAGCTGGCATCAAAAGGAACATACGGGTATACGTACAGTTTTTCATTCAGCGAGACCAGTGAATGGCAGCCCCTCTTTTGGTCAAGCTTCCAATTTTGGCCCAAGAATGTTCTCTTGGGTCAAATCTTTCAGCCGAACTGAAATAAATCAGCAGAGGAAAAATTACCAACTCTCTGCTGTAGCTAACTCTGATGTAAAAGATTTCATATGCCATGCAAGAAATATATAGATTCTTCTCCTTTATTGTGAGGATTATTAGGTCTACAAGGGTATTTTTGAAGTTCCAGATATGTAAGAGATATGGACATAAAAATAACTTGAATTTCACCAGTAAAGGTTTCTTAGGGTAAAATTGCAAAAGCACTAGTGTTCATATGAGGAATGACCCTGCCATTTTCCATCAGCTGCAACAACATATGAAGGGTTAATCACACGCCAGATACTTTCACAGGTTGCACGGAAGTTGACAAGAATGCCCCCGGAAAAGTAAATCAACTCGTGTACTTGGATTTATAAGGAAAAAAAGATAACAGTCAGTCAAGAGAGTCACAAGAATGATCGACCACTTCAAATCACAAGATAAAAGGTTGATGAACCAACAGCATTATTGTGGAAAAATTTAGGTATGGCCAAGTTTTGCAGTGCAAGACCCGCAAGCACCAAGTCAAAAGTCTTGAGTTCCTTTCAAAAAATGCAAATTCTAAAGTATGTCTAATCAGCCAGTCGCTCAATTACTCGTCATGGAAACTTGGTTGCGTAAATTTTACCTATAGCTCATATCGGTAACTTTCCTCCTTTGATGAAACGGTGTTTCATACAATCTTTTCAGACATGGCAACACACAAGGGTGAAGGCAATAAAATGAAATCAATCAATGATAAAAAAAAAAAAAAAAAATAGCAGAAATGATAAGACATTGAGCCAATTGGATAATATTATCTTATTGATACCTAAATTTTGACTAAATATTTAAAGATAACTTGCATAGAAAATTAGAGATCAATTTGACCTTACCCAAAAAAAAAAAATTACATTGAATAGCATGTCATATTGGCATTAAGAACATTTGCATTAACCAAGTTTTTTTATTTTATATTTTATATTTTATATTTTATATATTTTTAAACGTAATGGCTTGGGGCTGGGCCTGACCCGAGCCCCTTTTCTTTCCCCTTCGTCTGGGTCGGGCCCATTTCCTTTTAATTTCTCCCCAGCCGGGCCCCTTCTCCGTTCCCCACCTTCCTTCCTTCTTCCTCTCCTGCACCTCTGCGCACGGACACCCTCCGCAGAGCAGCCAAGGGGAGGCCTGGTCGACTTGCCCAGAACCGGTGGCCGAAACACCTCCGTCGATTGGGCTCCTCGCCTGTAAATACCTGGGCCTCAAGTTCGTTTTGGGTTGGGGCGAGGGACGCAAAAGGAGAGAGAAAAATTCGTGAGCAAGAGGTTTCTCGTATAGAAGAGTGAGAGATTCGAGAGAGAGGAGCCGCATGTGAGAGTTTGAGCGAGGGAGGGTAGTTAGAGGGAGAGACTGCCGGCCACGCGCCAGCATCGCCGCCGACGACCCGCTGCCGGGCCTCCTTTCCAGCGCCGAGGCTCCGGTAAGCTTCGACCCTGTTCTTGGGCATGCCGGGCCGGAGCTCGTGGCCGTCCGGCTTACACGAACTCGGGCCCCGACCGTCCTTCTTTTGGCTGTCGCGTGGGTCGTTTTTTTCATCTGGCGAAAGTCTCGGCTCGGGTTTGAGTCTTGGTCGAGCCAAAAACCACTCATTTCAGTAGCGTGCCCCGAATGAGATCTGTTCGATAAAATGCCCGAATGAGGTCTAGTTTTGTCTCGTTGTTTTGAGCAGAAGTCGAGTCGTCCGGGCATCGACCCGTTGAGTCGAGGCTTGCCTGTGATTTCTAGCGTTCCAGGCGTAGCTACCGCCACTCGACCCGCGGCCACCCCCGTGGCGGCCCACGGAGGCCGTGGGTCTCTTTTGTTCCGGCATACGAGCGACGACCACCGTGGCTGTGGCAGAGGTGCCGCTGGACGGACGAGGGCCGAGCACTAGGCTAGGGGTTCTATTTTCGTGCGTCCTCAAAGAGTCCCTTGTGTGTGCGTGTGCGCGTGCGGGGCTAGTTCCTGGAGGAGCCCCATCTTCCCTGCAACCTGCAGCTCCTTTCAAAACACGAAGGAAACCATGGCGGCTGCACTCTTAGGGAAAAGAACGTCTTTGGGCATAGTAAAATAAAAGACTACGGCTCCGTTCATTTTACAGGGAAAACAACTGCCAGAAATATATTTTTCATATTTTTCAGTATTTATTTCATAAAAAATGAATTAGGCAAAGAAAATATTTAATTCTATTGAAAAAAACACCTTCAAAAGTGGAGAAAAAGTTTTCCAATTCGAGCTCGCCGATCCACATCTTGGTCAGTCGCCGAGCAAGTAGCCATCGCCTACGCACGCAGTGATGGAGGAAGGAGGAGCAAAGAAAAAGAAAAAATTTAAAATTTAAAAAAATGCGATTCTTTAAAATTAAAAAAATAATTAAAATAAATTTAAAAATATATAAAAAAATTAAAATTAAATTTTTTTGGTCAATTAAAAAATTAAAATTTGATTTCTTTAGTAATTTTCCTTGAAAATCAAATCAGAATAGTGGAAAATATTTTCTATATCATTTTCAAATTTTAACAGAACACTAAAAATATCTTTATTTTCTTTAAAATTGGCTTCTAAAGAGTATTTTTCGCCAAATGAAGCTTATATTCTCCTTTGTTTTCTTTTTTTGTCCTTTTTCTCTCAAAACTCCCTTGGGCCCACTTTCCTTTCCTTTTACACGTGCACAAGGCGAAGAAGCATGCTCCTCCCTTTTGTCTTTCAGTGGGCGGGAGCCTCTCTTTTTTTTTTCTCCATGCGGTAAATCACTTTGAGGTGAATCTCGCAAACAGCTCAAATTCGAGACCTACATTTAATAGTAATTCTATCTACATGCATTTTTTTTTCTTTTGACGCCTAAAAATATAGAGGGGAAATGTAACCTAGGAAAGGAATATATTGAACATCAGTGGGCACTATGCCATTAACAATTTCGTTTACAAATGTCATATTACCCTCAACATGCAATTACTAGGAAAAGCTTAAATAGGATGAAATGGAATTGCTTACATGTTTTGTGACATTGACAAGCAAAATCATATCATGAGTAGAGCTTAGCAACACTAAAACTACAAAATGACATGATTTGCACTTACTGCGCTGTTTAATCGACGGCTTGCCTGGACAAGCTTGAAATAGAAGAAAACAAAATATTGGCTACTAGTAACTACTCACAAGGAGAAACAAGCCAACCACAAGATGATTGTGCTTAAACAAGAAAGCAAGAACTTCATGAGATCAACAAAGGATTGGACTAATTGATGTAGAGAACGGACTTCTTATGCTCTTCTCAATCTCCTCCTCAACTCGGTTGCCTTCACTACAGTAATCACATAGACCATGTTTGTTTTACGATCCACATAGTTGAAGTAGACGCGTCTCCAATTCTTCTTGTACACCAAAACTCCAATAACTCCCCAAAACCCAATCGCAAACCCAAGCATTATGACTATGTAGAACATCACCTTTTCAAACTTACCTTCTTCTTCGGGAGCTTCTTTTGACACTTGAGGGGCCTTAGCACCGAGGCATTTCTTTTGTAGAGGATCACCACAAAGTTGAGGATTGTCGGCATAAATGGAAGGATCATCAAGGGTCTGGATTTGATTTCCTTTGGGAATTGGCCCTATGAAGTTGTTTTGAGACAAGTTCAGTTTGCTTAGTGATTTAAACGCAGAAAAGCTTTGTGGGATTGTTCCTGAAAGGTGATTATTCGAAAGATCAAGTGACTCGAGCCATTTCATTTGCCCAATCATAGTTGGGATGGCCCCAAAAAGAAAGTTGTGGGATAAGTTCAAGCCTCGTAATTTGGAGAGCAAGGTAAGCTCTTCAGGGATTGGCCCAATCAATTTGTTGCTTGAGAGATCCAAATTGACCATAAGTCGTAGAGCAAGTGTTGTGTAGTCAAGGTCTATCCCCTTCATGACCTGCTCCACATGCAGTCTCTTCCAAAAATTTTGACCAAGGCCAGCAGGCATCGAGTCATTCACGGAAGGTTCAACCTCATAAGCAGGGGAAAGTGCATTGCCTTCATCTACGTTTTTGGGTAGTTTCATACCTATCATATAGCCAAGACAATTTGGAATCATTCCTGTTAGATTATTCACTGCTAAGTCCAACATTCGCAATGCAGGGAGTGAGCATAGTTGTGAAGGAATACTGCCATTGAACATGTTTTCTCGTAGTCTTAGAATTTGTAGAAACTGAAAGCTTGGTCCAAACCAGTGTGGAACACTTCCAGAGATTTTATTCTCACCAAGATCCAAAACTAGCAAGTTCCTGCAATAGTTCATAGTCACAGGAATTTCTCCTTGAAGACTGTTCTTGCTCAAGTATATTGACCCAAGCCCAGTTAGATTTCCCAAAGAACTCGGTATGACTCCAGACAACTTGTTGGACGATAGATCAAGGAAACTCATAGGATTGACCTTCCAACAATCAGGGATTTTGCCAACTAATTCATTCCTTTGAAGGTGCAAATCATACAAAAGTTCCATCTTGCATAATGAGGTTGGTATTGGACCAGTTAAGAGGTTATCGTTCAATTTCAAGGAAGTCATCTGAGGCACCGCTAGGCCAATATCTTGCGGAATAGGTTCTGCGATTAAGTTGTGAGAGAGATCTAACATTTGCAGTTTAGAAGGAAATTTCGGCAGAAATCCATTTATTTGGTTGTAAGAGAGATGCAAGTAGTAGATTGACATGAGACCTAGCCAATCAGGGAGAGCTCCTATGATGGATGAGTTGGACAACAAAATCTCTTCTACATTGACTTGTGTTTTTATCCATTGTGGAAATTCCTTTTTGAAATCGCAAGACATCATCCCAATGTAAGACAAATTGAAAGGCGGTATCCAATCGGAATCCACCTCGAAAGCTAAATAGTTGTTGCTGATATCTAAGTACTCTAGCTTCGAGAGGTTGGCAAAGTGGATTTCGGAAACTATTCCTCTCAAGGAATTTCTTGAAAGATCTAACCTATAAAGATTTTGAAGTTGCCCGAGACTATGTGGAATGGTGCCATTTAGAAGATTGTTACTAAGATCTAAAGACCGCAAGCCTTGCAATCCTCCTAATGCCTCTGGAATATTCCCTATCAATTGATTATAAGAAAGAGAAAGTCGGTCCAAGCATAACCAACCGTATGATGGCGGGATGGTTCCATGTAATTGATTAGCTGATAGGTCAAGCCATGTCAAGTTTTTCAAGTGCACCAGCCAATCTGGCAAAGCTCCTCGGAGAAAATTATCACTTATATCCATTCGCTCCAAGTTTTTCCCAATAAGCCCTGAAGAATTTCCCTTAACTGAAAATAACTCATCATGAAGTTTGTTTGTAGTCAATGATAGTGACTTGAGGAATGGTTTGTTCCTTAAGAAAGAGAACAACCCTCCCTCAATGCTTTGCAAAAGATTGTCTTCAAGATTGAGATTGACAAGACTTCTCAAGTTATCAAACCACCTTGGTATTGAAGAGTTGAAAAGGTTCCCTAAAAGATCGAGATGCCAGAGAGAAGTCATTTTTTGAAATATAGCGCTCGGGATAGGACCTTCAAAAAAGTTTGCTGAAAGATCAACATGCCAAAGAGAAGTCA
The DNA here is from genome assembly GCA_014182885.2 of Eucalyptus caleyi. Lineage (NCBI taxonomy): Eukaryota > Viridiplantae > Streptophyta > Magnoliopsida > Myrtales > Myrtaceae > Eucalyptus > Eucalyptus caleyi. Next base: position 13,101,490 of record CM024466.2, on the reverse strand, counting down.
TGTTTTGAAATATAGCGCGTGGGATGGGACCTTTGATAAAACACCCTGAAAGACCTAGGTGCCGCAAAGAAGTCATGTTTTGACACATAGTGCTGGGGATGGAACCTCTAAACATATTCCATGAAAGATCAAGGTGTTGAAGAGAAGTCATGTTTTGGAATATAGTGCTTGAGATGGGACCTCTGAAAGAATTCGACGAAAGATCAAGGTGCCGAAGAGAAGTCATGTTTTGAAATATAGTGCTTGGGATGCGACCTCGGAAAAAATTCTTTGAAAGATCGAGGTACTGAAGATCAAGATGAGTAGGCAGGTGAAACTCATAAAGCCCGCAATATGATAGGCGTAAATGAGATAAAGATGGGAGTATACTGATCACCCGCATGGGGTCTCCATATTTAGTAATATTCAGGCCGCTCATGTCAAGGTACTTTAATGCTTGAAGATGGGAAACCCACTGAATGTCATCAACATCACCCATGTAATAATAACTATTGAGATCGAGGACTTCCAACTGAGTGAGATTTCCCCATTCACTAGCAAAAGTTGCAAAACCAAAAGAGTCGGATAAATTAAGGTACCTCAATTGCTTCATCGAGCCGATATCACTGAGTATGTTCGCCTTTTCGAAATAGATCCCGCTCAACTCGAGGTAGCTCAAGTATCTCAAATTCAGCAAAGAAGAGTTCAATTCACTAGCTGTGAAAGAAATCTGGCGAAATGGGCGAAATGGGAATTTGTATTCTGGTGTGATCTTAAGCATGACGACATGTCCAGTTGCTCGGTCGCACTTTACTCCATTCCATTGGCAACAATCTTTGTTGTTCCACGAAGAAATGATATGAGATGTGCTTGAGAGACTTTGTTTGAGCTGGAGTAGAGCATCCCTTTCGTCTTCAAAGCAAATCGAGGATGAGCTTCTATTTCTGCACAAGCATACACACGCATGGTCTAAAATCAACAACAGACTTACTAGTACAAGCACTCTTACACTATCATATTCCGCCATGAATGATGACGATATTGAAAACAAAAGGTATATGGTATGAACGCCACTGGATTAGGCTACAAGTTTTTGGCTTGGGTGTATTTTCGTTCAAATTTGAGAAGTTAAGCTCAAGTGGATTCTTAAGAGAAGACAAAAGGAATTTATAGAGAGAAAGGGAAGGAATTACAGTGAATGCCACCCATTATTGTTCTATATGGTCGTTTACCATGTATATCATGTGTTTGTAGTTTCATTTACCATCACGGTAAATGTAACCATCAATTATCAATTTTAAGGAAATGGGAAAGCACAAATTTTACTACTTGGAGCTTGTCATTTTAAGGAACATATATATAATATACTGTATGAGCTTGTCTTCTCACACATATTAAAGTATTCTCCATTAAAAAATTGTCCATCAGCATCCCAATGACTTGACTCCAAGTCGGCCGTCTCACAAAAAGTCAAAGTTGACATCGGCTCTCTAAAAATTTGTGCATGGACAGATGGGAGTACTTCAAAGATGGTCTTGCACAGTTGCTTTTCATCACCATTTCAGTGAACCGACGGAGTCAAGGCCTACATGGGCAACATGCATATGTCCCAAAATAATTGATGAGGCAGTAAGATGATTTCAAAATCGCATTTTCGAATGTATTAGCCAGATGGAAAGCCCACCATCGCCAATATCGAATATGGTTAGAATGTGTGCAAATTGGTATGGGTAAACATCACGCATAACCTTGAAAAATAAGAAATAAAATTAGCAAGAACCTCACCAATAAATTAAAGTCAAGCTTAAAACAAGTGACATGAAGAAATTGAGGAATTTGACTGTAATTTAAGTAGGATATCACCAGAAAATGGAAGTTGCCATGTGAAGAAGCTTCCCTAGTTGGAAGAAAAACGTCAAATTCATTGTCTAATGTTGATATGAACAACATGTGTGCCCATGGTGGTCCTCTAGTGACACCTCTAGTGACAACTACAGAAAACTTTGCAATCGGGACACGCAAAAGTCTGGTCTTTCAAGTCTCTAGTTCCAATTGGGCACTCTTACTGTGCTATGGGGATTGACTATATAAAATTGGCTTTTCTCGCTCATTTAATAAGGTGACAAATGCGTCGAGAATGACGAGTTCTTCTTTTTCATATTCGTTGAAATCCTTTTTTCATCCTTGCGAATACAATGACTCTCTATTATTGTATTGCCGGTCTTGCTTACGATTATATCAAATAGTTAATGTGATCCTTTAGCCTAAGACAACAAGAATCAAACCCTCAAAAGAAGTACTCATTTGGTGACAATTTAAGATGTATAAATGACATTACCGACTTTCTCTGGATCTTAGAATCGGGTCTATATTTAGGAAACAGAGCAAGTGCTTGGCTTTGATCCCTGCTATAAGCCAAGCAATAGACAACGTGTTAACAAAGTCGTAGCACGAAGATGCTCGGACTATGGTGGGGCTGGAATCAACTGCATTATTGTGGAAAAACATAGGTATGGCCAAGTTTTGCAGTGAAAGACCCGCAAGCACCCAGTCAAAAAGTCTTGACGTTCATGTCGTGACGACTTGGGTCTATCCATATTCATCTGGTTGCATTTTCCTTTGTATAAATGCAAATTCTGACGGGTTTTAAGCACGCCTAATTTAGCCACTACTTAAATGCTCATCATGGACTTTAATTCACATTTCTTTTAAAAAGTGTGTCTATGGGATGTTTATACGAAGGAACGATGAAAATTAGTAAGAGTACAAACTAAAATGCAGTACAATATTAATCGATCCTTGTGAGTCTCTTTTGGGTCGACTGATCTCTCTCTTAACTTTTCCTATTGATAGCAATTATTCATGGAGGATGAAAATACGGTAGGAGAATTTTAAGGGCCAGACAAATAGAGATATTTTGCGAGATTCCTATCAATGTTTTAAAAATTTAAACTATTATATGAAAGAGTGGTTTGATAATTAAATATTATTTACTCCCCGTCGCAATCATTTAGAGACAAATGACATCCTCGAGGCATTTGGACGGATTATCAAGCAAATCTCTCTTGCGAAATGGGCGCTTGCGCTTGACACGACCTGTCCCATGCCCTATCGGTCCCAACATTATTTACACTTGATTGATTATGACATTTATTCTTGCTTTAAAATTAGCAAGAACCTCACAAATAAATTGAAGTTAATCTTTAATGACTTATATGAAGAAATTGAGGAATTTGGCTGTGACTAAAGTAGGATTTCACCAGAAAATGTAAGTTACTATGTGATGGAGCTTCCTTAGTCAGTCTTTCGTCGCATTCATCATCTAATGTTGATCTGAGCAACATGTGTGCTCATGGCAACACTCTAGCGACACCACTAGTGACTACTACATAAAACTTTGCAATCAAGAGATGCAAAAAGTATGATCTTTCAAGTCTCTTCTTACAATTGTGCTCTATTATTATGTTTTGGGTCTTAACTAGATAGAAATGGTTTTTCTCGCATATTCAATGAGGTGACAATGATGTTGAGAATGACGAGTTCTTGATGTATATATTGGTTGAAACCCATTTTCCAACCCTCATGAATACGGCAACTCTCTATTATTGTATTGTGGGTCCTGTTTAAGTGATTCTTAGAAACTCACTCTAATGGCAGGGGCATTGAATAGTTAATGTAATCCTTTAAAGTAGATAACAAGAAATAAACCCTAAAAAGGAGATGTATTTGGTGACAATTTACGATGTTTAAGTGACATTGCTTACTTTCTCTCCTCTTACGCCGGACTCTGGATTTTAGAAGTGATCTGTCTCATGAGACGTACTTTCCATGAGAGATAGATTATTTCTTTGATTAAATGTCAACTATTTTTAGCAACAATGATTTAGCAAAGTAAGAAGAGCAAGTGACTGAGTGGAGTTGTGCATTAGCCCTCATTTAGAATTGTTTCTATACATTTCACAAGTCCCTTGTGATCTACCCTTTTTTATAACTAAGGGACAATATTACCATCACTTTGCATTTCAATTGGAAAATATGTAAAGGGAAGTCACATGTTTATTTCAATCAAAGTTTCTTAAATCGAGAGTCCACAATAATTCCAAGTCAGCTCAACATTATTGCTCGGCACTATCATTATTTCACTTGAAGTTGAAACAAGTACAAAGCAAATAGGAGTCATGTGCACCAACACGCACGCACTTTGGTGGGGCTGAACCAACAGCATTATTGTGGAAAAATTTAGGTATGGCCAAATTTTGCAGTGAAAGACCCGCAAGCACCAAGTCAAAAAGTCTTGAGGTTCATGTCATCCGACTTGGGTCTATCTATATTCATCCGGTTGCATTTTTCTTTGTATAAATGCAAATTCTAACGGGTTTAAAGTACGCCTAATTCAGCCACTATTTAAATGCTCATCATGGACGTATATATTCACTTTTCTTTTAAAAAGTGTGTCTATGGGATGTTTATTATGAAGGAACGATGAAAATTAGTAAGAGTACAAACTAAAACGCAATACAATAGCAATCGATTCTTGTGAGTCTCTGTTTTAAAAATCGCTCTCTTAAATTTTCCTATTGATATCAATTATTCATTGGAGGATGACAATACGGGAGGAGAATTTTAAGGTTCAAACAAATAGTAATATTTTGCGAGATCTTAGCAACTATTTTAAAAATTGAAACTATGATATGAAAGAGAGTTTAATAATTAAATATTCTATTACTCCCCGTCGCAATCATTTTGAGACAAATGACATCCTCGAGTTGTTTGGATAGATTATCAAGCAAACCTCTCTTGCAAGATGGGCGCTTGCACTTGGCACGACGTATCCCATGCCTTATCGATATCAACAATATTTACACTTGATTGATTATGACATTTATTCTTACTTTAAAATTAGCAAGAACATCACAAATGTGATGGAGCTTCCTTAGTCAGTCTTTGGTCGCATTCCGTCATCTAATGTTGGTATGAGCAACATGTGTGCTCATGGCAACACTCTAGCGACACCACTAGTGACTACTACAGAAAACTTTGCATTCAAGAAACGCAAAAGTCTGATCTTTCAATTCTCTTCTTACTATTGTGCTACATTATTATGTCGTGGGTCTTGACAAGATAGAAATGGCTTTTCTCGCTTATTCAATGAGGTGACAATGATGTTGAGAATGACGAGTTCTTGCCATACATATCGGTTGAAATCCATTTTTCAACCCTTGTGAATACGGCAACTCTTTATTATTGTATTGCAGGTCCTATTCTGGTGATTCTTAAAAACTCATTCCAATTACATGGGTATCAAATAGTTAATGTAATCCTTTAAAGTAGATAACAAGAATCAAACCTTGAAAGGGAGATGTATTTGGTGACAATTTACATTATATAAGTGACATTGCCGACTTTCTCTTCTCTTATGCAAGACTCTAGATCTCAGAAGTGATCTGTCTCATGAGACATACTTCACACAAGAGAGATTATTTCTTCGATTAAATGTTGACTAGTTTTAGCAATGATGATTTAGCAAAGTAAGAAGAGCAAGTGACCGAGTGGAGTTGTGTATTAGCCCTCGTTCAGAATTGTTTCTATACATTTCACGAGTTCCTTGTGATGTATCCTATTTTATAACTAAGGGGTAATGTTACCATCGCTCTGCATTTCAATTGGAAAATATGTAAAGGGAAGTCACATGTTTCTTTCAATCAAAGTTTCTTAAATCGAGAGTCCACAAATAGCTCCAAGTCAACTCAACATTATTGCTCGTCACTATCGTTATTTCACTTGAAGTCGAAACATGTACAAAGCAAATAGGAGTCACGAGCACCAACACGCACGCACTTTGGTGGGGCTGAACCAACAGCATTATTGTGGAAAAATTCAGGTATGGCCAAGTTTTGCAGTGCAAGACCCGCGAGCACCAAATCAAAAGTCTTGAGGTCCTCTCAAAAAATGCAAGTTCTAAAGTATGTCTAATCAGCCGCTCGCTCAAATACTCGTCATGGATATTTGGTTACGTAAATTTTACCTATAGCCCATTAACGGTAACTTTCCTCCTTTGTCGAAACGGTGTTTCATGCAATCTTTTCTGATTTTCTTCCCTGGATATGCAAATCTTCATGGCAACACACAAGGGTGCAGGCAATAAAATGAAATCAATCAATAATAAAAACAATAAAATGGTGGAAATGATGAGACACCAAGCCAATTGGACAATAATATCTTGTTGATACCTAAATTTTGATTAAATACTTAGGAATAACTTGCATGGAAAATTATAGGCCAATTTGACCATACCCAAAAAAATTTACATTGAATAGCACGTCACATTGGCATTAAGATCATTTGCATTAACCAAGTTTTTTTATTTAAAAAAAAAAAAACGAAATGGCTTGGGGCTGGGCCTGACCCCAGCCCCTTTTATTTCCCCTTTGTCTGGGTCGGGCCCATTCCCTTTTAATTTCTCCCCAGCCGGGCCCCTTCTCCGTTCCCCACCTTCCTTCCTTCTTCCTCTCCTGCACCTCTGCGCACGGACACCCTCCGCAGAGCAGCCAAGGGGAGGCCTGGTCGGCCTGCCCAGAACCGGTGGCCGAAACATCTCCGTCGATCGGGCTCCTCGCCTGTAAATTACCAGGGACACAAAAGGAGAGAGAAAAATTCGTGAGCAAGAGGTTTTTTGTATAGAAGAGTGAGAGATTCGAGAGAGAGAAGCCGCATGTGAGAGTTTGAGCGAGGAAGGGTAGTTAGAGGGAGAGACTGCCGGCCACCGCGCCAGCATCGCCGCCGACGACCCGCTGCCGGGCCTCCTTTCCAGCGCCGAGGCTCCGGTAAGCTTCGACCCTGTTCTTGGGCATGCCGGGCCGGATCTCGTGGCCGTCCGGCTTACACGAACTCCGGCCCCGACCGTCCTTCGTTTGGCTGTCGTGTGGGTCGTTTTTCATTTGGAGAGAGTCTCGGCTCGGGTTTGAGTCTTGGTCGAGCCAAACACCACTCATTTCAGTAGCGTACCCCAAATGAGATTCGTTTGATAAAATGCCCGAATGAGATCTAGTTTTGTCTCGTTGTTTTGAGCAGAAGTCAAGTCGTCCGGGCATCGACCCGTTGAGTCGAGGCTTGCCTGTGATTCCTCAAAGAGTCCTTTTTTCGGCTTCTTTTCCTTTCCCACGAGCTGCTACCGTAGGCTTGTATTTGTGTGTGTGTGCACGCGCGCGCGCTGCTAGTTTCTGGAGGATGCCCATCTTCCCTTCAACGTGCAGTTCCTTTCAAAACACGAAGGTAACGATGGCGGCTGCCCTCTAGCGAAATGAACGACTTCGGGCATAGTAAAAGAAAAGACTATCTCCGTTCGTTTTCATAGAAAAAAAACTTCAGGAAAATGTTTTCCAGCATTTATTTGATGGAACATGAGTTAGTCAAGGAAAATGTTAACGTTATTAGAAAAAAAATATATTCAAAAGTGAGGAAAATATTTTCTACTTCGAGCTTTTTGATCCGCGTTTTGAACTGTCGTCGAGTAGTTAGCCATCGCTAAGGCACACGGCAACGCCAAAGAAAGGAGGAGAAAGAAGGAAGGAGGAGGAGGAAGGAAAAAATAAAAATAATTAAAAATAAAATAATTCGATTTTTTAAAAGTAAAAAATAATTAAAATTCAATTTAAAAAATAGGTAAAAAGTAAAATTAAAATTTTTTGTAGATTAAAAAATTAAAATTAAAATTTTTTGGTAATTTTCCCCTGAAAATCATATCAAATAATGAATACTGAAAAATATTTTTCACGCCATTCTTAGTTGAATATAAAAAAATATCATTATTTTCTTAAAAATGTATTCCAAAAACTATTCCACAAACGTAATATTTGTTTTCTTTTTCTTGTTTTCTCTCAAAGCTCCCTTGGGCCCACTTGCCTTTCCTTTTACACTGGCACAGGGAAAGAAGCATGCTCCTCCCTTTTTGTCTTTTTAGTGGGTGGGAACTTCTTCTTTTTCTTTGTGTGGTAAATCATTTTGAGGCAAATCTCGCAAACAACTTAAATTCGACACATATATTTAATAATAATTCTATTCGCATGCATATTTTTCTTTTGACATCTCAAAATTCATAGGGGAAATATAACCTAGGAAAGGAATGCATTGAACATTGGTGGGCACTATGCCATTAACAATTTCATTTACTAATGTCATATTACCCTCAACATGTACTTAGCAGGAAAAGCTTAAACAATATAAATGGAATTGCTAACATAGTTTTATGACATTGACAAGCAAAATAATATCATGAGTATGATAACACGAAGTACTACTAATTACAAAATACATGATTTGCACTTACCATGTCGTTTTATTGATGGCTTGCCTGGACAAGCTTGAAACTGAAGAAAACAAAATATTGGCTACTAGTAGCTACTCACAAGGAGAAACAAGCCAACTACAAGATGATTCTATTTAAACAAGAAAGCAAGAACTTCGCGAGATCAACAAAGGATTGGACTGACTGATGTGGAGAACGGGCTTGTTATGCTCTTCTCAATATCCTCCTCAACTCGGCTGCCTTTACTACAATAATCACATAGACCATGTCTATTTTATGATCCACATAGTTGAAGTAGATGCGTCGCCAATTCTTCTTGTACACCAAAACTCCAATAACTCCCCAAAACCCAGTCGCAAACCCAAGTAGTAGGACTATGTAGAACATCACCTTTTCAAGCTTACCTTCTTCATCAGGATCTTCTTTTGACACTCGAGGGGCCTCAGCACCAGGGCATTTCTTTTGTAGAGGATCGCCACAAAGTAGAGGATTGTCGGCATAAATGGAAGGATCATCAAGGGTTTGGATTTGGTTTCCTTTGGGAATTGGCCCCGTAAAGTTGTTGTGAGACAAGTTCAGTTTGCTCAATGATTTAAATGCAGAAAAGCTCTGTGGGATTGTTCCTGAAAGGTGATTATTCGAAAGATCAAGTGACTCGAGCCATTTGATGTGTCCAATCATTGTTGGGATGCCTTCAGAAAGAAAGTTGCGAGATAAGTTCAAGCCTCGTAATTTGGAGAGCAAGGTAAGCTCTTCAGGGATTGGCCCAATCAATTTGTTGCTTGAGAGATCCAAATTGACCATAAGTCATAGAGCGAGTGTTGTGTAGTCAAGGTCTATCCCCTTCACGACCTGTTCCACATGTTGTTCACTCCAAAAATATGGAGCAAGGGCAATAGGCATCGACTCATTCACGGAAGGTTCAGGCTCATAAGCAGGGGAAATCGCATTGCTTTCATCTACGTTTTTGGGCAATTTCATACCTATCATATAGCCAAGACAATTTGGAATCGTTCCCGTTAGATTATTCACTGCTAGGTCCAATATTCGTAGTGCAGGAAGTGAGCATAGTTGTGAAGGAATATTGCCATTGAACATGTTTTCTCGTAGTCTTAGAATCTATAGAAACTGAAAGCTTGGTCCAAACCAGTGTGGAACACCTCCAGATATTTTGTTTTCACCAAGATCCAAAACTAGCAAGTTCCTACAATAGTTCATAGTCATAGGAATTTCTCCATGGAGACTATTGTTGCTCAAGTATATTGACCCAAGCCCAGTTAGATTTCCCAAAGAACTCGGTATGACTCCAGACAACTTGTTGGATGATAGATCAAGGAAACTCATAGGGTGCACCTTCCAACAATCAGGGATTTTGCCAACTAATTCATTCCTTCCAAGGTGCAACTCGTCTAAAAATTCCATCTCACATAATGAGGTTGGTATTGGACCGCTTAAGAGATTATCATTCAATTTCAAGGAATACATTTGAGGCATCACCAGGCCAATATCTTGCAAAATAGGTCTTGAGATTAAGTTGTGAGAGAGATCTAAACTGAATAGTCGAGAAAATTTCGGCATAGATCCATTTATCCGGTTGTAAGAGAGATTCCGATGGGAGAATGACATTAGACCTAGCCAATCGGGGAGAGCTCCTATGATGGATGAGTTGGACAACACTATCACTTCTGCATTGACTTGCGTTTTTATCCATTGCGGAAATTCCTTTCTGAAATCGCAAGACATCATCACAATGTAAGACAAATTGAAGGGCGGTATCCAATCGAAATCCACCTCGAAAGCTAAATAGTTGTTGCTGATATCTAAGTACCCTAGCTTCGAGAGGTTGGCGAAGTGGATTTCGGAAACTATTCCTCTCAAGAAATTTCCTGAAAGATTTAACGAGTCAAGATCTTGAAGTTGCCCGAGACTATGTGGAATGGTGCCATTTAGAAGATTGTTACTAAGATCTAAAGACCGTAAGACTTGCAATCTTCCTAATGCCTCTGGAATATTCCCCGTCAATTGATTATGAGAAAGAGCAAGGTTTTCCAAGCATAACCAACCGTATGATGACGGGATGGTTCCATGTAATTGATTAATTGATAGGTCAAGCCATGTCAATTTTTTCAAGTGCACTAGCCAATCTGGCAAAGCTCCTCGGAGAAAATTATCACTTATATCCAAAAAATCCAAGTTTTTCCCGATGAGCCCCAAAGAATTTCCCTCAACTGAAAATAACTCATCATGAAGTTTGTTACCATACAATGACAGTGACTCGAGGGATGGTTTATTCCTTAAGAAGGTGAACAACCCTCCTTCGATGCTTTGCAAATGATTCCATCCAAGATAGAGATTGACAAGACTTGTCAAGTTATCGAACCACCTCGGTATTGAAGAGTTGAAACAATTGGATGAAAGATCGAGGTGCTTGAGAGAAGTCATTTTTTGAAATATAGCGCTCGAGATAGGACCTTCGAAAAAGTTCGCTGAAAGATCAAGATGCCAAAGAGAAGTCATGTTTTGAAATATAGCGCGCGGGATGGGACCTTTGATAAAACACCTTGAAAGATCAAGGTGCCGAAGAGAAGTCATGTTTTGGAATATAGTGCTTGGGATGGGACCTCGGAAAAAATTCTCTGAAAGATCAAGGTGTTGGAGAGAAGCCATGTTTTGGAATATAGTGCTTGAGATGGGACCTTGGAAAGAATTCAATGAAAGATCAAGGTGCCGAAGAGAAGTCATGTTTTGAAATATAGTGCTTGGGATGAGACCTTGGAAAAAATTAGCTGAAAGATCGAGGTACTGAAGATCAAGATGAGTAGGCAGGTGAAAGTCATAAAGCCCGCAAAGTGATAGGCTTAAATGAGATAAAGATGGAAGTATACTGATCAACCGCATTGGGTCTCCATATTTAGTAAAATTCAGGCCGCTCATGTCAAGGTACTTTAATGCTTGAAGATGGGAAACCCACTGAATGTCATCAGCAGCACCCACGTAATTATAACTATGGAGATCGAGGACTTGCAACTGAGTGAGATTTCCCCATTCACTAGGAAAAGTTGCAAAACCAAAAGAGTCGGATAAATTAAGATACCTCAATTGCTTCATCGAGCTGATATCACTGAGTATGTTCGCCTTTTCGAAATAGATCCCGCTCAACTCAAGGTAGCTCAAGTATCTCAAATTCAGCAAAGAAGAGTTCAATTCACTAGCTGTGAAAGAAATCTGGCGAAATGGGCGAAATGGGAATTTGTATTCTGGTGTGATCTTAAGCATGACGACATGTCCAGTTGCTCTATCGCACTTTACTCCGGTCCATTGGCAACAATCTTCGCTGTTCCACGAAGAAAGGATGTGAGGTATGTTTGGGAGACTTTGTTTCAGTTGGAGTAGAGCGTCCCTTTCGTCTTCAAAGCAAATTGAGGATGAGCTTCTATTTCTGCACAAGCATACACACGCATTGTCTAAAATTAACAACAGACTTACTAGTACAAGCACTTTTACACTATCATGCTCCGCCATGAATGATGATGATATTGAAAACAAAAGGTATATCGCGCATGAACGCCACTGATTAGGCTTCAAGTTTTTGGCTTGGGTGTATTGTTCAAATTCTGACGATATTTAACTTATTGTCTATTGCCATAAGCCAAGCAATAGACAACAAGTTAACGAAATCGTAGCTCGAAGATGTACGCACTTTGGCGGGGCTGGACTCAACAGTATTATTGTGGAGAAATTTCAGGTATGAACGAGTTTTGCAGTGCAAGACCCGCAAACACCAAGTCAAAGTCTTGAGGTTCATGTTGTCATGCTATGCAACGACTTGGGTCTGTCTACATTCATCTGGTCGCATTTTCCTTTGTATGAGTGCAAATTCTAACACGGTTTTAAGTGCACCTAATTCAAACACTAGTCAAATGCTCATCATGGATTTTGAGTATGTATTCACATTTCTTTTAAAAAGTACATCTATGGGATGTTTATGAAGGAACGATGGAAAATTAGCAAGAGCAGAAGCTAAAATGCAATACAATATTAATTAATTCTTATAAATGTCTTTTGGATCGAAAGATCGCTCTCTTAAATTTTCCTATCGATATCAATTGTTCATTGGGCGATGACAAGACAGTAGGAGAATTTTAAGGGCCAAACAAACAGTGATATTTTACAAAATTGTTGTCAACTGTTCTAAAAATTTTAACTATTATATGAAAGCGTGGTTTGGTAATAAATTTTTTTATTACTCCCTGTCACGATCTTATGAGACGAATGACATCCCCGAGGTGTTTGGATGGATTATCAAGTGAACTCTCGCGAGATGGACACTTGTGCTTGACACAAATTCTCTCAAGTCCTATCGGTAGCAACATTATCTACACTTGACTGATTATGACATTTATTCTTGCTTCAAAATTAGCAAGAACCTCACAAGTTAACTTAAAATGAGCGATATGAAGAAATTGAGGAATTTGGCTTTGATTAAGGTAGGATTTCACTAGAAAATGTAAGTTACTTACTATGTGATGAAGCTTCCTTAGTCGGAAGAAAGAGAAACGTCTTTCATCGGATTCATCATCTAATGTTGATCTGAGCAACACGTGTGCCCATGGTGATCCTTTAGCGATAGCGCTAGTGACTACTACAGAAAACTTTAAAATCAACACGCGTAAAAGTCTGATCTTTCAAGTCTCTTGTTTCAATTGTCCTCTATTACTGTGCCGTGAATCTTGACTTGATAAAAAGGCTTTTCCGCTTATTTAATAAGGTGATGACGATGTTATGAATGACAAGTTCTTCTCGTACACATAGGTTGAAATCCATCTTTCAACCCTCATGAATACGGCAATTCTTTATTATTGCATTTACGGGTGCATGGGTGACATTACCAACTTTCTCTCACCTTATATGGGAATCTAAATCTTATTTGTTATGTTGTGAATAACGGATCCCCGAAAACCAGATTCGACACTAAATCAAACCCCTAAATCAATGTGGAAGACGAAGCCCGGGAAAACACGCATCACCAATCGTAAAGCACACCACGGATTCGAGCGTACCTTGTTAGCCACAAATTAAACACCAATGCCGAAGAAGAGGAAGAAATTCTGGCCCCGTTCGATCCGATGACGACTTGAAGGGAAGGAAAGCGCGCCGTATGCTTACTGCCTTTTTCCTTTTGGGAGAGAGAGAGCGTGAGAAGAGAAAAGACGTACGTTATATTCCAAAACGTTGTCTTCTCTCTCTCTCTCATCCCTTTTATACCTTCCCCCTCCACGGGCCCTATTCCCGTGGGCCGGGCCTTTTTGGGCCCAACTTGACCGGATGGGCCTTAAGCCCATCTCATAAATCCATCATCTCCCACTTGCACATGGTGGTGCAAAACCAACATGGGCGAACAGGCCCTACTCAGCCCCATCAGAGAAAAATCCATCATAGACTCTCACTTAACATGGTGGGCCGAACAAAATCCTCTTTTCCTCTCTTCAGCATTCATACCGGTGAATAATCCGTGCGACCAGCATACTTTGAGAGCTCGTTGCCATACATCTGTTAGGAATATATAGCAGCTCATAATGGGCATCACATCTTGAGTAGATTTAGTATGCAGTACCCTAGATTGATCGATCACATTTATATCTCTCTTGATCTCTTTTAAATAATGATATATATATTGTATTCACAATTATGATTATCACAAAGACAGTCATAATTGGTTAACCGGTGAATACAAAACTATAATGTGATTCTCCAAAATCGATCTTCCTCTTTCTTTCAAACTCTCAATTTCAGTCCAGCTCGCTTTTCTAGAAATGCCCCATTAGATCGAATCAAACTCATGACCATTGGCAACATCCTAAGATAGCAAACACTAAATAGAAATCTTGAGAATAAGTAAGAGTCGTAAGGGGACTAAAAATTTGAGGAACTCTTTTCCTCAAGAGTCTCACACGACATAAAAGTTGAGATCAAACTTTTGCCACTCTTATTGGTCGTCTCATGCATACGTAGTATGAAATACGTATTACGGTATTAACTTCTTTCCCATGGGGCGTATGTCTATACCTTTCAATACCGTACAGATGATAGTTCAGACATACCCAATGTCTAATTTGAGTTCACGTATCTACTCATTCACAAAATTCATCAGAACTCACATCTGGCATCTTAGACAGATAAAGTAAAATATGTGGGGTATTTTACTTTCAGACATAGTAAGTATTATGTCCTCATCTTAACACTCAATTAAGGCGACATACGTGTTTTAAACTTGAGCTCTCGATTATCACCTAGATAATAAGCTTAAAAACAGTCTCATCTCTATTTATCACACAGTAAACAGAGGTGATTACCCGTGTGAGTGGGCTAATCTTATATCTGTCCGACATACTTCTCAACTTAAAGTAATGCACTAAGCATTAAGATGCATAAAGATCAAACAAAGATTCATAGGCATTAATGATGAAAACACAAATTCATCAGATTGTGAACACTTAGGGAAAATACAATATTCGGTACATCGCCCTCTACGCAATCCTAGAGATTTCATATGGCCACAAAACACATCTCTAGGTATTGGCTTTATCATAGGATCTGCTACCATTCTATGCGTAGTATGTACTCTAAGTTCACATCTTTTCGTGCAACCATATCCTTGACAAGATTATACTTGGTATCTATATGTTTGGTCTTGCCATGATATTTTGGATATTTGGTATACGCTTTTTGCTGCTTGGCTACCACAGTTAACCAACAATAAATCTGCAGCACTTCTAATAACAACTAAATGATCCAAAAATCTCTTAAGCCAAACACTCTCTTACACTGCTGCTGATAATGCCACGAACTCAACTTCTATCGTGGACAAGGCTATACACTTTTGTTTCTTACTGCTCCAACATATGGTGCCATTATTCGGTAAGAAAACAAACCCAGAGGTAGATTTTCTTTCATTTAAATCTCCTCTCCAATCAGCATTAGAATAGCCTTTGAGTTGCAGATCCTTTCCTTAATAACTCAACGTATGATCAGCAGTCCTCTTTAGATACCTTAGTATTCTCTTAACGGCTTTCCAATGTGCTTGACCTAGATTGGATAGGTATCTGGTCACCATTCCGACTGCAAAGCATATGTCGGGTGTTGTACACATCATAGCATACATCAAGCTCCCAACAGCACTAGAATAATGAACATGTTTCATTTGTTCCTTCTCTTGTGGAGTCCTTGGACACAGTTTATGGCTCAATCCTTCACCTTTTGCAATAGGAGTGTCTATGAGTTTACAATCCCATATCCTTCAATTCAAAATTGGAAGACAACCAACTTTTGACAGTATTGACAAAACTCCATATTACTTCCGGCAATTAGTATATCATCAATATATAATGATATGATCACAAATTGATCATTGGATATTTTGATATATACACAATGATCATCATCTATCATTGTAAACTCATATGCTACTATGGCATTATGAAAATGCATATACCATTGTCTTGACGACTGCTTAAGGCCATATATCGATCCCCAAAGTCGACATACCTTTTCTTCTTGGCCTTTCATTATGAAACCAACAGGTTGTTCCATATATTTCTTCCTTTAATTCTCCATTGAGAAAAACAGTCTTTACATCCATTTGATGTAACTCAAGATCCATACTTGCCATTATTGCCAGAATAATGCAAATCGAGGTAAATCTCACAATAGAAGAAAATGCATTTTCATAATCAATTTCTTCCTGTTGATTATACCCCTTCGCCACAAGGCGAGCCTTATGCCTTTCTATTGAGCCATTAGCCTTTCGTTTTATTTAGAGAACCTACTTGTTCCTATAGCTCGCGTCCCTTTTGGAAGATCAACCAGTTCCCGACTTGGTTTGATTTCATTGACTCCATTTCCTCTTTCATTGCATGAATCCATTTTTCCTTATTATGGCAGTTCAGAGCCTCATTAATATTTCTTGGCTCATCCTCATCTTGTGGAGCAACCATAAAAGTTTCGCTTTCAATGTCAAAACATCGACGGTGAATACTTTGGCGACTTGTTCACCGTAAGGGAGATTGTACACTTAGCACATCATTCTCCATTATGCTCCCACTTGGATTAGGTAATGATGATGTCATCACATCAGGTGGTTGCAATTGAGAATGAGTTGAATTCAATTCAGTACATCTCATATTACTCCCACTTGAACAAACTCCACTGAAATCATTATCTTGATCCAAGGTTTCAAATAGGGAGTTATTTTCCCTTATTTCGCCCCTCTTAGAAAATTCATCCACTAAGGATGTGACATCCCGTGATTTAAATTCAGTTATACTCCCACTTTCCTACTCACCTATGAACACATACCTTTTTGAGTGTTCGCATCTCATGAAAATACTCTTATTTTCTTTGGGACCCAATTTCCCAAACTTGTGAGAGGACTCATGAATATAGGCAGCACAACCTCATGGCTTAAGAAAACTTAAGTCCGGTTTTTTAACTGTCCACAACTCATATGAAGTGGAAATAACTGATTTGGAAGGCATCCGGTTAAATATATTGGCAGCAGTTAACAACAAATCACTCCAAAAAGTGATAGGTAAGTTAGCATACGCCATCATGGACTTAACCATTCCAGTAGGGTTCTGTTTCTTCTCTCCGCAACACCATTTTGTTGAGGAGTATATGGAATAGACAACTATCTTTCTATTCATTTTTCATCACATAATTTTCTGAACTTATCAGATAAATATTTTCAACCTCGATCGGATCTAAATACCTTTATTTTCTTGTTTAATTGATTTTCTGTCAGATTCATAAACATTTTGAAACAACTTATGCTTCAGATTTATGAGAAATCAAATAGACATATCCGAATCAAGTAGAATCATCTATAAAAGTGATGAAACAAATAGCCCATTGCCTTCCTCTCACATTCATTGAACCACATACATCAATATAGATTAAATGCAGAGGAATTCAGCTCTTTTATCTTTTCAAATGGTTTCCTTGTCATTTTCCCTACTAGGCAATGCTCACATATGGACAAATCAACTTTTTTAATATTGCCCAACAAGCCCTTTTTTGCTAGTCTTTTCATATGTTGTTGGCCCATATGACCAAGTCTAGCATGCCATCATATTCACATTATTATCATATAAGATAGAAGACGTGAAACAAGGGGATAACATATTGACATCACCACAGTCAACATTTAGTACAATAAAACCATCTAGAAAGTGACCACAACCATAGTAGTTTGTATCCAAATACAAATCTACATCTCTATTATGGAAGTTCACGCTAAAAACAAGCTTAACCAACATTAAGACAGACACTAAATTTCGACGAATCTCCAGAGCATATAGAACATCAAGGTGCGTTCACCTTGCATGTTCAATTGGCAGGTGCCAATCCCTTTACATCAGCTCTAGAGTTGTTTCCGATATGGATCCACTCAGTTCCAGTTGGTACTCGTCGGAATTCTACAAAGGATCCTCTATCCTTTGTTACATGGTCTGTCGCTCTTGAATCTACATTCCACAAAGGATTGGATTCAGCCTATAATGCAGAACTTGACACATAAGCAAAGTTCTTAAATGTACAAGAGGTGCATTCCTTCTTTGGCTCACGATAGTCGCGAGCATAGTGACTTCTCTTGTCACAATTGTAACACGTCACTCTTGACATTTTCTTCACTTGAGGACGTTTTCCTCTCTTGTGTTGGTTAACTCTTGATTTCTTGCAATAAGGACTTGATCCTTTGCATTCCAACATATTGAACGAATCAATACGCTTGCGCTTAGAGCACAAAGCCCTTTCTGAGCTAGAACCAGCATAGCAAATGTCTATTTTCGGCTCAAATATCGTTAGGCGGTCCTCTACTAGCTCAAGGTGGTGCACGACACCCTCAATATCTTCCATAATGTGGTCAAGAGCTTCTAGTGCGTCTTGCTTTTCCAGCACATATTGAATCTTCATATTCAATATTTCATAATTATTGCCGTTCATATCAGCAATTACATTCTCGCTTCTTTGAACCATCGTTCAACACATCGGACATACATGCACGAATAATTAATGCCTATCATTTATGCATCCCTATTTGCATAGACCCATTATATTAATAAATAACTTCAAGTAAGGTTTCAAAATCAAAAGGTCACTATGTTTCCAATCATCCTCCAAAATCCTAACTTAAAATTATTATTAATATAATTATCTTATGCAAATAAATTCTATGAAGTTACAAAAACTTCTATTACTACCCACAGCTAATTACCCACAAAGAACCAGCAATAACATAAAGCAACAGATAATTGACATACAATTAAAAAATCAATAATGCTTTCAATTAACACAATTAGGTAGTAATCATTACATAATCAATCAAAGAAATAAATAGGGAATGTCCCTTCTAATCTATCAGTCAAAACATCTGAGAAAACTGAAGGCACATTTGCCAACCATGGAAAAACTTTTGGAGAGCTTTCATGTCGCCTCCAAGGCGCATTCACTCGGCGCCATGTGGCGCTCAATCTAAGGGTTGACGTTTTGGTCAACTCAATCCTATAGTGCTCTCTCACAAAAGCTTCCACCAGCCTCCTATAACCCGGGACCACGTTGACCTCCCATAGCCGATCCAACACTGCTCGCCATTCAGGTGGAAGAGTGTTCATCAAAGCCGGCACCTTCTCAAAATCCGGCATAAGATAACAATTCCAGATGATTTCCTGTATCATCTGATTGACCCTGACCACATGTGATACTAAATCACCGTCATGCCACCGATAATCAGCTAACTCTGTCATCAGCCTATTAAGTCTTGCATTTCCCTCGTCCGTTCTCGGGATTGCAAGTATCCTTGCATAACGCATCATAGTTCCTGCAACAAATGCAGAACTAAAAATGGATTACTTATAATCCATAATTAATATAAGAGAAAATACATAATTTTTCAAAATTCATGCAACAAATGCAGAATTAAAAAATGGATTACTTATAACTCACATAGGCATGACTGAAAAAGAAAACAATTTTTTTTTTTTCGGGTCAATGGTCAAAGTCAACTGTCAACGGTCAGTCAACGGTCAACGGTCGGGTCAACGGGTCGGGTCAACGGGTGAGCGGGTCGGACCGGTTGGACCGGTCGCGACGGTCGAACCGGTCGGACCGGACGGGCCGGTCGGACCGCTTGCACGGATCGACCGCACGTGCCTCGCGCTTGCGGGGGATGACGTCACGCAGACGTCATCCGGCACGTGCCGGGCGCGTTCCTCGTTCGTGAGTCGGGTCGGGTCGCCGGACCCGAAAACCGGATTCGACACTAAATCGAACCTCTAAATCAATGCGGAAGACGAAGCCCGGGAAAACACGCATCACCGATCGTAAAGCACACCACGGATTCGAGCGTACCTTGTTAGCCACAGATTAAACACCAATGCCGAAGAAGAGGAAGAAATTCTGGCCCCGTTCGATCCGATGACGACTTGAAGGGAAGGAAAGCGTGCCGTATGCTTACTGCCTTTTTCCTTTTGGGAGAGAGAGAGCGTGAGAAGAGAAAAGACGTACGTTCTATTCCAAAACGCTGTCTTCTCTCTCTCTCTCTCTCTCATCCCTTTTATACCTTCCCCCTCCACGGGCCCTATTCCCGTGGGCCGGGCCTTTTTGGGCCCAACTTGACCGGATGGGCCTTAAGCCCATCTCATAAATCCATCAGTTGGAATATAATACGTGGAAACGACAGGATCTTGTAATTTACATCAACGCGAAATCACCGGAAATTTACGTAATTCGATCCAAGTATCGATACCTATATCCATTAGGAGAGCGAGCAGCAAATAATCCACTATAATCAGAGAATCAAAGTTTACAATCGCTCACACATTTGACTGTTTCCCACACCTAGATTTAACTCTAAACTCAAGGTATTTATAAATAAAAAACTCATTTGGACAGCACAAAAATTACCGCGCGTTCCAGCTCGAAACAAAAATACGCACGGCTCTCATCAGCTTGACTTGTACAACTTGCGACTCCTTTTTCTTTCTTTGCTTTCATAGAGCTTCGGCAGCTTCTCTCTTCTCCGTAGGGCTCCACATCCGTTTTATATGTGTGTGCCCAAAAGTCAAAGTCTTGACTTTTGGGCCCACCTCCCTCTGTTTCACGTGCAAAGGCCACCCTTTAATTTCCATTAGCAAAAAAGGAAACTCAGGCGTGAATATCGTGTGTGTGCATGTGCCCCACCTGGATAACAACCTTCGGCAAGCTTCCGTAGAAAAGAAGAAATTTGTATCTTCTTTTTATTTCCTCTTTTTGTAATCCTTCGCGGAGACCGACAAAGTTTCTTCTAATTGTGAAATATTTATCAATAAAATTTGATTTAACAAATCGTTGTCCGAATTCAAACTTGAGACATTAATTTAACAATTCTCCACCTTAGTTCGATGTTTGAAGCCAAGTTAAAGTGCTCATCATCCATGCTACTCTCCCAATACCCTGACGAGCGCTCACTCTCCACAGACGCCAATAGAGCTCAAGCAGAGTTTGAGTTTCGCCAAAGGAACAGACTTAGTTATCATATCTGCCGGGTTATCTGCTGTAGCAATCTTTTTAACAATAACATTACCCTTAACAAAGACATCTCGGATGAAGTGGAACCTAATGTTGATATGCTTCGTTCGCTTGTGATAAATTAGATTATACGCCAAATATATCGCACCTTAGTTATCACAGTGTATATCTACACTTTTCTGTTCTAACCCAAAGTCCGAGAGCAAACTTTGTAACAATATCGCCTCATTTGCTACAAAAGTTAGTGTCATGTACTCTGCCTCAATCGAAGACAAGGCAATGTGATCATGTAAAGACGCTTTCTAACTAATTGCATCACCCGCTAACGTAAACAAGTACCCTACTAAAGACCTACTATCATCCAAGCCATCGGCATGATCTAAATCCACAAAACCAGTGGTCTCACTACCATTGTTGTCCCTCCAATACACTATACCAACATCTATCGTCCCCTTCAAATATCTAAGGATCCACTTCACAGCTTCCTAATGAGCTTTACCGAGACACTTCATATATCGACTAACCACACTCACAGCTTGTGAAACATCAGACATGAAGGGCATAATACTACCCACGGCACTAGAATAAGGAACACGTGACATATGCTCCTCCTCATCCTCAGTCTACAGTGATAATTAATCTAAAAGTGCTTCATTAAAGGTGTACTTATAGATTTTGCCGACTACATATTAAACATGCCACGATCTTCTCAATATATTTCTTCTGAGGTAGATGTGAAACTCATGCAGTCCTATCACGCAAAATCTCCATACCCAATATTTTCTTTGCAGCACCTAAAGCTTTCATCTTAAATTCAGCATTTAACTACCTCTTCAGCACATCAATATCAGACATATTCTCATCAACATATAAGAGTAGATAAATCAAATAACCAATCTCCAATCTCCTATAGTAAACGTAGCTATCCATCTGACTTTTTCTGTAATCTTGACTAACCATGAAAGCATCAAAATACTTATACCACTGCCTAAGAGACTGTTTCAACCCATACAAAGATTTCTTTAACAAGCAAACATGATTTTCCTCACCATCACCAACTTTAGGAACTGTGACTTCATCTGCAATCTCAACTTTTGTTACCTTTGAAGTCTCTAAAGTCTCCACCTAAAGCTCCACCTCACTAATGACACCATGATATGTCTTCTCTACTAGTTGTATCTCAGAACTCCTTTATTGAAGCATTGCAGTCTCGTCGAATATCACATATCTGCTGATTAGAAAACCGGGTGATTTGAGATCGGTGCACCACAGCTAGTAGCCTTTCACCCCATGTGCATAACCCAAAAATATGCACTTCTTCATCCTCGGCTCAAGCTTACCATCACTTGCATGAACATATACAGGACATCCGAATATACGTAATCTGGAGTAATCAACAGATTTCCCCGACCATACTTCCTTAAGAGTCTTCCACTCGATAGCAGATGATGGAGATCGATTAACCAGGTAACATGCCATATTCACTACTTCAACCCAAAATTCCTTGCCAAGTCCTACATGCGAAAGCATGCATCGAGCTCGCTTAAGCAAAGTTCTATTCTTTCATTCGGCCACGTCATTTTGATGTGGTGTCCCAGGTATTGTGCGGTGTCTCACAATACCTTCTTTCTCGTAGAACTCGGTAAAATCTTTATCAAAGAACTCCATGTCATTATTGGTTCTCAGGAACTTGATTTGTTTATCTGACTACTTCTCAATCAATGTCTTAAATTTCTTAAACCAATCAAACACTTCCATTTTGTGCTTTAGAAAATATACCCATACCTTTCTTGAATAATCATCGATAAATGTCAGCATATATCAGGCACCTCCTTTCAGAGGAACCGAAGATGGGCCCTAGACGTCTAAATGAATATATTCAACTGGTCGTTTGGTCGAATGAATAACTATAGTAAATTTAACTCAGTGCTACTTCCGAAAGATGCAGTGCTCACATAAGTCCGGCTTCCCTGTCTTTTGACCATTCAACAACCCCCTTTCACTCAACATTGTCATACTTGCCTCACTCATATGCTCTAAACGCATATGCCATAATTGAGTCAAGTTGGAGTTTGACTCACCTGATGAAACTACAACGGTTCTAGTCATGGTCTCTCCCAGTAGATGATAAAGAGTATTAACTTTCTCTCCCTTCATCATTATCATGATACCTCGAGAGATCTTCAGTACTCCACCTTCAAAGGTGTACCTACACCTGATGTCATCGAGTGTCCCTAGAGAAATAAGATTCGTCTTGAGCTCCGGTACATGCCTCACATCTGTCAATGTGCGCACTACCCCATAGTGCATCTGAATCCGAATTGTCTATCCCCACAGTCTTACAAACTGCTTTATTCCCTAAAAGAGCTCTACCACCATCTGCAATCCGATAAGTAGTAAATCAGTTCTTATGAGGCGTTATATGATAAAAACACCCCGAATCTAGCACCCATTCGTCTCCTGATGAAGTAGTAGTCGCACATTAGACAGCTTCTACATCACTATTGCTCCTATCGGCAACGTTTGTCACACTGCTTGTGGCATTCTGCCTGTCAGTCTTATTCCTCCGATTTGAACAATCTCTCTTGATGTGCCCCTTATCGTGACACTCAAAGCACTTCATGCGTCCCTTGGACTTTCTATGGCGTGATTTCAATCTGATTTTACCTCTGCTGCTACTAGGCCCTCGATATTGTTCTCTACCCCGAATCGTAAGTGTTTGCGTTACTCATTGCACCAGACCATCATCTTGCAACTTTCTCTACCACTCCTTAGAGAATAATGAGGAGTTTACCTCTTCTAAGGTAATTGTAGTACGCCCCTGCAACAGTGAATCAGTAAAATGCTCCCATGACTCTTGTAAAGAGGCTAACAACATCATGGTTTGTTCTTCATCATCAAGTATTTTATCGACATTCTTCAAATCCATCATGAGTTTATTAAATTCATCTAGGTGGGTTCTGATAGACGTACCTTTAGTATATCTAAATCGAAACATATTCTTCAACATGTACAAGCGATTGTTCAAATATTTCTTCACATAGAATGCTTGAAGTTTTGCCTATAATGCTGTGGCATCCTTCTCCTCGGCAACCTCTATTAAGACCTCATCCGATAAATTTAACAAAATTGTACTCTTTGCTCTTTCCATTAGCTCTACCCTTTCTGAAGCTTTCATTATAATAGGCAACTCATCTTCACCATCCAGTGCATTGGCCAAACCTTAGATTGTCAATAATCCCCGCATCTTAATGCTCAATAACACAAAGTTATTGCTCCAGTTAAACTTCTCAATTTTAGATTTTCTCTCAGACATAATTGCAGTAACAAAATTTCTTGATAATAATCAGACAAATAAAAGCTTCAAATCACAATCAGGAAGTCTGATCCCAACCAAGTTCTGATACCAATTGATGGAATATAATACACGAAAATGACAAGATCTTGCAATTTACGTCAACGCGAAATCACCAGAGAAATAAACGAGAAATAATAAGGACACCAAAAATTTATGTTGTTCGGTCCGAGTATCGGTACCTACGTCCATGGGAAGAGCCAACAGCAAATAATCTACTATAATCGGAGAATCAAAGTTTACAATTGCTCACACGCTCGAGTATTTCCCACACCTAGATTTAACAAAAAACTCAAAATATTTATAAATAAACAACTCAGTTGGACATAAACTTACGATATAAAAATTACCGCGCGTTCAAGCTCGAAACAAAAACGCGCGCCGCTCTCATCAGCTCGACTTATGTGGCTTGCGGCTCCTTTTTCTTTCTCTGCTTTTGTAGAGCTTCGGCGGCTTCTCTCTTCTACGTAGGGCTCCACATCCCTTTTATATGTGTGTGCCCAAAAGTCAAAGAGGCCCGCCTCCTTTTGTTTCACACGCAGAGGCCACCCTTTAATTTCCATTGGCGAAAAAGGAAACTCATGCGTGAATATTGTGTGTGTGCATGTGCCCAAAAGTCAAGGTCTTAACTTTTGGCCCCACCTTGATAACAACCTTTGGCAAGCTTCCACATAAAAGAAGAGATTCGTATCTTCTTTTTATTTCCTCTTTTTGTAACCCTTCGCGGAGATCGACGAAGTTTCTTCTACTTGAAAAATCTTTATCAATAAAATTCGATTTAACAAATCATCATTTGAATTCAAACTCGAGACATTAATTTAATATTATCAATAATCTGTCTCGCGAGGCTTACTTCGCATGGGAGATAGATTATTTGTTAGATTAGATATGAATTAGTTTCAGCAATGATAATTTAGCTAGATGCAAAGAGCAAGTGACCAAGCAGAGTTGTGTATTAACGTGAGTGTAGTTTTGTTTATGCACTTTCCACGAGTCCCTTTATGATCTCGCCTATCTTATACTTCCTGAAAAATGTAACCATTATCACTATGGATTTCAACTGAAATGGGCAGTTACATGTTTCTTTGGATCAAAGTTTGGTAAATTGAAAGTCTACAAATAACTCCCAATCAACTCAACGATTATTGCTCCACATTTCAATTGGAAAAATTAGAATGGGAAGTCACATGTTCTTTCCATCAAAGTTTCTAAAATTGGAAGTCCACATATAACTCCAGGTCAACTCAACCTATCGCTCATGGCATGGTCTATTAATCTCATCCTCGGAGCTAGCCCAGGAGTGCAAGTAGCCACGGCTCACTATCATTGTTGTGAGTCAGGAGCACCAACACGGAAGCACTTTGGTGAGGCTGGACCAACGGCATTATTGTGGAAAAATTTAAGGTATGGCCAAGTTTCGCAGTGCAAAACCCGCAAGCACCAAATCAAAAAGTCTTGAGGTCCATGTCGTCATGCTATGCAACGACTTGGGTCTGTCTAAATTCATCTGGCTGTATTTTCCTTTGTATGAATGCAAATTCTAGCAAGGTTTGAAGTACGCCTAATTCAGCCACTACTCAAATGCTCATAATGGATTTTGAGTACGTATTCACATTTCTTTTCAAAAGTGCGCCTTTGGGATGTTTATCATGAAGGAACGATGAAAATTAGCAATACAATATTAATCGATTCTTGTGAATCTCTTTTGGGACAAAAGATCACTCTCTTGAATCTTCCTATTGATAGCTATTGTTCATTGGAGGATGACAAGACAATAGGAGAATTTTAAGAGCCGGACTAATAGTGATATTTTACAAGATCATTGTCAACTATTATACAAATTCAAACTATTAAATGAAAGTGTGGTTTAATAACTAAATATTCTATTACTCTCTATTGCGACCCTTTAGAGATGAACGACATCCTTGAGGCGTTTGGATGGATTATCAAGTGAACCTTTCTTGCGAAATAGGCACTCACACTTGACATGAGCTCTCCCAAGTCCTATCGGTCGCAACATTATTTACATTTGATTGGTTATGACATTTATTCTTGCTTTAAAATTAGCAAGAACCTCACAAATAAATTGAAGTTAAACTTAAAATGAGTGATATGAAGAAATTGAGGAATCTGGCTATGATTAAAGTAGGATTTCACCGGAAAATTTTAAGTTGCTACATGATGGAGCTTCCCTAGTCGGAAGAAGAGAAAAGTCTTTAATTGGATTCGTCATCTGATGTTGATCTGAGCAATGCATGTGCCTATGGCGGTCCTTCGGTGACTCCACTGGTGACCACTACAAAAAACCTTTGCAATCAAGTCTTTCAAGTTTCTTGTTCCAACTGTGCTCTATTATTGTGTTGGGGCTCTTCATTTGATAAAAATGGCTTTTCCCACTTATTTATTAAGATGATGATGATGTAGAGAATGATGAGTTCTTGTTGTACATTTTGGTTGAAATCCATTTTTTAACCCTTGTAAATACGGTAACTTTCTATTGTTGTATTACGGATCTTGTTCCATTAATTCTTAGAAACTCAATGGAATAGCTAATGTGATCCTTTAGCCTAGATAACAAGAGTCAAACCCTCAAAATGCATCTCATTTCGTAACGATTTACTGGTGTGTAAGTGACATTACCAACTTTCTCTCGTCTTATATGGGACTTTTAATCTTATAACTAATCCATCTCGTGAGATGTACTTCACATGGGACATGGATTATTTGTTAAATTATATGTGGACTAATTTCAACAATGATGATTTAGCAAAAGTCTGAAGAGCAAGAGATCAAGCAGAGTTGTGTAATAACACAAATGTAGATTTGTTTCTACACTTTCCACAGGTCCCTTGTGATCTAGTCTATCTTATGAGTCAGGGAAAATGTATCCATCATCACCGTGGATTCCATTTATAAAAATAGAATGGGAAGTTACATGCTTCTTTCAATTGATGTTTGGTAAATCGAAAGTCTATGAATAACTCCTGGTCAATCAACGATAATCACTCGTTGCATGGTCTCTTATCTCATCGTCACTATCGTACAACTTCAAGTTGAAACGGAGCAAGTGCTTGGCTTTTTCCCCCCGCTAAAAGCCAAGCAATAGGTGACACGTTGACGAAGTCGCAGCACCAACGGCATTATTGTGGAAAAACTTGGGTATAGCCAAGTTTTGCAGTGCTAGACCCGCAAGCACCCAGTCAAAGTCTTGAGGTCCTTGTGGAAAAACTTGGGTATAGCCAAGTTTTGCAGTGCTAGACCCGAAAGCACCAAGTCAAAGTCTTGAGGTCCTTTCAATAAATGCAAATTCTGAAGTATGTCTAATCAGTCACTCACTCAAATACTCATCATCTAGACTTGGTTACGTAAATTTTATCTGTAGTACGTTATCCGCACCTTTCCTCCTTTGATAAAATGGCGTTTCATGTAATCTTTTCTAACGTTCATCCCTAAACATGCAAAACTACATGACCACACATAAAGGCGCAAGCAATAAAATGAAATCAGTCATAACAAAACAAATAAATGGCTGAAATGATAAGACCCTAAGCCAAATCTGGCAACATTATTCAACGTCATATTATAAAGCCCCAGGACACGATCTCGTTGAATATACATAAAAGGAGAGTGAATATGCAAATGTGATATGCTATGTAAATAATGTACTAAACAACGTATATTCTTAAAATGAGCTAATCGACATGGAAATATTTAACATTGTGCAATAAAAAATGCAATGTAATCATAAATCTAACTTTCATTAAATGCAGCCCTGGACATGTTTCTGTAAATCGTTTAATGAACATCCGATAAAAAATTACTAGCAAGCAATATATAATTTTTATCTTTTTCAATTATAACATACGACAAATCGAAAATAAACATGCAAATATAGCAATTAAATGAAACTTCAATTCATGGGAAGTCCCAATTTTTCTAAGGTAGGAATTGGGTGCATAGGAATGTCATGTAAAGAATATGTAAGATAGCATGATGCAAAGTCTTACATGGGCATGACATGAGCAACTACTTTCGCATGAAAATGAATTCTCTACACATGCGGTGGGATAACCTAAGCCGTAATCAATGAAGCTTGAAGAGAGTATATGAAGTTGGAATATGCAACTCTTGATTATTCACGAAAGGAGGTTCATATAAATGGTGGTCAAGATTTACGAAAGAGTAATTTTTGCAGAATTATAAGCATTTGCTTTTAACTAAGAGTGCAAGTGCAACAAAACAGAAGGCCTCTTGTGATATGAGCAAGCTCGAATTCATCTGTACATTCCTATGCATCTCTCTCTATTCCCCCTAGTTTTCAACAATAAACAGAACTTCTCTCTAACACCGATCCATTTTATGTGTGGGAAGATATCTGCAACACCTGTCAAAAAGAAAAAGGAAACATTTCTGCTAAAAGAAGCTTCTCTCACAGGACGATGGCAGACAAGAAACACCTTTGCCCGATGCCTCTCACAGACGTTTCACGCCAACTTTGGCCCTCCTTGTAACATTCAACCAGTGACAATACCAGTCGAGGCATAAGCTAGACGATGCTCCAGAAGTAAATCGGATGAGCAGTTGGTTAACAAATTTTGAGGACTCTGGGTCAATCCAGTGCCTGGCTGAAAATTATACATGAATCATGACATACAGAATGGAGGGAGGCAGAAAACTCACTGTGTCTGCGATGCCTTCATTAGCCTTTACACCTCCGGTCGCATATATCGACTCACTAAGGACAGTGGCGGCAGAATACCCTCTAGCGCAATTCATCGGTTCCCCAACCATCCACCAATCCAGGTGCGGATCATACACTTCAACGCTCGGAACCATTGAATTTCCATCAAAACCACCCAAGGCATATCTATTGAAGGAGTACAGATAAGACACAATGCTCAAGAGAACTGAAACTCGAAGTTGAGCAGAGTACAGTAAAGCTAGCTTTAATTAATTTACAGTTGAAACAATGACCAGCTAAATGAACAACTGGAAAAAAAAAACTAATTTTGCAGTTCTGTCCTTTAGTTACGTTAGCAGAACGGAAGAAGGGAGACTAAAAGGAATTTGTTTATGAGACTTACATTGTGAGAAAATACTTAATACACAAGAAGCACAGACGTGAAACAGTATCATGTCCAGGTCAAGGGAGAATACGACATGCTTTTCCAGCATCTATAGGCAAGTATCACCAAATAAAATTGAACAGCTGGCATCAAAAGGAACATACAGGTATACTTACAGTTTTTTTTTTTTTTTGGTAAAAGGTAAGAGATATATTAAGAAGAGCCAAATGTACAAAAAGATCTCGACACCAGTAACTTGCACTCCAAATGTAGTAACAAAAGAAGTGGAAGGGTGACGAGATGCAAAAGCCGCAGGCGGCACAACAACTACAACAACAAGGCCAAACTAAGCAGGGCTAGCTCGACCGGCTATCAAACAGAGACAAAAACAAAGAGGAGGCCAGCGTCAGATCAAGGACCTACGGGTCCCCATTGAAAATAACCGGGTCTAGGCTCCAACTTCTCTGCAGCCTTCTGTTTCTGAAATTATCTTCGACGTTCCTGAAGGTGATAGCCTTGTCTCGGACCACTTTGAAGAGGTGGTTCTTGATGGCCGGAATAGAGAGAGGCCGATCTCTAAAGATGATGTCATTCCTATTTTTCCAAATGATGTGACACAACGCGCCAAAGGAAAAACGGGCTATGCACTTATAGAAGTCTTTCCCCATTAAATAGGTAGTTGCCCATCTGAAATTCTCCCCCCACCCTCTGTTGCGCCAGGGCAGATTGCATCTGGACGCCCGAAAAAAGGCAATGCTAGCCATTACACAGCAGTCAAAAAACAAGTGGTCAAGAGAATCAGGCACATTCTTGCAAAACGCACAGGCAGCATTCCCAATTATACCATAGGCCAGAAGGAGGTCCTGGGTTGGAAGCCTACGCTTGGCCATGAGCCAAAGATTGAGTTGATATCAAGGCACTATGGCGTTGTCCCATACGAAGGAGTACCAGTGGACCCGTGCCCTCTTCTTCCTGATGAAGTTCCACGCCGATACCATAGTGAATTGGCCCGAAGAGCTTTCTCGCCAACAGCAACGATCCGGTTCATTCGTCAGGGTCGGAAGAGGATGCCCCCACGATTGAAGCACCAACCTGAGAGCTTGGCCAACATCTGAGAAGAGGTCAGCAACACAAGCTTGTCTGGAGAGCCCTGAGCTATAGATAAGAGAATCTGAGAAGAGCAGGTTCAAGGGCCCTCTAGGGTGCCAGTTGTCAAACCACAGAGAGGTTGTTTGCCCATCGCCAATTTTCCAGTAGAAGGCCATCCTGAAATTCCTTCTCAGGGTCAACAAGCTCTTCCAGGCCCAGGATCCAGATGTTGGCTTTTTAGCAACCCAAAAATTCTTGTTTTTTAAGAACGTGGAGTGGATCCATCTACACCATAGCGCTTCCTTGTTGGAAAACAAGATCCAAATATGCTTTAGCATGTAAGCTTTATTGCAATCTTGGAGCCTCCTAATACCAAGCCCTCCTTCACCTTTTGGAAGGCAAACTTCATCCCAGGCTACCTTAGCACCACCCCTACCTAGGTCCGGACCTTTCCATAGGAATTGTCTAAATATTTTCTCTATCTGTTCCATCACAGCTGTAGGTAAAATAAAGACACTAGCCCAGTAGGCTTGTATAGCGTGAAGAACTAACCTGATAAGCTGAAGCCGACCAGCAATAAAGAGGAATCTGTGGGTCCAAGACTGAATCCTTGCAGTGATGCGATTGACCAGGGTACAACAATCTGCTTTATTGATCCTCAAGGTGATAATGGGAACCCTCAGGTACCGAACTGGCAGGCTTCCTTCTCGAAAGCCCAACTCCAATAGGATATTATTCCTAAGGGAGGGATTGCCTCCCGCCAAGAAAATTTCACTCTTGCACGAGTTAGGACGAAGGCCACTCCAAGAGGAAAATATATCTAGAGCTTCCTTAAGGAGAGTCGCCGTAGGAAGGTGCGCCTCACAAAAAAGGAAGACATCATCTGCAAAAAAAAGATGAGAGAGGCCCACTGCCTTGCACCTCCAGAAGAACTTGAAGTCAGGCCTCGAGGATTGCTTAAGAATGATCCCTGAGAGCACTTCCATGACCATAGTGAAAAGGTAAGGAGAGATGGGATCGCCTTGTCGAAGACCTCGCCCGCTCGCAAAAAACCCGTGGAGCTCTCCATTCAAAGCAATTGAGAATTTAGGAGTGCGAACACACGTCATAATGAGACTAGTGATGAGGGAAGCCAAAGGCCAGCATCACATTCTCAAGGAAGTCCCAATCCACAGTGTCATAGGCTTTCCTGAAGTCCACCTTTATTGCACATTTTGGTAGATAAGGCTCAAGGTGGAAGCTGGAGAATAGTTCCCGAGCCAGCAAAATATTGTCCCTAATTCGTCTACCTTTTATAAAAGCAGTCTGAAAAGGGCCTACCGTGTTCTTCAAAGCTAGGGCCACCCGATTAGCTAGCACTTTTGTAATACACTTGTAGATAGTGTTGCAGCAGGCGATAGGCCTATAATCCTCCACAGAAGTGGCGTTGAGCACTTTCGGAACCATTACCAAGATAGTATTGTTAACCTCCCTCAAGAGTTTACCGGAGTTGAAGAAATCCAACACTGCAGTCGTTACTAAAGGACCGACTGTGTCCCAGTTTTCTTTGAAAAACTCTGCTGTGAAGCCATCCGGCCCAGGAGCCTTTCCCTTGGGCAAAGAGAAGATAGTGTTCCGGATCTCCATCTCTGTAACTGGTTGAGCAAGAAGTGCAGCCTGGTCAAGCGAAAGTGGATGTTGAATAACCTCCCTCAAGTCCTCTAACGAAGGTCTAATAATCTCCCCTTGCGGCATCAAGAGGTCCTCAAAGAACTCTATAAACCTTCGTTGCACCAGCCGTGGGTCCGTCACTATGTTCCCCGAAGAGTCGAGGATGGAGAGGACTCTGTTCCTCAACTGTCTTTTGTTGACATATTGATGGAAGAATTTGGTATTTCGGTCTCCCTCCCTGAGCCATCTGACCCTGGACTTTTGCCTGAAGAAGGACTCCTCCGAGGAGCGCAACTCTACAAAGATACACCTTTGGCTCTTCTCCACCTCAGCAAGGTCCGCAGAGAAGGGGTTCAGTTGTAATTCTGCTTGAGTGGCCTCCATCATCTTCCGCGCATCCAGAGTTCTAGCAGATATATTAGAGAAGGAATCTCTGTTGAGTTGCTTAGTCGATATTTGAGAGCCTTGAGTTTAGAGACAAGCTTATACATAGGGACACCACTCCCCGGCGCATTCCACACTTGTGAGACAATTTCTTTGAATTCTGGGTGCTTCATCCAGAAGTCGAAGAACTTGAAGGGCTTCCTTCTATGAGTCGGATTAAGTACCTTCACTACCATAGGCGAGTGGTCCGAGATTCCAGGAGCAAGGAAGGAGGCTTCTGAGTAAGATAGATCCAAGCTCCACTTGGCATTCACTAGAACCCTATCAATCTTCCTTGCTTTCCTAGAATGCCCTGAAGACGTGGTCCAAGTGTATCTAAAACCAACGAACCTCAAGTCTTCCAGCTCAGCTTGCTCCAAGCACTGTCCAAACTCATTAAAACAAGGAAGCCAATCATCGGTGCTACCGACCCGGTCCGATGGATCCTTAATAGCATTGAAGTCCCCCAAGACAAGCCAAGGAGTGTCTCGGAGATGGGTGCTTTTCATGATGATGTCTTCCCAGAGCGGTCTCCTCAGCGAAAAAGAGTGATCACCATAAATAAAAGAAACACAGCAAGCCACCCTAGAGTCTAGGCTCTCAAGGTTCCCATGAATTGCCTGCTTGGTAAGAGAGAAAGCTTCAAACTTGACTCTCCCAGGGTCCCATCCGACCCAAATTCTACCCCTGGGGAAGAAGTCATAGTTTGCAGTCCAACACCAACCTCTCAGTAGAGCTTCGGATATGGAGTTAAAGCGATCCTGTGGCACCTTAGTTTCCACCAAACCAACACAGCACAAGTGGTTCGAAGTAACAAAACTACGAATCTCCGCTTGCCTAGTCGAATCAACCATACCTCGAATATTCCAGCAACCTATATACATATGTACAAAAGAGGGGACGAGGAAGGGTTACCTCCTTTTTGGTGGCTTGCGACGGCTCGGAGCGGGAGCCGTTCGAGCCGATGGAGGAGGTGGGTCTGGGGGAAGCACCAGGGGCTTGTCGTGGGGATTCTCCTCCCCGCTTCTCGTTGGAGGATCATTCGGCGATAGACCTGGAGGGGCCTTCGGCGATTGACAAGGCGAGAGAAGATCATCATCTGAGCTAAGGTGGTTGACAGACTCATTCAACTCTGCTCCACTCCCCAGGCCCACATCTGGATGGCTAATGGGATCTTCCTCCATTGTCGAGGTGTGGTCATCCACCCTGATTAGTGCTTGAAGCCCACTTTGAGCCCTCCGGGTAGAGGTTGATAGCAAGCTTTTAAGAGCTGCTGCCGTCTGCTTGGGAGCTGGTTCCTCTTCTCCAAAGCTGGCCGGATGTTCCAAGTGTGTCTCCTTGGGGGGGAGATTTGTTCTTCTTCCCCTTGACTTGTTTCCATCCAAATTCAGCCTCATTCAGATCTACCACCAGCATTGGTGAAGTCTCAGAGGGGCGGGCCTCCACCGATGGGGGGGATGGGCTGAACTTGCTTCTGGCCTTGCACCGCCTTTCGACCAGTCAAAGAGGCTGCACAATTGTGCCCAAAGGAGCCACACTTCAAGCATTCCGCTGGCTTCCACTCATACTCAATGGCAATCGACCGAACAACTCCATTTAGTCTTACCTTGGTCAAGTAGAACCTCGGCTTGTTTACATGTAGCTCCACACAAACTCTTGCAAAAGAGATCCTTTGAGATTGCTCCGTGCGTTGGTTAACAAATAACGGCTTGCCAATGGTGCTCGCGATGGCGCTAATTGCCGGGGCTGTCCATAGGTCAAGAGGTGGGTTCTTCAAGCGAATCCACACTGGCACCGTGGTTTGCTTCTCCCTCTTCAACTCTAGGAGCGGTTTCCATTGTTGCAAAACAAGTGCAACCCTTGCAACCGTTATAGGACCTTCTTCCAAAATCTTCCTTCGGAACTCGGGGTCAGGGATGCGGAAGAAAAAGAAGCCCTGGTCATCGGCGAAAACCTCAACAAGCTTCGATCCCCAACATAACTTGAGCGAGTTCTCCGTGAGCTGGAACGGCAAACTCTTTCCTACATAATACCCAACTAGACACTCATGCCATTTGGGATCCACCGTATCTAACACTTCTTCAGGGAGATCAACCACAGGGACATCATCCTCAAACGAGGGAGGAACATAGGTGAGTCATACCCTCTCGCTGCAAGTTTCGCAACATTTGCCCACGTCCGGACAGCCAGGGCGTCTGGTTTTCTCACTTGTTTTTGTGAGGCTTGGGGCCGTTTGGAAGCCGACCTCGCTCTACTTCATCCTCTCGAGCGCCTATCCCGGCCTACGTTTTTGGGATCACGGTTTGAGGTCTCTGGTAGTGCAGGAGCCTTGCCCGTGAGTATGGAGGCCCGAGCCTCCTTGTCTCGGTTGCGGGGGCTAGAAGTCCTCTCCGATTCATCTCTCAATTGTGCCGTTTCACTCGGCTCACCACCCACAGCCATTGGAGCATCCATAATTACCCAGCCAGCAACCTAGACTACACAGCAGCCATCTAAAGAGCGAGATACTAACCGGTCGGACGTCTCACACCTCTCGGGTTGGCCGGAAGCAGCAAGGATAGGGCAGGGGGTGGCCAGCAGTTCGATCAGGAGCACGGCAGCTTCGTGGCGCCCTCCTCCCGCTGCGAGAAGGCCCGAGACGCAGCAGCACTGCTCCTCAAGGGCCGAGCAGCAGTAGTTCGGTGCAGGGCACGGCACACCAGCAATGACGCCTCACACCTCTCGAGTAGGCCGGAGTAACAAGGGCGGGCAGGGGAATGGACCACCAGAACCTACCTGACGCCCTCCTCCCGCTGTGAGCATGCCCGAGACGCACCAGCACTGCTCCTCAAGGTGCGAGCAATAGCAGCTCGGTGCAGGCGCGGTATAACAGGGTCGGCAGGGGGTACCAGCAAACGATCACGAGCAGAGCCGAGGAAGGCTTACCTGAGGGGCTGGGTCGCCTGCAAACCGCTGCAACAGACGAGCCGCACCAGTACCGCACCAGCACTGCGCCTCAAGGGGCCGAGCAGCGCGAACAGGGCGACGAGGAGAGACCGCTCAGATCTCGCCGCAGAGGAGACGAAACACGAATCCGTTCGGTGAGGAGCGAGAGCCTTCCCTGAGGAGCTGAACCCCCAATTTCCACGCCAATCGGAGGTCTAGATCGGCCGGATCGAGCAGATGAAGCCGGCGAGATTCTGTTCAAAACCCCAGAGGAAAAGAGGCGATGAACAGTACCCCGTGCGTGCATTTTGGCTCTCCCTCAACAATGTATACTTACAGTTTTTCATTCAGCCAGACCAGTGAATGGCAGCCCCTCTTTGTGGTCAAGCTTCCAATTTTGGCCCAAGAATGTTCTCTTGGGTCAAATCTTTCAGCCGAACTGAAATAAATCAGCATGGAAAAAATCACCAACTCTCTGCTGCAGCTGACTCTGATGTAAAAGATTCCATATGCCATGCGAGATATATAGATTCTTCTCCTTTATTGTGAGGAGCATTAGGTCTACAGGGGTATTTTTGAAGTTCCAGATACGTAAGAGATATGGACAAAACAATAACTTGCATTTCACCAGTAAAGCTTTCTTAGGGTAAAATTGCAAAAGCACTAGTGTTCATATGAGGAATGGCACTTGCCAATTTCCACCAGCTGCAACAACGTATGATGGGTCAATCACACACCAGATACTTTCACGGTTTGCATAGCAGTTGACAAGAATGCCCCCCAGAAAAGTAAATCAACTCATGTACTCGGATTTATCAGGAAGAAGGATAACAGTCAGTCAAGAGAGTCACAGGAACGATCGACCATTTCAAATCACAAGATTAAAGGATGATGAAATATTCGTCTCTTACTTGAGATAATTATTGCCGTCATAGCTGCCAGTAGGATATATTGCCTCATTAAGCTCCATTGCAGCGAGAGCAAATCGCTGGGAGAAGAGGAGAAGCACCCCCAAAAAGTAATTACAAAGTATTTAGTGAGTAAGCAAAATAGAGAACAGCATTAAAAAGGACGTGCGAAATAAATTAATGCTTAATAGCAAAGAGAGGGAAAGGTAGTTCATTTTCCTATAAGAAACAAGAAGATGGCCGTAGAAGAGATTTGTTAGGGTAAAAACTGTACTCAAACTCCTACCTTTCCATTAGTGATGGGAATCCTAATAAAGTACCAGTTGTCCCCTCCACGACGAGAAGCAAATGACCACCAAGCACATGGGTCGAATTTTAGAAATGAATTCGTTACAAACAACTTACTTAGACTACACAGACACCAGGGTCGAATTTTAGAAATCAAAACACAGCACTACCTTCCCATACTAAACAGTCAAATCATCTAAACATAATATTTATCGGAAAATTTACCAAACAGTTATGCCAGTTTCATTATAATTCTTTCAATTTTGCAAATATAGTCCTTGTCGGCATACCATGTAGGACAGCCATTTTCGAGCGAACATTGATATGAAGGACTACATTGAAATATTGCAAAAAGATTTAGGACTATATTTGTAAAGATAAAAAGATTTCCTTTTGCGATAGAATATTCACTTTCGAAGTTTTCCCCTCCAAACTTCTTGCAACAGGACATTAAGACGTGCTCTAATAGCTTGGTTTCTCATATTATATTGGGGAAATGGGGAAACAGACAAGACTTGATTTTGGGGTCAATTAGTTTAATCAAGTCTTGTTTGGTAGGTTTTTATTTTTATTTTTCTTCCACTTTTGTAGTAGAATTTGCAATAAGATTGTCAAGTCATTTTTTTTTTACTTTGAATAGTGATCAAGGATTAATCGCAAATTGACAATTAGAAATTTGGTAATTAAAGAGAAGTGATTTTCTTTTCAGATTTGTGCTTTTTCCCCTAAAGACATAGCCGAGTGAATATCTCTATTTTCAAAAACATGCACGTCTTCTCATCCTCATCAATTTCTTGGCCGGCCATCAATTGGAAATAATAACCTTGCGCTCGCCCATGGCACGTGATTAGCACACGACAGCGTCGTACTCACGACACGGGACCAATGCATGTGATTGGCACACGCTTACGTTATATAGGTGTGAATATCAACGTAGCGTGGATTATCCACATTGCTTTTGCAATATGCTTAATGCTAAAGATTAGTAATCCTAGATGCAATGCAAACATGAACTTTAATATTTTTGTTTAGAGATATCCCTAATTTCCTTATGCAAGAATGACTAATTGTGGTTTCAAAAATTTAGGTGTTGACAGTAGACGCTTATTATCGAAGTCATTAGTGACCTAAAATTACATTATATGGAAAAATATTTGAATTTCGGAGAGATTTCGAGCCATTTACTCAAGAATGCATCACTGTCCATGGCTGAGATCGAATGGAAAGGAAATAACTAAGGCTTTTGAAAAGAAAGTATAGAGTGGGACACACAAAAATAAACTATTATATGAAAGAATGGTTTGATAAGTAAATATTCTATTACTCCCCGTCACAATCATTTAGAGACAAATGACATCCTTGAGGCGTTTGGATAGATTATCAAACAAACCTCTCTCGTGAGATGGGCGCTTGCACTTGACACTACCCATCCCATGCCCTATCAATCCCAACATTATTTACACTTGCTTGATCATGACATTTATTCTTGCTTTAAAATGAGCAAGACTCACAAATAAATTGAAGTTAATCTTAAAATGAGTTATATGAAGAAATTGAGGAACTTGGCTGTGACTAAAGTAGGATTTCACCAAAAAATGCAAGTTACTATGCGATGGAGCTTCCTTAGTCAGTCTTTCATCGGATTCGTCATCTAATGTTGGTCTGAGCAACATGTGTGCTCATGGCAACACTCTAGCGACACCACTCGTGACTACTACAGAAACCTTTGCAATCAAGAGACGCAAAAGTCTGATCTTTCAAGTCTCTTCTTGCAATTGTGCTCTATTATTATGTTGTGGGTCTTGACTAGATAGAAATGGTTTTTCTCGCTTATTCAATGAGGTGACGATGAAGTTGAGAATGACGAGTTCTTGATGTATGTATTGGTTGAAATCCATTTTTCAACCCTCGTGAATACAGCAACTCTCTATTATTGTATTGCAGGTCCTATTTCAGTGCTTCTTAGAAACTCACTCTAATGGCAAGGGCATTGAATAGTTAATGTAATCCTTTAGCGTAGATAACAAGAAACAAACCCTGAAAAGGAGACATATTTGGTGGCAATTTACAATGTACAAGTGACATTGCTGACTTTCTCTCCTCTTATGCCAGACTCTGGATCTTAGAAGTGATCTGTCTCATGAGACGTACTTCACACGAGAGATAGATTATTTCTTCGATTAAATGTCGACTAGTTTTAGCAATGATGATTTAGTAAAGTAAGAAGAGCAAGTGACCGAGTGGAGTTGTGCATTAGCCCTCGTTTAGAATTGTTTCTATACATTTCACGAGTCCCTTGTGATTTACCCTATTTTATAACTAAGGGCAAATGTTACCATCGCTCTACATTTCAATTGGAAAAAATGTAAAGGGAAGTCACATGTTTCTTTCAATCAAAGTTTCTTAAATCGAGAGTCCACAAATAGCTCCAAGTCAACTCAACACTATTGCTCGTCACTATCCTTATTTCACTTGAAGTTGAAACAAGTACAAAGCAAATAGGAGTCACGAGCACCAACACGCACGCACTTTGGTTGGGCTGAACCAACAGCATTATTGTGGAAAAATTTAGGCATGGCCAAGTTTTGCAGTGCAACACCCGCGAGCACCAAGTCAAAAGTCTTGAGGTCCTCTCAAAAAATGCAAATTCTAAAGTATGTCTAATCAGCCACTCGCTCAAATACTCATCATGGAGACTTGGTTACGTAAATTTTACCTATAGCCCATTATCAGTAACTTTCCTCCTTCAATGAAACGGCGTTTCATGCAATCTTTTCTGATTTTCATCCCTGGACATGCAAATCTACATGGCAACACACAAGGGTGCAGGTAATAAAATGAAATCAATCAATAATAAAAACAAAAAAATGGTGGAAATGATAAGACACCAAGCCAATTGGACAATAATATCTTGTTGATATCAAAATTTTGACTAAATATTTAGGGATAACTTGCATAGAAAATTGGAGACCAATTTGCCCTATCAAAAAAAAAAAAAATTACATTGAATAGCACGTCACATTGGCATTAAGATCATCTGCATCAACCAGGTTTTTTTTTTTTTTTTTTTATAATTTCATTTTATTTATAATAAAAAAAAACGAAATGGCTTGGGGCTGGGCCTGACCCAAGCCCCTTTTCTTTCCCCTTCGTCTAGGTCGGGCCCATTTCCTTTTAATCTCTCCCCTTCTACGTTCCCCACTTCCTTCTTCCTCTCCCGCACCTCTGCGCATGGATACCCTCCGCAGAGCAGCCAAGGGTCGGCCTGGTCGGCCTGTAAATACCAGGGCCGCAAGTTCCTTTTTTGGTGTGGGGGGGACGCAAAAGGAGAGAGAAAAATTCGTGAGCAAGGGAGAGACTGCCGGCCACCGCGCCAGCATCATGGCCGACGACCCACTGCCGGGCCTCCTTTCCAGCGCCGAGGCTCCGGTAAGCTTCGACCCTGTTCTTAGGCATGCCGGGCAGCAGCTCGTGGCCGTCCGGCTTACACGAACTCCGGCCCCGACCGTCCTTCGTTTGGCTGTCGTGTGGGTCGTTTTCCATTTGACGAGAGTCTCGGCTCGGGTTTTAGTCTTGATCGAGCCAAAAACCACTCATTTCAGTAGCGTACCCTGAATGAGATCTAGTTTTGTCTCGTTGTTTTGAGCAGAAGTCAAGTCGTCCGGGCATCGACCCGTTGAGTCGAGGCTTGACTGTGATTCCTCAAAGAGTCCTTTTTTCGGCTTCTTTTCCTTTCCTACCAGCTGCTACTGTAGGCTTGTATTTGTGTGTGTGGGGACGCGCGCGCGCTGCTAGTTTCTGGAGGATGCCCATCTTCCCTTCAACGTGCAGTTCCTTATAAAACACGACGGTAACCATGGCGGCTGCCCTCTAGCGAAATGAACGACTTTGGGCATGGTAAAAGAAAAAGACTATCTCCGTTCGTTTTCATAGAAAAAAAACTTTAGGAAAATGTTTTCCAGCATTTATTTTATGGAAAATGTGTTAGTTAAGGAAAAGGTTAATGTTATCAGCAAAAAAAAAAATAAAAATACATTCAAAAGTGAGGAAAATATTTTCTATTTCGAGCTTTTCGATCTGCGTTTCGATCCGTCGCTAAGCAACTAGCCATCGCTAAGGCACGCGGCGACGCAAGCAAAGGAAGAGAAAGAAGGAAGGAGGAGGAAGGAAAAATAACAATAATTCGATTTTTTTAAAAGTAAAAAATAATTAAAATTCAATTTTAAAAATGTAAAAAGTAAAATTAAACTTTTTTTGGTTGATTAAAAAAATTAAAATTTAATTTTTTGGTAATTTTCCCCAAAAGTCATATCAAATAATGAATAGTAAAAAATATTTTCATGCCATTATCAATCGAATATCGGAAAATATCGTTATTTTCTTGAAAAATTTATTCCAAAAACTATTCCAGAAACATAATATTTCCTTTTGTTTTCTTTTTGCACCTCCCTTTTGTCTTTCAATGGGTGGGAACTTCTTCTTTTTCTTTGTGCGGTAAATCATTTTTGAGGAGGACAACTCAAATTCGAGACATATATTTAAAAACAATTATATCTACATACATTTTTTTTTCTTTTGACGTCTCAAAATTCAAAGGGGAAATATAGCCTAGGAAGGGAATACATTGAACATTGGTGGGCACTATGCCATTAACAATTTCATTTACTAATGTCATATCACCCTCAACATGCACTTAGCAGGAAAAGCTTAAACAATATAAAATGGAATGCTAACATAGTTTTATGACATTGACAAGCAAAATAATATCATGATTATGATAACACGAGGTACTGCTAAAGAGCTGAGCAACACTAAATTACAAAATACATGATTTGCACTTACCATGTCGTTTTATGGACGACTTGCCTGGACAAGCTTAAAACTGAAGAAAACAAAATATTGGCTACTAGTAACTACTCACAAGGAGAAACAAGCCAACTACAAGATGATTTTGCTTAAACAAGAAAGCAAGAACTTCGCGAGATCAACAAAGATTTGGATTGATTGATGTGGAGAATGGGCTTGTTATGCTCTTCTCAATCTCCTCCTCAACTCGGCTGCCTTCACTACAATAATCACATGGACCATGTCTGTTTTACGATCCACATAGTTGAAGTAGACGCGTCTCCAATTCTTCTTGTACACCAATACTCCAATAACTCCCCAAAACCCAATCGCAAACCCAAGCATTATGACTATGTAGAACATCACCTTTTCAAGCTTACCTTCTTCATCGGGATCTTCTTCTGACACTTGAGGGGCCTTAGCACCAAGGCATTTCTTTTGTAGAGGATCGCCACAAAGTAGAGGATTGTTGGCATAAATAGAAGGATCATCAAGGGTTTGGATTTGATTTCCTTTGGGAATTGGCCTTGTGAAGTTGTTGTGAGACAAGTTCAGTTTGCTCAGTGATTTAAATGCAGAAAAGCTCTGTGGGATTGTTCCTGAAAGGTGATTATTCGAAAGATCGAGTGACTCGAGCAATTTCATGTGTCCAATCATAGTTGGGATGCCTCCAAAAAGAAAGTTGTGAGATAAGTTCAAGCCTCGTAATTTGGAGAACAAGGTAAGCTCTTCAGGGATTGGCCCAATCAATTTGTTGCTTGAGAGATCCAAATTGACCATAAGTCATAGATTGAGTGTTGTGTAGTCAAGGTCTATCCCCTTCACGACCTGCTCCACATGTGAATCACCCCAAAAAAGTGGCATGAAGTCAGCAGGCAACGACTCATTCACGGAAGGTTCAGGCTCATAAGCAGGGGAAAGCGCATTGCCTTCATCTACATTTTTAGGTAGTTTCATACCTGTCATATTGCCAAGACAATTTGGAATCATTCCCATTAGATTATTCATTGCAAGGTCCAATATATGCAATGCAGGAAGTGAGCATAGTTGTGAAGGAATACTGCCATTGAACATGTTTTCTCGCAATCTTAGAACCTGTAGAAACTGAAAGCTTGGTCCAAACCAATGTGGAACACTTCCAGAGATTTTGTTTTCACCAAGATCTAAAACTAGCAAGTTCCTGCAATTGTTCATAGTCACAGGAATTTCTCCATGGAGATTGTTGTTGCTCAAGTATATTAACAGAAGCCTAGTTTGATTTCCCAAAGAACTCGGTATGACTCCAGACAACTTGTTCGACGATAGATCAAGGAGATTCAAAATGTTTGCCTTCCAACAATCAGATATTTTGCCAACTAATTCATTCCTTTCAAGTTGCAACCGGTACAAAAATTCCATCTCACATAATGAGGTTGGTATTGGACCGCTGAAGAGGTTATCATTCAATTTCAAGTAAGCCATATCAAGCATCGCCAAGCCAATATCTTGCGGAATAGGTCCTGAGATTAACTTGTGAGAGAGATCTAAATGGTGTAGGTAAGAAAATTTCGGCGGAGATCCATTTATTTGGTTGTAAGAGAGATTTCGATGGGAGAATGACATGAGACCTAGCCAGTCAGGGAGAGCTCCTATGATGGATGAGTTGGACAACACTATCTCTCGTGCTTCGACTTGCGTTTTTATCCATTGCGGAAATCCCTTTCTGAAATCACAAGACATCATCCCAATATACCCTAGATTGAAGGGCGGTATCCAATCGGAATCCACCTCTAAAGCTAAATAGTTGTTGCTGATATCTAAGCCCCCTAGCTTCGAGAGGTTGGCGAAGTGGATTTCAGAAACTATTCCGCTCAAGGAATTATTTGAAAGATCTAAAGTATCAAGATTTTGAAGTTGCCCGAGACTATGTGGAATGGTGCCATTTAGAAGATTGTTACTGAGATCTAAAGACCATAAGACTTGCAATCTTCCTAATGCCTCTGGAATAGTCCCTGTCAATTGATTATCAGAAAGATCAAGGTATTCCAAGTTTTTCAAGTGCACCAACCAATCTAGCAAAACTCCTCAAAGAAAATTATCACTTATTTCCAATTGCTCCAAGTTTTTCCCAATAAGTCTTGAAGAATTTCCCTCGACTGAAAATAACTCATCATGAAGATTGTTTCCTTGCAATAATAGTGACTTGAGGGATGGATTGTTCCTTAAGAAAGAGAACAACCCTCCTTCAATGCTTTGCAAAAGATTCGATTAAAGATTGAGATGGACGAGAGTTCTCAAGTTATCAAACCACCTTGGTACTGAAGAGTTGAAACAATTGGATGAAAGATCGAGGTGTCGAAGAGAAGTCATTTTTTGCAATATAGCACTCGGGATAGGACCTTCGAAAAAGTTCTCCGAAAGATCAAGATGCCAAAGAGAAGTCATGTTTTGAAATATAGCACGCGGGATGGGACCTTTGATAAAACACCTTGAAAGACCTAGGTGCTGCAAAGAAGTCATGTTTTGACACATGGTGCTGGGGATGGAACCTCTAAACATATTCCTTGAAAGATCAAGGTGTTGGAGAGAAGTCACGTTTTGGAATATAGTGCTTGAGATGGGACCTTGGAAAGAATTCAATGAAAGATCAAGGTGCCGAAGAGAAGTCATGTTTTGGAATACAGTGCTTGAGATGGGACCTCGGAAAGAATTCGATGAAAGATGGGACCTGCGAGAAAAAAAATTATTTGAAAGATCGAGGTACTGAAGATCAAGATGAGTAGGCAAGTGAAAGTCATAAAGCCCGCAGTATGATAGGCTTAAATGAGATAAAGATGGGAGTATACTAATCACCTGCATGGGGTCTCCATATTTAGTAAAATTCAGGAAGCCCATGTCAAGGTACTTTAATGCTCGAAGATGGGAAACCCACTGAATGTCATCAACAGCACCCCCGTGATAATAACTATGGAGATCAAGGACTTCCAACTTAGTGAGATTTCCCCATTCACAAGGAAAAGTTGCAAAACCAAAAGAGTTGGATAAATTAAGATACCTCAATTGCTTCATCAAGCCGACATCATTAAGTATGTCTGCCTTTTTGAAATAGATTCTGCTCAAATGTAGGTAACTCAAGTGTCTCAAGTTCAGCAAAGAAGAGTTCAATCCACTAGCTGTGAAAGAAATATAGTCAAATCGGAATTCGTATCCTGGCGCGATCTTGAGCATG
This sequence comes from Eucalyptus caleyi, assembly GCA_014182885.2. Classification (NCBI taxonomy): domain Eukaryota; kingdom Viridiplantae; phylum Streptophyta; class Magnoliopsida; order Myrtales; family Myrtaceae; genus Eucalyptus; species Eucalyptus caleyi. The sequence continues at coordinate 13,056,888 of CM024466.2, read as the reverse complement.
ACGACATGTCCATTTGCTCGGTCGCACTTTACTCCCGTCCATTGGCAACAATCTTCGCTGTTCCACGAAGAAAGGATGTGGGATGTGTTTGAGAGACTTTGTTTGAGTTGGCGTAGAGCATCCCTTTCGTCTTCAAAGCAAATTGAGGATGTGCTTCTATTTCTGCACAAGCACACACACGCATTGTCTAAAATTAACAACAGACTTACCAGTACAAGCACTCTTACACTATCATGTTCCGCCATGAATGATGACGATATTGAAAACAAAATGTATATGTCACATGAACGCCACTCGACTAGGCTCCAAGTTTTTGGCTTGGGTGTATTGTTCAAATTCTGACGATATTTAACTTATTGTCTATTGCCATAAGCCAAGCAATAGACAACAAGTTAACGAAGTCGTAGCTCGAAGATGTACGCACTTTGGCGGGGCTGGACTCAACAGCATTATTGCAGAGAAACTTCAGGTTTGAACGAGTTTTGCAGTGCAAGACCCGCAAACACCAAATCAAAGTCTTGAGGTCCATGTCGTCATGCTATGCAACGACTTGGGTCTGTCTACATTCATCTGGTCGCATTTTCCTTTGTATGAGTGCAAATTCTAAAACGGTTTTAAGTGCACCTAATTCGAACACTAGTCAAATGTTCATCATGGATTTTGAGTACGTATTCACATTTCTTTTAAAAAGAGCATTTATGGGATGTTTATTATGAAGGAGCGATGGAAAATTAGCAAGAGCATAAACTAAAACGCAATACAATATTAATCAATTCTTATGAATCTCTTTTGGATCGAAAGATCACTCTCTTAAATTTTCCTATCAATATCAATTGTTCATTGGACGATGACAAGACAGTAGGAGAATTTTAAGAGCCAGACAAACAGTGATATTTTATGAAATTATTGTCAACTATTTAAAAAAATTTAACTATTATATGAAAGCATAGTTTGATAATAAAATTTTTTATTACTCCCTATCGCGATCTTTTGAGATGAATGACATCCCCGAGGTGTTTGGATGGATAACCAAGCGAACTTCTCTTGCGAGATGGGCACTTGCGCTTGACGCAAATTCTCTCAAGTCCTATCAATCATAACATTATTTACACTTGATTGATTATGACATTTATTCTTGCTTCAAAATTAGCAAGAACCTCACAAGTAAATTGAAGTTAACTTAAAATGAGTGATATGAAGAAATTGAGGAATTTGGCTTTGATTAAGGTAGGATTTCACTAGAAAATGTAAGTTACTTACTATGTGATGAAGCTTCCTTAGTCGGAAGAAAGAGAAAAGTCTTTCATCGGATTCATCATCTAATGTTGATCTGAGCAACACGTGTGCCCATGGTGATCCTTTAGCGATAGCGCTAGTGACTACTACAGAAAACTTTAAAATCAACACGCGTAAAAGTCTGATCTTTCAAGTCTCTTGTTTCAATTGTGCTCTATTATTGTGCCGTGAATCTTGACTTGATAAAAAGGCTTTTCCGCTTATTCAATAAGGTGATGAGGATGTTATGAATGACAAGTTCTCCTCGTACACATAGGTTGAAATCCATCTTTCAACCCTCATGAATACGGCAATTCTTTGTTATTGCATTTACGGGTGCATGGGTGACATTACCAACTTTCTCTCACCTTATATGGGAATCTAAATCTTATTTGTTGGAATATAATACGCGGAAAGGACAGGATATTGCAATTTACGTCAACGCGAAATCACTAAAGAAACAAACGATAAATAATAAGGACACCAAAAATTTACGTAATTCGATCCAAGTATCGGTACCTACATCCATGAGGAGAGCGAGCAACAAATAATCCACTATAATCGAAGAATCAAAGTTTATAATCGCTCACACGCTCGACTGTTTCCGATATCTAGATTTAACTCTAAACCCAAGGTATTTATAAATAAAAAACTCACTTGGACATAAACTGATAGCACAAAAATTACGATGCATTCCAGCTCAAAACAAAAATACGCACGGCTCTTATCAGCTTGACTTGTGCAACTTGCAAGTCCTTTTTCTTTATTTGCTTTCATAGAGCTTCGGCAGCTTCTCTCTTTTCCGTAGGGCTCCACATCCGTTTTATATGTGTGTGCACAAAAGTCAAAGTCTTGACTTTTGGGCCCACCTCCTTCTGTTTCACGTGCAAAGGCCACCCTTTAATTTCCATCAGCGAAAAAGGAAACTCAGGCGTGAATATCGTGTGTCCATGTGCCCCACCTGGATAACAACCTTCAGCAAGCTTCCGTAGAAAAGAAGAAATTCGTATCTTCTTTTTATTTCCTCTTTATGTAATCCTTCACGGAGACCGACAAACTTTCTTCTAATTGCGAAATATTTATCAATAAAATTCGATTTAACAAATCGTCATCCGAATTCAAACTTTAGACATTAATTTAACAATTCTCCACCTTAGTTTGATGTTTGAAGCCAAGTTATAGTGCTTATCATCCATGCTGCTCTCCCAATACCCTGACGAGCGCTCACTCTCCACAAACGCCAATAAAGCTCAAACAGAACTTGAGTTTCGCCAAAGGACCAGACTTAGTTATCACATATGCCGGGTTATCTGCTGTAGCAATCTTTTTAACAATAATATTACCCTTAGAAAAAACATCTTGGATGAAGTGGAATTTGATGTTAATATGCTTCGTTCGCTTGTGATAAACTAGATTATACGCCAAATATATCGCACCTTAGTTATCACAGTGTATATCTACACTTTTTGTTCTAACTCAAAGTCCGAGAGCAAACTTTGTAACAATATCGCCTCATTTCCTACAAAAGTTAGTGTCATGTACTCTGCCTCAGTCGAAGACAAGGCAATGTGATCATGTAAAAACGCTTTCTAACTAATTGCATCACCCACTAACGTAAACATGTACCCTACTAAAGACCTACTATCATCCAAGCCACCGGCATGATCTAAATCCACAAAACCAATGGTCTCATTGCCATTGTTGTCCCTCCAGTACACTATACCAATATCTGTCATCCCCTTCAAATATCTAAGGATCCACTTCACAGCTTCCTAATGAGCTTTACCGGGACACTTCATATAGTGACTAACCACACTCACAGCTTGTGAAACATCAGACATGGTGGGCATAATACTACCCACGGCACTAGAATAAGGAACACAGGACATATGCTCCTCCTCATCCTCAGTCTACAGTGATAATTAATCTAAAAGTGCTTCATTAAAGGTGTACTTACAGATTTTGACGACTGTATATTAAAACATGCCACGATCTTCTCAATATATTTCTTCTAAGATAGATGTAAACCTCCTGCAGTCCTATCACGCAAAATCTCCATACCCAATATTTTCTTTGCAGCACCTAAATCTTTCATCTTAAATTCAGCATTTAACTGCCTCTTCAACACATCAATATCAGACATATTCTTAGCTGCTATCAGCATATCATCAACATATAAGAGTAGATAAATCAAATAACCATTCTCCAATCTCCTATAGTAAACGTAGCTATCCATCTGACTTTTTGTGTAGTCTTGACTAACAGGGATATTCTCATGTCCACTATAGAGCTGTTCGTCTTGCTCTCACCTTCCATGGTCGTAAAGGCTTGCTAGTAGTGGCAAGAATTGCATTGTTAGACACCAGGTTTTTACAATACCAGCATGCTTGCATCGGTACTGCTCAAACCACTCTGAATGCCGGAATAGTCTTTGTGACTCTGTATCCAAACTTCAACATCGCTCTTTCAGACCCCCAACTTCTCTCTTTTCTGAAAGTTCAAGTACAGCTCACTGGAGCCCCTCAAACGGCTGAATCTGTAGCTGCAACCCTACATTACCAGATGGTTTATCGAGTTCAGAACCATGCTCTCGACCTCAACTTCAACAATGGTAATGAAGATGCGTTGTTCATCTCCATGCAGAATGACCAAGCATCCTGCATCCATGTTCCCAGACAGATCCCAAAAGACACGTTGGCCAAGCTCCTTCCAGAGACTTGGATCACCAATTATGAAAAGCTACACCAGCATAACAAGCCGTTCCAGTCCACAGACTCAGAATTCGTAAGGAAAAAAGATGGAACTGTTTCCATCAAATTTGGCAAGGAAAAGGAAGAAAGTCCTTCTATCTTCCAGACCATTCTCATGATCGAACCATGTATTCCTGAATCTATTTCCGAACCAGATCCAAAAAAGCATGTTCGACATTTCGACGGTGATGGACATCATGTTCATTACTATAAAGACAAGCATGGTCATTGTTTTTGGGATCCTTTTTGCCAATGTTCCTACTGCATAAATTCTCCTGACGAGGTAGATCCTCATGCAAGATCTCCTCCACAACGGAAAAAGTCCAAGGATAAGATGTACCATAGGTACTTAGACGGAGATTCCTCCGTAGATACTCTTGGTGAGTGTGATAAATACCAATTCATGGTGTCTTATGCACCACCTCCACCACCAGAGTTCCGCACTACATCCCGAACCTCGCCAGATCCACCAGAATCACCTCCACCTTCTCCTCCCTAGAAAAAACAAGCTCTCTCTCCATTCTATAAGCCAATCCTCAAGTGGGCTAAGAAACACTCTTACCCCCTCGAAGTTCCAGCAGAAACACCACCCACTTCTTCTATTGCCATGTTCCAAGATACTGACTTTCCTCCTCTTGTCAAGGAAAGTTCTAAACTCTCGTTCCTTGCTACAGAAGAGTTTATTGATCCACATGGCAGGTACCGCCATGTTCCCAAAATACCTACCCCACCGTGTGGACGAACATGGAAGACGAAGAAAACCCCGCTATTTGAAGTCGTTCTAAACCGGCAATCGAGACTCTGTTGGCACAGAACAATGCCTTCAAGGCTATTGATTCCAAGATCGGAAATGTGCAACAAGATCTCCAAAGATATGATGAGAATACCAAGAAGATACTTTATGAGTTCCAGAAAAGGCTTCATGCCTTGGAATCAGGACAACAGCTTGGGTACCACTATCTTGAAAGTCCAAAGCCAAAAATAGACAAACTCAAGAAGCAAATTCAACTTCTTGAAGAAGGAAGGTTCAGACCTTTCGATCCATTAGCACCTCCTGTTCAAACTGGGAATGTATCCCCAGCACCACAAGTGTCTGTTTTTGCCAATATCCCAGAAGATCCCTCTAGAAGAGAATCAGATATACGAAGTCGCCTCAAAGCCTTGAAAAAGGAAAAGGGGAAAGAGAAGACACCACCTACAGAATCAAGCTCAATTGTTATAAGAGAAAGCATCAAATGATGTTATCAAATCCATTAGAATCCTTTTGAAGGATTTGGGTAAGCAAGAAATTGATCCTATTACCCAACAGCTGAGCCCGACCCTATCCCAAAAAAGTTTCTTTAATAACATCAAATCATCCTTCTCAGACCAAATAGTCGATTCTCCCCCTACCATTCCACTAACTTCGTAAATATTCATGGCTGACATTCCTTCAGACTACGAAATGCAATCAAACTATTCTGATCCAGAATTTGGACAGACAAGTAATCCCATCAGAAACAATTCTGCTAGGCATGTGTCCATGGCATCAAAACAATTCTTCTCCATTGACGATATTCCTTATCCAAAATGGCCAGAAAGACTTGAAGAGTTTCATACTTGGTTGAGTACACAGTCCATCACCAACCATGATATGAATGATGTCCTTTACAATTTTGTTACAAGGTTCACAGGGAGCCTTAAATTTTGGTGGCAATCACTCACAGAACAAGACCAGCTTACGTTTCTGTTGTCACCCAATTTCAGCCATGCCCTTACTTACCTATACCATGTTTTTGTGGGAACCCCCGGAGATCTCAAAGGGCTAAAAAGAAGAGAATTCTTTGAAAGAAAATGCTGCTCCCTTCAGAAAAAGCATCTTGATAAGCATTATCGACTAATGCTTCAGCTCTTCTACCAAATTGGCGCAGATCCAAATTTAAAGCATGTCTTCCTCACTTCTATTCCTAAAGAGCTATCACAGATGGTTGAAAAATCTTTCTTTGGAAAGCAAAGAAGGATACAAGATGTTCCCATTGGAGAAATCTAGCAAGAAGTCCATTTATGCCTTGAAGAATTATGCTTAAAGCGTCGAATGGTCCAAACATACATCACAGATGACAAGCGTCTTGAATCAGCCTGTTCCCATCAGAAATTAAAAATCAAATGCTCTAGACAGGATTGTGATGGTACTTGTGGCCATTATTCCCGGAAGAAAAAGCACTACAAGAAGTACTCAATTAAAAAGTCCAAACATGGCTCCAAGCATTTCCGAAAAAAGAAGAAATGGCGATACCTACGCAAGAGAAAGGACCACACAGGCCATAAGAAATCAAGCCGTTGCTACATTTGCAACAAGAAAGGACATTTTGCCAAAAATTGTCCTCAGGCGAAAAAAGGTCAGAACCATCTGATTGAAAATGAAACAGGTATGTCCCTTGAAAATGATGACATTGAATCCTTATTCTCTGCTGACGAAGAACCAACAGAGCAAACCCTTTGTGTTATCCCCTTCTACCAAACTTCCGATGCAAAATGTTTATACCACTGCTTAGGAGACTGTTTCAACCCATACAAAGATTTCTTTAACAAGCAAACATGATCTTCCTTACCCGGAATAGTAAATCTCTCTGATTGCCTCACGTAAATCTGCTCATCTAACTCACCGTGAAGAAACACAGTTTTCACATCTAACTGCTCTTACTCGAGATCCTGCAAAGCAACTAAGGCAAGTAAAACATAAATTAAAGTATGTCTTACCACAGGAGAGAACACCTCATTGTAGTTAATGCCCTCACAATGTGTATATATATCCCTTCTCCACAAGTCTCGTCTTATACCTCGCTGCCTCGACACCGGGAATGTCTTCTTTCCGTTTAAAAACTCATTTACTTCTGACCATCTTTTGGCTCTTGGGTACTTTGACCAACTCCCATGTCTGATTTCGATGGAGTGATTCCATCTCTTCACTCATAGCCCCTAGCCACTGCAACGACTCCAAACTAGCCATCACCTCAGAATAAGACGAATGTTCATCTGTCTCCACTTCATCACCTACAGTCAATGCATAAGCAATATATGTATAACCATAACGTACTAGTGATTTAATGTGCCTTCTTTATCTATCTGCAGCTATAGCGTGCTGGAGCTTTGCTAGTTATTCACTATCACCAACTTTAGGAACTGTGACTTCATCTGCAATCTCAACTTTTGTTATCTTTGAAGTCTCTAAAGTCTCCACCCGAAATTCGACCTCACTAATGACGCCATGATATGTCTTCTCTACTGGTTGTATCTCAGAACTCCTTTATTGAAGCCTTGCAGTCTCGTCGAAGATCACATCTCTGCTATTAAAAAACCGGGTGATCTGAGATCGGTGCACCACAACTAGTAGCCTTTCACCCCATGTGCATAACCCAAAAATATGCACTTCTTCTTCCTCGGCTCAAGCTTACCATCACTCGCATGAACATATACAGGACATCCGAATATACATAATCTGGAATAATCAACAGATTTTCCCGACCATACTTCCTCAAGAGTCTTCCACTCGATAGCAAATGATGGAGATCGATTAACCAGGTAACATGCCATATTCACTGCTTCAACCCAAAATTCCTTGCCAAGTCCTACATGCGAAAGCATGCATCGAGCTCACTTAAGCAAAATTATGTTCTTTCATTCTACCACGTCATTCTGCTATGCTGTCCCAGGTACTGTACGGTGTCTCACAATACCTTCTTTCTCGTAGAACTCGGTAAAATCTTTACCAAAGAACTCCATGTCATTATTGGTTCTCAGGAACTTGATTTGTTTATATAACTGCTTCTCAATCAATGCCTTAAATTTCTTAAACCAATCAAACACTTCATTTTTGTGCTTCAGAAAATATACCCACACCTTTCTCAAATAATCATCGATAAATGTCAGCATATATCAGGCACCTCCTTTCGGAGGAACCGAAGACGAGCCCTAGACGTCTAAATGAATATATTCAACTAGTCGTTTGGTCGAATGAATAATTGTAGTAAACTTAACTCAATGCTACTTCCCAAAGATACAGTGCTCACATAAGTCCAGCTTCCCTGTCTTTTGACCATTCAACAACCCCCTTTCACTCAACATTGTCATACTTGCCTCACTTATATGCTCTAAACGCATATGCCATAATTGAGTCAAGTTGGAGTCTGACTTACCTGATGAAACTACAATGGTTCCAATCACGGTCTCTCCTAGTAGATGATAAAGAGTATTAACTTTCTCTCCCTTCATCACTGTCATGATACCTCGAGAGATCTTCAGTATTCCACCTTCAGAGGTGTACCTACACCCGATGTCATCAAGTGTCGCTAGAGAAATAAGATTCTTCTTGAGCTTCGGTACATGCCTCACATTTGTCAATATATGCACTACCCCATAGTGCATCCGAATCTGAATTGTCTCTATCCCCTCAGTCTTACAGACTGCGTTATTCCCCAAAGGAACTCTACCACCATCTGCATTCTGGTAAGTAGTAAATCAATTCTTATGAGGTGTTATACGATAAAAACACCCCGAATCTAGCACCTATTCGTCTCCTGATGAAGTAGTAGTCACACATTAGACAGCTTCTACATCACTATTGCTCCCCTCGGCAACGTTTGTCACACTACTTGTGGCATTCTGCGTGTCAGTCTTATTCCTCCGATTTGAACAATCTCTCTTGATGTGCCCCTCCTCATGACACTCAAAGCACTTCACACATCCCTTGGACTTTCTATAGCGTGATTTCAATCTGATTTTACCTCTGCTGCTACTAGGCCCTCAATATTGTTCTCTACCCCGAATCATCAGTGTTTGCGTTACTCATTGCACCAGACCGTCATCTCGCAACTTTCTCTACCACTCCTTAGAGAATAATGAGGAGTTTACCTCTTCTGAGGTAATTGTAGTTAGCCCCTACAACAGTGAATCAGTAAAATGCTCCCATGACTCTGGTAAAGAGGCTAACAACATCATGGTTTATTCTTCATCATCAAATATCTTATCGACATTCTTCAAATCCATCATGAGTTTATTAAATATATCTAGGTGGGTTCTGATAGACGTACATTCAGTATATCTAAATTGAAACATATTCTTCAACATGTACAAGCGATTGTTCAAATATTTCTTCACATAGAGTGCTTGAAGTTTTGCCTATAATGCTACGGCATCCTTCTCCTCAGCAACCTCTATTAAGACCTCATCCGATAAATTTAACAAAATTGTACTCTTTGCTCTTTCCATTAGCTCTACCCTTTCTAAAGCTTTCATTATAATAGGCAACTCATCTTCACCATCCAGTGCATTGGCCAAACCTTGGATTGTCAATAATCCCCGCATCTTAATGCTCAATAACACAAAGTTGTTGCTCTAGTTAAACTTCTCAATTTTAGATTTTCTCTCAGACATAATTGCAATAACAAAATTTCCTGATAATAATCAGACAAATAAAAGCATCAAATCACAATCAAGAAATCTGATCCCAACCAAGTTCTAATACCAATTGTTGGAATATAACACACGGAAACGACAGGATCTTGCAATTTATGTCAACGCAAAATCACCAGAGAAATAAACGAGAAATAATAAGGACACCAAAAATTTATGTTGTTCGGTCCGAGTATCGGTACCTACGTCCATGGGAAGAGCCAACATCAAATAATCTATAGAATCGGAGAATCAAAGTTTACAATTGCTCACACGCTCGAGTGTTTCCCACACCTAGATTTAACCCAAAATTCAAAATATTTATAAATAAACAACTCACTTGGACATAAACTCACGGTACAAAAATTACTACGCGTTCAAGCTCGAAATAAAAACGCGTACCACTCTCATCAGCTCGACTTATGTGGCTTGCGGCTCCTTTTTCTTTCTCTGCTTTTGTAGAGCTTCGGCGGCTTCTCTCTTCTACGTAGGACTCAACATCCCTTTTATATGTGTGTGCCCAAAAGTCAAAGTTTTGACTTTTAGGCCCACCTCCTTTTGGTTCACGTGCGTGAATATTGTGTGTGTGCATGTGCCCAAAAGTCAAGGTCTTGACTTTTGGCCCCACCTGGATAACAACCTTCGGCAAGCTTCCGCATAAAAGAAGAAATTTGTATCTTCTTTTTATTTCCTCTTTTTGTAATCCTTCGTGGAGATCGACGAAGTTTCTTCTACTTGAAAAATCTTTATCAATAAAATTCGATTTAACAAATCGTCATATGAATTCAAACTCGAGACATTAATTTAATATTATCAATAATCCGTCTCCAAGGCTTACTTCGCATGGGAGATAGATTATTTGTTAGATTAGATATGGATTAGTTTCAGCAATAATAATTTAGCTAAATGCAAAGAGCAAGTGACCAAGCAGAGTTGTGTATTAACGTGAGTGTAGTTTTGTTTATGCACTTTCCACGAGTCCCTTTATGATCTCGCCTATCTTATACTTCTTGAAAAATGTAACCATTATCACTATGGATTTCAACTGAAATGGGAAGTTACATGTTTCTTTGGATCAAAGTTTGGTAAATTGAAAGTCTACAAATAACTCCCAGTCAACTCAACGATTATTGCTCCACATCTCAATTGGAAAAATTAGAATGGGAAGTCACATGTTCTTTCCATCAAAGTTTCTAAAATTGGAAGTCCACATATAACTCCAGGTCAACTCAACCTATCGCTCATGGCATGGTCTATTAATCTCATCCTCAGAGCTAGCCCAGGAGTGCAAGTAGCCACGGCTCACTATCATTGTTGTGAGTCAGGAGCACCAACACTGACGCACTTTGGTGAGGCTAGACCAACGGCATTATTGTGGAAAAATTTAAGGTATGGCCAAGTTTTGCAGTGCAAAACCCGCAAGCACCAAATCAAAAAGTCTTGAGGTCCATGTTGTCATGCTATGCAACGACTTGGGTCTGTCTAAATTCATCTGGCTGTATTTTCCTTTGTATGAATGCAAATTCTAGCAGGGTATGAGTTACGCCTAATTCAGCCACTACTCAAATGCTCATAATGGATTTTGAGTACGTATTCACATTTCTTTTCAAAAGTGCGCCTTTGGATGTTTATCATGAAGGAACGATGAAAATTAGCAATACAATATTAATTGATTCTTGTAAATCTCTTTTGGGACAAAAGATCACTCTCTTGAATCTTCCTATTGATATCTATTGTTCATTGGAGGATGACAAGACAGTAGGAGAATTTTAAGAGCTGGACTAAATAGTGATATTTAACAATATCATTGTCAACTATTATACAAATTTAAACTATTAAATGTAAGTATGGTTTAATAACTAAATATTCTATTACTCTCTATTGCGACCCTTTAGAGATGAACGACATCCCTGAGGTGTTTGATTATCAAGTGAACCTCTCTTGCGAGATAGGCACTCACACTTGACATGAGCTCTCCCAAGTCCTATCAGTCGCAATATTATTTACATTTGATTGGTTATGACATTTATTCTTGCTTTAAAATTAGCAAGAACCTCACAAATAAATTGAAGTTAAACTTAAAATGAGTGATATGAAGAAATTGAGGAATCTGGCTATGATTAAAGTAGGATTTCACTGGAAAATTTTAAGTTGCTACATGATGGAGCTTCCCTAGTCGGAAGAAGAGAAAAGTCTTTAATTGGATTCGTCATCTGATGTTGATCTGAGCAACACATGTGCCTATGGCGGTCCTTCGGTGACTCCACTGGTGACTACTACAAAAACCTTTGCAATCAAGTCTTTCAAGTTTCTTGTTCCAACTGTGCTCTATTATTGTGTTGGGGCTCTTCATTTGATAAAAATTGCTTTTCCCACTTATTTATTAAGATGATGATGATGTAGAGAATGATGAGTTCTTGTTGTACATTTTGGTTGAAATCCATTTTTAACCCTTGTAAATACAGTAACTCTCTATTGTTGTATTACGGATCTTGTTCCATTAATTCTTAGAAACTCAATGGAATAAATATCTAATGTGATCCTTTAGCCTAGATAACAAGAGTCAAACCCTCAAAATGCATCTCATTTTGTAACGATTTACTGATGTGTAAGTGACATTACCAACTTTCTCTCATCTTATATGGGACTTTTGATCTTATAACTAATCCATCTCATGAGACGTACTTCACATGGGACATGGATTATTTGTTAAATTATATGTGGACTAATTTCAGCGATGATGATTTAGCAAAAGTCTGAAGAGCAAGTGATCAAGCAGAGTTGTGTAATAACACAAATGTAGATTTGTTTCTACACTTTCCACGGGTCCCTTGTGATCTAGTCTATCTTATGAGTCAGGGAAAATGTATCCATCATCACCGTGGATTCAATTTATAAAAATAGAATGAGAAGTTACATGCTTCTTTCAATTGATGTTTGGTAAATCGAAAGTCTATGAATAACTCCCGGTCAATCAACGATAATCACTCGTTGCATGGTCTCTTATCTCATCGTCACTATCGTACAACTTCAAGTTGAAACGGAGCAAGTGCTTGGCTTTTTCCCCCCGCTAAAAGCCAAGCAATAGGTGACACGTTGACGAAGTCGCAGCACCAACGGCATTATTGTGGAAAAATTTGGGTATAGCCAAGTTTTGCAGTGCTAGACCCGCAAGCACCAAGTCAAAGTCTTGAGGTCCTTGTGGAAAAACTTGGGTATAGCCAAGTTTTGCAGTGCTAGACCCGAAAGCACCAAGTCAAAGTCTTGAGGTCCTTTCAATAAATGCAAATTCTGAAGTATGTCTAATCAGCCACTCACTCAAATACTCATCATCGAGACTTGGTTACGAAAATTTTATCTATAGTACGTTATCCACACCTTTCCTCCTTTGATAAAACGGTGTTTCATGTAATCTTTTCTAACGTTCATCCCTAAACATGCAAAACTACATGACTACACATAAAGGTGCAAGCAATAAAATGAAATCAGTCATAACAAAACAAATAAATAGCTGAAATGATAAGACCCTAAGCCAAATCTGGCAACATTATTCAAAGTCATATTATAAAGTCCCGGGACACAATCTCGTCAAATATACATAAAAGGAGAGTGAATATGCAAATGTGATATGCTATGTAAATAATGTACTAAACAACGTATATTCTTAAAATGAGCTAATCGACATGGAAATATTTAACATTGTGCAATAAAAAATGCAATGTAATCATAAATCTAACTTTCATTAAATGCAGCCCTGGACATATTTCTGTAAATCGTTTAATGAACATCCGATCAAATTATCTTTTCCAATTATAACATACGACAAATCGAAAATAAACATGCAAATATAGCAATTAAATGAAACTTCAATTCATGGGAAGTCCCAATTTTTCTAAGGTAGGAATTGGGTGCATAGGAATGTCATGTAAAGAATATGTAAGATAGCATGATGCAAAGTCTTACATGGGCATGACATGAGCAACTACTTTCGCATGAAAATGAATTCTCCACACATGCGGTGGGATAACCTAAGCCGTAATCAATGAAGCTTGAAGAGAGTATATGAAGTTGGAATATGCAACTCCTGGTTATTAACGAAAGGAGGTTCATATAAATGGTGGTCAAGATTTACGAAAGAGTAATTTTTGCAGAATTATAAGCATTTGCTTTTAACTAAGAGTGCAAGTGCAACAAAACAGAAGGCCTCTTGTGATATGAGCAAGCTCGAATTCATCTGTACATTCCTATGCATCTCTCTCTATTCCCCCTAGTTTTCAACAATAAACAGAACTTCTCTCTAACACCGATCCATTTTATGTGTTGGAAGATATCTGCAACACCTGTCAAAAAGAAAAAGGAAACATTTCTGCTAAAAGAAGCTTCTCTCACAGGACGATGGCAGACAAGAAACACCTTTGCCCGATGCCTCTCACAGACGTTTCACGCCAACTTTGGCCCTCCTTGTAACATTCAACCAGTGACAATACCAGTCGAGGCATAAGCTAAACGATGCTCCAGAAGTAAATCGGATGAGCAGTTGGTTAACAAATTTTGAGGACTCTGGGTCAATCCAGTGCCTGGCTGAAAATTATACATGAATCATGACATACAGAATGGAGGGAGGCAGAAAACTCACTGTGTCTACGATGCCTTCACTAGCCTTTACACCTCCGGTCGCATATATCGACTCACTAAGGACAGCGGCGGCAGAATACCCTCTAGCGCAATTCATCGGTTCCCCAGCCATCCAGCAATCCAGGTGCGGATCATACACTTCAACGCTCGGAACCATTGAATTTCCATCAAAACCACCCAAGGCATATCTATTGAAGGAGTACAGGTATGACACAATGCTCAAGAGAACTGAAACTCGAAGTTGAGCAGAGTACAGTAAAGCTAGCTTTAATTAATTTACAGTTGAAACAATGACCAGCTAAATGAACAACTGGAAAAAAAACTAATTTTGCAGTTCTGTCCTTTAGTTATGTTAGCAGAACGGAAGAAGGGAGACTACAAGGAATTTGTTCATTAGACTTACATTGTGAGAAAATACTTAATACACAAGAAGCACAGACGTGAAACAGTATCATGTCCAGGTCAAGGGAGAATACGACATGCTTTTCCAGCATCTATAGGCAAATATCACCAAATAAAATTGAACAGCTGGCATCAAAAGGAACATACAGGTATACTTACAGTTTTTCATTCAGCCAGACCAGTGAATGGGTCAAGCTTCCAATTTTGGCCCAAGAATGTTCTCTTGGGTCAAATCTTCCAGCCGAACTGAAATAAATCAGCAGGGAAAAAATCACCAACTCTCTGCTGTAGCTGACTCTGATGTAAAAGATTCCATATGTCATGCGAGATATATAGATTCTTCTCCTTTATTGTGAGGAGTATTAGGTGTACAAGGGTATCTTTGAAGTTCCAGATATGTAAGAGATATGGACAAAACAATAACTTGCATTTCACCAGTAAAGGTTTCATACGGTAAAATTGCAAAAGCACCAGTGTTCATATGAGGAATGGCACTTGCCAATTTCCACCAGCTGCAACAACGTCCGATGGGTCAATCACACACCAGATACTTTCACAGTTTGCATGGCAGTTACCAGAATGCCCCCCAGAAAAGTAAATCAACTCATGTACTCGGATTTATCAGGAAGAAGGATAACAGTCAGTCAAGAGAGTCACAGGAACGATCGACCATTTCAAATCACAAAATTAAAGGATGATGAAAAATTCGTCTCTTACTTGAGATAATTATTGCTGTCATAGCGGCCAGTAGCATATATTGCCTCATTAAGCTCCATTGCAGCAAGAGCAAATCGCTGGGAGAAAAGGAGAAGCACCCCCAAAAAGTAATTATAAAGTATTTAGTGAGTAAGCAAAATAGAGAACAGCATTAAAAAGGACGTGCGAAATAAATTAATGCTTAATAGCAAAGAGAGGGAAAGGTAGTTCATTTTCCTATAAGAAACAAGAAGATGGCCGTAGAAGAGATTTGTTAGGGTAAAATCTGTATTCAAAACTCCTACCTTTCCATTAGTGATGGGAATCCTATTAAAGTACCAGTTGTCCCTTCCACGACAAGAAACAAATGACCACCAAGCACATGGCAGTGAATTCGTTACAAACAACTTACTTAGACTACACAGAAACCAGGGTCGAATTTTAGAAATCAAAACACAGCACTACCTTACCATATTGAGCCGTTGAATCAACTAAATATAATATTTATCAAAAAATTTACCAAACAGTCACATACTTATTGTATGGATGCTAATTCCATTATAATTCTCTTAATTTTGCAAACATAGCCCTTGTGGGCATACCATATAGGACAGCCATTTTCGAGTGAACATTGATACGCGAGATTACATTGAAATATTGCAAAAGGATTTAGGACTATATTTGTAAAGATAAAAAGATTTGCCATAAATGTGTCTAAATTTATTCACTGTCATACACGATTCCACGGCCAGCTCATTCCATAACCATTAACTTCTTGATTCTTTCCCTTATTTTCTTCTCTTTAAGGAAAATCTCCACGTCTCTAATCTCTTCCCTGTTTTTAGACACGTACCTTCTTATTTCAAATGGGTCTTGTTGGGTTAATCATATAATATTTCCACCGCCGGCGGATTTCTTTTTTATTGTGATTTGGCATTATATATTACGTGTGCAGCGAAAAAGATTCCTTTTGCGATAGAATATTCACTTTCGAAGTTTTCCCCTCCAAACTTCTTGCAACAGGACATTAAGACGTGCTCTAATAGCTTGGTTTCTCATATTTTCCGGTATATATTGGGAAAATGGGGAAACATATTGAAATACAAGACTTGATTTTGGGGTCAATTAGTTTGATTATGTCTTGTTTGGTAGGTTTTTTTTTTTTGCTTCCCGCTGTTGTAGAATTGACAATTCGAAATTTTGGAATTAAAGAGAAGTGGTTTTCTTTTCAGATTTGTGCTTTTTCCCCTAAAGAAATAGCCGAGTGAATCTCTCTATTTTCAAAAACATGCACGTCTTCTCCTCCTCATCAATTTCTTGGCCGGCCATCAATTGGAAATAATAACCTTGCGCTCGCCCATGACACGTGATCAGCACATGACAGCATCGTACTCACGACACGGGACCTATGCATGGGATTGGCACACGCTTATGTTATATAGGTGTGTATATCAATGTAGCGTGGATTATCCACATTGTTTTTGCAATATGCTTAATGCTAAAGATTCGTAATCCTAGATGCAATGCAAACATGAACTTTAATATTTTTGTTTAGAGATATCATTAATTTTCTTACGCAAGCATGACTAATTGTGATTTCAAAAATTTAGGTGTCAATGGTAGATGCTTATTATCGAAGTCATTAGTGACCTAAAATTACATTATATCGTAAAATATTTGAATTTCGGAGAGATTTCAAGCCATTTACTCAAGAATGCGTAACTGTCCATGGCTGAGATCGAATGGAAAGGGGGTAACTAAGGCTTTTGAAAAGAAGGTATAGAGCGGGACACACAAAAATTTCATCAGAGTAAAATTACAAAATAGTAGAGCAAAGTCATAATTCCCAACCGGCGCTGTAATCTCCGATGGACTCAGCAACGCTGAGGATAGAAAACACAATTACAGCAGGGGAATCAAGGAAGAGCAAATTCGCCTCTAGCTCAACAGAAACCATAAGATGCTACTGTTCAGTCATTGTCTAAAATATGGACTTTTTAGTGATGATGCATTGTTCATGAGTTTGAAAGAAGTAACATTCATAACGATAGCCATTTGTTTGAGTATTATAACGAAAATGGATCGTTTAATCTGCAATCATGAAAAGTTCGGTACTTTGGTCCAAAGTTATTTCATAGAAGGAGTTCACAAGATAAAACTAATCAACAGATGTACTAAACAGCCTTCATACTATAATCTATACACTAATTATATTGCTATTTAAACATGGCACCTCAAAAAAAAAAAAAAAAAAAAAAACAAAAACAAAATGGCACCTATAATCTAGACCAAATTCACACTTCTATAAATTTCCAATTGAGTTTTGTTTGCGAGAAAAGCGGGTATAAATTTTCTTGAATTTGATTTTTCCCTTTAAAAATAAAACAACACAGTGACTCCTGATAATATTGGGGACTAACTTACATGACCAGTCAGGACGAAGTCGATCGAGACGTAACACCAACTTCAGAGGGCTATTTCAAGACGGGCATGACCTTGCGGTTTCTGTGCAAAAAAAAAAAAAAAAACTACCATAGGGCTATTTCAGAAGGGGTGTATTGCAATTTTTCCAAAGGGAAGGAAATGACACTGAATCAAACCAAGCCAAGCTCTGACCAAATGGGGGAATGAGTATTGAATCGAACCGGCGTTAACGTGTGTTGAATTGAAGAACACTGATTTTTCTCTAAATGGGAC
Organism: Eucalyptus caleyi; assembly: GCA_014182885.2. Lineage (NCBI taxonomy): Eukaryota > Viridiplantae > Streptophyta > Magnoliopsida > Myrtales > Myrtaceae > Eucalyptus > Eucalyptus caleyi. Next base: position 13,039,003 of record CM024466.2, on the reverse strand, counting down.
AATCAAGAACCCAAGTCACCGAGAGTGAAGGGGGACCACCCAAAATGCCCACTCATTTTGGTGGAGGTGAGTGTGGGTATTGAGTAGAGAGCACTATCCCAATGGTGGAACTCCGAAAGCTACTGTGATAACCCGCACAATGAAGTGGACAATAGAATGATATTTGCAAACCCGAGAGGACTGAAAAATTTCTGATGAATGAATGGATGGATCTAGGGAAAATAGTGCGATCAATGTATGGATGTGAATTCAATTATAAACTTTTTAATTTTGTCGATTTTATCCTACACTTTCTTTTGAAAAGCCAACATAATCCATCCGATCAATTTTTATCAAAAACCTCTGACGTGGCAGTGTGCCACGTAGGATGGTCGGACTGCCACATTGATGATTTCTTTGAAAAATTGGACGGAATAACTAATATTAGAATTTCATGCAAAGGTTTAGAATTAAATTGACAAAATTAAAAAGTTTAGGACTAAATTAACCAGCATATTGCATCGATTAATTCAAATCAGGTGTGTCTCCAATATAAGACCCGGAATAATTTTGTTTATCCCCAAAAGAAAAGAGAAAGAACTCAAAATATGGACCCACCCCGCTGTGAGCGCATTGGTTCAACTGTTCCCCTCTCTTCCGGTTGGCAGGAGGTTCGAGTCACTGCGTGCACAATTGCCCGACTTAAGTGTGGCGCCGTGAGAGATGGGTCCCTATGCTAACATCACCTCGGATTTACGTCGCCAGCTGCTGGATGTATGGTGGTTCCCGATTCATTAAAAAAAAAAAAACTCAAAATATAGAACTTATAATTGGAACGTCATGAAATATATGAAAAATCCTCCACCTGAATCTATATTAGACAACTCATGTGTATAGCAGACTCTTATTTCATGGTTGTTAAGATTACTAACTTTTATTCAATCTTGCATCTCTCTTATTAAAAAAAAAAACAAAACAAAAAAAGGCTAAAAAAATATTTTAAAAAATTGCCGTAACTCGGTAAATATTTCTAATTCACTTTATATGAATAATTAATTATGAGTAATGAATCGATGAAGTTATTTGAGCATTGAGACATCGGTGGAATATGTGTCGAATTTTGTATCGTGAACTTAATGGGCTTTGCGTCCTCACATCAAAGAGGATGGTTTTGCTTTTATGTCTTCAAGGGCGATTAGTTAGCCAGTCTAATAATTTGTAGGAATATGAAATACTACGTAAGCTCACCAATCATCATTTATATTGAGAGTAAAAATGAAACCGCGTGTTAAAATTTAGAGATTGTTTATCTTTATCAAATTGAGTGCCGACTACTAACTTATCACATGATAATTAGCTATTTCACTTGGTATGGAAGTAATTAGTCATCTAAATATTTCTATTTCTTAAGTTGGCAGTGAGGAAATATTCACTTGTAGATTCGACGCTGATCGTCTTACCAATATTTCCTTCAGGTCGGTAATTGGTGCCACGATGCCCTTGGTTGGGTTTACAATCAGTCGCGTGAGTTGAGGTGCACATGATGTCCTGAAGTAGGTGTTCGTATTGAAGTCATGAGTGACCTCAAATTACATTGCACAATTTAATGGCAGCATAGAAGTCTCCGTATGCGAACTTCAGAAAGGTTTTCGAGCCATTTGTTCAAGAATGCACAACTGTCCATGCCTAAGATCGATTGAAAAGGAAATAACTTACACTTTTGAAAAGAAAGGTTAGAGAGGAAGACACAGAAAATTAAACCAGTGTAAAACTGTAAGGACGGAGAGTAAGTCATAAGTCCCGACCGGTGCTATTATCACCGATCGACTCCGCAACGCTGACCATAGAAAATCCAGTTCCAACGGGGAGTCAAGGAAGTTACTAATTATATCACTATTTAAACTTGTCACCTTTACTTCAAACCAAATTCAACGCTACTACAAATTCTCGATGGAAGAAGCATATCTCAAATGCCAAAACTTGACACGGGTGGACACATAAATGCCAAAACTTTAAAAAAGTATATTTAAGTGCCACTTTAAAAAAGAAAAATGGACACTTAAGTGCCAACTCCTACGAGACTCACCGGAAATCCGACGTCGCTCACTGTTGGAACTTAAGTTTTCAATCCTTCTTTGATTTTGGTACTTGAGTGTACTTTTTGGAAATTTTGCCACATATGTGTCCACTTGTGCCTAATTTTGACATTTGGGGTGTTCACACAACAATTCTCGATTGAGTTTCAGGTGGCCTAAATTTCCTTGAGTTTGATTTTTTCACGCCCTGATCCTCAAGCACGCACACATCCTTCTACTTGGTCGATTTTAAAATGCGATATCCCAGGACTATATATCGCCTACCCTTTCTTTTATTAAGCATATGCAGTACCAGTTATAAATCCCCAAATAATAAAACAATGGGATAGAAAAGTAGGGCCATATTTTTCATATTGAAACTTATAACCAAACTTTTATACAAAACACAAACAACTTCATAACTATTCACATCAAAATGGGATTCTCAAAAGAAGATAGAATCTCAGCCCATCCGGGTCATATTCAAGATCCCTCTATGGGTTATCTTCTTCTTCCAAAATTTTTCTCCTCAGGTTTCACCCCAGAGTTCTCCTTCTCAAACTCTTTCTCCTCAGCTCATCAGCGGGGTCCTGAAATGTTGTCCCCAAACCGGGATGAGACTATGTCTCAGCAAGTTCTACCCCACTAAGACTCAATTACGGAACCAATACACTACTCGGTTGCCTAAGCACAGCACGAGTCAGAGGACTTACCTTGACCTTAGTCTCAACCTGCAATTCAATGTTATATACAGACACTTCATAAATCACAACGAATAATCAATCAAATCACAACAATTGGATCAAATCATTGATCAATCGAATTAGTCGATTACATATCAGTCAAACCATTCCTAGGTCATTCGTTCCACATTATATACCCTCCCATAGTGAAATCGGTCACAGAGCCACATCAATGCTCTCAGGTGGCACTTCCGCCAAGGTGACGTAAATAACAGACAGTCTACATGCGTTCTTTAAGGCACCGTTTTCGCACAGTGATATTCTTCATCACCGAATCACACCCGTCATAGATCACAGATAGTCTATGTGCGTTCTTTAAGGCGTCGTTTTCGCATAGTGATATTCCTCATCACCGAACCACGCATGTCTGTACTTCGTACTTAATCGGTCTCAGCCAATAGAATCCTCAGTTAGTTCTCACCACTCCCTCCACTTACAGCTCAACAAGGCATTCAAAATGCTAAATAGCTATACTTGGCGAACTACCAATCAATAATTCAATTTCAATCAATTTAGGGTAAATCTCTAAAATATCACAATTTATTTAATTCCATGCAACGTAGAGCTCAATTAAATAAACGGATTGCGCCACGACAATTAGCACGAGATTTCGGTCGTCGAGCATCTCAATCTTAATTTCTGAAAAATAATTAATTAATTAATTAATTAATTTCGAAAATTAATTAATAAATATTAAAAATTCAATTTAGCTCAAATTAAAGCCCGATTAAATAAACGGACTTCACCATGATTATCAGCATAATATTCTGGTCACTAGCCATCTCAATTGAATTTTCGGAAAATAAATAATTAACTAATTAATTTCGAAAATTAAATATTAAATATTAAATATTAAATATTCGATATAGCTCAAAATAAAGCCCGATTAAATAAACGGACTTCACCACGGTCATCAACATAATATTCCGGTCTCGAGCCCTCTAGTTGAATTTTCGGAAAATAAATACTTATTTAATTTAATTCCGAAAATTATTATTTAAATACCAAAAATTCCACTTAAGCCCGAAAAGCCTAATTGAAGCCTGATTAGGGTCGGGAAAAATCCCGGGCTACCCTCAATAAATAGTAGACCATGTCTACTTGCTAAATGCACACTCAATTTATCTAATTCGCATCACAATTGACTAATAAACACTAATTCATACTAATCTAATCACCTAAACCTAATTAATTAAAACTAAACAAACACTAAGCGTAATTAGTCCACTAAGCAAAGATTAATGAGATTACTCACCAAATCGCGCGCAAATTGGATCAATCCGATGGGGGCGACGCGAGGAACGATTCTTCCCAAAGCACGGCTCGGGTTCGGAGCCCGGAAACGGCCCAAAACCAACCACGAACCGGCTGGAAACCCACTCGTGAGTTTGCTGGTTTGGCTGCGAAACAAGGGAAAATAGAGATGGTTAGGGGCGGAGAAGGGTCGGGAAGGCAAGTGGTAGTCCGGTGAGGTCGCACGGTGGATTCGGCGGCTTGCTCAACCGCTCACGGTGGCTAGATGGGGCGAAACAAGGGCTGGAGATGCACGGGGCAGGACGGTTGGGCATGGAGAAGGCAGGCAGTGCACGGTGGTGAGCAGTGGACGTGCAGGCGCGGGCGTGGGCGGCGGAACGGCAGCAACAGCGAGCTGCTTCAATCTCCAGACAATGGTGGCCGCTCTTCTGTCTTCTTCGGTTTCTAGTTCGCATGAACAAGAGAGCAAAGAGAGAGAAGGAGTCGGTCACGTGGGGTTGGGGGGAGAAGAAAGAGGAGAGAGAAGAAGAGATAAGTGAGAAAGAAGAAGAGGTTTGAAAAGTCGAAATGAAAAAGAAAGAGAGAGAAGCCAAATTGAATTTGGCAAGGGGATTCGGTCGGTGGGGGCTGGCTACGCATGAAGGAGAGGGGAGAGGAGAGAGAGAGAGAGAGAGAAAAAAGAAATAAACTAATAATCTTATTCTTATTTTTCTTTTTCTCTTGCCCTTTCCCTTTCTATTTGCTTTTGGTCTTCAATTTTTCTTCTGATAATTTCTTTATTGAAATTTTGAACTCGTCAATAATTTGACGGGCGATGAGACAGGATCCTAAAAAAAAGAATTATGACGCGCTTAAAATTCGATTCCCGAAATCGAGTTCAACTTCATCGTTAAAAATCGATCAGACGTGATTTTAGCCCAATCCAACTAATTAGGTAGCTTTTAGGGATTTTGCTGCAAATACATCCCTTAACAGCTTCACCCAATAGGTTAGTTAATTCATGAGTAATCAGCTCAGAGAAAAAAGGCCATAGGTACGTCGACAAAATGCCCATTTCACTTTATTGAAACGGGGTCGAATTTCAGGATGTCACAACTCTTCCCCTCTTACAAAAATTTCGTCCTCAAAATTTAAACCATTGCACTTTGCTCCAAAAGGCGAGGGTACAACTGTCTCATCGACTTTTCAATCTCCCAAGTCGCTCCTTCAGTGCCGTGATGTTGTTAGACCACTTTGACCAATGGAATGGTCTTTGTACGCAGAACTTGCTCTTTACGATCGACAATCTGGACCAAGCTTTCAACATATGACACACGGTCATCCAAGTCCAATTCCTCGAAATTGAGCACGTGGATCGGGTCAGGCTCGTACTTCCTTAACATCAACACGTGAAAGACGTCATGCACTTGTGCCAATCTTGGCGGCAACGCAAGACGATACACTAGGTTTCCGATTCTTTCAAGAATCTCAAACGGACCTACATACCTCGGACTCAGCTTGCCTTTCTTACCAAAGCGCGAAGTTCCCCTCATTAGTGACACTTTCAGAAAAATGTGATCACCAATTTGGAATTCCAAAGACCTTCGACACTTATCTGCATAACTTTTCTGCCTGCTCTGCGCTGTCTTTAATTTGTCTCTGATCACTGCCACGGCATCTACTAATTGCTAAACCAACTCTGGGCCTGTTATCTTTCTTTCTCTGACTTCATCCCAACACACTGGAGTTATGCATGCTCTGCCATACAACGCGTCAAAAGGAGCCATCTTGATGCTCTGTTGATAACTGTTGTTGTAGGCGAATTCCACCAGATGAAGCTGATCTTCCCAGCTTCCTTTGAAGTCTATTACACACACTCTCAACATGTCTTCAAGAGTCTGAATTTTCCTTTCAGACTGGCCATCCGTTTGAGGATGATATGCCGTACTGTACTGAAGCTTTGTACCTAAAGCACTCTGCAAGCTCTTCCAAAAAGCAGCAGTAAACCTCAGGTCTCTATCAGATGTTATCGTAACCGGCACTCCATGCATACGAACCACTTGACGCACATACAGGTCTGCATGTCTATCCAAACTCAGGTCCTTTCGAACTGCAATGAAATGAGCTGACTTTGTCAGCCTGTCGACTACTACCCAAATCGAATCATTTTCTCTTTGACTCCTTGGTAGTCCAGTCACGAAATTCATTGTGATATGCTCCCATTTCCATTCTGGGATCGCGAGAGGTTGAAGAAATCCTCCCGGCTTGCAATGCTAGGCTTTTATTTGCTGACAAGTCAAACACTTGGCCACATGTTTAGCGATGTCCGCCTTCATACCTGACCACCAACAGTTTTGACGCAGATTCTTATACATTTTAGTACTTCCAAGATGAATGCTATAACTGCTACGATGTGTTTCAGATAAAATATTTTCTCTAAGCTCAACATCGTTAGGTACAACCAAACGTCCTTGGAATCTTAGAGTCCCGTCATCAGAAACTTGAAAATCAGCCTTTCTTTTATCGATATCCTCTTGAAGAATTCTCTGTACATTTGGATTTGTCGATTGGAGTTCTTTAATTTTGACCTGGACATCTGGTTCAATTCTGAGGGTGGCCATAAGACTCGAGAGGTGGCCTACCTTAAATTTAAATTTCGAATCCCGAGCTCTCTCGATTAAGTTCCACTCCTTAACCGAGATTTGTGCTATTGAAGACTTCCAACTCAAAACATCGGCGACCTTGTTTGCCTTTCCCGGGTGATATAGAATATCACAATTGTAGTCCTTCAGCAATTCCATCCATCGGCGATGTCTCATATTCAACTCCTTCTGAGAGAACAGATACTTGAGCCTCTAATGGTCCGTGAAAATTTGAAACTTTTCCCGTCACAAGTAGTGCCTCCAAATCTTCAATGCAAATATGATGGCTGCGAGTTCTAAATCATGCGTCAGATAATTCAATTCATGAGGTCTCAACTGCTGGGAAGCGTATGCAACCATTCTACCATGTTGCATCAACACGCAACCCAATCCTCTGAAAGACACATCACTATAGATCTCAAATCCTCCAGGACTAGATGGAATCGTCAGTACTGGTGCGGTAGTCAGCTTTTCTTTTAGCTCTTGAAAACTACGCTCGCACTTGTCTGTCTATATGAACTTCTTGTTTTTCTTCGTGAGCTTTGTTAAAGGCAATGCTAACGCTGAGAAACCTTCTACAAACCGTCTGTAATAACCTGCCAATCCCAGAGAACTTATGATTTCTGTCATTGATGTCGGTCTCTGCCAATTGATCACGGCTTCTATCTTGCTCGGGTCGACAGAGATTCCTTCTCCGGAAATCACATGACTTAAGAACGCAACACGAGTCAACCAAAACTCGCATTTGCTAAACTTAGCATACAACTGGTGAGTTCTTAAGGTCTGAAGCACTAATCTCAAATGATTCTCGTGCTCTTTATCACTTCTCGAGTAGACCAAGATATCGTCAATGAACATGATTACGAACTGATCCTGGTATTCTTTGAACACTCTGTTCATCATATCCATAAAGGCAACTAGAGCATTCGTCAACCCGAACGGCATCACTGTAAACTCCTAATGACCATACCGGGTACGAAATGCCGACTTAGGAATATCCTCCTTCCTAATTCTCAGCTGATGATATCCTGTCCTTAAGTCGATCTTCGAGAATATTGACGCTCCTTGCAGTTGATCAAATAAGTCATCTATCAGCGGCAATGGATACTTGTTCTTGATCGTTACCTGGTTGAGTTGCCGATAATCGATGCACAGACGCAACGAACTATCTTTCTTCTTTACAAATAGAACTGGTGCTCCCCAAGGTGATGCACTAGGGCGAATAAATCCCTTATCCAGTAACTCCTTTAGTTCTTTCAACTCAGATAACGCCATCCGATAAGGTGCCTTCGAAATCGGTTCTATCCCTGGTGCTTGTTCAATTACAAATTCAATCTCTCTTTCCGGCGGTAACCCTGGCAATTCTTTTGGAAAGACATCTGGAAACTCCTATACCACTGCAATATCTTCCATTTTCAACTCCTCAATTGTCGTATCTACGACAGTTGCTAAGTACCCATGGCAACCATCGTCTAACAAACGAGTTGCTTCCAGTGACGAGATTAAGGAAATCGAGGGTCCTCATCGATTCTCGATAAACTCGAAGCTCTTACCCCCTAACGGGTCAAACTGAATCGCTTTACGATAACAGTCCATTTTAGCTCATTGATTGGTGAAACAGTCCATGCCAATTATCAAATCAAAATCATACATGGTTAGGACTAACAAGTCAATTTTTCCCACTCGCTCACCAATCTCTAACTTGCACCCCGAACATCCTAAAGCAGCAATGACTTTATCTTTCAAGGGTGTAGATATGCAAATTGCCGACTCCAATAATACAGGACTCAACCCTACCATCCTAACATATTGCTCGGCAATGAAGGAATAGGTTGCTCCCGGATCAAACAAAGCATAAGCAGGCTAGCTGTTGAGCGAAACCACACCTATTATCACGCTAGGCACAGCTTCCACCTGACCTCGTGTGATTGCATAAATCGTGCCTTGAGCTGGAGGTCTTTGCTGTTCTCCTTGCGGTGCATTCTGAGGGGCATTACCCTCCTATCTATCTCATCGGTGGTGGCGGCGGCAATTGAGGTTGTCCTCTCTGCTTCTTTGGACAATACCTTGCAATGTGGCCCTACTGGCCACATTCGCAACATGCTCCTAATCTGGCTGGACATGGAGCTATCCCGTGTTATCTTCCACATGAGCGACAAGAATTAACCCTATTAGGCATCGGTCTATTGAATCCGTTTCTCTTGAAGGGTGGAGCATTGGGCCTACCTCCAGGCATGGGTCTCTTCCCTTGATGGATATTCTCTCAAATGGAGTTAAACCTTGATCCAGATGAGGCAGCTTGTTCATTCAATCCTCGTTCTATCATTTGGGCTCGACGATAAACCTCTCTGTAGTCTTTCAAGTCCCATGGTAGTAGAGGTTGTTTCAATTCAGAACAAAGACCGCTTTTGAACTTTCGAGCTTTCTCTTATGGGTCTTCTATCAGCTTAGGAGCATACTGTGCTAGTTCTGCGAACTTGACCCCATACTGATCAACTGTCATGCTCCCTTGGCGGAGACGGTGGAACTCCTCTATCTTTTGTTCCCGAGCAGTACTCGAAAAGTACTTATCATTAAAGGCTTTGAGGAAGGTGTCCTACCCTTGGACCACACCTTCCGGGAACACTATATCCTTGGCAGATCTCCACCATATATTGGCGTTACCTTGAAGTTGGTACATAGCTAGTAACACCTTTTCCTCCTCATTACACATCAGAAGTGCAAATGCCTTCTCCAAATCCTGTACCCACAGAGACACGGCCTTTGGGTCTTCGGTACCAATGAATTTTGGCTGATTCATTTTTAAGAATTGATCCACTAACTAATGAATCGGCCTCCCAACGACTACAACTCCTGGTAGTATTTCAGTAGGAGCGACGGCAGGTGGAACTGCAGGTGCAGGGGCGGCTTGAGCAATAGCGGCAGCAATGGCAGCATTGGCAGCAGTAGTGGCGGCGGCTTCAACAGCGGCAATTTGATCTCAGGCCTGTTGCCTAATCATCTCCCGCATAGCATCTAGAGCCTGGTTGATTCCAATAGTTCCTTGCTCACCCGGGGCTCCTACCCCAGCACCAACAGGAGGTGGTGCTACTCTAGCATCTACAACAGGTGGAATCATTCCACTCGTGTTAGCCTGTGCTGGCGCTCAACCATGGCCTCCTCGAGTACCGATTCTAATCGGCGCTCTTCCCCGAGTTACGGCCCTATTGGCCCTCTTTGCAGGAGTTCTAGGCTCTTGATCGCTCATGGTGTCACCTTAATCTATTGACACTTGCTTCCAATTCAGCATCGAATTAGAAACAAAGCGATGCAAACAACAAGCAATTCTAGCATCCAGCTAACACAGACATGCACCAACATGAATTTAAAGGCCTTTCTTATTACTATCCCAAGACTCATCGCTCTTTTTCACTCAAATCTAGAACTAAGCTCTAATACCACAAAAAGGAGATGTCACGCCCCGATCCTTGGGCATGCACACATCCTTCTACTTGGTCAATTTTAAAATGCGATATCCTAGAACTATGTATCGCCGACCCTTTCTTTTATTAAGCACATGCAAAAGCAGTTATAAATCCCCAGACAATAAAACAATGTGATAGAAAAATAGGGCCATATTTTTTATATTGAAACTTATAACCAAACTTTTATACAAAACACAAACCACTTCATAACTATTCACATCAAAATGGGATTCTCAAAAGAAGATAGAATCTTAGCCCATCCGGGTCATACTCAAGATCCCTCTCTGGGTTATCTTCTTCTTCCAAAATTCTTCTCCTCAGGTTTCACCCCAAAGTTCTCCTTCTCAAACTCTTCCTCCTCAGCTCCTCAGCGGGGTCCTGAAATGTTATCCCCAAACCGGGATGAGACTATGTTTTAGCGAGTTCTACCGCACTAAGACTCAATTAGGGAACCAATACACTACTCAGTTTCCTAAGCACAGCACGACTCAAAGGACTTACCTTGACCTCAGTCTCAACCTGCAATTCAATGTTATATACAAACACTTCATAAATCACAACGAATAATCAATCAAATCATAACAATTGGATCAAATCATTGATCAATCGAATTAGTTGATTACATGTCAGTCAAACCATTCCTAGGTCATTCGTTCCACACTATATACCCTCTCATAGTGAAATCGGTCACAAAGCCACATCAATGCTCTCGGGTGGCGCTTCCGCCAAGGTGACGTAAATAACAGACAGTCTACGTGCGTTCTTTAAGGCGCCGTTTTCACACAGTGATATTCCTCATCACCGAACCACGCCCATCATAGATCACAGACAGTCTACGTGTGTTCTTTAAGGCGCCGTTTTCGTACAGTGATATTCCTCATCACCGAACCACGCCTGTCTGTACTTCGTACTTGATCAGTCTCAGCCAATAGAATCCGCAGTTAGTTCTCGCCATTCCCTCCACTTACAGCTCAACAAGGCATTCAAAATGCTAAATAGCCATACTTGGCCAACTACTAATCAATAATTCAATTTCAATCAATTTAGGGTAAATCCCTAAAATATCACAATTTATTTAATTCCATGCAACGTAGAGCTCAATTAAATAAATGGACCGGGCCACGACAATCAGCACGAGATTTCGGTCGTCGATCATCTCAATCTTAATTTCCGAAAATTAATTAATTAATTAGTTAATTTCGAAAATTAATTAATAAATATTAAAAATTCAATTTAGCTCAAATTAAAGCTCGATTAAATAAAATGACTTCACCACAATTATCAGCATAATATTCCGGTCACTAGCCATCTCAATTGAATTTTCGGAATGTAAATAATTAACTAATTAATTTCGAAATATTAAATATTAAATATTAAATATTCGATATAGCTCAAAATAAAGTTCCGATTAAATAAACAGACTTCACCACAGTTATCCGGTCTCGAGCCCTCCTAGTTGAATTTTCGAAAAATAAATAATTATTTAATTTAATTCCGAAAATTATTATTTAAATACCAAAAATTCCACTTAGGCCCGAAAAGCCTAATTGAAGCCCGATTAGGGTTGAGAAAAATCCTGGGCTACCCTCAATAAATAGTAGACCATGTCTACTTGCTAAGTGCACACTCAATTTATCTAATTCGCATCACAATTGACTAATAAACACTAATTCATACTAATCTAACCACCTAAACCTAATTAATTAAAACTAAACAACCACTAAGCGTAATTAGTCCACTAAGCAAGGATTAGTGAGATTACTCACCAAATCGCGCGCAAATCGGATCAATCCGACAAGGGCGACGCGAGGAACAATTCTTCCCAAAGCACAGCTCGGGTTCGAGGCCCGGAAACGGCCTTAAACCAACCACGAACCGGCTGGAAACCCACTCGTGGGTTTGCTGGTTCGGCTGCGAAACAAGGGAAAACAAAGATGGTTAGGGGCGGAAAAGGGTCGGGAAGGCAAGTGGCGGTCCGGTGAGGTCGCACGGTGGCTCCGCGCGGCTTGCTCGGCCGCTCACGGTGGCTGGATGTGGCAGAACAGGGGCTGGAGACGCACGGGGAAGGACGGTTGGGCGTGGAGAAGGCAGGCAGTGCACGGTGGCGAGCAGTGGATGTGCGAGCGCGGGCGTGGGCGGCGGAATGGCAACAACGGTGAGCTGCTTCAATCTCCAGACAACGATGGCCACTGCTTCTGTCTTCTTCAGTTTCTAGTTCGCACGAACAAGAGAGCAAAGAGAGAGAAGGAGTCGGTCACGTGGGGTTGGGGGAGAAGAAAGAGGAGAGAGAAGAAGAGATAAGTGAGAAAGAAGAAGAGGTTTGAAAAGTCAAAGTGAAAAAGAAAGAGAGAGAAGCGAAATTGAATTTGGCAAGGGTATTCGGTCGATGGGGGCTGGCTACGCATGAAGGAGAGGGGAGAGGAGAGAGAGAGAGAGAGAGAGAGAGAGAGAAGGGAGAGAGAGAAAAAGAAATAAACTAATAATCTTATTCTTATCTTTCTTTTTCTCTTTCCCTTTCCCTTTCTATTTTATTTCGGTCTTCAATTTTTCTTTCGATAATTTCTTTATTGAAATTTTGGACTTGTCAATAATTTGACGGATGATGAGATAGGATCCTAAAAAAAAAAGAATTATGATGTGCTTAAAATTCGATTCCCGAAGTCAAGTTCAATTTCATGGTTAAAAATCGATCAGATATGATTTTAGCCAAATCCAACTAATTAGGTAACTTTTAGGGATTTTACTATAGATACATCCCTTAACGGCTTCACCCAATAGGTTAGTTAACTCGTGAGTGATCAGCTTAGAGAAAAAAGGCCATAGGCACGTCAGGGAAATGCCCATTTCACTTTATCGAAACGGGGTCGAATTTCAGGATGTCACAAATTTTCCCTCATAAATAAAACCAAACAATAATTTTGATCATGTTGGGGACTTACTTACATGGCAAGTAAGTTATTGGTTCTTACGTTTTTTTACCAACGGACTTTGAAATTACCAACAAGTGCAAAAATCTGTCGACCATGGAAATTCCATTTTCCCGTGATTGGACCCTAAGTTCATCTCAAACAATGAGATTAAAAAGAAAATAAAAGAAAACGAGAATTACATCCCATTTTCAGTGATATGTCAATTTTAACAAGTTGAGTGATTCACTAGTTTCCTTGTATGATCAGCTAACTGATTCACTCTGTTCTCTCCGCGGGTAGAATTTTTTCTACGCTTCTTAAGAGTCCATTCTGATTTTGTATACATGCATGTTATTTTATAATGTCTCAAGATTAAGAAAGGAAGTACAACCTAGGAAAGGATTGCATTGGACATTGGCGGGCACTATGCCATTAATAATTTCATATGTTGATGTTGTATACTCTCAACGTGCAATTAGCAGCAAAAGCATAAATAGGATGAAATGGAATCGCTAACTTAGTTTTACATCATTGACAAGCAATATAATATCATGAGTATAATAACACGAAGTACCGCTAAAAAGCTGACTAACACTAAATTACAAAATGACGTGATTTGCTTGCTCGAACAAGCTTGAAACTGAAGAAAACAAAATAATGGCTATTGTATAAGGAGAAAGAAGCCAACTCCAAAGACAATGCTGCCAGAACAAGAAAGCAAGACCTTCACAAGATCAATGAAGGATTGGACTGATTGATGGGGAGAATGGGCCAATTATGCTCTTCTCAATCTCCTCCTCAACCTGGCTGCCTTCACTACAACAACTGTTGGAGAAATCTTTCCAGAATATTTTGAAGCTGACAAAACGTTTCTTTCAGTCTAGTCTGGATATCTGCAGATCGTCTAGTTTAAAGTCTGAAGACTTTCTGATCACCAGACTCAAGATTCAAGACTCAAGACATTTCTCATTGACAGTCTTTCTGATCCAGTGATGAAGGAAATCCAGAGCCGAAGTATATGGTTGAGGATTTAATCCTATCTTCTGGAGAAGATCTTTTTGGTTGGATAAATATAACGGATTCTTTTGTTCGTATCTAGATCAATTGAAGATCCGATGGTCGACGAAATATTCTTGGAATGTTCTATTCTTGGAAACCAAGATCCCGATTGTATGGGCGAACGAGTTGATGGGCTATCGTCAGGTTCTTTTAATAGCTCGAATGATCTTCTTAATTGATTCCGTCCAACGGGTAGATTGGAAGAATTCCTTTGGAAAGTGCCAACGGGTATGATGGCATAAAGGAGTATAAAAAGGAAGACGTTCTAGTTGTTTTAGAGTGTGATCGATAGAAAAATTCCAGAGTCTGAAGCACCTTGATTATTAGTCGATACAGTCTGAGCAAAATTGTATACACAGAGAGTGTCTATACTTGGTGATACCTTGAGCGAGTGTGGTAGATCATCTACACCTAGAAATCAAGGAAGATCGACATTGTAACATCTCTTTGTTCATAGTGGAATCCAGCCAAATTAGCTGTCAGTGCAGAAGAGTGGACGTAGGCTTGAATCGAGCCGAACCACTATAAACTGCGTGTTTAATTCTCTCTTTTCCTTACTTAGTCTTACGTTGATTATTACTTATTGCAAATCCTTCAACTGTCTAAGTATTGCACAATTATCAAGAAATTATCAAGAAAAATCATTTATATACCTATTCACCCCCCTCTAGGTACTCGTACTAGCTATATCAACAACCACATAGATCATGTCTTTTTTACGATCCACATAGTTGAAGTAGACGTGTCTCCATTTCTTCTTGTACACCAAAGCTCCAATAACTCCCCAAAACCCAGTCGCAAACCCGAGCATTATGACTATGTAGAACATCTCAAGCTTACCTTCTTCATCGGTATCCTCTTCTGGCACTTGAGGGGCCTCCGTGCTAGGGCATTTCTTTAGTACAGGATCGCCACAAAGTAGAGGATTGTCAGGAAAAATGGAAGGATCATCAAGGGTCTGGATTTGATTCCCCTTGGGAATTGGCCCCGTGAAGTTGTTGTGCGACAAGTTTAGTTTGCTCAACGATGTAAATGTAGAAAAGCTCTGTGGGATTGCTCTAGAAAGGCCATTATTTGAAAGATCAAGTGACTCGAGTGATATCATGTCTCCAATCATAGTCGGGATGTCTCCAAATAGAAAGTTGCGAGACAAGTTCAAGCCTCGCAATGCATAAAGCAAGGTAAGCTCTTCAAGGATCGGCCCAATCAATCTGTTGCTCGAGAGATCCAAATTAACCATAAGCTGTAGATCAAGTGTTTTGTAGTCAAGGTCTATCCCCTTCACAACCTACTTGACATGCTCTCGATTCCAATCTCTTGAAGTGAGATTAAATAACAGCATGGGAGGTATAGGGCCATAAGCATGGGATATTGAGTTGCCTTCATCTATGCCCTTGTTCAGTTTCATACCTTTTATATGACCAAGATAATTTTGAATCATTCCTATCATATTATTCACTGCTAGGGCCAATATATGCAGTGCAGGGAGTAAGCATACTTGTGAAGGAATACTACCATTGAACATGTTCTCTCAAAGTCTAAGAATCTGCAAAGACTGAAAGCTTGGTCCAAACCAATGTCGAATAGTTCCAAAGATTTTGTTCTCGCCAAGATCCAAAATGAGCAAGTCCTTGCAATTGTTCATAGTCACAGGAATTTCTCCATGGAGACTGTTTTTGTTCAAGTGTAGTAACCGAAGCTGAATGAAATTTCCCAGAGAACTTGGTATGACTCCAGACAACTTGTTGGATGATAAATCAAGGAGGCTCATATTGTTGTCCTTCCAACATGCAGGAATTTTGCCAATTAATTCATTCCTTCCAAGGTGCAACACTTCCAAATCCATCTCGCATAATGAGATTGGTATTGAACCACTTAAGAGATTATCATTCAGATAGAGGAACTTCATATAAGGTTTCGTTAGGCCAATATCTTACTGAATAGGTCCCGAAATTAAGTTGCAAGAGAGATCTAACATATACAAATTGGAAGGAAATTTTGGTGGAGATCCATTTATTTGGTTGTAAGAGAGATTTAGGTGGAAGAATGACATGAGACCTAGCCAATCTGGGAGAGCTCCTGTGATGGAGGCATTGCACAAAGCTATCTCTCTTGCATTGACTTGAGTTCTTATCCATCGCGGAAATTCCGTTCCAACCTTGCAAGACATCATCCGAATGTACAACAAATTGAAGGGTGGTATCCAGTCAGAATTCACCTCAAAAGCTATATCATTGTCGCCGATATCTAAGTACCATAGCTTCGAGAAGTTGGAGAAGTGTATTTCGGAAATTGTGCCGCTTAAGGAATTTCCCAAAAGATCTAAAAATGATAAGCCTTGCAATCTTCCTAATGCCTCTGGAATATTCCCTATCAATTGATTATTCGATAGGTCAAGTATTGTTAGGTTTTTCAAATGCACCAGCCAATCTAGCAAAGCTCCTTGAAGAAAATTATTACTTATCTCCAATCGCTCTAAGTTTTCCCCGATAAGACCCGAAGAATTTCCGTCGACTGAAAATATGTCCCCATGAAGTTCGTTATAATTCAAATTTAGGGACTCAAGGAATGGTATGTTCCTTAACAAACAGAACAACCCTCCTTCAATGCTTTGCAAAAAATTTTCTTCAAGATTGAGACTGACAAGACTTCTCAATTTATCGAACCACCTTGGTATTGAAGAGTTGAAAAGGTTCCATGAAAGATGCTGAAGGGAAGTCATGTTTGAAATATAGTACTTGCGATGGGACCTTGGAAAGAATTTGATGAAAGACCAAGGTACATAAGAAAAGTCATGTTTTGAAACATAGTACTTGGGATGGGACCTTCGAAAGAATTCGATGAAAGATCAAGGTATAGAAGAGAAGTTATGTTTTGAAATATAGTGCTTGGGATAGGGCCTTGTAAAGAATTATATGAATAATCAAGGTACTGAAGATGAAGAGAAGTAGGCATCTCAAGAATGAGATCGACAAGACTTCTCAAGTTATCGAACCACCTTGGTATTGAAGAGTTGAAAAGGTTCCATGAAAGATCAAGATGCCAAAGAGAACTCAAGTTTTGAATTATAGTACTTGGGATGGGACCTTCGAAAGAATTCGGTGAAAGATCAAGGTACAGAAGAGAAGTCATGTTTTGAAATATAGTGCTAGGGATGGGACCTTGTAAAAAATTATATGAAAGATCAAGGTACTGAAGATGAAGAGAAGTAGGCATCCGAAATTCATAAAGTCCGCAAGATGATAGGCACAAATGTGATAAAGATGGGAGTTTGCTAATTACATGCATGGGGTCTCTAGATCCAGTAATATTCAAGCCACTCATGTTGAGGTACTTCAATGCTTGAAGATGCAAAGCCCACCGAATGTCTTCAACAGCACCCATGAGGAGATAATTTTGGAGATCAAGGACTTCCAACTTGGTGAGATTTCCCCATTCACGAGGAATAGTAGTGGAATTGAAAGAGTTGGACAAATAAGGTACCTCAATTGCTTCATCGAGCCAAATAAATTGAAGTTAATCTTAAAATGAGTTATATGAAGAAATTGAGGAATTTGGCTATGACTAAAGTAGGATTTCACCATAAAATGTAAGTTACTATGTGATGGAGCTTCCTTAGTCAGTCTTTCCTCGCATTCGTCATCTAATGTCGATCTAATGTTGATCTGAGCAACATGTGTGCTCATGGCAACACTCGAGCGACCCCACTAGTGACTACTACAGAAAACTTTGCAATCAAGAAACGCAAAAGTCTTATCTTTCAAGTCTCTTCTTATAATTGTGCTCTATTATTAAGTTGTGGGCCTTGACTAGATAGAGATGGCTTTTCTCCCTTATTAAATGAGTTGACGATGATGTTGAGAATGACGAGTTCTTGCCGTATATATTGGTCGAAATCCATTTTTCAACCCTTGTGAATACGGCAACTCTTTATTATTGTATTGCGGGTCCTATTCCAATGATTCTTAGAAACTCACTCCAATGACAAGGGCATTAACTAGTTAATGTAATCCTTTAGCATAGATAACAAGAATCAAACCTTGAAAAGGAGACGTATTTGGTGACAATTTGCAATGTATAAGTGACATTGCCGACTTTCTCTCCTCTTATGCAGGACTATGGATCTTAGAAGTGATTTGTCTCATGAGACGTACTTCATATGAGAGATAGATTATTTCTTCAGTCAAATGTTGACTAGTTTTAGCAACGATGACTTAGCAAAGTGAGAAGAGCAAGTGACCGATTGGAGTTGTGCATTAGCCCTTGTTTAGAATTGGATTTACACATTTCATGAGTCCCTTGTGATCTACCCTATTTTATAACTAAGGGACAATGTTACCATTGCCCTGCATTTCAATTGGAAAAATAGTGAAGGGAAGTCACATGTTTCTTTCAATCAAAGTTTCTTAAATCAAGAGTCCACAAATAACTCCAAGTCAACCCGACATTATTGCTCGTCACTATCATTATTTCACTTGAAGTTGAAACATATACAAAGCAAATAGAAGTCACGAGCACCAACACGCACGCACTTTGGTGGGGCTGAACCAACAACATTATTGTGGAAAAATTTAGGTATGGCCAAGTTTTGCAGTGCAAGACCTGCGAGCACCAAGTCAAAAGTCTTCAGGTCCTTTCAAAAAATGCAAATTCTAAAGTACGTCTAATCAGCCACTTGCTCAATTACTCGTCATGGAGACTTGGTTGCATAAATTTTACCTATAGCCCATTATCGGTAACTTTCCTCCTTTGATAAAATGGTGTTTCGTGCAATCTTTTCTGGTTTTCATCCCAACACGGCAACACACAAGGGTGCAGGCAATAAAATGAAATCAATCAATAAAAAAAAAAATGGCGGAAAGGATAAGACACCCAGCATCGCTGCTGACGACCCACTGCCGGGCCTCCTGTCCAGCGCCGAGGCCCCAGTAAGCTTCAACCCTGTCCTTGGGCATGCTGGGCCGGAGCTCGTGGCCGTCCGGCTTACACGAACTCCGGCCCCGACCATCCTTCGTTTGGCTGTCGTGTGGGTCGTTTTTCATCTGGCGAGAGTCTCGGCTCTGGTTTGAGTCTTGGTCGAGCCAAAAACCCCTCATTTCAGTAGCGTACCCCAAATGAGATCTAGTTTTGTCTCGTTGCTTTGAGCAGAAGTCGAGTCGTCCGGGCATCCACCCGTTGAGTCGAGGCTTGCCTGTGATTCCTCAAAGAGTCCTTTTTTCGGCTTCTTTTCCTTTCCCACGAGCTGCTACTGTAGGCTTGTATTTGTGTGTGTGTGGACCCGCGCGCGCTGCTAGTTTCTGGAGGATGCCCATCTTCCCTTCAACGTGCAGTTCCTTATAAAACATGAAGGTAACTATGGCGGCTGCACTCTAGCGAAGAACGACTTTGGGCATAGTAAAAGAAAAAGACTATCTCCGTTCGTTTCATAGAAAAAAAAAACTTTAGGAAAATATTTTCCCGCATTTATTTGATGAAAAATGAGTTAGTCAAGGAAAGGGCTAACGTTATTAGAAAAAGAATATATTCAAAAGTGAGAAAAATATTTTCTAATTCGAGCTTTTTGATTCGCGTTTTGATCCGTCGCTGAGCAACTAGCCATCGCCAAGGCACGCGGCGACGCAAACAAAGGAGGAGAAAGAAGGAAGGAGGAGGAAGGAAAAAAGAAAAATAATTAAAAATAACAATAATTTGATTTTTTTAAAGTAAAAAATAATTAAAATTCAATTTAAAAAATATGTAAAAAGTAAAATTAAACTTTTTTTGGTTAATTAAAAAATTAAAAATTGATTTTTTTTGGTAATTTTCCCCTAAAAATCATATCAAATAATGAATAGTGAAAAATAATTTTCATGCCATTCTCGATCGAATATCGGAAAATATCGTTATTTTCTTGAAAAATGTATTCCAAAACTATTCTAGAAACGTAATATTTCCTTTTGTTTTCTTTTTGCTTGTCCCTTTTGTCTTTCAATGGGTGGGAACTTCTTTTTCTTTGTGCGGTAAATCATTTTGAGGCGGACAACTCAAATTCGAGACATATATTTAAAAATAATTCTATCTACATACATTTTTTTTTCTTTTGATGTCTCAAAATTCAAAGGGGAAATATAGCCTCGGAAAGGAATACATTGAACATTGGTGGGCAGTATGCCATTAACAATTTCATTTACTAAAGTCATATTACCCTCAACATGCACTTAGCAGGAAAAGCTTAAACAATATAAAATGGAATTGCTAACATAGTTTTATGACATTGACAAGCAAAATAATATCATGATTATGATAACACCAGGTACTGCTAAAGAGCTGAGCAACACTAAATTACAAAATACACGATCTGCACTTACCATGTCGTTTTATGGACAGCTTGCCTGGACAAGCTTGAAACTAAAGAAAACAAAATATTGGCTACTAGTAACTACTCACAAGGAGAAACAAGCCAACTACAAGATGATTCTGCTTAAACAAGAAAGCAAGAACTTCACGAGGTCAACAAAGGATTGGACTGACTGATGTGGATAATGGGCTTGTTATGCTCTTCTCAATCTCCTCCTCAACTGGGCTGCCTTCACTACAATAATCACATAGATCATGTCTGTTTTACGATCCACATAGTTGAAGTAGACGTGTCTCCAATTCTTCTTGTACACCAAAACTCCAATAACTCCCCAAAACCCAGTCGCAAACCCGAGCAATATGATTATGTAGAACATCACCTTTTCAAACTTACCTTCTTCATCGGGATCTTCTTCTGGCACTTGAGGGGCCTCAGCACCAGGGCATTTCTTTGGTAGAGGATCGCCACAAAGTAGAGGATTGTCGGCATAAACGGAAGGATCATCAAGGGTTTGGATTTGATTTCCTTTGGGAATTGGCCCTATGAAGTTGTTGTGAGACAAGTTCAGTTTGCTTAATGATTTAAACGCAGTAAAGCTCTGTGGGATTGTTCCCGAAAGATGATTATTCGAAAGATCAAGTGACTCAAGCCATTTCATGTGTCCAATCATAGTCGGGATGCCTCCAAAAAGAAAGTTGTAGGATAAGTTCAAGCCTCGTAATTTGGAGAGCAAGGTAAGCTCTTCAGGGATTCGCCCAGTCAATTTGTTGCTTGAGAGATCCAAATTGACCATAAGTCGTAAAGGGAGTGTTGTGTAGTCAAGGTCTATACCCTTCACGACCTGCTCCACATGGAATTCATACCAAATTAATGGATCGAGGCCACTAGGCATTGAGTCATTTATAGAAGGTTCGGCCTCATAAGCAAGGGAAAGCGCATTGCCTCCATCTACGTTTTTGGGCAATTTCATACCTGTCAAATGGCCAAGACAATTTGGAATCATTCCCGTTAGATTATTCACTGCTAGGTCCAACATTCGCAATGCAGGGAGTGAGCATAGTTGTGAAGGAATACTGCCATTGAACAAGTTTTCTCGCAATCTTAGAATCTGTAGAAATTGAAAGCTTGTTCCAAACCAATGTGGAACACTTCCAGAGATTTTGTTCTCACCAAGATCCAAAACTAGCAAGCTGCTACAATAGTTCATAGTCACAGGAATTTCTCCTTGGAGACTATTGTTGCTCAAGTATATTGACAGAAGCCCAATTTGATTTACCAAAGAACTTGGTATGACTCCAAACAACTTGTTGGACGATAGATCAACGAGACTCAAAATCTTCGTCTTCCAACAATCAGGTATTTTGCCAACTAATTCATTCCCTGCAAGTTGCAACTCGCCCAAGTTTTCCATCTCGCATAATGAGGTTGGTATTGGACCACTTAATAGGTTATCATTCAAATTCAAGGAACTTATATAAGGCATCGCCCGAGCAATATCTTGCGGAATAGGTTCTGAGATTAAGTTGTGAGAGAGATCTAAGTAGAGCAGTTTAGAATGAAATTTCAGGAGAGATCCATTTATTTGGTTGTAAGAGAGATCCAGGGTGTCAAATGACATGAGACCTAGCCAATCAGTGAGAACTCCTATGATGGATGAGTTGGACAACAGTATCTCTTTTGCATTGACTTGCGTTTTTATCCACTGCGGAAATCCCTTTCTGAAATCACAAGACATCATCACAATGGAAGACAGATTGAAGGGTGGTATCCAAGCAAAATCCACCTCGAAAGCTAAATAGTTGTTGCTGATATCTAAGTACTCTAGCTTCGAGAGGTTGGCGAAGTGGATTTCAGAAACTATTCCTCTCAAGGAATTTCTTGAAAGATCTAAGTTACAAAGATTTTGAAGTTGCCCGAGACTTTGTGGAATGGTGCCATTTAGAAGATTGTAACTCAGATCTAAAGACCATAAGACATGCAATTTTCCTAATGCCTTTGGAATATTCCCTGTCAATTGATTATGAGAAAGAACAAGGCTTTCCAAGCATAACCAACCATATGGTGACGGGATGGTTCCATGCAATTGATTAAATGATAGGTCAAGCCATGTCAAGCTTTTCAAGTGCACCAGCCAATTTGGCAAAGCTCCTCGAAGAAAATTATGGCTCATACCCAATAGCTCCAAGTTTTTCCCGATAAGCCCTGAAGAATTTCCCTCAACTGAAAATAACTCATCATGAAGTTTGTTATCAATCAATGATAGTGACTCGAGGAATGGTTTGTTCCTTAAGAAACAGAAAAACCCTCCTTCAATGCTTTGCAAAAGATTGCCTTCAAGATTGAGATAGACAAGACTTCTCAAGTTATCAAACCACCTTGGTATCGAAGAGTTGAAATGGTTCACTGAAAGATCGAGATGCTGAAGAGAAGTCATGTTTTGAAATCTAGTGCTTGGGATGGGACCTTCGAAAGAATTCCTTGAAAGATCAAGGTACCAAAGAGAAGTCATGTTTTGAAATATAGTGCTTGGGATGGGACCTTCGAAAGAATTCGATGAAAGATCAAGGTACCGAAGAGAAGTCATGTTTTGAAATATAGTGCTTGGAATGGGAACTTGGAAAAAATTCTCCGAAAGATCAAGGTACTGAAGATCAAGATGAGTAGGCAGGTGAAAGTCATAAAGCCCGCAATATGATAGGCTTAAATGAGATAAAGATGGGAGTATATTGATCACCCGCATGGGGTCTCCATATTTAGTAAAATTCAACCTGCTCATGTCAAGGTACTTTAACGCTTCAAGATGGGAAACCCACTGAATGTCATCAACAGCACCCCTATGATAATAACTATGGAGATCGAGGACTTCCAACTGAGTGAGATTTCCCCATTCACTAGGAAAAGTTGCAAAACCAAAAGAGTCGGATAAATTAAGGTACCTCAATTGCTTCATCGAGCCGATATCATTGAGTATGTTCGCCTTTTGGAAATAGATCCCGCTCAACTCTAGGTAGCTCAAGTATCTCAAATTCAGCAAAGAAGAGTTCAATTCACTGGCTGTGGAAAAAATATTGATTTCGTATTCTGGCGTGATCTTGAGCATGACGACATGTCCATTTGCTCGGTCGCACTTTACTCCAGTCCATTGGCAACAATCTTTGCTGTTCCACGAAGAAAGGATGTGAGATGTGTCTGAGAGACTTTGTTTGAGCTGGAGTAGAGCATCCCTTTCGTCTTCAAAGCAAATTGAGAATGAGCTTCTATTTCTGCACAAGCATACACACGCATGGTCTAAAATCAACAACAGACTTACTAGTACAAGCACTCTTACACTATCATGTTCCGCCATGAATGATGACGATATTGAAAACAAAAGGTATATGGCACATGAACGCCACTCGATTAGGCTTCAAGTTATTGGCTTGGGTGTATTGTTCAAATTCTGAGAAGTTGGCTTCGAGTGGATTCTTAAGAGCAAACAAAAGGCATTTATAGAGAGAAAGGGAAGGAATTATAGTGAACGCCACCCATTATTGTTCCACATCGTCGTTTACCATGTATATCATGTGTTTGTAGTTTCATTTACCATCACGGTAAAAGTAACCATCAATTATTAATTTTAGTAGTACTTGAAAAGGAAATGGGAAAGCACAAATTCTACTACTCGGAGCTTGTCATGTTGAGGAACATATATTTAATATACTATATGAGCTTGTCTTCTCACACAAATTAAAGTGTTCTCCACTAAAAAATTGTCCATCAGCATCCCAATGACTTGACTCCAAGTCGGCCGTCTCCCAAAAAGTCAAAGTCGACATCAGCTTTCTAAAAATTTGTGCTTGGACTGATGGGAGTACTTCAAAGATGGTCCTGCACGGTTGCTTTTCATCACCATTTCAGTGAACCGACGGAGTCAAGGCCTACATGGGCAACATGGATATGCCCCAAAATAATTGATGAGGCAGTAAGATGATTTCAAAATCACACTTTTGAATGTATTAGCTAGATGAAAGCCCACCATCGCCAATATCAAAAATGAATAGAATGTGTGCAAATTGGATTAGGTAAACATCACCCATAACCTTGAAAAATAAGATATAAAAATAGCAAGAACCTCACCAATAAATTAAAGTCAAGCTTAAAAAGAGTGATACGAAGAAATTGAGGAATTTGACTAAGTAGGATATCACTAGAAAATGAAAGTTGCCAAGTGAAGAAGCTTCCCTAGTCGGAAGAAAAAAGAAAAGGCTTTTGTCACATTCATTGTCTAATGTTGATATGAGCAACATGTGTGCCCATGGTGGACCTCTAGTGACACCTCTAGTGACAACTATAGAAAACTTTGCAGCCAGGACACGCAAAAGTCTAGTCTTTCAAGTCTCTGATTCCAATTGTGCACTATTATTATGCCGTGGGTCTTGACTATATAAAATTGGCTTTTCTCGCTCATTTAATAAGGTGACGATGGTGTTAGGAATGATGAGTTCTTGTTTTTCCTATTCATTGAAATCCTTTTTTCATCCTTGCGAATACAGTGGCTCTCTATTAATGTATTGCCGGTCTTGCTTACAAGTATATCGAATAGTTTATGTGATCCTTTAGCTTAAGACAACAAGAATCAAACCCTCAAAAGAAGTACTCGTTTGGTGACAATTTAAGATGTATAAATGACATTACCGACTTTCTCTCATCTTTTATGGGACTCTAGATATTAGAATTGGGTCTATATTTAGGAAACAGAGCCAGTGCTTGGCATTGATCCCTGCTATAAGCCAAGCAATGGACAACGTGTTAACAAAGTCGTAGCACGAAGATGCTCGGACTTTGGTGGGCCTGGACTCAACCGCATTATTGTGGAAAAACGTAGGGATGGCCATAGGGATGGCCAAGTTTTGCAGTGAAAGACCCGCAAGCACCAATTCAAAAAGTCTTGAGGTCCATATCGTCCCGACTTGGGTCTATCTATATTCATCTGGTTGCACTTTCCTTTGTATAAATGCAAATTCTAACGGGTTTTAAGTACGCCTAATTCAGCCACCACTTAAATGCTCATCATGGACTTTGAGCATATATTCACATTTCTTCTAAAAAGTGTGTCTATGGGATTTTTATTACGAAGGAACGATGAAAATTAGTAAGAGCACAAACTAAAAAGCAGTACAATATTAATCGATTCTTGTGAATCTCTTTTGGGTTGAAATATTGCTCTCTTAAATTTTCCAATTGGTATCAATTATTCATTGGAGGATGAAAATATGGGAGGAGAATTTTAAGGGCCAGACAAATAGTAATATTTTGTGAGATCCTTAGCAATTGTTTTAAGAATCTAAAGTATTATATGAAAGAGGGTTTAATAATTAAATATTCTATTACTCTCCGTCACAACCATTTAGAGACAAATGACATCCTCGAGGCATTTGGACGGATTATCAAGCAAACCTCTCTTGCGAGGTGGGCGCTTGGCTTGACACGACCTGTCCCGTGCCCTTTCAGTCCCAACATTATTTACACTTGATTGATTACGACATTTATTCTTGCTTTAAAATTAGCGAGAACAACACAAATAAATTGAAGCTAATCTTAAAATGAGTTATATGAAGAAATTGAGGAATTTGATTGTGACTAAAGTAGGATTTCACCAGAAAATGTAAGTTACTATGTGATGGAGCTTCCTTAGTCAATCTTTCGTCACATTCTGTCATCTAATGTTGATCTGAGCAACATGTGTGCTCATGGCAACACTCTAGCGACACCACTAGTGACTACTACAGAAAACTTCGCAATCAAGAGACGCAAAAGTCTGATCTTTCAAGTCTCTCTATGTTGTGGGTCTTGACTAGATAGAAATGGTTTTTCTCGCTTATTCAATGAGGTGACAATGATGTTGAGAATGATAAGTCCTTGATGTATATATTGGTTGAAATCCATTTTTCAACCCTCAAGAATACGGCGGACTCTCTATTATTTTATTGTGGGTCCTATTTCAGTGATTCTTACAAACTCACTCTAGTGGCAGGGGCATTGAATAGTTAATGTAATCCTTTAGCGTAGATAGCGTAGATAACAAGAAAGAAACCCTGAAAAGGAGACGTATTTCGTGACAATTTAGGATGTATAAGTGACATTGCTAAGTTTCTCTCCTCTTATGCCAGACTCTGGATCTTGGAAGTGATTGGTCTCGTGAGACGTACTTCGCATGAGTGATAGATTATTTCTTTGATTAAATACCGACTAGTTTTAGCAATGATGTTTTAAGCAAAGTAAGAAGAGCAAGTGACCGAGTGGAGTTGTGCATTAGCCCTTATTTAGAATTGTTTCTATACATTTCACGAGTCCCTTGTGATCTACCCTATTTTATAACTAAGGGACAATGTTACCGTCACTCTCCATTTCAATTGGAAAAAATGTAAAGGGAAGTCACATGTTTCTTTCAATCAAAGTTTCTTAAATCGAGAGTCCACAAATAACTCCAAGTCAACTCAACATTATTGCTCTTCACTATCATTATTTCAATTGAAGTTGAAACATGTACAAAGCAAATAGGAGTCACATGCACCAACACGCACGCACTTTGGTGGGGCTGAACCAACAGCATTATTGTGGAAAAATTTAGGTATAGCCAAATTTTGCAAGGAAAGACCCGCAAGCACCAAGTCAAAAAGTCTTGAGGTCCATATCGTCCCGACTTGGGTCTATCTATGTTCATCTGGTTGCATTTTCCTTCGTTTAAATGCAAATTCTAACGGGTTTTGAGTACGCTTAATTCAGCCACTACTTAAATGCTCATCATGGACTTTGAGTATATATTCACTTTTCTTTTAAAAAGTGTGTCTATGGGATGTTTATTACGAAGGAATGATGAAAATTAGTAAGAGTACAAACTAAAACGCGGTACGATATTAATTGATTCTTGTGAGTCTTTATTTTAAAAATCGCTCTCTTAAATTTTCCTATTGATATTAATTATTCATTGGAGAGGATGACAATATGGGAGGAGAATTTTAAGGGCGGACAAATAGTAATATTTTGTGAGAGCCTTAGCAACTATTTTAAAAATTTAAACTATAATATGAAATAGGGTTTAATAATTAAATATTATATTACTCCCGTCACAACTGAGACAAATGACATCCTCGAGGTGTTTGGACAAATTATCAAGCAAACCTAGGCAGAAGTACAACGCAAGTGTTATAACTTGGCACCGAGGGACACTTAAGTGCCATAACTTTAAAATGGTACACTTGAGTGCCAGTTTTGAAGTTAAATGGGACACTTAAGTGCCACTCCGGCGAAGATCCGGCCAAATGGCTGACGTGACGACTTTCCGGTGAGCTCGGTCCAAAACGGCGTCGTTTTGCACGCTGACGTGGCGGAGAAAATGCAAAAACGACGTCGTTTCGTATCTACGTGTAAATAATAATATAAAAATTAATTAAATTAAATATAAAATATTCAAAAAAATTAAAAATAAGAAAATTATAAAAAAATTAAAATTAAGAAAAATTTTAAAAAATTAAGAAAATTTTAAAAATTTTAAAAATTTTAAAAATTAAGAAAATTTTAACAAATTTTAAAAAATTAAGAAAATTTTTAAAAATTAAGAAATTTTTAAAAAGTTTAAAATTAAGAAAAATTAAAAATTAAAAAAAGGGGGAGGCCGAGGCGGGGGCGGGCGACCCCGCCGACCCACCCTCCTCCGTCGCCGCCCTTCCCGGCGACGACGGGGGCGGCGGCGGCGAGGGAGCCGCCCCGTTCGGCCTCCCCCTTTTTTAATTTTTTTAATTTTTTTAATTTTTAATTTTTAAAATTTTCTTAATTTTTTAAATTTTTTAATTTTTTAAATTTTTTAAATTTTCTTATTTTCTAAAAATTTTTAAAATTTTAAAATTTTTCTTAACTTTTTTAAAAAAATTAATTTGTTTAATTTTTAAATTTTCTTTTTAAATTTTTTTAAAAATTTTAATTTTTTTAAAATTTTCTTAATTTTTTAAAATTTTAAAATTTTTTAAATTTTTCTTAATTTTTAAATTTTTCTTATTTTTTTAAATTTTTGAATATTTTAAATCTAATTTAATTCATTTATATATTATTATTTACATGTGCGTGAAACGGCGTCGTTTTTGTGTTTTCTCCGCCACGTCAGCGTGCAAAACGATGCCATTTTGGACCAAACACTCCGGAAAATTGCCACGTCAGCCATTTGGCCAGATTTTCGCCGGAGTGGCACTTAAGTGTCCCATTTTACTCCGATATTGGTACTTAAGTGTACCATTTTAAAGTTATGGCACTTAAGTGTCCCTCCGTGCCAAGTTATGGCACTCCAGGTGTCTCAACCTCAGCAAACCTATCTTGTGGGATGGGCGTTTGCACTTGACACAACCTATCCCATGCCCTATCAATCCCAACATTATTTACACTTGATTGATTATGACATTTATTTTTCCTTTAAAATTGGCAAGAACATCACAAATAAATTGAAGTTAATCTTAAAATGAGTTATATGAAGAAATTGAGAAATTTGGCTGCGACTAAAGTAGGATTTCAACGGAAAATGTAAGTTACTATGTGATGGAGCTTCCTTAGTCAGTCTTTCACCGCATTCTGTCATCTAATGTTGATATGAGCAACATGTGTGCTCATGGCAATACTCTAGCGACACCACTAGTGACTACTATAGAAAACTTTGCAATCAAGAGACGCAGAAAGTCTGATCTTTCAAGTCTCTTCTTACAATTTGATCTATTATTATGTTGTGGGTCTTGATTAGATAGAAATGGCTTTTCTCGCTTGTTCAATGAGGTAACGATGATGTTGAGAATGACAAGTTCTTGCTATACATATTGATTGAAATCCATTTTTCAACCCTCATGAATACGGTAACTCTCTATTATTGTATTGTGGGTCCTATTCCATTGATTCTTAGAAACTCATTCTAATGGCAGGAGCATCGAATAGTTAATTTAATCCTTTAGCATGGTAACCACTGGGGGTTCGCCCCAGT
This sequence comes from Eucalyptus caleyi, assembly GCA_014182885.2. Classification (NCBI taxonomy): domain Eukaryota; kingdom Viridiplantae; phylum Streptophyta; class Magnoliopsida; order Myrtales; family Myrtaceae; genus Eucalyptus; species Eucalyptus caleyi. The sequence goes on along the minus strand of CM024466.2, from coordinate 13,009,564 downwards.
GGCCACCCTTCCAACATGGAAGGGGGAGGTGAGGGGTTCAAATCCCCACCTTCTCAAGGGGGATGGGGATAGGGACGCGTAAGTTTGAGAGTGGGTTGCGACTCCCACGCCCTACAAGAGGCAGGGCACAAGTCTGCAAGTGAGTGTAAAGTAGAAATAGAGTAGGACTGACCAAAAAAAAAAAAAAAAAAATCCTTTAGCATGGTTAACAAGAATCAAACCCTGAAAGGGAGACGTATTTGGCGACAATTTACGATGTATAAGTGACATTGCCGGCTCTCTCCTCTTATGCGAGACTCGGGATCTTAGAAGTGATTTGTCTCATGAGATGTACTTCGCACTAGCAATAGATTATTTCTTCGATTATATGTCAACCAATTTTAGCAATGATGATTTAGCAAAGTAAGAAGAGGAAGTGACCGAGTGGAGTTGTGCATTAGCCCTAGTTTAGAAAAAATTAAAGGGAAGTCACATGTTTCTTTCACGAGTCCCTTGTGATCTACCCTATTTTATAACTAAGGGCAAATGTTACCATCGCTCTGCATTTCAATTGGAAAAAATTAAAGGGAAGTCACATGTTTCTTTCAATCAAAGTTTCTAAAATCAAGAGTCCACAAATAACTCCAAGTCAACTCAACATTATTGCTCTTCACTATCATTATTTCAATTGAAGTTGAAACATGTACAAAGCAAATAGGAGTCACGTGCACCAACACGCTCGCACTTTGGTGGGGCTGAACCAACAGCATTATTGTGGAAAAATTTAGGTATGGCCAAGTTTTGCAGTGCAAGACCCACGAGCACCAAGTCAAAAGTCTTGAGGTCCTTTCACAAAATGCAAACTCTAAAGTATGTCTAATCAGCCACTCGCTCAAATACTTGTCTTGGAGACTTGGTTGCGTAAATTTTACCTATAGCCCATATCGGTAACTTTCCTCCTTTGATAAAACAGTGTTTCATGCAATCTTTTCTGGTTTTCATCCCAACACGGCAACACACAAGGGTGCAAGCAATAAAATGAAATCAATCAATAACAAAAACAAAAACAAAAATGGCGGAAAATGATAAGACACTGAGCCAATTGGACAATATCTTGTTGATACCTAAATTTTGACTAAATATTTAGGGATAAGTTGCATAGAAAATTAGAGACCAATTTGGCCTTACCCAAAAAAATTTACATTGAATAGCACGTCACATTGGCGTTAAGATTATTTGCATTAAGATTATTGGCATTAACCAAGTTTTTTTATTAAAAAAAAAACGAAATGGTTTGGGGCTGGGCCTGACCCCAGCCCCTTTTCTTTTGCCCTTCGTCTGGGTCGGGCCCATTTCCTTTTAATTTCTCCCCAGCCGGGCCCCTTCTCCGTTCCACCCCCCCTTCCTTCTTCCTCTCCTGCACCTCTGCGCACGGATATTTTCTCCCCCCCGCAGAGCAGCCAAAGGGACGCCTCGTCGGCCTGTCCATAGCCGGTGGCCGAAACACCTCCGTCGATTGGGCTCCTCGCCTGTAATTACCAGGGACACAAAAGGAGAGAGAAAAATTCGTGAGCAAGAGGTTTCTCGTATAGAAGAGAGAGAGATTCGAGAGAGAGGAGCCGCATGTGAGAGTTTGAGCGAGGGAGGGTAGTTAGAGGCAGAGACTGCCGGCCACCGCGCCAGCATCGCCGCCGACGACCCGCTGCCGGCCCTCCTTTCCAGCGCCGAGGCTCTGGTAAGCTTCGACCCTGTTCTTGGGCATGCCCGGCCGGAGCTCGTGGCCGTCCGGCTTACACGAACTCCGGCCCTCCTTTCCAGCGCCGAGGCTCTGGTAAGCTTCGACCCTGTTCTTGGGCATGCCCGGCCGGAGCTCGTGGCCGTCCGGCTTACACGAACTCCGGCCCCGACCATCCTTCGTTTGGCTGTCGTGTGGGTCGTTTTTCATCTGGCGAGAGTCTCGGCTCGGGTTTGAGTCTTGGTCGAGCCAAAAACCCCTCATTTCAGTAGCGTACCCCGAATGAGATCTAGTTTTGTCTCGTCGTTTTGAGCAGAAGTCAAGTCGTCCGGGCATCGACCCGTTGAGTCAAGGCTTGCCTGTGATTTCTAGCGTTCCAGGCGTAGCTACCGCCACTCGACCTGCGGCCACCCCAGCCGTCGTGGCTGTGGCAGAGGTGCCGCTGGACGGACGAGGGCCGAGCACTAGGCTAGGGGTTCTATTTTCGTGCGTCCTCAAAGAGTACCTTGTGTGTGCGGGTGCGCGCGCGGGGCTAGTTCCTGGAGGAGCCCCATCTTCCCTTCAACGTGCAGCTCCTTTCAAAACACGAAGGAAACCATGGCGGCCGCACTCTCAGGGAAAAGAACGTCTGTGGGCATAGTAAAAGAAAAGACTATGGCTCCGTTCATTTTACAGGGAAAAACAACTGCCAGAAATATATTTGTCGGATTTTTCAGTATCTGTTTCATGGGAAATGAATTAGTAAAAAAAAAGCGTTTAACACTATTGGAAAAAACGCGTTCAAAGGTGAGGAAAAAGTTTTCCAATTCGAGCTCGCCGATCCGCATCTTGGTTAGTTGCCGAGCAAGTAGCCATCACCTATGCATGCAGTGGTGGAGAAAGGAGGAACAAGGAAAAAAAAAAAAATTAAAAATAAAAATAAAATGCGATTGTTTAAAAATAAAATATTAATTAAAATATTAATTTTTAAAAAAATATATGTAAAATTTAAAATTAAAATTTTTTGTTCAATTAAAAATTTAAAATTCGATTTCTTTGGTAATTTGTCCCTGAAAATCAAATCAAAATAGTGAAAATATTTTCTATATCATTTTCAAATTTTAATCAAACACAAAAAAATATATCTTTATTTTCTTGAAAAATGGCTTTTTAAAGAATTTTTCGCTAAATGAAGCTTATATTCTCCATTGTTTTCTGTTTTTTCTTTTCCTTTTCTCTCAAAACTCCCTTGGGCCCACTTGCCTTTCCTTTTACGCGGGCACAAGGCGAAGAAGCGTGCTCCTCCCTTTGGTCTTTCAGTGGGTGGGAGCTTCTTCTTTTTCCTCTGTGCGGTAAATTACTTTGAGGTGAATCTCGCAAACAGCACAAATTCAAGACCTATATTTAATAGTAATTCTATCTATATGCATTTTTTTCTTTTGACGTCTAAAAATACACGGGGAAATGTAACCTAGGAAAGGAATATATTGAACAGTAGTGGTGGGCACTATGCCATTAGCAATTTCGTTTACTAATGCCATATTACCCTCAACATGCAGTTAGCAAGAAAAGCTTAAATAGGATAAAGTGGAATTGCTAACATGTTTTGTGATATTGAAAAGCAATATCATATCATGAGTAGAGCTGAGCAACACTAAAATTACAAAATGACATGATTTGTACTTACCGTGCTGTTTAATCGATGGCTTGCCTGGACAAGCTTGAAACTGAAGAAAACAAAATATAGGCTACTAGTAACTACTCACAAGGAGAAACAAGCCAACCACAAGATGATTGTGCTTAAACAAGAAAGCAAGAACTTCACAAGATCAACAAAGGATTGGACTGATTGATGTAGAGAACATACTTGTTATGCTCTTCTCAATCTCCTCCTCAACTCAGCCGCCTTCACTACAATAATCACATAAACCATGTCTGTTTTATGATCCACATGGTTGAAATAGATGCGTCTCCAATTCTTCTTGTACACCAAAACTCCAATAACTCCCCAAAACCCAGTCACAAACCCAAGCATTATGACTATGTAGAACATCACCTTTTCGAGCTTACCTTCTTCTTCGAGATCTTCTTTTGGCACTTGAGGGGCCTCAGCACCAAGGCATTTCTTTTGTAGAGGATCGCCAAAAAGTAGAGGATTGTTGGCATAGATGGAAGGATCATCAAGGGTCTGGATTTGATTTCCTTTGGGAATTGGCCCTGTGAAGTTGTTGTGAGACAAGTTCAGTTTGCTCAGTGATTTAAACGCAGAAAAGCTCTGTGGGATTGTTCCTGAAAGGTGATTATTCGAAAGATCAAGTGACTCGAGCCATTTCATGTGTCCAATCATAGTTGGGATGCCTTCAGAAAGAAAGTTGTGGGATAAGTTCAAGCCTCGTAATTTGGAGAGCAAGGTAAGCTCTTCAGGGATTGGCCCAATCAATTTGTTGCTTGAGAGATCCAAATTGACCATAAGTCGTAGAGCTAGTGTTGTGTAGTCAAGGTCTATCCCCTTCACGACCTGCTCCACATGCAATTCATTCCAAAAAGATGGACCGAGGCTAGTAGGCATCGACTCATTCACGGAAGGTTCAGGCTCATAAGCAGGGGAAAGCACATTGCTTTCATCTACGTTTTTGGGCAATTTCATACCTGTCATATTGCCAAGACAATTTGGAATCATTCCCGTTAGATAATTCACTGCTAGATCCAATATTCGTAGTGCAGGAAGTGAGCATAGTTGTGAAGGAATACTGCCATTGAACATGTTTTCTCGCAGTCTTAGAATCTGTAGAAACTGAAAGCTTGGTCCAAACCAATGTGGAACACTTCCAAAGATTTTGTTCTCACCAATATCTAAAACTAGCAAGTTCCTACAATTGTTCATAGTCACAGGAATTTCTCCATGGAGATTGTTGTTGCTCAAGTATATTGACCCAAGCCTACTTAGATTTCCCAAAGAACTCGGTATGACTCCAGACAACTTGTTGGACGATAAATCAAGGAGACTCATAGGATGCACTTTCCAACAATTAGGGATTTTGCCAACTAATTTATTCCTTTTAAGGTGCAACTTGTTCAAAAGTTCCATCTCGCATAATGAGGTTGGTATTGGACCACTTAAGAGATTATCATTCAAATTCAAGGAAGTCATCTAAGGCATCATCAGGCCAATATCTTGCGAAATAGGTCCTGTGATTAAGTTGTGAGAGAGATCTAACCATTGCAGTTTAGAACGAAATTTCAACAAAGATCCATTTATTTTGTCGTAAGAGAGATCCAAGGAGGAGAATGGCATGAGACCTAGCAAATCAGGGAGAGCTCCTATGATGGATGAGTTGGACAACACTACATGTTTTGCATTGACTTGTGTTTTTATCCATTGCGGAAATTCCTTTCTAAAATCGCAAGACATCATCCGAATGTAAGACAGATTGAAGGGCGGTATCCAATTGGAACCCACCTTGAAAGCTAAATAGTTGTTGCTAAGTAATCTAGCTTCGAGAGGTTGGCGAAGTGGATTTCGGAAACTATTCCTCTCAAGGAATTTCTTGAAAGATCTAACCCCTCAAGATCTTGGAGTTGCCCGAGACTTTAAGGAATGGTGCCATTTAGAAGATTGTTACTAAGTTCTAAAGATCGTAATCCTTGCAATCCTCCGAATGCCTCTGGAATATTCCCTGTCAATTGATTATAAGAAAGATAAAGTCCTTCCAAGCATAACCAACCATGTGATGATGGGATGGTTCCATGTAATTGATTAATCGATAGGTCAAGTGTTTTCAGGTTTTTCAAGTGCACCAACCAATCTGGCAAAGCTTCCAAAAGAAAATTATTCCTTATCTCCAATCGCTCTACATTTTTCCCGATAAACCCTAAACAATTTCTCTCAACTGAAAATATCTCCTCTCGAAGTTCATTATAATTCAAAGATAATGACTTGAGGAATGGTTTGCTCCTTAGGAAAGAGAACAAACCTCCTTCAATGCTTTGCAAAAGATTCTCTTCCAGATTGAGATCGACAAGACTTCTCAAGTTATCGAACCACCTTGGTACTGAAGAGTTGAAATGATTGTATGAAAGATCGAGATGCTGAAGAGAAGTCATTTTTTGAATACTTGGGATAGGACCTTTGAAAAAACACCTTGAAAGATCAAGGTGTTGGAGAGAAGTCATGTTTTGGAAAATAGTGCTTGGGATGGGACCTCGGAAAAAATTCTCTGAAAGATCAAGGTACTGAAGATCAAGATGAGTAGGCAGGTGAAAGTCATAAAGCCCGCAATTTGATAGGCTTAAATGAGATAAAGATGGGAGTACATTGATCATCCGCATGGGGTCTCCATATTTAGCAAAATTCAGGCCCCTCATGTCAAGGTACTTTAATGCTTGAAGATGGGAAACCCACTGAATGTCATCAACAGCACCCATGTGATAATAACTATGGAGATTGAGGACTTCCAACTGAGTGAGATTTCCCCATTCACTAGGAAAAGTTGCAAAACCAAAAGAGTTGGATAGATTAAGGTACCTCAATTGCTTCATCGAGCCAATATTATTGAGTATGTTCGCCTTTTTGAAATAGATCCCGCTCAACTCTATGTAGCTCAAATATCTCAAGTTCAGCAAAGATGAGTTCAATTCACTAGCTGTGAAAGAAATTTGGCGAAATGGGAATTTGTATTCTGGCGTGATCTTGAGCATGACGACATGTCCATTTGCTCGGTCGCACTTTACTCCAGTCCATTGGCAACAATCTTCGCTGTTCCACGAAGAAAGGATGTTAGATATGTTTGAGAGACTTTGTTTGAGCCGGAGTAGAGCATCCCTTTCGTCTTCAAAGCAAATTGAGGATGAGCTTCTATTTCTGCACAAGCATACACACGCATGGTCTAAAATTAACAACAGACTTACTAGTACAAGCACTCTTACACTATCATGTTCCACCATGGATGATGACGATATTGAAAACAAAAGGTATATGGCACATGAACGCCACTCGATTAGGCTTCGAGTTTTTGGCTTGGGTGTATTGTTCAAATTCTGACGATATTTAACTTATTGTCTATTGCTATAAGCCAAGCAATTGACAACAAGTTAACGAAGTCGTAGCTCGAAGATGTACGCACTTTGGCGGGGCTGGACTCAACAGCATTATTCCGGAGAAACTTCAGGTGTGAACGAGTTTTGCAGTGCAAGACCCGCAAACACCAAGTCAAAGTCTTCAGGTCCATGTCGTCATGCTATGCAACGACTTGGGTCTCTCTACATTCATCTGGTCGCATTTTCCTTTGTATGAGTGCAAATTGTAACACGGTTTTAAGTGCACCTAATTCAAACACTAGTCAAATGCTCATCATGGATTTTGAGTATGTATTCACATTTCTCTTAAAAAGTACATCTATGGGATGTTTATTATGAAGGAACGATGGAAAATTAGCAAGAGCATAAACTAAACGCAATACAATATTAATCAATTCTTATGAATCTATTTTGGATCGAAAGATCGCTCTCTTAAATTTTTCTATTGATATCAAACGCTCGTTGGACGATGACAAGACAGTAGGAGAATTTTAAGGGCCGGACAAACAATGATATTTTGTGAAATTGTTGTCAACCATTTTAAAAATTTTAACTATTATATGAAAGCATGGTTTTATAATATAAAAAATTTATTACTCCTTGTTGCGATCTTTAGAGATGATGACATCCCCGAGGCATTTGGATCGATTATCAAGCGAACTTCTCTTGCAATATGGGTGTTTGCGCTTGATGCAAATTCCCTCAAGTCCTACCAGTCGTAACATTATTTACACTTGATTGATTATGACATTTATTCTTGCTTCAAAATTAGCAATAACCTCACAAGTAAATTGAAGTCAAACTTAAAATGAGTGATATGAAGAAATTGAGGTATTCGGCTTTGATTAAAGTAGGATTTCACCAGAAAATGTAAGTTACTATGTGATGAAGCTTCCTTAGTCGGACGAAAGAGAAAAGTCTTTCATCGGATTCACCGTCTATTGTTTGACCAGACCAACCCGTGTGCCCAGGGCGATCCTTTAGCGATACCGCTAATGACTACTACAGAAAACTTTGCAATCAACACACGCAAAAGTCTGATCTTTCTAGTCTCTCGTTTCAGTTGTGCTCTATTGTTTTGCCGTGGACCTTGACTTGATGAAAACTGCTTTTCCCGCTTATTTAATGAGGTGATGATGACGTTAAGAATGATTTTTTCTTGTACACATCAGTTGCAATCCATTTTTCGACCCTCATGAATACGGCAATTCTCTATTATTGTATTACCGGTCTTGTTCAATTTATTCTTAAAAACTCACACCGATGACAGGGGCATCGAATAATTAATGTGATCTTTTAGCCTAGTTAACAATAGTCAAACCCTCAAAAGGTGTCTTATTTGGTGATGATTTACGGGTGTATAATTGACATTACCAACTCTCTCATCTTATATGGGAATCTAGATCTTATAATTAATCCGTCTCATGAGGCTTACTTCGCACGGAAGATAGATTACTTGTTAGATTAGATGTTGAGAGTGCTAGCATGAACACCTAGAGGGGGTGAATAGGTGTATAAAATAAACCTTGGCAAATATATGCGGAATAAAATAAACTTCAAGTAAAATAAAGGAGTTAGGAAAGAGAATAAGAACACAAGATTTATAGTGGTTCGGCTTAATCCAAGCCTACGTCCACTCTCCCACGATAACAGCTTTCTTAGCTGGATTCCACTATGCAATCAACAAGAGATTATAACTTCGAGTGCAAACACTTAGTAGTAGATCACACTATCTCACTAAGTCACTCTTTTGGTATTTCTCTCACGATTACAAACGTTTAAGCTCTCAAGAGACAAGTATATGATCGAAAGTCGCTCAGACTTTGGAATTATAAATTCTACGCTCTATCTCTTACTTGCTCATCGGTCCATGATCTCCTTAAATACTCCTCCACTTCCAAACTACCCGTTAGACAGTATCCCGGAGAATCGTCTTCCAATATACCCATTGGATAGCTCTGTATCTAGAAGATTTGGTAGCCGTTGAGTGACAAAGGTAGAATCCCAAATTGATTCCAATCGCCCATACAAACGGAATCTTGGTTTCCATAAGTAAAGCTTCTTCGTATAGAAAGTTCTTGTCTTCAAGATCCAATCATCAATTCAATAGATTGAATCAATCAAATCAATCTTGATGTGGAATCCAAACCAGATCACTAGCCGTTATATGATTTGGCTTAAGTTACGATTCATCGAATCTGGATGTAAAATTTGATAGCAATAGACTTTACAATCTGAGTCTGAGTACAATAGACTTTACAATCTGGGTCTAAACATATCTGCATCTGAACAGATTTAGCTTTAAGGTTTGTACCTAGTTCAGCTTCAGCATAGAGTCTATCTTCTGGTTCAGCTTCAGCATAGAGTCTATCTTCTGGTTCATCATTCACATTCAGTCTGGAATTAGTCAGAGTGAGCAGACTTTTGATGTAGAACAGACTTTGACACTAAAGTCTGGCAGTCTTCAAACTTTGAGTCTTGAGTCTGGCAGTCTTCAGACTTTGATACAGAAGTCTGGAAATCTTCAGAATATACTTTGGACATGAGTTACGTTCAGTCTTCTGGTCGTCTTCGTACTTTGACAATATCCTTTACATGTTCTAACATCTGTATGGTATATTACTCAACCATCAAACATGTTAGTAGCCTTTGATTTATTTTGCCATCTTCAAAACATCATAAGGGATTTCCCTAACAGATGTGAATAAATTTCAGCAATGATAATTTAGCTAAATGCAAAGAACAAGTGACCAATAGGGGTGTGCATGGTCCGACCGGCCTAGAACCGAGAACTGTCCGCTAAGAAATGGTTCCAAAAAATTGAAATAGGAAACCACCCGTTAGTTGCATGGATCCACCCGAAAACCGGACCGCCGGTCCGGTCTAGTTCCTGGATGGATCCATGGAACTTGTCTCACCAATAATAATATTGTTTTCCAAATCCCGCCGTAAGTACTCTTCATATCGAGTAATATTTTTCTTTAAATCGAACTAGCTTAATTAAGGGTACCATTTTTCTTTATTTTATTGGAAAACACTACCAAAGAAGAGAAATAGGTTTTTTTTTCCTTGTTTTTGAATAATTTCAAATGAAATCTAAAATATTCTTTATGTTCAAGGTTCTTAATGATTGTCATATGTAGATCGTCTTTTCCTTTATTCCCTAATAGTGCTCAATCTCTTATAACCTTTACTTTACTAAATTTTTTCTGTAAAAACAATTCCATCGGTACTCCATATATTCTTAAACATAGTGTCCTATGTGAGTCCCGAAAGTATCCTTTGAATGAGCCATTTGTTGAGTTGCTAAAACGTAGCTTACATACTTTCTAAATTCTTATAAAAACATGGAAACCGTGAGAGGAGATGAAGCCCTAAAATTTATGTTTGCTAATTAGTAATTTCAAAATTTATTTTAATATTAAAAATTGATATATTATTATAATATAATCAGTCCGGTCCAAGTGGGCAAATTCGCCCATGAAACCGAGAACCGGACCAGTACCCACTAGTTCCCATAAATTGGAACCGAGAACCAAACCGGTACTCTCAAGAACCACTTGTCGCAACCAAATTTTGGGTGAACCACCTAGGGTTTGGCTAATGGATTACTAAGTCTAAACTTAGCTCAGGCTCTCCCAAGCCCATACCAATTCGCAACTTAAGTTAAAGTTCTTAACATACAAATGATTTTTCAGTTAGGAGTCGCCACTAATTTATTTTTAGTGGGTCGATTAGAAACCCAAATAAAGTAACGGGAGATTTATTTTACTCTTACGAACCAGAGCTTGTGAGTTCGGGGACTTCGTTACGCCAGATTTCTCTAACGCCCTTTCGGTACCTTTCTCTTTTTAAAAAAAAAAAAATGTTTCACTGGTAGTTTGAATTAATTTTAATTTACTTCCCTAACATGTAAGGTGAGCATGCGGATGCGCAAACTATCAATTTAACACCCAAGTAAACAATTGCAGGACTTACCTCATGGCAATGAAAGCATCTGCAATGTTATATTAGAATTCACATCGACAGTCATAGATATGATTTCTAATTAACACACAATTACTTTTTGTTTTCAATTATTTAATGAGAATCATGCTTTATGCAATGCAATGTTACTAATCTAACATGAAGTGATATGACATGGCAATATGACCTAAACTATTTGACGTAAGTGGAATATTTTGTGTTTTCTTAATGAGCATGCAATCTATTCTAGAGAATGAATTAATTTATTTTAAGATGATTTTTTTGGTATTTCCATGAAATTCGAAATGAGAAAAGTGCGAAAATTATCTATTCAGATCGAGATATCATCTAGCTTATATTAAGAATTAGGTTGAGCCAAATCTTAATTTAAACTAGGATGTTATCCCTAACCTAGAATGCAATCTTATCTAAAAAAACTTATCTAAACTTAACTAATTAAAAATTAAACATAAAATAGTATCCTAATATGCAATGACGTGCAAAGAATGCCCTAATTCTAGTTTTTTCTTTTTCTTTTCTATGAAATTCGAAATTAAAATTGACACATAATTAATTAAACGTGCAATTTAAATTTTAAAAAGAACTAACATCCTAAATGAATGCATTTTTTTGAATCTTTATTTTTTAAAAATTCGAAATAAATAAATTCCCATTGTAAAATAACCCTAAAACAATAAACCTAATCTTACTCAAAATTTTTGGATTTTCTTTTGCGAAAACAAAATCGACTCAAACAATACGACAGCACATCCAGCAAGATAAGATCAATATCCATAAATTGACAAATCATATCCCACACATGAGATCGGATTGGCCAATTTTAAACAAAACCGCGAATCAAATCTCGAGTGCAAGATCGGATTAGCGATTTTTCGTGCGATTGCGAGTCAGATTTCAGGCATGAAAATCGGACTGTCAATCGTAATTAGGGATTAATCCCTGAATTCATGAGAATTCAAAATATTTTTGGATATGGCAATAATGAACAAATATTCAAAATAAATCGCAATTCCATGGATCAAGCAAGAAAATATGAGAAAAACGAGTCAATCAAGAATCTTACCTAGCTCTCGATATCGTGCGGATAAGGTTTTCCAAATCGGGATTGTCGACTCAGACCGTGGACCAGCGGCAAGGGGCTCACGAATGGCAGAGGCTTCACGGCTGGCGGTGTGGGCGAGCGCGCGGAGATAGAGCTTGCGGCTAGTGATCTCGAAGGAATGCGGGGGTGCGTTTTATTTGGCCTCATGCACAGCTGATCCCACCAAACTTTGTCCACGTACTTCTCTTCCTTTCACCGCTTAACTATATGCTCGTCTTCACGTGAAAGCTCAACCTATTTGAATATTGATTTTGCAAACTTGGACCGACAGACGGTTCGGCTCGGACAGATGGTCGGCAGTGGGCTGAGTGTGGCCGATGGTGGTCGGTTGCTTGCGATGACTCAGTGCCAAGAAACTCTGGGATTCGCTCAGGACGTTGAATCGTAATAGCGGGCAAAGTGGCAACGCGTGGCAGCAAGACCCAAACATGAAAAAGGGCGTGCGTGCGTGCAAGGCATGAACTTTGATGGATGCCTAAAGTTTCAAGAGATGGGGTTGGTTCAAGAAGACTCCTCAACTCCAAACTGACGTGGTGCTTTTGACCAAGTCCACGTGTTCTCCTGATCCAGAAAAGCCTTTGCCAAGAATTCTTCAATTGGTTGCCGTAAAAATGTGAATTTCGTGGCTTGCGGCATGGTGATCGACGGGTGAGGGGTTGCTCACGAACATGAAAGGGTCTTGATCACGGTAGTGCAAGGAGCTCTCGGTAGCCACCGGGTGATTATCGTTGAGAGCTCACGATGAAGAGGCAACAGCAACAATGATAATCGGCAGGGGTCAAAAGAAACGACACTTTCAGGCCAGCAAGCAGCAATCTCGATGGGATTTGGAGCTCGTCTAGAACTAGTGGATTTGAAGCTCTCTCAATTGTGGATCATGGCCGATCCCCTCACGATTTCTTCTCTCTCTGTGCTCTCAATTGTGGCCGTGTATTCAATAGGTGTGGCCCCCAAAAACGAAAAAAAAAAAAAAAACTCCTCCTTTTGTGTTGAATTTTGACCACCAAAAAACGAAGGAAAAGCCTCGAAAAATAGAAACCCTCTTGTGCCGCCGTATATTCAATGTGTGGCCTCCCCTTTCTATGATGCAGTAACCTATTTATAAGTGAGTGTACTAGGGTTTTAAATCAACATCCATGAGGATTTTTTCCGAACGCAATATTTGTTTTTTTTTTTCGACATCTCCTCTAGATTTTCTTTACAAAAATGAATATTAACGAGCAAGAAGAGGCCCCTGACTATAGATAGGGCACTTTATCATACTTTGCCAAAGATTCAAAATTGCAATAAGATTTTTCTCAAATTTCAAATCTTGCAAAGATGAACTTGTCATATCTCCTCAAGGATACAAGCTTGAACCAATTTGCTTTCTTCATGGTCTTAGTCCAACTCGTCAATTTAAAGCTCAAAACTACCAATTCGAACCCATTTGTCATCAGTCAAATGCAAATAAAAAGATGCTCCTAAAACTATGTGCTACGCAACTTAATTCTAATATTTTTGCTTAGGGGTTAAAAATTAATCCCTAGTTTTTTAATGCGATAAATAATTGATTGGGTCACCAAAATTTAGTTGTCAACACCACCGGTTCCGGGCGGTTCCGAGCAGTCCAAGTGGGTCTTGATTCTTTTTTGCACACCCCTAGTGACCAAGCAGAGTTGTGTATTAACACGAGTGTAGATTTGTTTATACACTTTCCACAAGTCCCTTGTGATCTCGCCCATCTTATACTTCTAGGAAAATGTAACCATTATCACTGTGGATTTCAATTGAAATGGGAAGTTACATGTTTCTTTCGATCGAAGTTTGGTAAATTGAAAGATTACAAATAACTCCCAGTCAACTCAACGATTATTGCTCCACATTTCAATTGGAAAATTTAGAATGGGAACTCACATGTTCTTTCAATCAAAGTTTCAAAAATTGGAAGTCCACATATAACTCCAAGTCAACTCGACCTATCGCTCATGGCATGGTCTATTAATCTCATCCTCAGAGCTAGTCCAGGAGTGCAAGTAGCCACGGCTCACTATCATTGTTGTGAGTCAGGAGCACCAACTTGGACGCACTTTGGTGAGGCTGGACCAACGGCATTATTGTGGAAAAATTTAAGGTATGGCCAAGTTTTGCAGCGCAAAACCCGCAAGCACCAAATCAAAAAGTCTTGAGGTCCATGTCGTCATGCTATGCAAAGACTTGGGTCTGTCTAAATTCATCTGGCTGTATTTTCCTTTGTATGATGCAAATTCTAGCAGGGTTTGAAGTACGCCTAATTCAGCCACTACTCAAATGCTCATAATGGACTTTGAGTGCGTATTCACATATCTTTTCGAAAGTGCACCTTTGGGATCTTTATAATGAAGAAACGATGAAAATTAGTAGTACAATATTAATCGATTCTTGTGAATCTCTTTTGGGACGAAAGATCACTCTCTTGAATCTTCCTATTGATATCAATTCTTCATTGGAGGATGACAAGATAATAGGAGAATTTTAAGAGCCGGACAAATAGTGATATTTTACAAGATCATTGTCAATTGTTATACAAATTTAAACTATTAAATGAAAGTATGGTTTAATAACTAAATATTCTATTACTCTCTATTGTGACCCTTTAGAGATGAACGAAATCCCTGAGGCGTTTGGATGGATTATCAAGTGAAGCTCTCTTGCAAGATCGGTACTCACACTTGACATGAGCTCTCCCAAGTCCTATCGGTTGCAACATTATTTAAACTTGATTGGTTATGACATTTATTCTTGCTTTAAAATTAGCAAGAACCTCACAAATAAATTGAAGTAAACTTAAAATGAGTGATAAGAAGAAATTGAGGAATCTGGCTATGATTAAGGTAGGATTTCACCGGAAAAATATAAGTTGCTATATGATGAAGCTTCCCTAGTCGGAAGAAAGAGAAAAGTCTTTAATTGGATTCGTCATCTAATGTTGATCTGAGCAACACGTGTCTATGGCGGTGCTTTGTTGACTCCACTGGTGACTACTACTAAAAAAACCTTTGCAATTAAGTCTTTCAAGTTTCTTGTTCCAACTGTGCTCTATTATTGTGTTGGGGGTCTTCATTCGATAAAAATGGCTTTTCTCACTTATTTATTAATATGATGATGATGATGCAGAGATGATGAGTCCTTGTTGTACATTTTGGTTGAAATCCATTTTTCAACCCTTGTAAATACGGCAATCTCTATTGTTGTATTATGGGTGTTGTTCCACTGAGTCTTAGAAACTCAAGCCAATGATGATGGCATCGAATAGCTAATGTGATCCTTTAGCCTAGATAACAAGAGTCAAACCCTCAAAATGCTTCTCATTTGGTAACGATTTACTGATGTGTAAGTGACATTACCAACTTTTTATCATCTTATATGGGATTTTTGATCTTATAACTAATCCATCTCATGAGTCGTACTTCACATGGAAGATGGATTATTTGTTAGATTAGATGTGTACTAATTTCAGCGACGATGATTCAGCAAAAGACTGAAGAGCAAGTGATCAAGCAAAGTTGTGTAATAACATAAGTGTAGATTTGTTTCTACACTTTCCACGGGTCCCTTGTGATCTAGCCTATCTTATGAGTCGGGGAAATGTATCCATCATCACCATGGATTCCATTTATAAAAATAGAATGGGAAGTCACATGTTTCTTTCAATTGATGTTTGGTAAATTGAAAGTCTACAAATAACTCCCAGTCAATCAACGATTATCACTCGTTGCATAGTCTCTTATCTCATCCTCACTAGCATATAGCTTCAAGTTTTTTTTTTAAGTGACTATTACTTGATTAAATAGGAGTCTTACAAACCACAAAAGGGGAAAGATCTGCGCATAAAATATTCCATAGGGGAAAAGGGGGGGAAGACACCCAATTACGTGGAAGGGTGTTTAGTCGATGGTGACGTGCAATCCAATCCGCCGCTGCGTTAGTTTGGCGTGGGCTATAAATCACGGTGAAATTGTTGTTCTGCTGAAGCCCATGCGTACACCTTTGGACGATTTCTTTAAGATCCCATGGAGGTGCGGCCCGGCCCATGACCATTTCTACCGCCGCATAACAATCACTTTCAATGAAACATCTTCCAGTTCGGCTTCCAAAGTCCCGCACGTGATTCGTCTTGAGTTCGTGCATAAATGAAATCCCGTGTGAAAGTGCTTGAGTTTCCGCTTCACCTGCCGAGGAAACCCTAGCTATGGCCGCGAAACCGTCGAGAACCCTTCCAGCTGCGTCTCGTACAATACAGGCGACAGAGTAGAGGAAGTCACCGGGTCTCCACAATGCGTCGACATTCAGCTTCAGATTTTGCCCTTCCGGAGGCCTCCAGTGACCAGGTTGGTTTTGGTTGAGAGATCGCTCATTTTTTTTTTGATCTACCCTTGCTGAAAGAATACTGTTGTTCCTTTGCTATTATCAACAGATCTGCTGGTTGGGGTTCCTTTGCACGAAAGACCCGGTTGTTTCTCGCCTTTAAGATATTCCACAGGATCATACTAATCAGTTCTCGGTCGGGTGAGTTCTGATCTCTTCGGAAAGCGTTTATAATCCACTGATCCGTGCGTTTGATGCTGTTATTTGGCCTGATCGTCTCAAAAATCGCATCTTGCCAAACTCCCTTTGTCCACTTACAAAGAAACATCAAATGCTCTGTAGTTTCAATACTCGAATAGCATACCGGGCATCGTGGGTCACTTACGATTTTCCTTCTAAATAGGTTTTCCTTCGTCGGGAGGGCATTTTGGCAAAGGCTCTAGAGGAAGGAGCGAACCTTTGGAGGCACATCAAGACTCCATATTTGTGTCCACAAGGTGCGTGGCGGTTGAAAAGAACAGGAAGGTCGGTTCTGATCTGTATTGCTGGTGGATTTTCTTGCTTCATTATATCCGCTCTTGATAGAATATTGTCCAGATCTGTTACCTGTCCATATAAGCATATCTTGCTTTGGTTGCTGGTTTAGGGGAATTGCTACAATCTCGTTTGCAAACTTTTCTTCGTAAAGGTGGTAGATAAGTTGTTGTTTCCATTCACTGGCTTCTGGAATGATCAGTTCAGACACAAATTTAGGCTCTGTGTGGTTTGCTGTCCCACCTATTATACCTTGTGATAGCCACCTGTCTTCTCTTATGCGAATAGATGTCCCATCCCCTACTGACCATTTGATATTGCTTTTTATGGTGTCTCTGCCAAGCATTAAGCTACGCCAGCCCCATGATGGTCGACATCCCTTGGAAGCATTCCATAGATCTCCATGAGGAAAATAAATCCCTTTCAGCACTCTACTCCATAGGGCTGAAGGAGAGGAAGCTAGACGCCAGGCCTGTTTGCCTAACATGGCTCGATTGAAGGTAATTAGATCCTTAAAGCCCATACCCCCTGCATCTTTTCGAGTTTTTAACATTTCCCAGCTTTTCCAATGCATGCCTCTTTTAGCATCGCCATTCTGCCACCAAAACGACTCAATACGTTGTTCTATAGCTCGACAAATCGAAACAGGCAGCTTAAATATGGACATGGCATAGGTAGGTAGGGATTGCACAACACTTTTTATTAGCACTTCCTTACCAGCCTTTGTAAGCATTTTTTCTTTCCATCCAGCTAACTTGGAGTTTACTCTGGCCAGGATCCATGAAAACATCTCTTTTTTGGATTGTCCCCACTCAGTAGGTATGCCCAAGTATTTTCCTGTTTTCTGTAGAATATGGACTCTTAATTCTGTGGCCAGATTGTGTTTCAATACTGTTGGGCAATGCCCACTGAAATAAACCCCTGATTTATTCAAATTGACTGTTTGTCCCGTTGCATAGCAGTATTGGGTCAATATGAGGGCAAGGTTCTGGCATTCTGTAATGGTTCCATCTAGAAAACATATCACATCATCGGCAAACATCAGGTGTGATAACTGAGGGCAATGTTTATTTACCTGTATGCCTTTGAGTGTACCTTCTGCTAATGCTTTCTTCAACATCCAGGTTAAGATATTGGATATTAGGATGAAGATATAGGGTGAGAGGGGATCGCCTTGTCTAAGGCCCCTCGAGGGATGGAAAAAAGAGGTAGGTTCTCCATTGATCTTTAAACTGAAAGTAACTATTGTTATGCATTGCATAATTAGGGAGACCCATTTTGCATCAAACCCCATATGCAGCATTAGATCTCTCACGAAATCCCATTCTATGCGATCGTATGCTTTCTGCATATCAAGCTTTACAATGGCCTGACGTTTTGTCTTCTTTTTGGTTATGTGCAGCTGGTGCAGAACTTCCTGGACTATGAATATGTTGTCCTGGATTTGCCTCCCCGAGACGAAAGCTCCCTGCTCTGGTTCAATGATAAGTGGCGACCAATTTTTGAGTCTGTTTGCTAATATTTTTTAGATGACTTTGTAGCTGAAGTTACACAGACTAATGGGTCTGTATTAACTGATTGTTTCAGGGCTTTTTCCTTTCGGGATCAACACAATATGTGTCTGGTTTAGCCTGTGTTCAAGAACACCTTTCTCAAAAAACTCCTGTACAAGCTGCAGCTGGTCAGTTTTTATAGTTTCCCATGATTTTTGATAGAAAGCTCCATTAAAGCCATCTGGGCCTGGAGCCTTGAGAGCTCCCAATTGGAAAACTGCTTCCTTGATTTCTTCCAATAGAGGTATTGCCACCAGATCTGCATTAATCCTCTTTGTAATTGGTGATGGGCATTGGTCTAGGATCAGTTGGTAGTGTCGTGGACCCTCAGAGCTATACAGGTTCTCATAGAAAGCTTTAATATGTTGTTGTATCATTGATGGTTCTCTGCACCAGCTATTATCCTCTAATTGCAGCATTGTAATACGATTTTAGTGTCGCCTTTGGATTGTCGTGGCATGGAAAAATCTGGTATTTTGGTCTCCCCAATGTAGCCATTTAATGCGTGACCTCATTCCCTAGAATTGTTCTTCCTGTCTTCTCAATGTGGCTATTTGGCTGATAATTTGCTGCACCTGCTATCTACTTGTGTGCTGATCTTTTTGATTAGTGATTGCTTGTAAAGCTTGATTAAGCTCTTTGATCCGAGAATAAGCATTTGCAAACTTCTCTTTGCTCCACTTCGTTAATTCTTTCGATGTCCTCCCTAATTTTTCTACAAATAGAAGCTGTGGAGATGAAATATCTTCCCAGACTTGCTTAATGACTTCCTGATATGTTGCATGTTCAATCTAGAAAGTTTCCAATTTGAACTGTTTTTAGCTTTTATGTACTATAGGATACAGGCGAAGGATGAGGGGACTGTGGTCTAATCCAATAGCTGGAAGGGCCTGGACTTCTGCTTCATGAAAGGTAACTCTCCACTCTAGATTACATAGTACTCTATCGAGTCTCTTTTTTACCAACTCGGCTCCCTCCCTGTTATTAGCCCATGTAAATGCGCATCTGTGGCTTTCTACATCCATCAGGGATAAATCATTAATCATATTTCTGAAAGCTGCAATTCTTCGATTGTCTGCCTCCTTTTTCCCAACTTTCTCCCATATGTATAGTATCTCATTGAAATCTCCCATGCAGATCCAAGGAGTGGAAACTGAAGGTTTAAGGGTTCCCAATTGTTGCCATAATGCCATCCGCTCTCCAAAGTCAGTAGATGCGTGGATAAAGGTAATCTGCATTATCTTTTTACTTTCAGGATCTGTGCACTGTACATCAATGAAGTGTTGTGAACTGTGTTGCACCTTTAAATTGAGTTCCTCATGCCACATAATTGCCAATCCCCCCGCTATTCTTGTTGGATCCACTAAGTAAAGTTGCTGGAACAAATCTTTTCCACCCTAGTTGTTTTATTTTTCATCTCCATAAGAAAAACTAGATTGGGCCTTTCAAGAGCGATCATAGCTCTTAACTCCTGAATTGTCAGGGGGGTACCCAGCCCCTGACAATTCCAACTCACAATTTTCATGGCTTTTGTGGTGGCTTATTAGGGCTAGCCACCAAAGCCCAATCTTGTCCTTCCTGTATCAGATTCACTGGGGTCTCCAGAAGTTCTACATCATCTGGGATGAGAGATGATATCTCTGGCATGAATTTCTGTTTTTTTGCCTTTTGAACTTTCATTGTCTTCTTGCTGCTTTTGCCAACTTTTAATACCAGTGGATTTTGAGTTTCAAGGCTCATTACCTGTTTTCCTCGTTCTATATCTTCTGCTGCAGTAGGAGCTTTTGCTAGATTTATTATCGGTTCTGAGCTACTTTCTGATCTCTTTTTGCTGCATACTACAAGTTGCATATCAGTTGGCGGCTCTTGCTCAGTGTAGTTCCTCTCCCTCGGTTCAGTTGATGGATCAGGTACAGTACCTTCCACTACGAACTCCTCTATTTTCCCGTAGAAAGCATCCCAATAAGGGCTGTGATCGCTGGTTTCTGCCTTCAACCATGGTCCATATGACCCTTTTTTGTTCAATGCCCAGGGTGATGTTGCATATGGAATTTCGAGGCAATCAATGGCATAGTGTCCGATCCTTCCACAAGAGAAGCAATAGTGTGGGAGACGCTCGTATTTAAACTCCACCCAGAGGCATTTGTTGCCAATATCCAGAACAGCTCCCGCTTTCAACGGTAATGTCAAGTCGATCTCAACTCTAACCCTACCTCCTTTGTTCTGAGCATGATTTGTTGAGTCGAGTTGAACTTCAATGACCTTCCCCAACCTTTTCCCCAGGTCATTGAAAACTTTTTCTATTCTCCAACCAAGGGGAACTCCTCCAATACGAATCCAGAAAGTAGCCTTTGAGAATTCATAACAATGCTCTGGGATTTCGGGAAGACACTGCTGCAGCACTAGCAAATTGGTTGAGTATGACCAAGGTGAGTTCCTTAATATTCGCTGTTTTTCCTCCTCCGTTGGAAATATGAAAGTGAATAGCCCTGGTTCCTTCTGCGAGCATATGACTCCTTCTGCCTTCCATGCTTTTGTCATTGTGGTGATAAATGCCGGATAGTTCACATTTGGTTTGGAAAACAGTTTGCCAAATAGAGTGCGCCTACGTTCCTCCATTTTTTGTTGAGGTATTTCATCAGATACTTCGACTACGTCTTCCTCCGACCACAGGTGCCCTAGACTTTTGCATAATACAGCCAGTCTCATCTCATTCTCTTCTTTACTCTCCATAGTCACTAACTAGCAATCTCTTCTGTGATGCTCAGACTATCAACATTCTCGATTCCACCCGGCTACAAGTTTGCCTGGAGTCTATCTTCTACCTCTCCAGTTTCGACACCCAGGCAAGACAAGACTGAAAGACTCACAGATTTGTGGAAATTCGGCTTAGATCATTACTTAGATCAGTGAATTGGCACTACACCTGAAGGATGCAGCCAATCCATTCCTCCTGTCTGAAGGGATCGCAAGGCTCCGGATTCTTCATACGTAGTTTCATTTTTTGTTCCTTTTTTTTTTTTTTACTCTTTCTCGGATTCTAGGGGAAACGATCGCAGGGGAAGGACCTGAAATCGCAAACGAACACTCAGGGGCAATGGATTAGGGTTTGGTCGGAAAATGGGAGTGCGCTACCATGGGGTAGAGAGAGAGCTCGCAGATGCGAGAGAAAGTTCTTGAAGAGGGAGGGAGAAAGAGTGTGCTAACATATATAGCTTCAAGTTGAAACAGAGCAAGTGCTTGGCTTTTCTCCCCGCTATAAGCCAAGCAATAGGTGACACGTTAACGAAGTCGTAGCACCAACGGCATTATCGTGGAAAAACTTAGCTATAGCCAAGTTTTGCAGTGCAACCCGCAAGCACCAAATCAAAAGTCTTGAGGTTCTTTCAATAAATGCAAATTCTTAAGTATGTTTAATCAGCCACCCACTCAGATACTTATCATCGAGACTTGGTTACGTAAATTTCATCTATAGTATGTTATCCGCACCTTTCCTCCTTTGATAAAACGGTGTTTCGTGTAATCTTTTCTACTGTCCATCCCTAAACATGCAAAACTACATGATCACACATAAAGGCGCAAGCAATAAAATGAAATCAGTCATAACAAAACAAATAAATGGCTGAAATGATATGACCCTAAGCCAAATCTGGCAACATTATTCAACGTCATATCATAAAGCCCCGGGACACGACCTCGTTAAATATACATCAAAAGGAGAGTGAATATACAAATGTGATATGCTATGTAAATAACGTACTAAACAACGTATATTCTTAAAATGAGCTAATCGACATGGCAATATTTAACATTGTGCAATAAAAAATGCAATGTAATCATAAATCTAAATTTCATTAGATGCACCCCTAGACATATTTCTGTAAATTGTTTAATGAACATCCAATCAAAAATTACTTGTAAGCAATATATAATTTTTATCTTTTCCAATTTATAACATACGACAAATCGAAAATAAACATGCAAATATAGCAATTAAATGAAACTTCAATTCATGGGAAGTCCCAATTTTTCCAAGGTAGGAATTGGGTGCATAGGAATGTCATGTAAAGAATATGTAAGATAGCGTGATGCAAAGTCTTACATGGGCATGACATGAGCAACTACTTTCGCATGAAAATGAATTCTCCACACATGCGGTGGGATAACCTAAGCCGTAATCAATGAAGCTTGAAGAGAGTATATGAAGTTGGAATATGCAACTCTTGATTATTCACAAAAGGAGGTTCATATAATGGTGGTCAAGATTTACGAAAGAGTAATTTTTGCAGAATTATAAGCATTTGCTTTTAACTAAGAGTGCAAGTGCAACAAAACAAAAGGCCTCTTGTGATATGAGCAAGCTCGAATTCATCTATACATTCCTATGCATCTCTCTATTCCCCCTAGTTTTCAACAATAAACAGAACTTCTCTCTAACAACGATCCATTTTATGTGTCGGAAGATATCTGCAACACCTGTCAAAAAGAAAAAGGAAACATTTCTGCTAAAAGAAGCTTCTCTCACAGGACGATAGCAGACAAGAAACACCTTTGCCCGATGCCTCTCCCAGACGTTTCACGTCAACTTTGGCCCCCCTTGTAACCTTCAACCTGTGACAATATCAGTCGAGGCATAAGCTAAACGATGCTCCAGAAGTAAGTCGGATGAGCAGTTGGTTGACAAATTTTGAGGACTCAGAGTCAATCCAATGCGTGGCTGAAAATTATACATAAATCACGACATACAAAATGGAGGGAGGCAGTAAACTCACTGTGTCTACGATGCCTTCATCAGCCTTTACACCTCCAATCGCATATATCGACTCACTAAGGACGGCGGCGGCAGAATACCCTCTAGGACAATTCATCGGTTCCCCAGCCATCCAGCAATCCAGGCGCGGATCATACACTTCAACGCTCGGAACCATTGAATTTCCATCAAAACCACCCAAGGCGTATCTATTGAAGGAGTACAGATAAGACAGGATGCTCAAGAAAACTGAAACTCGAAGTTGAGCAGAGTACAGTAAAGCTAGCTTTAATTAATTTAAAGTTGAAACAATGACTAGCTAAATGAACAACTGGAAAAAAAAAAAAAACTAATTATGCAGTTCTGTCCTTTAGTTATGTTAGCAGAACGGAAGAAGAAGGGAGACTGCAAGGAATTTGTTCATTAGACTTACATTGTGAGAAAATACTTAATACACAAGAAGCACAGACATGAAACAGTATCATGTCCAGGTCAAGGGAGAATACGACATGCTTTTCCAGCATCTATAGGCAAATATCATCAAATAAAATTGAACAGCTGGCATCAAAAGGAACATACGGGTATACTTACAGTTTTTCATTCAGCGAGACCAGAGAATGGCAGCCCCTCTTTGTGGTCAAGCTACCAATTTTGGCCCAAGAATGTTCTCTTGGGTCAAATCTTTCAGCCGAACTGAAATAAATCAGCAGAGGAAAAATTACCAACTCTCTGCTGTAGCTAACTCTGATGTAAAAGATTTCATATGCCATGCAAGAAGTACATAGATTCTTCTCCTTTATTGTGAGGAGTATTAGGTCTACGAGGGTATTTTTGAAGTTCCAGATATGTAAGAGATACGGACATAAAAATAACTTGCATTTCACCAGTTAAAGTTTCTTAGGGTAAAATTGCAAAAGCAATAGTGTTCATATGAGGAATGACACTGCCATTTTCCATCAGCTGCAACAACATATGAAGGGTTAATCACATGCCAGATACTTTCCCAGGTTGCACAGCAGTTGACAAGAATGCCCCCCGGAAAAGTAAATCAACTCATGTACTCAGATTTATAAGGAAAATGGATAACAGTCAGTCAAGAGAGTCACAAGAACGATCAACCACTTCAAATCACAAGATAAAAGGTTGATGAAAAATTCGTCTCTTACTTAAGATAATTATTGCCGTCATAGCCACCAGTAGCATATATTGCCCCATTAAGCTCCACTGCAGCAAGAGCAAATCGCTGGGAGAAAAGGAGAAGCACGCCCAAAAAGTAATTATCAAGTATTTAGTGAGTAAAGCAAAATACAAAACAGCATTGAAAAGGACACGTGAGAATTAAGTAATGCTTAATAGTAAAGAGAGGGAAAGAAAGTTCATTTTCCTATCAGAAACAAGAAGATTGCCGGAGAAGAGATTCGTTAGGGTAAAATTTGTACTCAAATTCCTACCTTTTCATTAGTGATGGGAATCCTATTAAAGTACCAGTTGTCCTTTCCACAACTAGAAACAAATGACCACCAGGCACAAGGCAGTGAATTCATTACAAGCAACTTACTTAGATTACACAGACTCATCCCAGGGTTGATATTAAAATTCAAAACACGGCACTAGCTTATCGTACTGACCCTCAAATCAACTTCATATAATATCTATCAGAAAAATTACCAAATCAGTCTTATACCTATAGGACGGATGTTAACTCAGTCATAATCCTTTCAATTTGTAACTACAGTCCTCGCCGACGTGCCACGTAGGACGGCTGGCAATAGTTGACTATCACCTCAACATTTTAGAGCAAAAATTGGCCTAAAGGACTATATTGAAATATCCTGTAAAGATTTAGGGCTATATTTGCAAAATTGAAAGGATTAGGACTAAATTAGAATCTGTACCATAGGTATAGGACTGATTTGGTAATTTTCCCAATATCTATCTCATGTCACCTTATTTCCTATGTATCATGGTAAAAACATGAATGAATTCAAAAGCTTCACGATCCAGGTAAAGTATTCTGTAAAGAACAATGTTAATCAAGAAACTATGCTCAGCATGCATTTACAACTTCAAGAAGTCAAAGTAACCCCAATGCAGAAGCAAAATCACCAGAAGACTCAAAAGGAAACACAACAAAAACAAATGAATCTTATAAAAATGCAATTGTTTATTGTCAACAATATCACTCGGGTGTAAAACTCCAAGTATGATACAGACAGATGTAGACAGTGCATAATTTTTTACAAGATCCTCGTGTGACTGGAAAGTCTGAATCATATAGCAACCATAAAACAACGACTATTAAGCAATTCGATTCTTCACATTTTGCCTGGCTATTAATCAAGTGGAAATAGTTAAGTTCAAGAGCCTTCCAATTGCTTCCAATAGCACTAAATTAGCTTGTCCTACAAAGTCATCTCGCTCTATCTCTCCCTCTTCAAAGGGACTCCTTAGGAGAGTTATCTCTGTCTACTTTTATTGAAAATAATCAGGTTTTTAATGACCAGACAAAACCAAGAAATCTCTCTAATATTAAGTACCTCTACCTATGGACATTTTGCATTTTAACTTTTTACTACAAGGAAAAAATGTGCTCCATTTAGAACACTGTTGGTGGCACTCTTTGACTAATTGATCATATTCCATAATCTGTCTTTTGTAGCTTCACCAGACAACTTTACAAGCACACACAAGCTAGGTACTATACCTTTTGTAGCATTGACCGTGTGGAGATCCACTTGCCGATGTCAAAGTCAAGCATCTCAACTTCTGAAAAGTAATCTTGTCCATTCCTGCACCTCTGCGCACGGACACCCTCCGCAGAGCAGCCAAGGGGAGGCCTGGTCGCCCTGCCCAGAACCGGTGGCCGAAACACCTCCGTCGATCGGGCTCCTCGTCTGTAGATACCAGGACCGCAAGTTCGTTTTGGGTTGGGGCGGGGGACGCAAAAGGAGAGAGAAAAATTCGTGAGCAAGAGGTTTCTCGTATAGAAGAGTGAGAGATTCGAGAGAGAGGAGCCGCATGTGAGAGTTTGAGCGAGGGAGGGTAGTTAGAGGGAGAGACTGCCGGCCACCGCGCCAGCATCGCCGCCGACGACCCGCTGCCGGGCCTCCTTGCCAGCGCCAAGGCTCCGGTAAGCTTCGACCCTGTTATTGGGCATGCCAGGCCGGAGCCCGTGGCCGTCCGGCTTACACGAACTCCGGCCCCGACCGTCCTTCGTTTGGCTGTCGTGTGGGTCGTTTTTTCATTTGGCGAGAGTCTCGGCTCGGGTTTGGGTCTTGGTCAAGCTAAAAACCACTCATTTCAGTAGCGTACCCCGAACGAGATCTTTTCGATAAAATGCTCGAATGAAATCTAGTTTTGTCTCGTTGTTTTTAGCAGAAGTCGAGTCGTCCGGGCATCGACCGTTGAGTCGAGGCTTGCCTGTGATTTCTAGCGATCCAGGCGTGGCTAACGGCACTCGACCCGCGGCCACCCCCGTGGCGGCGGCCCACAGAGGCTGCGGGTCTCTTTTGTTCCGGCATACGAGCGAGGACCGTCGTGGCTGTGGCAGAGGTGCCGCTGGACGGACGAGGGCCGAGCACTAGGCTAGGGGTTCTATTTTCGTGCGTCCTCATAGAGTCGTTTGTGTGTGCGTGTGCGCGCGCGGGGCTAGTTCCTGGAGGAGCCCCATCTTCCCTTCAACGTGCAGCTCCTTTCAAAACACGAAGGAAACCATGGCGGCTGCACTCTTAGGGAAAAGAACGTCTTTGGGCATAGTAAAAGAAAAGACTACGGCTCCGTTCATTTTACAGGGAAAACAACTGCCAGAAATATATTTTTCGGATTTTTCAGTATTTGTTTCATGGGAAATGAATTAGTCAAAGAAAACATTTCAGGTTATTGGAAAAAAAAAAACCCCTTCAAAAGTATGAAAAAAGTTTTTCAATTCGAGCTCACCGATCCGCATCTTGGTCAATCGCCGAGCAAGTAGCCATGACTATACAGGCGGTAGTGGAGGAAGGAGGAGCAAGGGAAAAAGAAAAAAAAAGTTTTAAAAGATGCGATTGTTTAAAAATTAAAAAAATTAATTAAATTATTAATTTAAAATATATATGTAAAAATTAAAATTAAAAATTTTTGGTCAATTAAAAAATGAAAATTCGATTTCTTTGGTAATTTTTCCCTGAAAATCAAATTAGAATAGTGGAAAATATTTTCTATATCATTTTTAAATTTTAACTGAACACCAAATAATATCTTTATTTTCTTGAAAATGGCTTTCTAAAGAATATTTTTCGCCAAATGAAGCTTATATGCTCCATTGTTTTCTTTTTTGTCCTTTTCTCTCAAAACTCCCTTGGGCTCACTTTCCTTTCCTTTTACACAGGCACAAGGCGAAGAAGCGTGCTCCTCCCTTTTGTCTTTCAGTGGGTGGGAGCCTCTCTTTTTTTTTTCTCAGTGCAGTAAATCACTTTGAGGTGAATCTCCCAAATAGCTCAAATTCGAGACCTATATTTAATAGTAATTCTATCTACATGCATTTTTTTTTCTTTTGACCTCTAAAAATTCGGAGGGGAAATATAATCTAGGAAAGGAATACATGAACATTAGTGGGCACTATGCCATTAACAATTTCGTTTACTAATGTCATATTACCCTCAACATGCAATTAGCAGGAAAAGCTTAAATAGGATAAAGTGGAATTGTTAACAAGTTTTGTGACATATTGACAAGCAAAATCATATCATGAGTAGAGCTAAGCAACACTAAATTTACAAAATGACATGATTTGCACTTACCGTGCCATTTACTCGACGGCTTGCCTGGACAAGCTTGAAACTGAAGAAAACAAAATATTGGCTACTAGTAACTATTCACAAGGAGAAACAAGCCAACCACAAGATGATTCCGCTTAAACAAGAAAGCAAGCACTTCACGAGATCAACAAAGGATTGGACTGATTGATGTAGAGAACGGGCTTGTTATGCTCTTCTCAATCTCCTCCTCAACTCGGCTGCCTTCACTACAATAATTACATAGACCATGTCTATTTTACGATCCACATAGTTGAAGTAGACGAGTCTCCAATTCTTCTTGTACACCAAAACTACAATAACTCCCCAAAACCCAGTCGCAAACCCAATCATTATGACTATGTAGAACATCACCTTTTCAAACTTACCTTCTTCATTAGGATTTTCTTTTGACACTCGAGGGGCCTCAGCACCGAGGCATTTCTTTTGTAGAGGATCGCCACAAAGTAGAGGATTGTCGGCATAGATAGAAGGATCATCAAGGGTCTGGATTTGATTTCCTTTGGGAATTGGCCCTGTGAAGTTGTTGTGAGACAAGTTTAGTTTGCTCAGTGATTTAAACATAGAAAAGCTCTGTGGGATTGATCCTGAAAGATGATTATTTGAAAGATCAAGTGACTCAAGCCATTTCATGTGTCCAATCATAGTTGGGATGCCTCCAGAAAGAAAGTTGTGAGATAAGTTCAAGCCTTGTAATTTGGAGAACAAGGTAAGCTCTTCAGGGATTTGCCCAATAAATTTGTTGCTTGATAGATCCAAATTGACCATAAGTCGTAGAGCGAGTCTTGAGTAGTCAAGGTCTATCCCCTTCACAACCTGCTCCACATGCTGTTTATTCCAAAAATACGGAAAGAAGTCACCACGCCTCAACTCATCCATGGAATATTCAGGCTCATAAGTAGGGGAAAGTGCATTGCCTTCATCTACGTTTTTGGGTAATTTCATACCTATCATATTGCCAAGACAATTTGGAATCGTTCCCCTTAGATTGTTCACTGCTAGGTCCAATATTCGCAGTGCAGGAAGTGAGCATAGTTGTGAAGGAATACTGCCATTGAACATGTTTTCTCGCAATCTTAGAATCTGTAGAAATTGAAAGCTTGGTCCAAACCAATGTGGAACACTTCCGAAGATTTTGTTCTCACCAAGATCCAAAACTAGCAAGTTCTTGCAATAGTTCATAGTCACAGGAATTTCTCCCTGGAGACTATTGTTGCTCAAGTATATTGATGCAAGCATAGTTAGATTTCCCAAAGAACTTGGTATGACTCCAGACAACTTGTTGGACGATAGATCAAGGAGACTCATAGGGTGCACCTTGCCAACTAATTCATTCCTTTCAAGGTGCAACTCGTCTAAAAATTCCATCTCGCATAATGAGGTTGGTATTGGACCACTTAATAGATTATCATTCAGATTCAAGTAAGTCATCTGAGGCATCACCAAGCCAATATCTTGCGGAATAGGTCCTGAGATTAAGTTGTGGGAGAGATCTAACAAGGATGGGTTAAAAGGAAATTTCGGCAGAGATCCATTTATTTGGTTGTAAGAGAGATCTAGGGAGTCCAATGACATGAGACCTAGCCAATCAGGGAGAGCTCCTATGATGGATGAGTTGGACAGCAGTATACATTTTGCATTGACTTGTGTTTTTATCCATTGTGGAAATTCCTTTCTGAAATCGCAAGACATCATCACAATGTAAGACAAATTGAAGGGTGGTATCCAATTGGAATCCACCTCAAAAGCTAAATAGTTGTTGCTGATATCTAAGTTCTCTAGCTTCGAGAGGTTGGCAAAGTGGATTTCAGATACTATTCCTCTCAAGGAATTTCTTGAAAGATATAACCTATGAAGATTTTGAAGTTGCCCAAGACTATGTGGAATGGTGCCATTTAGAAGATTGTTACTGAGATCTAAAGACCATAAGGCTTGCAATCTTCCTAATGCCTCTGAAATATTCCCTGTCAATTGATTATGAGAAAGAGCAAGGTCTTCCAAGCATAACCAACCATATGGTGGCGGGATGGTTCCATGTAATTGATTAGACGATAGGTCAAGCGATGTCAAGTTTTTCAAGTGCACTAGCCAATCTGGCAAAGCTCCTTGAAGAGAATTATTTCCCATATCCAATAGCTCCAGGTTTATTCCAATAAGCCCTAAAGAATTTCCCTCAACTGAAAATAACTCATCATGAAGTTCATTATTCCTCAATGATAGTGACTCGAGGAATGGTTTGCTCCTTAGGAAAGAGAACAAACCTCCCTCAATGCTTTGCAAAAGATTTTCTTGCAAATTGAGATCGACAAGACTTCTCAAGTTATCGAACCACCTTGGTACTGAAGAGTTGAAACAATTGTGTGAAAGATCGAGATGCCGAAGAGAAGTCGTGTTTTGAAATATAGTACTTGGGATGGGACCTTCGAAAGAATTCCATGAAAGATCCAGGTACAAAAGAGAAGTCATGTTTTGAAATATAGTGCTTGGGATGGGACCTCTGAAAAAATTATCTGAAAGATCGAGGTACTGAAGATCAAGATGAGTAGGCAAGTGAAAGTCATAAAGCCAGCAGTATGATAGGCGTAAATGAGATAAAGATGGGAGTATATTGATCACCCACATGGGGTCTCCATATTTAGTAAAATTCAGGCCGCTCATGTCAAGGTACTTTAATGCTTGAAGATAGGAAACCCACTGAATGTCATCAACAGCACCCACGTGATTATAACTATGAAGATCCAGGACTTCCAACTGAGTGAGATTTCCCCATTCACTAGGAAAAGTTGCAAAACCAAAAGAGTGGGATAAATTAAGGTAACTCAAATGCTTCATCGAGCCGATATCATTGAGTATGTTCGCCTTTTGGAAATAGATCCCGCTCAACTCCAAGTAGCTCAAGTATCTCAAGCTCAGCAAAGAAGAGTTCAATTCACTGGCTGCGAAAGAAATTTGGCGAAATGGGAATTTGTATTCTGGTGTGATCTTGAGCATGACGACATGTCCATTTGCTCGGTCGCACTTTACTCCAGTCCATTGGCAACAATCTTCACTGTTCCACGAAGAAAGGATGTGATCTGTGTTTGAGAGACTTTGTTTCAGCTGGAGTAGAGAATCCCTTTCGTCTTCAAAGCAAATTGAGGATGAGCTTCTATTTCTGCACAAGCATACACACACATGGTCTAAAATTAACAACAGGCTTACTAGTACAAGCATTCTTACACTATCATGTTCCGCCATGAATGATGACGATATTGAAAACAAAAGGAATATGGCACATGAACGCCACTCGATTAGGCTTCAAGTTTTTGGCTTGGGTGTATTGTTCAAATTCTGACAATATTTAACTTATTGTCTATTGCTATAAGCCAAGCAATAGACAACAAGTTAACGAAGTCGTAGCTCGAAGATGTACACACTTTGGTGGGGCTGGACTCAACAGCATTATTGCGGAGAAACTTCAGGCATGAACGAGTTTTGCAGTGCAAGACCCGCAAACACTAAGTCAAAGTCTTCAGGTCCATGTCGTCATGCTATGCAACGACTTGGGTCTGTCTACATTCATCTGGTCGCATTTTCCTTTGTATGAGTGCAAATTCAAGACGGTTTTAAGTGCACCTAATTCAAACACTAGTCAAATGCTCATCATTGATTTTGAGTATGTATTCACATTTCTTTTAAAAAGTACATCTATGGGATGTTTATTATGCAGTAACGATGGAAAATAAGCAAGAGCATAAACTAAAACACAATACAATATTAATCAATTCTTATAAATCTCTTTTGGATCGAAAGATAGCTCTCTTAAATTTTCCTATCGATATCTATTGTTCATTGGACGATGACATGACAGTAGGAGAATTTTAAGGGCCAGACAAACAGTGATATTTTACAAAATTGTTATCATCTGTTTTAAAAATTTTAACTAATATATGAAAGCGTGGTTTGATAATAAAAAATTTTATTACTCCCTATCACAATCTTTTTAGACGAATGACATCCTTGAGGTGTTTGGATGGATTATAAAGTGAACTTCTCTTGCGAGATGGACACTTGCGCTTGACACAAATTCTCTCAAGTCCTATCAGTCACAACATTATCTACACTTGATTGATTATGACATTTATTCTTGCTTCAAAATTAGCAACAGCCTTACAAGTAAATTGAAGTTAACTTAAAATGAGTGATATGAAGAACTTGAGGAATTTGATTTTGATTAAGGTAGGATTTCACTAGAAAATGTAAGTTACCATGTGATGAAGCTTCCTTAGTCGGAAGAAAGAGAAAAGTATTTCATCGGATTCATCATCTAATGTTGATCTGAGCAACACGTGTGCCCATGGTGATCCTTTAGGGAGAGCGCTCGTGACTACTACAGAAAACTTTAAAATCAACACGCGCAAAAGTCTGATCTTCAAGTCTCTTGTTTCAATTGTGCTCTATTATTGTGCCGTGAATCTTGACACGATAAAAACAGCTTTTCCCGCTTATTTAATAAGGTGATGACGACGTTAAGAATGACAAGTTCTTCTTGTACACATAGGTTGAAATCCATCTTTCAAACCTCATTAATACGGCAATTCTTTATTATTGCATTTACGGGTGCATGTGATATTATTAACTTTCTCTCATCTTATATGGGAATCTAAATCTTACCAATAATCCGTCTCATGAGGCTTACTTCACGTGGGAGATATGTTATTCGTTAGATTAGATGTGGATTAGTTTCAGCAATGATAATTTAGCTAAATGCAAAGAGCAAGTGACCAAGCAGAGTTGTGTATTAACGTGAGTGTAGTTTTGTTTATGCACTTTCCACGAGTCCCTTGTGATCTCGCCTATCTTATACTTCCTGGAAAATGTAACCAATATCACTGTGGATTTCGATTGAAATGGGAAGTTACATGTTTCTTTGGATCGAAGTCTGATAAATTGAAAGTGTACAAATAACTCCCAATCAACTTAACGATCATTGCTCCACATTTCAATTGGAAAATTTAGAATGGGAAGTCACATGTTCTTTCAATCAAAGTTTCTAAAATTGGAAGTCCACATATAACTCCAAGTCAACTCGACTTATTGCTCATGGCATGGTCTATTAATCTCATCCAGTGCAAGTAGTCACGGCTCACTATCATTGTTGTGAGTCAGGAGCACCAACACGGACGCACTTTGGTTAGGCTGGACCAACCGCATTATCGTGGAAAAACTTAAGGTATGGCCAAGTTTTGCAGTGCAAAACCCGCAAGCACCAAGTCAGAAAGTCTTGAGGTCCATGTCATCATGCTATGCAACGACTTGGGTCTGTCCAAATTCATCTGGCTGTATTTTCCTTTGTATGAATGCAAATTCAAGCAGGGTTTGAAGTATGCCTATTTCTTTTTTTTTTAATCGAAAATGGGATCGTTATTACTTTACTTAGCCAAGAGTTGAGTAAATACATCAAAAGCATCGGTGCATAATAAGTCTAGTAGAGCGGGTGGGGGATTAGACAACCAATTAATGGGGAGATAATTGAAACGACAAGCTTTTGCAACCCAATCTGCTGGCTGGTTTGCATTTCTGTTGCAATGGGCTAGGGAAATATTTCGGAACTCCTGCAATTTAGCTTGGGCCCAGGCCAGAAGAGGTTGCACTTGCTAGTTCAGTTCAGTCAAAGACATTACCCCTTGCACGAGTGGAAGGCAATCTGAGTGTACTTGCAAAGAGAGTTCCGCTCGGTTAGAAAGGAGATCTTGGGTTTCGAGCAGAGTAAGAGCTTCCGCCTATGTTGCCAAAGAAGCCTCCACAAGTTTCGCAAGGCCATCAACAAGACAGCCTCTGTAATCCCTACAAATGCACGCGATTGCAGCTCTGCTTTCGCCCGAACACGTTTCTTCTTCGACATTTGCTTCCGCTTCACTGTGTTGGGCAAAAGATGCATCTATATTGATTTTCAGCATATCAGGGGATGGAGTTTGCCATCGATCAGGTACTACTTCAGTCTCCTTTTCAATTACTTGTAGATGGCTCGAAGATCTGAGATTGTCATAGAGAGCTTTCGCCTGGAATAACGTTTGCTGCGGGTGTAGGGACGGTGACCGAAGAGAGCTGGTTCCGATTCTTCCAAATGCTCCAAAGAATAGCAGCGACATGGTCGAACTTCTTGGTATGGATGGGGTTGGTTTTGAGTTTGTATAACCAGTCGTCGAGCCGTGTTAACCCAAATCTAGATATTTTAATCTGTAGGGGTATGGCGCTCCATATCTGAGTTGTCCATGGACAGAGCAGTAGAATGTGCTTAGTGGTTTCAACTTCCTTTTTTGCAAATGGAGCATAAGGGATCAGGTACTATCTTCCTCCTGTATAAATTTTCCCTTGTAGGTAGAGCGTTGCGACATGCTTGCCAGAGAAAAAATTTGATTTTGGGAAGGGTTTGAGAATGTCAAATGTGTTTCTAGAGAGCTAGATTTGCATGATGCGATGAGGTTGCTGTTGCTATTGTAGTATGTGTGCTTGTTGGATTATCTCTTGCTGTGAAGTAGCCACTTTTCATCGAATAAGTACCAGAGTTAGTATTCATCCAAACCAGCTTGTCTTTTGAATTGGGTGAACCGATAGGGGTAGTGAGTATTTCCCTCACGATTCTGTCATCAAACATCGACTCCACCCTCTATACATTCCATTTTCTAGTCCCTTGTTCTATTAGAACTACGACTTGTACTGGTTCATTTCTTGTTGCTAGGCCGCCTATAGGACCACTCTTTAACTATTTATCCACTCTTATCGAGAGTTCTTTTCCATTCCCAACTGAGTACATAATATGTGGAAGTATAGAATCTCTACCCTGAGTTATACTTTGCCAACCCCATAAAGGTCGGGAGCCTTTTCCAACTTTCCAGAAATCACCTTGTGGATAATATAAACCCTTCATCACTTTGCTTAATAGGGACTGAGGATTTTGTGAAATGCGCCACGCTTATTTCCCCAGAATAGCTGTATTGAATGCTATTAGATCTTTAAAGCCTAGGCCCCCCTCATCCTTTCTGAGTTTCAAGGATTCCCATTTCTTCCAGTGTATTCCAGCATTTCTACTATTCGTTTTCCACCAGAAATTAGCAATCCTCCTCTCAATAGCTTTGCATATAGAAATAGGGATCTTGAAGATGGACATAGCATATTGAGGGATAGCCTATACCACTGATTTTATTAAAATCTCTTCCCCGCTTTTGATAACAAATTTGCCTTCCAGCTTTCTAGCTTCCTGTTAACTCTCGCTAGGATCCAAGCTAACATGTCTTTCTTCGATGAGCCCCAATTCGAGGGAATCACTAAGTATTTTCCTGTTTTCTCAATTTCTGGAACTCTCAATTCAGTGGCCATGTTGCTCCTCAAAGTAGTATGGCAACATTTGCTGAAATATATGCCAAATTTATTGAGATTAATGGCTTGACCAGAAGCGAAGCAATATTCATGTAGGATAGCCGCCAGGTTTTGGCACTCTAGGATTGTGCCACTAAGGAAGAAAATAGAGTCATCCGCAAATAACAATTGTGAGAGAGTGGGGCAGCTGTTGGTCATCTTAATTTCTCTAAGTGTGCCATCTTCTACTGCTTTTTTCATCATGGAGGATAG
Organism: Eucalyptus caleyi; assembly: GCA_014182885.2. Lineage (NCBI taxonomy): Eukaryota > Viridiplantae > Streptophyta > Magnoliopsida > Myrtales > Myrtaceae > Eucalyptus > Eucalyptus caleyi. The sequence continues at coordinate 12,974,139 of CM024466.2, read as the reverse complement.
AACATTAGCCACTAATATAAAAAGATATGGGGACAGTGGGTCACCTTGTCGAATCCCTCTTATTGGCTTGAAAAAAGGTAGAGACTCCCCATTAAAATTTACACTGAAAGTGACTATTGAAACACCCTACATCACCCAATGTACCCACTGTTCGCAGAATCCCATTTTAGTTAAGTATGCTCTTAGGAAATCCCATTCAATCCGGTCATACGCCTTCTGCATATCTAACTTTAAGACCACTTGAAAATTCTTTTTCCTCTCCCAAGTTCATAGTCTGTGAAGAACTTCTTTTACAATCTATATGTTGTCTTGTATTTGCCTTCCCCCCACAAAAGCACTCTGTTCTTCTACAATGAGGTGTGGTAGCAGAGGTTTTAATCTTTAGTCAGCACTTTAGAGATGATTTTATAAATAAAATTACAAAGGCTGATAGGGCGAAACTATTCCAGCTTTTTTGGATTTGGAATTTTGGGAATAAGGGTTATAAGTGTTCTGTTCATGTCGGGATTAAGGTAGCCAGTAGTGAAAAAGTTCTGTATTTCTGTAAAGATATCTTGACAAATATCTAGCCAATGCTTCCTGAAAAAAAGTCCATGCATGCCATTTGGTCCAGGAGCTTTATTGGCTCCAAATTGTTGCATAGCTTCCGTGATCTCGAGGCCCCACTGACTCATAGAGCTTTTTGAAATATGTACCCGTCATCTCTTTCAACTGCTGTTCCTCACGCACCCAGATATATTCTAAATTTTTCAACAATGAAATTTGGTTTCTGGTTCTCCTCTGAATGGTTGTGGCATGGAAGAATTTTGTATTTTTATCCCCCATTTTAACCAATTAATTCTGGACCGCATTCCCCAGTACATTTCTTCTTGTCGCCACAATTGATCAATTTCTTTTGTTAGTTCCTTAGCTGCCTTGCTTTCTTGAGAAACTCCCGTGCTGTTCATTAAGGGTTGAAGTTCACTATTCAACCAAGTAATCCTCTTTTTAGCATTGGTGAATATGTTCTAACTCCATTTTAACAACTTTTTTGACATAATCTACAATTTCTCCACCACATTTAGCTGCTGGAAGTCAGATTCAGCCCAAGTGTCCTTGACAAGATTCACACATTCCTCCTCCTCCGCCCAGAAGGCTTCATATTTAAAGCTCTTCCCCTTCCTTTTTTTTTCGGTGGGCTAGTCGAAAGAATGATTGGGGTGTGATCAGAACCAATGGCTGGTAAGGCTATACATTCTGCTATGGGATAGTTAATACGTCATTCTGAACTGCATAATACTCTATCGAGACGCTTCTTAACCAAATTTTCTCATTCTCTGTTATTTGTCCAAGTGTAAGCACACCCCTTACATTCCAAATCCAACAAAGAACATTAATGGAGGAAGTCTCTGAAGGCAGCAAGCCGGTAGTTTTTTGCTCTTTTCTTTCCCACTTTTTACCAGTGATATAGGATTTTACTGAAATCATCCATACACAACCAAGGCAAATGATAGCATAGACTCTCTCTGTGAATATTCTCCCATAATAGAATTCTCTCCTTAAATTCATTCAAAGCATGTATAAATGAGATGTGCATAAGCTAGTTGTTGGCTTGTAGTTGGCGTTGGGTGAATATAACGTGTTCCGTAAAAGAATCAATGGATAGGAGTACCTAGTCATCCCAAAAAATTGCTAAACCCCCTACTATACCTTCCGGATTCACTAAGAAACAATGCTGAAAGTTAAGTCTCCGTCGTAATCTTAACACATTTTGCTCTTGATTTTTAGTTTCCATAATAAAGATAATATTGGGCATTTCTTGAGTCATTAAGACTCTCAAAGCTTGAACTGTCAAGGAAGTGCCCAGCCCTTAACAATTCCAACTTAAAATCTTCATGGATGAGTCGGTGGCTTATTAGGGCTAGCCACCAGAGCCCACTGAGCAGACTTGTTTGCCACACAAATAAGGGTCTCCACTAGCTGAGTAGTGTCAACCATTGCTGTCTTTGATGTTTGTGCACCATAAGAGCGGAATCTTTTCCTTTTTTGATAAAGAAAGTTTGGCATTTTAGTTTTATCCCTTATTGGACCTTTTTTCCCCCACTAAATTATCAACCATTTCTGCTTCAACTTCCTTCATCTATTCCTGATATAGCACCATGACAGATTCATCATCAAGGCAGCTACTTCCTCGTTTCTGGGGGCCTTTCTCTTCCAAGAGTACTAGTGCTTGAGAAGAAAAAGTATGGTTGCATTCCTTTGAGTGTGAGTTTTCTGCATTGCTCAGCTCGCCAAGTTGTTGGGTTTGTTGCATAAGCTGGTCATGCTGCTACTGTTCTGTTTCAAGGGCCGACGGAATGGGGGTTTCGGGCACACTTTACTCTCCCTCTTGCTGTAACTCTTGTTTTCTATAAAAAAAAAAAAAAAAAAATCCATATAGACTAAGCTCCCGCGCTTCCGCTCTTAGCCAATGTCCAAAACGACCTGATAATTCTCTGTTAGCCCTGACTCCTCATATGGTATTTCTTTACAGAAAGTAGCATAATGCCCAATTCTACCACATGAATAACAATAGTGCAGGAGTCTTTCGTACTTAAACTCTACCCACAATCTTTTGCTATCAAGATTCACAAGAACACCAGTTTTGAGGGGATTTTCCAAATTCAACTTAACTCTGGCCCTACCAATCTTGTAATTACTATTCCTTTTTGCTTCTAATTTTACCTCTACTACATCTCCAATTTTGGATGCAATTTCCCTGACAACTTCATATGTTACTCTCCCAAAGGGTAGGCCAAAGAAGTTCACCCAGAAATCACAGTGGTTAAATTCATAGCAAATGTCAAGGGTGTCAAGGTCGCACTGCTTTAGAACTAATAAATTACTCGAGAATGACCACGGCCCAAAATCTAACACTATTTTTTTCAACCTCCGACTGCAAAGAAAATGAGAAGTATCCAGGCTCTATCACAGCACAGGTAAAATTTTCATTTCGCCAAGCTTTTTTCATCGTGCTAATAAATGCATTAAAGTTCACACTAGGTTTATTGAAAAACTTCCCAAACAGTGTTTTTTGGCATGCTTGCAGATTTTCTTCAGAAATTTCACCTGTAATATCAACCACATTCTTCCTCAGACCATAGATTGCCCAAATTCTTACAGAGGGCCGCCAACCTCCTCTCTTCTTCATACTGATCTGCCATCTTCCTGTCTACAGTAACAAGAACGAAATAGTGAAAGTAAGTTGGCCTGAATGTTTTGGAACAAGCTGATATGGGAAAAGGAAATCCAATGTGGTTGAAGGGAGCTCTGGGTTTGCAAGTGAAGACAGAAGGAAGTCGGCACCAGATGGATGATGGTAGTGGGCGAGGCGATTAGGAGTGGTTTTTGCTAAGGATCGGGGTAATAAACTCGCTATGGGAACGATGGTGGGATAATGGATCTTAGGGCTCCTCTTGTAGACAGTAAGAGGATTCTAATTTGGTCGAGTTAGAAAAAGGAATGGGGTTAGGGTTTTTCACCCATCCTTGAACTCCAAATCGGTGGTACTGGGATGGAAGAAAGGTGGAATGAAGGAGGGATGGGTGGCGAGGTTTCAATTCCTGCTGATGCAAGACCTACCCGAAAGGTAGGAGGATGATACTCAGACGGTAGGGAGGAATCTCCATTGTCGGAGAAGATTGCAATTGCTATATTAAAAAAAAGCAAGTACGCCTAGTTCAGCCACCACTCAAATGTTCATAATGGATTAAGTATTCACGTTTCTTTTAAAAAGCGCGCCTATGGGATGTTTATTATGAAAGAACGATGAAAATTAGCAATACAATATTAATTGATTCTTATGAATCTTTCATGGGACGAAAGATCACTCTCTTGAATTTTCCTATTGATATCAATTGTTTACTGGAGGATGACAAGACAGTAAGAGAATTTTAAGAGCTGGACAAATAGTGATGTTTTACAAGATCATTGTCAACTGTTATACAAATTCAAACTATTAAATGAAAGTGTGGTTTAATAACTAAATATTCTATTACTCTCTATTGCGACCCTTTAGAGATGAACGACATCCCTGAGGCGTTTGGATGGATTATCAAGTGAACCTCTATTGTGAAATAGGCACTCACACTTGACATGAGCTCTCCCAAGCCCTATCGGTTGCAACATTATTTACACTTGATTGGTTATGACATTTATTCTTGCTTTAAAATTAGCAAGAACCTCACAAATAAATTGAAGTTAAACTTAAAATGAGTGATATGAAGAAATTGAGGAATCTGGCTATGATTAAAGTAGGATTTCACCGGAAAATTATAAGTTGCTACATGATGGAGCTTCCCTAGTCGGAAGAAGAGAAAAGTCTTTAATTGGATTCGTCATCTGATGTTGATCTGAGCAACACATGTGCCTATGGCGGTCCTTCGGTGACTGCACTGGTGACCACTACAAAAAAACCTTTGCAATCAAGTCTTTCAAGTTTCTTGTTCCAACTGTGCTCTATTATTGTGTTGGGGGCTCTTCATTTGATAAAAATGACTTTTCCCACTTATTTATTAAGATGATGATGATGTAGAGAATGATGAGTTCTTGTTGTACATTTTGGTTGAAATTCATTTTTCAACCCTTGTAAATACGGTAACTCTTTATTGTTGTATTACGGGTCTTGTTCCATTGATTCTTAGAAACTCATGCCAATGATGACGGCATCGAATAGCTAATGTGATCCTTTAGCCTAGATAACAAGAGTCAAACCCTCAAAATGCTTCTCATTTGGTAATGATTTATTGACGTGTAAGTGACATTACCAACTTTTTCTCATCTTATATGGGACTTTTGATCTTATAACTAATCCATCTCATGAGAAGTACTTCACATGGGAGATGGATTATTTGTTAGATTAGATGTGGACTAATTTCAGCGATGATGATTCAGCAAAAGTCTGAAGAGCAAGTGATCAAGCAGAGTTGTGTAATCACACAAGTGTAGATTTGTTTCTACACTTTCCTTGTGATCTAGTCTATCTTATGAGTCAGGGAAAATGTATCCATCATCACTGTAGATTCCATTTATAAAAATAGAATGGGAAGTTACATGCTTCTTTCAATTGATGTTTGGTAAATCAAAAGTCTATGAATAACTCCCGGTCAATCAACGATCATCACTCGTTGCATGGTCTCTTATCTCATCGTCACTGTCGTACAGCTTCAAGTTGAAACGGCTTGGCTTTTTGCCCCCGTTATAAGCCAAGCAATAGGTGACACGTTGATGAATTCGTAGCACCAACGGCATTATCGTGGAAAAACTTAGGTATAGCCAAGTTTTGCAGCGCAAGACCGGCAAGCACCAAGTCAAAAGTCTTGAGGTCCTTTCAATAAATGCAAATTCTGAAGTCTGTCTAATCAGCCACCCAGTCAGATACTCATCATCGAGACTTGGTTACGTAAATTTTATCTGTAGTACATTATCCGCACCTTTCCTCCTTTGAGAAAACGGTGTTTCATGTAATCTTTTCTAATGTTCATCCCTAAACATGCAAATCTACATGACCACATAAAGGCACAAGCAATAAAATGAAAACAGTCACAACAAAACAAATAAATGGCTGAAATGATATGACCCTAAGCCAAATCTGGCAACATTATTCAACGTCATATTATAAAGCCCCAGGACACGACCTCATCAAATATACATGAAAGGAGAGTGAATATGCAAATGTGATATGCTATGTCAATAATGTAATCAACAACGTATATTCTTAAAATGAGCTAATCGACATGGAAATATTTAACATTGTGCAATAAAAAATGCAATGTAACCATAAATCTAAATTTCATTAAATGCACCCCTAGACATATTTCTGTAAATTGTTTAATGAACATCCAATCAAAAATTACTAGCAAGCAATACATAATTTTTATCTTTTCCAATTTATGACATACAACCTATCGAAAATAAACATGCAAATATAGCAATTAAATGAAACTTCAATTCATGGGAAGTCCCAATTTTTCTAAGATGGGAATTGGGTGCATAGGAATGTCATGTAAAGCATATGTAATAAGATAGCATGATGCAAAGTCTTACATGGGCATGACATGAGCAACTACTTACCAATGAAAATGAATTCTCCACACATGCGGTGGGATAACCTAAGCCGTAATCAATGAAGCTTGAAGAGAGTATATGAAATTGGAATATGCAACTCTTGATTATTCACGAAAGGAGGTTCATATAAATGGTGGTCAAGATTTACGAAAGAGTAATTTTTACAGAATTATAAGCATTTGCTTTTAACTAAGAGTGCAAGTGCAACAAAACAAAAGGCCTCTTGTGATATGAGCAAGCTCGAATTCATCTGTACATTCCTATGCATCTCTCTCTATTCCCCCTAGTTTTCAACAATAAACAGAACTTCTCTCTAACACCGATCCATTTTATGTGTTGGAAGATATCTGCAACACCTGTCAAAAAGAAAAAGGAAACATTTCTGCTAAAAGAAGCTTCTCTCACGGGACGATGGCAGACAAGAAACACCTTTGCCCGATGCCTCTCACAGACGTTTCACGCCAACTTTGGCCCTCCTTGTAACATTCAACCTGTGACAATACCAATGGAGGCATAAGCTAAACGATGCTCCAAAAGTAAATCGGATGAGCAGTTGGTTGACAAATTTTGAGGACTCAGGGTCAATCTAATGCCTGGCTGAAAATTATACATGAATCATGACATACAAAATGGAGGGAAGCAGAAAACTCACTGTGTCTACGATGCCTTCATCAGCCTTTACACCTCCAACCGCATATATCGACTCACTAAGGACGGCGGCGGCAGAATACCCTCTAGCGCAATTCATCGGTTCCCCAGCCATCCAGCAATCCAGGCGCGGATCATACACATCAACACTCGGAACCATTGAAGTTCCATCAAAACCACCCAAGGCATATCTATTGAAGGAGTACAGATAAGACACAATGCTCAAGAAAACTGAAACTCGAAGTTGAGCAGAGTACAGTAAAGCTAGCTTTAATTAATTTACAGTTGAAACAATGACCAGCTAAATGAACAACTGGAAAAAAAAAACTAATTTTGCAGTTCTGTCCTTTAGTTATGTTAGCAGAACGGAAGAAGAAGGGAGACTACAAGGAATTTGTTTATTAGACTTACATTGTGAGAAAATACTTAATGCACAAGAAGCACACATGTGAAACAGTATCATGTCCAGGTCAAGGGAGAATACGACATGCTTTTCCAGCATCTATAGGCAAATATCATCAAATAAAATTGAACATCTGGAATCAAAAGGAACACATGGGTATACTTACAGTTTTTCATTCAGCGAGACCAGTGAATGGCAGCCCCTCTTTGTGGTCAAGCTTCCAATTTTGGCCCAAGAATGTTCTCTTGGGTCAAATCTTTCAGCCGAACTGAAATAAATCAGCAGAGGAAAAATTACCAACTCTCTGTTGTAGCTAATTCTGATGTTAAAGATTTCATATGCCATGCAAGAAATATATATATATTTTCTTCTCCTTTATTGTGAGGAGTATTAGGTCTACAAGGGTATTTTTGAAGTTCCAGATATGTAAGAGATATGGACATAAAAATAACTTGCATTTCACCAGTAAAGGTTTCTTAGGGTAAAATTGCAAAAGCACTAGTGTTCATATGAGGAATGACAATGCCATTTTCCATCAGCTGCAACAACATATGAAGGGTTAATCACGCCAGATACTTTCACAGGTTGCACAGCAGTTGACAAGAATGCCCCCCAGAAAAGTAAATCAACTCATGTACTCGGATTTATCAGGAAAAAGGATAACAGTCAGTCAAGAGAGTCACAAGAACAATCGACCACTTCAAATCACAAGATAAAAGGTTGATGAAAAATTTGTCTCTTACTTAAGATAATTATTGCCGTCATAACCACCAGTAGCATATATTGCCCCATTAAGTTCCACTGCAGCAAGAGCAAATCGCTGGGAGAAAAGGAGAAGCACGCCAAAAAGTAATTATCAAGTGTTTAGTGAGTAAAGCAAAATACAAAAGAGCATTGAAAAGGACATGTGAGAATTAACTAATGCTTAATAGTAAAGAGAGAGAAAGGAAGTTCATTTTCCTATCAGAAACAAGAAGATTGCCGGAGAAAAGATTCGTTAGGGTAAAATTTGTACTCAAATTCCTCCTTTTCATTAGTGATGGGAATCCTATTAAAGTACCTGTTGTCCTTTCCACAAATAGAAACAAATGACCACCAGGCACATGGCAGTGAATTCATTACAAGCAACTTACTTAGATTACACAGACTAATCCCAGGGTTGATATTAAAAATCAAAACACGGTACTACCTTATCATACTGAACCCTCAAATCAACTTCATATAATATCTATCAGAAAAATTACCAAATCAGTCTTATACCTATAAGACAGATGTCAACTCAGTCATAATCCTTTCAATTTGCAACTACAGTCCTCGCTGATGTGCCACGTAGGACAGCCAGCAATAGTTGACTATCACCTCAACATTTTCGAGCAAAAATTGGCCTGAAGGACTATATTGAAATATCCTGTAAAGATTTAGGACTATATTTGCAAAATTGAAAGGATTAGGACTAAATTGGCATCTGTACAATAGGTATAGGACTGATTTGGTAATTTTCCTGATATCTATCTCATGTCACCTTATTTCCTATGTATCATGGTAAAAACATGAATGAATTCAAAAGCTTCACGATCCATGTAAAGTATTCTGTAAAGAACAATGTTAATCAAGAAACTATGCTAAGCATGCATTTACAACTTCGAGAAGTCAAAGTAACCCCAATGCAGAAGCAAAATCACCAGAAGACTCAAAAGGAAACACAACAAAAACAAATGAATCTTATAAAAATGAAAATTGTTTATTGTCAACAACATCACTCAGGTGTAAAACTCCAAGTATGATAGAGGCAGATGTAGACAGTACATAATTTTTTCACAAGATCCTTGTATGACTGGAAAGTCTGAATCATATAGCAACCATAAAACGACGACTATTAAGCAACTCGATTCTTCACATTTTGCCTGGCTATTAATCAAGTGGAAAAAATGAAGTTCGCGAACCTTCCAATTGCTTCCAATAGCACTAAATTAGCTTGTCCTACAAAGTCATCTCTCTCTATCTCTCCTTCTTCAATAGGACTCCTTAGGAGAGTTATCTCTGTCTACTTTTATTGAAAACAATCAGGTTTTTAAGTACCTCTACATATGGAAATTTTGCATTATAACTTTTTTACTACAAGGAAAAAATGTACTCCATTTAGAGCACTCTGTTGGTGGCACTCTTTGACTAATTGATCATATTCCATAATCTGTCTTTTGTAGCTTCACCAGACAACTTTAAAAGCACACACAAGCTAGGTACTATACCTTTTGTAGCATTGACCGTGTGCATATCCACTTGCCAATGTCAAAGTCAAGCATCTCAACATCTGAAAAGCAATCTTGTCCATTCCCGCCTCCAAGAGCAAAAATTTTTTCCCCTAAAGTTGCTCCAGCCAGACTTCCTTTTTTAGCATTCAATGATGGTTGCACGGTCCATTTATTTTCAGCTAAACTGTATGATTCAACTGTGCAGAAAGATAGTCATCACATTAGGATAACAGGATTACAATGGCAATGGAGATTAGAAAGACACTGATTCTAGTACCTGCGTCATGCCAGGATTCCCCATCTCCACCACCAAACACAAAGAGATCTTCTTTAAACTTTGCAACAGATGCATATGCACGGATAAAGTTCATCGGGGTAAGAGACTTTACTACATTGTGAGAAGGGAAATAGGAATATACGGCAGATAACCATGATGAACCATCATATCCTCCAACAATAATGATGGAATTCTTAAAATCAAGATCCAGTTCCAATTCCTCAGAAGATTGGATTTCCTCAGGAACAGCATTATGCGATGAAGATTTCAACAAAGAGTCCAACAAGTTACAGTGATCTCTCAGATAACAAATTTCGTTTTCTGCCCAAACCTGAACCAAAAATACAGTGAATGATGCGACCAAACATGTAAAAAATAAGAAAAGAAACTACACAAAATGTGACCCAACAAAGAAAACATAGGAGAAACACACATGTTTTGTGCACAACAGAGTCAGTAAATCTAAGAGTGCATTTAAAAAAAAAAAATCCTAATTCCATCCCTGAGCTAGAGCAATACAAGAATACTCTCTGGTAACTATAATGGTAACGTAGCAGGAGAAATCATTACTCAATATAGAGTTTACTGCTAACCAAGTGAAACTCAACCTAACCTATATTTTCCTTCACTAAGGAATTAGAGAGGGTTTCCTTAGGGACAAAATTTCCTTTCAAGTATGACCTTTAAAAGCAGCACAAAGAAAGGTATAGATGCAACAAATTATACCCTGAAAATGTTTTCAGTTTGCCTTTCAACCCTGTCTCAAATGACTTAATAAGTTAGTGAAAAACATCACATAAATTCGAAAGGTTTTACATGCAACAACTTGTAGCACTGGGCCGTATAAGAGTATATGGGATACTTAAAATCCAATAAAATAGTCAACCCTTTCAAACCCAGTGGCAGAAGAATCCCCAAAAACAAATCAATAAGTGATTCTAAGCTTAGAGCTAATAAATGAAACGAAGAGGAAAAAAGTATGAACAAAGCTTCATAGTACCAGCTTCTGCTCCAAATCAATCATCTTTTGAGTTTGTTCCTTCTTAAAGACCTTGAGCTCCCCAATTCTTTAATCAACTACACAGAGAGGCATCATATAGAATGTTCAGGGAGCATGAGTAATCAACTACACAGAGAGGCATCATATAGAATGTTCAGGGAGCATGAGCAGAAGGAAGATTACTAATTATTTTTGCTTGAGATGCTACCTGGGCAATGATATCAGAAGAGGAATGAAGATCCTGTAATTTCTTCTCTTCTAGGTCCACAGAGGAATGAAAATCCTGTAATTTCTTGTCCACAGGTGCCTCAATGAAGCTGTTTTCTTCAGATTTTATGCCCTCAGTACTTAAACTACCTTCAGAATAATGATTCAAATGTAAATCATGATATTCCTGGCTAAGAGCCAAATCTTTGAGTTTCATAATTATTGAATCTTTCTCATCTCCTCCATCTTGCTGCATACTTGCACGACCTTCAAATAGCTGATGATCTACTTCAAAAGAAAGGGAAGGATCTGCAGAATCAGATCTCCCACTTGAGTGCTCAAGTTTTTCCATTGAAGTAAAATGCTTCATTTTTCCCATTCTCCTCTTGTTTCCTCAGAGAGAAGAGGTTGTGAAAGTGTTCTCTTCTGGACTATATACTGGGGAACTGATGGAGCGATTGCTAAAGATGCAAACAGGGATATCAATTTACTTGTTTGAGCATGGTCCAATTCAAACCAGAAATGGTTGCTTGCATAGTAGTTGTCCGCAATTATTCGCTTGAACTGATCTTCCAGCAGCGGTTGGCATTGCATCCTGATACGAATTTGAACCTTATTGGACAACCAATCAACTCAAAATCATACATTCGGTAATGAAAACTAAGAGACAATACATAACGTGTTGGCAAAATAGATAAGAGATACCTGTGCCGGATATGGAGTCTTCTCTAAAACATCAGTGCTAAAACAATAAGGATCGATATTCATCTGACCACGGCTTGCAGCCTCAAAAATTCCATGAAGTTTTCTGTCTGAGTAGTTGAATAAAAACAGTGGCAAGCCCGGTTCAATATGGTTGACATAAGCAATGTGCGAAGATGGTAAGCCTGTTGATAACATCTCTCATGAGTTTTCATACTTCAAAAAAACTAGTGCAAGTTAAAACAAGAAAGCATATGGTGACGATGGATCAAGCAAAAAGAAGAAGAACAAACTCCATTGTGCATGTTCAACAATTCTACAACCTTAACCAAATGATAAGTAAAAGAAAAACTATGAAAGTTAAAAGTGCTGTGCCAATAAATCAAAAATGAACCACCAATAACTCACCAAATATTTGTTTGAATAGGCATTCTTTCATTGTGTTGTCCTTGCAACCAAAGATTACACCGCCAAGATTATTCTTCCCCAAGTTTCTGTGAGCTAAAACACCAATTGGGATATTTTGAGAAAAAGATGTGTTCCCAAAGTAGGTGTCCCCATTCTTTATCGTCCCCATCCTGTTAGAAATTCCCATCAAATATATATCACGTAACCAAAAAAAAAAAAAAACAAGTATTTGCACTTTGAGACTGCCCTCTTCATTGGATGAAGTTGAAGGTGAAGATCTAAACAAGCCAAGCCAACCATTCAGAAGCACAGTATGCAAAGGACCAAAGCTCGACAGCAAACGTTTAATCAGTCATCTCAAGATTGAGACAACCACAGAATTCCAAAACGATACGATGCATGCGTAAAACAATACAAGATACCGTAGCTGCACGCAAGCGCCCTCCAACGGGCAACAATAGAAAAACAGAGCATAGAGCTCAAGTCCAACAACCAAACGGTTTTCAGTGTTCCCCACCTACGTCCACAAGGCACAAGCCTCAGACCCGACAGATTTACGGCCCTTGTGCCGAACGATTGACTTCGCCATTCCAAAAATACATCCACCGAGCACCAAGACTCAATCCTATTCCGACACACACACTGAAAAACACTACCAACACCTTCAAATTCAACCGGACCAGCGATGTTCCATTGCCGGTTCCTATCGACAATTCAACAGCGAACAAAGATTGATGTCGGGCAGAAGGCGGGAAACGAAGAACACTCAGCGCTCGAACCGAACGAAATCGCACACGCGATGAAGGCAACGCAAGAACGACCAATCCACCGAGCCCAAGAGCACAACGACAATCCTCCTCGCGCCCGTCGGAACCCAAAAGCGAAAAGCGGGAAAAAATCGAAACTTTACAGCAGCCGAGCCCGCGGAACGGACTCCGGCGGGGCGAGACCGGCAGCACGAGAACCCAAACAACACAGAAAATGAAAGGGTACCCGGCGACAGGGGAAGCGGGGAAACGGCGGCGGCGGCGGCGGCGGCGGCAGGCGGGGAAGGTGGCGATGGAGACTTGGTGGGGAAGCAAAGGTTTAAGTAGTAATGGCGGATGCTGTTACGGAATCGAATCCTTCATGAGGGGGGTTTAAGGAGGATGCATGTCTAGAGAGAGAAAGTAGAGAGAGGAAGTAGAAGCAATTAAAGCATGTCCCATTGGAGGAGCTTCTCTCCTTTTCTGGTTGGATGGATCAAAAGATATTTGTGATTATAGTATGTTTATGCTTTCATTTTCTCACAAATATATATAAATCGAGTGTAATGGTAGAGGATGGGGATTGAAAAAGCATTTTTTAAAATTAGTATGATTGCCCAAACATCATAAGAAGATCTGTATATAATTAATGATGGGATGGTATTGAAGTTTATAAATGGGATAATGACACAAATATTCATTGAATTTTTACTATGCTCTATAGACTATTAATTTATTTAACACGACTTCTAAACAATATATTAAAATTTTCAATATAATCATTGATCTATATAAAAATGTTCAATATAATATTTTTGTTAATTTAATATTAAAGATAATATTAATATTTTTATATAATTCATGTTAAAAGTTTATAGATTATATTGTCTGATCAGAGATCATATTGAATAAAAATTAATGACCCAATTATTATATTAAGTTCAAATTTAGAAATCATTTGTATTATTTAATTTAATTATTTTTATTTATAAACTATGCACAGGAGCTCAAGCTAAGCACCGGAGCTCAAGTCATGTCGCTGAAGTGGAAATGTCGCGTTCTGCATGAAGATTCTCAAGCTCCGTAGTCTTCAAGCTATTTGATTGGACAGGCGAGATAAAGAAGAATCCTTAAAAAACTATATATCATTTTGGGTTTTGAATAAATAAGGTGAAAGCCCGTTTTTGTTTTTTCTCTAAAAATACTATTTACATGCTTGGGTTATAATTTTAGAAACCACTTTGTATTCTAACCGACGAAAATGTGGTTTTTTTTCTTTTTTGGGTCTAAAAATGAGGGGGGTTTAAGAAGGATGCATGTCTAGAGAGAGAGAGTAGAGAGAGAAGCAATTAAAGCATGTCCCATTGGAGGAGCTTCTTTCCTGGTTGGATGGATCAAAAGATATTAATGATTATGGTATATCATGCTTTCATCTTCTCAAAAACATATATGTTGAGTGTAATGCTAGATGATGTAGGTTAAAAATGCATTTTTTAATTAGTCCTAATGACAGAGATGATATTAGAATTTATAAATAGGATAATGATGCAAAATGCTCCATGAAATTTGATTCGATGTACAATATAATCATTGAACTTTTAATTTTATTTAGGGCTAATACTTTGAAAAACCCCAAACCTACATTACACTTATGACAAATTTACCCTAAACTATTTTTTTAACCATAAAAACCCAAACCGGTAAACTTGTGACAAATTTACCCGACGATTATAAAAAACCCTAAACCGGTACATTTATGACAAATTTACCCTAAACTAATTTATTCGACTGCAAAAAATCCTAAACTGGTAAATTTGTGACAAATATATCCTATGCTAAATTGAATTAATACCACAAAAAAATCATAAAAATTGTAAACTGTGACAAACGGAACGTAAAATCCTAAATTGGTATACCGATTAATTGTCACGTGTCATTTAACTTAATAATTTGATAATAAAATTTAACGAAAACTAACATAGGGTAAATTTGTCACAAGTGTACCAGTTTGGGATAAATTTGTCAAAGGTATACAAATTTGGGGTTTTTTGTGGTCAAAAAAATAGTTTGGGGTAAATTTGTCACAAGTGTACCAGTTTGGGGTTTTTCAGGGTATTATCCCTTTTATTTAATATGTTCCTTAGATATATGAAAATTTTCAATGTAATTCCTCCATTAATTTAAAATTAGTAACATTATTGAATTTTTTCATATAGTCTAAATACTAAATTGAACATGTATCAAAAAATCATGAATTACATTCAACAAATTAAAATTCATGGACCTACATTAGACTAAATATCTAAGAACCACATTATACATTGAGTTAAAATTTAGAGATCATTTATATTATTTAATTTTCTATTCACGAACTTACGCACCAATGCTCAAGCTAAGCATGTCACTGAAGTGTAAATGGCGTGTTCTGCGTCAAGACTCACAAGCTCCGTATTTGGTAGTTTTAAAGTTGTTTGATTGGACAAGACATCGAGATAAAAGAAGAATCCTTAATATATATATATATATATATTTGTGGATTTTGATTAAATGAGGTGAAGACCCTTTTCGTTTATTTTAAAAACATACCGTTCATTTTATCTATTTAATACTTACATATATCTACAATTAAAAATACCATAAACATGCTCGGGTTAAGCTTTTAGAGACCACTTTGTTTTCTTACCGATAAAAATGTCATATTTTCCTCGAGAATGTCCATTTCCAAATTCTAAACTCCCATGCTCATCCAGACCCTAAATCTAAAACTTGTTTCACAAGGAGGGACAACTTGATCTTTTCAATGGCATTAGACGAACAGTTTATAATAAAAACAGGAAATTAGTTATGGCGAAAATCATAAACAATTTCATCCTCAAAGTAACCCCGCGAGTACGTACGAATGATAACTTTTTGACATGACATAAAAACACAAATCCTGAAACGAAATGGGATTAACTCTATTTATGACTTACGGGCAATAATTATTGTTGCGAACCAGATTAAATTCTCGCAATCTGCGTAACACTTTCCCTTCCTACTTTTTATTAGTCAACAAAAGCAAAAGTCACGAGACTGACTTATACCCAAGAAGGATGTTCAACAAATCCAGTGGTCACGCATTCTTGGTGAATCAGTCCTCGTGGTCCCAGAGATCGGCCACGCTTCTGAACGGCCCTGCTTCTTTGTTCACAAACAATTCTTCTCCATCAAGCACCCTCCTCTGCAAGTCAAACGAGAAAAAGACACTTTGGACAAAATCATAGACATACTCATAACGCAAACTAATCAATCGATCACGATGTCCAAATCGACGTGGGTCCACACGGCCCTTTTCATGTCCTGATTGACTTGGCCCGTCATGTCGGATGTGATAAGATTAAGCCAACGCCGAAGACTTAAC
Organism: Eucalyptus caleyi; assembly: GCA_014182885.2. Classification (NCBI taxonomy): domain Eukaryota; kingdom Viridiplantae; phylum Streptophyta; class Magnoliopsida; order Myrtales; family Myrtaceae; genus Eucalyptus; species Eucalyptus caleyi. Next base: position 12,958,012 of record CM024466.2, on the reverse strand, counting down.
GTTTACCTGATCGGGCATTCTGCAGAACGCCTGGAAGTCTTGCTCTGGAATTTCCCACCCGAAGACTTGCGTGTTCTCTCTGATCCGGTCGGGCTGGGTCGACTTCGGGATCACGCTCGTGCCCCTCTGGACGGCCCATCTCACCAGCACCTGCCCTGCGCTCTTGTTCAGCTTCCTCGCCACCTTCTCCACCGTCCCGTCGTGGATCAAATCTCGGCCTCCTTCGGATGAGCCCAGCGGAGAGTATGCCTTCGATGATTCTCCATCGCTGTCAGCTTGTTGTGATGCAGTGGCTAAAGATTTTAAATCGAAACTCTTTCGTACACTCTCTTCATAGTTTATATATACCTCTGCAATTGGATTCTAGGTTTTATAACAACAAATCTTTAGTAGTTCTGGTGCACGTTGTCTCTCTCCACCATCCTTATCCTCCGACTTCTAAATTGTTATATGAATTGACCTTCATTTTTCACTCTTTGATTAATGAATATTGTCATGAACCCAGTTTGATACTTTTAGAACCTGAAGTAGTTGAAACTTTCAAGACATACAAATATTAACATGTAGACTCTCACATTCATTTTTCATAATTTTCATGTAAATTATGAATAAATCGCCTGGAAAAAGGAAGAAGTCATTCCTCATTTTTTTTTTTTTGCCAACAAATTATATTTTTTTTTTCATAGTTTTCATAGTTTTCATACATATATTAATACATAGATCCAAAAATTATCGATAAATTGTGAGATGTCGCAGCACTATTACTATTTGTTTCATTTACTTGTAGGCCGAACTTTCGGTTTAAAACTAAGTGCAAAAATATATAGTAAGAGAGATAAATAAAGACTTGAACTCAAAACCGGCAATGCCACATGAAAGATGAACAATTTCCAATCCCAAAAAAAAAAGACATTTACAAAAGCGTACCGTAACATGGATGCTGTTTTTCTTGCAGAACTCCAACATCTTATCATTTCGCCATCCCGGATGCATCTCCATCTGAACAAAAGAAAACTCATTCGTTAATCCAAATTTCAAACACAATCCAGGCAAGTGATTGAATGATCGGTTAATTAATTAGTGGTTAATTGATCCCTTCGTACCTGACAAACAGAGGGCATTGTTTCCGCAAATCCCAGCAACTTATTGAGCTTCTTGAGGGTGAAATTACAGACTCCAATGTCCCTAACCAGATTGTCCTTGACAAGCTTCTCCATTTCCCTCCACACACCTTCCATGTCAAAATCTAAATCCTGGCCAGCCTCCGGCTGGAACCGTCCTTGAGGTGGAATGGCCAGTGGATCTGCAATACCACAGGTTGTTACACAACAAGCAAGCCAATGCTCAACTTCAATTCAAATTCTTTTTAGCTCCCAGAAAAGGATAGGGAGAGATGAGCATCGAACTACTCTCGTTAGTATTATCATAAGAGTATCATGCTCGCTATGGAAAGTTCAGTTCAAGCAAGGACAAGCCTCAGCTACTCAGCACCACTGAAGTGGGCGAGCTTGTCACCATGACAGCACTGAGGCACTAGAGGTCCACCACCCATTCACCAAACCAAGCCACGAGACCACTAGATGCAAGTGAGATTCGACCCGTGACATGGAGATGGGAATGTAAATGCGAGGCCAACTAGGCTGCCGCCATCGGTGGTCAAATTCAAAGAAATAAGAGAGCACGTTGGAGCTGGACAATAACCAGATAAAGGTCGAGGTAGTCAAGCTGCAATTCTTGGAGGGTGTTGTTCAATGCTGGTCGAACTCTGTCTGGGGACAACTCGGTGCACCTGCATATCAAAATGCATTTAACTCAACTGCAGTAGATAAGCTTAGGACATAATAACCAGAAAAGTTTGGAGTTTATGATATGATGATCATTTTCACTCTACCAAAGTTTTGATGTGATGAACAGATCCTTCCTATCAATTCCTGCTTGCATAGCTGACTGGAGCCCATACCCAACCTACGATCAAGAGCAGCAAGACAATCATAATTTCCTCAACGTCAAGAACATTCGTTACGAACTAGAGATCAGATATTGTTAACAAGTGTTCTTAAGAAATTGTTCGGTGACGTAATAAAATAATAAATATGTTACATTTTGCTATTTATGAGCTCTAATCCATGTCTTGGATCTCGAATCCTTCCTTATCTTTTCCTTTTTGGCCGTCTTATTGAGACTATAACTATGATAAAAGAAATCTATACTGAAAGCCTCACTTTACATTGTTGCAGAGGCTAATGCAAAATGAAAGCTTCCAAGATCATTAATCAACACTGGCTTTCACAGACCATCAACCCTTTCAAATCAAAATGTCCATTATTCACACTGCATTAAATTCCATTTATAGATAAATCTATAACTATTGCTTTGTTGAATAAGATAATAATTCTTATTAAAGACTTTGAGATATTCGGGAAATGAAAGCTTGAAAAGGTCATACAAAACCTACGCATAACACAAAGGAAAAATATGATATTTCGAAAAGGGTCTTGTTAATGAGTGTTTCGGGACACATGTTAACTATAATTTATAAAGTATTATTTTCATTTAAATACATTGGTTACACTTGACATGAGAAAGACGGTGCATTTAATATGTGCGAATCCTAGCAAATATACGAAGACAAATAACCGTTAAGTGTATCGCCTATGTTTCATTATCGAAAAATCATATCTAAAATCCGTGCATCAAATGGACATTATTCTAGTTCAGCACTAGAACGAATGAATCCATAAGGTGAAGGAGCGAAAAGAGAGACCTCTTCTTGCACTTTGTACTCCCAGGCCGTGTCTATGTGCCTGTAACCGGCCTGCACTCATCTTGTCGCGGCCAAAAAAAAAACTTGTTAAACTCAAAACCAAATGGGAAAGCAAGAACAAAAGAGACGAAAACATGGGGAAGCGTCGAGCTCGATCTAGATAAACTACGACCTCGACGATGGCGGCGTGGACGGCGGAGGAGGCGTCAAAGCCCGATCTCCAAGTGCCCAGTCCGACGGCGGGGATGGCGTGGCCGCTCAGCAGTCGGAAGCTCTGGGCCTTGGGATCGACGGCAGGGAGCGTTGCCTGAGCCATTGTCACTCTCTCTCTCTCTCTCTCTTCTCTCTCTGCGTCTCTGTTCTGTTGATGAAAGTAGAATAACAAGAATGAAAGTAGAATTAATCAAGCGGTGAAATAGGAAGGAAAAATCAAGCGGTGAAGTAGGAAGGGAAGGAGGGAGGAGCGACATGGCTTGTTGCATCGCCAACACGTACATGGTGGTTTTCAGCACACCTTGAAAGTTGAAAGGTTTTGTAATTTCGAAAGAGTCGCGTTTTTAGAATATATTGTTTATGTTCCCAAAAACATTGAGAAATGAGGTTTAACAAATGGGGCTCTTAAACATTTTCCTTAGTACACTTGAATGTCTTAGACAAAATTAAATTCTCTGTCTCTCTTGCTCTTTCCTATTTTTCTCCCTATCCATCTATTTTTATGTATTTGCATGTTTATTCCCAACGTAATGTTCTCTCACTTTCATCTCCCTCATTTTGCCCTTGCAACATAAATAAAAAGAGAGAAAAACTATCAAAAACCCTAAATTATATAGGTCATAATACATTTACTTTAAATTTTTGTGACACTGAAAATATTTAATGTATACATGTGTGACATATTCACATTCTGTCAAGGTTTCGTAAATAAATAGTGTTGATATGACGCCCACATAACTTGAATAAAATAAAAACGATGTCCATTGATTTAGAAAATTATTTGATGAAAACCTGGTCAAAGGTAAATATGTAACACAGACACAAGTTTGAAGTTTTTGACGTCATGATAAAAAAATTAAGAGTAAATATATTCTCAATGAGTATAATCTGAGATTTTTAATGCCACAAAAAAATTCAAAGTAACTTGATCACAATTATAGTATGGGGTTTTTTGAGCGTTTTTTCCCATCAAAAGATGTAGGGGCAATTAGGTGTGAAGGGTAAAATATGAACATGATCCTTGGATTAGTAAATGTCCACATTTAGTTCCCTTGAACTTCGGCTTAAAAAGGCAACTCGCTTGAACGCGACCAGCTTGAAAGGGCGAGGATTCAATGATAAAAATAACAAACATAAAAGTAAATTGGGAACTATTTCTTGTTCGAGAAAAGGGAAAAAAATGAATTTATTAAATAGCGGGTTTAGCATAACGTGGGGCCCAGTCAGTTGATGATGTTGTATAAGCGCTTTCACAATTCTACTAAAAAAGAATATTTCAATACAAAAAATAGTTTTTTGGTCTCTTGGATAAATCTCATAGCTCAGGAATTTTATTTTATTTATTTATCGAAAGTGTAAATTCTTGAGTTTTTCACAATGTTTATCCTTATTTTCAAATTATCCTTTGAAAGAGGTATATCGAGCGAAAGTGAAATCTTTCATATTCAAGCATTTTCATTTAGATAATGTTAGTTATCTTTAGCAGCCTAAAACTCTCAGTCAGGGGACAAAAACAACAACAATAATAATTCAACTTACACCATTTTTTTTTTCAAAATGAGAAAAAATTTTCTTTATAATCTCTCCATTTTGTAAAATCTCTCCTCTTATCAATGTTGTTATATCTAACTTCAAATACTCCACACTTCAATAACCAGAAACATCTTGTCCGCTAGAAGATATTGGAATAGACTTAATTATTAAGATCATCTACAAAATCACAGATCTCTATTTATCGGAAAAAAAAAAAAACACACACACACACACACACACAAATATCCAAATATAACCTAAATAAAACATCCTTATTTTTAAGCAAACTCACTTTTGTCTCGCTTACTAGGTATTCCTAATTTATCCTTGTATTAAATAGTCAAAAGACGAAGATAAAATTCACGGTCAATAGTCCCCGCATTCCCTCCAATTCAAGTACATCAAATAAGTATACATTTCACAACTGACACCTAAAATCATAATATTACACCTTTTATTGTAGTTGCTGATATGGCATACACAATCAAGCCCTCACAACCATCACTTCCCTAAATTTTATTTAATTGTCACGACCTACCCTCGGGGGGAAGGAATAGGTTTAGGGGTATTGCCTAAAGAACGACCCTAAGGCCCATAATTAGGCATGGGCTCTCCCAAGCCCATACCCCGTGTGACGTTGGGATATTTTTTAAAGAAATTTTGCACAAAAGGAGTCGCCACTAGCCTATTGGGGTCGGCTAGGAACCAAGTGAGGCGTGGGAGCGTACCTCACTTCCTACGCAACCAGAGAATCTAGGGTCGGGGACTTGATTACACTAATTGACTAATTAGTGCCCTTTCGGTACCTAATCTTGTTCATTTTATCAAAATAATTTGCAGGCAGCTTGAATTGATTTTACTCATCCACAAACATATTAAAGTGATCATACGGGTGTGCAATCATTAAAATAATAACCATAACTACCAAGATCCTAATTATCATAAAATTAAACACATGCCATCAAACATAATTAGATATGGAAATTAAACATGTAACATAATTAATATACGAGCACATAAAGGTCTAATTACGCTAAAATGGCAATACATGACAAATCCTAATCAAACCCCATCATTTTTTAGATTTTCGAAATTTTTAATTTTTTTAATTTTTTTAATCATTAATTTAATTTTTTTTTGAATTTTCTCAAAAAATTAAATTTTTCGAGTTTTTAAAAAAAATTTCCGATTTTTTTAATTTTTCTTTTTTAAAAAAAGTAACTTTTTTAACATTTTTTTATTTTCGAAAATGTTTTTTTAAAAATACTAAAATAATTTTTTTGGACCGGCCGGATCGGTCCGGTCCAACCCGACCCGGGTTCGGTCCGTCGGCGCGGATCGGGTCCGGCGGAGACCGGACCCGGTTCGGTCCGGTTAGGAGCAGGGGGCCCGAATTGCGGGCCCAAACCAAGAGTTGCCCCTCCTCCCTTTTTAAAAGAAAACAGCCCACAAGCCTATACTAAACTAACCCAGCCCAAAAGGAAGCCCATTCCTCTTTTTCTAATTTTTTTTTTATCTTGGAGCCGAGTGGGCCGGATCGTGGATCCGGCCCAACTCGGCCTTTTCCTCTGGGTGCCGACAGCTCGCCGCGACTGCAGGGAGTCGCGACAGGGAAGCTCCGATGGCTTTCGGGAAAAGAGGCGGGGCCGGCGTCGGTCGTGGAGCACCACCGGAAGCGGCGAGGAGCCATTCGAGGGCTCCGCGTGCCCGCAACCCCGTTCGACGGCAACCGACCGTAACAAAGAGGGCGGCGACGACGACCGCGCGAGGGGCATCGGTCGTGGCACGATGGCCGCGCTTCGGGTAGGCGTTGGACGGCCCGCCTCCGGCCGTACCGCGCGGTACCCGGCGACCTAAAAACCAGCTTACGGTTCGGACGCCGACCGGTTTTCATTTGGGCATATCATCAAATAGGTGACGGGCACTAACGGCACTAAGAGATTTCAACTCGGCCGGGGCCCGAGCACGGATCCGAATCTCCAAAATGCACACCGAACGCAAGCAAGGCAATCGGGGACGAGGAAGTGGCCGGAGCTCACCCGAAACCGGTCCGGATGAGCTCCGGCAGACTCGCCAAGACGCACTCCAACCGCTCGAAAAAAAAAAAAAAAGTCTACCAGGGTTCCCGCGAGAATGGCGGCTTGGAGATGCGGCGACGGCGGCGGCGGTGGCTCGGAGACTTGTCGGGACGGTAGCAATGACGAGAAGGTGTGGGTGTCGCTCTAGGTGCGGCGAACGGCGGCTCGGCGTCGAGGAGAAAAGGCGGACTTGCGGTGGCTTTGGCGGCAAGCCGCTCCCCTCGGCTTCTCCAGATCTGGGTTTCGGGAAGACGGTGGCTGTCTCGGTTGGTCGAGCGGCGTCCGGTTGGGGCGGCGAGGAGGACAACGGCTTGGATGGCGTTGGGCAGCGCCGCAGCTTGCCCTCCTCCCCTCCGTTTCCTCGCATTTGGGTTCCGAGAAGACGGCGAGGGACGGCATCGATTCGGCGGTTCGGCGCAGCTCCCTTTTCGAGCTCTCTCTCTCGCCGAGCTCCCTCTCCCTCTGTTTCCTCCTCCGTTACTGTGCTTCTTCTTTTCTTTTTTGCTATTGCTAGGGTTTCATCCGAAAGTGGAGGAAGGAGAAAGCGGAATGCGCTGGGCCAAGGCGAAATCTGGCCCAGCCCCTTCCATGTCTTCTTTTTTCTATTTTTTGTTGTTTTTTCTTTTCCTTTTGTTTTCTTTTTTTTGTTTGCTTTTTTTTTTTTTAGTGGCTAATTTATAATCTTGTACATAATAAAATTGTAAATTTTAGGTGTCAACAGCTGCCCCTCTTTGAATGGGAGCTCGAAGAGATTCCATTCAAAGACAAAAGACACCTAAATTATTTTGGTGATAGAGTGGTCCTTGGTGCATAGGCATGTATCAGGTCGATGGAAAGAACTCATAACTATGAAAGCGCGTCTTGTTAATAAGAGGAAGAAAGACTCCGGCTACAAAGCTCTCCGGGCTACAAAGCACACCGTGTCATAGGAAGAAGGACTCCAGGCCACAAAGCTCTCCGGGCTACAAAAGCTCTTTGGACTACAAAGCTCACCGTGTCATAAGAAGGACTCCGGGCTACAAAGCTCTCCGGGCTACAAAAGCTCTCCGGGCTACAAAAGCTCTCCGGGCTACAAAGCTCACCGTGTCATAGGAAGAAAGACTCCGGGCTACAAAGCTCTCCGGGCTGCAAAGCTCACCGTGTCATAGGAAGAAAGACTCCGGGCTACAAAGCTCACCGTGTCATAGGAAGAAAGACTCCGGGCTACGGAAAGCCCACCGGGTCATAAGAAGGGGGTTGAAGGACTCCGGGCTACGGAAAGCCCACCGGGTCATAAGAAGGGGATTGAAGGACTCCGGGCTACGGAAAGCCCACCGGGTCATAAGAATGGGGTTGGAGGACTCCGGGCTACGGAAAGCCCACCGGGTCATAAGAAGGGGGTTGAAGGACTCCGGGCTACGGAAAGCCCACCGGGTCATAAGAAGGGGGTTGAAGGACTCCGGGCTACGGAAAGCCCACCGGGTCATAAGAATGGGGTTAGAGGACTCCGGGCTACGGAAAGCCCACCGGGTCATAAGAAGGGGGTTGAAGGACTCCGGGCTACGGAAAGCCCACCGGGTCATAAGAAGGGGGTTGAAGGACTCCGGGCTACGGAAAGCCCACCGGGTCATAAGAATGGGGTTGGAGGACTCCGGGCTACGGAAAGCCCACCGGGTCATAAGAAGGGGGTTGGAGGACTCCGGGCTACGGAAAGCCCACCGGGTCATAAGAATGGGGTTGAAGGACTCCGGGCTACGGAAAGCCCACCGGGTCATAAGAAGGAGATTGAAGGACTTCGGGCTACGGAAAACCCACCAGGTCATAAGAAAGGGGTTGAAGGACTCCGGCTACGGAAAGCCCACCGGGTCATAAGAAGGGGGTTAAATGAGGTCTCACCGTGTAACAACGGGTTTCGACCGGGTATGATAGTCTCACCGTGTACGAACGGGTTTCGACCAAATGGAAAATGCATGATTTAAGGAAAACCAATGAACCTTTGTAGATGACATGGTTTAAGGTTGACCATGAGCCTTTTGAAAATCGTAGTTTAAAAATAGACTCATGAAGATCTTAAAAGCGTGGTTTAAGGATAGACTCACGAACCATGTGGTTTAAGGATAGACCCATGAACCTTGTGGTTTAAGGATAGACCCACGAATCGTGTGGTTTAGGAAAGCCACCAACCTTGTGGTTTAAGGATAGACCCATAAATCGTGTAGTTTAAAGATAGACCCACGAACCGTGTGGTTTAGGAAAAGCCACCAACCCCGTGGTTTAAGGATAAATCCACGAACCGTTGTGGTTTAAGGATAGACCCACGAACCTTGTGGTTTAAGGATAGACCCACGAACCTTGTGAGATAGCATGGTTTAAGGTTGACCATGAACCCTTGGTTTTTAGGGAGGCACCCGCTAACCCTTCGAAAACCGCATGGCATCACTAAGGAATCCTGTCAAACTCAACTTGAGTGAATGTCATTAGAGACGTCATCAAGAGATGTATTGGCAATATTGCAGCATTAACTAAACAAGCTAATCAAGCTAAGTCCAACTGCTTTTAAAAAGCATTCGATGTCAATCAGCATCAAGTGGCGCAAAACTGTCATCTTGCTTGTGGATATATCATTAATCATCAAATTCTCTAGGAGTCAAGTTCTTATCAGAACAACTACAACTTGTGAAAAAGCTCATTAAGCATGCCAAACTATAACTTCTTAGTCAGAAAGGGCTTCTCACACACTCTCGATAAAATGGCTACTTGATCTCATTCATTCATGTGGGAGATAACTGGTTGTTGAGGGTATCTCACATAACCCAGGTCAAAGGCTTTCAGAAACATTTGCGATGAGCACAATATGATCGATCAAAAAGGTCTTTTGAAAGGACCGCAATATAGGCTCGTTTAGGGCTTACGCAAAGGAATTATTACTTTGAGGCCAATAGGGGAACATTTGTTGCTATCTTCGTCGGGTTTACAAGTCGAGAACTTGAAAGATAAGACAAGATAGGATTACTTCCACTTCTTCAAGCAATAGCTTCTTTGTGGCACTCTCATTTTCACTCAAACCATCCCAATCAGAAGAGACTTCGGAAGAGGGTTGTAATGTTGGCTCGGGAAAGGCTTGAAAGGCTTAAAATTCTTAAGGGGGTTTTAAGAGTCAGTGATCATCATAGCATCGTGACCATGTCATTCGATCTTCAAAGGCATTTGGCTTTTGAAACGCTGCACATCTCGAAAGCCCCTTGACTAATCATTTCTACATGGGAGCTTTGCTCCTTTCTCTAATTTCATTTGCCCTTTGCGACGATGATTTTTCTTTTTTCACCGGCACTTGGATTTTGATAATTTTTTTTCACATAAGATACAACCTTTTGGCTCTTTTTCTTGACGGGCATTGGCCTTGCTTTTACCAGGCACACTGCTTTTTCATGCCCCATAATTTGTCAAACTTTTTGCTTTTTGAACTTTTGTAGCTCTTATGACTTTCAAGATGCTTTTCACATTTCCTTGTGATTGTCAATTATATTTGGTCAATTCTTATGTCTTGCCCCAGTGAAGGGAGATGATCACCACTCGGGATTCAGAAATGAATAATCAGGCCCAAATTGGTTATAGCAATGGGTATAAGTGTTTGGGTAGAGAAGGAAATGCTCTTCTTCACCTTGGGATGAGTCAAGCTCCAATGAGAATTCCTTTGAAGCTACCACAAGAAGATTGATGTAAGTGAAAATAATAGAATCTTTCTCAACCTTTCGTTTTACAACAGGACCGTAACCTCCTATGTTGCCCCAATGTAGGGTCGTTCTCGATAGGGGTACTTTAAAGGATCATCCTTTTTTTTAGCCCAAAGGGATAACAAGAGATTAGTGCAATACTTGGGATTGATGAGGGAAACGCCTTTATCATTTCGATCTTTGCGCTCAATGCGAATGAATCATTCGTCCTAAGAGAAGGTCTCTTTTCACTCAACTCTCAAAAGTGTTTGAATAATGCTCAACTCTCAAAAGTGTTTAAAGGACGTGTTTGGAAATGGGCTTGCCTTTCTTCATCCTAAGCACTTCTTGTTTGGCATGGTTAACATTTCCATTTCACTCTGAGATCATTCGAGTATATCAATCTCCATAGGGAATTTTGATTCAAAATGAATAATCCACAAGACAAGAAAACAATTTTGAGATAGAAAGGATGTTCAAAAGGTTTGTAATTTTTTTCTCAATTATTATTCATTTTTTTTTCTAGGAAAGCCCAAGAGTTCTCTTTTGTAATGGAAATTCTCTTTTCTTTTTTTTTTTCTCTCTTTTTTTTTTTACTTAAAAAAAAAAGACTGAGAAGAAGGGTACTTACCTGCAGCATGGCGACCCGATAATCCTGTAAAGAATGTAAAAGAATATGTTAGTGCAAAGCTCCTTAAGGATTGAAATGTTGGAAACGATACATTATTACCCTTCACTCGCTTTCATCCGTTTGATGCTAACATCTCTTGGATTCACCTTCATGGATATTTGGTAACTCAACATTACCCTTCCCTTGCATTCGCCTTTAAGTGTTTGATGTTTTCCTGATTCCTTGGTAGAAGGCGCCGCTTCTACGGTCAGGTGCAACCCTTTTTTTATTTATTTATCACCCTGTAAGAAAGGGAGATGAAATGAGTTATCTCTATTCTTAGTTAGGTTCAACTAAGGAACGATACATCTTTCTTGATGAATTTGACAATGTTGTTCCAGCACACTTTGTTTGTGGGGAGATGAGAGATTTTTTTTTTTTTTAAATCAAACATTGCTCTGCCACTCTTTATTTGACAATCCTTTGTTATGTTCGAACCCGTCCAATGAATCTCTCATGGAGGAAGGGATAATATCGCCCCTCTGTTTCATCATTTGAATCTTTCTTTGTTTAAGATGAACGAGACTCAATAATGCTCCATCGCGTTTGTTGGAACGTTACAAAACTTGGTAATCTTGATGTCTCCTTGACAATGAAAAGAAAATCATATCAAACACTGTATCAGAAATGGATAATTGGAATCGATACAGTTTACTCTTCCTTTGAATTCGTCCTTTTGGATATTTGGCAACTCCCTTCAATTGTCTCATCATGCAAAGTGAACGAGATCGATAGGCTATTTTGGCACCCAAGGCATTCGCGAATAATGAAACTTCCTAGAACGGAATGCAACTTCGTTCCACCTTTATGGAAAATTGGCGTCAACGATGCCTTGACGCATGCTTACTCCTAAAGTTCTATGAGCCCGGAAAACGACTACATGAAGAGAGGGCCTTAAGCAAAGTTCTCTTGAAATTCATTTTGGAAGGTAAACGTAAAGGTTCGCCTAAAACACTTCTGATTTTTTTTGAATTTTTTCTGTTTTGCTTTGTTTTGTTTTGTTTTTTTTTTTTAAAAAAAAATAATGATGATTTTCATGAAACTGAATCCCATCATTAAAAATGTGAGTCGCACGATTTGCAAAAGCAACAATTGGATACGCAATCAAAACTCAAAGTGGAGAACATGATTCTTAACATGAATAAGAACATTGATAAAATACAAAAAGCCCTTGTATAGATAAGGGTAAAAGTCAACTCTTGTCCTAATGACAAAGAGCATTGCGCATAACCTGCAAAAAGACGACAATGTTAGTACGTGAATGAGAGAAAATGATATTTTAATGAGGTCGCTTCTTACAATAAAATCAAGGTGACGATACATGCCCCCACAATCCTTATTACGGGATTTTAGTATTTCGCCAAGATTTTATAGAGAAGACATCATTAAAATTATCAATCCATGGCCATCAATCGAATGTCCACTTTTATTCCAAAAGTTTTGTATGCAAAAGTGTCATTGATTTTTGAAAGATTGATTTGTGATTTTACTCCTAAAAAAATGAAGTGATCTCTATTTTGAGGAATTTGTACACAAAAAGATTTGCATTATAGTCCCAAAACATGAGAATGAGAAAATTTGATAAAAACTGCAATTTCAATTTTTGTGCCCCAATATAAAATCACAACTTGAAATTTTTTTTTTTTTCAAAATGAATTCAAGCCCATAACTAGAAATTTAAACAAAACCATGTCTTCGACAGGGCCAAATCAAAGTGTTTAGAACTTGCTTTCAATGTTCACTTATCAAAAGTGACTGCCAATTTTTTTTAATCATAAGCCTACATCGCCGAAGGCATTCGATTGGTTTCCACGGATTTCAAGATGAAAATGCAATACAAAATGAGCAAATAAAAATGGAAATGATACTTACAATGGGTGCCGACCTTTGTCTCATGCTTTTTTTTTTTTTCAATCACATAAACATGCACATGGAATGTGGTTCGATTTCTACTCTATACGGCCCAAAATGAAGCCATGGGATCACAGGACTGAACCAACAAGCTCGTGGCTAGGTCGTGTTACCCATGACTCCGGCTTCGTCAAAGAACCGACCCGTATCGCATGCTCGCAGACCAGGGTGGGTACCTTCGACGTGAAGAAAGAAATTTCGGGGTAGAGATGGGCGACTCGTACTACGCGGTTGTAGTCGGAGTGGTATCCACCTCAACACCATCCTAAGTGATCCTATGCGGCCCAGGTCCGGCGGCAGGTTGTGTGTGCTAGGGTGTAGTGCAATGCAGGGAATACAGGCATGACAATGTATAAGCAACCAGCACTTCATACATAAAAAATAAACCATACATTCATACACCCCCTGAAAGACAAAGGTAAGCAAACACTTCCCCTTATACCTCCCATTCTGCAAAAACATTTAACACTTTTAATGTTAGGGACGTACCTGGAATCCTTGTTGCCAAACAAAAATATTTTTGAACAAGATTAATTTTGGCTTAAGTCCTCTAAGGTTTAAAAACCAAGTCCCCAGCGGAGTCGCCAAGCTGTCACGACCTACCCTCGGGGGGAAGGAATAGGTTTAGGGGTATTGCCTAAAGAACGACCCTAAGGCCCATAATTAGGCATGGGCTCTCCTGCCCATACCCCGTGTGACGTTGGGATATTTTTTAAAGAAATTTTGCACAAAAGGAGTCGCCACTAGCCTATTGGGGTCGGCTAGAACCAAGTGAGGCGTGGGAGCGTACCTCACTTCCTACGCAACCAGAGAATCTAGGGTCGGGGACTTGATTACACTAATTGACTAATTAGTGCCCTTTCTACCTAATCTTGTTCATTTTATCAAAATAATTTGCGGGCAGCTTGAATTGATTTTACTCATCCACAAACATATTAAAGTGATCATACGGGTGTGCAATCATTAAAATAATAACCATAACTACCAAGATCCTAATTATCATAAAATTAAACACATGCCATCAAACATAATTAGATATGGAAATTAAACATGTAACATAATTAATATACGAGCACATAAAGGTCTAATTACGCTAAAATGGCAATACATGACAAATCCTAATCAAACCCCATCATTTTTTAGATTTTCGAAATTTTTAATTTTTTTAATTTTTTAATCATTAATTTAATTTTTTTTTTTGAATTTTCTCAAAAAATTAAATTTTCGAGTTTTTAAAAAAAATTTCCGATTTTTTTAATTTTTCTTTTTAAAAAAAGTAACTTTTTTTAACATTTTTTATTTTCGAAAATGTTTTTTTAAAAATACTAAAATAATTTTTTTGGACCGGGCTGGATCGGTCCGGTCCAACCCGACCCGGGTTCGGTCCGGTCGGCGCGGATCGGGTCCGGTCGGAGACCGGACCCGGGTTCGGTCCGGTTAGGAGCAGGTGGGCCCGAATTGCGGGCCCAAACCAAGAGTTGCCCCTCCTCCCTTTTTAAAAGAAAACAGGCCCACAAGCCTATACTAAACTAACCCAGGCCCAAAAGGAAGCCCATTCCTCTTTTTCTAATTTTTTTTTATCTTGGAGCCGAGTGGGCCAGATCGTGGATCTGGCCCAACTCGGCCTTTTCCTCTGGTCTGCGACAGCTCAGTCGCGACCAGAGGGAGTCGCGACAGGGGAAGCTCCGATGGCTTTCGGGGGAAAAGAGGCGGGGGCCGGCGTCGGTCAGGGAGCACCACCAGAAGCGGCGAGGAGCCATTCGAGGGCTCCGCGTGCCCGCAACCCCTGTTCGACGGCAGTCCGACCGTAACAAAGAGGGCGGCGACGACGACCAGCGCGAGGGGCATCGGTCAGGGCACGATGGCCGCGCTTCGGGTAGGCGTTGGACGGCCCGGCCTCCGGCCGTACCGCGGCGGTACCGGCGACCTAAAAACCAGCTTACGGTTCAGGACGCCGACTGGTTTTCATTTGGGCATATCATCAAATAGGTGACGGGCACTAACGGCACTAAGAGATTTCAACTCGGCCAGGGCCCGAGCACGGATCCGAATCTCCAAAAATGCACACCAGAACAGCAAGCAAGGCAATCGGGGACGAGGAAGTGGCCGGAGCTCACCCGAAACTGGTCCGGATGAGCTCCGGCAGACTCGCTTTCGAAGACGCACTCCAACTGCTCGAAAAAAAAAAAAAAAAAGTCTACCTGGGTTCCTGCGAGAATGGCAGCTTGGAGATGCGGCGACGGCAGCGGCGGTGGCTCGGAGACTTGTCGGGACGGTAGCAATGACGAGAAGGTGTGGGTGTCGCTCTAGGTGCAGCGAACGGCGGCTCGGCGTCGAGGAGAAAAGGCAGACTTGCAGGTGGCTTTGGCGGCAAGCTGCTCCCTCGGCTTCTCCAGATCTGGGTTTCAGGGAAGACAGTGGCTGTCTCGGTTGGTCGAGCGGCGTCTGGTTGGGGCGGCGAGGAGGACAACGGCTTGGATGGCGTTGGGCAGCGCCGCAGTTGCCCTCCTCCCCTCCGTTTCCTCAGATTTGGGTTCCGGAGAAGACGGCGAGGGACGGCATCGATTCGGCGGTTCGGCGCAGCTCCCTCTTTTCGAGCTCTCTCTCTCTGCCGAGCTCCCTCTCCCTCTGTTTTCTCCTCTGTTACTGTGCTTGCTTCTTTTTTTTTTTGCTATTGCTAGGGTTTCATCCAAAAGTGGAGGAAGGAGAAAGCGGAATGGGCCGGGCCAAGGCGAAATCTGGCCCGGCCCCTTCCATGTCTTCTTTTTTCTATTTTTTGTTGTTTTTTCTTTTCCTTTTGTTTTCTTTTTTTTTGTTTGCTTTTTTTTTTTTTTTTTTTTAGTGGCTAATTTATAATCTTGTACATAATAAAATTGTAAATTTTAGGTGTCAACATTAATGGTATAAATTATCGAGAACTCTAAGGAATTCCAATCCTCACTTTGGTAATCCTTATCGTATGATTTGATTACACTTTAAATATATAATATATATATATATATATATATATATATATATATTTCAAGAGTTTGATTACATCAATTAAAAAGATTCAAAAGAAATTCAATTGCATTTTTAACATGAGGTTGAGAATTCTTCATTCATTCTCCTATGCCATGCCTCGAATCTTCTAATATCCACGATTGTAATGTCATTCGAGTGTCATGTTGAAACTTTATGGACCATCATTTCTCTAGATGAATGGTGGAAATGGATGTCAAATAGATGAAATTGCTATAATTTTTTTTTTTTTTTTTTTTTTTTTTGGGCCGTCTGTCACTGTTTCGAGGTATCAACATTGAAAAATTGCTATAAGTTCATCATCAAAGATCTAATTAAATTCATGGTATAAAGCAAATGCTATACACCTTTTAATCTTGGATTATCTATAGATACTTAATATTCGTGATGAACGCATCTTCGTGCGCAACCTGTTCTACTAGACGTACGTGTTTGACGAGACCACGACGCGAAACATGAATGTGATCAGCCCTATTCCTGTCATCAAAACTACCAGAAGCATCAAACCAGACATCAACATGGAGTCAAGAGTAACCAGAACAGGGGAAGCAAAGAACAAATCAAAAATCCTGCGATGTGGGTGGTGGGTTTCTCCTAAAAGTTTCCAAACCAGTGCATTGCATTTCTATCAGCAGCTGATTCTCCTGACCTCCTCGAGTTCTCCTGGTGTATGAAGAAACGTATTGATCTCGCAAGACCGAAACGATTTTCGCTTCCACGCGTGTTTTACAGAACTAGAAGTTCATCTTCAGCTGTGGACCAGACGATCCTCTCGAGCTTCCATGAGAACAAAAATCAAGACCTAAGGGACTCCAATGTGTTTAGGTTTTCTTAGCCGAATTCCGCCGACTCAAAACAGCAGCCTTTGGACGAGGAACTCTGATGAGAGAATCGACCCTGCTCACGCCGTCGACTGTAGAAGACTCCTCCGCGTCATCTGTAATTGCAGCAAGCACGGTGTCCGGGTTTGCCTCGCTTTCGCTGGACCCGGATTTTTGACCAACTGCATTGTCTTGCCGGCCTGGGTTGCCACCTGAAGTATTGTTGACGACGGATTGGCTCCGAGGTCGACCATTCTTGAGGAACAAGCATACAACCGCACAGTCATCGATCTTACATCCTGGATACTTGGTCTTCCACGCTAGAACAGCATGAGCAACCAATAATTTAGCAGCCATGGATCTCTTCCTCGTTGATGCAACAATCCTCACGACCTCTGCATTGCTTAATGCATCCCACACCTTGAAAAAGAAAGGAAAAAAATTGAAGAGTCTAGTATCAAAGATAATAAACAATATCATCGTCTCGACACGGTGTACCGCTAATTTGCAATCAGAGCAACAACAGTAATCGAGAAATCTACACGATTATGCAACACGCAGTATAATCGGTGCACCGCTACGGATTGAATTACTTTACTCTTACCCCATCGGTGGCTAGAACCACGAATTCATCATCTGGTGTAAGCTTTCTATAGGACACTTCAGGGGTGGATATCAGGCCGTAATCTTTCAAGCAGAAATCTCCGAAAGCCCGAGCCATTGCAAGACCAGGGCAATTCTCGTCGGGCAACCATACTCTGAACACTTCTGGCTCTTCATCCATGGCAAAGACTCTTCCTTTGCATTTCTTGATTCTATCTGCTTCACCTGATCAAAATGTTGAAAGGAAGCAAAATTGCAGAAGGTTAGGATGAGATAGCTACTTGCTTTGAGAACGAACGAGGAGATAAAACACACTTTTGATATTTGGTTTCAGATCGACGGTGAGTTGGATGGGAACAGGCTGATTTTTCTGGCCTCTTGTGCACAGAACCGCTCGGGAATCTCCCAAATTGGCAATAACAAGATGATCTCCCTGAAAATTTTTGAAATGACACATTAGTGGATGTGACGATTACGCTCATCAACAATCTTCTACTTACAATTCTTCGTCATAGCCGCCGCATCTCTGTTTCATACCTGCTTAATCATGGTTACTGCAGTTGAGCCGCTGCAGAAGCTGTCAATGGAGGAGTCAAGGCTAAGCTCTTCATCGATTTCTTTGAAGGATTTGACAAAACTAGCCTCCCATGAGGAGAGAAGCATGTCATGACCAAAATCCTCCTCCCAACTATCTCGCACATCATCGCTTCTTTCTTTCTCCCCATTTTCTTGGCCGCCGTCATCTTTATCCACGAGGTCAAGGTCCCTGGATTGCTGACCCTTCTTTCTTTCTCCCCATTTTCTTGGCCATCGTCATCTTTATCCACGAGATCGAGGTCCCTGCGACTGCCCCTGTTCTGCAAGGATTGGATCACTGAAGAGAGCTTCGACGGCAATTGGTCACGCACATGCTGCGCGACTCTATGACCCGCTGGACCATGGCCATCGAACACCCCACAAAAGAATGCACCTTTTTCACCATTGAAGTCCTGAAAGATTATTCAAGTTTTCGTCACGGTGCAATTGTCACGAAACAAAACGCTTCGGTGTAATTTCCCAAGGTTCCAATGAAAACCATATGGCAGCATGAATCTACAGAGTAGATGGATTTATGCGTTCAAATTTTGAATATCTTTGCCTTAAAAGATGCAACTTTTCGTGTGTAGATTATGATCATATTTGCACCTTCCCCACCATACGCTACATGCCCCAAAACATTTCACTTTGTCTGACAAGTAGTTTAAAGCCTCAAAAAAGGGAAAAAGGAAATACCAAAAAAACAAAGACACAGATCATATACGATCATAACAGAACAATATATTCTATTATCGAGAACACGACCCATCTGCTCCAGAAAAGGAGATAGAGAATTGAACCCAGAAAATCATATGCCTTGCAGAAAAAGCAAAGCATTCCCAAAAGCAATATCCAACACAGAGAGAGACAGGCCAGCCCAGAAGATTCCCAGAAGAACACGACAAAAACAGAGACCAACGAGGGAAAAATTTCCCTGAAAATCTTACCTCCCACACGGTCAAGGTGTCTTGATTGATGCCTTTCCTTCCCCGTTTGCAGAACATGGAGCAAGAATCGTTGGCGCCCCTCAGCCTCACCCGCGCCCCGTGATCTCCTTCCCTCACCACTCCTCCTTCCTCGACCCCCTCCACCTCGTCATCCCCCTCGTCGTTCACCATCCCCACCCAGTCCCGACCCGCCTCGTGGCTCGAGCTGCAACACGCCCCCATCTTCCACAATCCACACCAAAGCAACGCAAAAGAAAACAAAACCGAAAACAAAAACAAAAAAATCGAATCTTTTTGCGGAAAAAAAAAAGAAACTTTTCACAGCAAACGAGCACCCAGCAGCAGAAACTCCACCACCACCACCACCACCACCACCACCGTCACCACCACCCTCAATGGCGCGAGGAAACCACGGGAAAGAGACCGCGAGAGGGAGGTGAATCCGAGACAGCGGTGGCCAGCGTCCCTTGCGAACGTTTGCATGCGGTTTTCTTTCCAAGAAATTCAAGAACGAGACATACGTGAAACTAAAGAACATGGGCAAGAAAGACAAGAAATGGCCCGACAATATCCGTGAAAAGCTATAAAACAAGAACAAGAAGCGGGCGTGCTCCTCGTTCTTTTATGTTTCCTGGGAAGATTTCCTGTTTCTTTTTTCCACCCCCCCCTCCTCTGAATAATTTTCCTTTTTTTTTTTTTTTTATTTCAGGTCAAAGCCTCAAAATTCACGGCTCCTGAGAGAGAATTTGCGGGAGATTTGGTGAATGACAAAAATTATAATTATTTTTACTTGATTTCTTTCTCTCTCTTCTTTGTTTTGGCCTTTTCAATTTTGGTGGGGGAAATAGAGAAATAAATATGACAACTCACTTTATCGCAATCTTAAAAAAGAGGAACAGAAATTTAGCTTAATCAGGGAGACTCTTTCCTCGTTTGAAGCCGACTCCAGTCCTCTCGATTTGATTTGGTTCGGTCTTTTGAACATCAAATCCCTTTTCGTATCTTGGATTACTATTTGGGAGGCTTACTAATTCTAAGCTTCTAGAGAAAATAAAACTCACTATTTTATTTTCTATTTTTAAACGTGCTATACTTGTCCTAGAATAGCATGATCTCGACTTCATCTTGCCGTTTTATATTTCCCTACAGAATTGAGCAAAATATGTCGACCTTTAGTCGAGTTATCATGACCTAACGACTTTAACAAAAATTCACAAAATCAATCATGTTGCTAAATTTACAGTAATCCCTATGGAATTAAATTTGTACGTGCTACTAATCAAATGGCATACCATTAAGTTCTGCATATCCTTATAATTTAGAAATAATTAATTTTTTTAGTTTGGGGGAAAATTTGGCAAAGATTCTTATTCCTTCTTCGTAGATTTACTGCATTTTTGGGAAGATAGTGTATGAGATACTAAAGAATCGACAGAATAAGGAATCGTGCACACTTATCCTTTTTCTGTCTAGATTTAGAGACACCACATACAATAAATGTCATTTTATCTTTTTTTAAACGGGAAAGTAAATCCATATGAATTTTATTTCCATTTGTAATGCTAAAAATGAAATTGGGATTTGTTATTTAAAGAAATGAGATTTTACATCTTAAAATTTGAAAAGTATCTAACTATGAGTTCCAATAAAACGATAAGACGTGTTATCCGAGGCGGCTATCAACTCCAAAGATCGGAAAAAGTCATCTCCCAAACAAGTGTCAAGCAGGAATAGGAAAATGAGAACTAGGAACAGGCATGTGGATTGGGTAATTGACCTTAAATTAATTTATAGTAGGGAATTAAGTCTTTTGGACTTGAATTACAGAGACTCAAACAAATTAAATATGATTCATTATTTCATCATGCAATTGGTCATCATCTAACATGATTATCAGCACTTGTCGGGGCTGCCTAATTCAATCATTTACCAAGTCAATCGTGAGTTCATTCAAAGGTCATTGTTATCACCAACCTTCTTCCACTCTATTATACTTCACCGATGTCATTAAGATCACTGTAATTTCAAGATTATATTCACCAAACCCTTGTTATTCTACTATAACGATATCTTCTAGATCCAATTTAGATGGCACAATATAAATGAGGTAAAAAGAAATTTGATTGAGTCAATCGCTCAGAACTTACTTGTCCGTTTGCCTATCAAGGCTAAAAATTCCTTGCAAGGTTTAGAATATGTTTACCAATCTAAATTGCGTCTTGTATTGGGACTTCAGCTTTCTAATCTTCCAAAGTGCCAATAATTGACTTAGTCACAATAGGGTGAAACACATTCAGTGCATCTAATTGGATCAGAGCCACACTTGCCAAAGCAATAGGCTGAGCCATCGGCTCTACGTCATCAAGAGTGAAAATCGTCGCGTATGGTCATTCATGATCAGTGAAGAAGAAAATCGTTAAATCCACCTAAAATTAGGTCTGGCTCGAAGAACCCAGATGGATCTACTGGGTTTGGGCATGTCCTGGAAATGGTCATCTCTTGTGCAAGCCAGTCTATGCCCTAAATAGTACTCAAAGTTGTTCGGTTTGGGTAAACCTCAAGGGTCTAAAATCATCTCACCCGAACCTATCCATCAGGGGCAAAATTAGGCCTTCTACCTCCACACAGCATTGCTCCGTCAGGCTTTCGCCCATTTGAACGGGGAAGCTTACTTGTGGAATGCATCCTGAATTCTGGTCGGCAAACTCACTCTAGAGCCTCCTTGGTGATGTTTGTTGTCGGGAACATACCAAAAGAAACATCTCTAAGCTTCAACCCAACTGTTCATAAAAGACCCAATTAAAATATGAGTTCATCTAGGTAAATATGAGAAACTCAACGAAACAGATAGTACACTGTTGCCCTGAAGATATCAACCCAACTTGCACCTATGCGAAAAAGCTAAAAAATGTGTTATTCACGAGTGTCTCAAGATGCTTATTGAACTACATGCTTAACAAGGAAAGATTTGGTTTTTAAGTATTGATTCTGCACATATTGGTACAGTCGATGCATTAAGAATTACGACATTGCTTTACTTGGCTGCTTCTCGAGTCACTTTCCGACAAAGTCCATAGCAGAATATATCGATGAAACCCCTCCATGGCAAAAGAGGCTGCAAAATGGGCCCCTCGAAAGAGCAAAGGATGCGAAACTGCAGGCCAACCGGAATAACAGATTACATCGCAATCAAGGAAAAGAGGAACAAAGCAGGACACGACAGACAGCAGGACATGACAGAGATGCCCTTAACTCTCAGGCAAAACAAGTCAAAAGAGCCCCGCCCCTCTGGAGTAGTACATACAATAAATTCAATCCAGACCGTCACATTTGATGAGACTCGCCATCTTTTATGGTACAGATCCAATTTAGCATATGCCCGTCATTAATATGATAATTTCTAGTGCCCTCCACTTTTGACAAAACAGCACAACCATACTTTTTTGAATGCCCAGCTTCCTCGTGTATCATCCAGTTGGGGTAGGGCCCTCCATGCCCTTAAATGTCCAAAACTCAACCAAACCTAAAAACCTCAAGCTGAGAGAGAGAGAGAGAGGGGGGAAACTTGGTCCTCAACGGCTACTTGCAATTAGCAGCAAACGTGATGAGCTAATGGCAACTAAAGGTTGAGGGGGAAAGGGGAAAGGATAATATTTCACTGTTTTATCCAAAAGAATGAACACGACTACCCACTCCCACATGTGGTCCTCAATTCGCGAAAAGGACATAAAGCAAATGCGGTAAGTGGCAACGAATCCATGGAACCAAGCTTCAATGGCAAGGTAGCAACAGCTAAAGCCACAGAATCTATATGCCTAACCAGTTCAGAAGCTGAAGGAGAAGCTGCAAAATGAACAGGACGAGTGCCACATTCGATTCGATCCCAAGAGGAGAAAACCATCAACTGGACGTGTTTCATTCGAGGTATTTCACTACAGGACTTCATACAATGAGTAATATCCAGGACAAAAGCCTAAACTGAAGCAGTACAATGTAACTGTAAGAGGAGAAACACAGCATCAAAAGAGAACACACGGTGAGCATTGGCAATGATGTTGCTTGTTTCCAAAGAGTTACTACCACCATTGATGAACAAGAACTCCACTCTGTCTCAGGGATGTGAAGAGGTCCAGGCATTGCCCATACGTTTTCTCATACTTGGAGCTTCTCTCGCCGGGACAGCATCTCTGCCATCTGTTGTAATGGCACTCGAGAAACAGTTCATCGATCAAACAGATTGCCCCAGTTTCGATCAGCCTCGGAATCAAATCGAACTCGGTCCCCTCCACATCCATCTTCATCACCACGAAATCCTTCTCCGAAACTGTGCTCTTCAACCATTCCGCGAAATCGAATCCCTGGATCTTCGCCACCTCTCCATCGCTCGAGGACTGAACCGGCTGAATCCTGCCCATCCCTCTACCTTTGTCCTCTGATTTCTGACCCGGGTCTCGGTTTATTTCAAAGGACAGAGTCTCGTTCTTCACCCACGCAGCATACGGCAGCAAAGTGACATGCTTCTTCGACTCGTATTCCTTATAGAAATGCTCGTCGGCCTCGATAGCATACACTTTGAAGGTCTTGTTCTGTTTCGGGTATTGCTTTCGAAACCAACTAACTATACTAGAGCCATAACCCCGAGCTCCGACATCTACATAAACATACCTATTCCTGAAGCTGATATCAACCATGGACGGCAGATACTTTATGTTCTTGATGTTCCTCTTCAGTGTAATCCATGGCTTCAATGGCTCCTCTACAATCAATGGCTCCGTGTCCCGGATCAATTTCTGCCTACTATCCGAGACCGAGCACTTATTCACCAAATCGCCACCCGAATTCTTCACCGGGTGGCTAAGAATGCTAAAATTGCTAACTTTCTTCAGAACAATCTCACGTATCTTAGGCAATGAAGTATCGAAACCGGCCAAATCGCGCGATCTCACTAGCCGGCAGCAATTGAACAAATCAATGAACGAATCGAAACTGTATGTATCGTTAGCCCTCAGATGGAAAACCGCATACCCTTCGGGCTTCAGCGTCCGGGAGATCTCGGCGGCGGCGTCCAGCGGCCGCGGCACCCCGTCGAACCGCCCCCCGCCGGCGAACACGAAATCGAAGGCCCCGTCCCGGAACGGCAGGCGATGCGGCCGGCCGGAGATCACCAGCGGCCGGGCGGCCTTCCTCGAGACCCCGACGGCGTCCGCCACGCCGATCTCCTTCAGGGCGAGCACGTCCTGCCCGCTCCCGGACTCGACGCACAGGGCCGCGGCGCCCCGCGGCAGGAACCCCTCCGACGCCAACTCCCGGAACGCGGCGCCGTAGAACCCGACGGCCGCGGCCCAATCCTCGCCGCCGATGCGGCGCGGGGGGCTGGCGACGGCGGACCGGACGGCGTTGGCGTTGGCGTTGGCGTTGACGTTGGCGGCGGAGATGACGAGGTTGAGGTCGTCGGGCGGGGAGAGGAAGCAGAAGTCGGCGAGGCGGCAGGACTCGCCGGCGGTGGTGACGACGTAGGCGAAGCGGAGGAGGAGGAGGAGGACGCCGGCGAGGAGGGACGGACGAGGACGCTCCTGACGGAGGAGGAGGAGCCGGGCTTGGCCGGCAGCGGCTCCATCTCGGGTACGTATTTCACGTATTAATATACAAAAAAAAAAAAAAAAAATAAAGGAAATCAGCCGGCGAGATTCGCAAAGAGAGAGGGAGGGCGGCGGGCGGCGGGGGATGGGATTTAGCGGGAGCAGAAGCGGGCGGAGGTGTGGTTGGCGCCGACGAGGGGGGGCGGCGGGCGGCGGCGGAGGGCGGCGGTGGGGGAGAGGGGCGAATCGGGAAGGCATTTTTTTTTTTTTTTTTTTTTTTTGCAAGAGGGAGATTATGGCGTGGTGGACATTGCAGAGCGGCGAGGTTCTAGAGAGAGAAAGAGAGAGAGAGAGAGAGAGAGAGTGGTTTTTGGAGGCGTGCATGGTGGAGGGGGGGAGGTGGAGGGGAAGATTAAGAGGAGGTTGACGCGGTGGGGTGACCGGACGACCGGGCGACCGGGCTGGCCGGTCGCCACGCGGGGAATACCGACTGGAATTTTTTGGTGGTGGGCCTGGTGGGTGAGAGAGAGACATGATGTCAAGCGCGGTGTTTTAATTATGATTTCTAGGGAAAAAAAGAATTTTGCAATTGGGTCTTTAGTGTTATTATTAAGGATAGGGGGAAACCGCAAAAAGTGTCCCTAAATTTTAGACCAATGCGTAGTTTGATATGCAATTTAATCTTTAAATTTTTAATTTATCCGATATGATTTTTAAACTTTTGATACCCTTTCAATGTAGTTCGTCAAATTATATAAAAATATTTAATATTATCATTCTATTAATTTAAGTTTACTAACAAAATTGAGAGTTTTTATTTAGTGAATGAATTAAATTAAACATGTATTAAAAGTCTAGAGTCATATTATTTATTGAATTAAAATTTAACGATTATATTAAATAAATTGATGGTTTAAGGACCATATTGTAAATTAAAAATTTTATCTTTCTGTTTGTTCATCATTGGTGCATAGAAAACTTATACAAACTCAAATCAACTAGGATTCCAATTTGGGTTTTGTCAAACACTCCTAAAGGTCAATTTAGCAGATACTTTGATCTCAGTAAAGGATTTGAAATCCATGATTCTTAAATCAAATGATGATTCGAACTTCGTGAGATTTCATGGGCTCGGGCCTATTCAGGCGGATCGAACCCTTTTGAGCGGCAACCAAGTGGCTCGGCCATATGGGACTCAAGGAAGAGCCGTGGCCGGTGGTGATTCCGGCGGGAGGTAGGCGCCAGGCGGGTCGGATTTATTGCGTCCGCCGAAAGGGCCAAAAAAAGCCAAAAAGGGCCTAACTGGATACGACCGTTTACGTTGGCGGAAACAACCACCAAATTTTTATAATGCCATTTTCTGTCCGCCAACTGTCCCATGCACAAAGAATTTTTCCCTTTTATTATTATATTATTATTATCGTTTTTTTTTTCCATTATTAATAATAGGGGTCCAATGATTTTCTCTTTCGGGGCAACTTTTAAAAATAAATATATTCTTTCTTCTGTTCTGTTCTGTTCTATTCTGTTCTCTTCTCCTTCTCTTTTCTTGTTTTGGGATGATTAGAATCTGACGCTCCTGATCTTGTCATCGTCATCCTCATGATAAGAGTATCAAAGTACAATAAAAGAAAAAAGTTGGAATCAGATGTCAGATGAATCCATCCTCGCCTCATCTCTTTTCCATTTTTGTTTTTTTCTTCCCCCTTTTTGCTAAATATTGAGAACGAAAGTTATCGATTAGAACTACCGGCCTCGGTGACTCCAATGCTTTAGACTCTGCTGATCCTCAACGAAGAAGTGAATGGTTCAAAACCCAAGGGAGGCGCTAGGTGTATTAAGTGTGACTTAGGGGTGGTGGGTCCCTCCTACTTAAGTGTCACCCCTGGGTTTACTGAGCGCGACTGTTTCAGGTTCTGCTTCTCCAAAGACAAAAAAAAAAAAAAAAAATAAAAAAGTTATCGATTAGGATTCCGTAAATATTCCATTCTAATGGTAAAGATTTCAAAAACGAATGAATTTTTCTTTTTTAAAATTGGATTCAGTTACTGATTCGCAGTACACCATGTGCTGAAGTTCATTTGATTATTTGTATAAAATGCCAACTTGTCGTGGAGTTACATCGATAGTCTCGACTTGTCTATTAATTTATTTATGAAATTATAATTTAAAGTAACGGTGGTCTCACTTGATAATATTTTTCATTGCGAAATTTTGAAAGGTTTCACATCTCATCTAATCCACTTTTAAAGTATGTTGAGATTCGAATCCCATCTAAAAATATAATAAATTTCACAAATTTAGATAATAAAAAAAAATGTGACCGATCCAATTCTCTATCCGATATATTTAATACGGAGTTCAAAACGAATGACATTTTTATAATATCCCATTCTAATGGTAAGAAGTTCAAAACGAATTATTTTCCTTCTTTTTCGATGATTGGATTTAATTACTAATTTAAGATATGCATTTACCGAAGCACATTTGTTATTCATGTGGATGCCAAGCAATCGTGGAATTTTATTATAGCCTCAACTTATCTTTTAATTCATATGTGAAATTATGATTTAAAGTAGCGGTCATCTCACTTGGCAATATTTTTTTAAGTTTTTTTTTTTTTTTTGTCATTGTGAAATTTTGAAAGATTTAATCAGATTGGCATCGAGATAAGTGTGATTATGAATTCCATCTAATTCACATCTTCATTTTTTAAATAATCTAATCCACTTTTAAAATATATTGAGATTCAAATCCCATCTACAAATATAATAAATTTCATAACTTTTCATAATGAAAAAAATGTGACTGACCCAATTCCCTATCCGATATATTTGTTCACCGAGAGGGACTTTCATCTACCTCTTCAGCGATACTCTTATCTGTCAGGGCACGCTTGAAAAGTTTGATCAGGTGGTTAAAACTTTAACATTTCAAAATATCTAGTGCGCTTAATATAAAGCTAGATCTTATTGGCTTGTGTTTATAAAACTGAAAAAGTTAGTGCTCAAAGTTTAAGTCTTAAGTTATAATTGTTGATAATCTTAGATGCTGAAAATTGAAATTGAAAAAGTTTTTGCTATTGAATGAAAATTGTCAATAATAACGATTAATTTCTTCCAAATGGTACAATTGGGAGATTCTAATTGCTATTGGTTTTTGTTTAGCATAACGAATGAAGGGCATGTTTATCTTGAAAAATTTCACGATAAAGGAATATATGTTTTTGGAAATCATTTTTCAAAAAAATATATTCCCTTTTCAATTTAGGAAATTTATTTTCCTAATTTTAAGCATGTATATGTTTTTTTTTTTTTTGCAAATGGTTTTATTATTTCAAATAACCAAACACCTAAATGTCCAGCAAATAAATTCGTGAAAATTCATCCACTCAAACAAATATGCTCTAAGTAACTAATCCACTACTAATCAGATTATGGATTTTTTAGCACTAAATTAAATTATTAAGCAGGTGAAAAGTATAGTTATTTTTTTTTTAACTTATAACACAAGTACAATTTTATTCTAAAACTCTCAAATAGTGTGCAACAAAGTTATAAATTTTATCAAAAAGTGCAACTAAATCTAAAGTAACATATTTTATCGTCTTTGTTTGGAAACAAGTGAAACTACCGGCCTTTGCCTATAGCCAGTTCGGAGATACCATATATATATATATTACTGGTCATTTTACTAATGCATGTGATCATTTTGGTGTGTTGTTGGAATACATCCTAAGTCAAATTAACGTATTATAATACACCTCCTCGGTTCAATCAATCGAGGTGTGATTCCTGCTTCGGAATCTTATCACCAGCATATCTAATCTCTTGAGATCGCATCTGCCTGTACAAATTAAATGACCATCAAGGCACTATTTTTAAATCTGTGAGATGCCGTAGGATCTACACATTTTGGTCATCGTTGTACTTTCGCAGCTGTGGATCCAACTAATGTACATTGTCAACTCAAAATTAAAAAGAAAAATAAATTAAAAACCCTAACAATGTTCAGTATATATTAAATGCAAGTAACCTTGCTCGCATATCTATGGATCAGATATACTTCTTGATAATTGTATTATAATCTTTATGATTGTTAATGTTATTATTATTATTTATTGGAGTGGTAAGTTGACGTACTGCCGAGGGACAATTTTCACGGATCTGGGACCTCGACCCGTGCAAAAAGTCTCGGCAATCGCGGGAGAATGATGCCCAGTTCCACAACCACGCATGCCGCCGCGAGAACCGCCGGACTCGACGGCTGCTTTAATTTAAACCCCTCCTTTGGTCCCCCCTTTTCCTTCAAGATCCGGTGGAGCTGTTAGCTCGGCGATCTGTGATTGATTGACCGGGCCGGCGGGCGGGCGAATATTGTGGAATTTCATGAGCTCTAAGGAAAATTTAGAGCGTGTGATTTTAATGCCACGCCTCCGATGGTGAGTGGATCATAAGTTAAGAGATGTCACGTCATCTAAGTGTAAAATTAAGGAATTAAGTGCATTATAAGTAATAAAATTTATTAAAAAAATGTAATTAAGTTCGAAAACTTTTAAAAGTTACAATTGAATTCTAAAATTTATTAAATTGATGCAATCAAATTTTTTTGTTAATAGATATTGATGTGGCCTTTTTTTTTAATTATTTTTTCTCTCCTATGTGCAGTCCTCCGCCGTGCTAAAGTTAATTAAAGCACTAAAGTGATGTTGATTTGGTCCAAATCCTAATTCTCTTTACACCAAATCTCACTTAAATTAGGTTTAAAAAAGTTCAATTTTTTAAAAGAAAAATACAAAATATAAAACTAGAAAAAAAAAATTACAAGCAAGAAAGGGAGGGTCTCTGCCTCGTCATAGGAAAGGACTGGCGAGGCATAGGTGATGCCAGGTGGGACTGACAATGCCCTCACGTGTATCTAGTGATGGTCACCGGCGGCATAAACGACGCCCCACCAATCTTTCCGATGATGGCAATAACCCAAAGGAAGAGGACTTTTTTTTTTTTTTTGTGGGGAAAACCTTTATTTTTTTAAACCTCATTTAATTAAGTTTTGGTGTAAAAAAAGAGGATTTGTATTAAAACAACATCGTTTAGTGCTTTAATTTAACAATAATGCCATCCGGGATGCCACATATGAGAAAGAAGGTAGTGAAGAAACTACATCGACATTTTTCGTTATTTCGAATGAAGTTATAATGGAAAGACTTAATTTGACTAAGTTGATAAGTTTTATAACTTAATTATACTTTTGAAAGTTTTAATATTTAAATGCATTTTCCTAGCAAATTTAGGACCTGTAATGCCCTAAAATTTAATGCAGGTTACTTTCATACTTATATTCACCGATCAAAAGATTAGTTAGAGGAAGTTTTCTACAAATTAGGAATGAGGGGAAATATACCCGAAAATTCTATCCCCTAAGTGTGGTCTCGGTTAATCTATTACTAGATTTGCAATTAAATATAGGATTTCGCACACTGAATTTGATGGGCAATCCACTAAATTAATTTCTTCAGGCCTTAGACAAACCAAATCAAACAACAAATCATATAATATCATTTTTGTATTATCGAGGCAATTAGAATCAGTGCAATCTTTGTATAGTTCCATTGTATTGCATGTGTCCTCAATTGGAACATCAATCAAACAGCTTAAACCTCTTAATCAGAACTCCAATTGATAACCCGAATGCGATTACATGCGACAAAATCGCTTAATTTTTATATTTCGAACCTTCGGTACGATGTCTAATCTACATGTTGCTTGGCAGGTCGTGGCGTAAAATCGAGATGGTAAAAAGAGAGCCAGAAGATAGATGTGACTTCACATGGAAATTATATGAACACCAAAGTCCTGCGTCACACGTTAGTTAGGCGTGGGCTGGGCAACATTATGACAGGAGGGTGGCAACGATGCAACATCGGTCCCTTTGCTATCTCCTAGGTTGGCCCATTCAATGTGGTGGCCTAACCAGTGAAAAATTATCTTCAAAGCTAGAGATATGTTGTCCAAATTGGAAAGATAGGCCATTAACTACTAAAAAGAATGATACTATATATGAAACCGGTCGAGATAAATGCACGAGCATGGCGATCGATCGATACGTATGCACGGAATAATTACCTAAAATCGAAATATTTAATGTTTTCGACACCCAAGTTAGCTGGGAAAGAAAGTCAATTCGGTCTGTGTGCTTGAAAGTCAATTTGGCAACTCGGCTCCAAATTCACAGTCGTTTACATTCTGTTTGTTTCGAAGAAAATAAATGATTTGAAAATATTTTCTAAAAAATGATGATTTATATCGTGTATAAAAATGTGTGCATGAAAAGATGTACATTATTATTGATAATGATAACATTTTTCATTGGCTAATTATCTCAAGCAACACATATGATTATTTTAAGGAAAATATTTTTCAAATTATTCATTATTCAGAAAAAAATGGTACTATAAAGTTGCAGCCGTTATATGTGATGATGACTAGATGTGTAACACTCAAGCCTTGTTACCGAGTGGCGTAGACTGGTGGGGGAGGTCATCACACACAGCTTTGCTGTTCTAGACAGATTTCAAAACATTGAGAGGTTTCCCAAGGGGCTTTTAGGTTTGAATGGGCTTTCTAAATACACAATGAAACGCACCCTAAGAAGCTGGGTTTTTGTTGATGGAGACTAGGTCGCACCCGAATCCAGGCTGCCTTTGTTCGTCGATCGCCGCTTCTCTAAATTGGTACGGAAGTCCTTGTTACCAACTCGTGGTTATTCTCTATCTACCCGCAGTCGGTATGTCGAGCTGCCCTGGATCCTGCAGAACTCGAAGGGGAAGTCTTTTCCTGGAACTCTGATAAAGCTTCGTCTTTCAAGGGTACAGTACAATCTATTTTTGCGTAGAAACCTGGAAATGTTCCCTCCTCAACCCCAGCATGTTGCGAAGACGATAGAGCTTGATTTCGAAGTAGAGATTGCTCAGTTGATTCATGACAGGAAGCTGATAATATCTGATGCTGATAAGCAAGTTATGTGCGAAGGAATGGTTGGTATTGTGCTTTTGTTGGCTTTCTTTTGGCTCATTGGGATATGCTTGTATGGTTGTTTTAGTTTTTGGGGGCTGGTTGTAGGTAGGCCCGTTAAACGGATGGATCGGGTCGGATTGAATTTGGGTTAGGTTATAAATAATCCAATCCAAATTGACCTACTAACACTTTTATGACCAATTTATTAGTAATATAAATTTATTGACCCATACCCGATCTAATACAACCCATGCAACCCATACTCAACTCAACCTATATTGTTAAAATACTTCATATTTAACCAAATCTAGAAAAATTTGTTTCTTATAATTTTAAAAATAATAATATCAAAACACTTCCATACAATTACAAAATTAATATAATTTTTTTTTTTTTCAATTGAGGCTTCATGTATTTCATTAAAAACATGGTATTTTTGAAAATGATAATATTTTTCAATGTTTGGTTGAAACTTAAAATAAAAAAAAAAATAAAAAATTTCTACTTGGCATAGAAAATCCAATTTGAATTTTTGTGTACTCCTCTTAAGTATTTTTTTTTATTTTTTATTTATGTTAAAAATATAATTTTTAATTATGTTTTTATTTTTTACTCCTTTTAAGTATTTTTATTTTTTAAAATATAATTTTAATTATTTTTATTTCTTTTTCTTTATTTTTCCTCATTCTTCATCCCGATCGCCGGTCAAGCGAGCTCCAACCTCGCCATAGGCCCCGCGAGTTGCGCCTCACCAACCTTGGGCGAGGCTCCACCTCACTAGATTTGGCAAGGCTCAAGCCTCGGCCTCACCTAAGGCTGGCGAGCTCTAGTCTTGCTAGCATTGAGGCCAATACGCTCAACTCAATAGAGGCCAACAAGGCATTGGCCTCGTTTGATCAGTGAGCTCAAGGCTCACTGATGTGATTGGGTGGGGGCCATGAACCTTGCCCCATGGCAACTTCATAGGGGACAAAGAGTAAAAGAATAAAAGAATAAAAAAAAATTTTAAAATTTTAAAAATAAAAATTTTAAATTTTTTTCAAAGAGGATTATATATTCTTAATGGGTTGACTCAACTAATAACCTTTATAAGTTAAATAGGTTTAAAGACAAACTCATTTACAACTCATGTATTATTAGACTTACATACAACCCAAACCCATTTATTAAAACTTAACTAACTCATTTATGATCCATCTCATTGAATATGTATTCAACCCATTTTGACACCTCTAGTTGTAGGTGTTGCTCTCTCTCATCTTTATAGTGTTGAGCAATTGAAAAGAAAAAATAAGTGAAAATCATTATGTTATCTTATATTGTGTGCATAATTAAATAAAAACATTTGCATGTATATTATTTAGGGATGATTAGTTTCAAGCTGGATAGTTTTTAGAGCAATAACAAGGTGATGGATTGGCCTAGACCTAAGTCTAACATGTATTATAACTACTTTTTTTTGGGAAAAAAAAAAAAACATATGCATAATTTGTTAGAGTGAGCGGTCCCAAATTCATTACATGTTTTACTTGGAACCTGAAACCTATCTATCAGTACAAGTTTCTCATTTTTTGGAATTTGGAAATTACCTGTTGATACGGGTTTATCATTTTTTGGAACTTGAAACTAATCCATTGGAACCTCGAACCTGAAACCTAAAATCTACCTTGTCAAAGGTTTCAATGGTCGTTCTAGGGTCTAATAGATTCTATTTTTTTTCGTTTCATCTTTAGTTAATCAAAATGAAAGTGAATGTAATAACACAAATGAAAGCTTCCCATTTTTCAATAGCAACAATCTATAAAAGTGTTGGAAAATCTCCTATTATCCTCTCCCAAATTATTTGGGATTTTATATGATATTATTTGATTTGATTTGATTATGTGACCTAACTTTGTTAGCTGTAAATTAGCTATTGACATAGATTAGATCCTCTATTCTTTGATTTTCTCACCTTATTTAGATCCTCTATTCCTTTATATATATACCGTGTAATCTCTCTCGATGATATGAGAAAATACAAATTCTTTTCTACATGGAATCAATGCCTAGTTTTCTGATTTGTATTCCCTACCTTTGTTTCTTTTCCACTATTGCTGCTTCATTATAGCCTTTTTTTCAGCCTTATCACTACTGTTTTGTTTCAACCTTATTGTTGACTTAACCAACCTTTTTGCTGGCCTTCAATTGTGTGATAACCACTCTTGTCTCTCGATCCCTTCTTAGTCTCCTCCTATAATCTGTCCTTAAAGTTATTGGAATGGAAGATTTGGGGAAGGCTATCTTCGACCAAACTAGGTCCTTTGTTTAGAATCAATCCAACTCATCGATTGGAGATTTTCCCAACATGAAGGAGTACCGATTGGATGAAAATAATTATCTTTAGTGGGTACAGGTTGTGAGGACATTTCTTAAAGGAAAATGGAAGCTCAATCATCTAGAAGGCACTAGTCCAAGACAAGGTGATCCCAAGTTTCGGACATGGGATGAAGAAGATTCTTCAATTATGTCATGGTTGTGGAGCTCAATGTAACCTAAAATCAGCAAAAACTACATGTTTCTCCCTATTGCCAAGGACATATGAGAGGCTGTTCATTAGTCCTATTCAAAAGTCCAAGATGCAGCAATAATATAAGAACTCAAGACAAAGGCTTCAACAACAAAACAAGGTAATCGTTCCGTTACGGAATACTACTGTGACATCCCGATTTTCCAATTCTATTTTCAATAAATTGAGACGGGCATTTCGTTGGCACGCATATAGTTTATTTCCTTGAGTCGGCCACTCATGTGAAAACTAGTCTATCGGGTGAAGTCATTAAGAAATTCTAATGCATCAGACTCGAGAATTTGACCAAGAAACGATCTTTCGACCGAGTTAATCTGCAAGGGTCATTACGGCACAATTAAAAATCGATTAGAGATCGGAGATAGGTCGACTCGACAGAGGCGTGTGATCGAGCGTGGGTGATTCCATCAGATCGCACAATTCTTATCGATCGGCACTGGACCGACTTTTCTGTCGATTGGGTACCCCGTGTTCGTATTTGAAACCTTGAGATTACCCTGACAACCGAAAGTCACCAATGTTTCAAAGATGTACATTGTGGCTTGAGATGATCAACCACAGGTCAAATGCATGAAAATTTCTAAAGGCTACCCGGTAGGTTGGGCCGCGCTAATATCGTGCCAAAGTGAAATTAACCGTGAAATTAAGATCGAATTCAGAAATTGGAAGTCTAGGTGTGTCACAAATCATTTTAGGAATATTGACTAATCTTCGGAAGATTTTTCATGCAAGCCGAGTTTTTTAGCAATTAAATCAGAAAATGGTTAATTTGATCCGAGAAATTAGTAGGCCCGCCTTTAGTATTGCTATTAGGACTTAAGTTGGTTTTATGGACAAGTGAAGATGTTAATTGAAGTGTGGTGACATTAGATTAATTTTATGGACTTCAATTTGATTCAATTAGAAGGGAATCAAGTGGAATTGGAGAATTGATTGTACAAAATTTCATGCCCCGGCGGAAAAATAAAATGGACCCATTGGAAGATGTTGTGGAGGATTGGGTGAATGGATTGTGAGGTCATCCTAGGTCATGGTGGGCCACCTTGATTTGGATGAGGGAAAAAGAGAAAAAGAAAATGGAAAAGAAAAAGAAATGGCTCCCCTTCTCTCTCCTCCCTCTCTCCTTCCTCTCCCTCGACCGCACCCCCATCTTCCTTCGGCTACTCGGTTCCATGGAGACCGAAGACCAGAGGAAGCAGCAGCCGCCGTCGCACGCCCCCTCCGCCGCTCGTCGCCGCCGTTTGTGCTGCCGTCCGCTTGCTCGCCGACCAGCTTACCGCTCCGCCTTAGCCCGTTTCCCCAGCAGATCTGAGATCTCTTGCAGCAGTTGACCGGGACCAGCCGAGCTCGACACCGCACGCCTATCGCCAGAGCTCGCTGCCGCTCGTGTCGTCCCGCACCCGCGCGCCCGTGCGTCGCCCCGCACGCGCCTTGCCTGGACCGCCGCCTCCGTTTGCCCCTGCTCGTGTATTTCAGGAGTTGCTAGAGCTTGTCCTCGCCGCCGTGAGGCCTCGCCTAGCTGCCACCCGGCCTGTCCAAGCCCTGCCGGTTCTCCTCCGCCGTTCCTCCGCCCGAATCGCCGCTAGACAGCCCTCCTTCGCCCATGATCAGATGCTACAGAAAATGGGTATGGCAGCCCATGTTGACCCGTTTTGGCCGCCTTCCCGAGCCCGGATGCTCGGCCCGCTTTAAGGAAAGTCGATCCTCGCGTCGTCCCCGTCGTTTTGGTCCGCTCGGCTCGCTAATCCGGTGAGTTTAACTCACTAAACCTTGATTAGACGGTTAATGATGCCCTAAGTGTGCTTAGTCTAAGTTAAGTAATCTTAGGTGGTTAATTTAGTTTATTTAATTATGATTTAGATTAAGATGTTTGTTTAATCTAAAGTATGTTTAATTAAAGGCTAAGAGAGTTTATTTAATGTTAAGCCTTGATGGGACATAATAGGGTTTTATTTTTGAATTATTTAATTGTTTCGAAATTCTGGAATTTATAATATTATATTATATTCCGAAATTATTAAAATATTATTATTTAAAACAAACGGAAAAATTATTTTTGACCCCGATTGCTCGTAATTTCGTGCCGATCGCTGCTGTGTGTTCGGATTTTGAAATTGATGGTTGGATATTATCAATTGAGTGTGGATGACGAAAAATATGGATATTATTATTTAATTAATTTTCGGAATAAATTTAATTATTTATTAAAATTCGAAAATTTCGTCGGGACCCTAAACTCGAATTTCGTGCCGATTGCTTGCTCTGTGTATTTAGAATTTGAATTTGATGATTGATTGTGACAAATTGAGTGTGATTGTGATAAATAGAGATTCTTTTTATAAAGTCCCAAGTGTCGAAATTTATGGGAGAGTGGGGCCGTGAATTGCCACCTATTAGAGGTTGCGCCCAGTGGGGCCGTGATATGCCACCTGATAGAGGTTGCGCCCAGTGGGACCGTGATATACCACCTGATAAAGGTCGCGCCCAGTGGGGCCGTGATATGCTACCTATTAGAGGTCGCGCCCAGTGGGGCCGTGATATGCCACCTGATAGAGGTCGCGCCTAGCCGGGCCGTAATCTACCACCTTTTTAAAGGTCGTGCCGGGTGGGCCGTGATTAAGAGTAATGATTGATTTGCTGAATTGACATGTAATCGGCCAAGTCGATTGATCGCTGAGACGATCCAAGTGGTTGAATTGTTATGATGATGTGATTGTGCCATGGTTGTTTGGTTATCATAATTGTACGTGATTGAATTATATAAATTGTGTTAACCTGCAGATGAAAGCTAATGCGAGGTAAGTCTTCTGTGTGATGTGGCTAGGCCACCCGAGGTGTATTTTCTTTCTAATAGGGGTTTAGGGGATTGAACTTGCTGAGACAACGTCTCATCCTGGTTGTGGGATTAAAATTTCAGGTCCCTGGTGGACGAAGCGGCTAGATAGCTTTGGTTGGCCTTGAGAAGTTGCAGAGGTGAAGTCACAAGGATTGGAGAACGTGTCCGACTTGTAGGTCGTAGGATAATTCATTTTTAAGAGCCGGTCTTTGTAGACTGTTGGTTGTAGACCTCTATTTGTAATTCTATTGAATTATGAAAGTATTATGTTGTGATTTTGTTTCCTGCTTTTCCATCTCGTATTTTATTGTCAGGGGTTTTATAATATGCTTCCGCATGTGCATTAAAGATTTGATTGGGTTGGCGACTTAACCTAGGAACATCGCATTTGAATGACCATGGTGGGATGTTGGCATGCTCGAGGTTCGGGGCGTGACAACTACAATCTCATGAGAGGTCTTTGGCTTGAAATATATCACAATTTGAATATCCAAATGAGGTGTCCTGAAGACAATAATACTCTTTGAAACCATATGGAGAGAGATAGGATCTTTGAGTTTTTGGCAGGTCCAAATCCAAACTTTGACCAAATTCGAGTTCAGATTCTCAGAAAGAAGTGGTTGTCATCCTTGAATGAAGTTTTTTCTATTGTAAGAGGAGAAGAAAGCCGACGGACTGTAATGCTTAAAGACCAACACACCAAAGGATTCGCCATGAAAGGAATTAAGGAGAAACAAATCCTTACAAATGCAAGAGACCAGATCCAATTAAGACAACGGGCAATGGAGGTTTATGGTGTAGTTTTTGCAAGAAACCACGCCATTCAAGAGAAAATTGCTTCAAGCTTCATGGAAAAACATAAGTGCTCAGCAGAGCTAAAAGACAACCGCAAGCGCACATGACCAGTAAAGATGAAGCTGCCCCGATGGTCCAATACAAACCTATCAATGAGAAGATATTTAACATACAAGAAGTTGGTAAAATTAGAGCTCTCATTGACTCCCTATCTAAGTCTTCTAATATGTGTTCATTAGTCCAGTCAAGTGCGTGTCTAATTTTTGAAAACTCAATAACTTCTTAGTACCCTAATTCATGGATTCTTGATTCAGGAGCAACCAACCATATGACACATGATTCTGTTGGAGAAATCTTTCCAGAATATTTTGAAGCTGAAAAAACGTTTCTATCAGTCTAGTCTGGATATTTGCAGACCTTCTGTTTTGAGTCTGAAGACTTTCTGATCTCAAGACTCAAGACTCAAGACTCAAGACTCAAGACTTAAGACTCAAGATTATTCTCATTGACGGTCTTTCTGATCCAGTGACGAAGGAAATCCAGAGCCGAAGTATATGGTTGAGGATTTAATCCTATCCTCTGGAGAAGATCTCTTGGTTGGATAAATATAATGGATTCTTTTATTTGTATCTAGATCGATTGAAGATCCGGTGGTCGACGAAATATTCTTGGAAGGTTCTATTCTTGGAAACCAAGATCCTGATTGTATGGGCGAACAGGATTGATGGGCTATCGTCAGGTTCCTTTAATAGCTCGAATGATCTTCTTAATTGATTCCGTCCAACGGGTAGATTGGAGGAATTCCTTTGGTAAGTGCCAACGGATATGATGGCATAAAGGAGTATAAAAGGAAGACGTTCTAGTTGTTTTAGTATGTGATCGATAGAGAAATTCCAGAGTCTGAAACACCTTGATTATTAGTCGATACATTTTGAGCGAAATTGTATACACAGATAGTGTCTATACTTGGTGATACCTTGAGCGAGTGTGGTAGATCATCTACACCTAGAAATCAAGGAAGATCAACGCTGTAACATCTCTTTGTTCATAGTGAAATCCAGCCAATTGGCTGTCAGTGCAGAAGAGTGGACGTAGGCTTGAATCAAGCCGAGCCACTATAAACCGCGTGTTCAATTCTCTCTTTCCTTTACTCAGTCTTACGTTGATTATTATTTGTCGTAAATCCTTCAACTGTCTAGTATTATGAAATTATCAAGAAAAATCTTTTATATACCTATTTACCCCCTCTAGGTACTCGTACTAGCTATATCAGATTCTATTAATTTGAAACTTATAAACCATCACTAGAAAATAGGAGTATTACCATAGCAGATGGATCTCCTGTTATTGTAGCTAGCCAATGAACTATAATTCTAAATCCCTTACTTAAACTTAACAATGTCTTCATGTTCCTAAGTTGTCCACCAATCTCCTTTCCATTCATTAGCTTACCAAAAATCTAAATTGTAAGGTGTTTTTCTCTACGGATCATTGCATTTTGTAGGACCTGAAAATGGGGAGGACGATTGAATTTGCTAAGGAATGGAATGGACTTTACTACCTTGAGGATTCAAGCAGAAGTGGTTGGTCTCTTGTGGGATATAATACCTCTTACAGCTCTTGTAATCCTATCCACTTATCTCAGATTTGGCTTCACCATTTTTTATTAGGACATCCACCGTTTAGTCTTCTTAGGACTATGTTTCCTTCCATTTCTAAATATGTTGCTTTTGAAAATCTTCTTAGTGAAGTTTGTGAACTTGCAAAACCTAATCATATTTCATTTGAATAATAATGCTAAAGTTTCAACACTATTCTCTCTTATCCATTCTAATGTGTGGGGTCCATCTAGAATTGCTAATTTTTCCAGAGCTAAGTGGTTTGTCTCTTTTATTGATGATTGTACTCGAACCACATGGTTATATCTTATGAAAGACAAATCTAATGTTCAATCTATTTTTCAAAATTTCATAAAAAGACAAATCTAATGTTCAATCTATTTTTCAAAACTTTCATAAAATGATAGTCAATCAATTTGGAGTGTCAATTAGGACACTTAGGTCTAATAATTGGAAAGAATATTTTAATAAGTATCTTGACTATTTTTTTTTTCCAAACTCAGGGTATTATTCATGAGTCTTCTTATGTTGATACCCCTCAACAAAATGGAGTATCGAAAGGAAAATTAGACACCTCCTAAATGTTACTTGGGCTCTTCTCTTTCAAATGTTTGTTCCAAAGCATTTTTGGGGAAATTGTTTTAACTTCAGCATATCTTATTGATTGGATTCCTTCCAAAACCTTAGGAAATAGAAGTCCCTTACAGCTCTTGTCTACCTTTTATCTTGATGTCTTCCATAAATATCACATTTCCCCTCGTCTCTTTGGCTGTGTTGCATTTGTGCATATTCATAATCACAATCGAAACAAACTTGACCCCCGTGCTCTAAAGTACGTCTTTATTGGGTACTCTAATACTCAAAATGGTTATAAATGTTATGACCATTTAACATGTCGAGTTTTTATCTCTATGGATGTTACTTTTAATGAAAACCAATCTTTTTTACTTCCCAACCACTATCTTTAGGGGGAGACTCCCAATGAAGATAGTGGGTTTGATGAAGATAATAGGTTTGAACCACAACCTTCACTACCTAGTGCATCGCTCAATCCTACTTTGTCCAATCCAACTTCATCTCATTCACCATTTCTTTCAAGCCATAGCCCTCTTAGTCCACCTAGTTCTTCATCAAGTCCATTGAGTCCTCTGATTGGTCCTAGTTCCCCATCAAGTCCTTTGCCTAGTTCCTCATCATCTTCATCTAGTCCTCCTAAGAATGAACCAACCAAACTGCAAGTTTACTCAAGAAGGACGAAGCTCAATCTGGAATTGAATCAATTCCCGTTATCCGAACCGTTATCAGGTAATGAAATCACTCACCCTTCTTCTAATGAACCTGAGTTAAGTGATTTGGATTTACCTACTCCTTTGAGAAAAGCTATCAGGAAATGTACCCAACACCCTATCTCCTAATATGTGTCATACCATAGACTATCTACTCAACACAAAGCCTTTATTACTGCTCTTGATTCAATTAATATTCCTAACTCGGTACATGAAGTTTTTGTGGATAGGAATTAGATACAAGCTATGAAGGAGGAAATGAATGCATTGAAGAAGAATGACACATGGGAAGTTGTGACTTTACCCAAAGGCAAGCAACCAATGGGATGTAAATGGGTTCATACCCTTAAGTACAAAGCTAATGGCAAATTGGAGAGGTATAAAGCAAGGTTGGTTGTAAAGGGGTATATCCAAACTTATGGGGTGGATTATCAGGAAACCTTCGCACCAGTAGTAAAGATAAACACAGTACGAATACTACTTTCTCTTGTAGCTAATTTTGGTTGGTTTTTGCAGCAATTTGATGTGAAGAACGCGTTTCTACATGGATATTTGGAGGATGAAGTCTTTATGGAGCCTCCACCAGGTTTTGATAAGGGTTTTGAAAATAATCAAGTGTGTCAACTTAAAAAGGCTCTAAATGGTCTCAAATAGTCCTTAAGAGCTTGGTTTGGAAGGTTCACGTAGACAATGCTTGAGATGGGATACAAGCAGAGTAGATGGGATCACACCTGATTCATCAAACATTCAAATGAAGGTTCATCAAACATTCAAATGAAGGTATGGTCATGGCTCTACTTGTATATGTAGATGATATAATTGTGACCGGTAATGATGAAGCTGAACAAAAGTCTCTTAAGAGCAATCTTGCTCAACGGTTCGAGATCAAGGACCTTGGAAAGTCGAGATACTTCCTTAGTATTGAGGCGGCCTACTCTAAGAAAGGTATTTGTATATCCCAAATGAAGTATGTACTTGATCTTCTCAAGGAAACATGATGTCTCAATAGCAAGGCGGTGAGCACTCCTATTGATGCAAACCATAAAATGGATGGACACGAAGAGAGTGACATTGTTGATAAAGGGAGATATCAAAGGTTATTAGGAAGGATTATTTATCTATCTCATACTAGGCTAGACATAGCCTATGTTGTGGGAGTTGTAAGTCAGGTCATGCATGATCCTAAAAAAGAACATATGCAAGTTGTCTACCGTATTCTTCACTACCACAAAGCTACTTTTGGAAAATGTATTTTGTTTAAAAAGGATGACAAGCTGAATCTTGAAGTCTATACTGATGCATACTATGCTGGGTCACCAATAGATAGAAGGTCCACATCTGGCTATTGCACTTTTCTAGGAGGAAATCTTGTCACTTGGAGGAGTAAAAAACAAAATGTGGTTGCTAAATTGAGTGCTGAAGTTGAATTCAAGGCAATGGCGAATGGGATATGTGAACTTTTGTGGCTTAGGATTGTCATTGAAGACCTCAAAGTGGAACACGAAGGAACTATGAAACTTTATTGTGATAATAAATCAGCAATCAACATCGCTCATAATTCAGTTTAGCATGATCGAACAAAGTATATTGAGATAGATAGGCATTTTATAAAGGAGAAGCTTGAATTTGGTTTGATCAGTACTCCCTACACTCCTAGAAAAAATTAGCTAGCAGATGTACTAACCAAAGGTCTACCGGTGTCAAGATTTCAGGAGATTATCAGCAAATTGGGCATGGAATATATTCACTCACCAACTTGAGGGGGATTGTTGGAAAATCTCCCATAATCTCTCCTAAATCATTTGTGATATTATGTGATATTATTTGATTTGATTTGATTATGTGACCAGATTTTGTTAGCTGTAAATTAGTTACTAACAGAGATTAGGTCATCTATTTTTGATTTTCTCACCTAATTTAGATCCTTTATTCCCGTATATATATACCGTTTAATCTCTCGATGATGACATGAGAAAATACAGATTCTTTTCTACAAAAAGATTAACACATAAAATAAATAATAATAAAAGGTTCAAAAGACATAACATAAAATCTAAATTATAGAACTTTAGTCCTCAATCATCCATGACAAATTGTTTCGATTTCTAACCACCTAAAATCAAAAGAAACAACAATCATATTTAATCACTTAATAATAATGTTAAATTTAAAATTAATATTCACTAAACTAAAATAATTATTGGAAAGCTTCACCACAAACATTTATTTTGCTTCAATGGATATACTCTATATATCGATGATGATATCCTCATTAAGATAATCCATATCTTTGAAAAAAAAAAAAGAGAGATTAAATAAGGCATTCACCATTTATATAAAAATATAAACATTAATTCAGGTTTCCGATTCATGATTAAAACTAGGGATTTTACTTAAGGTTCCTAGTTTGGTTCTGGTTCGGTTCCTATAGGAACTAAGAACCGATGGTTCCTATAAAGGTGGAACTGGAAACTGAACTAGCTCTCCCTAAAATCTAAAACTGAATCAATTTTCACTGGTTTAGTTCTCGATTCTATCTTGGAATCATGCCCATCTCTATAATTTGTGGCATAGTAGTTAAGGTATTGATGGATTTCCTAAGTTTTCGAGGTTCAACACTAATCTCCAAAGTATATATTTTTTATAAGAGGGGAAAAAAAGCTACCCAGCATAATACTATTAACAAAAACGGTAAAGGTAGGTTTCCTCAATTCTTAGCCAGGATCCTACTCGGTCCCATGTGAATCAATTTGGAATTGATTGGCTAGGGCCAGGCCAATTCAGTTCCCCAATTGAACTGATTAGATTTATTTATCCTATTATTATGTGATCAGCTAAATGATTTCATCAATCTCTCATTTTCACCATAGTGTTGGACTAATCTCGATAATTTACAAGCATGGC
Organism: Eucalyptus caleyi; assembly: GCA_014182885.2. Classification (NCBI taxonomy): domain Eukaryota; kingdom Viridiplantae; phylum Streptophyta; class Magnoliopsida; order Myrtales; family Myrtaceae; genus Eucalyptus; species Eucalyptus caleyi. The sequence continues at coordinate 12,914,579 of CM024466.2, read as the reverse complement.
GTTCACTGATTTTCTTTTTTCCTCATCAAAACTTGAAATTGATCGAGCTTTTTCTGGTGGTAGAACTCTATCCACATCAGAAAATATGAACATCCATACAATTCACGGGTCAGCAGTCCGGCTGTCTCGTCATTACTCTATTAGTAATTCCGTCTACGCATTCTTCAATCATTTGCTCGATGGAATAACGTCGATTTTTTTTTATATATTTAATGTGTAAGGATGTGTAAGGACTAACGTACACGTCACGTATACCATTTTCTTCTGAAATTATTTGTTTTTATAATCTTTAAGTCTTTACAGAAGAACGATTGCTCAAACGTAGAAGGAAGTATCATTTTCGCTGTCTTTATCTTGGATTGGGAATCCAATCATGTGACTTCACCTGGTCGAATTAGACAAAGTCCGGATCAAGACAGAAATAAAAGTAAGTGACGAAAAGAAGTTGATTTATTTCACGAAAATAAATAATTTTAAAAATATTTTTTTAAAAAAATGATTGTTTTGAATTATTTACAAAAATGAATGAATGAAATATTTTTTCATGGCCCATGAAAATGTAAATTTAAATTATTGTTGATAATAAAAATATTATTTATTGATTAATTATTTCAAACGATATAAGAATCACTTTTAATAAATAATTTCAAATCAATTATTTTTCAATAAATAAATGGAGTCTATACATGGAAGCGCCTTCATATATCATTGACTCGAGAGAGCAAATAATTTTAATCCTCAAGTGAAGGATAAATAAGGCCTCGCATGGTCTATTTTGCTAATTTCCTTTCACCATTGATAAAGAGTGAGAAAGGTTGTCCAACTTTAATACTTCATGTGACACCGACACCAAGTGACGTGTAACCGTCGTGTAGAATGTCTTTTCCACCATCGAGTCTCGTGCACGTACCAAACACATAATTTGAGTCATGGTCACTCAGCATCATCTCAAACCATATAAGGTTCGACATCAAAGCATCCTGTTACAATCTCATCAACACATCAACGATCCATAGATAGAACTCTTGAGCCCTGACATTGCTTTTATAATCTCGTGGAAATTGACTTGAAAAGGCCATGATCGAGGTAATCATACTTGATGTTAGAGTAAAATAATAAACCAAGCATTCATTTAACAATTTAAACTTTTAAAATTATCGAACATGATCTCATAAAATTTCACATAATATTAGAATAAGAGATCCAAAGTTTATATCTTCAAAATCCAACCTACACAAGAGAGAGATATTAGAGTAATTAAATATTAAACCATATCTTTATTCAATAGTTTAAATTATTATAATGGTGGGAAGCGGATTGAAACGAGTCGTTTTCCCCCACTCGATTAATAACACGATTTACTAATTGATCATTGTTGACACGGCATTATATCTTAAGAGTCAATATAATCAATTAAATAATCAATTAATCAAGAGCCTTAGGACAATTCTCGAAAACTCTGTCATCTCCGAAGCCAGACCGAAGTTAGTTAGTCGGTCCCGCAGGGGCCGCGGAACCAATCCGCTGTCCCCAGGTAACCTCCGCACCGTCTTACGTGGCCGACAGGGACGCGAACCAGACCAACCCGCGGGGCCCCCCGAATCTCCCGCGGTGAGCTGTCGGCAGGCTATTGGGCAGCGCCCTCGTGTCCCGGTGCGCTCGGTCGTACCCGATTACCAGCGAGCGCACCAATACCGAAACCGAGCTGTCAGAAAAGGAAGAGGCATTCGTTCTTTCCGCAGCCGAAGAAACAGCTCACGAACTTCTCCCTTCTTCTTCTTCTTCTTCTTCTTCCTCCTTCTGCAGAAGCGTGTCGCGCGTACCTTAACGATGTCGGGCGCAGAAGACGGCCAGAAGCACGCCCCGCCGCAGCCCATGCCGCCGCCGCCTCCGTCCGCCCCGCCAGCGGCGGCGGCCGCGGACTTCGAGAGCCCGGTCCCTCCGCCTCCGGCTGCGGGGGCGGGGTCGGGGATGGGGGTGCCGGCCATCGTGAGGCGGTGGAGGAGGGACGATCTGGTCCGGAAGGGCTCCCTGGTGCTCCGGGGGCTGGCGCTGCTGTTCTCGCTGCTCGCCTTCATCATCATGGCGAGCAACAAGCACGGCGACTGGAAGGACTTCGACAGATACGAGGAATTCAGGTCCGTCTTCGACGTCTCTCTCTGTGTCTCTCTCTTTCGATCGATTTGCGGATGTGGGTTGTTGGTGTTTTATTGAAATTTTTGGTCTTTAGAAGTGGGCATCAATTCTTGAACTTGGAGATAATCGCTTGTAGAAATTTTAGCGGTTCGAATGATGGATTGAAAGGAATTGAGGACCACACTCCGGAACATAAGTTTTAGGATTTGCAGTACTCTTGTTTTGCTGGATTCTAGGAAAATTTTCTTGGGATTGAGCTGGAGATTTTCGCGCAGGTATCTGTTGGCGATATCGATCCTGGCGACCCTGTACACCGGAGTGCAGGCGTTACGGCACGTCCACCAGATTTCTACCGGGCAGGATCTGGTCAAGCGCCAGACGTCGGCACTGATCGACTTCGCCGGCGACCAGGTGGGTCATCCGTCCTTGTCATGCTTTCATTTCGTGTTCTAGACATTTTTACTATCGCTGTTGTTGGAACGTGGCGAAGACAAAGTCACTTTCTATCATCCGGGTCATTTTCCCTAAACAGTAACAGTATCCTATGAAAAAACTTATCTGCTTTACTGGGAATGACAGATTTTCTGAGATGTTCGAATAAAGAGGGTGAAGAGAAACAGCACATATTTGCCATTCAAGTATCCGAAAGCTTGCGAAAATTAGAAGAAAGATGTGGGTAATGACGTTTTCGATAGTGAGAGATGAATTGCTTTGAAATTCATCGATTACTCGTCGTGTGCCTTTTTCCTGGCCAACTTTCTATCCGTTTCGACTGAGGTCACAAAGTCCCCCTTCTTTTGTTCAAAAGTCTTCAATTCAACCTGAGTTACATCATTGTCAGCATTCGAGAACATGGGACCCAAATTCCATCTGTAAAAGCCAGACCTTTTCGTTGCACAATTAGTCAATTAGACAAGAACAGATCACATGGAATGTCTAAGCTCTGTCTTAATCATTGGGTTTCCCATTCATTTTGCTGGCACAAAACATACTCTTCGTATGGTCCCCATTAAGAAAAGAAATTTGATTTATAGTACTGGGTTATAGCAATCACTTGCCAGAGGAGGTGGGATGGAGTTGACCAAAAAGGACAGAGCCCATATGTTTCCAGTAGAGCATTTCAATCTTAAACCATGATCTCATCTGATAGATTGGCCTTCAAAATAGCAGCAATCTGACAATTTCTACATGATACTGGGATAGGGGATCATGCTTTGCCTCCTCATATAATTCGATTGTTGCATTTTAGCCTCGACAATGGTCTCGCAATTTCACATGCCCACATGTTCACCCCTCTATGGAGACTGTCTATATATCATTTCACAATTGAAATGAATCTATTATCTTGGGTTGCATCAGGTTGTGGCATACCTCCTAATATCGGCAGCATCTTCGGCTGTGCCCATGACCAACAGGATGAGAAACAATGTGGATAATCTGTTCACCGACTGCTTAGCAGCTTCGATAAGCATGGCCTTCTTTGGCTTCCTCACGTTGGCTTTGTCTGCACTTATTTCTGGATACAAACTCTCGACCCAGTCCTACATTTAGTTTTGAGTTGGTTCTGCTCACATGTCCATTGTTTGTACTGCTGTTATACCTTCATTCTTTTTATGCACGGGGTTCGATTATATCTTTGTAAATTTCGATGGTTTGGTGAAAGGAGTGGTGTGTTTCGGCTTGCCTCTGTATTTTAGTTTTTTTGGGTGTTTCAATCGGTAAATATGTACGATGAAGAAGGTTTAGGAAGTCGGTTGGTCTCTCTCCAATTCTCTGGCTACGATGAAGAGATTCCACTCGACCATTCATAAACCAAATCATCCCCAGACGAGAAGCAGGACCAGTGTAATCTGTCCACGAGCATTCATTAACAGTTTTTTTTTGTTGAAAATACGATTACTATTGATTTACTTAGGTAAGTTTGGAGCAAATACATCAAAAGCATCAGTGCATAATAAATCAAAGAGGCAGTCGGGGGATTAGCTACCCAATTACTAGAAGGCAGTTAGCTCTTTGGGCTTTTGTAAGCCAATCTGTTGTTCTATTGGATTCTCTGCTGCAATGGGCCAGAGAGACGACTGGAAATTCCTTTAGCTTTGTCCATGAGCATTCATTAACAGTCAAAAGACAGATAAATTGCACGTTCTGTTGTTCGTTGTCTTAAACATGCGAGAACCATCTCTTTGCATAAGGAAATAACACAAGAAGTTAATAACATGCATGATAATAATTCTATTTTTGTTTCAGAACTATTTTTCTATTTCAGAAAGAAGTCTAGAACAGAAATTCATTTGATAATGCAATGTCATTTTCCTATTTCTAAAACAAATTTTTTGTCCAAAAATTGGTTTGAAAAAGAAATAAAAAGTAAAAATTTTATACTTCTCTATTTTTGGAACATAAATGATAAATAAAAATTTTCTCATTCTCGATTTTTGGAACGCCATTACTGCTTTGGTTGCCCACCCACCACCGCTTGCTGTCCACCACTCGGCCATTGCTCACCACCTACCTACCGCCCATCATCCGCTGTCCATCGTTTGCCAGCACCCAGTAGGGAGAAATTTTGTGTTGTTACCAAATGAATTTCTATTCCAAAAATATAAATTTTGTGCTGTTATCAAACATGTTTTTTTCTTAGAAACTCATCCACAAATAGAAATAGAAATATCTATTTTTATTCTATAAATCAATTTTTGGCCATTATTATCAAACATGTATTTTTCCTCAAAAAGTCACCCACAAATAGAAATAGAAAAAATCCATTTCTGTTCCATAAATCAATTTCTGATCATAATAGATTATCATTCACGCTCTAACTGAAGCACGAGGATTTGGCAAATGCAGAAGCAGCATTTTCGTGTTTGAAACACATCCTAAAATAGAGTTGCAGTTTTCATCTCTCAATCTTATTAAAATCTTGATAGTTGAAGTTGCCATATTTATCTAACTGCAGAGGATTCTCACCTGTGATCTAGCTCTATAGGTTCTTGCAGATTATCCTAAAACAGCACAGAATATATAAAAATTTGCTCGCGTGCTTTAACTCGGACAACTTTCCGAAGGTCGTCTCATCAACCGACTGCCCAGCTGACTGATCTTTTCAAAATGAATTAGATGCTTGCGCACGCGATAAACATGCGAAGTATACAGAATCGCCGACAGGGTAACTGCTAGAAAAGATAACAGCATCAGCTTCCAGAAGTCCTGATGCAATAACCACAATTTGAGAATTAGATTCTGAAGCAAAAGATGCCCAGACTTGAGAGGGGGCAAAAGAAAAAACAGAGTTCACAAACGGTGCATCATCCATTTAATTGAAGCAGCACTCAGAATCAATCACCTGTGGATTCGAGATGAATATTCCCATAACATAAGCCATCAAATCCAGAAAGGACTGGAGTGAGTTCTGAACGCCTCCAACGACGCATCGGTCGGATTCTGGCACCTCGTCCTGCCAAAATGTCAATGAGAGAAATGAGGAAAGACAACAAAAAAGTCTCCAGCCCAGGCAATGAACAAGTGCTCCAACTGTGTATGGTTAGGAAAGAATAGATCAGGAATTATGCTGGTGAGACTGTCCATAAAATCATTTTGGAGACTAGAACTTCTGAAATCAAAGTAAATAACCTGCATTTGTTGAATAACAGCTAAATCGAACATCCACAGTCCCAGTCGAGATGCTGCCACTCCTCCCATCAGCATGTAGGCAGCTGCTAAGCCATTTTGAACCCATATCGAGCCGACGCATACAAGCAGGAAGATCCACTGCAATAGATTTTAAGAATATATCCATGTCATGCTTTAAAAAATCTACTGACTAAAAATCCCTAGAAAGTAAGAACTCGTCACCGTACTTGGGACCAACAAGACCAGAGCCCTGTTCTTAGTGTAGAAATGCGGGATTGTATGACTGGATAAACCACAGTGGCTGCAATGCCAATTGTTGCACTTATGCCGCGTGCTATTCCGATGAGAAATGCCGGTACACCTTCCCACTCCAATGTAGCGGTCATCAAACTTCCGAAGCTGTAGAATTTGAAACCAAAACAATTAAATTCTTCTACTTGAAAAAGCAATCGAATTAGAGCAACAAAGACCTGAGATAACTTTCACACTGCCTTGATGATTGAGAAGCAGTGAGAAATGCCTTCTCATAGATAGCACGAGAAAATGGCAATAACATTGAGATAGCCTCAAATTTGATGCGAGCACAAATTTATCATACACATTTTCCACAAAAGACGAGTTTTCTAGACAAAATAGTATAACTGGGCCGAAGAAAAATGAATATTTGTGGGCAGATCGGTCTTTCTACAGGAAGGGAAAATGCAAGTTCCATGACTAGTTCTAGATATATAATTGCAGAGTGAATTTCTAGTACATCACCTGAGGACTGTAAAATACAACAAAGCTAGGGATACTCCAGGAATCGCAGCTTCTTGCTCTAGGTACAATTTCCAAGCACCAACGAAGGGAATCTTTGAAATTTTCTCCCCGAAATTCTGCTTTTGGCTGTTCTCTGCTGATTCTGGATCACCATTTTGAATTAGTGAGCTCTCTAACAGATCAACCGGAGAAGGTCTCCAGGTTCTTCTCAGGTTTCTCTCAACAAGAGCCGGAATACCCTTATATACAGACATGAAAAACCAGTACTCCAGCCAAACACATGTTGTGTTCAATATGGCTAAAGTCATAGCAGATACTTTTAGTGAAATAAAGCTGATTATGAAGCCGGAAACAACTGGAGCAAATAATTTGCAGATCAGATCGATCCTTCTGACGACCGAGTTCATCTGGGTCAGAAGTCCTGGAGGTTGACCTTCTGACATCACCACCACCCTGCATTTAGAGGCATAATTATGAGGCAAAATAAATTAAAACAAGAGTTTGTAGCAAAAAGATACCAGAAAACTGTTCTCTACTCAATTCACCAAAAGACTAAAGGCATCCTACGTGGAACAGACTCTAACTATAGTTCTAAACCCTGCATTACCATTCTCTTTCAATCAAAATTGTTCCAGCCAAAGTAGAAAGCATGCCCATGGCTCCCGAAAGATTGGTCACGACGATGAGCACAATGAACACTCCAGGATTTGTTGATTTCAGATCTGGATAGGCCAGCATACCAAAGACCGTGGCTCCAGCCACCACGAATGAGAAGTTTTGTGTCACGAGCCAGAGCCGTAGAACCTGCAACAAGTATGTGATATTACAAAAGCAGTTCGAACTCATCCTAGTATTCTGAGCAATTATTTTCTCTCTGAAAAATGCTTGTTTAGTTCCAAATCTTTGGTTGCGGCATTTGGACCTAAAGTGCCATCCAATTTCTTTTGTTCTGTTCCTGAATTGAGAACTTTGAGAATTGAAGTTTATCGGACCTTGACATAACTCAGCTTATCTACCCACTCTCCAATGGTTGGACCAAGCAAGAATATGGAGCCAGATTCTACCACTCCATAGACAGCGGCCAATAGCAAAGAGTCTGGCCAAATACTGATCATGTACAAACCTACCGAGAATTCCCACATCCTGCAAGACAAGAAGACATTAAATCATATGGACAGGTGACGCATCCAGTTGCCTCCTTTCCGTTTCATTCAAGTTAGATCTAAATGAACTGTGGCCTTACCAAGGTTTGATTTTTCTAAAGAATTGCACATACCAAAATTTCTGGAACTACTGAATAGGTTGGGTCAAGATTTTATTTCACCAAGAACTGTGTAAAGGATATGTACGCATCCTAAACAAAAGAAGACGAGCTGTTTGATTGCTTACTCTTTTACCTGATCCTGCTATATGCATCTGGCATACTGCTGAAAGGCACAAGCTTTTCCTTTTGCTATTTATTTTTTCCATTTTCCTTATTACCTGATAAATTGAGGCTAGTCAATCCATCCCGCACAGCAGCTACTGGAACAACTGCCTTTTTTTGCTAGATAGAACTAGTAAACATCAGTTTGCGACTCATTTTCAAGTTTTGGCCATGGAAGGAAAGAAATTACTTTTTGGCTGAGATAATTGAATTATGTAGTTGAAACTATCTTCTCAATTCAAAAACTATGATGTTGAAGTGATAATAGCAAATCAGCCTTTCTAAGCAATGAGAGGAATACAAAGTTAAAGCTTGCCAAATTTAAAAACATCTCAAGCTTGAATTGTATGAAGAGTACTATGCTGAACTGTGCTCCATGAAGAACATGTTCTCTTTCACATTATTAGCAAGTGTTCTTTATGATGGGTGAATCTGAACTATTGCCAAAGTTGAAGCAAAACGAAAAGTGTAACCTGGCACCCCATCTGGCCAAGAAGTGGCCCAAGTACAAATATTTGGTGAGGAACGACGGAAAAGACGGCTGTTGAGCACCCGATTTGTGATCAAGGAGCGGCTCCCTCATCATGTTATGTCGCTGCGCTGACTTCTTGAATGATACCAAGTCGTTCCTCTTCTTCTTCTTCTTCCAGTGAATTGTGGATGGGATGAACGATTGGGATGCGGATCTCTACTTTATATTGTGACCGCTCACTGCATCCAAAATGATGATAGGCTTTAAGTTATACTATACGGTTGTGACGATTGCCCTGTTTTTTGGTGTGAATGATGAAAGTGATGCAAATGGTATCAAGAAAGTTAGTCCCTTATATTGCATACTTGGTTTCACCGATTTTGTTTTTTTAAAAACAAGATTAAATCCTGAAAACTGAGAAGAAAACGGATAAAGAAATCAAAACTATGGGGGTTAGGTGCACATGGCTACTCAGATATTGTCTACAAGCTGTCAGCTGTCTGACTGCTGATCTCTGTTTTTTCCCATGCGAGCAAGAAACAAAGAAAACCTCAAAAACAATGTTCAAATCCTTGGATTCAGTAGGATCCGAATATGGTGGGACCTTTGTCCAGAGAGCAAGTAAACGGCTTCAATAAGAAAAGAGGGCCTAAGAGCAGTGGTCAAACCTTTGGATTACAAAATGCCAAATGCCTAACGTTGGAAAAGGTTACACGGAGCGTTCCGCTGTACGATAATCCATGTGGGTTTGTCTTTTTTTGGCAAAGGGTTAAGATCCAAGAACAGCGAAACATATGTTTTTGTCTCATCCCTAACACCAGCTGCCACAAGGATCCAAGGTCAGAATCAGATCGGGACAGTGGAAGATAGAATAGTTCACTTCTTTTTTGGTTTTTTCTCTCTCCATTTTACCTGTCAGAGAGCTAAATTGTTTCCTTTCCTTCTCCAGAAGCACATCTAGGACTTCTTTGAGCCTGCCATGCCCAGATAGATAAGCCTGGTGACACCCCTTTGTTGCAAGGAAAGAAGCCCAGCTTGAGAGGGCAGCACTTCTGGGGAATACTGGAGAAGAAGTTGCAATATCAATTTGCTGATTGTGGATACTGATGAAGCAAGAGTTGCTCATTTCTAAGACTTGGGCATTATATAATGTTGATCGAAATATAAAAGAATAGATAGAACGAGGGGCAATGGATTCATGTGGTTCAATTGGAGTGACCTACAACATGGAGAGAGCAGATAGCAATACAAAGATTCTGCTATAGATCAAATGGTATAATAGAAATTAAAACCACACAAGTTGAGTTATTTTTTCTTTCAATGACTCATGCTCATCTCTTGAATGCAATCCAGGAAGAAGCCCATTCTTACAATTGAGAAAACACCTATTATTTATTAAAGGACTAAGACACTAAACTAGAAAACATGGGAAATATTAAAAAATTAGGAAATTTTAAACTAGGAAACTTGGAATTAGAAAACATTTAGGAAACCAACTTTAATAGGAAACCATTGACTCACAAAGGAAACCAAATTGTAAACTAGGAAACGTAAAATTAGAAAATCTTTGAAAAAAGAATGTGTTTATTCTTCAACCTCTTGAAAATCCTTCTGGAATACTTTTTCCTTATTAGACCTCTGTGCTTCCACATAATCTATATGGAAGAAACTTAGGATGCAAAATAGAAAATCTCAACCAAAAGTCAATTTTGATTAGGTTTTTTTTTTTTTATTTTATTATTATTTTTTTTTTATGGATTTAAATTCAAGATATATTTTCAACATATGATTACCGAAAGTTAAAAAAGAAGAAGAAGAAGAAGAAAATGAATTTATGACATTCATCTCCTAGTTTCTCCTGCACAAATTCATCGGTAGCAAGAAACCATTTGGACGAGACCCTGTTCAATTACGGCAGATCATTTTCATATCCAAAAAAATGTAGCACGAAGAACATGGAGACGTCTGGAGATGACACTACGATGATCATCTCGATCGCGAAAAGAAAAGGAAATGCTTCATAGTCAGATAGTCATTTATCAGAACCTGTAATAAACAGTCACATCCATATCATTGTAGCTCGATCATGATGCAGCCGATCGACCTTCCTCAGGAAATAACGGCCTTATCGTCTCAATCAATAGGAGCTGATTGGCGCCCGGATTGTTGTCGTGGAGGAATTTTCTTCCTCGGGGCCGAACTTCGCGGGTCTAACATTCAAGATGAGCGGTAACTAGCATCTGATAAAGCCGCCATCATGAAAAAAAAGACTGCAGATGGATATCAAATAGGAGCAAGTAAAACATACGTAACATGATAAAGACATCCAGGAACAGTTTGCATATGATAGTCATCGAGTGTTCCGGCATATTCTGCATTAATGTATGCGCGATGACCTTTCCAGGATATCGTTTCTTACCATGCTGTCCTTTTAATGCACGAACCTCTCGTTTGCGGAGTTTTGGGCCCTGGATGCCCGGTTTACCTTTCTTTGGCTCTGCTCTTCAAATGCTTTTGAAACTTCTTCTGCGTGTGCTTGGACGACAATGACCTGACTTTAGAACCAGAAAAGAAATACGAGATTGGCAAGTGCCTTTTGCCCATTCACAAAATAATGCCAAAGCTAGCGGATCTTGAAATTCAAAGTTAACACAAGACAAAAAAAATTATCATAAGAATCAATGAGAAATGATCAAGAGCACTGGAAATTTAGTTGATTTAGTCTGAGTGTTGATACTTGCAACCCATTGGGAGAGCCGGTCATAAAAAAAACTCTCTATCAATCCAAGAGTTACAAAGTTCGGAACAATTGTCTAAAAAATCATAAATTTATTGTACAACGATCAATTCAATTCTAAACATTTCCATTTGGTTAGTTTTTTTTTTTTTTTTTGGTGACCCAAGGAACTCGCGCACTGTACCAACATGGATAGCCCGAAAGGCTTGGGATAACAGGGGGTAAACCCTGGGGGCAACACATGCTAGCCACCACACACGTGCCATCGGGTAAGTCACCCTGTGACGCCCGAGAATCGAACTCCTCCCCTTGCGTTAGGGGGAGAAGCTCGCCGCCAGCGCCACCCGGGTGGGTGGTTCCATTTGTTAGTTTAATCCTAAATTTTTTGATAATTTGACAATTTTGTCATTCTGATTAATTTTGGTTTGAGAAAACTAATGTGAACGGTTTTTGCAATTTTTTTCTTCTTTTTCCTATTTCCCTCCGTCAATTGCTAAGTATCACTGATGGCCAACGGTGGGGAAAAGTGCCAAAAAAGTCTTAAACTTTTTGTATTTGTGCCAATTTAGTCATAAATCTTTTTTTGATGCCAATTAAGTCCTAAACCTTTTTATGTTGTGCAAATTTAGTCCTTTCCGGCCAATTTTGGCCGAATTTTGTTGATTGGACGTCGGCCAGCTGACGTGACCTGCTCGGTGCCGACGTGGACAACTTTTAATAATATTTTAATATTTTTGAATTTCTTTTTCCTTTTTTTTCTTCTCCTCTTCTTCCTCTAGCCGGCGAGGTCGAGGTCGACCTTGTCAGCCACCTTGCCAATGGCTACGAGGGCGGCCTTGCGCTGGGCGGTGAGGCTTGCCCTCGCCGGATCTGGCGAGGGTCGAGCCTCGCCAATGGCCGGCGAGGGCGAGCCTCGCCCATGGCTCAGGGTTTGGTGAGGACAGTAAGGCAACGATGTCGGGGGGGTGGAGGCGACTGCAGGGAGCGACAGTTGCGACGGGATAGTGATGGCGGGTCCTTAGCTTTTTAGATCTGGTCCTCTATCCTCCATATCTGACCCTTTCCCTTCTCTCCCTAGGTTCGCTCGCCTCGCCGGCCATGGGCGAGGCTCGACCCTCGCCAAATCCGATGAGGGCGAGCCTCGCTGCCCAAGCCTCAAGGGTGGCCTCGTGCCGAGCAGGCGAGGCTCACCCTTGCCGGATCTGGCGAGGTCAAGCCTCATCGGCCATGGGCGAACCTCGCCGCCAAGCGCAAGGCCGCCCACGCGGCCATTAGCTAGGTGGCCAGCAAGGTTGACCTCGACCTCGCCGACCGTCGCCTTTGGCCGGTCGCCGAGGTCCTGTGGATCGGCTGGAGGAAAAAGAGAAAAAGAAAAAGAAAAAAGAAAAAAAATTAAAAAAATATTAAAAAAATATTAAAAAAATATTAAAATATTATTACAAGTTGTCCACATCAGTGCCGATCAAGTCACATCAGTCGGCCGACGTCCAGTTAGCAAAATCCGGTCAAAATTAGCCGGACAAGACTAAATTGGCATAACGCAAAATGGTTTAGGACTTAATTGGCACCAAAAAATGTATATGACTAAATTGGCACAAATGCAAAAGGTTTAGGACTTTTTTGGCACTTTTCCCGCCAACGGTGGTTGTTAGCCACAAGGTAGGGCCAACAAGGTTTGGGACACCCTCGCTAGCCATAGTCCTCACCAGATTTGGGTAAGGAGTGGCTGGTGAGGGTGGCCCTCTTGCCTGATGGCCGGCAACCAATGGAACGAATAAAAAAAATTGAACGAAAAGAAAATAAAATTTTCATAAAGTAGAAAAAAAAAATTTGTAAAAATCATCTATCTTAACATCGGTCATACCATGTAGGACTACTAGTACTAATTGGATCGTCATGTTAGCAATTTTAAGCCAAAATTGGTTTGAATGATTAAATTGGCAAATCGTCAAAAAGTTTAAGACTATATTAATTAAATTTAAAAATTTAGAATTTAATTGGCCGCATTCTAGTAAGTTTATAACTTTTTGGACAACTTTTCTTATAGAGTCACAATCAATCACTCAAGCTCTCGTGTGTCTCCAATATTCCAATATACGAATCCTCATAAGCCTAGTAATTATCACACCAAGTTTCGCAAGAAGCTAAGAAAAAAAACCTCCACCGTGTTCGTGTTCTAAAAAGAAGGTCAGATTCAGACTTTTAAACCCGAGTTCGCGTCCATACGACTACCGAGCGACCGCTGGATGACCAGTAGCGAAATTAGTAGGCTAGGTGCCGCTCAGGGCGGGCAACTCGGCCGCAAGCTGGCCGACCACCTGGCCCATGCCTAGTAAATTTCAGCTACTAGGCTTAACCCGACCGGCATCCCTGGCCTTTTGGTCTATGTGCCGAGTCCCTTCTTTTATTGCGCCACGAACGCCTTCAAACTTGTCATGGACCTAACTCAATCTTCAGGCTCTGATGTAAACTCCAACTCAAAAGAATTTGAGCCACAAGCTCAACAGGCCGGATGGTTAGGTTCAGATCATGTCCGGTTAATTCAGTTAATTGAACAGTGAAAGCAGTTTCCTTCCTGTTCCAACCAACCCTGTCCCGCTCATTTTTGTCCTGATGATCTTCATGGACGATACTAGGCAAGCGTTTTGCGGCTAGATTGCATGGCTTGTCCTTTCCAGGAGCTTCAGTCCAAGCCCCCCTCAATGATCAGATCCATCCAGTGGTCCAAGCACTCATGCGAGACCACTACTTGCTAACAAAATCACAGAAAATTTTCTCCATCGACAATATGGGCGAATGCAAGAGATTTCGATTGGAAATGGAGTAAATCTGCAATGCAATTTATGCAATGGATTTCGCCAAAGCTCAGCTCATTATGCATTAGGAATTCAAGTTGAATGACTTCATCAAAAGTTATCTCAGGTGTCAGGAAATTGAAGTTCGGCAGAACTCAAAAGTATGGTAACCGGAAGGGTAATTTTTTTTCCGGATTGCATCTTAAGCATGTGAAACAATCACTCTGCAGAGCGTATGAGAAAGCAAGTAAAACGAACAGATGAATTTTGCAAATGTGAAAGCAGCAGCCCATATTCCTATAAACATACCAAAGTCCTTGATTGTATTTCTCAATCCGATATCAAAATCCTATTAGGACAGGCTGCACCATCATCGTTCTCTATTTTACACAGAATTGTCAGGCGTCACAGCATCAGTGGCTCATCGTGGAATACGATATCGGTCGACAAATATAACAAGATTCTTAAAATGTCCTAGAATAGCACTAAATGAAGTTCACACGTTCTGATTCTGGTGGGTGTCTGGAGACCGTACGATTGGCCAACTTCTCAGCAAAATGAGCTTCTCAAAATGGATCAGGTGCTTGCGGACATGGTGCACATGGAAAGTATATAAAGATCCCGATAGGGTGGTAAACAGAAATGATAACAAAATCAACTTCCAGAAATCCTGATGCAGTAGCCACAAATCAATATTCAGTTAGATTGTAAATCAAAAGTTCGACCAACTTTAGATAATTAGCACACATGATACAAGTAACATATTATCCATACTGCCATAGGAAGTAGAAGCAATGGTGATCACCTGTGGATTTGAGATGATTATTCCCATACCATAAGCCATCATATACAAGGTGGACTGAAGTGAACTTTGGGCACCTCCAACAATGCAACGATCAGATTCTGGAACCTTATCCTGCCAAAAACAAGAAAAGGGCCAGAACAGAAAGCGATATTTCAGGTATGAGAATTTGTGAACCTCTGCAAGAAACTGTTTTTGTGTAGAACGGGATCAAAGTATCCCACCAAAAGTTAAAGCTAGTAAATGTGAATGAAACCATTTGAAGAACGCACAGGGAGCTGAAGAATGAGGAAGAAGATGAACAAGGAATAAACCCATAAGACGATATACTCAATGGCGAGTGAAGATAACGAGTTGTGGGTTTGATACCAGTTAAAAGGATCCAAGCCAAAAGCTTAAACAAGTAGGTGAAAGAGATCAAGCTAAACCTCAACCACAGATACGTCAAGAATGCTTGTGAGATGTCTAGGCAATGAGCGACTGGTGCTATTCTTTTGAGTTATAATTGAAACGGAAGTAGATAACCTGCATCTGTTGAATGACGGCTAAATCGAACATCCACAATCCCAGTCGAGATGCCGCCACTCCTCCCATCAGCATATAGGCAGCTATTATGCTGTTTTGGACCCATATTGACCCAACACATAGAAGCAGGAAGTCCACTGCAATAGTTTCCCGTAATGCAGAGTTCAGTTGTTTTTCACTAATCAGTATACCCAAAAAAGTCCCATACAAGTTGGTACTCGAAAAATATACCAGGGACCAGCTGGACAAGAGCCCAGTTCGGAGCGTGGAAATATGAGAATGTAAGGCTGGATAAACCAGAGTGGCAGCAACACCGATTGTTGCGCTTATTCCGCGCGCTATTCCGATGACAAATGCAGGTATACCTTCCCACTCTAATGTAGCCGTCATCAAACTTCCGAAGCTGTAAATCCATACAACAATCCTCAAATTGTCAGTGCATTCGAATCAGAGCAAGCAAGACTCGAGACTGCCAAAATTTTGCACAGTTCCCGATGATGCAGCAGTGCAATAGTAACTGTCTAGCAGATAATACCAGAAACAACATAACAATTAAGATGACCTTAGTTTTTGATGCATATGTAAGTTTCCACCTAATAACATATCACGAACTTCGATTGATCACCCCGTTTTTTACCCTTTTAGACGAAAGCTAAACGTCAATAGAAGTGGATTATAGGTAAGTCTTGTAAACTGATGTGAAAGAAATGAACTTTGAGGGTCCATCAGTCTCCAGTGTGTTACCTGAGAACTGTAAAATACAACAAAGCGAGCGCGATTCCAGGAAGCACAACTTCTTGCTCAAATTACACTCTCCAAGCACTTACTAGGGGCAGATTTGCAATTTTCTCACCAAGACTTCTCTTTTGGCTTTTTTCTGCATTTGCTGGATGTTCATCATCTGGAACAGACAAGCTCTCTGTCAGTTCAGCAGGAAAAGGTTTCCGGGTTCTTTGTTGGTTTCGCTCAGCTAAAGCAGGAATCCCCTGATATACTGACATGAAAAACCAGTACTCCAGCCAAACACTGATGGTGCTCAAAACCGCCAAAGTCATAGCAGCTGCTTTTAGTGAACCAAAGCTAATTATGAAGCCTGATGCGACAGGGGCAAACAACTTGCAGATCAGATCAATCCGTCTTATAACTGAATTCATCCGAGTAAGGAGTGTAGGGGCTTGGCCTTCTGACATTACCACCACCCTGCATTTAGAGGCACATTAAAAGCAAATTTGAAAAGGAAAAAAAAAAAAAAAGAGAGAGAACAGTATGCCTTTGGGATGCCAGTATTCAAGCTCAATACTATTACCATTCTCTTTCAATCAAAGATTGTTCCAGCAAGAGTGGAAAGCACGCCAACAGCTCCAGAAACATTGGTCAAAAGGACAATCAAGACAAAAGCTTGAACACTTGTGGACTTCAAATCTGGGTAGGCTAGCAAACCAAGAACTGTGCCTCCAGCAACTATGAACGAAAAGTTCTGTGTCATGAGCCAAAGCTGGAGAACCTGCAACAAATATTTGCCCCTTCATGAATGTAAAATCGCACAGTTATCATATTTAAATAAACTGGTATACTGTAAAATTCAGAGCTAAAGTCCCGTTCAATGTTTTCTTAGGTGCCGTAGTACATGAAGAATTGTAAGTCCATCAGACCTTGACATAACTCAGTCTATCCACCTACTTCCCGATTATCGGGCCGAACAAGGCAGTGGAGGCATTTTCCACCACTCCATAGACAGCGGCCAACAGTAAAGAGTCTGGCCAAATGTTGATCATGTATAAGGCCACAGAGAAATCCCACATCCTGCAAGACAAGCAGGCATGAAAGATACTTGATTTCCAAATGGAGAGGGTATCAAGAGAGAAGATAATCTGAGAACAAAGCCGTTAGTTTATTGAGAATTGCCACACTTATATGGTCAATTCAAGTAAAAGACTGACATGAAATTTAATTGGCCATGGGACCAATTTTCCTAGAACGGCATAAGACAGAGTTTTCACTGTTCATTGATGAACTGGGGCAAATTGATGTTTCCACTAGCAATCATGTACCAGTTATGAATCGATGTAAAAACAAGAGATGTTATCCTGTGACAAAGGAAGCTAGATGTTCTCTTCATCATTCTTCCTATCACTGTTTACCAAAGTTCAGGATTTGTACCAAGAATTGGTAATTTTTTGTTGGAAGAAGAATTATACATCCCATCAACACTTACTACAACTAGGACAACAAACTTGGGGAGTAACCTCTGGTTTGGTGACTAGAAAGCATTTCTTTGGTTGAAGTGATTAGGCTACATAGTCTAAACAGCAAAACCTTCAATCAAATCCAAAAACTTTGATGTTCCAGTGACATATTATATCAGGCACAGATGAGAAGGATGGATATGTGAAGACACCAATTGGGACGATTTGAAATGATGGAAAGGTTTTGTTATATTCAAAATAGGAATGATACAGAGAGTACGCAAACATGCTCGTATAAATGACAGAGAAAAGCAAATCATCATATCCTGAGGAGATCATACTCAGAACAGCAACCGGACTTTTAGGAGAGTTGAACCAAAGTAAATAGCACAGAACCTGGCACCCCATCTGGCCAGGAAGTGGCCCGAGTACAAATATTTGGTGAGGTGCGATGGGAAAGAAGGCTGTGGAGAAGACGTTTCATGGTCGAGGAGCGGCTCCCTCATCATCTCTATGGTAGGTTAAGTAAATTCTTGAATCTTAGCAAGCAACTCCTCCTCCTCTTCTTCTTCTTCTGCTTCTTCTTCGTTGTTGCAATGAAATCAGAACTGATTGAATAAAATAGCTGAAGCGTTTATCTTAACTTTTACAGGCGCGTGAATATGATGATAACTAGACCCGTTAAATAGGTGGGTCGGGTCGGGTCAGGTTTGGATCGGGTCAAAAATGGGTCGACCCATATTCATGTAGTGTAAATTAAGTGACTTATACCCGACCCGACCCGACCGTATTGTTAAAACCTATTAATATTCTAAGAAAACCTACTTTTATTATATGCTAATTAGATTAAAACTTCAAATTGAATTTAAAATAGTATATAAAATAAAAAAAAATTAAAAACCTATAAATTGAAATATTTATAAAAAAATTAGACTATGCATACGCTTCTCTTATTTGAAGTGAACATACCATTGAATAACTAAAAAATTTTACATGAATTTTTTTTTACTAAACCTAAACAAGCTCATTTTTATGATTTTTTTTTTTGTAAAAAAAGATTGTTAAAACATTTTATGCAATACAAATTTTTTTTTAACAATTTTTATGCAATACAAATTTAATGGAAATTTTTTATAATTATTTTTAAAATATTTTTTAAATCGATCTTTTTTTTATTTTTTAAATATAAAATTTTAATTATTTTAATTATTTTTTAAAATATAATTTTTATAATTTTATTTTTAAAATGCAATTTGTAATTTTTAATAATTATTTTTTCATTTTCTCTTTTCTCTTTTCTTTTTCTTCTTCTTCTTCTTCTTCTTCCGCCGGTTGTCGTTTGACAAGGCCGAGGCCCCGCCCGATGTCGGCGAGCTTGAGTCTCGCCGGATTCGGCAAGCTCGAGTCTCACTAAATCCGGGCGAGGCTCGAGCCTCGCTAGTCGTTGGCGACATGCCAGCAAGCTCGAGCCTCGCCTCGGCCTCGTCGCCGGCCGATGGCTAAGGAAGGAAGAAAAAGAAAGAAAAAGAAAAAAAAAAACAAATTGAAATATGAAATATAATTATAATTTCAATTTTTTTTATAATTTTTTTATAAAATTAAAAAAGCCATGGGTTTAAAGTGGGTTTCTTAATAACCCATTTAGATCCATTTCTTTTTGTGTTTTACTTTCTCAAACTCATTTTTAACCTATATTTAACTTTTATTTGACTCATATATGACCCATTTAACTAAAAAAAAAACTAAAAATGGGTCATAGTATGGGTTTATGACCCATTTTGCTAGCTCTAATAACTGGTGTAGGTTGTCTCTCCAAGCCTTTACAACCAGTGTAGGTGTCAACTGATTTTGTCCTTTCCTAGTAAGGAAGACAGAACCCTAGAAAAGTCTTTTTTTTTTGGTCAAAAATAGATTAGTCAATTAAAGAGTTGGTTTTTTTGAAAGGGTCATTTAGGTTACATCCATGGATATGTAATTGTAAAAACTAAGATCGTGTTTGGTCATATGAATTTCATTTGTAGATACGATATGATTGAATAAGATAAGATATGAAATTTAAGAATTTTACTATATCATCTCTACTATTTAGTGAATCGCAATAATAAAACTGGATATTTGCTTATCCCATCATGTCCATTGTTTAGTAAATCACAGTAATAAAATCGGATATTTATATATCCCAACATGTCCATTATTTGGTAAAAATGACATATTTATATAAATGAATCTAAAAATTACATAAACAGAGACAATAAGAATTCATTACGATTCTCTTGCCTTTTCCATTTATATTTGCTCCCTCTTTTCTTCTTTAATTTTTTTGCCCCTTCCATTATTCTCAAATAAAATTTAATTAAATAATATAACTATAATAATATACCTAACATATGTAATAAATATAAATACTAAATATATATTGCATTTGTATTAAAAAATAGAAAGACATTCAAATACATAAACAAGATAGGAATAAATAAAAACGAAATTATTGTTATTTTATTATTACTTTGAATTTTTTTATAGTCAAATATTATTTTAATTATTAATATAAAAATTCGTTATTCAAGAAAGGTAACTTTTGTATTATGGATATTCAAAGTCCTATTCATTTTTATCTCACTTCTCATATGATATAATTTTTATCCGAACTATATAATTATTATATCGGACTTTATTCTATTTTGGGTAGAAACCAAATATAAGGTAAGATAAATGTTATCTCGACTAAACGTAACCGGCAGAAATGCGAACCAGACCACCCCCGCGCCCGAAGTCTCCCCTAGTGAGCTGTCGGTAGGCTATTGGCCAGCACCCTTGTGTCCCGGTGCACTCGGCCGTACTCGATCCAGCGCGCGCACGAATAGTGAAAATCGAGCTGTCGTAGGACACTTTCCTCATTTCTGCAGCCGAAGAAACAGCTCTCGAACTTCTTCCTTCTTCTTCCTCCTTTTGCAGAAGTGTGTCGCGCATACCTTAACGCGTTCGAGGATTCGGATTCCCGCACGATGTCGGGCGTAGAAGACGGCCAAAGCACGCCCCGTCGGCGGCAACCACGGACTTCGAGAGCCCGATCCCTCCGCCTCTGGCTGCGGGGGCGGGGTCGCGGATGGGGGTGCCAATGATTGTGAGGCGGTGGAGGAGGGACGATATGATCCGGAAGGGCTCCCTGGTGCTCCGGGGGCTGGCCCTGCTGTTCTCGCTGCTCGACTTCATCATCATGGCGAGCAACAAGCACGGCGACTGGAAGGACTTCGATAGATATGAGGAATTCAGGTCCAACTTTGACGTCTCTCTCCATGTCTCTCTTTCTGTCGCTCTCGCTCTCTCTCTTTCGATTGATTTGCGGATGCGGGTTGTGGGTGTTTTGTTGAAAGTTTTGGTTTTTAGAAGTGCCCATCAATTCTTAACTTGGCGATAATTGTTTTCGGGTGTAGGATAATAGCTTGTAGAAATTTTAGCGGTTTGAATGATGGATTGAAAGGAATTCGGGACTGCGCCGAAAGAAATCAAAGAGGATAAAGGAAGAGAAAAATATCGAGACCGAAGACGTAGAACTTTGGGAATTTTGTGTATATTGTCTTCAATGAATAATTTGATGTACAACTTCTAGTAGTTATAATACAAGATGTATGTAATGAATGGAAGTTAGAGATTCTATGAATCAATCTAATCTAGATCTAATCTTTAATTGATTTGTACAGAATCGTAATCGGATCAAATCCTCTATCAAATATCACGAGCTACGCCGCATATCTTCTAACACTCCCTCTCAAACTGGTGGCTTGTAGATATCTAAGACGCATAACTTGCTCAATAGATATGCGTGTTGTCTTTCCAAAATGTCCGCTGGCTGCTTTGTTGTTCCAATTCCTATTGTTTCAATTACTCCAAGAATTTTGTCTCGTGTAAAATGACGATTCACTTCTATATGCTTGGTTCTCTTGTGCACTATAGGATTTGTTGCAAGTTTGAGAGCCACATCATTATCGCAGAATAGCTTTGTTGCCCCTTGTACTTGTACTCTGAGATCTTTAAGAAGACCTCGTATCCACACTATTTGACAGGTAGTTTTGGCCATGGCTCGATATTCTGCTTCAGCTGAAGATAGAGACACAATTGGTTGCTTCTTGGTCTTCCATGAGAGTAATGATTCTCCCAATATAATGCAATATCCAATAACAGATCTTCAACTCTTGGGAGAAGTAGCATAATCTGCATCACAATACGCTGTCATTTCCATGTTGCATTTTATGGATAGGAGTATCCCAAGTCCTGGACACTTCTTTAGATATTTGACAACCTTCAAGGCAACATTCATATGTGATTGCTTCGGACTATGCATGAATTGGCTAAGTGTTTGTACCGCATAAGAAATGTCGGGTCTGGTCATCGTTGGATATATACGTTTTCCGACGAGCCTTTGATAGCTTGAAGGATCTTCTAGTGTGGAATCATCATCCTGAAGCATTCCTTTGTCATAATCTGCGGTAGTCAACTTAGTGTTCTGTTCAATGGGAATAACGGCTGGCTTGTATCCTAATAGACTTGCTTCTGATATAATCTCCTATATAAATTTCTACTAATTGAGGGAAATCCTTTGGTCAGATCGAGCAATTTCAATACCAAGAAAATACTTAAGTGCTCCTAAGTCCTTAATATGGAAGGTGGCATGCAAATATTCCTTAAAGCTTTCTATGGCAGCTTTATCATTTCCCATAATAAGGATGTCATCGAGATGTATCATCAAATAAATAAATGACATACCTTTAGTCCGCGTGAATAAAGCATAATCATGTTTGGACTGTTTGAAGCCTACTGTTGCAGGAGCACTTGCAAATTTTGTGTACCACTGCTTGGAAGCTTATTTCAACCCATAAAGGGATTTATGGAGGCGACAAACTTTATTCTCCCCTTATCTCCGTAAGCCCTAGGAATATCTATATAGATTTCTTCGTCCAAGTCATCATGAAGAAAGGCATTATGCACGTCCATTTGATGTAGAGGTTAATCGTGAATAGCAACAACTGTCAAGAATGATCGGACTAGGACATCTTTAGTTACAGGAGAGAATGTCTCGTGATAGTCAAATCATTCTTGCTGAGTGAATCCTTTGGCCATCAATCGTGCCTTGTATCTTTCAATGGAGCGATCAGCACGATATTTAATTTTGTAAACCCATTTGTAGCCAATTAGTTTACGATTTGGTGGCAGCGAAACTAAATCCAGGTCTTATTATCAATCAATGCATGTAATTTTGCTTCCATGGTCTTTTGCCATCATGGATCAGCAGATGCCTCATCATAGCTAGATGGTTCCCTATCTTTTGACAAGCAACTAACATAACATCTATGTTCCAGTGATAGTTTATGAAAGGAAACATAGGATGAGATTGGATATTTGATACCTAGTGAATTGAGAGTGGCACACACATAATCCTTTGTCCAGGTTAGAGGTCGTGTCGCCCGACCATAACGTCTTGGAGGATCAGCTTTCGGAGGGGAAGATGTTGTCTCTTTGGATGACGTTAGTAAAATATCCTGGATTTCTTCATCAGCAGAAGAATCTTCCATTGAATTCCTTAGAATATTCTCTAAATTTGGATTCTCATCCGAAATAGGTGTTGTTGCTGGAATACTCATGGGCATAGAATGAGCATTGGTTGGTGTTGCTAATGGTATATAATCAAGATCTTGATATGTTGCCTCATCATATAAAGAAGTACGAGGAATAGTGATTATACCTGAATCTTCATGTGGTGATATATGTTCATTGAATGGAAAAACATTTTCG
Source organism: Eucalyptus caleyi (assembly GCA_014182885.2). Taxonomy (NCBI): domain Eukaryota; kingdom Viridiplantae; phylum Streptophyta; class Magnoliopsida; order Myrtales; family Myrtaceae; genus Eucalyptus; species Eucalyptus caleyi. The sequence continues at coordinate 12,891,321 of CM024466.2, read as the reverse complement.
TAAAAGATAACATCTCTACTTATCAAGAATTCCTTTGTAGATAGCTCAAGAACACGATACCCCTTCTGTAGATTGGGTTATCCCATGAATACACAACGTCGAGCACGAGGACTCATCTTGTCCCGAGGGCCCACTATGGCGACATAACATAAACATCCAAAAACTTTGAGATGTTTCAGCTCCGGCTTCTTCCCAAATAGTAGTTCAAAAGGTGTTCGCCCATTAAGTATCCGAGTAGGCATGCGGTTGATTAAATAAGCCGCTATAATAACACAATCTCCCCAATATTCCTCTGGGATTGATGCTTGGAATTTCAGGGCTCGAGTGACTTCCAAAAGGTGGCAATGTTTACGCTCGACTACTCCATTCTGTTGTGGTTTATAGACACAAGAGCTTTCATGTTGGATCCCATGAGATGAAAATAATGAAAAGCAATCATGGTTGAAGAATTCCCTTTCCGTTATCAATACGGATTTGCTGAATGGATTTTCCGAATTGATTTTTGGAAAGTGCAATGAATGTTTTTAAATGAGAATAAACTTGGCTTTTGGATTGCATAAAAAAAAATCCATGTTGCACGAAAATAATCATCTACTATTGTAAGGAAATAACGAGACCCATCATGATTTATCGTATGGTAAGTCCCCCAAACATCAACATGAATTAACGAGAAAATTTCACTAGCACGAGTGCTTCTAGAGGGAAAATGGGTATGCGAACTGTTTCACAAGAGGATATATGGAACATTGAGGACAAGGAAAGGAGGCACTGTGACCCATTCTCAAGTGCATAATGAAGTTATTATCATTGGTAGTCAAATTACACAATGATGGTTTATTGAAAGAAGTGCAAGATAAATTGAAATTACTTGGAAAATTTGTCTAGAAAAATAGTTCTTCAAAAAGACTACCCAAGCCCATCAATCTGCTAGTCGAAAGGGCCTGAAAGAAACATGTGTCAGCATCAAAGAATACCCAACATGAAAAACTCCCTCCTTTGTTGGAAGTATCCAACTTTTACAATGCCTGCATCAGCTGTTGATATTGACCATATAAGATAGGTTGGTCAACATTCTGGCCTCTAGGTCCAGTGACTTGTTAAGCTGGGAATTTTTTTCTCTTTTTCTCTAGGCTTTCAATGTAATTTCCAACAGCTGTCAATCATATGGTTAGAACGTTTGCAATAATTGCAAAACATTTTACCCTTTCCTTTAAAATTTGGTCTAGAATTCTTTGATGACGTGGCGAAGATTTGACCACCCATTCCTTTAGTTGTGGACTCATATCCATCGTACGATCCATCTGTGATCTCGGACTCGTGCAAGCCATCCGATCCTCACGCCCGATCTAGATCGTTAGATCCTCGCGCCCGATCTTGGCCGTTCATTCCATCCCTTTTAAGGGATCTCATTTTTGCTCCCCCGAACCCTAGTGTGCCCCTCTTTTCTTTCTCTCAGATTAAGGTTTTGGCGGAACCATCGTGCCGTTTTCCGCGGGCTATGAGGGTGATACTGTCGCTGCTCCTCCCGTGTTCCGGCGATGCCAGTCATTGGCTCTTCTCCTGTACAGCCACCTGGAAAATTTGTCCGATTGGAGGTAAATATAGCAGATACGAAAATCTTTAAATAAGAAAAAGTAAATGAGAAGACAGAAAATGAAGGGCACGTTTAACATACAATCTTTGTACTTTTGGAGGAACTACATAAGGTAGCTGTCCTCCAAGATTGTTATTGCTGAGATCTCTGTGAAAAAACAAAAAGTTAAGAAACATTTTGTTGAATAACCAATTTAGGCAGAGCAAATTACGTCATCCATCTTACAGATTTGTCACTGATGTTAGGCTTTGAAGCTTGTAACCAATTGACGACCCAGAGAGGCCAAGACCCGGTAATTTACTGACAAAAGATGATGACAGAGCACATATTAGAGATCAGAAATTGTATAGAGATAGCTAAAGATGAATCAAGGTCAACATTAGAATATCACATTTCAGTGACCCTGGAGCTCGAGCAAGTGATTCCTTTCCAAGACTGTCCACATGGATCACCACCGCTGCTACTCCATTGAGTCAGTTGAGAAGGTTGGTTTAGAAAGCTATACATATCCTGTAAAGTAGCAGCTGTGCATCGGACAAACACAAGCAGAAAAATTAAGTGGTGTAAGATCGAACTAGAATATGAAATGAATTGATTAGTAAATTAGTTGCTGTCAAACTGAGAATCTCTCAGACATGCTTCGATTTAGCAATGGAAAGTCAATCATAAAGCCTGACCTGCTGTCAATAAAAATTATGAATTCTAGGAAACATAGTCAAAATCATTCGATAGGTAAAACAGCATTTCTGAAGCTAACAAGATGGAGCATGAGAAATTGCCTATTACACTTCTAGTCTGTTTCTCTTCCATAAATTAAATTCTTTGCTAATTCACTTATTTGCTTCACTTAATGTTTATTACACTGCAGCAACAGTCTCAATCAACATAAAATCTCATCAAACCGTAGATGATGATGTACAATGTTGAACCTTTCGGCACAAACTGCTAGTCTTAGCCAAACCATTAGCAGGACTCAATACAAATTCTGAATGGTCTTAAAACCTATATTTTCAAATCATCACTCCTTATCCTTAAAGAATAACCAAATTCTATATCTTTCATTGTCTGATACTGGCCACAAGCTCCATTTAAGTATCAACCAAGCAAACTCCCACCTGAGTTTGAAATTCAGCGAATTTGAAATTTATAGCTATAGCAGTAAATATGAGTTTGAAGGACCAACCAGGCTTTGACGAACATACAATAAGCTTCCTTCTTCCCGTTAAGTAATCTTCACAAGTTTCAAGATTAGGTCACTGGTAAACTAAATAACCAACGGCAACAACAACAAATTAGCTGCTCTGCAATGAATGGAGCTAAGGATGGATTTCAGTTGCACTCTGGTCGACACATCTATCTACGTGAAACAGTCTTATCTGTTGCTAATGTGAAGGAAACTAGAAAAAGCTGAATGGAAGAAGTCAGGATTTCACCATGAATATCAGTATAAAAATAAGGACCTTACCAAAGAAAAAAACACGATTTATTACTCCCATCAGATAGTGTGGTCTCACAAATTCCAGAGTCACTTTTACAATAGAGAGATGCTCTCATTTGAAGTCTTACAGGGCACCGACAAACATCCCTGAACAAGACAGCAGATAATCAGGTGCGTTACATCGCCATTATTTACAATTCGTTTTTTTCTTGTAGCTGATTTTGTACACAAGTCAAGATGCAGTTGTGCTAACAGAGCATAATAATGTACAAGTAGCAAATTTGCAGAAGCTGAAGAGTGACCGCTGTCCATATCAGAGACGATTTAAGAGGAAACACTCCATGTTGCCTGCAAAAGAAACAAGGGAATGAACCATGGGAAGAAATGGTATCACAATAAACGCGAGGGGAAACAAAGAGAAACAAGAAACCAGGATAAAAGACAAATGATGATCATCAAAGTACTCAATGCATTGGCAAATACGACATCCCCTTCTTTTTGGCTAAACAGGAGGTTAGAATAATTGGTAAATAGATGGAAAAGAAATTCCTTTGCGGTTGTGATAAGTGAAACTACTGCAAGTACAAGCAAATCATATAAATGAACTTTAATTTATACAAGGCCTCCACACCAAGGATTAGCACAAGAACTACAGCTGGATCACCGAAAGCCAATGTAATTACATGCTTCAGTTGGAGAAGGCAAAATCTTAAGTTGAAGAATTAAACTCAGCAATCAGCACTAATAGTGCTTATACTTCTCAATTCTAAAGAAACTCCATTAATTTCCCACGAAATGGATTTGGCAGCCAGTACTTGTAAAATCGGTTTTTCACACGCATCCAACCACTATAAAGTCGCTGCAGCTTAAATGCTAAACTGTTATGAGATCTCGAAATATAAGCGATGCAACTGTTCCGGTAAGAGGAAGACATACATATATATGTCTATATATACATATACATATATCAAAGGACAAAAAGGATGCATCGCACTGAAGCCACAACAAATTGGGAGATGATCTATTTGCTGAAAACAAAGCCACTATGCAGTCCTCTTCCTAGGCTTTCACTTAAAGTTCATGCACCTTTTAGATCTTGAACCTCATTAAATAGCCTCCTATTTTCTGCAAGAACTTGGTGATAGTTCTCTGCTGCGTCAGCTAATGCTTCAACCTGTAATCCTGCAAGAAAAGATTTGAGTGGATTTTTGAAATCGTTCCATAAATTAAAAGATTTGCATTGATGGATAGAAAAATTCTAAGTCATGGCTTTCCTTCTCTTTAGTCAATCTAGCTAAGTCTTCCTCTTCAAGCTTCCTCTTCTCTTCAATCTTCTCTTCCATGTTGATCTTCTCAGCCTGCATGATGAGAGCACCACTAAATTAAGAGATGAATGGAACTGCTTTTCAGTTCACGTACTCCAAAAATTACAGATATCGAGACTAACGTGTTAGGATATCTTCTGAATATGTCTTTAATAACTATAATGGCTTCTTGAACCACAAAATTGACTTTAATCTTAATCAGCACCAGCAAAACACTGATGCATCGCTTTGCTACTCTCTCTAACTTGATTGCACAGCGACCAATAGCACAGATTGCCTTTCTAACAAAATCGACATCTACTTCTGTAGCATACTCCTTGAATTCCAGCAGAACCTGCAGCATTTAGTTAATAAGACAACATAAAATTAACCATTTTGAGTAAACAAGCAAATTCAACAGGTTAAATGCTCTTCAGTTTCCATGCCTGGTCAATATTTCAGGAACTCACCAAGCTTTATCATGGTTTCTAACTTCTCCATCAGCACCTTCACTTGGCCCACATAAGACCTACTGCTCCTGAAACATAAAAAAGATATACAATACAGTTATATTTGGTTCATACTATCTCTTGAAAGCTGAAATAAAAGTTATACTTTACTTTTCAATGCAAGGCATTCTCCCAGTGATAAACTCTATTTACTGGCGATAATCTCCCCATTAAGACCATCCATATCTATAAAAAGAAGAAGAAGAAGAGATTAAATAAAATATTTACTTATAGATATACAAAAAGAATTACAATATATAAAGATATAAACAATGTCACTTAGCCAACTCAAATTTTTTTGCATTCTCGATGCACTCCTCAACATCAATCGGTACATGAACAACTCATAACCAATCTCGAGTGCAAATCAAAGCTTCAACTCTTTTAGGAGTTAAAGAACTTCAAAAACCATCAAGCACATGACCCAATGTACTAAAAGTTGACTCGGAAGCAACGGTAGTTACGAGAATGGACAAAATATCTCGAGCCATCAAAGAAAGGATCTTATATTTTGAGCCATTAGTCTTCCACCACATCAAAAGGTTAAGATCAAGATTCTTTTCATTTTTCTCTTGAAGATATTGATCAAGCTCGGACTTGTTGTCATCACACCCTTATTCATTCGAGTATAAAAATATTTTCTTCCAAGTTTGTCCGTCATACTTCTTTATTCCTTCACTACCACCCGAATTGACATTGGAAGCACTACTACTTGCACTTGAACTATGTCCACTAAAATTTCGATCACTTGAAATAAGAGAAGATTACTCATAAAATTCATACAAACACTCCAATGCATCCTTCACCGTGTAATGCATCTCTTTAACTTTCAATTTATCATCATAAATTTGTTCATACAAGAAAGTCACATAATTCAACTTAGCTCTAGGATCTAACACAACCGCAATCAAGACCATCATATTCACTTTATCCAAGCTTCCATAATATTTATCAAATTTTTCTTTTATTTTCACACCCATATCATGAAGCCTAGGATCTAAAGCATTGACCGTATCTTTCAAATATCTATACAAAAGAGCGATTCCTTCAAAATAATCATTTAAAGTAACATATGAACTCCCGACATCCGATTGGTGGCATCATAGAATACTTTTAGAAAATATGAAATAATAATAACATTTTCCTAATCATCATCTCTAGGAGTTTCATGATTCAGCTCACTTGCAAATGATAAATTGTCGTCTTCCATTCTTTGGAAAGCTTTTCTGAAATTGATGGCGGTGTCTAACATGAGATAAGTGGAATTCCATCTAGTGGCAACGTCAAGAACTACCGAACCTTTATAAGTGATATTTTCACTCTTAATGCACGACTGAAATGCATTGGCTCTTGCAGGAGAACTCTTTACATACCTAACCACATTCCGAACACGTGCAATGGAGTCACGTACCATAGTCAAGCCATCTTTCACAATCAAATTCAATATATGAGCTGTGCACCTCATGTGCAAAACACTACCATCAAATATCAACGACTTTTCTTTGGAATTTATCCCTCAAATAGTTAATTGCAACATCATTCGAGTTAGTAATAGTGATTGTGGAGACCTTTTTTTTTTTTTTTTTTTTCAATTCCCTACTCTTGAATGCATTTCTCCACCATTTTCTCAATCTCCCTACCCCTGTGACTATGCATCACCATAGAGTTGATGATTCTTTTATGCAACTTCCAATTTTCATCAATAAAATGTGCAATAAGACATAAATAATTCAGATTTTGAATGGAGCTCCATGTATCGGTCGTGAATGCAATTCTAGAATTAATCTATCGAAAATAATTCTTCAAAGAAGTTCTTTCATCTATATACAACTTCATACAATCTTTTGCCACTGTGAAACGTGATATATGTTTAAAGAGAGGCTATAACTCATTAACAAACTCACAAAATCCAACACGCCCAACCAAGAAAAAATGTTGCTCATCACTGATGATGAATCGAGCAAGCATTCACCTACAACGTTTTTGATTAAATGACCATGTTGATAAGATACTACCACTATTAGAATCACCTCCTGACTTGCCAGCCATGTCTACATTACGTGGTGCAAATAATTTCTGTCTCTTATCTACATTACGGGGAAACCTCCTGCATGTGGTGAAGTGCTTCCTCATCGCGGAAGTATCGTTAGTAACACAATACTTAAGCATTGTCCCACAATGTATGCACTTCACTTGATTTGGTTTTCCATCCTTATCATTGATTTTCGTATAATGATTCCAACATTCTGATGTATATTTCTTATCCTAAGGAAGATGAGAACCAGATACCTTACTCGTGGCACTTATAGTGGGGGTGCCTCTTCTTCATTTTCATGGCCAGAAAACTCTAATTCCGTGATCAGAGTCATATTCTCATGTTCCTCCACCTCCATTGATGTGTTATCTTGATACATTAATTTTGCACTACACAACAATAACATAATATAATTAATTAGTTGATAATAACATTAATACAGTATAATACATCACTTTTATACATAAACTAAGTCTATTATGTTGAAATACAGCATACCAATGCTGTATAGAAACATAATACAGTACTTTTATACATAAGCTAAGTCAGCATACCAATGTTGTATAGAAACATAATACAACACAAACCATGGGAAAGTAAACCAATTTCAGTTTGTTCATTTCATACCTACCTTAACCAGAAAGATTGCAAAGCTATCTCACTAAAATCTACAGGTGATGTTGAAATTTGATGATCAGACAATGTTGAGAAAGCCCGACTGACAGCTCTGGGACTAATGTTGAAATTCGGTTTGGCTGTAAGCACAGGCCTACGAAGGGGCTTAGCAAGGTGAAACCGTGGAAAAGAAGGATCAAGAGAAAACTCAGGCTTCTTCAAGTATGCATCTCCTATAGATCTGGATACCTGACAAAGTTTCACAGAAAATAATAGATGTGAACTCCTATAACAAAGTGATGATCAAAACTTACTTAAGTACATATGCATAATGAGTATACTACAAACAAAATTCCTTTTGTCAAAAGAAGAAAAAACAATTTGGGCGAGCTGCCACCGCAAGAAAGTTCACCCGTTATGCTGAGGAAGAGAGAGGTGCAGCAAAAACCAAAAGAGATGGTATGTCTATTAAACAAAACTAAACGAACAATCATGCTATTTCATTTATATAAATCTATTACATGCATAAAAGATTAAAAAAAAGTATTAAGAAAACATATTGTAGAAGCAATGATGTTTCTACTTGATGAACCTTTTGATTGTCTCTATTATAAAAGTTTAGCCCAAGACTCCATCATTACCCGAAGATAAAGAGACAGAATGAGAACATCACGAAAATTCATTTAACCAAGTGAAAGAAAGCCATTATTCATATTTCTAGTGTGTGCGTATTTTTTTTAAAACAATATGCAGAACCCAATACATGAGATGCCCAAACATTCAGATAAATCCATGGAGAATATGTACTCCAACACCAAAATCCACAAGTCTGTATAGACTGCATCTACTGTGTGACATGTGACTAATCAAAAAATAAAATTGACAAGCGAAGGACCATACAAAGGCGTGGAGAAGAACACTGCAGTTTTATGAATGGTACATCACTCAAGCGTGCCCACGAACAGTCAACAACAGCCAATCCTTTCCTCTTGATTAAGTCGTAGTCTTCTTTTGAGACACACTGTTTCCCAACAGGACTGTACGAAACATAGTAAAAGAGTCAATGCATTTGTCCAGGATAAGATACAGGTTTTATGAATGCAAGCATAGGATGGTTTCATCTTATATACATTCCAAGAAGTGCTTTTGCTTGTTAGTGGCTCTAAGACTTGAACGAAGCATGCTAGAAGCTTCGATTTTTTAGACATGCCAGCTACAAAAGATCAAAGACATTGATCTAGCCAAATTATCTAAAAATTTGATTTTAAAATTAAATTAGCTACATTTGGTTAGAACATATTAAATAGTAGCTCCATAAGCATATGTGACACCTACAAGACAAAAGGTATGATAAAGCACACATGAACTGTTAATGAGTGTATGAGGTTAAAAGGTATTCTTGTCTTTCTGTACTACCATTATATGTTCTATATAGAGTAGGATGCCACAATGGATAAAAGATTTTCCACTCTCTCTTCTCTCTACTCTTCACTTTTCTCCTGTTCTTTTCTTTTTTGACATAGCAACAGAGAATTCAAAAGAGAAACTGAAGGCTCATTCATACACTCATGAACATATAATGGTTGAACAAAAAGACAAGAACACCCCAAAACACTCATAAAAATGAACCATTAGAAAGATTCTTAAATACCTCAAAGCAATGCCACCAAACCCATTATTCATGCGCAGCTCCTGCAAAGGTTTTTTCATCAATCAAATCATTGACATTTAATAAATAGTTATCTCGCAAGACTTCACAAGGTATTAAGCATCATCGTTAAATCATAAGTAATTGTGCAAATAGCATCTTACCAATTATAATATGTCCAACTAAATCATATACCATTAATGTGGATTTGCAGGGAAAAAAGCACCTATTCAGCATATTGCCTCTATGTCGGGAATTTTAGTTATTTCTTTCTACTAGTTTTATATCGTGACTCTAAAAATCAATAGGTGATTGTTCTATAAAATTCCTGGCTAGTTCAGTCAAAACACGACAGATAAAATCATAACTCAAGAAACCAATTCTACTTAAGCACTTATAAAGCAGCAAAAATATATTCCACCTCAAGCAATACTGGACCTCAAAAGAGCAACTTAAATACATCAATAGATTGCAATCTCAAGGTTCTAGCAACTACAGCTATCCCTCTCTGGATGGGCTAGTTTGAAAGAAAAGAAGGCTCTTTGATTTGGGTGCTAGGTTGAGATGATTAAGAAAGAAGGTGCAAAGAATGGTCTGAAATTTCATCTCAATCTTGCGGAGGTAATGCTTCATTACTCCCAAGTCCCATAAAGGGCTCCATACCTCCAACAACCCAACTACCAAACTCTAATAAACTAATTGATCCAAAGCAAGAAAAAGAAGCTAACTGTGAGCTCTACCAAATCTTCTGAACCAAGGAAGGGGCAGAAACTCCTCATCGATGGACTGAACACCGTATTAGTCAGAGAAGGAAGCTGCCAATGGAAAAATATGCTAGATATTGATTCCATTCAAGGAAAAAGGAATGCTACATATTAACTTTTCTATATACATGAATGATGCTACCTCAATTCAACCATTTAAGCCTTCTGAACAACAGTTACGAACAATAGAGACACAATAGAAGAGATGAAGAAAGGGGGGGACGTTGACTAGCGAAATGGGACAAAAAAGAACAGAAGACGTTGAACAAGAGTTATGAACAACAACATCAAGAAGTGGCTCGAGCAGAGGTCACCACTCACCAGTGGCTCGCCGAGTAGAGGTCATTAGTGGCATTGAGGGTGAGCGGCGGTGGCGTCGAGCAAAGGTCGGCGAGCAATGGTGGCGTCGAGGGCAAGTGGCGAGCCAAAGGTCAGCAGCAGTGCCGTCGAGGAGAGCGGAGGTGGCCTCAAGCAGGGGTCAGCGAGTGGTGGCGTCAAGGGTGAGTGGCGGTGGCGTTGAGGGCGAGCGGAGGTGGCGTCGAGGGCGAGCGACGGTGGTGTCGAGGGCAAGCGACGAGCCAGAGGTTAGCGGTGGTGCCGTCGAGGGCGAGAGGAGGTGGCCTCAAGTAGGGATCAGCGAGCGGTGGTGTCGAGGGCGAGCGATGGTGCTGTCGAGGGCAAATGGCGAGCCAGAGGTCAGCTGCAGTGCCGTCGAGGGCGAGCGAAAGTGGCCTCGACCCTCGAGCAGAGATCAGCGGCAGTGGCGTCGAGGGAGACTGGCAGTGGCGTCGAGGGCGACCAGTGGTGGTGTCAAGCAGAGGTGGAGAATGAACGGGCGAAGAGAGAACTGAGTGAAAACTAAAAGTGTCGTGTGAAAGAAGTGAGAGAATTTTTTATTTGGGGGGTTTTTTTGAGCCATAATTGGACCGGTTCCGGTTCCCAGTGCCGGTTCCGATTCCGGTTCCGGTTCCCAGAAAATGGGAACTGGGAACCGGAACCGATCCCTTTAAAACCGGGAATCGAACCAGAACCTCCGATTCGATTCTCCGGTTTCTGGTTCTACTCGGGAACCACGCTCACCCCTACCAAAAAGGATCCAGAGCCCATATGTTCCCAGTACAGCATTTCAATCTTAAACCATGATCTCATCTAATAGATTGGTCTTCAACATAGCAGCAATCTGACAATTTCTACATGATACTGGAATGATCACGCTTTGCCTCCTCATATAATATATATAGCTAAAGGAAAATGATTTCATTACTAGCCCATAAAAGGGGCACCATTAGATGAAAAGTCTAGACATAAAATAGAAATTAGAGGCTGAGGTGGAAAATGAGACCCAATTAGTAGGGAGAGAGTTAGCTCAGTGGGCTTTTGTGACCCAAACCGCGGCTTTGTTGGTTTCCCTCAATTCGCAAAGGATCGAGACTCCACTGAGCTAGGCTAATATTCTTTTGCAATCCGCTACTATAGCTTGGGCCAGCCAAGGTGGTTCGGCCCGGCCCGATAACCACTCCACCAGAGACAAGTTATCAGCTAATATGTGCATGTGCATATCACTTCTATTGAAGACATGGAGTTGGAGTTCCGTTCGTGTAGTAGCTTTACTTTCCTTTACCCACAACAACGCCTCACGCATAGCTAGGGTTTCAGCCATCAAAGTTGTCGAAGCATGAATGCTTTTGGTGAATCTGGTGATGAGAAGGCCAATGGCGTTTCTACATACTCCTGCTACTGCTCCCGCCAACGACGATCTGCACCAAGATGCGTCGATGTTCATCTTTAGCTCCTGCGGACCGGGGGAGGTCCAATTCTTCAGTATTTCTGGATCTGCTTACTGTCTACCTTTTCGACTTTCCCCCTTAGCTTCCCATTTTGTGTATAGCTTGGCGGTTGTTTAGGCTTCACCTTGGGTGTTGAGTTGATCAGGCGTCCTTCCTTGGAAGACCACTGAGTTGCAGGCCTTCTAGATCTGCCATAATAGATTGGCAAAGAGGGTCTTCTTGTATGCATCGACTCTTGAGGTAAGGTTTTCGAATACCCATTTGTCAATGCGAGTAATTCTTGCTGGGGATATGTCAGCTTGGAAACTTAGGCCTGACCATAATGTTTTTGTCCAGCCGCATATGAGGAATAGGTGCTTGGTTGTCTCAGGTGCTTCGCCACAGATTTGATAGGTTGGATTAGGTATCATTTGCCTTTTGTGCAAGTTTTCTTTTGTTGGGAGAGAGTTGCTGTATATCGGCCATAGAAGGAACCGAACTTTTGTTGTAATCGGGAGTTTCCATATCTCATTCCAGAGCGCTTTTGGAGCCTAATAGGAGGGAGATGGGTTGCGTTTGGTGGATAGATCAACTCTGCTTTATAGTCGGTTGTAGCTGCTCTTCACAATATAGGAACCCGAGTTGTTAGCTGTCCATGCAAGCTTATCTGAACATGGATGCAGGCTAAGAGGCTGAGCAAGAATTCCTTTCACCACATTTTCATCAAACAATTCATTTATTCTATTTATATCCCAAGCCTTTGCTTCATGATCAATAAATTCAGCCACCATTCTAGATCATCCCTATTGGCTGGGCCTATAAGTTTTCCAGAGGGGAGCCAGACATCTTCTCTTAGTCTTATTGACTTTCCATCACCAACCTCCCATTTAGTTGTTGGTTTGATTGTGTCTCTCCCCACCAATAAGCTTTTCCATCCCCATGAAGGCCGGATACCTTTCTTTGCTGTCCAAATATCACCTCTAGGGTAATATATGCTTTTAAGAACTTGACACCATAAGGCGTTTAGATGTTGAACAGTTCTCTAAGCTTGCTTTCCCAACATAGCTTTGTTGAAATCCAGCAAATCTTTAAAGCCTAAGCCACCATAGTCCTTCCTCATTTTCAGGTCTTCTCATTTCTTCCAATGGACTCCTCTTCTAGCAACATTTTGTTTCCACCAAAAGGAGGCTATTCGCTTCTCAATAGTGCAACAAATAGAAGTTGGAATTTTGAAAATAGACATGGCATATTGGGGTAAAGCTTGAATAACTATTTTAATGAAAACCTCTTTGCCTGCCTTTGATATCAACCTCTCTTTCCAGCCTCCAAGTTTCCTTTCAACTCTAGCAAGTATCCAAGAAAACACTTGTTTTTTTAATTTGGCCCCAATTTGATGGAATTCCCAGATATTTCCCTAGATTTTCAAAGTTAGGGACTCTCAATTAGGCAGCTAAATTCCTTTTAAGGTTCTGAGGGCAATCTCTCCCAAAGAAAAGTGTTGATTTATTAAGGTTTATGGCTTGTCCTGACACAAAACAGTATCGGTTGAGGATATTTGCAACATTCTGGGCTTATAGTATCATTCCATATATGAAAAATATTGCATCATCAGCAAAGAGGAGATGTGAGAGGGTTGGGTGTGTAGGATTTAGGCGAATACCCTTGATGCTTCCATCTTGTATAGCTTTTCTCATAAGAGTCGATAGGAAGTTAGCCATAATTATGAATAGATAGGGGGAAAGGGGATCCCCTTGCCGGATACCCCTAGTGGGTCTAAATTCAACTGAAGGTTCACCATTAATTAATATGCTGAAAGACACCAATGAAATATAGTATTTAATCCATTTGACCCATTTCTCATGGAAGCCCAACCTCAGCATATAATCACATAGAAAATCTCATTCAACTCTATCATATGCTTTTTACATATCTAATTTTAGAATGCCTTGGAATTTGCCCTTCCTTCTTCTCACCCTTAGCTGATGGATCACCTCTTGCACAATGTAGATATTATCTTGGATCTGCCGGTTACTTATAAAAGATGTTTGCTCCTCAAATACTATATTTGACAGCCAATGTTTTAGCCTATTAGCCATCACCTTTGCAATAATCTTATAATTGAAATTACAAAAGCTTATAGGTTTGAATTAGGTGATGTTCTCTGGATTTGTTACTTTAGAGATGAGAGTTATATGGGTTCTATTAAGCTCTGAATCAAACGTACCTTAGCTGAAAAAGGATTGCACCATGTTGAATATGTCATCACTGATGATAGGCCAATGGTTTTGATAAAATAAACCATTTAAAGCATCCGGTCCCGGTGCCTTTGTTGACCCTAGTTGAAATACAATAGCTGTGACTTCTTCTTTTGTTATTGGTTTGATCAGTTCTGCGTTCATCTCCTCATTAATCATCACTGCACATTGCTCTAATACAGGTTGATAGTTCCAGGCTTCCACTGAGGTGAATAGAGATTGATAGAAGCTGCATATGTGATGGCTAAGATTCTAAGGATCTCTACACCAGGTTTGATCATCAATTCTAAGCATGTAAATTTTATTTCGTTGTCTTCTTTGAACTGTAGTTGCATGAAAGTACTTGGTATTTTGATCCCCCCATTTCAACCAATCAATTCTAGACTTCATACATCAATACATCTCTTCTTGCCTCCACAGCTCTTCGATTTTCCTTACAATGTTGTTGATTTCCTCTCTGTTTTGCCCCACATTCGTTGTATTTGTTAACTCTAACAACCGGAATTTAAGGGGGGTGATATGTTTTCTGGCGTTTTGAAACTTCTTCCTACTCCACTTGAGTAATCAGCAGCAACCATCCTTAATTTAATTGTAAGGTTGCTTTCTATTGTTCTATTTGCTCTCCAAAATCACTGAATCACCTCCTCACACTCAGGATCTTCTAGCCAAATAGGTTCAAATCTAACTTTTTTTTATATTTTCTTATCCCTTTGGTGTAGGGATAGAATAATAGGGCTGTGATCCAAACCAATCGCTGGTAGGGCGAAGACCATCGCATTTGGGTATAGTACTCTCCATTCTATGTTGCAAAGTGCCCTATCTAATCTCTTTTTTACTAATGCATTGCCCTCTCTGTTGTTTGACCAGGTGTAAGCACAGTCTTTGCTTTCAATATCCATCAAAGAACAACCATCAATAAACCCCCAGAAGGCTGCCATTCTGTAGTGGTCTGCCTCTCTACACCCTACCTTCTCCTAATAGTATAATATTTTATTGAAATGTCCTATGCATAACCATGGAAGTGGATTGTGGTAGTTGTTGTCTTTTACATCCCGCCAAAGCCTCAGTTTTTCTTGAAAATTTGTAGATGCATGCACAAAGGATATCCGCATTAGGTCTCCTCTAGTAAGGTCAATGCATTTAATATTGATAAGCTCCCTAGAACTTCCCTCCACTTCCACCTTAACCTCCTCATCCCACATTATTGCCAAGCCTCTTGCTATTCCAACTGGCTCAATAGTGAACAAAGATTTAAACCGGGTCCTTTTCCTCACTCTCTCTATAACAGTATTTTTGTTTTTTTTTGTCTTTATGAGGAAAACCAGGTTGGGCCTCTCTTGAGCCACTAGGGCTCTAAGGTGCTGGACTATCAAGGGGTTGCCCAACCCTTGATAGTTCCAACCCACTATCTTCATCTATCCTTTGGTGGCTTATTAGGGCCAGCCACCACGGCCCATGTACTCACCCCTTCCCAAGACTGAATTGAGGCATCCAAAAGTTGGTTCTCATCCACTGCAAACTCCTGTAGAGTTTTCTTCTCATAGGGACTGACCCACTTTTGTTCTTTTGCCACAAGAGTTTTATATATTGCCTTGCCTTTCTTGGTTTTCTGAGATTGTATCTCATTCCCTGTTAGAGTAGGGTGTAGCAATATTTGCTGTTCTGAGTTTTGCCCCCTGTTTTTACTTATTTGCTCTGTTTCTCTATGCTGGACAGGAACAATTGCCATTGCATTTAATTCATCTTCTGCTGTTCTCAGTAGAGTTTCAGTCACCACTGCATGAGTTTCCATCACCACTTCTTCATCTGAGGTAGAGGGGTCAATTTTACCATAAAAAGTCTTCCAATAAAGGCTGAATTCACGAACTTCCACCTTTAGCCACAAGCCAAACCGACCTGGTTGATCTTGAGCGAGTCCAGTTTCTTCATAAGGTATTTCAGTACAAAAGTTGGCATAATGCCCGATATGATCGCAAGAATAGCAGAAGTGAGGAAGCCTTTCATACTTATAGTCAATCCACCATTTTTTGTCTCCACAGGTAATCACAGAATCTATTTTGAGCAGGCTAGATAGGTTGAGCAGCACTCAGGACTTTCTGTATTTCCAGGACTTGTTGCTTCGTGCCTCTATTTTTATCTCCTCAACTTTCCCCAATTTGGATGCTAAAAGGCGAATAGCATCTTCAGTGATTTGGGCACGTGGAAGGCCGATAAAATGTACCCAAAACGCATAGTGCATGAATTCATAACAGTGCACAGGTATGTTTAGGTCACCTTCTCTAAGTACTAAGAGATTGCTTGCAAAGGACCATGGCCCCGATTCTAAAATCCTTTGTTTCTCTTCACTTGATTGGAATATGAATGAGAAAAAGCCTGGTTCGATTAGCTCGCATTTAGCAGAATTTGCTTTCCATACTCTTTTCATAGTATTAGTGAAAGCCTGAAAATTAACATTGGGCTTTGAAAACAGCTTACCATAAAAAGTTAATTCACTTTCCTTTTTTTTTTTTTTTTTTTTTTCTGGTATATCATCCCCTAGATCCGTGATGTCCTCTTCAGACCACAGATCTCCCATGCGTCTACAAAGTGCTGCCAATCGAACTTGATTGTTGTCCCTCTCATCCATTTTCTACTCATAGTTCTGTGTTTGCCAGGGTGCTGTAGATATTTGAATATGGAATGAAGGGAGCTCTAGTGGTGGAGGGCGGAACAAGGGTTTGTGTCGCTACAAGGAATGGGGATTCGCTTGGGCTTGGAGTGGATAAGAGAACCAGTGAAGCTACAGGGGATGCCGAGATGGAAGGAGAATCGGGAATGGAGAGGTAATGATCGGGAGGAGAATCCTTAGCTACAGAAACCTGAGATTCGACTGAGGTACTTGGGTCTGGAGAAGAAACGAAGAAAACCCCAGCGAGAACTGCACTTTCTTCAGCAATAGGACACCATGGAGCTGGAAAATCCGGAATGTGGGGGGCTAATCGGGTGGGAAATACTTGGAATCTGCCATGATTTACAGATTTAGGGTTTGTGTATTGGGGGATTTGTTGGGTGGAAACAGCTATCACCAAGAGGGATAGAGAGAAAACTCAACCCAAGTTGAGAGAGAGGTGAGCCCTGCATCTCCTCATATAATTTGATTGTTGCATTTTAGCCTAGACAATGGTCTCGCAATTTCACGTGCCCACATGTTTACCTCTCTATGGAGACTGTCTATATATCATTTTGCAATTGAAATAAATCTATGTTATAATGCTGTTTCGATGTATTGGCTGCAATTTAATTATCTTGGGTTACATCAGGTTGTGGCATACCTCCTGATATCGGCAGCATCTTCGGCCGTGCCCATGACCAACAGGAAGAGAAACAATGTGGATAATCTGTTCACCGACTGCTTAGCGGCTTCGATAAGCATGGCCTTCTTTGGCTTCCTCACGTTGGCTTTGTCTGCACTTATTTCCGCATACAAACTCTCGACCCAGTCCTACATTTAGTTTTGAGTTCGTTCCGCTCACATGTCCATTGTTTGTACTGCTGTTATACCTTCATTCTTTGTATGCACGGGGTTTAATTATATCTTTGTAAATTTCGATGGTTTCGTGAAAGGAGTGTGTTTCGGCTTGCCTCTGTATTTTAGTTTTTGGGTGTTTCAATCGGTAAATATGCACGATGAAGAAGATTTAGAAAGTTGGTTGGTCTCTCTCCAATTCTCTGGCTACGATGAAGAGATTCTATTAGACCATTCATAAACCAAATCATCCCCAGACAAGAAGCAGGACACGTGTAATCTGTCCATGAGCATTCATTAACAGTTAAAAGACAGATAAATTGCACGTTCTGTTGTTCGTTGTCTTAAACATGCGAAAACCGTCTCTTTGCATAAGGAAATAACACAAGAAGTTAATAATGCTCATGATAATCATTTTATTTTTGTTTCAAAACTATTTTTCTATTTCAGAAAAAAAGTCTATAACAGAAATTCATTTGATATCCCAACGTCATCTTTCTAAATCTAGAACGAATTTTTTGTCTAGAAATTGGTTTGAAATATAAATAAGATGTAAAAATGTTCTCATTATCTATTTTTGGAATATAAATGATAAATAAAAATTCTTCTCATCGCTCGTCATTGCTACTAGTTGGTCACCCACCCGCCATCTCTTGCCGTTCGCCACCCGGTCACTGCTCACTGTGTGCCTGCCGCCCATCTTCTGCCATCCACCGTTTGCCAGTGCTCAGGAGAGGGAAAATTTTGTGTCGTTATTAAACATTTTTTTTTCTTAGAAACTTGTCTAGAAATAGAAATAGAACAAACTATTTTTATTCTATAAATCAATTTTTGGCCATCATTATCAAACATGTATTTTTCCTTAGAAACTCATCCACAAATAGAAATAGGTTATGTTTCATAAATCAATTTATGATCAGAATGGTTATCATTCATGCCCTAAATGAGCACAAGGATTTGGCAAATGCAGAAGCAGCATTTTCGTGTTTGAAACACATCCTAAAATAGAGTTGCAGTTTTCATCTCTCAATCTTATTAAAATCTTGATAGTTGAAGTTGCCATATTTATCTAACTGCAGAGGATTCTTACCTGGGATCTAGCTCTATAGGTTCTTGCAGATTATCCTAAAACAGCACAGAATATATAAAAATTTGCTCGCGTGCTTTAACTCCGACAACTTTCTGAAGGTCGTCTCATCAACCAACTGCCCAACTGAGTGATCTTTTCAAAATGAATGAGATGCTTGCGCACGTGATAAACATGCAAAGTATACAGAATCGCCGACAGCGTAACCGCTAGAAAAGATAACAGCATCAGCATCCAGAAGTCCTGATGCAATAACCACAATTTGAGAAGTTAGATTCTGAAGGAAAAGATGCCGAGACTTTAGAGGGGGAAAAAGAAAAAACAGAGTTCACAAACGGTGCATCATCCATTTAATTGAAGCAGCACTCAGAATCAATCACCTGTGGATTCGAGATAAATATTCCCATAACATAAGCCATCAAATCCAGAAAGGACTGGAGTGAGTTCTGAACGCCTCCAACAATGCATCGGTCGGATTCTGGCACCTCGTCCTGCCAAAAAGCCAAAGAGAGAATTGAGGAAAGACAACAAAAGTCTCCAGCCCAGGCAATGAACAAGTGCTCCAACTGTGTATGGTTAGGAAAGAATAGATCAGGAATTATGCTGGTGAGACTTTCCATAAAATCAGCCACTTATACTGTCACTTTGGAGACTAGAACTTCTGAAATCAAAGTAAATAACCTGCATTTGTTGAATAACAGCTAAATCGAACATCCACAGTCCCAGTCGAGATGCCGCCACTCCTCCCATCAGCATGTAGGCAGCTGCTAAGCCATTTTGAACCCATATCGAGCCGACACATACAAGCAGGAAGATCCACTGCAATAGATTTTAAGAATATATCCATGTCATGCGTTAAAAAATCTACGACTAAAAATCCCTAGAAAGTAAGAACCCATCACCGTACTTGGGACCAACAAGACCAGAGCCCTGTTCTTAGTGTAGAAATGCGGGATTGTAAGACTGGATAAACCACAGTGGCTGCAATGCCAATTGTCGCACTTATGCCGCGTGCTATTCCGATGACAAATGCCGGTACACCTTCCCACTCCAATGTAGCGGTCATCAAACTTCCGAAGCTGTAGAATTTGAAACCAAAACAATTAAATTCTTCTACTTGAAAAAGCAATCGAATTAGAGCAACAAAGACCTGAGATAACTTTCACACTGCCTTGATGATTGTGAAGCAGTGAGAAATGCCTTCTCATAGATAGCACCAGAAAATGGCAATAACATTGAGATAGCCTCAAATTTGATGCGAGCACAAATTTATCATACACATTTTCCACAAAAGAAGAGTTTTCTAGACAAAATAGTATCAGTGGGGTGAAGTTATCTGCTCTACTTTTAACTCAGCCAAAGAAAAATGAACATTGGTGGGCAGATCGGTCTTTCTACGGGAAGGGGAAATGTAAGTTCCATCACTAGTCCTAGATATATAATTGCAGAGTGAATTTCTAGCACATCACCTGAGGACTGTAAAATACAACAAAGCCAGGGATACTCCAGGAATCACAACTTCTTGCTCTAGGTACACTTTCCAACCGCCAACGAAGGGAATCTTTGAAATTTTCTCCCAGAAATTCTGCTTTTGGCTGCTCTCTGCTGATTCTGGATCACCATTTTGAATTAGTGAGCTCTCTAACAGATCAACCGGAGAAGGCCTCAAGGTTCTTCTCAGGTTTCTCTCAACAAGAGCCGGAATACCCTTATATACGGACATGAAAAACCAGTACTCCAGCCAAACACATGTTGTGTTCAATATGGCTAAAGTCATAGCTGATACTTTTAGTGAAATAAAGCTGATTATGAAGCCGGAAACAACTGGAGCAAATAATTTGCAGATCAGATCGATCCTTCTGATGACCGAGTTCATATGGGTCAGAAGTCCTGGAGGTTGGCCTTCTGACATCACCACCACCCTGCATTCAGAGGAATAATTATTAGGCAAAACAAATTAAAACAAAAGTTTGTAGCAAAACAATACCGGAAAACTGTTCACTCAATTCACCAAAAGTCTAAGGCATTCTACGTGGAAGAGACTCTAACTATAGTTCTAAACTCTGCATTACCATTCTCTTTCAATCAAAATTGTTCCAGCCAAAGTAGAAAGCATGCCCATAGCTCCCGAAAGATTGGCCACGACGATGAGCACAATGAACAACCCAGGATTTGTTGATTTCAGATCTGAATAGGCCAGCATACCAAAGACTGTGGCTCCAGCCACCACAAATGAGGAGTTTTGTGTCATAAGCCAGAGCTGTAAAACCTGCAACAAGTATGGGATTTTACAAAAACAATTCGAACTCATCCTAGTATTCTGAGCAATTATTTTATCTCTGAAAAATGCTTGTTTAGTTCCAAATCTTTGGTTGTGGCATTTGGACCTAAAATGCCATCCAATTTCTTTTGTTCTGGTCGTGAATTGAGAACTTTGAGAATTGAAGTTTATCGGACCTTGACATAGCTCAACTTATCTACCCACTCTCCAATGGTTGGACCAAGCAAGAATATGGAGCCAGATTCTACCACTCCATAGACAGCGGCCAATAGCAAAGAGTCTGGCCAAATACTGATCATGTACAAACCTACCGAAAATTCCCACATCCTGCAAGACAAGAAGACATTATATCATATGGACAGGTGACACATCCAGTTGCCTCCTTTCCGTTTCATTCAAGTCAGATCTAAATGAACCGTGGCCTTACCAAGGTTTGATTTTTCTAAAGAATTGCACATACCAAAATTTCCGGAACTACTGAATAGGTTGGGTCAAGATTTTATTTCACCAAGAACTGTGTAAAGGATATGTATGCATGCCTAAACAAAAGAAGACAAGGGCTGTTTGATTGCTTACTCTTTTACATGATCCTGCTATATGCATCTGGCATACTGCTGAAAGGCACAAGCTTTTCCTTTTGCTATTTATTCTTTCCATTTTCTTTTTTACCTGATAAATTGAGGCTAGTAAGTCCATCCCGAACAGCAGCTACTAGAACAACTGCCTTTTTTTGCTGGATAGAACTAGTAAACATCAGTTTGCGACTCATTTCCAATTGTTGGCCATGGAAGGGAAAGAAATTACTTTTTGGCTGAGATAATTGAATTATGCAGTTGAAACTCTCTTCTCAATTCAAAAACTATGATGTTGAAGTGATAATAGCAAATCGGCCTTTCTAAGCAATGAGAAAAAAATGGAAGAATAAAAAGGAACAGTTTCCCACATTTAAAAACATAGCCAAATTTAAAAACATCTCAAAATTAAATTGTATGAACTGTGCTCCATGAAGAACATGTTTTCTTTCACATTATAAGCAAGTGTTCTTTATGATGGGTGAATCCGAACCATTACCAAAGTAGAAGCAAAACGAAAAGTGTAACCTGGCACCCCATCTGGCCAAGAAGTGGCCCGAGTACAAATATTTGGTGAGGAACAATGGAAAAGATGGCTGTTGAGCACCCGAATTGCGATCAAGGAGTGGCTCCCTCATCATTTTATGTCGCTGCACTGACTTCTTGAATGATACCAAGTCGTTCCTCTTCTTCTTCTTCCAGTGAATTGTGGATGGGATGAACGATTGGGATGCAGATCTCTACTTTATATTGTGACCGCTCACTGCATCCAAAATGATGATAGGCTTTAAGTTGTACTATATGGTTGTGATGAGTGCCCTGTTTTTTGGTGTGAATGATGAAAGTGATGTAAATGGTATCAAGAAAGTTGGTCCTTATATCGCATACTTGGTTTCACCCAAAAAAAAAAAAAAAAAAAAACAGGATTAAATCCTGAGATATTGTCTACAAGCTGTCAGCTGTCTGACTGCTGATCTCTGTTTTTTCCCATGAGAGCAAAAAAAAAAAAACATAGAAAATCTCAAAAACAATGTTCAAATCCTTAGATTCAGTAGGATCCGAATATGGTGGGACCTTTGTCCAGAGAACAAGTAAACAGCTTCAATAAGAAGAGGGCCTAAGAGCAATGGTAAAACCTTTGGATTACAAAATGCCAAATGCCTAATGTTGGAAAAGGTAACACGGAGCGTTCCACTGTAAGATAATCCATGTGGGTTTTGTCTTTTTTTGTCAAAGGGTTAAGATCCAAGAACAGCGAAACATATGTTTGTGTCTCATCCCTAACACTAGCTGCCACGAGGATCCAAGGTCAGAATCAGATCGGAACAGTGGAGATAGAATAGTTCACTTCTTTTTTGGTTTTTTCTTTCTCCATTTTGCCTGTCAAAGAGCTAAATTGTTTCCTTGCTTCTTTGGACTTCTTTGAGCCTGCCATGCTGATGTGAATCGTTGCGGAAAGATCGTTCTACGAAGGTTTGGATGGTGCGAATTGCGAACCTCAACCTTCAATCAAACCTATGATTGGCAACCTCGGTATGAACGTGACCTGTTGACGAACGCGTGTCAACCAACCAACGTTATAGATGCCACCAGCGAAAGAATTCACTATCTCACTCAATAAGTCGAATTGACTGTCGCAAGAGAATCTTGATAAGGTCAAGTCCTCAAAAGAACAGTAAAAGAGAACCTCTCAATTCTTTTCCTCAAATAAAAATATATCTATGTGGCATCCTAAAAATTTCATAGTGATCTCTAGATGCATTACGACCCCTGAATAGATGATGGAAGCACCATCGGACTATATTATAGTCATTAGACTAATGGATTACAATCAAACAAGGCCAAGCATTTAATGGACAATTGTTTTGTTGGAAATCTATCCTATGTCCATGTGTGATCAAGGACTGTAATAAAGGATGAATTAATAAAGAATTTTCTATTCTTGGCCGTATACTCTATAAGTTGGATTTCCATCGATTAATGTTGCAATATTATATGTCCATGTGAGAAATTGAGATTATGAAATTAAGTGGGGATTAAAGTGGAAAAATAAGAGCAAGTGTGGGCTGGACACTTAAGGCCAAATCAACCCAAAGCAGCCCACCCTTTCCCCCCATTCGGTCAACCAAGGCTGGCCCAAGCCCAGCCAATTGAGGCCCATCAACCTTTGCATGGAGATTGACAAGTGGCAAGAAAGATCAAGTAAGTGTCTCTTGCATGCAAAGCTAATGATTACTAGCTAATCATGCGGGTGAAGGAAAGATTAAGAGAGAGGGGGGGCGGATTGCTCAAGGGAATCGCCGAGAGAGTTCAAGTGGGCGAGCAAGCGAGAGAGGAGGGGAAGAAGGAGACCAGCTTGCCGTGTCCTAGCTGCCGCCGTCAACGCCACCTAGTCCGCCGTCGCCGAGCCGCGTCCGAGACCTTGAGTCCTCCATTTTGCTGTGGTCGCATAGGGCTTAAGGCAAGTAGAAGTTCTTCAATCTATGTCTTGCTTGCCGTTTTATCTAGCTAAGAGTTGGTGGATGTGAGAAAGGTGAAATTTTAGAGCTGCATGTTGGATTTTGGACATGTAAGATGAAGCTAGATCAAGAAAACTAGGAAAAACAGGGCATGCATTATGAATTTCGAATTTGAGATGGAACAAGAATTTAAAAATCTGACTATGGAGGATTTTTGGAAGTGATAAGGCTGTGTTATAGTGTAATACACTTGTATCTATTTGATTGTGGATGTTGGAGGTTGAAATTTAAGGAGCAAGAGAAACTCTCATTCGGTAAATGGACTGTTTTGTGAAGAACAGTGTGACCCTCGGTGACTTTTTGATTTTTCTGTAATTTTCCAGCCACAATTTGACTTTGATTTCTTAATAAAAGTTGTAGAGTACACTTTAGGTACAACATCTAAAAAATTTAGGGCAAATGGACAAGATTTGGTCGACGAAATGATTTTCATACGGAAATGCTAAATCTGGAAATTTTACAGAAACTGTAGCAAGAAATACCGAAGTTTTTACTCTTTATATGTATGGAATTTGACTTGGTTTTCTTGATGAAATTTTTTCCTTTGGGTCTCATTGATAATGCAAAAAATTTCGTAATTTTCTGAGTCCATTTAGTATTTATTTCAAAATTTCTACCAGAACTGTGCATTGTAAAATTGGACTATTCTGTTCTTGAATTTTCACCAAAGTGTCCGAAAGTGAAGGTGTTTCAAATGGCTATGTGATATGATGGTATTGGCTGTGGACATTTGTGCAATATTGAGATGTGATAGAGGGTCCATGAGACATCTTGTTTTAGCATTTGAAAATGTTTTGTGAATTAAAATGCTAAGTTGTTACCGTTGAACCCTCGGGTCAACAATACCCTGGGAGTCGGGATGCCCAGAGGATTGAGTGAGTCGATACCTTGTGGATGCCTGGTGGCCTTAAATGGTTGAGTGCCGAAGGTTATTCCCCGGGAGCTTCGGGATGCCCGGTGGTATGCTAGTAGGTACATAATTCTGAATGGCCAGGGTAACCATTTTCATGGGAGGCCCTCGAGGTTCCCCGTGATGCCAGCTAGGATACGAGATGCTTTGAGGCGTGATTTGCTCTAGATGCCCAGTGGCCTTAAATGGCTAAATGCCGGAGGCTTTCGTGATGCCTGGAGGGATGCAAACATTGGTCCTCTAAGGATGAAACCTTTTGAAAAAAAATAAAACGAAAGATTCCATTATAGGTGTGTGTGGGTCTAGATATATGTTTGAGTGTATGGCATGGAATGAAATGTGATGTTTCAGTTTGACCCTATGATTGAGATTTGTCTATCTTGGAAATGTTGCACTACACATTAGGACTACATTGTTATTATATTGAAGGATTTCATGATTTTGATACATACCTATTGTTAAATGTTTTGTTTTGTCTACCATACTTGAATCTGGATATTAATAGTAATGCTTGATATAGCTTGAGGAATCTTTTACTATTGATTGGTTGTACTCATCCCTTTTGGGGACTAACATTTCAGACTAAAAGATACCTCTATTACCTGTCACACGTGGTATTTTCTATGGCTTACCGTCTGATGTTGAGGTTGAGTGCTTAGAGCACCCTTGTGTTGGTGTTCATGGACTGGTGTTCATCCGTGTTTGAGTTTTAGTTATGTATGACGTGGGTCTACCTGATGGCTCCGTAGTCCAGGAGTTCCTGTCCGTGCATGTTCGTCACGACAGGATCATGATGGGGATGCTGATGCCGCCACCCGCCGATGCATCGGGCTCGGTGTGATTGTGCATGTGACTAGTAGAGGATGACAATTTTTGGATAGCTGACACTAGATGACGGATCGATGTACATGACTGATGTAGGGGTCGGGTACTTGGCCTTTTGTTGTACCGACTCTTGATGTCCATCATAGTTATGTAAATAAAAGTGTTTCGGCTCTAACATATATATATAAGGTGTAGTTGGTGTGCATTGCATTGTATTATTTGGCTTGAGTATGGGTTAGGGAGATGTCGAATATGCTTCTGTTATATAATTTGCGTTGGGACTGATAATTTTTTATTTTATTTTATAAACTCCTAGGATATATGGACCCACTATAATTAAATGGTATAAGAGTGACATGTTAGGAAAAGTGTAAGGTATGCTAACTGTGACGACCCTAACGGATCAGGGGCTGTGGCGAGGGTGCCACAATCTGTCCCCAAAAAAATTTGGCAAATCCTTTAAATAGGCTTTTTAGCTACCACACAAACCCTAAAACCAATCCTAGAAATCTAATGCGTCATATTCTAGAATATTCCTAAACAAGAAGATATATTTTGACTTGGTCAAATATTTGGTGACTAGATAATTAAATTGCGCCAAGATTTTCAAGATTCTTCAAGATTTGATCCAAGGTCATCTCAATGCCAAAGACCACGAACCATGATGCCAATAGCTTGCCTAAATTGCTTGGCCCGCGCTCGAGTGATCAAACCAGTAGGAATAGACAATGGATCCTTAGCACCTCCTCCTCGATATGGCTCGATGTCCACATCACATGCCCAAATAGATAAGCCTGGTGACACCCCTTTGTTGCAAGGAAAGAAGCCCAGCTTGAGAGGGCTAGGGAATACTGGAGAAGAAGTTGCAATATCAATTTGCTAATTGTGGATACTGATGAAGCAAGAGTTGCTCATTTCTAAGACTTGGGATTAGATAATGTTGATCAAAAAATAAAAGAATAGATAGAACGAAGAACAATGGATTTATGTGGTTCAATTGGAGTGACCTACAACATGGAGACAGTAGAAAGCAATACAAGATTTTGCTATAGATCAACTGGTATAATAGAAATTAAAACCACACTCGACTTGAGTTATTCTTACTTGCAAACTCATGCTCATCTCTTGAATGCAATCCAAGAAGAAGCCCATTCTTACAATTGAAAAAACACCTAGGACACTAAACTAGAAAACGTGGGAAATATTAAACTAGGAAACATTAAATTAGGAAATTTTTAAACTAGGAAACTTGGAATTAGAAAACATTTAGGAAACCAACTTTAATAGGAAACTTTTGACTCACAAAGGAAACCAAATTGTAAACTAGGAAACGTAAAATTAGAAAATCTTTGAAAAAGGAATGTGTTTATTCTTCAACCCTCTTGAAAATCCTTCTGGAATACTTTTTCCTTATTAGACCTTTGTGCTCCCACATAATCTATATAGAAGAAACTTGGGATGCAAAATAAAAAATCTCAACCAAAAGTCAATTTCGATTAGGTTTTTTTATGGATTTAAATTCGAGATTTATTTTCAATAGATGATTACCGAAAACTTTAAAAAAGAAAAAGAAAAAAAAAAAGAAGAAGAAAAGGAGCTATTAGATGATGAATTTATGACATTCATCTCCTAGTTTCTCCTGCACAAATTCGTCGGTAGCAAGAAACCATTTGGACGAGACCCTGTTCAATTACGGCAGATCATTTTCATATCCAAAAAAATGTAGCACGAAGAACATGGAGACGTCTGGAGACGACACTACGTCCGGCATAAAGATCATCTCGATCGCGAAAAGAAAAGGAAATGCTACAAAGTCGGATGTCATTTATCAAAACCTGTAATAAACAGGCACATCCATATCATTGTAGCTCAATCATGATGCAGCCGATCGACCTTCCTTAGGAAATAACTCCTTTATCATCTCAATCAACTCGAGCCGATTGGTGCCTGGATTGTTGTCGTGGACGAATCTTTTCCTCGGGGCCGAACTTCGTGGGTCTAACATTAAAGATGAGCGGTAACAAGCATATGATAAAGCCGCTATTGGTAATTTGTTTATAAAACAAATAAAGAGGTGTCTTGTCCCACATCAAAAAGATGTGAGTGTGCACGTGGACAAGATTGGCACTAACCAACGATCATGTTTATGTATTTTTAACGTAACTTTTGAGACATACTTGTTCATTATGCAACATTTCCTGAAAGGTTGCTTTTGTTCTTTTGCAATATTTTGAAGAGTTGCCTCTATTCGAAAGAGATATAAGTACATTTGTTTTGAGATCAAACAATAATTTTCTTCCATTTTCGTCTTCTTTATACAGCCATTGTTTTCAATTATTTCCCATGAGAGATCCTGGAGAAATAATAAAATTGCTATCTAATTTGAGACTTTATTGTATCCTCGAGAAAATTTGCTGGTGACTATTAACAACTTTGTAGGGCAAATAAATCCTTAAAGAAAATGATATCACGCCTCAAAGTCCGATTTGATTACTCTAAAAATTCAACTCCATTGTTCTACCTAATTGAATCCGTATTTTCTCAACAATTTTAAGGATTTATTTGTGCAACAATGGAATCAGAGTTTATCGTCGGAAACAGAAGTTACTGGTGAGGCTTAAGGTCTTGGCGTATGTTGCCCGGTTGTGTGTCTCGGCCGCTCCCGAGCATGCATGGCGGACAATCTGTTGCTGGTGTGAGCACTGCACGGTAATTTGGTTTACTTCGAGCCTGTCTTGGTCTAGTTGGTTGAGATGGTGGGTTTGTGTGTGGAAGAAGGGCAGAGAGAGAAAATTCGCTAGAAGAAGAGTCGGACACAAAGTAAGAGAGAAGAAAAAAGGGAAGCAAGGAGGAAGGCAAGGACGGAAAAAAATAAAAATTTACCCTCGCGGTCTAGGGTTTGCAGACGCGCACGCACGACTTTCTTCTCCCTCTCGTTTGATGGCCATTGAAGATTCCGGGCGCATTTTGGTTGTAGCGATGAACATAGCCGTGCCGCTATTGACCGCCGGTTTTCCCCCCTTTCCCTCTCCGTTTACGCCGGTCGGTCGAGACGCTTAAGCTCGCGTTCCAGATCGCTGGTGACCCGCGATCTGGAACGTCCGGTCTCCGGCCGCGCGGCGCGGGGGTGGGGGCGGTGCGGTATTTGTGACGCGGCGAGGCCTCTGCGTATGACGCTAGGCGAGGTACACATGGGCGGTCCCGGTAGCGGCATGATGGGGGATGAGGCGAGAGGCAATTGTACGAATTCGATCATTTGCGTCGTTACGGGGAAGGACGCGGACGCGGGCTTTGCAGACGACGGTTTGACCGGCGCGGGTGCCAATTCGGGTGGTGGTTTGTCGGTTTCACAGGGCGGCGGAAGCGGCGTCGGTTCGTTTCTTGAAGCTATGGTGACCGGTTGTTCTTACGTAGAAAACAGAGAGAGACTGAAACTTCAACTAAGACTTAGAGAGAGGGTGGCGACTCCGGTCGGCGACGCTTCCGTTTCCGCCTCGGTTTTCGGGCTGAAGGGGGCAACTACAGGAGTGTCGTCCTGCAGAGGCCCAAGTCGTCGGGCTACGTGCTCTGTTCTGCTCTACTTCATGGCCGAGAGCCTGAAGCGAACGAGGACGGTAACAGAAGTTTTAGCCATCAATCCAGTTGCCAATCTATCAATAAGTGGATGGAGGATTTCAGTTAATGATTGATAATGTCCTTTTTTGAGGGTAGCGTAAATTGGAATTCGAGAAGCGTAAAACTCCACTTGCCACAGGTAGCGAAAATTTGAGGGTCTCAATAGCCATGATGAGAATCAATGAGTGGATGGATCCAGCTTTAGCCGATGGTAATCATGTCTACTACCCTCGTCAATCACGTATCTTACGGTTGCCGAAAGCTTAGCAGCAACCCACCTTTGTGCTAATGCTTCTGTTCGTAACATGGTGAAGGTTAATAGGTTGTTTTCACTCTTAGTCAGTGCCCAACTTTTGGGCAGCTTTAAGTAATTTATTTGCGAGTGCAGAAGAAGAAAACTATGCTATATGTGCTTCTTGAAATGTTGCGGTGCCTTCTTTGTTGCGAAGAGACACGCAAAGAGGATGATGACTCTTCCTACAGGGACCCTCTTCAGTAGTCTCCCTCGTCCGCCATTGCTCCAGTTGCATTTGACCAAAGCATACTGACAGTGGGTCCTGAGAAGGATGACATGAGAGCTTTCAAAAAAAAAATTATCATGAAGAAACGAGGTTAGATGAAAAATAAAAAAGGGATTGGAGGGAACAAAAAGGTGTTATTGGAGGAACTGGTTTCGTGGCTTCTTTGCTGATCAAGCTTTTGCTTGAGAAGGGCTATGCTGTGTATACCACTGTTAGGGACCCAGGTCTATTGGGTTTGTGTCCGATGCCGTCGGTCTTGATGCTGGCCACTGCAAGATTCTTGTCAACATTATGTAGCATAGCCCTGATATTGCCCAAGCAGTCCACGACCTTCGTGCCCGACGTTGAGGAAGCTGAGACTCCAATCCACAAGATCAAGCGCAAGGTATGGATCTTATTGTATATTTCGGAAGGTTTCAGCTTATACGATGTTGTTGATTCCCTTCCAAGAATTGTTTTTTCCCTTTCAATCCTAGTTTATGTGCTTTTGATACCTCCATACTTGATTTGCTCTCATTTATTGGATTGTTAGAGAATGTCATTACATGCATGGGCTAATATGTAGTGCTCTATTTATGGAGGCAATATAGAGATACTGAATGGGTTTTCAGGTGTCCCTTGTTTGGTTCTAATGTGTTTTATTTGTTGTCCTTGCTCCTCATAGATTTGATTCTATGGAATAGCATAAATGAGCCAAGAGAGTAGAATTGCATTGGTTTTCTATTTTGATGTATGTATTTCATCGATGATGAAAATTTGATTATGCATAATTTCGATTAATTGCCTCTTGGAATATTCTTGAAGTGGGGTTATGTCTGAAGAGGACTTTGGAACTAATATGACTGGAATCATTGAGATTAAGAAGTATCTTTCATTTTAAAAATGAAAGATTTGGGTGAAGCAGTTACTATGTTAAGTATTAAAATTAAAAATAGTGAGAGTTATTCTTTGAGCCAAAGTGATTACATGGATAAGATGTATAAATTTAAACATCTTGTTTTCAAATATATAAGTACTCCATTTGATTCTTGGTGGAGAGTTTTTAATGTAAGTGCTTTGGATCTTTAATGTATGCGATATATTATGCTAGACCTGATATTACTTTTTGTATATGCAAGTTGAGTAAATACTAGTAATCCAATATAGAACATTGGAGCTTGTCAAAAAAAAAAAAAAAAATATATATATATATATATATATATAGAACATTGGAGGGTTATCTTATTGTTCTATAATAATCCTGCTATATTAGAAAGATATACCGATGCTAGTTGGATTACAAGTGTGAGAGATAAACAATCCACTAATGGATTAATTTTCACATTACGTGAAAGTGTTGTTTCTTGGGCGAGCAAGAAAAAAATGTGCATAATTCACTCAACTATGAAATTTGAATCATTGCTTAGTAGCAAGTGGGAAAGGGGTTGATAGATTAGGAATTTGTTATTGGATATCAAATTATGGCCTAGTCATATACCTATTATTTCTATCCATTGTGATAGTTAGGCTATTTTGGTAAGAGCCTATAGTAGCACCTATAATGGTAAATTTAAACATATTAGTCTAAGACATAAATATGTAAAACAATTGATTAAAGATTGTACCATAATAATTGTCTACATGAGGTCAAGTAATAATTTAGTCGATCCCTTGACAAAGGTTTTACCAAGAGACATGATAATAATGACCTCAGAAGAATCGAGGCTGAAACCCTTTAATTAAAATCACTAGTAATGGTAACCCCCAACATTTTTCTAGAATATCACTAGCTACAAGATTTAATGGGTAAAAACAAGTTACTGAATGTGATTGTTTGATACTGACGTAGCCCCGATATGAGAAATCGTATCTTCATTACGTTTTGTAGATTGGATTGAATTCTTAATAAAGTATAGTACAAAATTATAATGTGTTGATAGTAACATAAACACATAGTAGATATTTCATCTATATAAGCTTAGAAGTGATGCCGCTTCTTACGAAAGTTAGGGTTGCTTTCTAGAGAGCTCATGAAACAGGATCAAGCATAAGACCATAATAGTGCTGAGTAATATAGAACTTATTGCTGAAATAAGAGGTTAATATATGTGTGGTATATCCGGTTCTATCATATAAAAATACAAGTTTAAAGCCGAGCTACTTGTCATTTTAATAGAGCTTTGAGATACTTGCACTAAGTAAAGATTTAATTCGAAAGAGACCTTTATTTATGTATATTAATCTTACGGAAATTTTTGTTGTATATTTCTAACGTTTTATTTCTTATTTTTTGTTTTATAAACAAAAGTGGGGGATTGTTGGTAATTTATTTCTAAAACAAATGAAGAGGTGCCTTGTCCCACATCGAAAAGATGTGAGTGCACATGTGGACAAGGTTTAGCACTAATCGACAATCATTTTTTTTTTATGTCTTTTTAACGTAACTTTTGAGATGTACTTGTTTATTTTGCAACCTTTGCCAAAAGGTTGCTTTTGTTTTTTTGCAATCTTTTGAAGAGTTGCCTCTATTCGAAAGAGATATAAGTACGTTTGTTTTGAGAACAAATAATAATTTTCTTCCATTTTCGTAATATTATACAGTTATTATTTTCAATTGTTTCCCATGAGAGACCTTTGAGAAATATTATAATTCTATATATAGTATTCTCATTTGAGACTTTATTGTATACTTTAGGAAATTTGCTGGTAACCGTTAGCAACTTTGTGGAGGCAAATAAATCCTTAAAGAAAGTAATATCATGCATTAAAGTCCGATTTGATTACTCTAAAGATTCAACTTCATTGTTCTACTCAATTCGAAGCCGTATTTTCCCAACAGCTGCCATCATAAAAAAGACTGCAGATGAATATCAAATAGGAGCAAGTCAAACATACGTATCATGATAAAGACATCCAGGAACAGTTTGCACATAATTAGTCATCGACTGATCCGGCATCTTCTGCATTAATGTATGCGCGATGACCTTTCCAGGATATCGTTTCTTACCATGCTGTCCTTATTTTTAATACATGAACCTCTCGTTTGCGGAGTTTTGGTCCCTGGATGCCCGGTTTACCTTTCTTCGGCCCTGCTCTTCAGATGCTTTTGAAACTTCTTCTGTGTGTGCTTGGACGACAATGACCTTACTTTAGAACCAGAAAAGAAATACAAGGTTGGCAAGTGCTTTTTGCCCATTCACAAAATAATGTCAAAGCTAGCAGATCTTGCAATTCAAATTTAACACAAGACAAAAAAAAATTATCATAAGAATCAATGAGAAATGATCAAATGCACCAGAAATTTAGTTGATTCGGTCCAAGTATTGGTACTTGCAACCTATTGGGAAAGCCAATCATAAAAAAACTCACTATCAATCCAAAAGTTACAGAGTTCGGAACAATCATCCAAAAAAATCATAAATTTATTACGGCAATTAATTCAATTCTAAACATTTTAATTTGATCAGTTTAATCCTAAATTTTTTTGACAATTTGACAATTTAGTCATTTTGATTAATTTTGGTTTGAGAAAATTGAGACAAATAGTTTTTGCAATTTTTTTCTCTTATTTTTCCTATTTCCCTCCATCAATTGCTGAGTATCGATGATGGCCAACGGAGGCTTGTCGGCCACAAGCTAGGGCCAACAAGGTTTGGGACACCCTCACTAGCCATAGTCCTCACCACATTTGGGTAAGGGGTGGCTGGTGAGGGTGGTCCTCGCCAAATCTAGTGAGGGTAACCCGTGCCTATGGCCAACAACCAATGGAAGGAATAAAAAAAATTGAATGAAAAGAAAAGAAAATTTTCAAAAAATAAAAAAAAAAAAATTGTAAAAATCATCTATCTTAACACCAGCCATGCCATGTAGGAATGCTAGTATTGATTGGATCGATGTTAGCAATTTAAGCCAAAATTGGTTTGAATAATTAAATCAACAAATCGTCAAAAGTTTAAGATTATTTTAAATTTAAAAATTTAAGATTTAATCGGTCACCTTCTAGCAAGTTTATAACTTTTTGGACAACTTTTCCTATAGTCACAATCAATCACTCAAGCTCTTGTGTGTCTCTAATATTCCAATATACGAATACTCACAAGCCCAGTAATTACACACCAAGTTTCGCAAGAAGCTCAAAAAACACTTCCACCGTGTTCGTGTTCTCAAAAAGGAAGAGGTCAAAATCAGACTTTTAAACTCGAGTTCGCGTCCATACGACTACCAAGCGACCGCTGGATGACCAGTAGCGAAATTAGTAGGCTAGGTGCCGATCAGGGCGGGCAACTTGGCCACAAGCTAGCCGATCACCTGGCCCATGCCCAGTAACTTTTGGCCGCTAGGCTTAATACGACCGGCATCCCTGGCCTTTCGGCCTATGTGCTGAGCCCCTTCCATTATCGCGCCACGAACGCCTTCAAACTGATCATGGAGACCTCACTCGATCTTCAGGCTCCGATGTAAACTCCGACTCAGCAAGAATTTGAGCCACAAACTCAACAGGCCGGATTGCTAGGTTCAGATCATGTCCGGTTAATTCAGTTAAATGAACAGTGAAAGCAGTTTCCTTCCTGTTCCAACCAACCCTGTCCCGCTCATTTTTTTTCCCGATGATATTCATGGACGATATTGGGCATGCGTTTTGCGGCTAGATTGCATGGCTTGCCCTTCCAGAAGCTTCATTCCAAGCCCCCCCTCAATGATCAGATCCATCCTGTGGTCGAAGCACTCATGCAAAACCACTACTTGCTAACAAAATCACAGAAAATTTTCTCGATCAACAATATGGGCGAATGCAGGAGATTTCGATTGGAAATGGAGTAAATCTGCAATGCAATTTATGCAATGGATTTTGCCAAAGCTCAGCTCATCATGCATTAGGAATTCGAGTTGAATGACTTGATCAAAAGTTATCTCAGGTGTCAGGAAATTGAAGTTCAGCAGAACTCAAAAGTATGGTAACCGGAAGTGTAATTTTTTTTTCTGGATTGCATCTTAAGCATGTGAAACAATCACTCTGCAGAGCGTATGAGAAAGCAAGTAAAACGAACAGATGAATTTTGCAAATGTGAAAGCAGCAGCCCATATTCCTATAAACATACCAAAGTCCTTGATTGTATTTCTCAATCCGATATCAAAATCCTATTAGGACAGGCTGCACGGTCATCATTCTCTATTTTACACAGAATTGCCAGGCGTCACAGCATCAGTGGCTCAACGTGGAATATGATATCGGTCAACAAATATAACAAGATTCTTAAAATGTCCTAGAATAGCACTAAATGAAGTTCACGCGTTCTGACTCTGGTGGGTGTCTGGAGACCGTACGATTGACCAACTTCTCAGCAAAATGAGCTTCTCAAAATGGATCAGGTGCTTGCGGACACGGTACACATGGAAAGTATATAAAGATGCCGATACGGTAGTAAACAGAAATGATAACAAAATCAACTTCCAGAAATCCTGATGCAGTAGCCACAAATCAATATTCAGTTAAATTGTAAATCAAAAGTTTGACCAACTTTAGATAATTAGCACACATGATACAAGTAACATATTATCCATACTGCCATAGGAAGTAGAAGCAATGGTAATCACCTGTGGATTTGAGATGATTATTCCCATACCATAAGCCATCATATACAAGGTGGACTGAAGTGAACTTTGAGCACCTCCAACAATGCAACGATCAGATTCTGGAACCTTATCCTGCCAAAAACGAGAAAGGGCCAGAACAGAAAGTGATATTTCAGGTATGAGAATTTGTGAACCACTGCAAGAAACTATTTTTGTGTCGAACAGCATCAAAGTATCCCACCAAAAGTTAAAGCTAGTAAATGTGAATGAAACCATTTGAAGAACGCACAGGGAGCTGAAGAATGAGGAAGAAGATGAACAAGGAATAAACCCATAAGACGATATACTAAATGGTGAGTGAAGATAACGAATTGTGGGTTTGATACCAGTTAAAAGGATCAAGCTAAACCTCAACCACAGATACGTCAAGAATGCTTGTGAGATGTCTAGGCAATGAGCGACTGGTGCTATTCTTTTGAGTTATAACTGAAACGGAAGTAGATAACCTGCATCTGTTGAATGACGGCTAAATCGAACATCCACAATCCCAGTCGAGATGCCGCCACTCCACCCATCAGCATGTAGGCAGCTATCATGCTGTTTCGGACCCATATTGACACAACACATAGAAGCAGGAAAGTCCACTGCAATAGTTTCTCATAATGCAGAGTTTAGTTGTTTTTCACTAATCAGTACACCCAAAAAAGTCCCATACAAGTTGGTACTCGAAAAATATACCTGGAACCAGCTGGACCAGAGCCCAGTTCGGAGCGTGGAAATATGAGAATGTAAGGCTGGATAAACCAGAGTGGCAGCAACGCCGATTGTTGCGCTTATTCCGCGTGCTATTCCAATGACAAATGCAGGTATACCTTCCCACTCTAATGTAGCCGTCATCAAACTTCCGAAGCTGTAAATCCATACAACAATCCTCAAATTGTCAATGCATTCGAATCAGAGCAAGAAAGACTCGAGACTGCCAAAATTTTGCACAGTTCCCGATGATGCAGCAGTGCAATAGTAACTGTCTAGCAGATAATACCAGAAACAACATAACAATTAAGATGACCTTAGTTCTGGATGCATATGTAAGTTTCCACCTAATAACATATCAAGAACTTTGATTGATCACCCCGTTTTTTACCCTTTTAGAGAAAAACTAAACGTCAATAGAAGTAGATTATAGGTAAGTCTTGTAAACAAATGTGAAAGAAATGAACTTCGAGGGTCCATCAGTTTCCAGTGTGTTACCTGAGAACTGTAAAATACAACAAAGCTAGTGCGATTCCAGGAAGCACAACTTCTTGCTCAAAGTACACTCTCCAAGCACTTACTAGAGGCAGATTTGCAATTTTCTCACCAAGACTTCTCTTTTGGCTTTTTTCTGCATTTGCTGGATGATCATCATCTGGAACAGACAAGCTCTCTGTCTGTTCAGTAGGAAAAGGTTTCTGGGTTCTTTGTTGGTTTCGCTCAGCTAAAGCAGGAATCCCCTGATATACTGAAATGAAAAACCAGTACTCCAGCCAAACACTGATGGTGCTCAAAACCGCCAAAGTCATAGCAGATGCTTTTAGTGAACCAAAGCTGATTATGAAGCCTGATACGACAGGGGCAAACAACTTGCAGATCAAATCAATCCGTCTTATAACTGAATTCATCCGAGTAAGGAGTGTAGGGGATTGGCCTTCTGACATCACCACCACCCTGCATTTAGAGGCACACTAAAAGCAAATTTGAAAAAGGAAAAATAAAATAAAATTGGAGAACAGTATGCCTTTGGGATGCTGGTATTCAAGCCCAATACTATTACCATTCTCTTTCAATCAAGATTGTTCCAGCAAGAGTGGAAAGCACGCCAACAGCTCCAGAAACATTGGTCAAAAGGACAAGCAAGACAAAAGCTTGAACACTTGTGGACTTCAAATCTGGGTAGGCTAGCAAACCGAGAACTGTGCCTCCAGCAACTATGAACGAAAAGTTCTGTGTCACGAGCCAAAGCTGGAGAACCTGCAACAAATATTTGCCCCTTCATGAATGTAAAATTGCACAGTTATCATATTAAAATAAACTGGTATATTGTAAAATTCGGAGCTAAAGTCCTGTTCAATGTTTTCTTAGGTGTCGTAGTACATGAAGAATTGTAAGTTCATCAGACCTTGACATAACTCAGTCTATCCACCCACTTTCCGATTATTGGGCCGAACAAGGCAGTGGAGGCATTTTCCACCACTCCATAGACAGCAGCCAACAGTAAAGAGTCTGGCCAAATGTTGATCATGTATAAGGCTACAGAGAAATCCCACATCCTGCAAGACAAGCAGGCATGAAAGATACTTCATTTCCAAATGGAGAGGCATCCAGAGAGAAGATAATCTGAGAATAAAGCCATTAGTTTTTTGAGAATTGCCACACTTATATGGTCAATTCAAGTAAAAGACTGACATGAAATTTAATCGGCCATGGGACCAATTTTCTTAATGAACGGCATAAGACAGTTTTCACTGTTCGTTGATGAACTGGGGCAAATTGATGTTTCCACTAGCAATCATGTACCAGTTATGAATCGATGTATAGCAGAAAACAAGAGATGTTATCCTGTGACGCGAGGACTACTGAAAGGAAGCTAGGATGTTCTCTTCATCATTCTTCCTATCACTGTTTACCAGGTAAGTTCAGAATTTGTACCAAGAATTGGTAATTTTTCGTTGGAACAAGAATTATACATCCCATCAACACTTACTACAACTAGGACAACAAACTTGTGTATTTTCCCACTAAACAGGGAGTAACCTCTTGTTTGGCGACTAGAAAGCATTTCTTTGGTTGAAGTGATTAGGCTACATAGTCTAAACAGCAAAACCTTCAATCGAATCCAAAAACTTTGATTTTCCAGTGACATATTTTATCAGGCACGGACGAAAAGGATGGATAAGTGAAGATACCATTTGGGACAATTTGAAATGATGGAGAGGTTTTCTTATATCCAAAATAGGAATGATACAGAGAGTACGCAAACACGCTCGTATAAAAGACTGAGAAGAGCAAATCATCATATCCTGAGGAGAGCATACTCAGAACAGCAACAAACTTTTAGGAGAGTTGAACCAAAGTAAATAGCACAGAACCTGGCACCCCATCTGGCCAGGAAGTGGCCCGAGTACAAATATTTGGTGAGGTGCGATGGGAAAGGAGGCTGTGGAGAAGACGTTTCATGGTCGAGGAGCGGTTCCCTCATCATCTCTATGGTAGGTTAAGTGAATTATTGAATCTTAGCAATCAACTCCTCCTCTTCCTTGCAATGAAATCAGAACTGATCGAATAAAATAGCCGAAGCATTGATCTTGACTTTTGCAGGCGCATGAATGTGGTGATAACTGGTGTAGGTTACACCAATGGAAGTGTCAACTGATTTTGTCCTTTCCCGATAAGAAGACAGAACCCTAGAAAAGTCAATTAGAGAGTTGGTTTTTTGAAAGGGTCATGGAGGGTTACATCCATGGATGTGTAATTGTAAAAACTAAGATTGCGTTTAGTCATATGAATTTCATTTGTAGATAGGATACAATTGGATAAGATAAGATATAAAATTTAAGAATTTTTCCATATCATCTCTATTATTTAGTGAATCACAATAATAAAATCAGATATTTGTATATCCCATCATATCCATTGTTTAGTAAATCACAATAATAAAGTCGGATATTTATATATCCCATCGTGTCCATTATTTAGTAAGAATACATATTTATATAAATGAATCTAAAAATTACATAAACGGAGACAATAAAAATTACAATTTTCTTGCTTTTCCATTTCTATTTGCTTATTTTTCCCTCTCTTTTATTCTTTATTTTTTTTTTTGCCCCTTCCGTTATTCTCAAATAAAATTTAATTAAATAGTAAAATATACTAATATACCTAAAATAAGTAATAAATATAAATGCTAAATATATATTGCATTTGTATTATAAAATAGAAAGAAATTCAAATACATAAATAAGATAGGAATAAATAAAAACGAAATTGTTGTTATTTTATTATTATTTGAATTTTCTATAGTCAACTATTATTTTAATTATTAATTTAAGAAATTCATTATTTGAAAAGATAACTTTTATGTTATGGATATTTGAAATCCTATCTATTTTTATCCCATCTCTCATAAGATAATTTTTATCCGAATCATATAATTCTTATATTCCAACTTTATCCTATTTTGGATAAAACCAAACACAAGATAAGATCAATTTTATCCAGATTACTAAACTATAACCTAACTCCTCCCCTTTACTTTTCAATTTTTGACTACAATACAATAGACATTTATCAGCTATCTCTTTCTGCTTTATTTCTTTCTGCACCATAACATTACACTTTTAGCTCCATGAACAGAGCACTATGCAGATATCTAGATATAATAGCTATTACATAATATCTTTAATGGGAAAAACATAAGAATGTTTTTGCTATCAAAGAATGTGCTTTGTTAATGCCATAAGCCTCTTTCCTGACAATTGAACTTCTGGGACAAATAGCCTGTCCAATAGAAGTTTTCGTCGTCTTACTCCACTAGAGCCGATCGGCTCCTTAATCATCATGCATCACGGATTGACAAGGGCAGATATCTGCTCTCGGATGCTTTTAGTCGAGGGCTTTGAATGGCTGTTAATTAGCATCTCAATAAGCTAATATCATCAACAAAACTGCAGCAAATAGTAATCAAAGCAGAGTCAATAGAACTTCTGCATCATGGCAAGGACATCCCTGAATTTGCACATCATGATCCAACAACTACTCCTAGACATTCTGAGTTAATCCATGTACAAGGGTCTTCCAAGTTCCAACTATGTAGTTTTTTTGGAACTGCTGTTAATATGTACATTTTTTAAACAGCATGATCCCTTTAATCCATCAAGTTTGGGCTCTCAGCATTCAAAGAAATCCTTCATTAAAAAAAAAAACTGCAATTGACTAGCTTCTTTTATATCAATCCTTTCGACCTTCACTCCTCACGAGGATTTGCTGGACCATTTGACCATAATCAATAGCTTCTCCAAATGAACAAGGTGCTTCCGGACACGGTAGACATGCACACAGTAGAGAATTGCAGCTGATGTTACCACCAGAAAAGATACCAATGACAACTTCCAGAAATCCTATAACCAAAAAAGAAGTGAGCATAACTGAAGATAGGTCCAAATGGGCTTTATTTGAGAAAAGAGAATAATTCCAAATGTAATATGTTAAACTAATCTCCTTTGACAAATATCATCAATTATAAAACTATATTAACCACAAAACAGATGTGTGACGTGTACACATCATGTGGCGTGCACACATCTCTCTCTCTCTCTCTCTCTCTCTCTCTCTCTCTGTTTATATAATACAAGAGCAGACGGAATTTTACCCGCGGATCAGATATTATTATTCCCATGACGCTGGACATCAAATCCAGAGCAGACTGAAGAGAGTTCTGAACTCCTCCAACAGCACCACGGTCACATTCAGGAACATTGTCCTATTCAAATTTAAGAAAAATGATGAGCATGCCGGTTCGATGTATTATTCATGATAGAAAATGTCTCCACTTCATCAGACGGATTCAGCTAGATTGATGCATGGAGTCCTCACCTGCATCAATTGTGTCACGGACAAGTCGAACATCCACAATCCTAATCGTGATGTCGCCACACCCCCCATCAACATGGACACTGACAGATGCTTGTTTTGAACCCAGATAGACGCAATGCACAAGATTAGGAAGGTCCACTGTGTCATCATCAGCATGCAATATCAGACAATTTAACTCTGTGTCCTAAATCAAAAGTTGCAATGCCAAGCTGAAAATGGTGCAAGTACCTGGCACCAAATAGACCAAAGTCCAGTACGAAGTGTCGAAATGCGAGAATGCAAGAAGGGGTATATAAGAGTCGCTGCGATTCCGATTGTGGCGCTTATTCCACGGCCTATACCAATAATATAAGCAGGTATTCCTTCCCACTTCAGGTCTGCCATCATCAAAGTCCCAAAACTGCACTGAGAAAATTAATAAGATAACAACACTTAAAATGGGACTTGAGCCACAACCACAAGGAAATGATTGCTTAAAGGAATCCCAATCAACCATGATCTCAAAGCAAGAGAAAATGGACCATGCCAAGCTAACCAAGCTGAGCACATTACTCAGTTTGCCTAGTAAGATATTCATATTCAGTCTTCCAAAGTAGATACTACATACTGCACAATTTGTTCTAAGAGGTACAATTGCCAGCACAATTTCCAAATTGCAGACTTTGAAATTGCTGTTACCTGAGAACTGTAAAATACAACAAGGCAAGAGCTATGCCAGGGAGTACCACCTCCTGCCTTAAGTATGTCCTCCACGAAACCATGAAAGCACTATTCATGACTAGATTCATTTTCCTCCTCATCAAGCTATTTTCTTCTGTCCCATGAACACTTGCCTCATCATGAAGCGCCCCACCTTCTAATGTTGCTACTCTGCCTTCAGTACCATCCGAAGGAATTTTCTGTCTTCTCCTCTGGTTG
Organism: Eucalyptus caleyi; assembly: GCA_014182885.2. NCBI lineage: Eukaryota > Viridiplantae > Streptophyta > Magnoliopsida > Myrtales > Myrtaceae > Eucalyptus > Eucalyptus caleyi. The sequence continues at coordinate 12,849,453 of CM024466.2, read as the reverse complement.
TTCTCTCTCAGTGCGGGAATGCCACTGTATACGGAACTCATAAGCCAATACTGTAACCAAACAGATGCAAAATTCCAAAGTGCAAAAGCCACGGCAGAAGCCTTCAGCGATGCAAAGCTGATAAAGAAGCCCGACACTACCGGAGCAAATAGTTTGCAGATTAGGTCGATCCTTCTGACAACTGAGTTCATCTGTGTCAATGTTTCTGGTGGATGCCCTTCTGATATCACAACCACCCTGCAAACTGTCTTTCATCAGGTTTCTTAGATAAGAACTTTTGCATTTTATGGTGACCAAGTATTTTATGGTTAGACCATGCTTGTTACTTGCTACATGAGGGAAAAAGAAAGCTGTAAATTCTTAGTTTCCAGGGTCATGACCCCTAAACCACATTCAATGGAACTTTTGATGGTATGACAAAAAAACATGTTTAGAACTCAAAAATTGCACAGTAATGTTTAGATAGAATCACCATTCCCTTTCAATCATAATGGAACCGGCAAGAGCAGACAGAACACCAATGGCTCCAGAGAAGCATATTAATATTACTAGAGAGATAAAGGCCACGAAGTTTGTCGACTTCAAATTCGAGTGAAATAGCAGCTCCAGTACCGTTCCCCCAGCAATAAAAAAAGAGAAGTTCTGGGTCAACAACCAAATTCGTAGAACCTGCAAATAATTGAAGGCATAATATTGTTGCCAGCATTTGTGCCAAAACCAATAACCCAAACCGCAAAAAAGAAAGGGAAAAACTGCTCGAATCAGATTAGAATGCAAACTCAGACTTTGGACCATTATGTGCCTACTTTATCATTCAAAAGAATTCCTCCCAAGTTGCCATGAGTAGGTGAAAACATGGATATCTTAAACGACGCTGATCAAGTTCTCCAGGTTATTTGTCAGGTGTGAGAGATGTCAGTTGTGAGAGATGTCAGTATGTGGCCAAGGCTCATCGTAAGTAATGCTAATCTTGCATAAAAATATTATAAGATGCTTACGCTATGAGGGGTCGCAATGGTATATAGAAATTCAGAAAATACTAAATAGTCAATAAGTTATTCAGTCTCGATATCACATGTATTTTTTAACGAAACATATCTGCAATTGTAACGAGCAACCTTTGCAAACCTTTGTATAAGTCGATGTATCCATCCATTTCCCAACAACTCCCCCAAAGAGTGCTGTAGAGGCTGACTCCACTGTACCATAAATAGCAGCGAAAAGAAAAGAACTTGGCCAAAGACTGATGAAGTATAAAGCGACGGAGAATTCCCACATCCTGCAACCAAATGACTAGTGTCAATGAGCATGGAACACAAGCCACACAACCTCCTGATAATCTGACTATCCTTCTATTTAAATGTATAAATTACATGGAAAGGCCAGACAATTCGACACATCCGTAATTCACTTAACACTTTTAGAAAGTTATGACAAAATAATGGAATTTAACAACATGAAACTGCTAAGACATTCCAAAAACTTACCACCACCTGTTAAAAGTTACCAAATCACAGATATTCAGCTCATGGAAAGTTAGAAGTTTTGTGCTGTTATAAAATGGGAAAATTGTCCAAAAAGTCCTAAACTTATTGCATTTTTGCCAATTCAGTTATAAACTTTTTAATTTTGCTAATTCGATCTTAAACCTTTTCACTTCTTACCAATTGAGTCTATCCAGCCAATTTTGGCCGGACAATGCTGACGTGGATGCCGATGGTGTCACATAGGACCGTCAGCGCTGATGTGGATAATTTTTAATAATTTTTAATTTTTTATTTTTTTCTATTATTTTTTCTTTTCTTTTTGACTTTCTTCTTTGCCTTTTCTAGTGGCTGGCCGGTCACTGACCACAGTCAGCTGGTTGGCCTCGCCCGCCACAGGCAAGGCCCGGCCGAGCAAGGGCTACCCCGGGGAGGGGAGCCCTTGCCTAGGCGTGGCCTAGCAAGGGTCACCTGGGTGAGACCAACCTAACGTCCAAGCTAGGGCAGCCTTGTCGGGCATCAGCCAAGCAACGGTGACGCCAGGCAAGGCCGCCTTGACTTGGGCGAGGGCCGGCCTCGTTGAGGCTCGCCCTCGCCCAAGACAGGGTGACCTTGCTAAGCATCGGTCATGCAACGATGACACCAAGCAAGGCTGACCTCGACGGGCATTAGTCAGGCGACGCGATGCCAAGCGAGGCCACCTAGCCTTGACACAGGTCAGCCTCGCCTAGGCAACCCTTGTCGGCCGCGCTTGGGTGAGGGCTCCCCTCCTCGAGGCTAGCCCTCACCCAACTAGGCCTCGCCTATGATGGGCTAGGCCAATCGGCTGGCCGTCGCCGGTGGCTGGCCATTGCTTGTGGCCGGCCAACCACTAGAAAAGGCAAAGAAGAAAGCCAAAAAGAAAAGAAAAAAAAAAGGGAAAAAACTGAAAAAAAATAATAAAATTTTATTAAAAATTATTCACGTTAGCGCTGGCGGTCCTATGTTGCACCGCCGGCATCTACGTCAACATTTTCTAGCAAAAATTGGCTTAATGGACTCAATTGACAAGAAGTGAAAAAGTTTAGGACTGAATTAGCAAAATTAAAAAGTTTAAGACTAAATTGGCAAAAGTACAATAGGTTTAAGGCTTTTTGGACAATTTTCCCTTATATAATTGATTCCCTAATTTTCATTGCGTGCTATTTGCTGCTTAAATTTAATGTAACCTACCACATGTTTGCTACGGAGTATAATGAAACCACAAGAAGACAATTCGAGGTTTGCTATATAACATGTACGACGAAAATAATATGCCGGCCATGAATATGGCAAAACTCCTGTTTGTGAAATGTGGTCATCTCGCTTGTTCTTCTTGGTCATCTCATACCAGAAACTGATGACGTGATCTATGACTGAACCCCAAACATTTTCTAATAAACCACAGGCAGAGAATGGCAAGGAAAGGACAGATACGAAACAAAACACTGAAAGACTGATTGAGAAACTTGTGCATGATGTAGATACCCTCTCAGCTAAAGAAAGCAATCTGGTGCATCTCGCAACTCAACGTGACTCCATCTGTCGTGCGTCGAGAAATCTCTCATCCCACATTACACTTGTCTAGTTGCACCAGTAGACAGGCCACACCCAACGTCATATTAAAAAAAGAATGAAATTTGAAGCCATAAGGGCACGGGTGAGTCAAGACCAAAGCGAGCAATCTGGTGTTAGCGACACACTAGGGCTTTGGCTGCCTATGGTACTATTAGATTGATATTAGGCCTCATATACATCTCCATTCCCACAACATCATCATCAACAACAACAGAACCTAGTCAAAGCAAAACCAGAGAATCAGAATCGATAGTTGATACTCGAAATGTCAATTTCTTGTTCCCTTTATAAGTTAGAGAGAGATAAAAACCTGGCACCCCATCTGGCCAAGAAATGGCCTATGTACAAGTATCTAATGAGAAGTCTAGGAGGTGGAGCGACTCTTTCTTGACTTCCCATCATTTCTCGCTCTGGGTCTTGTTGATCAACAACATTGAACTCTCTAATCCCCCTGTTTCAACTCCAAGTTCAGTGCCCCCGGAAGCCGAACTCTGAGCAATTGTACTAGCAATTGTGTTGCTCGGTTGAATTGCACGATCTTGATCGCTACCTGATTTCTCCATCTCCATTCTGAGAATTGAGAAACTGCACACAAAACACAGAAATAGGTCACTAATACACGTGACGGGTGAACCTAAAACAACCCCCTTTCTTTCCACTTGTACGTTGTGGACACCATGAGAGCCTTCACGTGTACCCAGTTGAACCATATCATAAAGAACCAATGAAAACGAGAAACAGCAGAAAAGATAGCCGCGGCAATATTTTATTGTTGACTTGAGGTGGTGAATGAATATTTTAAACACTTTTGGAAATAAAATAATCCACGCGCATGTCAATGAACTGCATATAGAATCAAATCTAAAACCAAAAGAAGATAGAACTAGAGATAAACGAAATACCGGCGACAGTCAGAAGATCACACACCGAGATCCTGCAGAAGTAACTCGCCTCGTCTTCCTGCTGAGCTACCAACAGGACAAAAGTAGTGAATGAGAAGCCCTGGACTTCAGAAGACAGAAAAGCAGACGCCTCAAGTTGCAGACAATATATGGACAAGAAAAGAGAACAAAAAGTGGGGCACAGTTCTATTGCTGATGCTGTCATATGCTAATAAATATCTATTAGAATCAATATAGATTAATATTACAAAAATCTCAAATAAACCTCGACGTCGCGGCTTAAGATCATCCCGTGCGGCGGGCGGGATTCGAACTCCTCTCTTCTAAAAATTAATTTACTTCATAATATCTATTTTGATATAGACTAATATCACAAAAAAATCTCAAATTAGTACAATAAATTTACTTTATATTAATTTTTTTACCATAAAAAATCTCAAAGTTGTATACTTATAACAAATTTATCATATATTTTTTTGTTAAATTTTATCAATTAAATTGCTGAGTTAAATGACACGTGGTAGTTGACATATGTAATAGGTGTGCACCAATTTGTAATTATTCGTGATATTAATCCAATTTAACGGAAACTAATTAAAGGTAAATTTATCATAAATATATCGGTTTAAGGTTAATTTGATCATAGCATATCCAGTTTGTAATTTTTTGTATTATTAACCCAATTGATAACTATTGAATATTTTTTGTTAAAAAATACGCGACCAAGGAATTTGTCTTAAATAATTACATTATATAATTATTTATGACGTATTACACTGAATTAAGACGAAACATTATATGCCTTTCGAAAATGTCATAAATTATTGAAAATTAAGATATTAATGCATTACAACGAAACATAGTAAACCCCTGAAGAACTTCGTAAATTTACAGAAATTGTGATATTTATATACCTACGACATTTTGCACTAGATTATAGCAAAACATTGCAAGCCTTTATAAAACGTTGAGAAAAATTAATAATTGGGATTTAAATATTTGCGACGTTTGCACTAGAATACGGCAAAATGTTGGAATGCTTTGTTATTAGCCGTAAAATGAAAAATATATCATTTAAATATTGACGACTTTGTTTATTAATTACGACTAGCCACAGTAAGCTTTATAAAATCACCTACAATATTATACTTTGAAATATCTAAATATTTACCACCTTTGTGATTAGCCTTAAAAATGTCGCTAAATACAAGATGGCTTTCTATTCAGTACGTTTTAAATCTAACTGCTCATATATATCGAAGGTGAATCCAATGGTTAATATAAGTAGAGTACGGCATGTTGATAGTACATGAGCGTCATCCCAATAACTTAATGTTTATTCACGTAGCTTACTGACATTTCAAATTCGCAACTCTTACATTGAATTACCGACCTTAATTTAAGCGATTTACCAATTTTTTTTCCAATTAAGTTACCAACTAATCCGGTATTAACAGTTCAAGCGAATTTCGTGAAAAATTAAGTTTGATCTCAAGATTATAAGTAACTGAATCTCTTGTTCACTAACAGGCATGTGGCCCTACTAGTAAAGGGGTTGGAGGATGAGGCCGGAAAGTATCAGGTATGGGATTCGATTCGTGTGAGCATTGCATGCATATATAGAAGAGATGAGTGAAACAAAAATAAATAAAAAATAAAAAAATTCTCCTGTTCGTCCTACAGTTTAAAGTCAGTATTACTTGGACTTTCATTCAAGCTCGAAGATGTCCGCTTTCAAGACTTCACAATCAAGCGGTCCCCGCAGAACCACCACCACGATCCATTCCACTGATTGAGACTAGACGCATTCGCGTAAGTGTGGAATCGAATCGCTTTCTCCTTTTGCTGTCGAAAGCGGCCTATCCTCTGGATTCAAGTATAATCTGAGATGCTAAGTTGCCACGGTCCATTCATTTCGAATTGAACGAATGAAACACCTTGATGCAATGACAAGGAGCACTTCGACAACCCCGTATCCCCGGTCTTGATCCAGTCTTGATCCGGTTCACCATGGACCCCATAACCATGGGTGGATAACCTCTAAGCCCCAAGTAAGGCCCACAAAGATCAACTGTTGTGATGTGACTTAAGTCGATGGAAGACCCAATTTCAGGCAAATCAAATCCCTCCCACGAAAAGAGTCAGCGCACGTACAGACTAAAGCGAGCTTATTTGCACTCACACAACGAAATGAAACCCGTCATCTCGTCACCAACCAGCCTTGCTAACGTCCCAAGAAAAAGCAGCAGCTTCTCCCTTCTAGCCCCCTCTCATTTAAGCCCCACAGATTCAGACACTTCACAGCAAAACCAGGTACTGATTTTTATTGAGATGATGACAAATTTAGTAAAAACTGTTCACATCGTCCACCCAGCTTGAGTCTAACACAAAGTAACTTCACAAAGAATAGAATCATCTTTCCCACAAGCTGTTCGAATGTATCAAGGAATGGAGAAGTCAAATTGCATGAGCTGCCACAGTGGGCAGGAGAGGTGGGCAGATATGGTCAGGAATCCCAAGTTGCTGACCTCCAAAGAGGGAAAAATATCGTAGCACTGGATGAAAGGTATACAATATACACAAAGCAATTCTCTGAATGGACACCGGTTTGTCGGTGCAGCTCAATGGCTAATCGTAACTCTTGAGATTCTGACTCCATCGAGTATATACCCCCAACACAGTAAGCTAAAAACGAAAAATAAGTGAAAAAAAGAAGCCCCCAAACCAACCTCTCACTTGATCTTCAGCCTAAAGGCTGAAAAGGTTATCCCAACCAAACTCTGTGCAAATGTGAAACCAGATAAAGTGAAGTAAAATACACCTTCCTTGACTAAAACAATTGGAGTAAGACTGATTACATGGTAGATGAAGGGGAAAATGTGAATAAAAAGGGAAGCTGAAGGTGCCACACAGACGTGCAGCCCCAAGTAGTCCCTCGTAACCTGCAGCAAGCAACATTACGAGATTAGACAAAAAGAGCACTAAATGCCCAGTTCCTCAAAATCATAAAAAAGAATACGTCCCCGGACAAAATAATTCACAATCTATTGAACATGATCAACAACAGAAATGAACAGCAGACAATCAGCTTGACAATCATTTAAGTAACCAGGCAGAAAAGTAATCTCTCAACCAGGTTAAATACATAATCAGGCTAACAAAGGATAACCAAGCAGCCTCGATCATGATATCAAAATTTCTCACATAATATTATAGCCAACTTTCCTCACCACAAAAGGATATCAATTCAACGTAAAATCAGTCATTAATTATTAGATGCACAAGTGTCTCAACTCAATAAAAAGGTACGTATATGGGACTCTGCTTCCCATTAGCTTCAGCAAATGATTGCGTTAAAAAAGAAGACAATGGGTCCTTCATTCCTTCTGCCCAATCTCAGACAGCAGGTGATTTGAGAGAAGTTGAGAATACTCTCATACTACAAATGTCACACATGATATAAGATCAATACTTTCATTTAACCCAGAAAAAAAACTTGACTTACAGCACAATAATACTCAACTTTGTAAAACTTGGTTACAAACCCAAAAGGAAAAAGGTCCAAGCCTGAACAAGACCAATGCAAGATGCAAAGCCCACAAAGACAAATTTAATCAGTGCATCATCCATCATAGCAAAAATCTTTGGGCCAAGAGATCCAATCTTTTAACAATTTCTAGGGTTAGTCATATAAGAGTCTCCTGGAATAGGAAAGCCATCAAATCAAGTTTGGATGTATTTATCAAAGGCTACAGGTGAAACAAAATCAAATTCTGGTCGGATGATTGGATGAATTTGAGTTCTTTAGAATCCAATCCATCATGCCCTGTTTACTGTAGAAATCATGGCCATGCAGATAGCTTTTCATGCATTGTCAGTAAAAGTAGCTGCTCTCAAACATCTAGGTCAATACAGAAGCCAGTTCTTCTGGCAATAAATTTTTCTCTTTAAGCAAACTCACAGTTTCATGAGGAATACATCATATGGACTGACAATCATGCACATAAATTCTAATTCAATCATCATGAGTTAAATTTATATGAAGAAATAAATGCTTTGGCAAGGGAGATATAAAGGGGTTGTGACATTTTTGGTGTTATGGCTAATTGACAAAACTTACTTAAGAGGAGAGATCAACCCTAATACTTACATATACGCAATATAACTCCTTAATCTAGAAATCAAGCACAGCAAAGAGCTGAAGACTCTAGCACAAAATGGTAATTTCTCCACTCCCCTTCAATTCCAATAAAAGCCAAAACCTTGTCACCAGTACCATAAAGACACGAGTCTAACTTCTTGACAAATGATCAACTATGTGAGTTATAAACCCCAGCAGTAGCAAATCAGCAATGTCATTACACAAGAATTAGAGAATCTACCAACAAGCAGTGACTACATCATGACTAGACAAGAAAGGGCAAATGGTGGAAGAAAAAGTATTCAGCTTTCAGCTTAAAATATAAACACAACACCACTGCTGACATAGATGCTAAAAGAAGACAAAGAATTCTGTGAAAGACAAAGTCTCAGGATATGATCGAAGACAAATTTCACAAATTCCTTGCAAAAGACCAGGTTAATGCTAATTGAAAGAATGAGAGGCTAAGAAATGAAATTACCAACAATTGTCATGAGTGCTTCGACCCCTCAGAACTGTCTTTTATCTCATCTGAATCCGAGTCACTGGCATTATACCCTGACAATATAACCACAGTACCAAACAAAAGCACCAGAATTAACCATTAATTGCATCGAAAACCAGGAAAGTACCATGTACAACCAGTGACTGCAAACAAAATTAGGTCTGAATCATACAAATGTGAATGAAATCAACCTGGACGCTTATCGCTAACTTTCCATACAGAAGAGCGAATCCTTGATGCCCTGGTGATCCAAATTCTTCCCTAAACTCTCACAAAAAATTTGAAAGTTAGAATCACTCTTCATTACAAATACATATAAAACAATCAAAATCAACATAGAAATAAACATGCAAATCTGGACCTGGAAAAACAATATGAAAAGTGAAAGCCTACATTTTGCATCCCATAAAGCAGGCATAATTACAGTTAGCATCTGCATTTCCAAGAAAACTCTTCTTCTTTCATGCTCTTATAATATTATTGATACTTGAAGACATCCAGAATCAGATAGATGTAGAGAATAACGGAAACAGTGTGCATGACAGAATACGAGAGTGGAGAAATAGAGGAACTGAGCAAGCACATCAGTTGGTTTCCCAACATAAGAAATTGTTGTTGTCTACAAGACAGATTTAGTTCTCTGACTGTAACAGCACTGTAGGGCATTTTGCAGTAGCACAGCTGAACTCAGGATGTAAAACATCAGTCACTACACAAACAACATGCTGCAAAGTGTATATTTTCAAAAACACGATGAAAATTGTAATTCATAAAACCATAAATGAATGCATAATTACATAAAACGAACAATTAACTTAATTTTGCAAGGTTCCCTTAAGACTGAGCAACCATAGACGTTCAGAACTTAAGGCATCATTTGGTCTATGAGAGAGGTCAAGTCAGCCATCACTTTTCAGCTTTCTTGCAACTTCAGGCCTAAAAAAGACTTCTTTTGCATATTAATGGTGAAAATACTGTATCTTGCTTTTCTCTTTCCCTCATTTTGTTGTTCCTGACTCCCTATAACATGTCTGAAACTGATTCTTTGAAACTACGATTACCTTCATTCTAATATCAGTTTTGTTTTTTAGTAACCAAGACTAGCGATTAATGACACTGAGAATTTGGAATTTGAGCAATGGCAGACAAAACAACAAATTCTACAAGTCCCCATAAAAAAAAAAAAACACATCAGAAATCTGCCTAGCTAATCACAAATAGTAAAAAGGGCTGAAGGGCAATCTTCATATTCTCTCCCTTGATACCCTTTTGTCCAAGGCTCACGAATCAAAACCAGCTAAACCCTCCTACCAAGCAGCCTAATTTAACATCAAGAACCATACCCCAACACACTAGCGGTTCAGTTGCACAGAAAGAACAGGAATTCAACAACAAAGCCCATACCTTCTGAGCATCCCGGGGGACTCCATACCCGCTGTAATACATCTGACCCACCAAGACCTGCATATTCACGTCCCCGGCCTTCGCCTCCTTAAGCGTGTCCTTGAACCACCGCTTCACGCAGTCGGACACCACCTCCGACAGCGGCAGCCGCGTGCCGCCCTCCTTCTCCCCGCTGGTCTCCACCTCCATCGCCCCCGCCGCCGCCGCACCCCTCCTCCTCCTCCGGTCCCCCGATCTCCGATCGCCGCCCGGCGCCGATCCTAGGGTTCTGACTAGCTGGCGCAACCTCGTCGCAGAGGGGAGGAATTTCCCCATAAAAATAGCTCTTTTAGGAGAGGGAACCCATCACGCAAAAAGGGAGATCGAACCCATCCGTACCGCATCAATCTCACCTGTTTCGCAGGCTTTATCTAGGGTCGGCGAGCTCGACCTCCTCCTCCGCCGCCGTCGCCGCCGTCGCCGTCGCCGTCGTCTTCCTCCTGCCGGCGGCGATGCTTATCTGGACGTCGCGGTCGTGCGGCCTTTTTGAGGAAGGGGACGGCAGGGAGATTGAAAACGAAAGGATTAAGAAGGGTTTACGGTTGGAGCGGAATTTAGCGGCCGCAGGCGATCCTTATCTCGTTAAAAAAAATTTGAAATTAGATAGCGCCATGAAGAAAATGTGATTTTTTTTTTTTTTTGTTATTTTAAAATTCTGGGTCACGTTAGCCTTGTTAGGGGTAGTGATGCCAATTTAAAAATCACTTTTTGACCTCATAAAAAAATTCCAAACCTATGCTGACAAGGCCTTCATCCTGAATTAATTTTCAAGCCTCGAGTCGCTGCCCCCACGGTCGCATTTATCCCTAATTTTAAAAATCACAAGTTGGTACTCCATATCTATCATTCTTAAGATGCTTATGTCTTATGACACGTCGATTTTTCGCTTCAAATATGTCGTTCTCTATGTCAAATCCATCTTCCAGTCGTTTGTGTTGATATATGTGCATCTTAGCAATAAATACTAAATGGAATGCTAGCGGATGGTAGATTTAGGTTAGAATTACCCACTAGGGTTTTCTTGTAAGAAGAAAATTAGTTCACAGTAAATTAGTAGTTTGGTACTTTTTAAGATAAAAAATAATTTACAATAAATTTGTCATGCGGTACCTTTTTTTTTTTTTTTTTTACAAGATAAAAAATAACCGAGTGGTGCTATTTCTACACCCACATAAATAAATCCACCCAGTTTTCACCAAAAAGACAAAATTATCCTTAATCATTTCATTACAATTTAAAGTGGTGATCTCAAATTTATTTACTTTCTTCATTTTGTAGTTTTTCTATATTTATGTAGAATGTACTTAACATAATTAAGAACTTTAAATGTTTAGTTTTTGTTATCGTAGATTTCCCATGTATATTGAAGACAACGTGTTTTATTTATTTATTTATTTATTTATTATTGTTAGATAATACTTCCATGAAAGTTCATTTTGTCGAAAAGATCAATCTTCAAGAAAGTTACTTCTTATTTATGCTGTCAAGCAAATTTATTAAATAAATTATGAAGTGGAGTATGGAACAAATTTAAAATAGGCGACTTTTTAACACATTGGCTTGTTTATATATTTTCACTCTTGTTGTATATATCACCATCAAAACCCTTCTTATCAATTTTTATTTTATATAGTTATAATAGGATGATCACATAAAAAAAACTCCTTGAAGATTTTCCAAAATAAAATCACAAGACATTTTTCAACGTGAAACTTCAGAAAATAAAATTTAATTAAATCAAAAAATTACATAAATTAAGATTTAAAAAAAAAATAAGTGAAATATCATTATTTGGATCAAACTATTTATAAAAAAAAAATTTTTTTTTTTGGTAAAGGTAAAAAAATATATTGAGCTTCGGTCCATTATACAAAATTCGGTGCCAAAAACTTACACTCTAAATGCTAAAAGCATAAAGGGTGAAAGGGAGCCAAAGTAAAAGGCACAAGACATCAACAAGAAGACAATAAAGCTAATAACAGCCAAAAGGACACACCGCAAAAGCCACAACTACAAAACAGCCCAGCAAACCTTGACAGCATCCAAAGGAGGGGACGAAGAATGAAGAGCCTAAGTAGAAATAAGCTTAAGCTCAAAGCAGACAACGGTAGGTGCGGCATTAGGAAGAGCTAGGATGCCCAAAGAAGACCGAGGGGCTAAAGCCACAACCTCTCTGGAGTCTCCTGTTCCTTGGAGTAATCGGGACATTGGTAAAAGTAAGAGCTTTGTCCTTTACAACCTTGATAAAATGATTTTCCATCGCTGAAACCACCAAGGCTTCCCCTCGGAAAATGATACTATTCCTCTTCTTCCAAATTAGGTGACACATAGCACCAAACAAGAAGCGAGCAATACGATGGTAAAAGTCCTTATCGGTTAAGAATTTCAAAGCCCATGAGAGATTGTCTAGCCAAGATCTATTACGCCAAGAAAGATTACACCTAGCTGCCAAAAAAAAAAAGCAAGTGTTGCTGAAGTGTGACAATCAAAGAACAAATGGTCGATAGAATCCAGCACGATCCTGCAGAAGGCGCAAATAGCATGATCGATCCTACTATAGGAGAGGAGAAGCGTCAGGGTAGGTAAGCGATTCCTAGAGATAAGCCATAGATTGAATTTGAATCAGGGGCCAAAGCATTGTCCCATATGAGAGACGCCCAAGGAACATGGTCCTTCTTGGTCTTAATGATATTCCAAGTTGAAGCCACCGAGAAGGAGCCAAAGGGTCGCAACACCAAGAAAACCGGTCAGGGACCAAGGAGAGAACCGAGAGGTTGAGACCCCAACTCTCCAAAAGAGTTTTAAGCGTGCGACCCATAGGGGAAAAAAGATCCGCAACCATTGCATAGCTAGGAAGGCTCAGGCTATCCATGAGAGAGTCCAGTACAAAAGAGTCCAAAGGGCCACGTAAAAGTCAGTGATCATACCATAAGAATACCGAGAGTCCATTGCCAACTTTCCGAAAGAAAGACAACTTGAACTCCTATCTAAGTTGCAAGATTTTCTTCCACGCCCACAAGCATACTGCAGGACAAGAAGAAATCCAGAAGTTTTCCTTTTTAAAAAATTTGTATGAACCTACCGACACTACAAAGATTCCTTATCAGTTAAAAGAAACCAAATGCATTTAAGCATAGCTACTTTGTTGCAATCCCTCAACTTGCGAATACCTAAACCATCCTCTTCCTATGGGAGACAAACATCATCTCAAGAGACTTTGGCACCACCACGGCCAAGAGTAGAGCCCTTCCATCAAAACTATCTCAAAATACGCTAAGTACTGTCTAAAACCGAAGAAGGCAAGGTAAAAACACTAGCCCAGAATGCTTGAATGGAATGTAACATTGACCTTATAAGCTAGAGTCTCCTTGCAAAAGACAAGAACCGCTGCGCCCAAGATTGGACCCTGGTAGTGATGCGGTCAATCAAAGCAATACAGTCCACTTTTCCCAACTTAGATGATATAATAGGCACACCCAAATAACGAACTGGAAACTTCCCTTCAAGAAAGCTAAAGGCCAGCAGGATATTATTGCGAAGAGATGAAGGCCCACCCGAGAGAAATATTTCACTATTGTTTCTATTTGGTAGTAACCCACTCCAAGAGGAAAAGATATCCAATCCTCTTTTAAGCAAGGCCACTGACGACCAATCAGCCTGACAAAATAGAAAGACATCATCGGCAAAGAAAATGTGGGAAAGCTTCACCGCTTTACACCTCCAAATGTACTTGAAATCCTTAATCGAGGTCCGAGCAGATAAAATCCCTAAGAGCACCTCCATCACCAAAGTAAAAAGATAGGGTGACATCGAAGGCCCCATCCACTTGAAAAGAACCCATGGAGCTCTCCATTGATCGAGATAGAGTATTTCGGTGTACAAACACAGATCATAATAAGTTGAATAATCCACTCAGGAAAACCAAAAGTCGAGAGAGTAAGCTCCAGGAAATTCCAATCAACAGTGTAATAAGCCTTTTGAAAATCTACCTTGATAGCACATTTAGGTAAGTAAGGGTCAAGATGAAAACCGGCAAAGAGTTTTTGGGTCAGAAGAATATTATCCATAATCCTTCTACCCTTAACAAAGGCATTATGGGATGAATTAATCAAGTCACTCAAAATGGCGACCAAACGATTTGCCAAAATTTTTGTAATAACCTTATAAATAGTATTGCAACAAGCAATGGATCTAAACTCGGAAACATCACAAGCGTTAGGAACTTTAGGTACCAATGCTAAAATTGTATTATTTACCTCATTTAGAAGGTGTCTAGAAGATAAGAAATCCCTGATTGCCTCTACCACTAAAGGTCCCACTATCTCCCAATTGCTCTTGAAAAACTCCATGGTGAAACCATCCGGGCTTGGGGCTTTACCTCTGGCAAGAGAGAAGAGAGTGTTCCTAATCTCAAACAAACCTAATCATCTGAGAGAGGCCGCCGAACAAACTTGTTCAGCTCTTGCAACGAAGGCTTAGAGAGAGCCATATGTGGTGAAAGGAGTTTTGAGAAGAAGGAAATAGATACCTGTGGCACCAATTCAGGGTCCGTGATCAAAGAGCTCGACGGATCCTTAACAGATAGGATCCGGTTCCTAAGTTGCCTTCTTTTAATGGAATGGTGAAAGAACTTAGTGTTTCGATCTCCTTCCTTGAGCCATCTAACTCTTGATTTTTGTCTATAAAAAGATTCTTCATGACTACGCAGGTCAACAAAAGTCCGACGTTGAACTTTCTCAAGTTCTGCAAGAGTGACATTATTCGGGTCTATCTGAAGACCAACCTAGGTAGAACGAAGAGCATCCCTCGCTTCCACTGTCCTCTGAGTGATATTCGCATAGGCCTCTCGGTTGAGATGCTTGAGATGGCCTTTTAAGGCCTTCAACTTGGAAACCAGCCTAAACATAGGCACCCCTTTCACCGGATTGTCCCAAGTCTGTCGGACGATGGGGAGGAAATCCGAATGCTTAGACCAAAAGTCAAAAAATTTAGAAGGCTTCCTTTTAGAGACCGGGTTAAGAACCCTCACAATCATAGGGGTATGGTCGGAGATACCCAGGTTCAAAAAAGAAGGTTTCGAGAAAGAGAAATCCAAGTTCCACCTCGTATTAACCAAGACCTGGTCAATTTTTCTCATTTTCCTATTGGCACCAGTAGAAGTGGACCAAGTGAAGCGAAGTCCCACATACCTGAGATCCTCCAACTCTGTTTAGGCTAAAATCTAGCTGAATTTATCGAAGTATGGGATCCAAGCATTTGAACCCCCAACTCGGTCTAAAGGATCCCTTATGGCATTGAAATCCCTAGCAACAATCCAAGCCAAGTCCTACAGTGAGCATTCAAACGTAAAAGGTCTCCCGACAAGGGGTGGCGATGAACAAAGGTATGTTCACTATATATTATAGAAACACAGCATGCCAAACTAGAGTGGTTAAACTTTATGCGTCCATGCACAGTTTGATCATTCATAGACAAGATTTCAAAGCTTACGCACTCTGGGTTCCAACCCACCCAAATTCTACCCCGAGGGGAGAATTCATAGTTAGTAATCCACTTCTAATCCTTAAGCAAAAGCGAGGGATATTGAGTTAAAAAGAGGCTCTGGAACTTTTGTCTTGAGGAGGCCAACCAAACATAAATTGTTTGTAGTAACAAATCTCCTGACTTCAGCCCTTTTAATAGGGTCACGAAGGCCCCTGATATTCCAAAAACCAAAAAACATATTTACAAAGGAGAGGGAAGAGGGTTACCTCTTCTTGGTCGACTTATGCCGGTTGGGGGCCAAAGTAGGCATAACCAAAGGGAGGAGGATTAGGAAATAACTTCAACAATTTATCCTACATAGTTTTAGAACCAGCAAGGGGATGTAACGCTCTTGGAGAAGAGGGGCAAGTGGATAAGAGATCATCTTCTTTAGAGCCAGCATAGACACTGGAACCAACAATCTCATCTTCCGAGCTAGCTTGAGGCATCACTGAACTGGGGGGATCCACCCTATCCTCTGCCTGGGAAGAACAAGAATCATCCTTCTTAGAAGCTTTGGAACTTCCTTGAGTCTCATGAGTTGATGCCGTTTGAACTTTATCATGAGCAAAGTCTTTCAATTTTAAGGATTGCCCTCCTTCGATAGGTGGAGGCAATCTAAATGGATGCAACAACCTTTGCAAAAGGCAGCTTTTTCATCTATGCTTTTACCTGCTTCCAACTTGAATCGGCTGCTGAAAGAGAAGAGGCAGTAGTGGGATCCGCCACTAAGGCTAACAACTAATCTTGAGGTCCTCTAGAACCAGAGCACTCCATGCCTTTTGCTTGAGGTAAACCACCAGCTGGATCAGTTGTCAAGACCTTAACAAGGGATTGCTTGGCAGCAGCTAAAATAAGGCCAGACTTGTTAACCAACATGGGAGAGTCATCCGTCCTAGCCACCACTTGTCTTGGCTGGTCTTCCACAACTACAGGAATAGTGGGAGGAGCAATGGGAGCAGGGGACGAGGACGTGTTTTGAGGAGCAGGGACTGAAGCCTGCTTTGCAGCACTAGCTGTAGATGATCGAGATGGGGGTGGG
Organism: Eucalyptus caleyi; assembly: GCA_014182885.2. Classification (NCBI taxonomy): domain Eukaryota; kingdom Viridiplantae; phylum Streptophyta; class Magnoliopsida; order Myrtales; family Myrtaceae; genus Eucalyptus; species Eucalyptus caleyi. Next base: position 12,832,817 of record CM024466.2, on the reverse strand, counting down.
GGAGCACTTGTGATTGAAAATGCCGCATCTAAAGCATGCTACAGGTCTCCATGCATACTATACTTTCACAAGAGAAGACTCACCATTGAGGAACACTTCAATGACATTGCGGGTGGGTTGCTTTGTTGTGATTTCAACACAAACCTTGGCAAATGTAAACATCTTCATCTGCTCTGTCCTCTGATCAACATATAGTGGCTTACCCACTACACTAGTGACCTTGCCAAGCCCTTAGGCCGACTAGAAATCGAGCGGAAGGTTTTTAAGCCTCACCCAGGATAGGCACGGTTAAGTGAGTGTCCTTCTTTAGCTCCAACACTGGCCTCCACTGTTGTAGTACCAACGGTATCCTAGAAATCAAAATAGGACCCTCCTCAAGGAGTTTTCTTCGAAAGCCTGCATTAGGTATGTGGAAAAAAAAAAAAAAAAACCTTGTCCATTAGACATTACATCATCAAGATTTGGGCCCCAAGCTCTCTTGAGGGCTGCTTTAGTCACCTTGAAGGGTATTCTCTTGCCAATATAATAACCCACACGACATTCATACAACTTAAGATCAACCACCTCAATGATATCCTCAATCAACTCAACAATCGGTTTGTTGTTAACATAGGTAGGAGGAAAATATTCCAAATCATAGCCTTGAAGGCAACCTTGGCTACACTAGCCCAAGTTCGAGTATTCTGGTTATTCGGATCAACCCTCCTTGGTTGAGGGCGTTTGGAATTTGATCTACCTCGGCTTCTACCCTTGTTCCTCACTAGAGCATGAGGGGGCCGAGTCTGCTGGTCGCCCTCACATGAACCAGCGACGGATGAAGAAGCTCATCCCACATTCTCCTTCAGATCCACGAGGGTCAAGTGGTCATGCATGGGGCTTGGAGGGCTTCCACCAATCGGCCCTACCCTAGTATTTTGGGCTGGAATCAAGTCAGAAGCCATCGTGCATAGAGAGCTCGAGCAACAAACCAAAACGAGGAAACCCTAGCCAATCGCGATCATCACGGCCCAGGAAAGGAAATGTAACAGGGCAAGAACTTTAGGGGTTTGAAAGAGAGCTAGGAAGCGCCCCTAAGTGCCAAGGATTGGCCTTAACCACCGGTCCAAACTCCGGGAAGCAGCCACGAAGTAGCTTGCAAGAACAGTGCAAAATCGCCTAAAAAAATCAGTGCAGAATCATCTCTTCAAAGACATTCGATAAAAAAATGTTAATACCTTGAAAAACCCAAAATCGGTACATCCGTGACAAATTTACCAAAAACTAATTTTTTGACCGCCAAAAATCCTAAATTGGCACACATTTGATAAATTTATCCAAAACTGATATATTCGTGATAGATTTACCATCTATTAATTTTCGTTAAATTTTACTGTTAAATTACTAAATTGGATGACAAGTGACAATTGATTAGTATACTAGTTTGGGATTTTACTATATGTTTGTCACAATTGTATCATTTTTGTGATTTTTTGTGTTATTAATCTAATTTAACAGAGAATATATTTGTCACAAATATATTAATTTGGGGTTTGTGATGGTTGAACAAATTAGTTTGAGGTAAATTTGTCACAAGTGTACTAGTTTGGGATTTTTTATGGTTAGTTGGGATAAATTTGTGACAAGTATACCAGTTTGAAGTTTTTTTTATTAAAAAATTAGTTTTGGGTAAATTTGTCATAGATATACCAATATGAGATTTTTTCAGGGTATTAACCCTAAAAAAATCAAAATGCTACATCATACATAATATTTTTAATATATTCCTAAATATTCCTCTAATTTCTTACATGCTCTATGTAAAAGTATCTCGCCAATATAGCAAGAAAAAAAGAAGATAAATTCTTTAATATAGAGAGGTAAAGATACTTCATATATATATATATATATATATATTTATAGTTCATCAAGAAAGTGAGCTTTTGAGATAAGATGGTCAAAGGATAAATAAGTTGTTGTAAGATCAATGATGAACAATCGAATTTTTAATTTTTTACTAAATAAGAGAATGCCTTTTTTCATACATCATGTAAGATGTTGTAGGAATATCTAAAAATGCACTTTTTCTTTAGTATACTGAAGATAAAATATGTGAAATAGTTAATTAAGGGTAATTTTGTCTTTTTACTGTAAAATGGGTGGATTTAATCATTTAGGGGGTGGAATTCAAAAGTAGTAGTGACCAAATAATTTAGGAAAAATGTGGCAATGGGTGGCGGTTTTGGATATTTAATGTTATTAACCCTAATATAAAATGATAGTTATACCATAAGTTTATATATTTTCGTGACCCTAAATAAACTTTAAAAGTATATAATATAGATCATGACAATCTAAATAGTAAAATGTAGTTTAATGTAATGTTGCAATTAGTAGTAAGATTTGCTCACATTTTGGTATGAGGGCCGTGTGGATCTTAAAAGGATAGAGGATATTACAACCGTTTAAAATTTCCATTTTTTAAATTCGTGAAAAGCTCTTCTGGTTGAGTCAACTAAAAATTTTGACCTTCTAATTTCTTTAAGACATCAAGTTGAGGAATGCCACGAATTGCAATCGTTTACTTATTTAAATTAGAATTGTAAATATATTAAAGTTGACAATTTGACTCATTAACAAATCAAGTGGCTTAAGTCTAATCGATTTGATTTCATGGATACAACTTTGACATGTCATAATTAAATAATACAAAATGAGCTTTGTTTAGTTTGGTTATGTGTTTCCTTATAGACTTACCCTATTTCGGCTGTCACGTCGAAATCATATTCCAAATATTTTGGCCAAAGATTGTTGGATGACTCGGAAGAATCATTATTTTTAGGGTTAATACTGTCAAATCCCCAAATTAATATCTCCACACCACATTTATCTTGAATTAATTTTCTTATCATAAAAAATCTCAAATCAATACATTTATGCGACATTTATCCAAATTAATTTCTATGTGACAAAAAATTTCAGACCGGTACATTATGCCACATTTTATCCCAATTTATATTTGATGTCACAAAAAAAATCTTAAATCACCAAAATCTTAGATTGGAAAATCTGCTAAGAGCTCCTTTAAGTTTAAAAAATCTACTAAAATCCCTAAGAAAATTAGTTTGGCTTAAATGTGATTTGGATATATCAGTTTTGGATTTTTCTTCTTACCTGGAAACTAGTTTGACGAGGGTTAGCATCCTCACAATGCCCTTTCGATGTTGCACTTTTTAATTAAGTCCTTTGAATGCCGTTATCAAATATTTTCCTAAACTTATTAATAAATTCTGGTTTTTCCGAAGATGTAATCGCGGAAATTCCTTCTTCATTTTATGTCCCAGCATGACTCTGGGTGCCATGCGCGTTTTTGCCTTGAAAGTATGCAAGGAGTAATAAAAATATGCGTGAGTCTCTATTCGTTACGTGCATGCATATGCAATTGACAAAAGATGCATAATTAGGTGATACTTGCTTAGTTTTAAAATTGATGGCGCCATGTTATTACTAGCCTGTTTAGACAGACATTTCGTCCTTTTGAGTTTTGACCATATATAATGCGGGATTCACAAAACGAAAGGATTTGGTTGCTTAGGTCACGGCGAGGTCGGTTGCCGCGACCTCCGGCGACCTCCGCGACCCAAATCTAGGTCGCGGAGGTCGCCTGGGTCGCGGCGAGGCCTGTCGCGGCGACCCATATCTGGGTCGTGGAGGTCGCCGGAGGTCGCGGCGACCCAGATCTGGGTCGTGGAGGTCGCCGGAGGTCGCGACGACCCAGGCGACCCAGGACCTCGCCGCGACCCAGATCCTCCGCGACCTCGTGGTCACCTTCGCGGCACGGTGGGTTGCGCAATGGCGCGGCGAGGGTCGCCGCGACCCTCGCTGGATCGCCTACCCTTCGCCGGCGCGAAGCCTGGCCGGCGGTAACCGGCGAAGCCTTGGCCGGCGGTCACCGGCGAAGCCTTGGCCGGCCAACTTTCCTTTTTTTTTTTAATAGTAAAAGTATTTTGTAAATTTAATTTACCCAAACACTATTTTGCACAAGTATACTTCACAATGGACTTTCACAAATAAATTTACCAAACACATTTTGTATTTTCTAAAACACCCTTCACTCGAAGGCATTTACATTTTCTCAAGGACTTTTCCCAAAAGTCTTCCCAAACGCACCCTAAGGAGGGTTTACGATTGGAGCGGAATTTAGCGGCCGCAGGCGATCCTTATCTCGTTAAATTTTTTTTTTTTTGAAATTAGATAGCGCCATGAAGAAAAAGTGATTATTTTTTTTTTATTTTGAAATTCTGGGTCATGTTTGGGGTAGTGATGCCAATTTAAAAATCACTTATTTTTTGACCTCATAAAAAATTCCAAACCGATGCTGACAAAGCCTTCATCCTGAATTCATTTTCAAGCCTCGAGTCGCTGCCCCATGGTCGCATTTATCCCTAATTTTAAAAATCACAAGTTGGCACTCCATATCTATCATTCTTAAGATGTTTATGTGTTACGACACGTCGATTTTTCGCTTCAGATATGTCGTCCTTTATATCAAATCCATCTTTCATTCGTTTGCATTGAGATATATGCATCTTAGCAATGAATACTAAATGGAATGCTAGGGGATGGTAGATTTAGGTCAGAATTACTAACTAGGGTTTTCTTGTAATAAGAAAATTAGTTCACAGTAAATTAGTAGTTTGGTACTTTTTAAGATAAAAAATAGTTTACGATAAATTTGTCATATGGTACTTTTTTTTTTTATGAGATAAAAAATAACCAGGTGGCGCTATTCTACACCCATATAACTAAATCTACCCAGTTTTCACCAAAAAGACAAAATTGTCCTCAATCATTCCCTTACAATTTAAAGTGGTGATCTCAAATTTATTTACTTTCTTCATTTTTTATTTTTCTATATTTTTGTAGAATTTACTTATCATAATTAAGAACTTTAAATGTTTAGTTTTTGTTTATCACAGATTTCCCATTTATTTTGAAGACAACATGTGTATTTTTTTTTTTATTATTATTGTTAGATAATACTTCCGTGAAAGTTCATTTTGTTGAAAAGATAAATCTTCAAGAAAGTTACTTCTTATTTACTTTGTCGAGCAAATTCATTAAATAAATTATGAAGTAGAGTATGGAACAAATTTAAAATAGGCAATTTTTAACGCATTGGCTTGTTTATATATATATTCACTCTTGCTGTGTATATCACCATCAAAACCCTTCTTATCGATTTTATTATATATAGTTATAATAGGATGATCACATAAAAAAAAAAAAAAAACCTCTTCGAAGATTTTCCAAAATAAAATCACAGGACATTTTCTAACATGAAACTTGAAAAATTAAAATTTAATTAAATCAAAACATTATATAAATTGAGATTAAAAAACAGTGAAATATCATTATTTGGATCAAACTTTTTGATACAAAAAATGGTTAATAACTTGAAAAACCCCAAATTGGTGCACTCATAACACATTTACCCCAAACTAATTTTTTAACCACCAAAAAATCTAAACCGATACACATTTGACAAATTTACCCCAAATTAGTATATTTATGATAAATTTACTATTTGTTAGTTTTCATTAAATTTTATTGTCAAATTACTAAGTTAGATGATTTGTGATAATGGACTAGTGTACTAGTTTTAGATTTACTTAGAACCAGGGAAAACAAAGTCAGTTTTCTGCAAGTATGCATTTCCACTGTAGGCGAACCTCTCCCTTTCAAGCCTTTCAAGGATAGCCTTTTAGCAAAAAACCACTCTAACAACAATTGTATCATTTTTGTGATTTTTTGTGTTATTAATCCAATTTAACAAAGGGTATATTTGTCACAAATATATTAATTTTGGGTTTGTGGCAATTGAACGAGATAAATTTGTCACAAATATACTAGTTTGTGATTTTTTATGATTACTTTGGATAAATTTATCACAAGTGTACATGTTTGGGATTTTTCATGGTTAAAAAATTAGTCTTGGGTAAAATTGTCACATGTATACAAATTTGGAATTTTGTAGGGTATTAACCCCCAAAAAATCAAGATGCTACATTGTACATAATATTTTTAATATATTCCTAAATATTCCTCTAATTTCTTACATGCTTTGTGTAAAAGTATCTTGTTGATATAGTAAGAAAAAAAGAAGATAAATTCTTTAATTTAGAGAGGTAAAGATACTTGATATATATATATTAGACTAATGAAATTAAAAAAAAAAAGTTCATCAAAAAATTGAGCTTTTGAGATAAAATGGTCAAAGAAGAGATAAGTTGTTGTAAGATCAATGATAAACAAGAGAATTTTTAATTTTTCACTAACTAAGAGAATGCCTTTTTACATACATCATGTAAGATGTTGTAGGAATATCTAAAAATGCACTTTTTCTTTGATATACTAAAGGTAAAATATGTGAAATAGTTAATTATGGTAATCATGAATAGAAAAATAAAGAAAGAAAAAAAGAAAAAAAAAAGGAGGAATAGGGCCATCACTTTAAATTGCAATTGAAAAGTAAGGGTAATTTTATCTTTTTACTGTAAAATGGGTGGATTTAATCATTTAAGGGGTGGAACTCAAAAGTAGTAGTGACCAAATAATTTAGGGCAAATGTGGCTGTGGGTGCCGCTTTTGGATATTTAATGGTATTAAATAATATAAAATGATAGTCATATCATAAGTTTATATATTTTCGTGACCCTAAATAAACTTTAAAAGTATATAATATAGACCATAACAATCTAAATAGTAAAATATAGTTTAATGTGATTTTGCAATTAGTAGTAAGATTTGCTCACATTTTGGTATGAGGGTTGTGTGGATCTTAAAAGGATAGAGGATATTACAACCGATTAAAATTTCCATTTTTTAAATTCGTGAAAAGCTCCTGGTTGAGTCAACTAAAAATTTTGACCTTCTAATTTCTTTAAGACATCAAGTTGAGGAATGCCACGAATTGCAATCGTTTACTTATTTAAATTAGAATTGTAAATATATTAAAGTTGACAATTTGACTCATTAACAAATCAAGTGGCTCGAGTAGTCTAATCAATTTGATTTCTTGTATACATCTTTGACATGTCGTAATTAGATAATACAAAATGAGCTTTGTTTAGTGTGGTTACGTGTTTCCTTATAGACTTACCTCCACTGTCACGTCAAAATCATATTCCATATATTTTGGCCAAAATCATATTCCATAAATTTTGGCCAAAGATTGATGGATAACTTGGAAGGATAATTATTTTTAGGGTTAATACTATCAAATCCCCAAATTAATATCTCTACACCATATTTATCTCGAATTAATTTTCTTATCACAAAAAATCTCAAATTGATACATTTGTGCAACATTTATCCAAATTAATTTTCAATGCGACAGAAAATTTCAGACCGGTACATTATGCCACCTTTTATCCCAATTTATATTTGATGTCACAAAAAAAAAAAAAAATCTTAAATCACCAAAGTCTTACATTGGAAAATCTGCTAAGAGCTCCTTTAAGTTTCAAAAATCTACTAAAATTCCTAAGAAAATTTGTTTGGCTTAAATCTACTAAAATCCCTAAGAAAATTTTTGGCTTAAATGTGACTTGGATATATCAGTTTTGGATTTTTCTTCTTACCTGGAAATTAGTTTGAAATTAGTTTGAGGGTTAGTGTCCTCACAATGCCCTTTCGATGTTGCACTTTTTAATTAAGTCCTTTGAATGCCATTATCAAATAGTTTCCTAAACTTATTAATAAATTCTGGTTTTTCCGAAGATGTAATCACGGAAATTCCTTCATCATTTTATGTCCCAGCATGACTCCGGGTGCCATTAGCGTTTGTGCCTTGAAAGTATGCAAGGAGTAATAAAAATATGCGTGAGTCTCCATTCGTTACGTAGATGCATATGCAATTGACAAAAGATGCATAATTAGGTGATACTTGCTTAGTTTTAAAATTGACGGAGCCATGTTATTACTAGCCTGCTAAGACAAAGACCTTTCGTCCTTTCGACCACAAGACAAAAGTAATTTTAGGGAAAGTGACCCTAATCCATTTCAAAGTTAATCTGAAAAATTATTACATGCGTGGGGTCTCGATTTACGATCTGAGGGGCCTTAGTTCTCTAGCCTTCGACTTTTCCCAAACCGGTTCTCTCGAGTATTTCAACTCATGAGTTGGCTTCCTGCAATGTATTTTCTGAAGCAAATTTTTAAAGAAGTAAAACAACAACCTCGGAAATTTTTTTCATATGGATGTCCTGTAAGTTATGTCACTCGAACTTTAGCCACACTCAAAGCAATATGAGATTTTTTCCACTAGGTGGTAGATCTGGATTTATTTTGAAAGGGTGTCTACTTCTTTTTACATTGGGAAAATGTCACAAATGGTCCCTATACTTTTACTTAATGTGCAATTTCGTCCCTAAACTTTTGATCGGCTCAATTTGGTTCATGAAATATTGATAAATATTCGATCTAGTCCCTGAACTTTCGATCGGCTCAAGTGTGCATGTTTTAGAGCTCGGAGGAGTTGTTGATTAGCTAAATTCAATATAGCTTAGACTTTTGACATTTGAGTGAAGGTGAATTTGATAAGACATGTCCATAGACTCAAATTTGAAAGATAAAGTGTGTATTAGTATTTGGACTCGATAAGGAATCTCATTAATCATTGCAATAACCAAATTTGCTATCATGGTCTCTGCAGGAAGAAGACTGCGGGGAGAAGACCACTGGAGAAGACGTGTGGACATGTATCACCGAAAAGTCAACAAAATACCTCTTGGAATATGGATGGACTGATTAGTGAATTGACAAATGCGGTCAAAGATCCTTTGTTGATTTTGAATAGGAAGGTAAATGACAAAAAAATTAAAAGTAAGGAGACTGGAGGCAATTGCTGCCAAATTGCAAGAAACATAGCACAAGATACTGACAAAACAACTTTGAATTTTGTGATTGATTGAAGGACTTTATTTGCTAAGGGTACACTTTGCTATTTATAACCCATAGGTTTCTACAACTCCCTTGCTTGATTCCACTACTTGACAGATATACCAATGATTAATCGACTCTACCATTCAATATTTACATTGATGATTAGATCGACATCACTACCTTGATGGTTACTGAGAGTTACATTGACTCATTTTTTCCAATACTTAGCCCGTGCATTTTGACATTTCCGTCGATAAGAATTGGGTCTTATTGTCAACTGACTGCACTTTACTAATTGATTATTCCCAACACTTAGCTATTTTTCGCTTCTCTAGTCATTCTAGCAAGCCCATGTCAACCAAGTCGTCAACTACAACGTCTGGGACATTTTTTGGTGTCAATAGAACCGAGATTTGCATCGAGACTTGTTGGTGTGGCACAATACTTCACTTGGATTAAGAGGGAGATGATGAGTGTGGTGGGCTCATAGGGAAGAAGAACGGTGAGCGCACTTGCGGTGTGAAAATATGGACGTCGACGTCTGGTAAGTTATTTGATATACCTAATTGACCCTTTACTCAATAGCATAAACTTTTTAAAGCAAATGTTGCCCAATTAGGTATATTGTAGCTCAAGTTTTGGGCTTCCTCTTGGATCTACCTATAATAAAGGTGTTGGACTTCTATTAAACTTCCACACTAAAATGAGGTAGAATTGGTTTTGGAACACGCAATATAAATATGAAGAGATTACCAAAAGGGAACTTAAATCCGAGCTCATTAATAGATTCAATTGAGCTCATATTTACTCAAAAACCTAACCTAATAAGTCATTGGTCAATTATGAAATATATTAACCGGTCTGTACAATACCAACCTCTGATGATATGCTAGGATGCTTAATTGACCTACTTTCGTACTAGTCAAATTTCATGTAATGTTTATGGCTTAAAATATTTATAAACAAAATCCTAACATCCACATAAATTGTACTTCTCGGACTATTTCTGTCTTCTAGCTGTGGCAGAACTTAGAGGTTATATTTAGTTGAATTTGCATGGAAGGGGTTAATTGAGTGTCAAATATTGGGTTCAAATGTGCCAAATCCCATATCGAATCACAAGTCCTGTGCTTATAATAATCCCTTAAATGAATGCTTGCCACCCTATTAGGGAACCTTATCTATGCACATCAACCGGATGTTTTGCATCCATAAAAAAAAGTTAGTTCAACCAAATATTCGGACAGATTTGATCACTAAAATATAAGAACTTATAATCAATCATCAAACTACCAAAAGGACAATCTAATATGTCACTTTCACCCAATATTTCGTTAAAACAACACCAAGACCACGTCGAATCAGAGTATCCTGTCAACCTCCGTTCAATTACAAGGTTCTTACCTTTGACTTTCTAAAAAAATGGGTGGTTGGATCCATGAGAATTGACTTGATCGAAATTTGTGAAAGCACGCAAATCAAAAAACAAGTTGAAATTATCAATTGTCCTTGGGATAGACCAATAGTATGAACATGGAACGAGCTGCGACCGACCGTGTGAATCCGAGGTTTGATGGTCCCGGATATTGACCCGCAACTCACTGCTCCTTCGGGTCTCCAATTGGTCATTATTTAAGGCCGAAACGGATATCCGTGCAATGTAATTTTGTCTATTTTATAATAAAGAAGCATATTATAACATAGTTTATCGAATATCTCATGGACTATAGTAAGACAAAGACTTCTTGACGGTGTTCCAATCAATAAATTACGTGGACTGGAAGATACAGTGTGAAAATTCGAGAGGAAGGAATTGACCAATTAATTGACTGGATTTGAAATTGCAAACACTTATTATTTTTGTACCTAGAATTAGGTACATGGAGTGAATGTGTTTCAACTTGGAACTACGGTCATCTTCTACGGGTGTGACTACATATTTTATAACGAAAAGTATATGTTCCATCAAATCATCAATATTCATAGATTATGAATTAAACATGTCATTCCGATGTTAACAAATTCGACTCATTCCTATTTCCTCATAACTAACCATTTACTATTGGAAAAATATTAGATAATATGAAAATAATAATAATTGTTACACATCTATTGAAAAAGATGAGACAATATGATCAATTGTCTGATGCGTGCAAACACTATTTTTAAGAATAATTCTATTTCTCAGAGTACGAAACTCAATATGTAAAGCTCTAGCAGCTGTTCTCCCAAGATATAACAAACCTTCTTCTATACTTTGCATTGAATATTAAAAGTAACTAAAAAAAAGAAAAAAAATGAGAATACAATGTATTTTCAAAGATATTTGAAGTTTAATTTTTATTCAAACAAGAGAAAAAGAGAGCCGCTCAAAAACCATTATCAATCCGTTTGTAAAGTGGTTATATGAAGAAATAAGTCAAGTCTTATAAATTCGTGACATGACCATTATATAGTCATTATATGAAATTATAAAAACGTTACAAAACTGCTTTATATTAATGGCGAACAAAAACAGTTATATATTGATGACCGTAAAAAAAACCATTACAAAATTAATGACTTTTCATATTTCAAAATTATTAAATTAACCAAACATTTACTATACGCATAGTACATTGACCTTGATTACCTCTTTGACCAATGACCGGGAAGCCGATCACGGAGATTGTTCCTATCAGCACAACGACTATTGCCGGCTCGAGTTTATCTTTACGTGCACTTTGCATCTCCTATTTTCTAAACACACGCATCGCATCTAATTTGCCCTCGCCACCATGGACCAAACCTTAAAGCCTAACCAAAGTCGCCCATAGGGGAAAAATGAGATTTTATTTTCTTGGTAATTAAACCTATTGCTGGGTTTTCTAGAATAAATTGAGTAAAGTAATTGTCGACATTAGTAATGTATTTCATAGACCTAGATGACGTTGCGTTAGAAAAGAGAGCCACCCTTGTCATCACGTGATAGGTCCTTTCGCAAAATTCAATCGAGTGCAATGTTCATCGAAAGAACAAGACATTATTCGTGGAGCATCACGTCATAGAAATGTGTACGGACAATCCGACCACATTCGTTTCTCTTTCCACTGGAGGGGAACCCTAGGTTTATTTTTGAAACGCGCACACGAGTGGGGAGCGTATCGATATGTGTACTTGGGTCTATATATGTTAATATATATGTATGTCACTGCTGGTACCTGTAGCATTCCAGCTAAGTTTAGTTTTGTTAATGACAGCTTTCAGATGATTAAGATACATTAAAGTATTCGGTAACACTTTGCCATTGCTGTGCACCAACAACCCCCAAAGATTGAGACTTTGCCATTAAGATTTTGACTAGGGTTTCGTTCATAGTTCCTCAATTGCTTGGACATCGTTGCTGTTCAAATCATGTTCAAATCAACAAGTCAATCCCTAGACGATTATGATCCAACGATATGATCATACGCGTGATTTTCTCATATGATAATTTCGCTATCGCTTGCATTCCATTTGTCTGAGGTGGGCTAGTAAATTGGACGATCACGGTCCAATGACCCATTGGATTTATGAGGTTCACGTAATAAGGCAGATCTCATCCAGTCGAAATTGGTTTAAGTGCTCAAATGGGATTTATGAGGTTCACGTAGAGGACACGTTTGGTGGACGTGGTCCACGAGGAAGAACAGTTCTTCCAAAAAGGGTCGATAATTAAATCTTCAATGAAGGCCTTGCCGGGCAAGCGGAGAGACTAAAAAGTCAAGGTCAGCTTCGTGGAAGACGCCACGAAAGGAGGGAAGAAACGCAGTTCGCTCACGCCTCCACCTCCTATAAAATCCTTCCGCTTCTCCAATCAAACCTATCAATTTCTCTCTTGGAGGTCTCTCTCTCTCTCTCTCTCTCTCTCTCTCTCTCTCTCCACACCATGACGGCTCATGTTTTGCCAGAGAAGGTTGTCCAGGAAATCAGTCTGATGCTGGGAAATGAAAATACTACTCCTGGCCCTAGAAGGTAAAGAGGTCATCAATGCATTATTTCATACAATATTCTGGCAAGATTGCACTAGCTCGCATTCATTTTTCACAAGCTATGTGCGTACCACAGTAGTATACTGTTCATGTCATCTTTTGAATGCAGAATTGCATAAGAGCAAATTTTCTATTGCAATAGTCTCAACCATAATGAATGCAGTACTTTTCTTATGTAGGTTGGAAGGGAAAATAGCTATAGTAACCGGCGGAGTTAAAGGGATTGGAGAGGCCACGGTTCGACTCTTTGCGAGGCACGGGGCAAAGGTCGTTATCGCCGATATTGAGGATCTTCTTGGGACCGCACTCGCTAATTCGCTATCTCCTTCTGTTACCTATGTGCACTGCGACGTTAGCTCGGAAGAGGACGTCGAGAACTTGGTGACCTCCACGGTCTCCCGCTATGGACGCCTCGACATCATGTTCAACAATGCTGGGTTGCTTGGGAATCAATCTAAGCGCAAGAGCATCATGGATTTCGATGTGGGGGAGTTCGAAAGCGTGATGAGCATTAACGTGAAAGGCTCAGCACTCGGGATAAAGCACGCGGCCCGTGTCATGGCGCCGAGGAGGAGCGGGTGCATAATCTCCACGGCGAGTGTGGCTGGGGTCATGGGAGGGCTCGGCCCTCATGCCTACACGGCTTCGAAGCATGCCATCGTGGGGCTCACCAAGAACGCGGCGTGCGAGCTTGGTAGGTATGGGATCAGGGTCAACTGCATATCGCCATTCGGCGTGGCGACATCGATGCTCATCAACGCGTGGAGGAGCAGCGATGAGGAGGAGGAAGACGAAGGCATGAGTTTTGGGGTGCCCAGTGAGGGAGAGGTGGAGAAGATGGAGGAGTTTGTGAGAGGACTTGCCAACTTGAAAGGAGCAACATTAAGGGCTAAGGACATTGCTGAGGCTGCTTTGTATCTTGCAAGTGATGAGTCCAAGTATGTTAGTGGGCACAACCTTGTTGTGGATGGTGGGGTAACAACCTCCAGAAATTGTGTTGGCCTGTAAAAAGTATCCCTTCCTCTTCACGGTTCTCTGCTTCTGAATGTTCACTTTCTTCTTATAAATTAGGCAGCAGCATTCTTTTATTTGGCTCTCTGAGGGAGATCTATTTATATCTATATCTATATCCCTTGTATGTCCTTCTTAAATATATATTAATAAATTATGAGTTGAGAAAATCAAGATCATCGAATAGAACATCTTATTCCGCTATATGCTTTGTCATCATTGTAACTAATTTTATTAGTAGACGAATCGTGTAACAATTAGTGTCATATGTGATATAAAAAGAATCATTAGTCTCCATGGGAATTCATGTCACGACAGTCAAAGGATTTGTATTCGAATCCCATAAAGAAGGGGAAAAGTCGTATGTCAATTTTGGACCGGCACACTAGTTGTTCTCAACGACATGGTTCCATTCAATAATGTGAGGATACGACCAAAATAAAGATAATAATGTAAGTACAAAAAAGTAAAAGTCAGTGCATTATTACCAATAAAATATGGTTCCATTCAATAATGCAAGTACAAAAAAGTGAAGGTCGGTTCTCTCTCTCTCAAATTCAAGTTATTAGGTGAAGCCTAAGAATTTGAGAGTAGTGGTGACATCTATGGTTTTGAGTAAATGAAACCCTAACTCATGGACAAAGTTTATGAATCAAGAATTTTTATCATGCAATTGACACATGAACTTGTTTAAGGTCAAGTGCTTGCTAGGATTATCGATTACTTGTTCCTACACACATGACTACTTGCTTACCAAGAAAGAGTTTCAAGTGATTATTTCAAAGCATATAACTCTACCGGATAGGCCATTTAACAAGTTTTGAAAGAACACATTAGGAACTTACCAGTTCCAATCAATTTCTCTCACGACCCTTGAGACCATGGTGATTCTAATATTAGACATGTAAACATGACCAAATCTCATCCCAAGACTAGAGGCCGACATACAAGATAGGTGGAAACCAGATCCTAGAGTTCACAATTCTACGATTCCTTGATAAAAAGTACTATCAATTTCTTTAATTCTATAATGATTTTCTCAATATATAACTTTTGAAATGAATACAGAACTTGGAAAGAAATTATGGAAAAATTAATTTTTATCGATGTTAATGACGAATCTCAAGGGATACTTGTCTAGAAAAGGCAGCCCATACATTTGTCAGCCTTACAAGCATCTAAATCTTGTCCTGCAATCTTTTTGCTTTTTTCCAAACTCAGGAAAGTCCCTCCACCCAAAATTTTCAGGATAAAAAATGAGGGAGGCCATGCCTTGGTCCAGCTTTATGCTTTGAAGAAATGAATATTCAAAGAGACAGAAGAGAAAAAGGTAAAAATAGGAGACGTGTATCCGAGCTGTCCTCAGATTTTACCCTCCCGAAATCCTTGAATTGACCTGAGATTATGAGCTGGGCATGTATATATGTATAGTTGGAGCCAGAACCACACATTCAAAAGTTAATTCAGTTCAAGGAAAATTCGCCTTAGACAGGCATGGAAAGGAGCCAAAAGGAGGCCGAATTTCAAGAACCAAAAGTGGCCACTGACTGGCAACTTTCAAACATGGTGGCTTTCTTTTCCCAATTTCTTGAATTCTTTTATGGGCTTTATTTATAGGTGTCATTATAGCACTAGGTAGATTAATTTGATTATACATTCTAGGGAAGTTACTTCCTTCAAAGTGATTTCGCTTTATATTATTAAGGATTAAACATCACCAAAAATCTTAAATCGATGCACTTGTACCATATTTATTTTAAACTAATTTTCATGTCATGAAAAATCTATTTACCCCAATTATGCCTTAAGATTTTGGTAGATTTGTAGTGAGTGTACTAATTTGGAATTTCTGGTGACACAAAATTAGTTTAGAATAAATGTGGCTTGAATATGTTAGTTTGAGATTTTTAATGGTATAAGTCCTATTTTAAAAAATATATGTTATTCGTAAAAAGAAGAAGGAAATATGATAGGGGAAACTACCCATTAACGTGACTCTCGTGGTATTTATACCAAATCTTGCTTCGGAAACTTTGATGACTATCCACACCGAAAGGATTCAATGTCTAGTCAATGTTTCCCATTGATTGAGGCTGCCTCCCTTTCAAGGAGATCTGTTCTTTTTTTTTTTTGTTCTCTCTCTTTTGCCGGTCAAAGGTTTGGGTGGTGTGCAACTGATATATATATACTTGGCTAATGCAAGTTGATCAAGTCTTAAAATTTTAAATTACACAGATATTCGACTTACCATGAATGCGCCATATAATGCATACTTGGCTAATGCAAGTTGATCAAGTCTTAAAATTTTAAATTACACAGATATTCGACTTATCATGAATGCGCCAGATGCGCAGGATTTTCCTTTGCTGGAATGAGGAGAAAGTAGATGAAGGGACCATGGCGGACTTTTCAATTTGGGCTAAGCCCACCATTCTGAAAGGAGTACGAATTTTTTAGTTTTTGACCAGCCCGGAAAGTATCTCCAGCCTTACTGGACTTTTCAATTTGGAACATATTTCATATATTATGTTGATTCTACAATATGCATAGCATCTCGTGCGATTGTATAAATTATAAAGGTTATTTTATTGAAATCGTGCATCTGCCCTCTTTATCATATGGGTTCATTTTTGCTCGTGCCTTTATGATCACATAATCTTTTACTTATTGTTTTTCTGTGTGATGCCGGAGAATTCCTTTGAGACATCAATTCTGCAAAAGAGTTGCCAATTTAGTGGACAAGATGTCAATTTCATCGTTATCAATTGACTACCTAGTTGTCGATTTACAAGTGTATTGTTGATTCCAAGTCTATTCTAATCACTTCACGTCTGCCGGCTCTTCGCATTCCTTAAGGGCCATTAATTCAATAACTTTGGAACTAGTAAAACTTGGAGACCTACAACCAACTACATTTATTTTCTCATATTTTCAAGATCTAGTAAAATGCCGTCTTTATATAATTATAGTTGTGTTCTAGCATAATAATTTGTCTTTTCTATGAGTTTTTTTTTTTTGTCTTTTCAATAAGTCTTGGTAATTACTCATGCTTAGAGGATTGTTCCAAGCTCATCAATTTGGGTTAAGCCCATCATTCTAAAAGGACTACGGAATTTTTAGCTTTTGGGCTTGGGAGACCAGCAAGGGAAGTCTCCAGCCTTCCTGGACTTTTCATTTCGGGACAATTTTCGGATATTATGTTGATTATTTAATATTCATAGAATCTATTGCGACTGCATGAATTAAAAAGGGTTATTTCATTGTAATCATGCACGTCCCCTCTTTATCATATGGGTTCATTTTTGCTTGTGTCTTTATAATCACATAGTATTTTTTTTTTTTAATATGCCGGAGTTTTCCTTAAAGACGTCAATTTTGCAAAAAAGTTGTTGATTTAGTGGGCAAGACATTGATTTCATTGTTATCGATTGACTTTGTAATTGTCAATTCATAAGCCTATTGTCTGAGTCTAATTAGATCACTTCGTGTTTGGAGGCTGTTCACATTTCTTGAAGGCCATTAATTCAATAACTTTGGAATTATTAAAACTTGGAGACCTATAACCAACTACATTTATTTTCTCATATTTTCAAGGTCTAGTAAATGCCATCCTTTTTAAATTAAAGTTGTTCTCTAGTTAATTAATTTTGCCTTCCTCTGAGTCTTGCTGTCTTTCTAGTGAGTCTTGGTAATTACTCATGCTTGCAGATTTGTTCCTAGCTCATCTATAAAAGCATACTGCGATGAATGTAATGGCAAGACTTGGTTGATTTATAACTTATTTGAGTGTTTGGCTTAAGAACAAGAAGAAGTTCTTATTTTGCTCTAATCCCTTCAGTGAATTTTCACGGGTGGCGAGTGACCTATCCATTTAAGTTTTCACTAATGTTACTTCCTACTTATCTACACTCTCTCTAGGTGTCAAGTTTGTAGCACACGGTTCTATGGTTGGTCATCATCGACATGGACCAAACGTCGAGTCTTCTCCAACTTGAGAAAGAGACCTATGAGACGTTAAGGTGGATGATTTAAGAGACAAACGCAGCAATTGCAAGAGCATTTGCAATGCATCAAACTTTTGGGATGCGATGATTTGCATCATGATTCAAAAAGTGCTATCTTTGATGAAGAGGGCGTCAACCCCTTCGCTGGTACTTGAAGTCATGATTCAAGTGAGGAAAGAGTTCCTCAATAGTATTGAAGTTTCCGCGGAATAGAGCAAGATGCTTATGTAAAGGTTAATATTTCTGAATTCGAAGGGAAGATGCAATTGGAAGAATTTATGGAATAGCTGCACGTTGTATAAAGAGTCTTTGGCTACAGAAAAATATCAAATGATTGAAATGTGAAGCTATTTGCCATCAATCTCAAAAAGCATGCATCTATTTGGTGGGAGCACTTGAAGAAACAAAGAGCTTGTGAAGGAAGAAGCCTTATAGTAACTTGGGAGAAGATGAAGAAAGAATTGAAGAAGTTCTTATTGGCGAACTACCATCAAGATAATTTCCTTCAATTTCACAATTTCAAACAAAAGAACTATCCGTGGAAGAATATACATCAGAATTGGATCACCTCATGATGCTTTGTGTCATCTTTGAAGTAGAAGAGAAAACTATTGCCCGCTCCCTTGGTGAACTTCGATTTGAAATCGGTAATATTGTCCAACATCAAACTTATTAGACTTACAATGATATTTGTCAACTTACACTTAAGGTGGAGCACCAATTTAAAGAAGCTCGTGGTAGCAGCTCTTGGTATCAAAACAAAGAAGGCTATTCCAAAGGCTCCTCTACTCCTAAGATTATGGCGACTGCTTCAAAGTTGTCTCCTAATAATGATGGAGCATTAAGTTCCAAGCGTCGTAATTATGTCAAGTGTTTCAAGTGTCAAGGGTTTGGACATATCGCATCTAATTGTCCAAATCGATGATTGTCTCTCCAGTAGAAGAAAAGCTTGAAAAGAGCAACGTGAAGACTCACCAATTCTAATGAACGATTAGAGGAGGGAAATGAAGTTACCTATGGAGATCAAGTAGTCTTTAATCCTTCATCAAATCTTGAAAGCTACTCTAGTGAAGATGTTATGTGGTTTCACAACAATATTTTTCATACTAGATGCACTTCTCATGAAAGGTGTGTAATGTCATCAATGACGGAGGAAGCCGCAAGAACATAGTGTGTACAACAATGGTGGATAAGTTGCACCTCAAGATGGAGAAATGCCCACTACCTTATAGGCTCTCTCGGCTTCGCAAGGGGAATGAGGTAAAGAGTTGATAAACAATGTCTTGTTCAATTCTCCACTGGAAAAAAATAATGATGAAGTATGGTGTGATGTTGTTCTGTGGATGCTTGCCATTTGCTTCTTGGGGGGCCACATCAATTTGATAGAAAAACTAAGCATGATGGGTTCAAGAATACTTATACTTTTGAGAAAGATTGAGTCAAAATCACTTTGGGTCCTTCCAAAAGAGAAAAAATTCTAAAACCATGTAATAGGGAGGGAAATATTTTACTCTCTAAATCTAAAGTTGATAAGGTCTTAGAAGAATCCTTGGAGGCATATGTTCTTGTGGTGTTAGAAGAGAATGAAAAACATTTTGATGTCTTTTCCCAAGTAGAACCTCTTCTCTAAGAATTTAAGGATGTTGTTTTGAAAGAGAGTCCACCCGGTCTTTCACCAATAAGAGACATTCAGCGTTGCATTGACTTTGTATCCCGTCATTCCAAACAAAGCAACCTATAGAATGAGTCACAAAAAGCATGAACTACAATAGCAAATGGACGAACTCTTGGCTAAAAGAATGGTGAGAGAAAAGATGAGTCCATGTGCCGTCCCTTGCTCTTCTCATGCCAAAGAAGGATGGATCGTGATACATATGCATTGATAGTAGAGTGGTCAACAAGATCACCATCAAGTACTATTTTCCTATCCTTCGACTCTTTGATCTTCTTGACTAGCTCTATGGTGCTACTATGTTTTCCAAGATTGATCTTCAAAGTGGATATCATTAAATTCGAATGAGAGCTAGAGATGAGTGGAAAACTACCTTCAAGACAAGAGATGGCCTCTATGGATGGTCATGCCTTTCAGCCTCTCTAATGCTCCTAGTAAATTCATGTGCCTTATTAATCATATCTCCAAATCATTTATTGGTAGTCTTGTTGTTGTTTATTTTGATGACATTCTTGTTTATAGTTCTATTCAATAGCAACAATTGGTTATGGTGGTCGTTGATTGGTTCTCCAAAATGGCACATTTGTACCATGTAACAAGACTTTGAATGCTACTCCCGTGGCGAATCTTTACCTTCAATAGATCGTGAAACTTCATGGTATTTCAAAGACAATGACATCTAATTGGGATTCAAAGTTTATCAGTCATGTTTGGATCAAAGTTTATCAGTCACTTTTGGCTCATACTTTGGAAGAAGTTGGTCATGACACTTCAATTTAGCTCCTCCCATCATCCTAAAACCGATGGGCAAACTAAAGTTGTTAATCGGCATTTGGGAAATCTTATAAGGAGCTTTATCGGAAGTAACCTACATCAATGGAACCTCACCTTGATTCAAGTTGAAATTGCTTGCAATTGGTCTTCAAGCCAAACAACTAGACAAATTCCTTTTGAGGTCATGTATGGGAAACACCCTATTAGTCCATTGGACTTAGCTCCAATTTTCATCTCTAACATTTTAGTGGAGACGATGAGAAACATGGCAACTATCTAAAGAAGCTTTATGAATTGATTCGGGAAAGGATCATCAAACACAATGCGAAGTATCAAGAAAGAATAAACAAACATTGAAAGCATGTAGCTTTTAAAGAAAGAGATTTGGTTTGGCTTCATCTTAGAAAAGAGATATCTCCTAGGTGCCATCACGGGAAGTTGATGAATGAAAAGGTAAGAGTTGATTGATTTATAACTTATTTGAGCCTTTGGCTTGAAAACAAGAAGAATTTATTGTTTTACTCTTATGCCTTATGTGGATTATGGGTGGTGAGTGATTTATCCATTTAAATTTTCACTTGGGTTACCTTCTACTTTTCTATACTCTTTCTCGACGTCATTTTGTCAAGATAATAATAACATACAAACCAGCACTTTCTAGTACACTGACGAAATTGTTTTGTTAAGCACTATTGAAGAGACAAAACAAAGATTACGAGTACAGAACAAAGAAGCTGATAGAAGCAAAGAGGAGTAGAGCAAACTCGAAGTAAAGATGAAAGATGAGATGGCCAACTATAAAGAAGATGAAGAAACAAAAGCTGACCATATAAAGAAGATGAAGAAACAAAAGCTGACCTGGTGATCCGTAGAAAAGCTGAGTTGGCAATCCTTGTGAAGAATCTGACTATACAAGAAATTAAAACTAGGAGCAAAAGCTGATCAAGCTACTAATGGAGCTGCACGTGTGTCAAGTTTAATCATTCTGTTACTAAAGTTGTTATTTCTATTTCTTTTTGAGCTTTAGTATAAAAGGATTGAAGAAAACTGTTGTACGAGTATGATTCATTCTACTGAGAACTTGAATCACTCTGTTCTCTGAATTTTCCCTCTGTTCTTCTCAAGTTCTCTCGGTATCTTTGTTCTTCTTCATATAGCAAAACCTTGTAAGGTTGAACAAGAAGAAAGGTGAAAGGAAATGTTCAACTGATGTATTGCAATTGATTGTTCAGCAACTACAGAATACATAAATCTCTTGTATACAGGTTATCTTCTAGATTATGTTTCTTCTCATGGTATCAGAGCATTTTCCTGGGAGTTCTAGATCTAATGTGTGTTACTGGAAGTCCATGTGAAAGATCACATGAGCAAGGCATTACGAAGATCTTGCTGATTTCTTAGTAAGCTGATTTTCGAAGTTTACTTGATTGTTCTTCGCATCTTCAAAGTTTCTTGAAGAAATAGTATGGCAACAAGATTGCAGAAGTATCCTTTTCCTATCCATGTGAATATAGCCAACTTTGTTACAATCAAGTTGAATGAAGAGAATTTTCTGTTATGGCAAGCACAATTTAGCAGGTTTATGAAAAGTCAAGATCTGATTGGCTTTATTAATGGTGAAACATTACCACCTGCTCAAATGATGCAAACTGAGATTGGGGAAGTGATGAATCCTGATCACCTGGATTGGATAAAAACTGATCAACTAATCTCATCATGGATAAGTGGTGTAGTATCATAGAATATTCTAAGCTTGATAATTGGCTTAGAAACTTCATTCGAGGTATGGCAGGCTCTTATAAACCGGTTTACTCATAAGTCTGTAGCAAAAGAATTTGAGTTAAGAGGAAAATTACAGGCTTGTAGGAAGAGAGATAGACTATTGAGTGAATATCTTCGAGAATTTAAAACTATTTGTGATCAATTGAATGCAATTGGAAAGCCTGTTGATGATATAACCAGGATGTTTGGCATACTTGAAGGGTTAGGTTTTGAATATGAAACCTTTAGAACAACCATGTACTGTCTCAAACCCTAGCCAGAGTATGATGAGGTTATCTCCCAACTTGAGAGATTTGAAACTAGATTGCAAACATATTCTGTGAACCAATACAATACTAACCTGGCATATTATGGACAAAGAAAGACTGAAACAGGTCTGCAGAGGTTTAATTCTAGTAGTCAAGGAGAAAGTATTCAAGGGGGATACAACTCTGGCAGAGGACAGTTTATTAATAGAAGAGGTCGTGGAAATAATTTTACTGGAGCAGGAAGGAATCAACATAATACTTTGAACCTGACAAAGCAATATCAGGTCAATAAGGGTAGTTGGTCTAACCATGGACAAGGGTTTAGACCATACACAAACTCTTCTCAGAGATATCAAGGTGTTAGATCCTATCCACCACAAGGGTCAAATGGTGATAAGCACGTACATGATACAAAGCCAATGAATAATGGTCCTCTGGAATGTCAAATCTGTAAGAGATCAGGTCATACATCACTTAGATGCTGGTATCGCTTTGATAATTCATATCAAGCAGATGAAATACCAACTGCATTGGCAGCTATGCATATTGAAGAACCGTATGGCTCTGAATGGTATCCAGACACAGGGGCTACATCACACATTACTGCAGAACCTGGTATGATTCGAAACTATGCTGCATATAATGGTAATGATACAATTATGATAGGAGATGGGTCCTGTTTATCAATCTAATGTATTGGTAATGGAACCTTAAATACAACAACTAGCATATTACCACTAAATGATGTTTTAATAGTTCCTGCAATCAAGAAGAATCTCCTTTCTGTATCAAAACTAACAGATGACTATCCCTGTTCTTTTATATTTGACAAACATGGGGTATATATGAAGGACAATTACAATCATACAACAGTGAAACTAGGAAGGAAAATCAAGGGGCTGTATCGAGTGGAATCTAGAGCAACAGAAGCTTTCTTCACTCAGACTCAACATGAAGTAGGAGAAGATGTCTGGCATCAAAGACTTGCTCATACCAGTTTAAAAACAATAAAGATTCTGCAAAGTCAACATCTAATTCAATATAAGTCGAATGCTCCAAGTATGTGTAGCAACTGTCAAATTGCTAAGAGCTCAGCTTTGCCCTTTCCTCTCTCAGAATATATCTCTAATGTTCCCCTAGAAAAGATACATTGTGATGTATGGGGACCATCACCAATTTCATATGTTTAGAAATTTCATTACTATGTTGTCTTTGTGGATGATTTTTCTCGATACAGCTAGATATATCCAATGAGACAGAAGTCAGATGTATATGATGTGTTCGTTATGTTTCAAAGACTAGTAGAGAATCAACTTGATCACAAGATCGAAGTATTTCAGAGTGATGGAGGAGGATAGTTCACAAACATCAAATTTCAGAATCATCTACAACAGTGTGGGATTAAGCATAACATCTCTTGTCCTTATACACCAAAACAAAATGGTGTCTACGAGAGAAAGCATCGACATGTGGTTGAATTGGGCCTAGCAATGCTGTATCATGCAAGAGTACCATTAAAATACTAGGTAGATGCCTTCATGACAGCAGTCTATGTAATCAATTTGCTTCCCACAACAAAACTGAATATGAACTCACCTCACTATAAGCTGTACAAACAGAAACCAAATTATGCTCATCTACGAGTTTTTGGATCAGCTTGTTATCCTTGTCTCAGATCCTATACAAAGCATAAATTTGATCCAAGATCTCTCACGTGTATATTTCTGGGATACAGTGAGAAACATAAAGGCTACAGGTGTCTTTTGCCTACTAATGGACGTGTCTATATTAGTAGACATGTAGCCTTTGATGAAAGAGAATTTCCCTTTACTCGAAAAACTACTGCTGAATATCAACAAGGATCTGAACTATACAAGCAATTGATAAGAAGTTCAGCATCTACTATATCCAATACTACAGATCAGATTCAGCCACAAGCCAATAAATCGAGTGAATCTTTGTAGAGTACTAGATCAAGTCAGATCACTCCAGAAATACAGAACAGTGGGATCAGCATTGTAAATCTTGTAGTTATGCCACAAATGAACATAGTACCTGATGCTGAGCTTCAGATCACTCCTGATAATGCATTCAGTAATGTTGAAACATCTCAGATATCTCCAAATATTGAACAACAAGTGTCTATCAATCAGGAATCTGACTCGACATCACCTGTTAATATAGAACAAACACAAATTAGTTCTGTATCAAAAAGTACACAAGGTACATTATCTACTCATCCTATGCAGACTAGACTAAGATCTGTGATTATTAAAGCAAATCCCAAATATGCATGTCTGGTTGAATATCAGGTTCCTGTTGAACCAAAGTTAGTAAAGTCTGCATTAGCACACACAGGATGGTGTCAAGCAATACATGAAGAAATGGATGCTTTGTATCAAAACAAAACTTGGGAGTTAGTCCCTTGAACTGATCAAATGAATGTTATTGGCTGCAAATGGGTATTTAAAACTAAACTTGCACCAGATGGGAGTTTAGATAGACTGAAAGCTCGACTTGTAGCCAAAGGTTTTCATCAAGAAGAAGGTCTTGACTTCACAAAAACCTATAGTTCTGTAGTAAAGCATGCTACAATTCGAATAATTCTCTCAGTAGCAATGGTAAAACAGTGGCCAATTCATAAGTTAGATGTTAAAAATGCCTTACATGGTAACTTGAGTGAAACAGTTTATATGGAATAGCCACCAGGTTTTAAAGAATCACAGAGACCTCATCATGTTTGTCTCCTCAGAAAATCCCTCTATGGACTTCGACAAGCTCCTCGAGCTTGGTTTGACAAGTTCAGTAGTTTCTTACTAGAATATGGATTCTTTTGTAGCTCAACCGATCCCTCATTGTTCATCCTACATGCTGGTAAAGAAACAATCCTCTTACTACTGTATGTTTATGATATCATTTTAACTGGAAGCTCATCTCAAGTTCTCTCTTGTCTCATTACTGCTCTAAGTCTTTAGTTTCATATGAAGGATCTTGGTTCCCTACACTATTTTCTTGGCATTGAAGTTAAGCGTACCCCTGAACATTTGTTCCTTTGCCAAGCCAAATATGCTATAGATCTTCTCACCTGAGCCCATATGCTCGAGTCTAAACCAATTTCAACTCCTCTTTCATTAAGACCAACCATTTTGATCAATGACTCTATGGCCTTGTCCAATCCTGCTGAGTATAGAAGCTTAGTTGGTGGCCTCCAATACCTCACATTAACTCGGCCAGACATTGCCTATGCCACCAATCTACTCTGCCAGAAAATGCAGAAACCTACCATTGCAGATGTCCATAGATTGAAAAGAGTACTGAGATATGTTAAAGGTACAATTAGATTTGGCTTATTCATTCATTCACAGAGCACCATGCATCTCTATGGATTCTCGGATGCAAACTGGGCTGGGTGTACTGAAACCAGAAGATCAACAACTGGATTTTGCACATATCTTGGCTCCAATCTCATCTCCTGGGCAGCAAAGAAACAGCCAACAGTTAGTAGATCTTCTACAGAGGCTGAGTACCGTGCACTTGCATCAACCACTGCTGATCTCACTTGGATCAGCTTTGTCTTACGAGACATCGGTTGTTCTCTTACTCCTCCAATTCATCTATACTGTGACAATAAATCAGCTATCTCACTCACTGTTAATCCTGTCTTACATGCTCGAACAAAACATATTGAAGTAGATTTTCACTTTATTTGAGAAAAGGTATCTTCTGGGTCATTACATGTAAAATATATTCCGAGTAATTGCCAACTTGCTGATATCTTTACAAAACCCTTGTCACGAGTAGCACATTCTCATCTACGAGTCAAATTGGGAATTTGTGCTCTCCCCATTCCCAATTTGAGGGGGGATGTTGAAGAGACAAAACAAAGATTACGAGTACAGAACAAAGAAGCTGATAGAAGCAAAGAGGAGTAGAGCAAACTCGAAGTAAAGATGAAAGATGAGCTGGCCAACTATAAAGACGATGAAGAAACAAAAGCTGACCTGGTGATCCATAGAAAAGCTGAGTTGGCAATCCTTGTGAAGAATCTGACTATACAAGAAATTAAAATCAGGAGCAAAAGCTGATCAAGCTACTGATGGAGCTGCACGTGTGTCAAGTTTAATCATTCTGTTACTAAAGTTGTTATTTATGTTTCTTTTTGAGCTTTAGTATAAAAGGATTGAAGAAAACTGTTGTACGAGTATGATTCATTCTGCTGAGAACTTGAATCACTCTGTTCTCTGAATTTTCTCTCTGTTCTTCTCAAGTTCTCTCGGTATCTTTGTTCTTCTTCATATAGCAAAACCTTGTAAGGTTGAACAAGAAGAAAGGTGAAAGGAAATGTTCAACTGATGTATTGCAATTGATTGTTCAGCAACTACAGATTACAGAAATCTCTTGTATACAGGTTATCTTCTAGATTCTGTTTCTTCTCAAGCACTAGGTGCACATCGCACTCAGCGCAATCAAATTTGCTAATTGTATGATAGAGCCGTGTTCTCGTGCCACGGTGTACCTGTGCGATAGTCTCTCGCAAAAACTTGAGTTGGATGATGCCAGTGAAAGAGGAACTCCCACATATATATGAGCTCCTCAAATAACGACCGTACCTTTCCGTCCAATCTAATGCCGAGATTCCATCTCCCCATTGGCCCAAACTATCCCATAAATCACAGAAGGCTCCACTTATAATTCAAGAGTGCACATAAAAACCGTAATCGTGACGCTAGGCCTCGATCACCGTGGCCATTTTGTTTGTCAATCATACATTAGAGAACCTCCGGTACGTTGTTCTAGGACATGGAAATGCTCGCGTGTCAGAACTCAGAGAGAAGCACACGGAAGATCCTTTGAAACTGTCGATTCCATGTCTCGAAGGGAATCGGGTCAAAACGGCAATGCGTGGATTCTTGCGCAGCAAAATCCAAAAGTGCCCACATTACTATGCTCTCTTCTTGCACCCCCAGCCACGAACCCAGCATGGGCTTCTAGCTTCTTCATCTGGGGTTTCAAAAACGCCACTCAATATCATATTGTAATAGATAATCTGGATTTCATCCGATACTTCAAAGTAAAACAACTTTGCTCAAGATTTTCTTGTAATGTTTCTTATTTTGGCTTATACTCTAGACTGGATACTCTCTCTGCTGGCTAAGGCAGTCACATCAGCTTGTCTCGTGCCTGAGATCTGGAGCAGCCATCTTGTTGAAACCGTGGATCTCATAGGACCACTCTCGTTTCAAAATTAGTATGAAAAACAATACTTTTTCCCCCTTCTTGCAAAGAGAGTTCACTCGGGCAGGCAACCCCTGTTCTTTGGAACTTGCTTCTGCAACAGTGTCGGAGGTCACTTAATGTCTGTCCTCCGTCACCAGTCTCACTGATTGAGAAGATCAACTTTCTAGTAAATTTGTCTACAAGTTACTTTCTCCATGCGGAAAAACGTCCATTTTGTATAGTACGACGCTGAATCACTTGGCATCGTGTATAATGTTGTTTTCGAGAGTATGTGTTGATATTGTCGACTAAAATTTACATCAATATTGTCCTTCGTTGTGGCTTGCCGTTGCGTTGCCACTCACTATTGCAATTACAGTTGAGGTCGTGACATTAGATTGAAGGCTGCTACCCTCGAACGAGCCAGATCAGAGAGTGAGGTAGGTGACCTCCTGGTGGCGAAGAATTCTCCTGCGGTTGCTAGCTATGCTCTTTTCGCACCCTGGTCTATCAACTTCATTAGACGTATTCTCCGTTACTTACAGGGGATTTCGTCACTGGGACCAATGTCGTATTGATTTCAAAAGGTACATCTAACCATCCCATGGCAGAGACGAGGAGACATGGATCGATTCTTGAGATAAAATAGGAGGATGAATGATTTTTTTATCCCCCATAGGAGGGAACAGACATGTCTTCTAGCAGTGGATGCAATTAAACGACGTTTTTGCATGTGCAGATTCTCGCTAGTCGTGCTGCGTAAGGACCTGCATTGATTGTAGCCTGATCATGGATTAAATCGAAACCCTAGTCTAACTCTCCTTTGTAAGACGTGAATCTTATCCATAAGATTGAAATGAACTGATCCGTCCACGGTGATCCTTCAAGTAATTTTCATTGTTTTGTTTACTTGTGAGCGCTGTAAGAGTTTTCATCAGACAAAGATTCATAGTCCGACAGACGCATGATTTAAACATTCACATAATTAACACTTCATTGACTACAACTCTTTCCCACTTTCCTCCAACTTGATATGAGTGCTCCAAATTCTCTTATCAAACTTACTGAACACACGGACACGCACCACCCAAATTTTTCATTCCCAACCACCTGAATGGATGCCCAATGTTCGTCATATCGCGAGAAAAAGCCCTGGCAAAGACTGCTCGAAGTGGTCCCTCGGCTGGCTCTGCCACAGTGTATAACTTGCCCGTGCAGCCTCCCGCCTCGGTGATGACACGTCTCTCACGGTGAGCCACGTGTTGAAATACTCCCTGAACTGCGCGATCAGCCCGTTCTTCAGCGTCCAAACATGGACCCAATATGCCTGCGCCCCTTCCCACCCCTCGGCAATCACATAGTCGGTGCCTATAGCTGTTAGGCTACGTGGATGGAATGGAAAGGCTGAGTAGTCCGATTTGCCTGTGAGCGCCCGCATCATGTGCTGGCAATCGGGTGCTCCGTGGAACCACCATTCGAGATCACTGGCCAGGAGTTCGGCCACCTTGTTGGATTCACCTAGAGCCAATGCCGCATAAAGGGCCTTGATGGTCGCTTTGTTCTTGTCGGATTCCGGTGAGGTAGATTTAAGGTTGTTGGTTGCCATTTTGGGTTATAAATGAAGAAACACAATGCGATAGGGAATGCTCTATAAGCTAAAAGATCAGTGGGATGGATTTTGTATGCTTGTTTTCTTTGCTTGTGAGCGTTGGTCTTGGTATTGCACTATCGGCCTAGCGGTGAACCTATTTATAACATGAAATTGGGAGAGGAAGAAGAGAATGGGACCCACTCTGTTGATTAGTCAGAGATCAACGGTGGTTGATCGTGGTGGTGATGACGTGGAAGATCAGATGGCCAATACTTGCTCCAAAGATGGGGATGTCCTTTGTGCCACACTAAATGCCAAGCAAGAGGTCATGGCTCCCACGATAATACAACTCTAAATTCAATGCTCTTCTAGGGACAATCGATGGGCGATTGTACATCGATTGTCCCGGAACCAGATCAATCCAAAAACCATAATCAAACATTGCTCCGACCACTCTACTTCTTGCAGGATTGATCTATCCGGTCACACCTTAGTTCTCTTCCTCGTGGACATAAGATTCATTTTCAATTGGCAACCCCGAATTCATAAAGTAACTCGTTAATTTCACAAACTAGGAGCGAGGCAAAATTCACGTTGGTAACTATAAAATAAAATCATTTACACTTGGTGAGGTATGAGAAGTCAAAATGTTAAGGTTTTTATGATGCGCATAATCCATCCAAATATTTTTGGTGCATAATCTCTAGACAATTCAAGGGAATATTGTTGAGTGCATGGGATGCATATGAGTCCAGTGTACCTTGTAAATTTTTGTAAGGGCATTGCTAACTGTCTTAAAAACTTAAATTTTTAAATGTGGGCGTGGTTTAATTCCCCCTCATGCGTATGTTGGACTTTGGCCCAAGATTAAGTGTGAAAATACATAATAATGAGACCAGATATAAGGCTCAGAAGGATTTGAATTCAAGACCTCGTAGTCTGTTATCATACAAAATTTTACGGGATCACTTTCAATTATCTAAAAGTTTAAATTTTTTGATGAAAACATCGTTCAATATTCTAACACACTTACCTCTTAGATCATGTGGGATCCATCAAAATCAAATGGTGTAATAGATCGGACTCACATACATTATCAGCATATAAGAATTATTCCCCTAAAAAAGTTTGGTCACTAGTCAATTTTCTTGTTCTATTCCATCCTAAATGGCCATGCATAGATAGAGGTGATATACTAGTTTGCATATTTCTTTATTCTTCAGGTATATACTCACCGTGTAAGGCTGCTTAGCAAGAGAGATAGCGAAATGGCGTGTTCCTGTTTTTGTCCGGGTTAAACTCTACGATTCTGCATGCTGCCACACTTGAGGAGAGTGCAAAGAGAACATTCCACTCTTTATCTCGTTGACAATTGAGTTTGTTCACTCTTTATTGAAAAGTTTTACCGAATTTAGAGTTAAGACAATGATGGTGATGATCATGTGAGCATTCATAGAAAGTTGACATCAACAAAAAGTTAGTGGATGGACTTCTTCGATTTGTTCTTTGGATTTTCATCCATGAAATTGACAACGAATTGTCCTTTATGATGAGAACATTAATGACAGATATGGAGCGTTAGCTTTCCTCCACTCCAAGAAGATGCGCGCTGGCTAGACGAATGGCCTGGAAGGTTTCCAAATGTTTTCTAAAAGCCTTGGCTTTATTAGGAGAATAGTTTCTGAGCGGCAATGGAAAATTTGCTTCACCTCTCCTTTTGGTCATTAGTTATTAACACATGGCTAGAAACTAAAGCCATTTGTTTCACAGAAAATGGATGTTTTGAGAAACCTTTTCCTAAAAATGATCACTTATATCACCTACGAAGAAAAAAAAAATGAATGAACGAAAAATATTCAAACAAATTATTATCTATATTGAAAATATTTTCCATTCATTTTCCGTGAAACAAATGGAGCCTTAGATGCCACTTAAAAAATAATCATAGGATAGATGATGAATAGGAAGTTAGCTATCCAAGAATTTAACTGCATTGCCATTTAATAGATGAACTAGTTTGCAAAATGCGAGCTAAAGTCTGGGCGCATTGCTCAAATATAGACTTGTTTGCACTTGGCGCATATCAAACTAGACCTATATCGTGGGTTTAATCTACACATAAAAGTTTGCACCTTAACCACTAGATTGATATGGATTTTTTTTTTTTTTTCAGTTTCTATATCTCTATTTCAGCAAGTTGATTTGTAATCATAGCTACACCCATATTTCATTTTGCTCATAAATGGAATGACATTATAGCTTATTTTGCCCAATTTTAAGTGAAAAGTTACTTATTGACTTTTTCGCCAAAACTTACGATATTATTTAAATAGTAAAAAACTTCGAAAAACATTATGCATGAGTTCACTTGTTAATATTTGTATGATTTGAAAGGTTTATGGTATTTCAAGTTCAACTAAAAGTCATAAAGCGTGAGTCAAAATGAGTCAAAATGTATTAAAAGTTAATAAAAAAGTTTAAGGAAAAGTCACTTATAATTTGAGTGTTTGCTTAGATGGTTAATGTTGTAAAATATTGTGTTGCGAATATATAATAGAGAAGAGATTGAGAAGAGAAAGCAAGTGAACACTAGAGATAGTAGAGAAAGCTAGATATTTAACTGTATTGTGATTGTTGTTCTTCTGTTTTGTACATCAAAACTAAACTCATATTTATAGGAGAACAAGAATGTACTTATCATTAATATCAATGTATCGAATGATACATGTACTGGATAGGGGAGATGAACGTTCATTGTATATGGAGATGTATTAAGAATGTATGATACACATGTATCATAATAAGTAAATTAGATAAGATGAATATAATGAATATTCATTCATGTATTTCATCATTAATGTATTTCATAACACTCCCCCTTGAATATTTATCATATTCATTACGAATGTGCATCGAATGTTACTAACTCATTAAAAACCTTAAGCCGAAAAAATCCAGTGGGATAAAAGCCGGACAAAAGGGAAAAAGAGTGCTGAGCACAAATGTTATGATCTCTCCCTTTTATAGATGCATGAATTGCCTCATTAAAAACTTTAAGCCGGAAAAACCCTATGGGAAAAAACCGGACAAAAAGAAAAAAGAGTGCAGTGCATATATAGCCACTGCTGGGGGTAATTAATCTTACATCTTGTGAAGTCGCCGCATATCAATGCTGCAATGTATAGTTCATAATAGCTCCCCCTCAATTGAGCCATGTAGCCATTGCTGGGGCTAATCAATCTTGCATCTTGTGAACTCGCCGCATACCAATACCATATACTAATTTCTCAAAAGTTGATGTTGGCAATGATTTGGTAAAAAGATTTGCAAGATTATTTATAGATGAATTTATTTAACATCAATTTATCGACTTTCTTAGAGTTCATGAGTATAGAAAATTTTTGGCGAGATATGCTTGGTCCTATCACCTTTTGTCACGCCCCGATCCTCGGGCCCACACACATCCTTCTCACTTGGTCGATTTTATAATGCGATATCCCAGGACAAAGTATCGCCGACCCTTTCGTTTATTAAGCACATGCGGAAGCAGTTAAAATCCCCAGACAATAAAACGGTGGGATAGAAAAGCAGGGCCATATTTTTCATATTGAAATTTATAACCAAACTTTTATACAAAACACAAACCAATTCATAACTATTCACTTCAAAAGAAATTCTCAAAAGAAGATAGACTCTCAGCCCATTCAGGCCATACTCAAGGCCCCTCTCAAGATTATCTTCTTCTTCCAAAAATCTTTCTCTTTAAGTTTCACCTTCAAGTTCTCCTTCTTAGACTCCTCCTCAGCTCCTCATCGGGGTCCTTAAATGTTTTTCCCCAAACTGGGATGAGACTACGTCTCAGCGAGTTCTACCCCACTAAGCCCAATTAGTAAACTATTATACTATAGGCTGCCTATACACGCATAGGGCAGAAGACGTACCTTGGCCTCATATCCCACCTGCAAGTCAGTACAATTCATAATAGGCACCCAAATAGTCATATCACTGATAGAAGCATCGATCAAATCGACATAGTCGATTATATGTCAACAAGACCACTCACGGTCATTTTCATTCAGTCAATCAATTCACAACATCAAATCAAAGCAATGATCAATCGACCTAGTCGATTACAAGCCATCACGACCCATGCTCGGTCGGCATATTCAATACTATCTATGAAGTCCTATCAAATCAGGACTGCTCACCCAAAGCTGATAAATAGATAGCATAGCTCACCCAAAGCTGATAATAAGGTATACTGCTCACCCAAAGCTGGCATATCGCCCGAAGGCCGATATAGTATACCGGTATACTGCTCACCCAAAGCTGACATATCGCCCGAAGGCCGATATAGTATACCATATGCTCATCCAAAGCTGACAATATATTGCTCTGTCAAAGCTGATAATAAGGTATACTGCTCACCCAAAGCTAACATATCGCCCGTAGGTCGATATAGTATACCGGTATACTGCTCACCCAAAGCTGACATATCGCCCGAAGGCCGATATAGTATACCATATGCTCACCCAAAGCTGATAAATAGATTGCTATTCAGTCCTAACTGATAAAACCAATCACCGAGCCACATGCATTCTCCAAGGCGACATACTTCGTCACTGAGCCATGTGCATTCTCCGAGGTGACATACTATTCACCGAGCCACGTGCCTTTCATGATGATTCATCCCGTTTCAAAAGTAATTATCCACAACCTTAATTCGTACTCAATTCACCCAAATAATCAATTTAGGAACATATCCTAAATATCCACAATTAAATCAATTTGGCACAATTAAAAGCTCAAATAAATAAATGGACTGTGGCACGACAATCAGCACGAGATTTCGATCGTCAGCCATCTCAAACTTAATTTCCGAAAAATAAATAAATAAATAATTAATTTCGAAAATTAATTATTTAATATTAAAAATTCTGTTTAGCTCAAAATAAGGTCCAATTAAATAAATGGACTTCACCACGGTCATCAGCATAAATTTCTGATCACGGGCCATCCCAGTTGAATTTTCAAGAAATAAATAATTATTTAATTAATTTCGAAAATTGATTAATATTAAAAATTCAATTTAGCTTAAAATAAAGTCCGATTAAATAAACGACTTCGCCACGATCATCAGCATAATATTCCGGTTCCGGACCATCTCCCTTGAATTTTCGGAAAATAAATAATTATTTAATTTAATTCCGAAAATTAATATTTAAATACTAAAAGTCCCACTTAGGCCCGAATCGCCAAATTGAAGCCCGATTAGGGGTTGGAAAATTCCCGAGACACTCCCAATAAATAGTAGACCACGTCTACTTGTTAATTGCGCAATCAATTTATCTAAATTGCATCACAATTGACTAATAATTGCTAATTAATTCTAATCTAACAACCTAAACATAATTAATTAAAACTAAACCAACCTAAAGCATAATTAGCTAACTAATTCGGGATTAGTGAGATTACTCACCAAATCGCGTGCAAATCGGATCAATCCGACGGCGGCGACGCGAGGAACGATTGTTCCCAAAGCACGGCTCGGGTTTGGGGCCCGGAAACGGCCCAAAATGGGCCCTAACAAGCTGGAAACCCATTTCGTGGGTTTCTGCCCTTGGCTGGTTGGAGTAGATCCGGCGGCCAAAACGGCGAGGGGAGGCCGGCGAAGGGCGAGAGGGATGCCGGAGAGTCGGGACGGCGGCGAGCGGCGGCTGGAGGCGACCGAACGGGGGCGGAACGGGGGCTGGCAGAGGCGGATTCGCGCGGGGGAAACGCCTGGCGCAAGGAAATGGGCTGGCGGCGCACGGCGGACGCGGGGGCGCGCGGACGGCGGAACGGCGGCGATCGCTGGGCGTCCGGGCGGCAGTGCGGGTGGCGGTGCGGGCGGCGACACTTCGGTGAGCTCCTCCGCTTCTGTCCGCTTCTAGTTCGGTTTTGATCGCACAGCAAAGAGAGCCGAGGGAGAGAAGGTGCGAAAGAGAGAGATGAGAGAGAGAGGAGATGAAAGTTTGACTGGTCAAATGGGGAGAGAGAAGAAGCCAAATTGAATTTGGCAAGGGGGCAAGTGTTCGGTGGGGGGAAAAACGCACGAGGGGAAAGAGAGGGAGAGAGAGAGAAAAAGAAAAAGAAAGAAAGAAAGAAAGAAGGAAAGAGAAACTTGTGGGAAAAATAGGGGAAAAGGTGTTTGGCCAAATAGGGAAAGGAAAATGAGAATAACTTCAAAAGAAAGAATTTTCTCAAATAGAAAATTCTTGATCCAATTTCTTTTGAATAAGCTCAATTAATCCCAAAGGAAATTCCAACTAAAGTTCTTGATTTCCCCTTTTCATTTCTGCATTCAATTTCCCTCTTTAATTTCTCTCGAAAGACTTTCATAAAATCAATTGATGTCTCTCTCATCAAATTGATTACTTTCCTCATCCAAAGATCTCTCACGTTTCCCAATTTCACAATCTCCGGCTTCAACTGAATGAAAACGACCACATTTATCCGGTCAAAATTAAAACCCGAAAATCTGGATGTCACACCTTTGATATATCCTCCCCTGACTTGTGCAACACAAGCATCATCATCTTCATAAATTATAGAGGGAGAATTTGTAATCGATATTAAGCAACAAGAATTATGAATATGTGTTATAACGGATCTTAACCAAACACACTCTCTTCCAGCTTCATATAAAGCAATAATCTGAGAGTGGTTAGAAGATGTAGCTACTAGCGATTGCTTCGTAGAACTCCAATAAATAGCGGTGCCGTTATAACAAAATAAATATCTGGTTTGAGAGCGAGCCTTTTGTGGATTGGATCTATATCCAGCATCAGCATATCCAACTAAACCAGAGTTAATGGAATCCTTGGAATAATATAATCCCAAATCTATGGTTCCTCAGAGATAACAGAAAATATGTTTAACTTCATTCCAATGCCTTCGAGTTGGCTCAGAACTAAAACTTGCTAATAAATTTATTGCAAAAGTAATATCTAGTCTTGTACATTGTGTCAAGTACATCAAAACCCCAATTGCATTGAGATATGGTACATTAGGACCAAGTATCTCTTCATTTGATTCTCTAGGATGAAATGAGTTCTTTTGGAGATCTAGAGACCTTACAACTATAGGGGTGCTCAATGGATGAGCTTTGTCCATGTTGAAACATTTAAGCAATCTTTCAACGTATGCTGATTGATGGACGATTATTCCATTTGCTTTATGCTCAAGCTCTAGACCAAGACAAAGTTTGGTTTTACCCAAATCGTTAACTTCAAACTCCTTTTTCAAATATTCAACAGTTTTAGCTAACTCTTCTGGAGTTCCAATTAAATTTATATCGTCGACATAAACTGCTACAATAACAAATCTGGTTTCTGATTTCTTAATAAATACACATGGACAGATAGGATCATTCTTATACATTTCCTTAATTAGGTACTCACTTAGGCATTGATACCACATGCGACCGAATTGCTTTAACCTGTATAAGGATCTTTGCAATTTTATTGAGAATAAATTGCGGGGAGTGCATGCTTCAGGCATTTTGAATCTCTCAGGAATTTTCATATAAATATCAGAGTCTAATGAGCCATATAAATATGCTGTCACAATGTCCATAAGACGCATTTTCAATCTTTTAAAGATTGCTAGGCTAATGAGAAAACGAAATGTAATCATATCCATCATAGGTGAATATATCTCATTATAATCAATCCTAGGTCTCTGGGAGGATCATTGGGCAACGAGTCGAGCTTTATACATGACAACCTCATTTTTCTAATTTCGTTTTCGGATAAATACCAATTTATATCCAATGGGCTTTACATTATTAGGGATACGAGTTATAGGTCTAAAAACCTCTCGTTTAGTTAGGGAAGCTAATTCAGCTTTAATTGCTTCCTTCCACTGAGGCCAATCTTGTCTTTGACGACATTCAATAATAGATTGCGGCTCACAATCATCATCCATAATTTTATGAGCAACCGAGAATGTAAAAGCATCATCAATGATGATTTCATTTTGATCCCAAACTTCATTACAATATGTAATGGAATTCTCGGTATTCCCAGGGCTAGTGTTCCTTTCATGGGTTTGCGCCTCTTCAGGGGTAATAAGCTCTTTGGGAGCAAGCACAACGCCAGGCTCTTCTGGAGTGGATTCTTGATTTTTCCCCCTTCGTTTTCGAGGAGCAGTATCTTTTGATCCTATCAATCTACCACACTTTAAGTGCGGGGGATTTTGATCCATTTTAGTTTGTCCTTCGAGAATAGCAATCTTAGCTGGAGTATTTGCAACTGGAATATGATAATATTGCAAATAAACGTGCAAATGTGACATTGCGAGTAGATAA
The DNA here is from genome assembly GCA_014182885.2 of Eucalyptus caleyi. Lineage (NCBI taxonomy): Eukaryota > Viridiplantae > Streptophyta > Magnoliopsida > Myrtales > Myrtaceae > Eucalyptus > Eucalyptus caleyi. The sequence goes on along the minus strand of CM024466.2, from coordinate 12,795,236 downwards.
TAGGCAAACATGGGACCATCTACAGGATGCGTCAACTAATATCATAAAATATCAAAATAGTCCATTTGGTGGTTGTATTGGTCCACAAATATCACCCTGAATTCTTTGTAAGAATAAAGGGGATTCAAGATTAACATTTGTTATATAATGTTTGATAATGAGCTTTTCTTGTGAGCAAGCCTCACAATTATAATCTTTGGACAACAATACCTTTATATCCTTTAAAGGGTGCCATTTTGTATTTTAAATTATCCTACGCATCATTAAAGCACCAGGATGACCAAGGCGATCATGCCATAATCCAAACTGATCAAGGCTTACTAATCTCCAGGATGTGGTGGCGTAGGTTTCAACAGTTTTAATCATGACACAATATAAACCTCTAGAAGAAGCTTCTAGCTTTCATGGATAGTATTCAGGCCCATCTTATGAGAGAAAATGCCAATATATTCCTTATCTTGTTCATAAACAGTCTCAATATGATACCCATTACGGCGTACATCTTTGAAATTGAGCAAATTCCTTTTGGATCTAATGCTTAGAAATGCATTCTCAATATGCAAGATGGTGCAATTTGGCAAAATAATTATGGCATTCCCAAAACCCTAAATAATCGGAACAAGACCTGATATTGTATGGATTTGTGCCTTACGTAATGTCATATTCAAGAAAAAGTGTCTACTATGAAATATAGTATGTGTTGTTGCACTATCAAGCAAACAAACATTTTCCTTTTTCTCAGTATTTCCATTTGCATTTATATTGACAACTTTAGGTGTTAAGTATCATAAAAGTTGCATATTAGTTATATAGTCGAATAAAATTTCAAAAATAAATATTATATAAGGTTCATAAGCATTTCATAAAGAATAATAAAAAAGTAATACATTTAAAGCGAAACAACATAAAATTCAAAATTCAAATTATTATCAACCGATCTGATTCATCAAAGTAATCAGAGGTCCTTAAAGAAATCAGAGGCATCCAATGATGCATTTGCTACTTCAGGAGCAAGAGGAGTCCCACCAACGGAGATATTGTTGGCCTCAACAGTGGTTATGGCAGTAGGATTGATTTCAATGGCATGAGATTCACCACGCTTACCCGTATTCTTTAAAGATGCTTAGTATAGGTCAACAAAATGTTTTGGCGTACGACAGGTACGTGACAAGTGCCGAGTGCCAAGTCATGCCACAGCGATGACAAATACTTTCATTAATCACCTTCTTTGGCTTCTTTTCTTTGCCATGATTCAAACCAAAGTTTGATTTCCTAGGGCGGTGAAATTTCTTGCCATCCCTTCTAAGATTATGTTATTGCCTGCGCTTATAACCCTTAAAATGGCCAGTATTTTTCTTAAAGTTAGCATGTGCTTCAGGCAATGCTTTTGAGCTAGCAGGTCTAAGATCATGATTTTTGAGCAGCAATTCATTAGTTTGCTCGGCAGTAAAAAGCACAGAAATTAATTCAGAGTACGTGACAAACTGACGCTGCCGGTATTGCTGTTGCAATACAATATTTGAAGTATGGAAGGTGGAGAAAGTTTTTTCTAACAATTCCGCATCAGCGAGTTTGACACCGCATAACTCAAGCTGAGAAACGATATCAAATAAAGCAGAATTATAGTCAGACACTGATTTAAAATCTTGCAGTATGAGATTTTGCCAATCATATTGTGCTTAAGGGAGGATAACAGTTTTGGTATGATCATACCTATCCTTCAATCTTCTCCACAAGATATAAGGGTCTCGAATGGATAAATATTGAGTCTGTAGGCTCTCATGCAAATGACGGCGAATAAAAATCAGCGCATTTGCTTTATCCCTTTCGTTTGAGGTTCCATCCTTTGTAATTGTATTAGCGAGACCTTGTCCTTGGATGTGCATTTCCATGTCAAGGCACCAGGATAGATAATTCTTTCCACTCACTCCCACGATGTGGAATTTGGGCTTTTTAATATTTGCCATAATCCTTGCAAAAATAAATCCTTAAATTAATTAAAAGGATTTCCAAATATTCACCGTTACTTCAGGAGTAGAAGGATACTTTTAAATTTGAAATTTGGCTTCGGGCCAAGAAAAATAAAAATGAAGAATTGATAGAAGAAGATGAAGTATAAGTTAATCAATAAAAAGAATACCCACCTTACAAAAATTACTTACTCAGTCGGTAGATCTTTGTGCTGATAACGTGTTGTTAAATATTGTGTTGCGAATATATAATAGATAAGAGATTGAGAAGAGAAAGCAAGTGAACACTAGAGATAGTAGAGAAATCCAGATATTTCACTGTATTGTGATTGTTGTTCTTCTGTTTTGTACATCAAAACTAAATTCATATTTATAGGAGAACAAGAACGTACTTATCATTAATATCAATGTATCGAATGATACATGTACTGGATATGGGAGATGAACGTTCATTGTATAGGGAGATATATTTAGAATGTATGATACACATGTATCATAATAAGTACATTAAATAACATGAATATAATGAATATTCATTCATGTATTTCATAACAGTTAACACTTACTCACATGTGATTTATAAATATAGTTATTAATGAGGTGAACCGATTCAATGTTATGGAGGTGTCATTCATCTAATGGAATTTACAAGCGAAACATTTTATCATCTTTTTAGGATAAATCCAAGTATTGCCAAATCGAAAAATAATGTGATTTATGAGAGTAAATATTTTCCCATTTATTAGAATTGCAAAATTCATTGTACGTCCTATTGCATTTTTAAGAGATAAGTATATTATAAGTACCAAAAGTTTTATACGGCGCTCACTTTACTGTAAAAAGTTTTTAGCTAACTCACTTAAGTGCCAAATTGGAAAAAAAAGACGATCTTTTAAGTGCCTTTGGTATGAAATTTTGACAAAAAAATTACATGACTTTTCTAAATAAAATTTTTATGTGAGGTGACGTTTTTTTTTTAATTATAAAAAGCTAGTCCATGTGGATAGATAAAACGATGGTGCACAATCCAATGTGGCTGGGTTGTGTAAGATGACTTCGTTTGCTCCGAAGTCGTTACGCCGTTCTCTCTTCGCTAAATTCTTTGTCTTCTTCTCCTCCTTCACCCTCATCTCACTGTCGCCTATGGAGCCACCACCCACCCCATCACCCACCACCACCTCCTCCACTACCTAGACAAGTTCGACGACCGCGACAAGAGTGTCGTTGTTGACCCATCCATCTCCTTCGAGAACCCCTGCCTCCGCAACGCCTATGTTGCCCTTCAAGCCCTCAATCAGGCCATCATCATCTCTAACCCTAACAACTTTATTGCCAATTGGGTCGACCCCTCCATTTGTGATTACTCCTGAGTCTTCTGCTCCCCTGCCCCGACGACCACAGCGTCAGCACCATCGCGGGCATTGACCTCAACCATGGCGACATTTCTGGGTATCTTTTGAAGGAGCTTGGCCTACTTGCTGACTTCGACTTCTTCCACCTCAACTCTAATTGCTTTTGCGGTAGTGTGTCGTAGAAGTTTTGGAACTTGGAGCGGTTCTTCAAGCTGGATTTGAGTAATAATTGGTTCGCCAAGAAGTTTGTGAGGATCATATTGTAGCTGCTAGTGCTCAAGTGACACAGATGACAAAAGAACTTCGGAGTTGGATATCTGCATCGGTCCATTGTGTTGTCCATCTACATTCGGGGCAAATCGAATAGTGTTCCATGTGAGGTCATAGTCAATTTAGGGTTTTCAATTTGGGAATTTCCTTGTAAGTTGTGATTTAGGGTTTATATTTTGGGGTAAAACATGTAGACAATGTCATTTTGGCCTATATATGCTGATTGGCTATGTCGATGAGTCACACCAACTGGAGAAATTAATAAGAAATGGCCATGTTGGATTTTCAGCAACCCAAATTGGAGTTAGCACTTAAGTAATTATTTTCCTTTTTAAAAAGTGACATTTAAGTGACTTCAAAGAACTTTTGGTACCAAAATGAATGCTGTACGAAACTTTTGACATACTATTTCTACTTACAATGCACATAAAGATAATTAGCCAAAGAGCTTAATTTGAATAAAACTTGATTTCAAGGTGCTAAATTCAAAGCAATTAATTTGAATAATTGGCCAAAACGATTACTTGCAATATACTAACACCCAACTGAATTTGAGGTGCTAAAGAAAATTATATTCTTCTTCAATTCTAGAATATGCTCTACTTCAACAATATCCTCTTGTGTTTTGATTCTAACATCATCAACATCCCACTCAATGTTATTCCCCAATTGTGCATGCATTGATAAGTAGTAAACCAATTTCTATTTGTATAGTGTGAAACAAACAACTAGAATCCATAATCCATCCATCAAACAACGAATCCTTAGTGATATAAAGATATAATCAACACTATTTGAATTACAATTAACTATATCAGCAACATTATCAGTAGACTCAACTCTAATTTCCCTACTCTTTTTGGTTTTTTAGCTTAGGGAAATCCCTTCTAAGATGTCCATTCTTGCCACAACTCTAATAGGCAACACCATTAATCCTAGGCTAACTATGTCCATTCAAGTTTATACTACTCCTACTAACACGAGTACTGATTCTTCGTCTACTTTCACCTACTAAAGCATTATATAGAGGTTACCAAATTCTTTTATACGGATGTCTTCACTTAGAATTATATCATGAACCAAACGTCCAACTTATTAACCTAAAGAAATTACCGATAGTAGTAAAAATAGTATCTTAACTATCATAACATGAGAATAACATAATTAACGCATGTATTTTATCTTCAAAGTCAATCTCAATTGAACTTAATGAACTAACGATCATATTGAATTCATTGATATGATTAGCAATCAACACACATTCGACTATCTTTAAGTTAAACAAACATTGCATTGAGTAGTCTTTAGCAATCAACACACATTCGACTATCTTTAAGTTAAACAAACGTCGCATTAAATAGTCTTTATCGATTGTAGATGGCTTCTTGTACATGTCTGATAGGGCCTTTATCAAACTCACAATGGTCTTCTCTTTCATGATGTTGAATGCGGCGTTATGAGAAAATGTCAACTGAATAACACCAAACGCTTGTTTATCCATCAATTCTTATTCAACTTATTTCATCCACTCTGGTCTCTTCCCAAACAAGAGTAAGTGCAAATTCCCCCGATAGAGATAATTATCAATTCTCACTCTCCTTCTTTTGTCACCATTAATTTGCTCTAACTTGGTCAAGTCTAGTTGTGGTATTAATTATTGGAGAAGCGAGTGATCGAATGATGAAATAGACAGAATAAGAAAATAAATGGAGTATCATATTTACGTGGTTTAGTTGATGTGATTTATGTCTTTGGTGAGAATGAAAAAAAATCAATTATAGATCAAGTGATGCAATAGAAATTACAACTATACTCGAATCACTTAAATACTCTCAATTTCCAGCCTTCCAATTACACTCAATAACTCACATGGTGTTTAGCCCCACAATTCCTCATGAATAATCACTCAATCTCACGGAAAAATTCACAAATCTCACTCACAAGATTTAATTGGCTTCAAACACGTGAGATGCAATTCACAAACAAAAGCTCATCTTTGATTCTCTTCGTAGAGAACATCCACTTCTTATATATAAGTAAGAATTAGATCCAAAATAGGAAACATTTTTTTTAAGAAACCTTCTCTGAGTATGAAACCTTTCAATTAAGAAAATTTCCTTTTTGGGCACAAACTTGAGATATATTTTCAACGGCATAATATTTTCTCCTACTATGTCTTGGGTTTTGAAATGATTCCAATCGAAAGGAGAAATTTTAAGAGTAGAAATTGGTGATGAATGTGCCATATAACTTAACGAGTAAGTAACGAATCTGCTATATGAATTAGGGGTGATATAAGGTTCAATGTTCCACATCACCATGTGCCAGTGATCTCATGTTTGGGCCACTTTATGCAAAATCTTTGCTTAATACATATAAAGATGGGTTAGTGGAGAAAGTGAGTTTATATTGATATTTAGGCATCTATAGCAAGTAAGCAAGTTCATTGAACTGTAAATCGTGCTCTATTTATACAATATGATGATGTGAAGAAACCCATCGAAAAAAATGTAAAAATGATGGATATCATTCGAAACTCCGAGATGTTATTGTCTACACCTGAAATAGTCGACACGTTATATGCAAATCACTGATGCCCTGAATTTACATGCTGTGGGAGTGCCTACTAATTACACTAGAGCTCTTAACCACGAAGAAATAGGTGAAGTAGAACAACGTCATTTCCTGGAAAATTCTTGCATGATGCCGGCCTAGCGGCATCTTTGACTACTTTGACTCGTTTTATTCATTTTTTTTTTCCTTTTTGGATAGCATCCAAAAAGGTCTTTTTCAGCGTGCGAGGCAGCTTGTGATTTTCCTAAATTACTCCCCTGGTCCGGACAGATTAGGATTAGCATGAGTCACAGCTGCCATTGACATGACAATTGAAAATTGAACAGGTTGCCACGCGATTTGCGATCCCCTTCCGTTAGGTAAGATATCAATTGTCTATTAAATTAATCCCGACATGTCTGTGTCTGTATTCCATCCGATGTCGATTGATTTCTCCAAGACACTATCTTCCAAGGTATGAGAAATTGAAAAGAAACGTGTATACAGGCAAAAATGGGTAAAAAGAATAAGATTTTGGCAACTGTTATATATATAATATGGGAAATCTTAACATGTTTCCCAACCTAAGGTGGTTCTATTTATAACAATTTCAAGCAATTTGATCCAAAATATATGTTTAAGTGAACTCACTAAGACAAAATTATTTATACAGTTACCGTATTTAAGGACAAGAGTTATTTTCTCTACTGATACCATGCAAGTACGCAAAGTACGCAAATGGTTTCTTCTGTAAGCATTATCTCCCTTCTGTAAGCTTAATCTCCAAAAATGATTTATACGACTCCAATTTAATGGGCATTGATCATTCTCCTTGCAAGGAATACTTTCCTTACACAAACATTTTTCTTCCAATCCCATTCTTTTTTTTTTTTTTTGGTCGAAAAGAAAGGATATATTTAAAACATCGAGAAAGTACAACCAGAAGATGATGCATCCGCATACACAAGGTTCAGTAGAAGAAAAGGGGGAAAAATGTTCAAGTTACGGGCCAGGTCCAATCTGTCATGGGCCTTAGCTGCCTAGTCAGTCGCTCCATTTGCCTCCCGTCTACAGTGTAAAAGCTGCAAGTTAGGGTAAGAGGAAAGCATATTGTCGACCTTAGCAAATGGCATGCGTTCTTCCCACAGCAGCGTTCTTCTATTGTTCACCATTTCGATCAAGAGCAGGCAGTTCGATTCAATCACCAAATGTTCGTTGTTGAGGCCTTGGTGCAACAAATGATGGAGCATAAAGCTAAGTGCTTATACCTCCGATTAAAGCACAGAGACGGCTGGGAATCCTCTAGTAAAAACGTCAGTAAGTATACCCTTGTGATTTCGACTTATGCATGCCATAGATCCTGTTTGACTGCTTGGCTTGTAAGCCCCGTCTATGTTGCATTTCATGGTTCCGTGATCAGGGGGTCTCCATAAGTGTGCTGGGTTAAGAGCAGAATGCTTTGTTTGCTGACGCCTGGGAGTGGAGATTTTGTAGATCTGGGTCTGTGTAATGGCGTCTGCAATGGCGACGCTTGGATCTAGTTGTTGATGTTTGAAGATGAAGTTATTGCGGCCACACCAGATCCGCCATAAAACATGCACCAATAGTCTCTAGTCCAGGTAAGCTTTTTTGTGCTTTTACTTTGGTTGTGATCCATGTGTCGAGGCGATGAATTGAATGAGGTGTGATCAATACATTGAGATCAGGATGACTCCAAACTCCCCTAGTCCATGGACAAAAGAAAAATAGATGTTCTAGGGTTTCCTGTGCTTGTTGATTGTAGATATTACATATATGATCAGGGGTGATGTGTCAATGAAACAAATTTGCTTTAGTTGCAAGTGAGTTTTGGCATGCTGACAATAAGAACATGCAGATTTTTGGTGTTGTTTGTATAGTCCATATTTGTTGCCAGAGTATTCTGGGAGGCTGGAATGATGTGGAGGCTTGATGATTCCTGAGTTTGCTTGCTGTGTTGATGATAGAATTGTAATTACTTTTCACTTTGTGAAGACCATGCTTTGTTGATGTCCAGACTAACTAATTAGAAGCATAATGTGGTTTGATAGGAATTTGAAGGATTTCATTGATGATTTGATCATCGAAAAACTGTTTGATAAGAGGAAGGTACCAGGATTGATGGTAAGGGTCAATAAGATTAGCCACCATCGCTGGCTCCTCTCTTGCAGCTGGTTCGCCTATAGTTCCTATAGGTAGCCACCTATCCTCACATATCTTGATGTTTTTACCATCACCAACAGACCATCTTACATTAGGTATGATGGCCTCTCTACCAATAAGAAGGCTCTGCCAGCCCCAGGATGGGCGAGACCCTTTATCCGCTGTTCGGAAGTCTTGTGAATGAAAATAAAGCCTCTTAAAATTTGACTCCACAAAGAGAGAGGTTGATGAATTAATCACCATGCTTGCTTGCCAAGCATTGCCCTGTTAAAAGCTATTAGGTCTCGGAAGCCAAGACCCCCATTGTTCTTGCTAGTTTTTAGCACATCCCATTTCTACCAATGCACTCCTGTCCTGCTCTTGTCGTTCTTCCACCAAAAACTGGAAATTCTTTGTTCAAGCAATTTACAAAGAGATAGAGGAAGCTTGAAGATAGACACAGCATATTGAGGAATAGCTTGCACAACAGATTTAAGTAGGATTTCTTTTCCCCTTTTAGATAGTATTCGTTCTTTCCAACCTTCCAGTTTTGCATTTACTCTCCCTAGTATCCAAGAAAACATTTCTCGTTTTGATCATCCCCAGTTCAAAGGTATACCCAAGTATTTGCCATATCATTGCAACACCGGGATTCTAAATTCCCTTGCCAAATTTTCCTGCAATCTCAAAGGGCAATATTTACTAAAAAACATTCCAGATTTGTTCCTATTGATGACTTGTCCCGTGGCTATGCAATACTGGTTCAAGATGTTAGTAAGGTTCTGACATTCATTAATTGTACCGTCTAGGAAAAATACCGAGTCATCAGCGAAAAATAGATGGGAGAGAGTTGGACATGACTTGGATAGCGTGAGCCCTTTGAGATGGCCTACTTCGAATGCTTGGTTAATCAGGGTTGAAAGAACGTTCGCCAATAAGATAAAAAATGTAAGGGGATAGTGGATCACCTTAATAGAGTCCCCTTGACGGCTGAAAGTAAGGTAGTTGTTCATTGTTAGAGTGTACACTGAAGGATGGGGATAGTGATGCATTGCATCACCCAAATAACCCACCTTGGGTGGAAACCCAATCTAAGTAAATAATCTTTGAGGAAATCCCATTCAACTCTATCATACGCCTTTTGCATGTCTGTCTTAATTAGTACCTTGCACTTTCGCTTCCACTTCCTAGTCTTGAATTGATGAAGAACTTCCTGAAAGATCAAAATATTGTCTTGGATTTGTCGTCTACTCACAAAAGCAACCTGTTCCTTAGAGATAAGATCAGATAGCCATGCTTTAAGACGATTAGCGATAACCTTTGAAATGATTTTATATGCATAGTTGCATAGGCTGATAGGCCTATATTGATCCAGTCTTTCAGGGTGATTGGTTTTGGGCATCAAAGCAATAATGGTTCTATTTAGATTGCAAGGCAGCACTCTTGAATTAAAGAAATCTCACACTGACATTAGAAGGTCATCCTTAATAATATCCCAATGCGTTTGATAAAAAAGTCCGTTCAAACCATCTGGGCCTGGGACTTTTGAAGCCCCCAACTGGAAAGTTGCCCTGCACACCTCTTTGATAGTGACTAAAGCGGTTAATTGGTCATTCATTTTTGGTGAGACAACTGGAGGACATTGATCAAAATAGGCCCGTAGTCTCGATACCCCCCGATGTATATAAATTTGAGAAGAAATTAGTCGTCATCTCCTTGAGGGCTAGAGGATCCTGCACCCATTCCTGATTGACATCCTGTAACATAGTAATCTTGTTTCTTTGGCGTCTTTGGATGGTAGTTGCATGACAAAATTTAGTATTCTTGTTGCCCCATTGCAACCAATTGATTCTGGAATGCATAGCCCAAAACTATTATTCTTGCTACCATATTCTTCTAATTTCATCACGGATAATAGAGACTGCCTCTTTATCATTGCTATTAACATGTGGTCTATTGGTGATCAACTGAAGCTGTTAGTGTAAGGTATTTACCCACAAGTGTCTGTTGTGAAAGTTTGAGCGACTCCAGCCTTCTAAAGCCATAGAAACAACATGTAGTTTGTGCAGTAGAGTAGGATGACTTACCTAAACTGAATTCCATGCATTATAGATGATCGCTTGGCATTCTCTATTCTAGTTCCAAAAGGCTTAAAGACAAAATGCCTTCTACATTGTCTAGTAGGTGCTGTTGTGGATAAGAGTAGGGGACTATGGTAAGAACCCATAGTCGACAGAGAAAATACTTCAGCCTCAGGATATAATAATCGCCATTCTAGCGTACACATTACCCGATCTAAATGTTCTTTGACTAATTCATCCCCCGCTTTATTATTCATCCAAGGGAAAGCACAACCTTTGCTTTCTAATTCGATTATGGCATAGTCATTAATGAGGGCTCTAAAGGAAAAGAGACGATATGGAGCTGAGGGTCGCTTGCCAACCTTTTCCCATGGGTAGATAATGTCATCGAAATCTCCGGCACATATCCAAGGCAAAGTGTTGGAGTTGTTGATCGTTCTTAGCTCTTCCCATAACAGCTGTCGATTATGGTAGAATGAGCATGGTGACAGGTATGCGCATCGTTCTGTCGTCAATCAAGTCTCGACAGATCATGTCGAAATAGTCCTTCGAAGAGTGAACTATGTTTAATGTTAAGTAGTCATTCCAAAGAGCCGCCAGACCCCCTTTCAGACCAACTGGGTTTCGAACAAAAGCACTTTGGAAGTGTAGACGGCATTGCAAATGTTGGATCACTGGTTCATTATTCTTAGTTTCCATTAGGAAAACCAAGTCGGGCTTTTCCTTGGCCGTTAAGGCCTTGAGAGCTTGAATTGTCTGGGGATTGCTCAAATCCTAACAGTTTTAGCAGATTAACTCATTTATATGTGGGTGGCTGTTTAGGGCCAGCCACCAACGCCCATTGTGGTGTCTCTTTTGCTGCATATACTGGAGTGTCCATGAGTTGAGTATCATCAAAGTCTGAGGAGGCTAAGTTCCGCATCTCATAGGGAGAAAACCTTTTTAGTTTTTTTGGCTGTGCCCATTGTAGTGATAGTTCTGGTAGTCTTTTGTTGTTTTCGTTGCTACATATCCATGGGTTTAGTCTAAATTGCTTTTAATTTTGTTGATGCAAGAACCAAATCAGTAGTTAACGGAGCCCCCTCTACTAAATCAGTTAGATGGGAGTGCTGGTGAGTCATTTCAACTAAGGGCCTATTCCAAGTTGCAGGTGTCGATTTGGGAGCTGTTTCAACAGTTGCTATTGGGGGCAGTAGAGGGATAGTCGACTATAGGGCAGGGGGTTTAAGGTATAGTCTCATCAATATGCTCTATTTTATCCTAAGGGTCATAAAATGTTCGCCAATAAGGACTATGCTCTCTAACCTCGGCCCGTAACCATTGGCCATAGGCCATTTTGTCTTTGTCGTCTAGCTGTGCTTCTTCATAAGGGTAGTCTTTGCAATACATAGCATAATGCCACAGTTTCCCACAAGAATAGCAGAAATGTGATAATCGTTCATATATAAAATCTAGCCACATAGTTTTCCCATCTATGCGAATTAGTTTTCTAGTCTTTAAGGGTTCCTGCAAGTTGATGTCGACCCTGACTCCTCCAGCTCTTAAGGCTGAGCCTTCTTTTGTATCTTATTTAACTTCAATAATGTTACCAACTTGATTAACCGCCTTTCTAATAAGTTGTTCAGTGCTCTATTCCAAAGGTAAACCAAAAACTTGCAGCTAGAAAGCGTAGTGAGTAAGATCATAATAGTGTAAAGGCGTGTTAGGTATCCAATGCTTAAAAATTAACCAAATGGCCTGAGAATAGCCAAGGGCCACCGTCAATTATTCTCTATTTCTTAGCCTCTGACTTGAACTTTGCTATAAACAGGCCAGCATCTCTCTAGGAAATCTCTACTTGGTCTATCCACCACGCCCACTGTCACGCCCCAAACCCCGAGCGTGCGCACATCCCACTGCAGTCGATCAAATATGCGACATCCCAGGATATGTCGCCGACCCATTCATTTTATTACGCATGCAGAAGCGAAACAAATCCCCTGACTACATTTAACTTGGGATAGAAAAGCGGGCAATCAATCGCAATACCGAACACTTATTTACAAACACAAAGGGTTTAAATACAACACTAGACTATCTACAAAATAGACCAGCTCTACAAAAGGGAAATTATCCTAAAACCAACTAATAGGACATGTTCTCCAATCCTTATGACTTCACCTCTACAACTCCTCAAGGCCAATCAAAGCTATCTAGCCGCTCCGTCCACCAGAGACCTGAAATTGTAATCCCCAAACCGGGATGAGACAATGTCTCAGCAAATTCAACCTCCTAAACCTCTATTAGAAAGAAAATTCGCCCCGGGTGGCCTAGCTACAACATCAAGAAGACTCACATCGCATTAGTCTTCATCTGCAGGTTAGCATAGTTTATATAATTCAACCACGTGCAATTATGATAACCAAACAACTGTGGCACAATTACATTATCAGAACAATTCAACCACTTGGATCGTCTCAGCGATCAATCGACTCGGCCGATTACATGTCATTCTATCAATTCAATCGCTGCTTCCAATTACGACCTTATAGGAAGGTTTAACAACCAGTCGCAATCATGGCCCCACTTGGCAAAATTATAATTAGTGGCATCACGGCCCCACTCGGCACAACCTTTAAAAGGTGGTAGATCTCGGCTCGATGGGCACGACCTCTAATAGGTGGTAATTCACGATCCCACTGGGCGTGACTTTTATCAGGTGGCGAATCACGGCCCCACTAGGCGCGACCTTTATTAGGTGGTAATTCATGGCCCCACTAGGTATGACCTCTAATAGGTGGTCAATCACGGCCCCACTAGGCGCAACCTTTATCAGGTGGCGAATCATGGCCCCACTGGGCACGACCTTTATTAGGTGGTTAATCACGGCCTCATTGAGCACGACCTCTATTAGGTGGTTAATCATGGCCAATCTCCCATCAATTTCCACACTTAGGATTTTATAAAGAATCCCTATTTATTGCAATCACACTCAATTTGCCACAACCAATCATCAATTTCAAATTCTAAATGCATAGTAGCGATCGGCACGAAATTCTGAGCAACCGAGGTCAAAAATAATATTTCCATTTTTTTAATAATAATAATATTTTAATAATTTCAGAATATAATATAATATTATAAATTCCATAATTTCGAAACAATTAAATAATTCAAAAATAAAACTCTATTATGTCCCATCAATGCTTATTATTAAATAACTCCATTAGCCTTAATTAAACACACTTTAAATTAAACAAATTTCTTAATCCAAATCACAATTAAATAAACTAAACTATCTACCTAAACTTGCTTAACTTAGACTAAGCACACTTAGGGCATCATTAACCGTCTAATCAAGATTTCGTGAGCTAAACTCACTAGATTAGCAAGCCGAGCGGACCAAAACGACGGGGATGACACGAGGATCAACATTCCTTAAAGCAGGCCGAGCATCCAGGCTTGGGAAGGCGGCCAAAACGGGCCAAACACCCGCTGCCATACCCACAAAACCAGCTGCTGATTTGGGGCCGAAGGAGGGCGGATCTGGCGTCGGTTGGGGTTAGAAAGGGTGGAGGAGAGGGGCGGCAACTCGGGTGGTGGCTCACGGTGGCTAGGTGGGGCCTCCGGTGGCCTTGGCGATGATAAATGGGTAGCTGGATGGTCGGATGACAACGCTGGAGGGTCCTTGTCGCACAAGCAGCGGCTGGGCCGAGCACGAGCCGGCCGGTCGTGCGAGCGGAGGAGAAGCAGCACCAGCGGCGAGCTGGCTTCAACTAGCTCACGGCGGCTCTTTGACAAGTTGGATGACCAAGAATAGCGGCTGACGAAGATGATGGAGGGTCGGGGGTCGCACCAATAGCGGCTGGGTAGAGGCAGAGCGGCGAGCTGGACTTGCGGTTGGGCGCAACGAGCGAAGGAGCGGCACAGATGAACGGCGATGGGGAAGCCACCGGCGAACGAGCATGCGAGCGGGTGAAGGGGGTGGGGTCGGGTTGGCTGAACCGATTGCAGCTCTCCCCCTCCCCCTTCTTTCTCTCTCTTCCCAAGCTTGAAGATGAAGTGGTGGGTCATCTCTCCAAGAGCCAATCCCCACCGTCCACTTGTCAAGATCTGAACCTTTGGTCTCAAACACTATGACATCATCCCATGTCATCTTCCACTCACTCAAATCCTCCACAACTTCTCCAATGGTTGCACTTTCATTTTCCACCGGGATCTAATTCTTGTACATCCAATTTCTTCAATTCCCATCAATTCTCTTCCAATTGAGTCCAATTAAAGTCCATAAAATTAATCCAATGTCACTACACTTCAATTCACATCTTCACTTCTCCATAGAATCAACTTAAGTCCCAAAAGTACAACCAAAAGTGGGCCTACTAATTTCTCGAGCCAAATTAGCCATTCTTTGCTTATTTTGCTGAAAAACTCAGCTTGCATGAAAAATCTTCCAAAGATGAGTCAATGATCTTAAGATGATTTGTGACACATCATGCCTTTCAATTTCGGAATTCAATCTCAATTTCACGATTAATTTCACTTTGGCACGATATTAGCGTGGCCCAACCTACCGGGTAGCCTTTAGAAATTTTCATGCATTTGACCCGTGGTTGATCATCTCAAGGCAAAATGTACATCTTTGAAACATTGGAGACTTTCGGTTGTCGGGATCATCTTAAGGTTTTAAATACGAACACAGGGTACCAAATCGATAGAAAAGTCGGTCTAGTGCCGATCAACAAGAATTGTGTGATTTGGTGGAATCACCTACACTTGATCACATGCCTCTGTCGAGTCAACCTATCTCCGATCTCTAATTGATTTTTAATTATGCCGCAATGACCCTTGTAGATTAGCTCGGTCGAAAGATCGCCTCCTGGTCAAATTCTCGAGTCTGATGCATTAGAATTTCTTAATGGCTTCACTTGATAGACTAGTTTTCACATGAGTGGTTGATTCAAGGAAATGAACTATATACGTGCCAACGAAATGCCCGTCTTAATTTATTGAAAATAGAATTGGAAAACCGGGATGTCACACCATTTCATGGTACTTTGGAAAGCTTGAAGATTAATAGATGGGTTAGAGAAGATATTGCCAACTAAAATTAACCAGCATTCCTGCAACCTTTCAGGTGGGGGTTCTTCATCCCAAATCTCTAGTTCTTGTTCAGAGCAGAGGCGACCCAGTCTTTGACACAGGGTAGCTAATCGCGAGGACCCTTCTTGATCATCTGAAGCCATTTGAACCGACTGAACTCCAGAACACCCTAACCTAATTGGACCAGGAGGAAGGCGAGACCATACCATGAGCAACTCATTGTCCAACAGAATAAATGAGGTGCAAGAAGGAAGACTGACAAGGAGAAATGAAAAACCTGGAAAGTCATAGGTTGAAAACCACTGAATTGATGCACAGTTGAAGCTGATTGTGAAGAAGCCAAGGCATGCAAGCAATTAGATGGCGGGAATTGATGGCAATTAGACGCCGGGAATTGATGGTGGCTAGCTTGCTTGAGGTACCAAACTGAAGAGAAAGAAGACAATGAAGCACAAATTCGCTTGAGAAAGGCGAATTGATGGAGCGATTAAGGGTAGATGGACGAAAATGAGGGGGTTATTGATGGGGATTAGGGTTGAGGTGAAAAAGCCATAAGAAAACTACCATAGAAGGTAGACAAAGCTCTACATGACGAGAGGTTTTTTGTTTGGTTTGCCCCATTCAATACCGTCAGTTTTGCTCAATTAAAACAGCAGTACAAATTAACGATTCCAACAGTTCCTGTAGCTCTTCCAGTAAGGTATATTATAATAATATTGCTGATTCCAAATAACATCTCCATATATCATATCCCGATGGTAATTAGGAATTTTTAAACCGTTATCAAGTCCCTTTATTTTATGTTAATATTATATAATTAATTAAGAATATCAGCTTCATTTTGTTCAAAAGAGAAAGATTCATATAAAATATGATACAATTTAACAAATTACATATAACGATACATATTTTAACTTATAGAAATGAAAAATTGACATCCATGTTACTAGTTTACGATTATTATGGAGTTTTTTTTTTTTTTTGGTCGAAAGAGGTAAGAACTACATTAACTTGGAACAGAGCTACAAAAGTTTAACGCCTTAGAACTAATGAGGTCAAAAAGAAAAGGAGGGGGGGGGGGGATACAGCCCAGTTTGAAGGAAGGAAGTTCTGCTCGTGGGCCTTTGCAACCTAGTCTACCACAAAATTGGCCTTCCTTCAGCAGAGACGTAGTTGTAGGTTAGGGAAAAGTTGCAGCAGCGCCACAGACTCAGCCCAAAGAGCTTTGCTCTCCCATGGCGTGTGGCTAGAGTTTTGCAGCGTTTCAACCACTTGCAGACATTCTGATTCCAGTAGGAAAAGTTCCTGAGTCTGTCCTTTCTGTAGTAAATAAATGAGAGAAAAGTTGAGAGCTTGTGCTTCTGTTTGCAGGGCCGATGCTGAGTTGATTCGTCGGGTGAAGCCATCGATCAACTGGCCTAAGGAATCGCAACACACACAAGCCATAGTTCCTTCGTTTGCTGTCGTAGGGTAGGAGCGTCAATGTTTATCCTCAACACGCCCGGATCCGGGGGGCACCAAATCTGATTAGAATGGTGTAGTCAAGGTCACAGATTCTGCGGCGATCTCAAACAGGGTCGAGTGGATCCATCAATGGTGAGGGCCACGGGATCAACCTGACTCGGATCTGAGCTCTGTTTTTGAACTGAGTGGTGCTTTTGTGAACTCTGATGTAGCAGCGTCCTGTGGTAGTTCTAATGGAATTTGGCATGGGTGAGGGTGGTAAGGATGACCTGATTGGGGGCTGGAATTTTTTGGTGGAAGACAAAAGTCATTCCGAGCTTTCCAAATCTGCCACAAAACAGACCCCATTGTTGCAAGATCTGGTGAGTCATTTCCCTTTTCGAATATTATGGAGATTGAATTGACATAAATGGATAAGGGAATAAAAAAGTAGTTGAAGGTGAGTGTTTGAGGAAATAATTGAGGAATTAAAACTTCACTATCTTTGTCAGGCAACTCACAACAAATCGACCTTACTCGCTCCCTTGGGGACGAGGAAATGCGGATGCCCATGTGGACGAGTGAAATCACATGCAACACTACATTTCGGGTCAATTATAGGGTAGCTATCTTTCCCACCACCGATTATCCTCACTAAGAATTATTAGGGATGTCTCGTCCCCGCTTTGTTGAGGTCCTAACAAAAGAATTAGGAACCAATCATAATATATATATATGCTCTAACGTAGTAATTGACAACTAATTGCCCCGTTTAATCCCCTCTCTACATATGTCATTGATATAACCTAGCGAAAGAAACAAAAAAGAATTACAATCATTAATTAAAAATGAGGAAAACTACCAAGAAAGCCATAACCTTGTTGTAATTATGTTAATCTAACCTTATACGTTTTTTTTTTTTTTACCAATTGAGTTTTAAACTTTTTGTATTTATGCTAATTCAATCAATCCGGCCAATTTTGGCTGGTTAATGCTGAAGTGGATACCAATCGTCCTACGTGGGTGACTAACCTTGATGTAGATAATTTTTAAAATATTTTAATATTATTTTGAGATTTTTCTTTTATTTTATTTTTTTCCTTCCTTTCCTTCTTCTTCCAACCAGTTATTGGATCGATAATCAGTTAGAGGTGAGGGCCGATGAGGCCTAAGCCTAGCCACCTAGCTCAAGGCAATCCTTGAGGTTGGGTGAGCCTTGCCAACCTAGTCTAAGGCCACCCTAATGGTTGTTAAGGGCTTGGTGAGGCCTAGCCATGGCAATCCTTGCCTTTGCAGTCGCTAGTGAGGGCAACACTTGCTAGTGGCCAGTGAGAGGCGCCTTTGGCCGATCGCCAAGGTTCAATGACTAGCTGGAGGAAGAAGAAAGGAAAAGGAAAAAGAAAAGAAAAAAATAAAAGTAAAAAAAATAAAAATTGCCAAAAATTTATTAAAATGTTATTAAAAATTGTTCATATCAATGTTGGCTGTGCCATGTAGGATGGTCGACGTCCACATCGAAGTCAATCGATCAAAATTGAGCAAATGGATTCATTTAGTAAAAAATGGTTTAGGATTGAATTTATATAATTGCAATAAGTTTAAAACTTTTTTTAGTAATTTTCCCATTAAAAATGTTTCATTTGAAAAAACATAAATGATTATAACATCAATTTTATTTAGTGAAACGAGATTTACTCAATTACAACAAAATCCTTGGAGTATTACTCCTTCTCTAAGCATTGATCCTTCTCTAGCCATAAAAACTTTGGCAGCCATTAATGGTCATATTGAATCATAATACTTGTCGTCCAAAATAATTGTCCGCTACATCATTTGGTAAAGGTGTTCCATAAACTTGTAAATTTGCAAAACTTAGTGAGATTGGTGAGGAACAAAAGTTATGCGGGAGCAAGCGATCAAAAGTAAAATAGATAGAAAAAGAAATTAAATTGAACATCATAACTACGTGATTCAATTAGAGTGACCTATGTTTACGGGGAAAGCACCAAGAATTCCATTATAAATCAAGTGATATACTAGAGATTACAATTTTATATAAGTAACTCAAATACTCTCAGTGTTTTCTAGTCCCTAAGTACACTCAATCACTCTTACAGTGTTTAGTCCCATAATCACCCATTAAATAATCTCTCAATCCCACGAAGGAATTCACAAATCTTACTCGTAATATTTAATTGCTTCAACACTAAAAAGTTCTCTGGATGTAATTCATGAAGAAGTCTATTCCTGGATGCTCTTCACAATGAATACACTTCTTATTATATACAAGAGTTGGATCCAAAATATGAAACCTACTCAAATAGGAAACCAACTCCAGTTAAGAAAACTACTTGAATTACGAAATTTTTCTTTTTAGGCTCAAACTCTTGACATATCCTAACAAAAGTAACACATGTTAATGACTAGAGGTTCTTGAGGCAGAAAAGACCAAAGATAGCTGAGATAACCAAGCTAGTCTCGAAACTCCTAGAAGTCAAGGATTTTCTTGAATTGTAAAGTGTTCTTAGAGTGATTATGGGAATTTTACACTTGTCTTCTAAAGCAATCTTGTAGTCAATGAAAGTAGTTGGTAGATGGAAATATTGTATCTCTATCATAAAATCAAGCGGACATCAACGGTTTAAATTTGCGACGCTCCTCTCTCTCCCTCCCCCACCCCCTCCCCTCCACAATACAAGGGGCCAAGTGACTAAAGTAAGGAGTGAACTAGTCAAGGGCATTTAAGTTGCGCACAGTTGGGGAAAATTACCAAGAGAGTCCTAAAATTATTGCATTTATGCCAATTTAATCCTTAATATTTTAATTTGGCCGATTTAGTCCTAAGTCTTTTGATGATTTGCCAATGTAGTCCTTTCAGCCACTTTTAGTTGGAAATTTGACATAGCACGGCCAGTGCTAATGTTGACAAATTTTGTAATTTTTTCTTTATTTTTCCTTTTCTTTTCACTAGTGGCTGGTTGTTCTCACTTAGGTGAGGGTCGGCCTCATCGGGCAATTTGGTGAGGCCAACCCTTGACTAGGCTAGGGCGGCCTCACCTAGGTGAGGGTGAGAGCCACCCTCGCCAAATCTAATGAGGTTGACCCTTGAGGCTAGGGTAACTTCATTGGGCCTTGCCTGGCCTTTGCTTGGGTGAGGCTAACCATCACCTATGGAGGGCAAGGGGGGCTCTCATCAACGTTTACCCTCGTGAAGGTGAGGCCCTATTAGACCAACCCTTGCTTGTGGCCCAAGAGGGCGGTGGCCCTCACTTAAGCAAGACCAATCCTCGTTGGCTAGGGGTGTGCAACCGGACTGGGTAAACCCGGTTCCCGGACCGGCCCACTCGAAAAACAGGGTTAGGAACCGGTTCCCATTGAAACCGGTCCGGGAACCGGTTCCCAAAAGTCAGAACCAGCTTGAACTGGTTCAGGAACCAGTTCTGAGGGATTACCCACCCGGGAACCGGATCGACCGGATCGGTTCGGGAACCGGTTTGAGAATCGGATTGTACGCCTTCTTTTCGACCTTGCGGCTTCACTGGTTGCTGGTGTCGTGAGGAGCCAAGCGGCGGTGCTGGTGCAGTGGCGGCTTCACAAGGGCAAGGACGACGGCGACGGAGCTTCGGGCGGTAAGAGGTGTCGGGTCGTCGCGGCCACAGCAAGGGCGACGAGTGGCGATGCTAGCTTGCAGGTGAGGGGGCTCAGGCGGTGGCGCGGTGGTACGGCCGTGGCGACGCAGGCGCAGCGGTCAGCGGCTATGGCGTGCGGAGGGAGCCCGTGAAGAAGATGAAGTACACTGTTCTATTTCTTCTCTTTTCTTTTCTCCCTGCCGCTTGTCACGTCTCCCTCACGTCCCTCTCTACGCTGCCCACGTCTCCTCTGCCTCCTGACATTGACCTTGACTCTCAAGCTTTTCCTCCCTTTTTTTTTTTTTTGTGTTTCTTTTTTCCAAGGACCGAAGAAGGCCCCCTGCCGAGTGATCCACAAAGAAAAACCCTGAGTAGAGTTGCTAAATTATCGCGATTTAATCTCGAGTGAACCACTTAGGATTTGATTAATATATACAAAATGAGGTAGAAATTTATTTATTGATAACGCTTAATATTTCAATATAAATTAGAAGAATTATGTTGTTTTTTCATGTATTGAAATAAAATTCGAAGTCGTATAGATGGGCGGTTGCAAAATAGGTTCCAATATAAACAGGGTCAACCCTATTCCCGGACCGAAAAAACAGGGTGGGCCGGGAACAGGGTCCAATGAAAACAGGGTAGGGAACAGGGTTCAAAAAAGGAGAACCAGTTATAACAAGGTAGGGAACAGGGTCCAGGTCTAGACCCTACCCACCCTAGACCCGCTCACCCCTATCGTTGGCCATCGCTTGTGGCCAACTACTAACATACAGAAGAGGGGGAAAAAGAAAGGAAAAACAATGAAAAAGGTGAAATAAATTTGAAATAAAATTAAAAAATAATTCATGTCAACATTGATCATACTATTTAAGACAATTGGTGTCCATGTTAGTGATTTTTGGAGAAAATTGGGTATATGACTACATTGGCAAATTGCTAAAAAATTTAGAACTAAATTGGTTAAATTAAAATATTTATAACTGAATTGGTACGAGTATAATGAGTTTTGAACTTCTCTCTACACTATCATGATCTTTTAAGCGTCAGCTTATAGTATCAACGTGTCTGCTCATTGTAATGTCAAATTATCTATAGAATCAAGCAAGGACCTTTTTCACTGATCAGTTCTTAGATTTACCAAATATAAATCAAATTAAATCCGCCAAAATTTTTCGACCAAAAAAAAAAAAAAAATCCGCCAATTTGGAAAGAAGCCCAAGGAATTGCAAGTTGTGGAGGACCATAGAAAGCCCACATGAAGACGACGAAGACAACTCTTTCTTGCCATATAAAAATCATGAAGGGGCTCGCTCAGACTCTTCAAGCCATTAATGCATAGTTCGTTTTTTCAACCCTATTCGGCGTTCCGCAAAAACCTTTTAGATAAAGTTTGGTGATGACCACGAACTAATACCTATTAATTGGTGAAAAAATTATCCAATTAGTTTTTAAATAGTAAAAAATATTAAGACAATCAAGTGAGCACCGTAAAAATAATATGGCATTTATGGTGTCCTTAGTCCAAAATTTTTGTATTTGACCGGACTTGGAACGAGCATAATCGCTAGGGACAAACATAGCTATTGCCAAAAGGCATCATCAAGGATGACTTCGCTGCCCGTTCTTAAATAGCCGTCGCCTGTTGTTTATTTTTTTCTTAGTTGTATTTAATAAGACCAGCTTTCTTATGGGGCTAGTGGTCGGTGCCTTCATAATCTTAATCGTGTCGTTTTTCTCTTATATAACGTATAAAAGTATGTTTTCATGCATACTAATTTGTTCGAATATATCTAGAACTTGTCATGTTGACACAAGTCTGCCGAACTTTTTGCTTCAACCACTCCCAAAAAAACACATTAACCGCCCTACCAACGCTCATAGCATAAGACTCCACCCAAAGTACTAGGGAATGCCTCCCAATGTTAATATGAATTAGAATCATCTTGATTTCAATACAGAAATTCCTCGTCAAGTTCCCCGATGCGTAGGATTCATCCTTAATACGTAGTCAAGATTCTATATTAACATACTAATAATTCTAAAATAAAGTACATGCATTGTTGCTACATAGTCACATCCTATGACCAGCCAATAAAGCCAGCAATTAAGACTACCGACAGTTGGATCAAACCCGGGGGCGCTCGTGTGCTCGGAACATACATCCTCAAAAGACATGAATCTACACGGATGAGAGCGAATAATTTACTCTGTACAATCATCTGCAAAACCGAATGCGTGGGGCTCCTCATTATTGTGTTTCGATCGACTTTTCCTGCGTCCCCAATTTCCGATTCCAACATGAAAGCGTCGATCCATTGCACATGGACCATGAGATAATGAATGATACCTAACCTTTTCACAGAGAGAGAGAGAGAGAGAGAGAGAGAGAGAGAGAGAGAGAGATCTTCTTGGTAGGAGGTAGATCGCTTTCGTGCTTATCACCGTGATATAAATGCACTAGGGGTAAAAGTTCTTACATACCCTGTACTTGGAGTTTTCTTCTTTTTCTTCATTTTGGGAATGATCCAACTAAAACTCTCATGTTATTCAATGGATATGGACACACGCATGTGTAAAATGAGGACAAGCCCACGAAGACCTAATCGAAAAAAGAGTTATATATCGTACATTGATTTAACAGCGATATTCAAGAGGGCAACAAAATGGCAATTCAACTTCAAGAAAATCGATCGGGCCTTGAGAAAACTTTTCGAATTTAAAGTCTTTCGACACGTAGGGAAGGCGAAAGGAGGATCAAACGGACAGCTGACACATTACGCCATACTATTTTGACAATGTGAAAAACAGATACCACAAAGCCAGGCACGTCCGGTTCCGAGCCGCATTGCTGTCCGGTTCCGAGGGGCGTTCGAGAGAATCGTCATTCGATCTGCTGAACAGATGCGATTTGACGGATTGTACCCAAAAAACATGACAAGCCGCGGAACACACAGAGACCACAAAAACTGAGACTAATTCAGGCCTTTCCGTGCAGAAACTCTTGGACTCAAAACATGGGTCGGGGAGAGAGAGAGAGAGAGAGAGAGATGAATGGCAATCCGCTGACGGTGAAGTCACGACAGCTTGCAAATCAATTCATGTTTATTCCTTTCTGTCGACATGTTCATTTGGAAAATCAGAAGATGGTCCACTGACATGAGTGTCCATTTTTCTCTTTTGCTTATATATGGCACAAAAGTGTCAATCAACATGAGACCTACGTCCGATTAATTAGACACTAGTATTCCAAACTGCATATGTAGCTAGACGTCTTCCAGTCCTCATAATTTATTTATCTTATTTATCAACGGAAGTAATTTTTATTGCTTGAGTACTTATGCAAGGGTGCTTAGTACATGTCAGTAAAATTGAAAAGATCATATGCAAAACGTTTTTATGGAAGAGAAAAGATACAAATAATAAGCACTAGACTTATCTAGAGTAACCAAATTTCGGGACTTATGAATCTTTACTTCACAAGAGTAAGATGTAGCTCTCGCTTCTTACTCAACCCCTGAATTGGAAGCGACTCTTAAATTTAAAATTAAATGAATAATTGTATGAGAAAATCAAGCTGCCATCATAAGGCTTGGGTGGGCCTGTGCTAATCATAAGTGTCATTTCGTAAGTAGAGTCATTTGTGCTTGCTTAGTAACCTGCTAGATTCCCTCAAGTTTACCTAGGGAAGGTCGCGGCAATGTTTACATTAGCCACGTCTTAGAATGACATGTGTAACAATGGATACCAATAGGTATGCATTACAAAGTACATGTGTGTGCATCTGTATTTATTAAGATCTTTTTTTATAACCTAGGGGCATGAACGCAAAGGCTAAATTACTTGAAATTTCATAAGATATCTTGTAAGCTCCGTGAACTTGCTAAATTCAGGCATTTGGCCTATGTAGGATGTCTTAAAACAGAACAATTTGCATGTAGTTGATAAAATTGGAAAAAGTGACCACTTTATTAATAAGCTAGTCCCATAACGTCCCAACCAAGTCAATCCTCGAAGGTTTGTATATCAAGACCCCGAACCTGTATAAAAGTACAAAATCGGGTTTGAGTTCCATCCTATACGATGGAGATTAATCTGTCCCTACTAGCCCGCATTTGGCTTTTATGTAATGTTTAAGAAGCATGGCTCCGGATTGGGACCTTCTATGTAATGAATTTACTTTCCAAATTTAACTCTATAAGAGAAGGTTCCATCGACACATTTAATTGATATCAATGACTAACACTACCTGCTAGGAGTGATTAGAAGCGAAGAGAAATGGTTTTAAATTCACAATCGCATTAAAAAGAAGAACAAATAGAGTGAAAAGATTAAGAGGGATTGGTATGGTCAACATTTTTAATCCCTCCGAAATTTTCTAAATAAGAAGGAATTTGGATGAATTTGTGTATTAATAAAGAACCCTATTCTTCTTTCTCTCTTATACCATTTTACATTTATTTATAAATACATACAATGATATTCATATTATTATAAGTTCTTTTCCTTTCTTTTCCCATCCGAGCATCCAAACGACGTCATAAATTTCTTTAATTTTTTCAATTCCTTATAATTATTTAAATTCTTTGTCTTCCTTTCTAATCACTCCATCCAAACTGGGTATAATGTTCCCTTTTCTTCACCACCCTCTCTCTCTCTCTCTTCGCGCGCACGCAAGATCTATTTGCAATTACAGTTGATAGTCGTGACCTCATATCAAACATCACTATCCTCAAGCGATCCAAATCAGAGGTTGGTAACCTCCTGGATGCGTGGAATTCTCCTAGGTTTCACCATCCCGTGACCTAGAAATGCCCTTCTCACACCTTGGTTTGTGAACTTCTCATACCATATTCTCTATTAAGAATGTTACGCATATGGAAGCTTGACATTGATCAATGTGGATTATTTTTTTTTTTTAATCAAAAGAAATTTTCATTCATTTCCAAAATGATATGTGATAGAAAATCTCGGAAGTCATAAAACAAAACAAGCTAAAAAAACTCCAAAACAATCCATAAACTAGGAATCAAGGCATATCATCATAGCATGGTTGGCAGGATAATCATGGGCTTGTCCTTCAATGACAGATTTGCGATTGCATCCAAGAAAAATAATTGGTGGTGATCACCGAATTATACAGCAACATTAGTGATAAGCACATGTTAGGATTTTCATCTATAGCTACGGCTTTGCCTTCTCCCTTCTCCAACACCATCACCGTATGAAGACAACATAAACATGTTGAAGAAGCTCAAATGTGACAACTATGAGAACGGGTCCTATAGCCAATAAGAAGTGCCAAAGCTTTTAATAAAAAAACACATTGAACAAGAACAGATTTGAAACCAAAACTGCTGTGAACACCATTGAAATTGGAGGTGGAGTACTTATTCATTAAAACTCTAAAATCTATAATTAGATTGAAGAGAAAAATCTCCCTGATAAAAGATCAAGAGAGCAAAGCTCCTAGATCTAAAATTAAATCAGGAGAGTAAGGAATGAGATATAAGGAAATAAAAAGGAAAAACAACTTGGAGGGGAGGAGAAGATCTAGGTCAAATCCCTCCCCTCCAAAGGTGGAAGAGACGAAGAAAGGTTCAAAGAGGGAGAGAGAGAGAGACAGAAAGGGAGAGAGGGGGTTGGGAGAGGAAAGGTTTTTGCACTTAATGTGGTTTTGATTTCAAAAGGTATATTTTGTCATCCCATGTAAGAGACTTGGAGACATGGATTTTGTCTTAAGATACAAGAAGACGATAAATGATTTTTATCTCAGTAAAAGGAGATAGACATGTCTTCTAACAGAGGATGGCATTTTTTTGCATGTTCAGGTTCTTGATAATCGTAGCCTGATCATTAAACTCTCCTTCATAAGATGTGAAAGCTTATCGATAAAATTGAAATTAATCGATCGACCGGTGGTGGTCCTTCAAGTAATTTCCATCATTTTGCTTACGTGTGAGCCCTGTAGGAAGTGTCCATCAGAAAAAGATTCATAGTCCGACACATCCCATGATTTTAACATTCACGTAATGGACCATTGACTACAATTCTTTCACCATCTTCCAACTTGTCATCAGTGGTCCTGATTTTCTTATCAAACATAGAGGACAGACAGACAGACACACGCACCATCCCCCAAATTGTCATTCCCAACCACCTGAATGGATGCTTAACCCCCCTCATATGGCGAGCAAAAGCCCCGGCAACGACTGGTCAAAGAGCCCTCTTTTCCGGCTCTGCCATAGGGTATGGCTTGCCCGCCTTACCTCCCAACGCGGCGACGACACTTCTCTCACGGTGAGCCACGTGTTGAAATACTCCCTGAACTGCGTGATCAGCCCGTTCTTCAGCGTCCATGCATGGACCCAATATGACTGCGCCCCTTCCCAGCCCTCGGCGATCACACAGTCGTCGCCTATAGCCGTTATGCTACGCGGATGGAATGTGAACTCGGAGTAGTCTGATTCCCCGGTGAGCACCCGCATCATGTGTTGGCAACGGGGCGGCCCATGGAACCACCATTCGAGATCGCTAGCCAGGAGCTTGGCAACCATGTTGGAGTCGCCGAGAGCCAATGCCGAATAAAGGGCCTCGACAGTTGCTTTGTTTTTGTCGGATGCCGGCGTGGTAGGTTTAAGGTCATCGGTTGCCATTTTGGGTTATAAATGAAGAAACGTAATGCGATAGAGAATGGTCTACAAGCTAAAAGACCAGTGGGATGGATTTTGTATGGATTGTGGCTTGTTTCTTTGCTTGTGAGCGTTGGTCTTGGCATTGCACTATAGGCCTAGTGGTGAACCTACTTATAGCATGAAACTGGGAGAGGAAGAGGAGATTGGGACCCACTCTGCTGATTAGTCAGAGATCAACGGTGGTGATTCGTGCTGGTGATGACGTGGAAGATCAGTCCGTCACTTCTTGCTCCAGAGATGAGGATGTCCTTTGTGCCGCACTTGATGCCAAGAGCTCATGGCTCCCACAATAATACAACTGTGAATTCAATACCGTTCTGGGGCCATCGATGGGTTATTGCACCGGAACCAGATGGACCCTAAAACATAATTAGTCATTTCTCGAGGAAAAAAAAAAAAATTTCTCGAGGAAATGACCATTCTACCACTTCCACTTGTAGGGTTTCTTGACATCGGTCTCTCCTGCACCCCCCACTAAAAAAAAAAAAAAGTCTTCATTGTGGCAGAAAATTCACTTAAGATATGGCGATCCCAATTCAAATAGTTGAAGTGACTAAAAGTATCATCTAGAGAAGGTTGAACAGGCGATTTGAAAAGAACTTGACAAAATATTATGAAATTAAAAGGTGTCAAGTAGATAAAAGTGTGACTGTGAAAGATCCCCCCCCAAAAAAAAAATTGTCTTCATTGTGGCAGAAAATTCACTTAAGATATGGCGATCCCAATTCAAATAGTTGAAGTGACTAAAAGTATCATCTAGAGAGGTTGAACAGGCGATTTGAAAAGAACATGACAAGATATTATGAAATTAAAAAGGTGTCAAGTAGATAAAAGTGTGACTGTGAAAGATGGAGTGATGATATGAGCATGTTTATAGTGGTTCAACTTAGAGTAATCCTATTTCCACTCTCCCAATTAACATCCTATTGGCTGGTTTCCAATAGATAATTATAGAGGAGTTACAGTAGTTTGTGCTATTTATATACAGACACTTATCCTCAAAGCTGCTGCCGCTAATATCCAAATAGATAGAACTCACTATTTTACACCTAAGCATAGATTTTCACACTGTCAACACTTCTCTAAAAATTACAATATTCAACTCTCAGAAGACAATTCAAAATAGATTCAAAGCTCTATCGATATATGGAATTTTGAATTCTTGATCTATCTCTCACTTCGGAGTCTAGGTCTTCTTTTGTACTCCTCAATGTCCAAGCTTCTCGTTGAACAATCTTCAGGAGGATCATTATCCAAACTAGCTGTTAGACAATTGTTGAGAAGATCAGTTAGGTGTTGAAGTTGATCAATTGGAATTCTCATAGATTTGGTCACACATACAATCAAATCTTGGTTTCCAGAAATAGAGAAGCTTGTCTATGGAATATATCTTGCCTTTGGGATGATAATTAATCAAGATATCTAGCACGATTGTTTATTTTCGTGTAGATAATCTTGATCAATCAAAATCTTCTAGATAAGGAATCTTTACTAGATCACAATTTGTTAGGGGACAAAATATTTCAAGATAATATTTATAATAAAAGTTGTCAGCGTAGGTGTATACATCCACTGGTTATATTTACAATCATTGCTTATAACTAGTTACTAATTTCCAGTGTAGACTCTACTAACTCTACTGATATCCAATTAGTAATCTGCTCATATTTAGACAGTGCTCTGCCCATATCCACCTAGTATACTGTGGTTTTTTATGCGATACCCCTATTGATATACAAATATTACCCCGTTGATATTTAAGCCATATACGCACCTAGCTTCCTGAAAATATTCAACCGTTCCTCTGGATATACTTAGATTACGATATTGATGAAGATCCTGCAGACTCAATAATTTGGTGTATACAAGATTAAGTGTGATCCACATATGTTCTTTAAGTCCATCAGAATCCTTTTACCAATTATGTCAAAGTCCTTTTTCCAATGCAGATATAACCTGAAAAACAAGCAACTTGCATTTATCAAGGTGGACATAACCCATGGATAGTTATGTTATTTTTAAAACACAATCGGGGTTTCTTCAACAAAAGTAACTCGTTAATTTCACAAGCTAGATCCAAAGTGAGCCAAAATCCAAGTGGGTAACTCTAATATCAAGTTGTTTACACTTGGTGCTGCATGCGAAATCGAACTGTTATGCTTTTTGTAATGTGCGAAATCCGCTCAACATGTCTGGTGTTTAATCTCTGGCCAACTCAATTTAATAACGTCGAGTACACGACTACATATGAGTCAAGTGCATCTTAATCCTTAGTCCACATGGGATCCATCAGAATTAAAAATTAAGATGCATTAGACTCACATGCACTGTTTGTGAGCATGTAAGAATTATTCTACTTCAAAATGGTTGGTCACTAGTCAATTTTCTTCCTCTTTTCTTTCTGAAGTGGCCATGCATAGACAGAGGTAATATAATAGCTTCTATATTCCTTTATTCCTCCCGTCTACTCACCATCTTGGGCTGCTTGGCAAGAGAGAAAGCGAAATGGGCTTGTTTCTATTATTGTCTGGAATGAACTTGATAATTTTGCATGCTCCCAAACCTGATAAATGTGCAAAGAGAACATTCCACTTCATATCTTGTCGGCTATTGAGTTTGTTCACTCTTTATTCACACGTCATACTAAATGTACAAGTAAGACAATGCCAACGACGATCATGTCGGTATTCAGTGACATACAAAATGATAGTGGGTGGATTTCCAAGATTTGTTTTTCTTGACCTTTTCATCCAAGAAATTGACAACAAATTTACCTTTATGATTATAACCTTCATGACTAGTATCAAGTGTTCGATTTCATCCACCACAAGAGGATGAGTACCGGCAAGACGAATGGCCTTGGAATGTTTACTATACAAATGTTGTCTAGTAAGTCTTTGCTTTATCAGGAGAATTGTTTCTGAGCGGCAGCGACAAAGGTTGCTTGACCACTCCTTTTGGTCATTAGAGATTATCATCATGACTAGAAACTTAATTAAAATCGGGGATGCCCCTTGGAAAATCATCGTAGTATTAGATGATAAATAAGAAACTTGTTATCCTATTAGTTAACCATATTGTCATTATATTTGCTCCAGACCGTTTTAATAGTCAAAAGGATAATCTATTCAGAATTTCTTCTTTCCTTCATGACGAGAAGCCTGTTTAGATAAAAGAACGTTGGGTACGTGAAATTTTCCCACTAATCAATTGATTAGCTTGTAGGATGTGAGCTAAAGCCCAAGCATGGGTGACACAAAACTAAACTTGTCACCACTAGACGCTAGACTTATCAAATGAATGGGCTAGGTTGAGTGAAAAATACTCCGATCCAAATTGACCAATTTTAAGCGATTTTCACACAATACAAGTCTAGTGATCCATGCTTGACCTAGCCAATACACAAGCCGTACTCATAGTTGACCCGACCCAACTTGACCCATATTGCTGAAATAATTACATATTTAACTCAATTTAGGAAAACTCATATCTAGACTAAGGAAAGAGCGTGAGAATGAGTGAGAGCAAAAAAGAGCGAAGAGAAAACCATAGAAGTAGGTTGAATGTAAGTAAGCTGTGAACCCATTTAATATCCATATTATTTAGGGCTTCATCATTATAAACTCATTCATGACCCATTTACTAAATATAACACATAACAACTTAGCCATCAAATATGAGGTAAGAAATAGTTCTATGTTCTATTTTGACAAGCGTACTCAATGCATAAACCAAACCTAAACGTGCATTTGATCCACATAGAGAAAAAATTTGGGAAAAACATCGTACGCAAATTCACTTGTCAATGTTTGTATAATTTGAAAGGTTTCTGGTGTTTCACATTAATTAATAGTCAAATTGAGGAGTCAACAGTTTTTAAAGATAATAAAAGTTTTAAAAAAAAGTCACTTATGATCTAGGTGTTTGCTTAGATGGTTAAGACTTACTCCTATGTGGATTGGAGTCACCCAATCATGTCCTCAAATCTTTCAATCGTCCCTCAATCTCATAAATGGATAACTCTTATGAGGTGTTGGTGCAGCTTATGCCAGATGTATCAAAACTCTTCTTCTATTCCAAATTTCATCCAGTGGAGTCTGTTAGGTCTGATATTTTTTACATGATATAAAGTATCATCAAGATGTAATTCATGCCGTCTAATTCATAGGCAAAGAATTCATCATCCTTATAGGATTAAATCCAGAGTTATATCCAAATAAGCAAATAATGAGAGTATGAAAGTAAACATTCTCACACTTATTGGTACTGCACATTCTAAGTTCTACTGCCCTTTTACTTATAGTATACGTAAAAATAGTTTTTCAAAGTGATCAATTCAAATTAAACTCAAGTTCTTTCCTTAGTCAATGATCGAAGAAATAGAAGAAATCGAAAGGATTTTAATCTTGCGTCTTAATTGAAATGAGTGGTTTAATTCTCTGAGACTCGACACTATGCTATTCAATCACTTGTTCACGTTACTCCAGTTTTCTGCTGGGGTTTAATCTGTGGAGCTATTCAAATTAGATTGATGAAAGGTTTCTAGGTTCCATTGGGCTTACCCTTTCTAACTTGCTTTCGAAGAGTTAGGCAGGGGAGGGGAAAATTGTCCAAAAAGTCCTAAACCTTTTGCATTTTTGCTAATTCAGTCATAAACCTTTTAACTTTGCCAATTGAGTCCTAAACATTTTTACTTTTTGCCGATTCAGTCCATCCAGCCAATTTTGGCCGGAAAATGCTGACGTGGACACCGACAGATTTTTAATAATATTTTAATTTTTTGAATTTTAATTTTTTTTTTTTTTTCCCTTTTTCTTTTATTTTCTTATTTTCATTTTCCTTGGCTTTTCCAATGGCCAACTACCGGCCACAGGCGCAACCGGCCATCAGCCACGGCCGGTCAGTTGGCCTCGCCCGCCACAAGCGAGGCCCGGTCGGGTGAGGAGGAGCACCGGCGAGGGGAGCCCTCACCCAAGTGACCCTGGCGCGGCCTGGTAAGGGTTGCTTGGGCAAGGCCGACCCTCCCCTAGGCCAGGACGGCCTCGCCGGGTGTCGGCCGAGCGATGGCGACACCAAGCGAGGCCGCCCTGGCCCCAGCGAGGGCTGGCCTCGCCAGATTTGGCAAGGGGAGCCCTCGCTGGGGCTCGCCCTCGCCTGGGCAAGGGAAGCCCTCGCTGGGGCTCGCCCTCGCCTGAGCGAGCGTTGGTCTCACCCAGACCAGATCTGGTAAGGCCAGCCCTCACCCCTAGTTGGGCGGGTGTTGGCCTGTGGCCAGTAGTCGACCATCACCCACCCGGCCAAGGGCGAGGCCGACGCTTGCCTAGGTGAGGGCGAGCCTCGGTGAGGGCTCCCCTCGCCAGATCTGGCGAGGCTGACCCTCGCCGGGGCCAAGGCGGCCTCACCGTCACCCGGCCGACGCCCAGCGAGGCCGCCCTGGCCTAAGGGAGGGTTGGCCCCGCCCAAGCGACCCTTGCCAGGCCACACCAGGGTCACCTGGGTGAGGGTTGCTCTCGCCTGTGCTCCTCCTCGCCTAGTTAGGCCTTGCCTATGGCGGGCCGGCCGTCACTTGTGGCCAGTGGCTGGTCACCGGAAAAAGCCAAGGAAAAAGCCAAAAAAAAAAAAAGAAAAGAAAAAGAAAAGGGAAAAACAGAAAAAAAATTCAAAAAAATTCAAATTTTTTTTTAAAAATATTAAAATATTATGAAAAATTGTCCACGTTAGTGCTGATAGTCCTACGTGGCATCGCCGGCGTCCATGTCAGCATTTTTCGACCAAAATTGGCCAGATGGACTGAATCGACAAGAAGTGAAAAGATTTAGGATTCAATTGGCAAAGTTAAAAGGTTTATGACTAAATTGGTAAAAGTGCAATAGGTTTGAGACTTTCTAGACAATTTTCCCAGTAGGGAAGTGCTAAGTACGGAATTAAGCACACCAAGAAAAGAGCTAGACAATCAAACTAGGCATAACCACCATTCTAGGCTCAAACAAGCAACCCAGTTGGATAGGCGGGTCAACTCAAATGCAACTGGTATAAGCTAAATCAAAATATTTATCAATTACTGAAGACCCTAATTCTAAGGTATTTGACTCGATGACGGTTGAAGTTGGGCTTGCTCAAACGAGCAATGGTTGTGGCAATGTTCAGGGAATGGCCGATCCCTCCCTCTTCTACGTCAAAAACGTATATAGGAGAGGCAAGAATCCAAGTTAGTACCTATTTGATATAGTGACGGCATCAAGTCCTTCTCAAATCATCCAATCATGGAATTTCCTTAATCAGGTGTTATAATAATTAGTTATCTACTATGGCGACCCAGACCTGGGGTAGTACGAAGGGACAGACTAAGATCGTCTCAAAAGTATGCGGGTGAGGCTAAGTGCATATCTCCTGTCCCACATCATTTAGGAGGAGTCTTGGGCTAGCTTATAGGGCTTGGGTTCCTCTAACTGTATACACGCGTTTTCCTGAGGTAATATGGGCCGCTCTAAGAAGAACAAAACTGTGAGGGCTTAGTATCAAAAGCGGACGATATGTGTATCCTGGATATGAGTTTGGGACACTTGGAGTGCCATAACTTGGCACGTGGGGACACTTAAGTGCCATAACTTTAAAAATGTACACTTAAGTGCCAGTTTCGAAGTTAAATGGAACACTTAAGTGCCGCTTTGACGAAAATCCGGCAAAATAGCTGATGTGGTAATTTTCCGACGAGTTGGGTCTAAAACGGTGTTGTTTGCACGGCGACGTGGCGAGAAAATGCAAAACGACGCCGTTCATAGTCCCGATGTGTAAATAATAATATAAAATCAAATTAAATTAAATTAAATTAAAAATTAATTTTATTTAAACTATTGTAAAAATTTAAAAACTAAAAATTAAAAAAAGAAAAGAAAAGGGGAGGCCGAAAGGGGCGGGCCGAGGGCTGAGCCCTCGCCGCCGCCGGCCCTTCCCAGCTGACGGCAAGGAGGCGGTGGCGGCGAGGGTTGAGCCCTCTGCCACCCCTTTGGCCTCCCCTTTCTTTTTATTTTAATTTTAATTTTTAGTTTTTAAAATTTTAGAATATTTTAAATAAAATTAATTTTAAATTTAATTTAATTAATTTCAATATTATTATTTACACATTAGACATGAAACGAAATCGTTTTTGCATTTTCTCGCCACGTCAGCGTGCAAAACGACGCCGTTTTGAACCAAACTCGTCGGAAAATTGCCACGTTTAGCAATTTGGTCGGATTTTTGCCGGAATGGCACCTAAGTGTTTCATTTAATTTCGAAATTGGCACTTAAGTGTATATTTTCGAAGTTATGGCACTTAAGTGTCATCCCATGCCAAGTTATGGCACTTGGGCTATTCTTCCGCCCCTGGATACCCAAGGCCTTACATCTACATAATCAAGCATGGACTTTTTTCGTTGATCGTTTTCTCGCATTCACCAGATAGAGATCAAATTGAATCCTCCAAGATCAGATAGGCCTGTTAATAATAGTTCCCTAGCTATCTTTTAATTTGGGAAATAGTCCAAGAAATTTTCAATTATAATAGCCATATTTTGGCCAAGTTGGACACATCTATTTATAAGTTGTGGAGGACCGCCGAGAGCCCACACGGAGACGCTTTTATGAAGACAACTTTATCTTGCGATTTAAAAATCATGAAGGGCCTCACTTACATATTCCGAGCTAATAATGCATTGTACGGTTTTTTGTCATTATTTGGTGGTCCACAATGGTTTGGTGCATGATCAAAATAGGAAAAATTTACCAAAAAAATCATAAATCTATTGCATATGTACCGATTGAGTTATAGACCTTCAAATTTTACCAATTGACTCTTAAACCTTTTGCCAATTTACCATTATAGTTATTTTGGCTAATTTTGGCGATAATGTGGACGTTGGCTATCCTACATAGCACAACCGCACTAATATGGATCATTTTTGCATTTTTTTTTGATAAATTTTTTCTCTACTTAGTCTAACAAGGGTCATTGAC
Organism: Eucalyptus caleyi; assembly: GCA_014182885.2. Classification (NCBI taxonomy): domain Eukaryota; kingdom Viridiplantae; phylum Streptophyta; class Magnoliopsida; order Myrtales; family Myrtaceae; genus Eucalyptus; species Eucalyptus caleyi. Next base: position 12,760,006 of record CM024466.2, on the reverse strand, counting down.
TGATGCTTGTTGGTCACAAGGCAAGGGCCGACGGCCCTTATCGACCATTGCACAACCCTAGCAGAGCCCTCGCTAGACTAAGTAGAGAAAAAAGAAAAAGAAAAAAAAAAAGAATTCAAAAGAAAAGAAAAAATAAAAAGAATAATTAAAAAATATAGAATATATTAAAAAATTTTAAAAGTTATCTGCATCAATACTGACAGTGCCACATAGGATTATTAGTATTCACGTCATCATTGTTCGGTCAAAATCGGCTAGGATGACTATATTGGTAAATCATTAAAAAGTTTGGGATTAAATTGGCAAAATAAAAATTTAGGACTAATTTGGTACAACTATAATAAGTTTAAAACTTCCAACAAAATGGAACAAAACTCTTATAAGACTAAATTGGTACTGATCATAGGATGAATTTTTAGAACAAAACTCTTATAAAACTAAATTGGTACTGATCATATGATGAATTTTTCTTTTTGGTGGAAGCATTGTACTATGATTGAGATCAGCTTTTATACCAAGGCACTACTTCTGTTCAAACTCAGCTTAAAATATGCAATGCTCCCTCCGAAATTGTACATATAGCTTATGAGTTGCATATTAGTGGAGCCTTCCCCTACGAGATCTTGATTCTTCAATTGTGACTACAATCTTTGGCGATTCAATCCTTCGCGTCCTCTCTATATGAGACGAACTGAGATGTGTATGGGGATGCTGCTTCGATCCCATCTTCGGATACCGAGTTCAAATCTTCTCTCGCATTTCCGGTTCGTATTTATCCAGGACATATATATATATATATATATATATTGTGCCTTGTTATGAATGGGCTAAGTATATTATATACTTCCATCCCTCAGGGTGAGATTCATCCGTAATACATACTCGCAAGTGCTAATGATTCAAAAACAAATTACATGCATAAGTGTTACATCTACATAGTATTGCAAGACCAGTCACATCCTGCGACAAGCCAATGAAGCCAGCGTTCGAGAACACCAAACAGCTGGATCCAACCAGGAGGCGCTTGGGTGCCTAGGACTTCAAGAAAATCGGCCTTTAAATTCCACAAGGAGTAAAAACCCTAGCCGGTTTCTCTCCTCACCCACCTCTTTTTAGTACTTTTTTCTCTTCCACTTAAAGCCTTTTCGACTAAGAAATAACTCCTGATCGAAGGAGGCTCAATCTTCTCAATTCAAATTGAGATTTTCTTTCCCGACCTGATTTGAGAGTATTTTATTTTTATCTAGTTTTGTTTTGTTCTTTTCTTTGCTTACTATTGATTTTTTTCTCTACTCGCTATCTTTGGGTTCCATTGTTAGAAATCAAACCACTGCTTTAGATCCTCCAAATTAAGAAGTCCAATAGGATCAAGGAGGAATACGATGAGTTTATACTATACTGGAAGTGGTTATACAATTTTATCGAGTTTTGAAAGCTCTCATATCTTGATCTAGATTTAGATTTGGGAGCACTTCTCTACTGATCTAGATTTAGATCTAGGAGTTCCCTAGAGGTATTTTTATGCTTGTTCAGTCTCTTTTTATCTAGATCTAAATGGAAGCTATTCAAATTGTTTTGGTGTCTTCGTATAGTGATGGTACTGAGAATGCTAAACTTAAGTGGGGGTTACTCACTGGGCAAGCCGTATTTATTAAAAAGGTGATCACGGTGGGTGCCCATCACTTATGATGATGTGAGATCTAGCGAGTGGCCGCCGTTTGTTTTGTTTTGATGCTAAGACATATTTGTCCTTATGAGATGAAAGTGTGCTTGTCACTGCTCCTTGTGCTTTATTGTTCTAATTTGCTGCTTGGGTTTTGTTTTGTTTTTTTTTTTTTTTTAATTTGACCAAAGAAAAAAACATTTCAAGAAAATCGGCTTAGCCTTCTGAAAACTTTTCTAATTCAAAGTCTTCGGACACAGAAGAAAGGAGAAAGGAGGATCATACAAACACGAAAAAAAGATGCAACAAAGCCAAGCACATTGGTTCCAAAAGAGTGTTAGGTTTGAAAAACTGCATTGTCACCCCATAGTTGAGAGCAGACGGAATCGAGGTTTGATTTGTTGTCCTGAAATAATTTCACGTGAATTACCCACAAAACATGATAAGCCACGGAACACGCAGAGACCACAAAAACTAAGGCTGGTTATGTCTCTTTCCGTATAGAAACTCTTGGACTCAAAACATGGGTCAGAGAGATAGAAAGACAGAGATCTGAATGATTGCATGTTAGGTGATGCATGGCAGTCGTCTGATGGTGAAGGCCCAACAGCTTGCAGATCAATTCATGCTCAACTTTTTCACTTCGAAAATCAGAAGATGTTTCACTGAGATTTGCTTTGTCGGGTGGCGCCGACTCCTCGACAAGACTCAACCCAAGAGATTTCCATGGCTCGTGTGCTTCTTCTTTTTCACCACTTAAATTTGTTCAATAAGGGCCCCCCACATTTGATGCTTTTGCCAATCAACTCCCCACGATGACATGAACTTCTTCGAATAATTTCGTTAGGTCAGAAGGTTTTTGAAATTATATTCTGACCTAGAACCTATTAGGGGAAAAAAAAGAAAAAAAATGCTCCACACGTTTCTTACGTGCATTTACTCAGGATATGATCTTTCATACTTATTACGGTAACCCAATCTTCTCATTCCGCTCCAAAGTTTGAATCACAAAGATCGTGCCTTACTTTTGCTCATAAGATGATAGACCGCAAAGCACCATCAGTCGTTGTTGATGATTAAGAGAAACTTCATGGTTTCAACTTTAGTACGACGTCTCACTTATTCATGATAATTCACCTTTTCATTTTGCTCCAATCTCAACTCAATGTCCTCTATCATTCCTTCCGTCAGTTAAATTGCCAAAGATGTAGTTGTCTAGATTGTATATAATCACCTATTCACCCCCACTTTAGGTGATAATTTTAACCACAACAATTGGTATTAGAGTAGGTTGCTCATTACTTTTTGAAGTGCTACATATCTTCTGAGCTAACCATGTCACGCCCTGATCCTCTGAGCGTGTGTCCATCCCTCTGCGGTCGAGTAAATAGTGACATCCCAGGATGCATCGCCGACCCATTCATTTTAATACATATGCGGAAGCAAATAAATAATCCCTAGGCAACAAAAAAATGGGATAGGAAAGTAAGGCCATAATTTTTCAAAATCAAATCACACTTATATATATAGTAACCCATGTCATATATAATACAAGCTTATATATAGAAACAAGGTCTACAAAACAAGGGAGGGTTTTCAAACAGCTACTAATCTTCCTCCTGCTCCACATCCTCACTAACATTGGAGCCTATAGCTGAGTACATCGGACTTCTAGGGTCTTCAAGATCCAGGTCTACTACGTTTATGACCGAGCCTTCGGGAGGATCTGCTATGACTTCCTCAAAAGCAACCTCCATCACATACAAAAATATCTTAGATTCCGGTATGGTACCCTCTCTGGCCATCTTGAGTCTCGCGGTACCATGATCGGTATCGGTGGGGTACCTTTTTGGATAGATCCGCATCGACCCAGACTATGGACCTTACCAGCTCATAGATCCAACCCCTAGGGCTCCCATGTAGCGGAATGTAAGACTTGTGTTCTGTGACATTCTTTGACTGTCCAAAATGTTCAAGAGGAGCTGCCATCTATGCGCCTGAAATATTATCTTACAACGGGGTGAGATGATGTCTCAGCAAGTTCAACCTTCTAAGACCTGACAAGGAAGAAAATACATCCCGAGGGCTGCCTAAGCACAAACACAAATAAGAGAACTTACCTTAGCCTCAGTCTCTTCCTGCAAGTCAGTACAATTCAAACAACCATTCAATCATTTCAACCAATCAAATCGAATCATCGATCAATCGACTCAATTGGTTCCATGTCAACAAGACCATCCCCCGGTCATCTCAATCAATACTATCTATGAAGTCTGATCACTGAAGACTTCCAGACTCAAGATTTAAAGTCTACCCTCACTGATAGCTTCCAGACCGACGAAGAAAAGATTTATCCGACGAAGAAGACTTGTCCAGATGAGAGTATATCTTTAAGGATTTGGTTCGTACGGTTGAAGAAGATCTCATGGATGGAGATAACATCTCGTGATCAATTATTCTTATTGAAATCAATTCGGATAATTAGATTTATTGATTGGTGAAGTATACTTAAAAGGTTCTACTTATGGAAACTTAGATCTCAATTGTATGGGCGAGCAGGATTGGTGGCCTATCATCACATTTCTTAAATGACTTGAGATCTCCTTAATTAATTCTGTCCAATGAGTAGATTGGAAGAACTCATTTGGATGGTGCCAATGGTCATAATGGCATAGAAGTATATAAGGAAGACGCTCAAGTTATTCGAGAGGGTGCGTGAAAGAAAAAATTCCAAAATCTGAAACTCCTAGCTCTTTGCTGATTCAATCATTGAGCTTAAGTTGTACTCAAAAGAGAGATTAAATACTTGTGAGACCTTGAGGAAGTGTAGTAGAGTTTCTACACTATAAAATGAAGGACGTGAGACTGTAAAATCTCTTTTGGTTCTTAGTGGAATCCAGCTAGTGGGCTGTCAGTGCGGGAGAGTGAACGTAGGCTTGGTCTAAGCCGAACCACTATAAACTTTGTGTTTTAATTCTCTTTCCCTAAACTCTTTACTTTAATTTGTAGTTTTATATAACTGTTTACAGTCTTTTACATCTTTAGTCTATTATTCTCAAAAGATGAATTAAGTCGTTAAGTCTTGCAAAAATTTCCTTAACACCTATTCACCCCCTCAAAGTGTTTTACTAGCCTTATCAATTGGTACAAAGCCTGTGTACCCATTTAATTAAAGTGTTTTTACTTCTGAGTTAAAGATCAATGACTAATATGTTGGCTCCAGGTTTGGTTGAAGGCCAGAGCAACACCAGACCACTTTACTTCGATGGAAAGTAATACATCATATGGAAAAACAAGATGAAAGCATTACTAAGATCGAAAGATCTTCTGGAATGGGATGTGGTAGAAAAAAATGAATCATTCCTAAAGTTACATCATTTTTAGAAAGAGGAAAAGGAGTTGCAGATGCTAGCCAAATGACTCAAGAAGAAATAACCAAGAGACAAGCTTTGATGCTAAAGCAATTTACTCTTTATATGGTGCGTTATCTCCTACTGAGTATAACATAATATATTCTTGTGAAACAACCAAAGAAGTCTGGGATAGGCTGCATATTACCTATGAAGGAACTGATCAAGTGAAAGAAACAATTATTAATATTCTACTCGGACAGTATGAAGCTTTTAAGATGAAGCCAGGAGAATCTATCACTGATATGTTTAGTTATTTTATTGAAATTGTAAATGGTCTAGAGTATTAGGGATAGCCAATCTCAGGACCAATGAAGGTCAACAAATTGCTGTGTGGACTCTCCAAAGACTGAAATCACGTAAAGACTACAATAAGGGAAACACAAAGGATCATGCTGTTTTCTGTAGATGAATTGGTTAGCACACTTTAGTCCTATGAAGTGGAGCAAATCAATGAAAAGGAAGATCCTAAAGGTAAGAAGTCAATTGCTTTGAGATCTAACAACGATTATGATGTTACGGATTCTGAAGATGATATTGACGATGAAGAGTTAGCTTTTATGATAAAGAGGTTCAAGAAATTGAACAAAAAGGGAAGAAGGTTCAATTGGAAGAAACAAAGCACTCAAAAGTTTCAAAACAAATCAACTGAGGATGATAAAGTCAATAAAGATGTGATTTGTTTTGAACGCAAGAAAAAATGGACACATTAGACCCAACCGTCCTTTGTTGAAGAAAAAGAAAGGAAAAGCTGAGAAATACAAGAATGCTCTCAAAGCAGAGGCATTGAGTGATATTGAATGCAAAGAAAGTGATGAAGATTATGTCAACATTTGTCTAATGGCAAAATCATAATCAGACTTAAACTCTGAGATAGATACAGACTCAGACTCAGACTTAGACAGCAAAATTGAGGTAAGCAATCTAAAAATTCCTACTAAATTCTCGAAATACATTGATGAGCTTTGTTTTAGTCTCAAAACCTCTTTTAAGAGGATTTCCGAGCTAAAAATGGAGAATTCTACACTAAAGCAATAGGAAAATTCTTGGAAAGAAAATGTTGAAAATTTAGACAAAAATTTTGTTGTTTTAAAAGAAAATGTAGACTCTCTTTCAAAAGAAAATACATTTTTGAAAAATGACATTTCAAATATTTCAAAAAGATTTTCAATAGGATCTGAAAAGCTGGAAAAGATTCTTTCAGTACAAAGACCTTATTTCAACAAGTCAGGCTTGGGAATGACTTCAGAAATTATTCCTCTATTTGATTTTTCAAAAGTGAATGAACGAATTAAACAAAGACCTACAAAATTTTTTTTACAGAAATCATTTTCAAAAAGTTTTTGTAAAAGCTATTGGCCAAAGTGCTCTCAAATGTTCAAAGTGCAATAGCTCAGAATACTTTGAGAAAGAATGTCATACGGTTTGGAGACCTGTTAAGAAGGAATGGACAAAGATTTCATATTGCATTAACTCCTCTAGACCCAAGAAAACGTGGGTACCAAAGAAAACTTGAGTTTCTTTTTTAATTGCAGGTCACTATTAAGAAAAATGTTAAATGGTATTTGGATGGTGGCTGTTCAAGACATATGACTGGAGATTCAAGTTTGTTTTATAAAACTTGTTCAAATGAATGGTTGAAAAGTTTCTTTTGGTGGAAATAACAAAGGAAGAATTGTTGGGTGTGGAACTGTAAAGATTGAAAGTCTCATAATCAACAATGTCTCATTGGTGGAAGGACTAAATTACAATCTACTCAGCATTAACCAACTGTGCGACAATGGATTCAAAATCATTTTCCAAGAAGGAGTATGTTTAGGAACTAGTAAAGATCTTTCTCAATCTTTTACTGGACGAAGACATGGGAACATCTATCTTCTGGATATAAAATCAGAAAAATGTCAATGTCTAATTTCAATTCAAGATGAAGCGAGCAAGGCTTTGGCATCGAAAGCTTGGCCATGTCAACATAAAACAAATTGCCAAGTGATAGGGCTAATAAGAACACCTAGAGGGGGTGAATAGGTGTTAAAGAAGTTTTTGCTAGACTTAACAACTTAATTTGTCTTTTAAGAATAATAGACTGAAGATGTAAAATATTGTAAACAGTTATATAAGACTACGAATTAAAGTAAAGAGTTTAGAGAAAGAGAATTGAAACACAAAGTTTATAGTGGTTCGGCTTAGACCAAGTCTACGTCCACTCTCCCGCACTGACAACCTACTGGCTGGATTCCACTAAAAATCAAAAGAGATTTTATAGTCTCACGTCCTTGATTCCATTGTGTAGAGATTCTACTACACTTCCTCAAGGTCTCAAAAGTATTTAATCTTTCTTTTGAGTACAACTTAAGCTCAGCGATTAAATCAGCAAAGAACTAGGAGCTTCAGACTTTGGAATTTTTCTTTCACACACACTCTCGAATAACTTAAGCGTCTTTCTTATATACTCCTCCATGTCATTATAACCGTTAGCACATTCCAAAGGAGTTTTTCCAATCTACCCGTTGGATATAATCAATTAAAGAGATATCGAGTTATTTAAGGAATGTGATAATAACCCACCAATCATGTTCGCCCATGCAATCAGGATCTAGGTTTCCATAAGTAGAACCTTCCAAGTATACTTCGCCAATTAATAAATCTAATTATCCGAATTGATTTCAATAAGAATAATTGATTATGAGATGTTATCTCCAGCCATGAGATCTTCTTCAACCGTACGAACCAAATTCTTAAAGATATACTCGCATTTGGATAAGTCTCTTCATTTGATAAATCTTTTCTTCGTCGGTCTGGAAGCTATCAGTGAGGGTAGACTTTAAATCTTAAGTCTGGAGGTCTTTAGACTAGACTGATGGAAACGTTTTGTCAACTTCAAAATAAATAAGGAAGTTTTCTCCAACAATCTCCCCCTTTTTTATGGTGACAAAATTTTCCTGCTGATTTGAACACTTTTGTCCTGCAAAACAATACTTAAGCAAAACAAGATATCTCATAAAAGATAAGTAGATTAGGATATAGATAGAAATGATTCTGCAACCACAGAAAATATGTTAGTTCTGTAAAACAACTATCCTTTCCATAATCATCATGGCCTAAGTTACCACAAGCATCAAAAGATCAAATCAAACAGTCCAAATCACAACTAAACAATAGATAAGTCCAAAAATCCAAAAATCCAAACCAAAAGTCAAATCAAATTTGTATCAAATTTCTCCCCATTTTTGTCAACAACAAAAAGTGGAGAACAAATAAAAAGAGTTGTTTGAAAATAGAGTCAGAATCATAGCTGTTTTGGAAGGTGAACAAGCTCGAACTCTCCCATAGAATTCATTGTCTTCTCAAGCCTTACAAAACTCTGCTTCAGTGACTGGAAATCTTCACCCTGCATAGTAGATTGCACTTGATTCTTCAGGGCATTTAATTGATCGTGCAAAGACACTGAAGTGGCCGTAAAAACATTCTTGAGATCCTGCATCTCATATCCCATAGCATATTGCTGTTCTCTTACATCCAACAGAATCTCTAGCACTCTCGAAAAGTTTGATGTGTGTTCTGTTGCAGCACTACGTTCAGCCAATCCTATTACGAGAGCTTTGAAAATAGATGGATTTTCAACAGATTGTCCACCATGACTATGAGTAGATGCTTCTAGATAATGAAAGGCATACACATCCTCTGGATTTGCAGTGGAGCGACTCACATCACTAATAAAGATAGGTGAAGAAGTACCTTTTTGTTCAACAGCTCCCCCTGTTTATTTGTTTTTAGGAGGAGTAGACAAATCTTCTTCTAGTGTAGCTTCAACTTCAAAGTGATGTTTGTCTACATTATGTGCTCCAATAGTTCCGATGTCAACCATCTTAGAGTCTCTTGATAAGGATATAGCCAAAGTTGGCTCAAAGGATTTTTCTTGACCCTAGTCTCTCTCTTCTTCTCTATCTTCTTCTTCCTCTTCTCTTCTTTCTTCCTCTTCCTCTTCTATTCTTCATCTTCCTTCTCTATATCTTCTCTCACTTTTTCTCCTTCTTCTGGCTCTTCTCTTGTCTCTTGAAAGCTGACAAAACTCTTCAAGTTTCTTAAGGCTGAAAGAGTCATTTCATCCTCATCCTCTTCATCCTGCAAGATGAGAGTTCTCTTCCTCTTTACCAGAGCATCCATGGGCTCCTTGACTTTCTTTTTAGCTACAGCGAAGTCTTATTTTGCTTTGACAGGAGACTTCTCCTTCATGCGCTCTAACACCTTGTTAAGCTCTTTCAAACGCATCTTTGTGATCATTTTAAATCCAATCACTATTGGAGAAATGTTTGTCAAACATAATGGTGCAGGGATGTGAATTTTAAAATGTCTAAAAAGGAGCGTGATAAGAGCAGAATAAGGGAGTTGTCCCTTATCTTTCACTACTGTTCTGTACATGTGAAACATGATGGTGTGAGGCAGAGAGAATTTGTAGCCAATATTGATGGCATGCATCAATTTTGCTTTAGACTGAGACACATTAGTCTTGGATGTTGACTTTGAACGAATGCAGTTAATCACGATTTTGTACAACAAGATGTTGGAGGCATTCATCATAAAGTAGGATATCTTGCCTTCAGCATCCCTGCCTTTCATCAATGACAGAGTAGCATGAGCAACAGATACACTAATTGGTTGGAAACACGCTCTTTCCACCCCAATTAGGTCAGCTAAAGTGTCCATATCCACCAAAAACTCCTTATTTCTCACTGTGAAAGAGAAACTATTTACATCCAAAAAAGATAAGTTCAAATCAAAGTAAGCTGTGAGTTCTGGATAAGCAACAATAGATTCAGAGCAAAAGTGCTCCAATTGCAGAAGAGCAAATTTCTCTCGCGGATTTACTTTCATCAAATTAAGAAAATCAAAATCAACACTCCTAGGATTTATAACCCCTCTATTAATTAAATTCGAATAAACCCTCTTGTGATTTTTCGATCTGAGTAGACTTGATCCATCACTAACAACATTTGCAGCAACTCTTGTTCTAGGCTGAAAATGGGTAAACATATGGTCGTCATCATCCTGTCCTTGTGGCTGATTAGCAGTACCAAAGTGCGGTTCACTAGGAAAATTAGCGAAGGCTTTTTTAGCCGATCCTTTTTCTATAATACCCATCTTCTCCATATCGCGCATAAATAGAGTTTCATTCTTGTAACCTCTCTCTCTTAGGTATTTATCGATAAAAAACATAGCAGTTCCTCCTCTTTTCAAACTAGAATAAAGCTTGAAAGCAACCTTAGGAGTTAACGTTCTTACAAGTTCAACTTCTTCCAAAATTTCTTCTTTTGGTTGAGTCGATGGAGGACACTGACGCTGCTGAGAAGGTTGTTGCTGACTTGGTCGCTATGGTGGAGAAGAATATTCTTCCTCGGTCAAATCGAAATGCGTAGGACCCTCTAGCATGTGTCGTGGTCCTCCACTTGCGATTCTCAAAGACTTTCTTGAAGACATTGTCATTTCAAGGGAGAAATTCATAGACATGCTCGAAAATGTGAGAAATTTTTGGATTAAACAACAGTGAAAGTGAGAGCAAGTGGGAGTTCAGCATTCTAGGGTTTGAGGGTGAAAACGAGGACGGATTTCAATAGTATATAAAGCAAGTGAAGGGAAGTAAACTAATCGTTATAAAGGAAAGATAAAAATACCTTTTCGAAAATGAATAACTTCCATTTTGAAAATAACTAACTGCCTTTTTCAAAATTGATAACTTGGAAAGATCATTTCAATCAATTATCGATTAATAAGTAACCATATCTTTTCAAGTCTTTAACCAAAAATTAAATTACTAGTACCAAAATAACTTACAGTCGTAATTCTTGGTCTTCTGAGTCTGAGCACCTTTAGACTTTACCTCTGAGTCTGAGCACCTTTAGACTTTAATGGATAAAAGATGTGATGTTTAGTTTGGTGCGAATAGACTCAAATAGGCTTTTCTCCAGTGGCTTTATAAATATGTTCGCCAGTTGATTCTTTGAATCAATGAAATGAATCATAACTTCTCCATTTTGAACATGATCTCTAATAAAGTGATGTCGAATCTTTATGTGCTTTGCTCTTAAATGAAGAATTCGATTCTTTGTGAGATTAATTGCGCTGGTGTTGTCACATTTGATCTCGGTGTATGAATCTTCAATTCCAAAGTCTCTCGATTGTTGTTTTATCCATAAAATTTGAGAACAGCAACTTCCAAGGGCCACATACTCTGCTTCTGCTGTTGAAAGAGTTATAGTACTTTCCTTCCTTGAGAATCATGAAATTGTCTTGTTTCCCATCAATTGACAAATACCGGAAGTACTCTTTTTATCAACTCTGCAACCTGCTATATTTGCGTCCAAATATCCAAGGAGAGTAAAGTCTCCTTCTTTGGGATGCCACAGACCTAACTTTGAGGTAGTTGCAACGTATTTGATGATGCATTTTACAGCACTTAGATGAGATTCTTTGGGATCGGATTGAAATCTAGCACAAATGCAAACACTAAACAAAATGTTAGGTCTAAAAGCAATGAGATAAAGAAGCAAACCAATAATACTCCTGTAGAACTTCTGATCAACTTTCTTTCCTCGTTCATCTTTGTCCAACTTCGAAAAACTTGACATTGGTATCTCAGTCTTTTTGCAATTTTGCAATCCGAACTTTTTAATGAGTTCTTTTACATTTATATATATTCGTGAATGAAAATTCATTTCTTCAATTGTTTCACTTGTAATCCGAGAAAGAAAGATAGTTCACATATCATACTCATCTCAAATTCATCCTGCATAGACTTAGAAAACTTTTTGCATAGGTTTTTGTTAGGTGATCCAAATATAATATCATCAACATAAATTTGAACAAGTAGAAATTTTTTACATTCTCTTTTAATAAATAAGGTAGTATCAACTTTTCCTTTGACAAAATCGTTTTGAATTAGAAACTTATTTAACTTGTCATACCATGCTCGATGTGCTTGTTTCAATCCATATAGAGCCTTTTTCAGTCTAAATACTGAGTCTGGTCTCTATGGATCTTCAAATTCGGGAGATTGTTCCACATAGACTTCTTCTTGGATAAATCCATTTAGGAATGCACTCTTGACGTCCGATTGGAATAACCTGAAATTTTTATAACAAGCAAAAGCAAGTAATAATTTAATTGCTTCTAACCTAGCTACTGGTGCATAGGTTTTATCATAGTCTATCTCTTCTTTTTGCGTATATCCTTTGGCCACGAGTCTTGCTTTGTTCCTAACCACTTTTCCTTTTTCGTCCATCTTGTTCCTGAAAACCCATTTAGCTCCAATAATGGATTTACCTTTTGGTTTAGGAGTTAATTCCCATACATCGTTAATACTGAACTGTCTGAATTCTTCTTACATTGCTTCAATCCAGCTTTCGTCAGCTAAAGCTTCTTCTATGCTTTTGGGTTCTATTTTAGAAATAAGTGCCACGACGTTAAACTCTTCTTGCTTTTTAGATCTTGTGCGAATCCCTTCATCAATGTCACCGATGATGAGTTCTTTTGGATAACTAGACTTGTGCTTCCAGTTACTGGTCGGTTTGACAATTTGCTGATCTTCTGCTTCAATTGATTTTTCAATTTCCGTCCATTATTGATTTTCAGAGGTTTGAGCTGCTTCAGGGGAGGTAGACTTTGTAAAGTCTGGAGCATGTTCGGATTCTTTAGGTTGAGTCTGAATCAGTTGATTTTGTAAAAAGTCTTGAAATTTGACATTCATAGATTTTTTCACGAACTGAGTCTTCTTGTTGAATACTTTGTAAGCTTTGCTTGAGGTTGAGTAGCCAAGAAAAATTCATTCGTTTGATTTTTCTTCAAACTTACCAGTTCGATCATTTGCATTTTTCAAAACAAAACATGTGCAATTAAACACATAAAAGTAAGAAACAATTGGATTCTTTCCTTTGAATAACTCATAGGGAGTTTTCTCCAGAATATGCCTTAAGAATACTTTGTTAATATAGCAAGCTGTAGAAACTATTTCAGCCCAAAAATGAGAAGAAATATTACTTTCTATTAAAAGAGTTCTTGCCATTTCATGTAGAAATTTATTCTTTCTTTCCACAATGCCAAAGATTTGCTTCATCTTGAATTGAAATTAGACATTGAGATTTTTTTGGTTTTATATCCAGAAGATAGATGTTTCCATGTCTTCATCCAGTAAAAGATTAAGAAAGATCTTTACTAGTTCCCGAACATACTCCTTGGAAATTGATTTTGAATCCAGTGTCGCACAGTTAGCTAATGCTAAGTAGATTGTAATTTAGTCCTTCTACCAAGGAGACATTGTTGATTGTGAGACTTCCAATCTTTACAATTCCGCACCCAACAATTCTTCCTCTGCTATTTCCACCAAAAGAGACTATTTCACCATTCAGTTGAATAAGTTTTATAAAACAACTTGAATATCCAGTTATATGTCTTGAACAACCACTATTAAAATACCATTTAACCTTTTTCTTGATAGTGACCTGCAATTAAAAAAGAAATTCAAGCTTTCTTTGGTACCCACATTTTCTTGGGTCTAGAGGAGTTAGTGCAATATGCAGTCTTTGCCCATTCCTTCTTAACAGGTCTCCAAACCATAGACATTCTTTCTCAAAGTGTTTTGAGCTGTTACACTTTGAATATTTGAGAGCATCTCGACCAACAGGTTTTATAAAGAATTTTTGAAATTAATTTCTATAAAAAGTTTTTGTAAGTCTTTGTTTGATTCGTTCATTTACTTTTGGAAAATCAATTAGAGGAATAATTTCCGAAGTCATTCCCAAGCCTGACTTGTTAAAATAAGGTATTTGTACTGAAAGAATCTTTTCCAACTTTTCAAATCCTATTGAAAATCTTTCTGAAATATTTGAAATGTCATTTTTCAAAAATGTATTTTCTTTTGAAAGAGGGTTTGCATTTTCTTTTAAAACAACAAAATTTTGTCTAAATTTTCAAAATTTTCTTTCCAATAATTTTCATGTTGCTTAAGTGTAGAATTCTCCCTTTTTAGCTTGGAAATCCTCTTAAGAGAGGTTTTGAGACTAAGACAAAGCTCATCAATGTATTTCGAGGCTTTAGTAGGAATTTTTAGATTACTTACCTCAATTTCGCTATTTGAGTCTATATCTAACTCAGAGTCTGAGTCTGATTCTGATTTTGCCATTAAACAAATGCTGGCATAATTTTCATTACTTTCTTTGTATTCAGTATCACTCCATGTCTCTGCTTTGAGAGCCTTCCTGTATTTCTCAGCTTTTCCTTTCTTTTTCTTCAACAGAGGACAGTTGGGTCTAATGTATCCTTTTTTTTTTTTTTTTTTTTTTTTTTTTTGCGTTCAAAGCAGATCACATCTTTATTGGCTTCATCATCCTCAGTTGATTTGTTTTTAAACTTTTGAGTGCTTTATTTCTTCCAATGAATCTTCTTCCCTTTTTGTTCAATTTCCTAAACCTCTTTATCATAAGAGCTAACTCTTCATCATCTATATTATCTTCAGAATCTGTAACATCAGAATCATTGTTAGATCTCAAAGCAATTGACTTCTTACCTTTAGGATTTTCCTCCTCATTGATTTGCTCCACTTCATAGGACTAAAGTGTGTCAACCAATTCGTCTACAGAAAGTGGCATGATTCTTTGTGTTTCCCTTATTAAAGTCTTTTACGTGATTCCAGTCTTTGGAGAGTCCACCCAGCAATTTGTTGACCTTCATTGGTCCTGAGATTGGCTATCCCTAATACTCTAAACCATTTACAATTTCAGTAAAACGACTAAACATATCAAGAGCTTGTTTCTTGGTTATTTCTTCTTGAGTCATCTCGCTAGCATCTGCAATTTCTTTTCCTCATTCTGAAACTGATACAGCTTTAGGAATGATTCATTTTTCTATCATATCCCATTCCAGAGGATCTTTTGATCTTAGGAATGTTTTCATCTCGTTTTTCCATATGCTGTATTATTTTCTATCGAAGTAAGGTGGTCTGGTATTACTCTGGCCTTCAACCAAACTTGGAGCCAACATACTAACCATAAATCTTTAACTCAGAAATAAAAACGTTTCAATTAAATGAGTATACATGCTCTGATACCAATTGATAGGGCTAGTAAGAACACTTAAAGGGGGGTTGAATAAGTGTTAAAGAAGTTTTTGCTAGACTTAACAACTTAATTCGTCTTTTGAGAATAATAGACTGAAGATATAAAAGATTGTAAATAGTTATATAAGACTACGAATTAAAGTAAAGAGTTTATGAAAAAATAATTGAAACACAAAGTTTATAGTGGTTCGACTTAGATGCCTATGTTCACTCTCCCGCACTGATAGTCCACTAGCTGGATTCCATTAAAAATCAAAAGAGATTTTATAATCTCACGTCTTTGATTCCGCAATGTAGATATTTTACTACACTTCCTTAATGTCTCACAAGTATTTAGTCTCTCTTTTGAGTACAACTTAAGCTTAGCAATTGAACCAGCAAAGAACTAGGAGCTTCAGACTTTGGAATTTTTCTTTCACAAACACTCTTGAATAACTTGAGCGTCTTCCTTATATATTCCTCCATGCCATTATAACCATTGGCACCTTCCAAAAGAGTTCTTCCAATCTACCTGTTGAACAGAATCAATTAGGGAGATCTCGAGTTATTTAAGGAATGTGATGATAGCCCACAAATCCTGCTCGCCCGTACAATCAAGATCTAGGTTTCCATAAGTAGAACATTCCCATTATACTTCGCCAATCAATAGATCTAATTATCCGAATTTATTTCAATAAGAATAATTGATCACAAGAATCTCCAGCCGTGAGATCTTCTTCAACCGTACAAACCAAATCCTTAAAGATATACTCGCATCTGGATAAGTCTTCTTCATCGGATAAATCTTTTCTTCGTCGATTTGGAAGCTATCAGTGAGGGTAGACTTTAAATCTTGAGTCTAGAGGTCTTCAGACTTTGACGATAGAGTTTGCAAGTTTTCAGACTAGACTAATAGAAACATTTTGTCAAATTCAAAACAAATAAGGAAGTTTTCTCCAACACCAAGATCTCTTCCAAGAACTTTGTTCGTGGGCTACCCAACCTAAAATTTCAAAAATCTGACTTATGCACACCATGTGTATTGGGAAAACAGGTTAGAATTTCTTTAAATCAAGTTTCTACTTCTACATATGGATCTCTTTGGACCAACCAGAACTCAAAGCATTGGTGGAAAGAGATATTGCCTAGTAATTGTGGATGATTATTCTTGATTCACTTGGGTTTACTTTCTGGTTTTCAACATGTTTTCTCCTCTCCATACACTCTAAAATAGAATAGAGTTATGGAAAGAAAGAATAAATCTCTACAAGAAATGACAAGAACTCTTTTAACATAAAGTAATATTTCTTCTTGTTTTTGGGCTGAAGCAGTTTCTACAGCTTGCTATATTATTAACAGAATATTCTTAAGGCCTATTCTGGAGAAAACTCCCTATGAGTTATTCAAAGGAAAGAAGCCAATTGTTTCTTATTTTCATGTGTTTGGTTGCAAATGTTTTGTTTTGAAAAATGTAAATGATCGAACTGATAAGTTTGAAGAAAAATCAGACGAATGAATTTTCCTTGGCTACTCAACCTCAAGCAAAGCTTGCAGAGTATTCAACAAGAAGACTCAGTCCATGGAAAAATCTATGAATGTCAAATTTAAAGACTCTTTGCAAAATCAACTGATTTAGACTCAACCTGAAGAATCTGAACTTACTCTAGACTTTACAAAGTCCACCTCCCCTGAAGCAACTCAAACCTCTAAGAATCAACAATGGATGGAAATTGAAAAATCAACTGAAGCAGAAGATTACTAAACTGTCAAACTGACCAGTAACTGGAAGCACAAGTCTAGTTATCCCAAAGAACTCATCATCGGTGACATTGATGAAGAGATTCACACCAGATCCAAAAAGCAAGAAGAGTCTAGCGCCATAACACTTATATCTGAAATAGAATCCAAAAGCATAGAAAAAATTTTAGCTAACGAAAGCTGGATTGAAGCAATGCAAGAAGAACTCAAACAGTTCAGCATTAACGATATATGAGAATTAACTCCTAAACCAAAAGGTAAATCCATTATTGGAGCTAAATGGGTTTTCAGGAATAAGTTGGATGAAAAAGTAAAATGCCAAATGATATACGCAAAAAGAAGGGATAAACTATGATGAAGACTACGCACTAGTAGCCATGTTAGAAGTAATTAGATTATTACTTGCTTTTGTCTGTTATAAAAATTTCAAGTTATTACAAATGTATATCAAGAGTGCATTCTTAAATGGATTTATCCAAGAAGAAGACTATGTGAAACAACCTCCCGGATTTGAAGATCCAAAGAGACCAAACTCAGTATTCAAATTGAAAAATGCTCTATATGGATTAAAGCAAGCACCTCGACCATGGTATGATAGGTTAAGTAAGTTTCTAATTCAAAACGGTTTTGTCAAAGGAAATGTAGATAATATCTTGTTTATTAAAAGAGAAGGTAAAAACTTTCTACTTGTTCAAATCTATATTGATGATATTATATTTGGATTATCTAACGAAAACCTGTGCAATAAGTTTTCTAAGTCTATGTAGGATGAATTTGAGGTGAGCACGATGAGTGAACTATCTTTCTTTCTCCGATTACAAGTGAAACAATTGAATGAAGAAATTTTCATTCACTAAGAAAAATATGCAAAAGAACTTGTTAAAAAGTTCGAATTGTAGAATTGCAAAAAGACTGAGATACCAATGTCAAGTTCTTCGAAACTAGACAAAAATGAAGGAGGAAAGAAAGTTGACTAGAAGCTCTACAGGAGTATTATTAGTTCACTTATTTATTTTACTGCTTCTAGACCTGACATTTTATTAGTTCACTCATGTAAGTGCTGCAAAATGTATCATCAAATACGTTACAACTACCTCAAAGTTAGGTCTGTGGTATTCCAAAGAATGAGACTTTACTCTCCTTGGATATTCAGATGTAGATCTAGCAGGTTGCTGAGTTGATAGAAAGAGTACTTCCGGTACTTGTCAATTGCTGGGAAACAAGACAATATCATGGTTCTCAATGAAGCAAAGTACTGTAGCTCTTTCAATAGCAGAAGTAAAGTATGTGGTCCTTAGAAGTTGCTGTTCTCAAATCTTATGGATAAAACAACTGAGAAATTTTGGAATCGAAGATTCATGCACCGAGATCAAATGTCACAACACTAGCGCAATTAATCTCATAAAGAATCCAATTCTTCATTCAAGAGCAAAACACATAGAGATTCGACATCACTTTATTAGAGATCTTGTTCAAAATGGAGAAGTTATGATTCATTTCATTGATTCAAAGAATCAACTGGCAGACATATTTACAAAGCCACTGGAGAAAAGCCTATTTGAGTCTATTCGCTGCAAACTGAACATCACATCTTTTATCCATTAAAGTCTAAAGGTGCTCAGACTCATAGGTACAATTTGAAGGTGCTCAAACTCAGAAGACCAAGAGTTACGACCGTAAGTTATTTCGGTACTAGTAATTTAATTTTTGGTTAAAAACTTGAAAATGTATGGTTACTTATTAATCGCTAATTGATTGAAATTATCTTTTTGAATTTATAGCATTTATTCATTTTCGAAAAGGCAATTATTATTTTTCAAAAAGGCATTTCTAATTTTTCCTTTGTGACGATTTGTTTACTTCACTTCACTTGCTTTATATACTATTGAAATTCGTCTTCTTCGTTTTTACTCTAAAACCCTAAAATACTGAACTCCCATTTGCTCTCACTTTCACTGTTGTTTAACCCAAAAAGTTTTCACATTTTCGAGCAAGTCTGTGAAATTCTCCCTTGAAGCGACAATGTCTTCAAGAAAGTCTCTGAGAATCGCAAGTAGGGGACCACGTCACATGCTTGAGGGTCCTACGAATTTCGATTTGACCGAGAAAGAAGATTCTTCTCCACCACAGCGACCAAATCAGCAACAACCTTCTTAGCAGTGCCACTCTCCTCTACCAACTAACCAAAAGAAGAAATTTTTGAAGAAGTTGAACTTGTAAGAATGTTAACTCCTAAGGTTGCTTTCAAGCTTTATTCTAGTTTGAAACTAGGAGGAACTGTTATGTCTTTGATTGATGAATACTTGAGAGAGAGAGAGAGAGAGAGAGAGAGGTTACAAGAATGAACTCTATTTCTATGCATATGGAGAAGATGAGTAGTGCAGAAAAGGGATCGGCTGAAAAAACCTTCGCTAATTTTTCTAGTGACCCGCACTTTGTTAGTGATGGATCAAGTCTATTCAGATTGAAGATTCCCAAGAGGGTTTATTTGAATGTAATGAAGAGAAGGGTTATGAACCCTAGAAGTGTTGATTTTAATTTTCTTGATTTGGTGAAAGAAAATCTGCGAGAGAAGTTTGCTCTTCTACAATTAGAGCGCTTTTGTTCTGAATCTACTGCTGCTTATCCAGAACTCACAGCTTACTTTTATTCGAACTTATCTTTCTTAGATACAAACAGTTTCTCTTTCATAGTGAGGAATAGGGAGTTTTTGGTGGATATGGACACTTTGGCTGACCTAATTAAGGGTGGAAAGAGCATGTTTCCAACCAATTAGTGTATTTGTTGCTCACGCCACTTTGTCATTGGTGAAAGATAGGGATGCTGAAGCCAATATATCCTACTCTAGGATGAATGCCTCCAACATCTTGCTGCACAAAATTGTGATTAACTGCATCCGTCCAAAGTCGACATCTAAGATTGATGTGTCTCGGTTTGAAGCAAAATTGATGCATGCCAATATTGGCTACAAATTCTCTCTGCCTCACACTATCATGTTTCACATGTACAGGACAGTGGTGAAAGATAAGGGACAACTCCCTTATTTTGCTCTTATCACGCGCCTTTTTAGACATTTTAAAATTTATATCCCTGTATCATTATGTTTGACAAACATTTCTCAAATGGTGATTAGATTTAAAATGGTTACAAAGATGCGTTTGAAAAGAGCTTAACAAGGTGTTAGAGCGCATGAAGGAGAAGTCTCTCGTCAAAGCAAAACAAGACTCTGCTGCAACCAAAATGAAAGACAAGGAGCCCATGGATGCTCTAGTAAAGAAGAAGATAACTCTCATCTTGCAGGATGAAGAGGATGAGGATTTAGCCTTAAGAAACTTAAAGAGTTTTGTCAACTTTCAAGAGACAAGAGAAGAGACAGACGAAAGAGAAAAAGAGAGAGAAGTGACAGAGAAGGAAGATGAAGAATAGAGGAGGACACTTGGAAAGTGCTAGTGTTGGAGAAAATTTCCTTATTTGTTTTGAAGTTGACAAAACGTTTCCATCAGTCTAGTATGAAGACTTGCAGATTCTATCGTCAAAGTCTAAAGACCTCCAGACTCAAAATTGAAAGTCTACCCTCACTAATAAATTCCAGACCGACGAAGAAAAGATTTATCCAATGAAAAAAACTTGTCAAGATGAGAGTACATTTTTAAGGATTTGGTTTGTATGGTTGAAGAAGATCTCACAGCTGGAGATAGCATCTCGTGATCAATTATTCTTATTGAAATCAATTCGGATAATTAGATTTGTTGATTGGCGAAGTATACTTGGAAGGTTCTACTTATAGAAACCTAGATCCTAGTTGTATAGGCAAGCAAGATTTGTGGGCTATCAAACATTCCTTAAATGACTCGAGATCTCCCTAATTAATTCTGTCCAACGGGTAAATTGGAAGAACTCTTTTGGAAGGTGCCAACGGATATAAAGGCATGGAAGAGTATATAAGGAAGACGTTCAAGTTATTCGAAAGGGTGCATGAAAGAAAATTTTTAAAGTTTGAAGCTTCTAGCTCTTTGCTGATTCAATCGCTGAGCTTAAGTTGTATCAAAAGAGAAATTAAATACTTGTGAGACATTGATGAAGTGTAGTAGAGTTTCTACACTTGGAATCAAGGACGTAAGACTATAAAATCTCTTTTAATTCTTAGTGGAATCCAGCCAGTGAATTGTTAGTATGGGAGAGTGGACGTAGGCTTGGTTTACTACACACGAGTATTTTTATCAAGCATGATAAAATCCCACTAATTTTAATAGTCCACAAATTCCTTTTTGGCGTTGTAAACCGACGCCTGGTGATTTTTTAATTAATTATTGAAATTAAATAAATTTTGGGATAATTACTCACACTCACAAATCACACTCAATTTGCACAAAATAACAATCAATTAAATAAACAGATCACACCATTGCAATCAGCATAAAATTTCAGTCACCGGCTATCCCGGTCTAATTTCCGGAAATTAATTAATTAATTAATTACGGAAAATAATTAATAAATGCCAATAATAGGATTTATGCTCGTAAAGCCTAATTAAAAGCCGAGACGGGCTCGGAAAATTTTCAAACCACTCTAGATAAATACTATAGCTTGTCTACGCTCTAATTACACTACTCTAACCACCTAACATGCAATAACGATTAATTAAATTGCTAATCTAACTTAAGTATCCACCTAATCCATACTTAGTCTAAACTAATCAACCCTTAAACGCCATTAAATTACTAAGCAAGGATTAGTGAGTTAAACTCACTTGTTAAGCGATCCACTCAGATCAAAACAATGGGGACGCGGTGAGGGTCGAGACACTCCAAAGCGGTACCACCTTTCGAGGAACGGAAGGCCACAAAAATGAGGCAAACATTGGCTGTGATACCCACTACTGTTTGGTTTTGCTCTTGGTCGAAGAAGCTGGCCGGTGGTGCGGTTAAGGCAAAGACAAGCAAGGAAGACCGGTGGGGGCTGTTGTGGGTCCAGACGGGGGCAAGTAATGGCTGAACGGCGACGAGCTAAGCTCTGACGACCACGGGGGAGGCTTGGGAACGCAGCTAGGGTAGAGACAACGGTCGAGGATGCACGGCGAGACGCGAGCAGCGGCGGTGACGCAACGGTGGCTCCGGCTTCGGCGAACGGTTGTGATGGCGAGGTGAGGCTACAGCTCAGTTTTCTCGGTTTCTTGGGAGCTTCAAGTTGCTAAAATGAAGAGAGGATGAGGTTGACAGAGAGAGGAAGGGGAAAAGGGAACCGGTTGCAGCAAGGGGGGCCACTTTAGTCTCTTCCTATCTCTTTTGTTCTCTCAACTTGGCCCACCAAACCCAGCTATCTTCCTCAGCTAATTTCCAGACCAAAAAATCCTTTTAGAACACTTGAGTTGGTCCAAAAGTTGGGTCCAAGGGGGGCACACGAATTTGCATTGGAATTGGCTCAATTTCCATTCAATTTCTCCTCAAATTTGCTCAATTCGGCTTCTAAGAATTCCACCGTCGAGTCTTCGATCCAATTGGCATTTTTCTTTGCCATTAGGACCTACATGCATCCCAATTTCACGATAAAAAACGATCATCTCAATTTTATGGACAAAAACGGCATTATCTCGACTTTTTCGCCAAAAATCCCGATTTGCAAAAAAATCTTTGGAGACTGAGTCGACGTTTTTAAAATGACTCGTGACATAACAAAACTTTCAATTTCTCAAATCGGATTCAAATTCACGGTTAATTTCAATTTGACGCGATTTTAGCGTGACCTAGACTACTAGGTAGCTTTTAGAAATTTTCAATGTAAATGACCTGTGGTTGATTTTGTTTGAGCGAAAATGAACCTCTTTGACACATTGACGACTCTTGATTTTCGTGAAAATAGTTATAATTCAAATACGGACACAAGGTACCAAAACAACAAAAAAATCAATCTAGTGCTGGTCGATGAGAATTTTGTAATTTAGTGGAATCATCCACGTTTAGTCATACATCTCAGTCAAACTGACCTATCTCTGATCTCTAGTCGACTTTTAACTGTGCCATAATGATCTCTGCAAATAAACACGGTTGAATAATCGATTCACGATCGAATTCCCAAGTCTATTGCGTTAAAATTTCTTAATGACTTCCCCAGACAGTCTAGTTATCTTAAGAGTAATCAGCTCTGAGAACAGTACTATAGGTGCATTAATGAAATGCCCGATTAATTTAATTAAAAGCAGAATTGAAAAATTCAGGATGTCACAAACCATCTATCATAGCTAGTAATTTGCATTAGGTCTCTTCGAATGACAAAGTAACACTAGGCCTCTGTACTTTGATATAAATGACTATAACATCTGAAGAAACAAAATGAATGTCTTTATTAGATCCAAAGATCCCTTGGAATGTAATATTGTTCAAAAAGTGGTTAATCCTAATGCTAAATCATCTTCAATAATAGAAGGGGATGGCAACACACCCTCAACTACCCCACCTTATCTCATATTAAATTAACCAAAAGAAAAGCCTTAGATGCAAAAGTGGTTTATTATCTTTATTGTGTCTTATCACTTGCTAAGTATAATCGAATTTCCTACCGTGAAACACCAAAAGAGAAATGGGACAGATGAATCTTCCAAGATGAAGCTAGATGAAACCAACATATGAAGGAACTGGCGGAATCAAGGAAACCAAGATAAATATTCTTTTTTGACAATATGAATCTTTCAAGATGAAGCCAGATGAATCTGTGTCTGAAATTTCAATGGAGTTACTACCATTGTTAGCAGATTTTGTATCAAGGAAATGCAGTATTTAGACCAATGAAACCAAACAAATTACTCCAAAAATATCACCTGGAAATTCAAGACTTGAATTTTAGTGAATATAAGAACAAGGCTATGAGTCTTATGATATCCAAAACACAGTCTGAGCTGAATTGCTCCAAGAACACCACTTGGAAATTCTTTCATTAGAATTATTAATAATTAAGGAATGTTTTGTCAATTCTCAAAACATAAGGAAGTTTTCTCAACAGATGCAACTATTTACGAGATGATCCACTTCAAAGTTGTGTCTGTCATGGTTGACAATATAAGAGGGAACACAAATTATATGGATGTGGTATCTTCATGTTGCAACATCATGCCTTGTTTTGTGGACATAGATGTCAGAACCTAGAAGAGGACAAAAAATATTCAGTAAATTCTTTACGGAAAGAGAGGAAATGGAATGGAGAAAAAGATTTGCATCACTACACATTCAAGGAGGAATTAACATAGTCATGAAATGAGGATATACATTGGAACAATAAAGATGCTACATTGTCCTAATCCAAAGTGATCAAGCTCGAATGCCTCTTACTCAATAGCTCTTGCACAACCCACAACTTAGAGTTACAAGATCGATGTATCAAATTACATTAAAAAAATAGAAAAACTACTCATTGAGGGGAACGCCGTCTTCCCTCCAAACTATTCTCTCTTGACATATTGCGGCGACTGCCTCCACATGAAAACGGTGCTCTTATAAAAAAAGAAGATTTCACCTAATGGCTAACTAAATGCTTTCTCTATTTTTTCTGAACCTCGAATATAAGTGCATAAATATATCTATCTAATGCCTCTAATTCAATAAAATAGATTAGAACATAATCATAAATAACGCTTTCTATGATAACCCTTTCCTTCACAGCAGGAAGAAGCGATGGACGAATATTAAGAATGGATTTGGAATACGCCTAAATCAATTCTATAGGTATAAGTTTAAGATACCCAACAAGGAAAATGAAATCGACCTTGTGTCTCCCGATCAACATCAACTAACAAGCGAAAGTTATTATCACTGCCATAGTTTAATCTACTTTGTTGAGCGCTTACAAGATGAACAAGATGGCAATCTTGTGGATCAAGTGATAGGATTTCTTTCATTGTAATTGTGGCTAAATATAAATAATCCACTGCATGCCACCATCTATGAGACTCATTATCCGGAAGTGAATGTTGTTGGAGTCAATAAAATCACCTAGAGGAGGGGGACCCAGGGGGAGAGGGGGTGAATAGGTGATTTTAACACATCTCAACAGTTTAATGCGGAAGTAAGATACTCAAGATGAGTATGATCAAATTGAACTCATTCAAAGTCTAAATATTGATATTCATTAGTGCAAAAAGGTCAGAGTTTGAATATCAATAGTTATATAATGTGTTGGATTTCAAGTCGACAGAAAACGACTTACCTGATTCCGATGAGCAAACAACAATTAGCCCCGGAACGAACGTTGAATTGCTAATGAATCACGAACAAAACTATCTCACGTTGGTCTGGATGCGATCACAAGGAAAGTACCCGATTTCCAAGGCGTAAATGCAAACTGTTCTCGTAAAGAATAAATGGAATGCCTTTTTCTTTAATGGAAAGGGAGAGAAATTTTGGTGCGAATGATCTGCCAACACCCTTCAACGGTTGTGTTCGGGAGGCTTTTATATGTCTCCCTTCATACCCCTACATTAGTGTCTTTCCATCGTAACGCATCAAGACGAAACAGTGCGCTCCAATCGCACCCCATCATGGACATACCAGCTAAAGTACAACATTTCCCACTCGGATATGATGGGGTTGATAGTGCTCTATCAAGAATATAAGGCAAGGCATTCAACATTCATCAACTTTACAGAACAATTAATACTGGCAAGTAAGCCGTGCGACCAATGAGTACACCTGCACTTGGGAGCTCAAATTATGCAACTGTTAGGGATGACATAATGGCTACAACCCCGAAAAGAAATAAACAATTGATGTCTCACAGTGCCCCAAACATATTTTGTTGCATCAATCCAAGTATACCTATCCCTTAAAGGCTATACTTGACTATTCTCAAACACCATGTATTTACAATTATATTCGCAACCACAAAGGGCGATATAATTTGTCAACCAGTAAATACATGTAATAGATATAAAATAACAATAGTCTTCCTTCATACTCATGTCTCTCTCCATTTCAGAACAACTGTTTTCCTAGACATGTCCTATAGGCCATATCTATTCATGATCGCCCGTAACATGCTAAAGTAGCAACATTGATCATAGTCAAAAGTAATATATGACACATAATGAGGTAAATTATAAATTACCTCAAGGGCTCACACAATGAGTAAATAGGGATAATTTTACTCACATTTCCTTGTCAGTCATACAATGCACATGTAGTATGAATTACATGCTATAGTAGATTTCTCTTTTTATAAGAGTGTATGTCATTTACTAAATATATCCACTATACGGATCTTACCTTAAACATAATCACGTGCTTCCCACGTACTCATGTTTAGCCCAAGTGCTATATCAGCTCGTGTTCTACAGCGCTCAATTAAGTACTCGCATCCGGCATCTTACAGGCATACATGATTGTAGAACTATCATGTTCAGTCTTATTATAAACAAATCACAGGCCTCATCTTGACTCCAATCAAGGCGACATATTTTATGTACCAAACTTAGTCTTTAACATTTATTTGTACATAACGGCTCATCCCAACGTGTTATCTAAAGCACTTGAGGCGATTGCTCGTGTGAGTGAGCCAATCATTGCCTGCTGACATACTTTTCAATAATATATGTGTGTAGTGCTAGTCTCATACTGTATTCGTACTTATTGATAAAAACATCAAGTCACTAATAAAAAAACAAGTACAATACATATGTTCACAAATACATAAATCAATGATCATTTACAATAATACATATCACATTCTACGTAATCTTAGTGACATCCTATGGGTTAAGAATATATCTCTAGAAATGCCTTCGTAAATGGATCAACAACCATTCTATTGGTTGAAATATATTGTAGGATCACTTCTTTCTATGCTATTATATCTCTAATGAAGTTGTTCTTTATGTCAATGTGCTTCATCCCTCCATGATACTTGGGATCTTTCACATAGGCAATGGCTGTTTGACTATCATAATAAACTGTCATCAGTCTTGGAACTTCAGTAACAGTGGCTAAATTTTCCAAGAAACGTTTTAGCCATACTACTTTTTGCACTATGACAGAACATGCGATAAATTCTGCCTCAATCGTAGATAAGGCCGTGCATGTCAGTTTCTTGCTATTCCAATAAATCACACCTCCATTGAGCAAGAACGCATATCCAAAAGTCGATTTACGCTTATCCAGGTCTCCACCCCAACCAGCATTCAAATAGCTTAATAGGCGTAAATCACTTCCTTGGTAACAAAATCGATAGTCCATAGTGCCCTTCAAGTATCTCAAGATCCTCTTCACTGCTTTCCAGTGTGCTTGACCAAGATTTGATTGATATTGGCTCACCAATCCCACGGCATAGCATATGTCGGGTCAAGTACACATCATAGCATACATCAAACTTCTGACCGCATTAGCGTAAGGAACAGTTTCCATCACTTTAATTTCTTTTGGAGTTTTAGGACACATCTCAGTACTTAGAACTTCACCTTGCATGACAGGGATATCAATGGGATTACAATGTTCCATATTGAAATGCTCAAGAATCTTTATAATATAAGATTCTTGTGATAAAGTAAGGAGTTTTCTTGATCGATCTCTTTCGATCTTAATTCCTAATATATAAGCAACTTCTCCCATGTCCTTCATTTCAAAATTAGAGGACAACCATTCTTTTATGTTGATAACCAAAATGTTGTTATTTCCAGCCAATAGAATATCATCCACATAAAGTGATAAAATCACAAATTTATCTTCGGACCGTTTGACATATACACAGTGATCTTCCTCAATCATCGTGAAACCAAAAGTGGTCATGGCTCGATGAAAATGAAGATACCACTATCTAGATGATTGCTTAAGGCCATATATTGAGCGATGCAGTTTGCAAACTTTATGCTCTTGACCTTTAGCTACGAAATCTATTGGTTGTTTTATATAGATTTCCTTATCTGAGTCTCTATTGAGAAATGTTGTATTTACATCTATCTGATGTAATTCAAGGTCCAAATGTGTAACGATGGCTAGAATAAAGCATATTAAGGCAAACATTATAACTGGTGAAAATATTTCCTTATAGTCTATACCCTCTTGTTGAGTATAACCTTTCACCACAAGCGAGCCTTATACTTTTCAATGGATCCATCCGCCCTTCGCTTAATCTTGAAGACCCATTTGTTTACAATGACCTTACGATTGGGTGTTAGATCAACCAAGTCCCAAACATGGGTTGCCCTCATTGACTCCATCTCATTTTCCAAAGCTTTTCTTTATTCTTCCTTATCAGAGGATAAGAGAACCTTTTGAACAGTCTTAGGCTTGGCATCGTCATTCTGAGCAATCATAAATTGCCCCTTCAATCTCAAAATGACGACGAGAAATATTTTTACGATTACTTTTACGCAATTGAATTTATCTTGAATTAAATTCGTTAGGCGATGCAACACTCCTACTAGGTCTTGCATGTTGAAGTAATTTTCATTTCATTTTACAATATCAGTGGGTGTGTTATCAGGATCTTCCATCTCATATAATTGGAAGTCCTTATCAATCTCACATCTACTAGGAAAATCGTTCTCCAAGAATGTGACACCTTGTGACTCCATTTCGGTCACACTTCGATCAACTTGTTCACCTATGAACACGTACCCTTTGGAGTGTTCAGAATATTTTATAAATATGCATTTCTTCTTTCTAAGACTTAATTTGCCATATTTATGGGAAGAATTATGAACATAAGCTGCACATCCCCATGGATGTAGACTACTCAAGTCTGGTTTCCTATTAGTCCATAATTCATAAGGGGTGAAAGTGACCAATTTTGAGGGCATTCGGTTAAGTATATAGGTAGCTGTCAATAACGCATATCCCCAATAGAAGATAGGTAAATTTGCTTGTGCTATCATAGACCTAATCATTTTCAATAGGGTTTTATTCCTTCTCTCAGCTACCCCATTTTGTTGTGGAGTACCAGGAATAGTCAATTGTCGTATAATTCCCTTTTCATCACAAAGAGCCTTAAATTGCTCCGACAATACTCACATCCACATTCGGTTCTCAATGCCTGTATTTTTTGTTCAACTGATTCTCTACCATTGCTATATATCGTCTAAAGCAGTCTAATGCTTCTGACTTATGGGAGATCAGAAAGACATAACTGAAACGTGTGAAGTCATTTATGAAAGTGATGAAATGTGAGGTTTCATGCCTCGCCATCACATTCAAAGGACCACAAATGTCAGAATGTATGAGATGCAATGGAAATTTAGCTCTAGTCCCTTTACCAAATGGTTTTCTAGTTGCTTTTCCCACTAGACAATGTTTACATACGGATAGACTAACATTAGTGAGTGACCCTAAAATGCATTCTCTAGCTAATCTTTACATTCTTTGCAATCCAATGTGACATAATCTAGCATGCCAAGTACTTGCATCAATCTCAACATTACTAGAAGATGCAATTAAACAAAAACAACCATCAATATTAACATTGTACTGATCATAGTCAATGTCTACTATCATAAAACCATTCGATACATGACCTGAAGCATAATAAACTGTTCTATACAAAATGTCAACACAGTTACCATGGAAATTCGATACATAACCTAAGCTAAGAAGAACAACTACAAAGACCAAGTTTCATCGAATATCTAGAGCATAAAGGACATCATGTAGGAATAGGTTTTGACCACCACGTAAGATTAATTTACATGTGCCGATACCCTTCACTTCAACTCTTGAGTTATTCCCAACATATATCCATCTTCTTTCAGGCTATATCCGACGATACTCCACAAATTCTTCTCGGTCTCTAGCTACATGGTCTGTTGTTCCTGAGTCTACAATCCACATTGGATGAGATTCTGCAAGTATTATAATACTAGAAACAAAAGCATTATTCAAAGTAATTGAGTAATAGGGTACCTTTTTCAACTCAGCGCATTCACGAGCAAAGTAACCCATCTTGCCACAATTGTAGCACTCCATCTTGGCCTTATCATTCTTCCCACCATGCTTCTTGCGTTGGAAAGTCTTAGCCCTCTTAGGTGCCTGATCAGTCTTCTTCCTTTTGTTGTTGAATTGAGAATTCCTTTTGTGCTTGAAGCCCGAAGCCTTGCGCGAACTCGATTCAGCAACATAAGCATGGGTAAAGGATCCCTTAGCCTCTAGGCGTTCATCCTCTAATTCCAAATGACGTACAATATCATCAAAAGTAACAATGTTCTCATTATGTGTTATATTGATATTCATATGTTCCCAATTGTCAGGAAAAGAACTTATAACAGCCTGAACTTGATGTTCATCAGTAAGGGAGTGACCTGCCGACTTCAGCTTACGAATCATGTTTGACATCTCCCGAAGATGCTGGCTCATTGTTACATTTGGGCGCTTTCGAAATGTGTCAAACTTGATGGTGAGTCTCCTCAGCTTAATGACAGATGTATCCCCAAACTTATCTTTCAAGGCAACCCACATAGCTTGAGCTTTATCATAACTTTCAAACTCACACATGAGATCATCTTACATACAGCTCAGCAACGTGATGCGAGTAATGCTATTTTTCTTTTTCCAAGCTTGATAAGTTTCTAGATCTCTCTTGTGTTGAGCTAAAGCTCCATGCTCAGGTTCATCCATGGTATGGTTGAGGGTTTCCAAAACCTCTTGCTTCTCAAGGATGTACTAAACCTTTCAGTGCCAAATATCATAATTGTCACCGTTCAGCTTCTCACCTTTATTGAAGTTAGCCACAATGGTCTTGGATGCCAAAGTCATAATCAATTGTTATATTACATTGACATAATAAACGCAGAATCAATACTAGCACACTTTATAGAGTAACACACATATTTAATTTGCAGTAAAGATAAACTAAATTAATGATAATTTAACAAAATACACAAAAACAAAAGTTCACTATGTTCCCAATCGACTTCTATGTACAATTGTTCTATTATCATTAATTAGTTTAATTTGCATAAATTTTAAGTTCTAAGTGAGAATTCTTTCAAATTCTACCAACCTACAAACTCCCACTAGGAAAAATAATTACATGACCTTATGTAATTTCTACATTTTTCCTTAACACAAAAAAAAAAAAAATATATATATATATATATATATAGCATGATAATAACCAATGTATAAACAATAATCATGCTTCAATTATAATCAAGATCGTAATTTAACATGTAATGGATTTTCTACCATTGTTCGAATTTTCTAGCAATTAGAAAATTGCAAGTATATTAAACTATATACATAATATCATCGAACCAATCTCTACACAACATATATGACATCATTTGCACACAAGCTAGCTACTGTATTTCCTAAACCACAAGAAAATACAAGATACAAATGAATAAACTATATATTTAAATCCCAAAAAATACGTATACATAGAGTTTTCTACGCATTTTCATACATTTATAAAATTCAAAAGTATAAAATAGTTATACTACAGTGTAGAGCACATTCATACAAACCAAACGACACCAACCACGCTCCAATCAGAGCTCGCACGTGCCCCCACGCATTGCTTAAGTGTGCGGCGCGTGTGGCACACGTGCCTACGAACCAAACGGCTCATGGCCGGTCCGACCGGTCCAACCGGTTTGACCGTCGAACAAGTTGACCAGTCCGATTGTTGACCGGTCAACAATCGGGTCGAGTTTGGTCAACCTCGGGTTAGATCTCGGGTCAGGTCACCAGCCAACCAACTTTTGCCGGCGCTGACGTCATCGATGACGTCATCCAAGCGGTTTACTGACCATTGGATGACGTCATCTATGATGTCAGCATATGTCAGTTCGCCGACGCGCACGTGACACTCACGCATCGGTTCACCAACGTTAGCACGTGACGTCACGTGCTTGTCCCCACCGTGTCCGGTGCGTGGATCCCACGTGCAGCGACTTCTGGCCAGGCGTGTGGGTGCGTCCGACGTCCTTCGGCGGTGCTCTACCCATTGTTGAACTTGTCTCAATGAGCACTTTCACCCTGTGTATTTAAAAATTGATTTTGGTCAAAAGAATATTTCGAAAAATGGCCAAAATCGTACAGATGCACGCGACCCCGAACCCGTTCTTCGTTTTGGTTCGATTTTGAGTTTTCAGATTGCAATTCCGACCATTAGACATCCAAACAGTATGGATTTCATACTCTTGATCTCAACATCAAATGGTAAACGAGAAAACTCAATGAAAAACAAGGCAGAAATCGTGACCGGGCTCTGCTACCAATGTTGGATTTCAAGTCAGCAGAAGACAACTTACCTGATTCCGATGCGCAAACAACAATTAGCCCCGGAACGAACGTTGAATTGCCGATGAATCACGAACAAAACTATCTCACGTTGGTCTGGATGCGATCATGAGAAAAGCACCCGATTTCCATGGCGTAAATGCAAATTGTTCTTGTAAAGAAGAAATGGAATGCCTTTTTCTTTGATGGAAAGGGAGAGAAATTTTGGTGCAAATGATTTGCCAACACCCTCCAACGGTTGTGTTTGGGAGGCTTTTATACGTCTCCCTTCGTACCCCTATATTAGTGTATTTCCATCATAACGCATCAAGACAAAACGGTGCGTTCCAATCGCATCCCATCATGGACATACCAACTAAAGTACAACATAATGAAATTCACTAGCATGCAAAAACATATATATAAAATTGACAAGAGTTCTAAGATTGAAAAAATTGTACACAAGATTTATAGTGATTTGGTTTAGAGCAAGCTTATGTTCACTATCCCACATTAACAGTCTACTAGTAGGATTTCACCAGTCTATTAAAAAGAGATTACAAAAGTGATTGATAATAATTAGGTTTGTGATAAGTCTCACTAAATCACATAATCACTCTTTCAATGACCCTCAAGGATTACAATTTTAGCTCAGGAAGGACAAGTATGCAAGATGAAGTTCTTTTTGGAATTTTTTTTTTTTATTATGGACCAATATGTGCTCTTCGGTACTTTGGTCTCAGGACAATCTTCCAAGGATCACTCTCTATTCAATCAACTGGGCAAAATATGCAAAGAAGATTGAGTAGTTGTTGAGAGATAAGATCTAAATCCCTATTGATTTTATTGCCTATTCAAGCAAATCTTCAGTTTCCATAAGTAAAGTTCTTCAATCGTGAAAAGTAGCTTGCCTTTGAAATGATTGTCAATCAATAAAAGATGTCTTGCGTAAGGATTTCATTGCAAGACAATATTATAGATTGAAGATCAATAAATATTTTCTATATTGGAAATATGAGTTAGGTTACTAGCTGTGATGATGTAAATAGTAGGGTTTATGTCTGAATATATAATCAAAAATAGACTCAGCTTTAGCAAAAGACTCCGAATTAATCGGATGCATTGATGATATCTACGTATAAAATTTGTTGATATCCATACGGTTGATCTAATGCTATCCAACTCCAAATATTTGGTGATATCAAAGTATATTAGTAGTCATAGTTCTAGCTCATTTTTCACCAATCCATGGTACTTCCAAATTTTACCGAACTCATGGTTCAAGGCTTATTCACCTTCTTATCAGGTATCTCCAACTTGTAGACACCTCTATGTGCAATGCCTTGTTCACCAATTGATTGAGAACTCATATCCTTTGGACT
Organism: Eucalyptus caleyi; assembly: GCA_014182885.2. Classification (NCBI taxonomy): domain Eukaryota; kingdom Viridiplantae; phylum Streptophyta; class Magnoliopsida; order Myrtales; family Myrtaceae; genus Eucalyptus; species Eucalyptus caleyi. Next base: position 12,726,515 of record CM024466.2, on the reverse strand, counting down.
TTCCTATTATAATATCATTTGCATGACTGCTTGTGTATCTTTTACTTGGTTACTCAATCATTAAAAATGTCAGTAGCCATTGATTATTTTGTTATTTTCAAAACATTATAAGAGATTTTCCCAACAAATGTTATAGAAGGAAACTTACTATCTGACTCACTACACTTCTATTGGTTTCTCCCCCTTCTGCTTTGACTGTAAAATGCAAAGAACTTTGCACTTCCCTCATTTCCAAATGGAACACTTGTCATGGCCTTTCTTGAGATAAACCACCAAGGAAAAGTTAATGGATTACTAAGCGGGCGTGAACAGTTACTCTCAAAAGAAATGAGGATACTTTTAGCGCAAGCGCTCCCAAGCTCATATCAAACGCAACTTGGGATCTCAATTCAATTATCATGCTTAAACTTATATTTTGGAGTTGTCACTAATTTTTTATTGGTCAATTAGATATCCAAGTAAAATGTGGGAGTATTTTACTTCTACAAATTAGAGATTCATGGATGCAAGACTTGATTATGTTACATTAATCTAACACCCTTTCAATACATTTTCTCTTCATTTTCAAGATCTTTTGCATGCAATCTTTGTTGGTTTTATCCTATGCCACTGACATATGAGAGATGATCGTGCAAACGCACAGGCTATAAGGTAACGGTCAATAGTCAAAGTAATAATTAAATGCAAGCAAAGCCTCAATATCGTTCCTTGAAACGTAATTTTTGCAGACTATATCTCAAAAGACGATTAAATAAACACATGCAGACACATATGAAACGCATAAATTATAGAATATTTATCAAAACTATTTAGTATCCAACTTATACTAATCTTTATGGTATTTTTTCATTTTAATTAACATGATGAATATGAAATGAACTCCTAGAATTCTATGTAGCCGAATTTCGACATGCAATATAATTCAATGACATGAAGATCCAAATTAGACTAAGATATAAAAAATTAATGGTTAACTAAGGCATGTTCAAATGACTTAATAGAAGCATCCCTAATGACGAATGCATATCAAACTATACGGCATGAGCATGAATACGATATAAAATTAAATTTTTGTGACGCAGCATGCATATCCTAACTTAACATTTATTGCTTGGATTCTAAGTGACATGCATCATAAATATTAAACTATCCAAATAAATTGAACATGCATTAATCCTAAATGTAGGCTATAGCCATTTTCGAAGAAATGACAGGGTAGTCTACGTTCCCCCAATAGTCCTCCAAGTTCCTAAGTAAACATTTTTCTTCTTGACCTAGGAAAGAATACCCCGAACTTTTTACATCTCAAATTTCAGACAAAGTCTTTTAAGGACACGCTTAGGTCCATTCTATAGGATAGGTTAATTAAAGTCAATTCCTAAGGCTATGTAACTTATGAAATGATGTGCAATATGTAACATGGATATTATAGAGCTAATCAGGAATTAATTCTCTGTATGCGGCCATCAACGTTGCTTGCTCTCCATTGCCGTTTGTGCTTGCGTTACCATTCGCTGTTGCCACCACTATCTGCACTGCCCTCACTTAGCGCCTCTCTCTCTCTCTCAAGATCTGGTTGCAATTACAGTCGAGGGTCGTGACATCAGATCGTAAGTCACTGGCCTGACGATCAGGGGTTGGTGACCTCCTGGAGGCATCGAGCTCTACTATAATCAACATCCTGTGAATTCGTTACCCATGCCCTTTCCAGACCCTGGTCTATGAATTTCGTATATCGTATTCTCTGTTACGTATATGGGATTTCGTCATTGGGACTGATGTGGTTTTGATTTCAAATGTCATGTTTTATCATCCCATGCAAGGGGCTCCAGACTCCAGTACATCATGGATTGAGCCTTGAGATGCGATAGACAACAGGAGGATAAATTATCCTTGTTTCCCTGTAAAAGGAGACAGACACGTTTTGGAACGGTGCATGGCAATTAAATAATGTTTTTGGATGTGCAGATTCTTGCTAGTCGTGCTGCGTAAAGGCCTGCACTAATTGTAGCCTGGTCATGGACATTAAATCGAAACCCTAGTCAAAGTCTCCTTTGTTAGACGCGAAAGCTCATCCATAAGATTGACCAATGGTGGTCCATCGCGTAATTTCCATCATTTTGTTTACTTGTGAGCACTGTAAGAAGTTTCCATCAGACAAAGATTCGTAGTCCTGGTCTTGACATTCACGCAATTGACACCTCATTGACTACAATTCTGTCCATTTTCCCACGACTTGACAGCGTTCCTGGTTTTCTTATCAAACGTATTGAACACGCGGCCACACACACGCACACCACCCCCGAAATTTTCATTCCCAACCACCTGAATGCATGCACTACCCTCCTCATATGGCGAGCAAAAGCCCCGGCGACCCATCGAAGCAGTCCCTCGGATGGCTCTGCCACAGCATATGGCTCGCCCGCGCCGCTGTTGGAGAAAAGTTCCTTATTTGTTTTGAAGCTGAGAAAACGTTTCCATCAGTCTAGTCTGAAGACTTGCAGATTCTTTCGTCAAAATCTGAAGACTGCCACACTCAAGATTTAAAGTCTGCCCTCATTGACAGTTTCTAGACCGACGAAGAAAACTTATCCAGATGCAATATTTCTTTGAGGTTTTGATTCGAACGGCTAAAGAAGTTCTCACAGCTGGAGATAGCATCTCAAGATCTATTATTCATTTTGAAATTAATTTGAGTAATTTGGATCCATTGATTGGCAAAGTATACTTCGAAGGTTCTACTTATGGAAACCTAGATCTTGATTGTATGGGCGAACAGGATTGGTGGACTATCATCACATTCCTTAAGTAACTCGAGATCTCCCTAATTAATTTTGTCTAACGGGTAGATTGGAAGAACTCTTTTGGAAGGTACCAACGGATAAGAAGGCATGGAGGAGTATATAAGGAAGACGCTCTAGTTATTCGAGTGTGTGTGCGATAGACAAACTCCAAAGTCTGAAACTCCTTGTTCTTTGCTAATTCAATTGTTGAGCATAAATTTGTACTCAAAAGAGAGTCTAGATATTTGTGAGGCCTTGTGGAAGTGTAGCAGAGTCTCTACACTGTGAAATCAAGGACATGATACTGTAACGACTCTTTTGATTCATAGTAAAATCCAGCCGGTGGGCTATCAATACGGGAGAGTGGACGTAGGCTTGGTCTAAGCCGAACCACTATAAACCTTGTGTTCTTATTCTCTTCTCTAAATTCTTTTATTTTGTTCGTAACTCTATTTAATTATTAGAGTCTGATTTCCTTTGCAAAGTCTATTGTCAACCAGACTCAAGTTAAAAGTAAAGTTTTACACTATATTTTGCAAAATTTGTTTTCGCATCTATTTACCCCATCTAGGTGCTCGTACTAGCACTTTCAATTGGTATTAGAGCCTATGTACGCATTTAAATTGAAGTATTTTTACTTCAGAGTTAAAAATCTATAGCTAGTATGTTGGCTCCAGGTTTGGTTGAAAGGCAAAGCAACATTAGACCGCCTTATTTTGATAGAAAGGAATACAGTATATGGAAAAACAAGATGAAAGCATTCCTAATATCAAAAGATCCTTTGGAATGGGATGTGGTAGACAAAGGAATCATTCTTAAAGTTATAACAGTCTCAAAAAGAGGAAAAGAAGTTGTAGAGGCTAGCGAGATGACTCAAGAAGAGATAACCAAGAGACAAACTCTTGATGCAAAAGTAATTTACTCTTTATATTGTGCATTATTTCCTACTGAATATAATAGAATATCTTCTTGTGAAATAGCTAAAGAAGTCTGAGATAGGTTGCACATTACCTATGAAGGAACTTATCGAGTGAAAGAAACCAGAATCAATATTCTGCTCAGTTAATATGAAGCCTTCAAGATAAAGCCAGGAGAATCTATCATTGACATTTTTAGTCGTTTTACAGAAATCGTGAATGGTTTTGAGTATCAAGGTCAACCAATCTTAGGACCATGAAGGTTAACAAACTGTTGCGTGGACTTTCTAAAGATTGGAATCACATAAAAACCTCAATAAGGGAGACACAAAATATCATGCCACTCTCCGTTGATGAATTGGTTAGCACTCTTCAGTCCTATGAAGTGGAGCAAATCAATAAAGAAGAATATCCCAAAGGTAAAAAATCTATTGCTTTAAAATCTAATGATGACTCTGATGTTACAGATTCTAAAGACGATATGGACGACGAAGAGTTTGCTCTCATGATAAGAAGGTTCAAAAACTGAACAAAAAGGAAAGAAGATTCAATTGGAAAAAACAAAGCTCTTAAAAGTTTCAAAATAAATTAGCTGAGGACGATGAATCTAATAAATATGTGATTTGTTTTCAATGTAAGAAAAAAAAAACACATCAGACTCAACTGTCCCTTGCTCAAGAAAAAGAAAGGAAAAGCTGAGAAATACAGAAAGACACTCAAAGCAGAAACTTGGAGTAATACCAAATGCGAAGAGAGTGATGAGGATTATGCTAATATTTGTTTAATGGCAAAATCAAAATCAGATTCAGACTCTGAGACAGATACAGACTCAAACTCAGACAGTGAAATCAAGGTAAGTAATTTAAAAATTCCTACTAAAATCTTGAAATATATTAATGAACGTTGTATTAGTCTCAAAACTTCTCTTAAGAGGAATTTCAAGCTAAAAAGGGAAAATTCTACACTAAAGCAACAGGAGATTGTTTGGAAAGAAAAGTTTGAAAATTTAGATAAAAGTTTTATAACTTTGAAAGAAAATGCAAACTCTCTTTCAAAAGAAAATACACTTTTGAAAAATGATATTTCAAGTATTTCAAAAGGTTTTCTATAGGATCTGAGAATTGGAAAAGATTCTTTTAGTACAAAGACCTTACTTTAACAAATCAGGCTTGGGAATGACTTCTAAACCATTCCTCTAATTGATTTTCCAAAAGTAAAGGAAAAAATCAAACAAAGACCTACAAAAGACTTTTATAGAAATCACTTTCAAAAAGTCTTTGTAAAACCTGTTGGAAATAGTGTTTTCAAATGTTTTAAGTGCAACAGCTCAAAACACTTTGAGAAAGAATGTCCTATGGTTTGGAGACATGTTAAGAAGGATTGGGCAAAGACTGTATATTGCACTAACTCCATTGGACCCAAGAAAGTGTGGGTACCAAAGAAAACTTGAATTTCTTTTTTAAATGCATATTACTATAAAAAAAAAAAAAAAGTCAAATGATACTTGGATAGTGGATGCTCAAGACATATGACAGGAGATTTAATTTGTTTCATAAAACTTATGCAAGTTAATGGTGGGAAAGTCTCTTTTGATGGAAACAGCAAAGGAAAAATTATTGGATGTTGAATAGTAAAAATTGGAAGTCTCACAATCAACGTCTCCTTAGTAGAAGGACTCAATTACAACTTGTTGAGTATTAGTCAACTGTGCGACACAGGTTTCAAAATCAATTTTCAAGAATGAATATGTTCGGGAACCAGTAAAGACTTCTCTCTGACTTTCACGGGGCGAAGACATGGGAACATCTATCTTTTAGATATCAAACCAGAAAAATATCAATGTCTAATTTCAATTCAAGAGGAAGCTAATCTCTGGCATCGAAAACTTGGTCATATCAACATGAAGCAAATTGTCAAGATCTCTTCAAAGAAGCTTGTTCGTGACCTACCCAATCTAACATACCAAAAATCTAAATTATGCACACCATGTGTGTTGGGAAAACGGGTTAGAAGTTCTTTCAAACCAATAAACCAAGTTTTCCACTAATCATGTACTGCAGCTCCTATATATAGATCTCTTCGGACCAACTAGAACTTAAAGCATTAGTGGAAAGAGATATTACCTAGTAATAGTGGATGATTATTCACGATTTACTTAGGTATACTTTCTGACAAGTAAGTCTAAAACATTTTCTTACTTTTTAAAGTTTGCTAAGAAAGTACAGAATGAGAAATGGTATGTTATTTCAAGCATACGGACAGACCATGGAGGTAAGTTTGAAAATCAAGACTTTGCTAAATTCTGTGATAAACCTGGTTTTCAGCATATGTTCTTCTCTCCATACACTCCCTAACATAATAGAGTTGTGGAAAGGAAGAATAGATTGTTGTAAGAAATGGCTAGAACACTTTTAATTAAAGCAATATTTCTTCTCGTTTTTGAGTCGAAGTAGTTTCTACAGCATATTATATCATTAATAGAGTTTTCTTAAGGCTTATTTTGGAGAAAACTCTCTATGAGTTGTTCAAAGGAAAGAAACCAATTGTTTCCTATTTTCATGTGTTTGGCTACAAATGTTTTGTATTGAAAAATGTAAATGATCGAATTGGTAAGTTTGAAGAAAAATCAGAAAAAGGAATCTTTCTTGGATATTCAACCTCCAACAAAGCTTACAGACTCAATTTGTGGAAGAATGAATGAATGTCAAATTTCAAGACCTTATACAAAATCAATTGATCCAAACTCAACCTAAAGAATCTGAACCTGCTCTAGACTCTACAAAGTCTAATTCCCCAGAAGCAGCTTAGACTACAAAAGGTTAACAACAAACGAATGTTGAAGAATCCTCTGAAGAAAATATTCAACAGTCTGTTAGACCAACCAGCAACCGGAAGCATAAGTCCAGTCATCCCAAAGAACTTATTATTGGTGACATTGATGAAGAGATTCATACAAGATCCAAAAGGCATAAAGAGTCTAGCGATGTGACTCTTATTTTTTAAATAGAACCCAAAAGCATAGAAGAAGCTTTAATTGATGAAAGCTGGATTGAAGCTATGCAAGAAGAACTCAGGCAGTTCAGTGCTAACGATGTTTGGGAATTAACTCCTAAATCAAAAGGTAAATCTATTATTGAAGCTAAATGGGTTTTCAGGAATAAGATAGACGAGAAAGGAAAAGTTATAAGGAACATAGCAAGACTCGTGGCCAAAGGATATACACAAAAAAGACGGGATAGATTATGATGAGACTTACGCACCAATAGCAAGGTTAAAAGCAATTAGATTATTACTTGCTTTTGCTTGTTATAAGAATTTCAGATTATTCTAAATGGACGTCAAAAGTGCATTCCTAAATGGATTTATCCAAGAGGAAGTCTATGTGGAACAACCTCTTAGTTTTGAAGACCCAAGGAAACCTGACTCTGTATTCAGATTGAAAATGGCGTTATATGGTTTAAAGCAAGCATCTCAAGCTTGGTATGACGGGTTAAGTTTTTAATCCAAAATGACTTTGTTAAAGGTAAAGTAGACACTACTCTATTTATTAAAAAAGAAAGTAAAAACTTTTTACTTGCTTAAATCTATGTTGATGATATTATTTTTGGATCACCTAACGAAAATCTGTGCAAAAAATTCTCTAAGTCTATGCAAGATAAATTCAAGATGAGCATGATGGGTGAACTATCCTTCTTTCTCGAACTACAAGTGAAACAATTGAAGGATCGAATTTTCATTCACCAAGAAAGATATGCTAAAGAACTTGTTAAAAAGTTCGGTTTGCAGAACTGCAAAAAGATTGATATACCAATGTCAAGTTCTTCGAAGCTGGATAAAGATGAAGGAGGAAAAAAAATTGACCAAAAGTTGTACAGGAGTATCATTGGTTCACTTCTTTATTTTATTATTTCTAAACCTGACATTTTGTTTAGTGTTTGCATTTGTGCCAGATTTCAATCAGATCCCAAAGAATCTCATTTAAGTGCTACGAAACGCATCATCAAATACGTTGCAACAATCTCTAAGTTAGGTCTATGGTATCCTAAAGAATGAGACTTTACTCTCTTTGGATACTCATGCGCAGATCTAGCAAGATGCAGAATTAATAGAAATAGTACCTCGGGCATTTGCCAATTGCTTGGTAACAGGACAGTATCTTGGTTTTCAAGGAAGCAAAGTACTGTGGCTCTTTCAACAGTAGAAGCAGAGTATGTGGCTCTTAGAAGTTGTTGTTCTCAAATCTTATGGATAAAACAACAATTAAGAGACTTTGGAATTAAAGATTCATGCACTGAAATTAAATGTGACAACACCAGCGCAATTAATCTCACCAAGAATCCAATTCTTCATTCAAGAGCAAAGTATATAGAGATTCAATATCATTTTATTAGAGATCATGTTCAAAATGGAAAAGTCTTGATTCAATTCATTGACTCAAAGAATCAGCTGGCGAACATATTTACAAAACCACTGAAGAAAAGTCTATTTGAGTCTACTCGATCCAGACTTAATATCTTAAAATCTAAAAGAGCTCAGACTCAGAGATAAAAGTCTAAATATGCTCAGACTCAGAAGATCAAGGATTACGACTGTAAGTCATTTCAGTTCTAGCAATTTATCTTTCGGATAAAATCTCGAAAAGGTACGATTGCCTATTAATCTACAATTAATTGATATTATCTTCCCAAATTTTTTGAAATCGTGGAAATTATTCTTTTTCGAAAAGGAAGTTTTTTTTTTTTTAATGACAGTTATCTATTTTCAAAAAGGCAGTTTTTTTTAAAAGGCATTTTTTATTTTTCCTTTTATGACGATCCGTATACCTCATTTCGATTACTTTATATACTGTTTTTCTTCTTCATTTTTTTTTATTCACAAACTCTAGAAGCACAAAACATCACATTCTTACTTTTTCTTTCTAGTTTAATCCTTAAAGTTTTCATCTTTCTAGCGAATCGAGTTCGGAAACTCTCTCAAAGACTGTGATAATGTCTTCCCAAAGAAAGTCTTTAAGGATTGCAAGCAGGGGACCGTAGCATATGCGTGAGGGTCCTACGCATTTTGACTTGACCGAGGAAGAAGAATCTCCAAGGCAACAGCAGAATCCATAGCATTCTCGACCACGCCATTCTCCTTAGGCTAGACCACAGAATGTTCAGCAACAACAAGCGGAGGAAGAAATTATTGAGGATATCGAACCTGTAAGGACTATTAAGCCTGCTTTTACTTTCAAACTCTACTCTGCCTTAAAGGATGGAGGTTCTCCAATGACATTTATTGATGATTTTTTGAAAGAAAATGGGTACAGAAATGAAACCCATTTTTTACAATCGATGGAACGTTTTGGAATTGCTCCTGCTAGCTCGGCAAAAGGGGCTTTTGCGAATTTCCCAAGTGATCCGCGTGTTGGAGGATTTAGTCAACCTAATGGAAAGGATGATGATGAAAAGATGTTCACTTATTTTAAGTCTAGAATGGGTGTTGCTGCGAACATTTGAGGAAGAAAAGCAAATAAGCGAGTTTACTCTAAGTTGTTGAAGCGAGAGGTGATGAACCCAAGGAGTGTGGATTTTGATTTTCTCGACTCTGTGAACGTGAAGTTACGAGAGAAATTTACTTTACTTCAACTCGAATGGTTTTGCTCTGAGACAACAGTAGCTCATCCAGAACTTACTGCGTATTTCTATTCCAATCTAAGCTTTTTGGATGCGAATAGATTTTCTTTCAATGTTAGAGACTAGGATTATGTGGTTGATATGGATACTCTGGCCGATGTGATTAAAGTAGAGAGAGGGATATTCCAATCAATTAGTGTGTCAATTGGTCGTGCAACTGTGGAGCTTGTTCGAGACGGAATGGCAAAAGGCAGAATTTCGTACTTGAGAATGAGTACCTCAAATGTCTTGCTTCACAAGATTGTGATTAATTGTCTTAGACCCAAATCTACATCCAAGACTGACGTCTCCAATTCAGAAGCGAAGCTAATGTATACTATCAATGCTGGTCAAAAGTTCTCTCTACCGCACACTATTATGTTTCACATGTATAGATCAATGGTAAAGGACAATGGCCAACTTCCTTATTCAACACTTGTTACTCAGCTATTCAGACATTTTAAAATTCAGCTTCCCAAAATTCTGTGTGTTTGAACCTATGATCAAATGGTGGTGGGACTAAAGATGGTTTCAAAGATGTGTCTGAAGGAGCTAAATAAGGCTTTAGAGAAATTTAAGGAGAAGACTCCTATCAAGACTCATCAAGACCCTGTGGCTGCAAAATGAAAAGGCAAAGAGCCCATGACAACTCCATCTAAGAAAAGGAGAGCACCCATCTTGTGGGATGAAGATGAAGAAGATGAGGAAGACATCACCATTTCCTCTCTTGCCTTAAAGAACTTACAGCGTCTTATTCTAGAGATAAAGGATAAAGAGAACCAAGACAGAGAGGAAACATAGCAGAGGAGTGAAGAGAGGGAAACGATGAAGAAGGAAGTAGAGGAAGGAAGAGCTGCAGAAGAAGAGCAAAGAGGAGAACAAGGTCATCGTGTCATTGAAGAAGAGACATAGCATGAAAAGTACTTCTCTCCACCTAAAGGTACTGAAACAGGGGGAGCTGCTGATAAAAGAGGTACTCCTTCACTTGCTTTTACTAGTGATGATGTCAGTCGTTCTCCTGCCTATCCAGAAGATGTATATGCCTCTCAATTTCCTGAAGAAGGCACTAAGGTTTCATCTCCAAGTGTGGGTGCTCATGTTGAAGTGCCATCATCTGCCAATACTCCACAAATTGATCATGCTAAAGGAAGCACTCAAACTGACAACTCAGTAGACTTTAGAAGACTGCTTGATGTTCTTATGGAGATGAGCGGTCAGATTTATGCTTTGAGATGCGAATTTCAGAATATGCAGAATGCTAATCAAGCCTCTTCAGTATCTTTGCTCAATCAAGTTCAAGCCCTTAATCTTCAAGTTCAAGCAACTGCCAAGGATGAGGAAGTAGCACAACTGAATGAGGATCTGAGAAAGCTGGAGGAGACTGTCAAGTCGATGGGAGATTCCCAGCTTGTTTGCGTTCCAAAACAATCCTAATTTTAATGCTGAAAAAATGGGGGAGAAGTTGGTGCAGATTTGACTTTATTTTTGTCTGGTTGACTGGTTTGGACTATGTTTTGATCGTTTAATGCTTGCAGTATCTTAAGCATTGTTGGTATTCATGGCAAAGATAGTTGTTTTTACAGGATTAACTCATTTCTTGTGGATGCAGATTTGATACTATCTTTATCATAATCCATTTATCTTTTATAAGATATCCTTGTTTGCTTGAGTATTGTCTTGCGGGTCAAAAGCATCTAAATCTGCAGAAAAGTTTTGTCACCATAAAAAAGGGGGAGATTGTTGGAGAAAACTTCTTTATTTGTTTTGAAGCTAACAAAACGTTTACATCAGTCTAATCTGAAGACTTGCAGATTCTTTCTTCAAAGTCTGTAGACCGCCAAACTCAAGATTTAAAGTCTGCCCTCATTGACAGTTTCTAGACCGACGAAGAAGACTTATCCAGATGCGAGTATTTCTTTGAGGTTTTTATTTGAACGACTAAAGAAGTTCTCACGGCTAAAGATAGCATCTCAAGATCTATTATTCATTTTGAAATTAATTCGAGTAATTTGGATCCGTTGATTGGCGAAGTATACTTGGAAGGTTTTACTTATGGAAACCAAATCCTAATTGTATGGGCGAACAGAATTGGTGGGCTATCATCACATTCCTTAAGTAACTCGAGATCTCCCTAATTAATTCTTTCCAATGGGTAGATTGAAAGAACTCATTTGGAAGGTGCCAACGGATATGAAGGCATGGAGGAGCATATAAGGAAGATGCTCTAGTTATTCGAGTATGTGTGCGATAGATAAATTCCAAAATTTGAAACTCCTTGTTCTTTGCTAATTCAATTGTTGAGGGTAAAGTTGTACTCAAAGGAGAGTCTAGATATTTGTGAGGCCTTGTGAGGCCTTGTGGAAGTATAGCAGAGTCTCTACACTATGGAATCAATGACGTGATACTGTAACGATTCTTTTGATTCATAGTGAAATCCAGCCGATAAACTGTCAGTACGGGAGAGTGGACGTAAGCTTGGTTTAAGCCGAACCACTATAAACATTGTGTTCTTATTCTCTTTTCTGAACTCTTTTATTTTGTTCATAACTCTATTTAATTGTTAGAGTCTAATTTCCTATGCAAAGTCTATTGTCAACTACACTCAGTTTAAAAGTAAAGTTTTACACTACATTTTGCAAAATTTGTTTTTGCACCTTTTCACCCCCTCTAGGTGCTCGTACTAGCACTTTCAACCACCTCCCGCCTCGGCAACGACACTTGTCTCATGGTTAGCCACATGTTGAAATACTCCCTGAACTGCACAATCAGCCCGTTCTTCAGCGTCCAAACATGGACCCAACATGCCTACGCCCCTTCCCACGCCTTGGCAATCACACAGTCGTCGCCGATAGCCGTTGTGCTATGTGGATGGAATGTAAACTTGGAGTAGTCTGATTGCCCAATAAGCACCCGCATCATGTGCTGGCAACGAGGCGGCCCGTGGAACCACCATTCGAGATCACTAGCCAGGAGCTTGGCCACCATGGCAGAGTCGCCAAGAGCCAATGCCGTATTCCGGCATGGTCGGTTCAATGTCATTGATTGCCATTTCATGGTATAAACGGAGGAATTCGATGCAATGGTCTATAAGCTTATAGATCAATGAGATTTTGCATGGAATATGGCTTGCTTTCTTGTAGTTGTCGCTCCTGAGATTGCACTATAGGCCTAGAGGTGAACCTATTTATAGCATGACATTGAGAGAGGAAGAGGAGATTGGGACCCACTTTGCTGATTATTCAGAGATCAGGCGATTGGTACTAGTGACGACGTGGAAGATCAGACGGCCAATACTTGCTCCTCAGATGGGGATGTCCTTTGTGCGCACTTGATGCCAAGCAAGAACTCATGGCTCCCACAAAAATACAATTCTAAAATTCATTGCTCTTCTGGGGATAGTCGATGGTGGACTGTACCGGAATCAGATGGATCCAAAAACCATAATAAGACATTTCTCCAGAAAAATGACCATTCTGTCCCTTTAGGGTTGATCTATCTTGTCACACCTTAGTTTCCTTCCTTGTGGACAGAAAATTCACTTTCGATAGGCAAATCTTGAATTCATAAAGTTAAATCATTAATTTCTCAAACTAGGATCGTACCATAATTCAAGTGGGTAACTCTAAAGTAAAATTGTCTATGCAATGCGGCATGGGAAGTTAAAATATTATGCTTTTTATGATGTGCATAATCCATGTAATCATATTTGGTGCATAATCTCGGGGCAATTCAAGGAAATATTATTAAGTGCACAAGCTGCATATATGTCCAGTTCACCCCATAAATTTATATCTCACAATCGTCAATTGTTCTAATATTATAAGCTGTTAAATAAATATAGGATTTGATATTTTAATAGTCCCTTTCTCGAGTAAGTTGGGCATTGACTTCAAATTAAGCGTGGAAATATATCACAAGGAAGTCAAATAAGGGCTTGGATATATTTGAAGTCAAAATCTCATATTATGATACTATGTAAAATTTTATGGGATCACATGGAATCCACCAAAATTAAAGGCTTATAATACATTAGATCGCGTGCATTCTCAGCATAAAGGAATTACTCAATAAGGTAGGTCACTTGCCAATTTTCTCGTTCTTTTCTTTCCGAAGTGGCCATGCGTAGACAGAAGAAATAGAATAGTTTCTATAGTCCTTTATTCCTCAGGTATCTACTCACCAGGTAAGGCTGTTGCTTAGCAAGAGGGATAGCGAAATCGGGTGTTCCTATTTTTGTCCGGAATGAACTTGATGATTTTGCAATGTGCCAAATTTGATGAGTGTGCAAAGAGAACATTCCACTCCACATCTTGTTGACAATTAAGTTTGTCCACTCTTAATTCAAAAGTTTCACTGAATGAAGAACGAATACAAAGATGGAGATGATCACGTGGGTATTCATGGAAAGTTGAAGTCAAGAAAAAGTTAGTGGATGGATTTCTTAGGTTTGTTTTTCTTCGGATTTTCATTGAAGAAATTGACAACAAATTGACCTTTATGATGAAAACATTCACGACCAACTTTAAGTGTTCGTTAACCTCCACCACAAGAAGATGAGCACTTGCTAGACAAGCAGCCTGGAGGGATTATCGAGATGTCGTCTATTAAGTCTTGGCTTTATTCGGAGAATTGTTTCCGAGCGGCAAGAAAAAAAGAGTTGCTTCACCTGTCCTTTTGGTCATTCGTCGTTAATATCCTGACTAGAAACTAAACTTAAATTAGGGATGCCACTGAGGAAAATATATTACAGTGTTAGATGATGGATAGAGAACAGCTATCCTAGAAGTCAACTACATGGCCCTTTTTCGGGCCTCGGACCGCTTGACAAGTTAATAAGGGATAGTCTCTTTTGTCCCATTTTATTTATTTAAGCTTATATCTGGTTTATTGTTACTCTAGCTTTATTCCAATTTTCATCCATGGTGCGTGATAGCTCGGATGTTGTTTTTCATGATTAAACCGATTCAATGTCATCGAAGTGTAATTTATAGGTGAACTATCTCCTTTGTAGGATTAAATCTCAAGTTATTGCCAAACAAAAAGCAATGAGATTTATGAAAGTAAGGCCCCGTTTGGTTCGGCTTTGAGGGAATGTCTTTGAAAAAATACAAATACCTTTGAGTGAATGGGGTTTTTCGAAATGCAAATAGCGTTTAGTGAATTGTAATTCTAAAGTGTATTGAGAAATGACTTTTGGCAAAATATTGTTCGGTAAAAATTGCATTTATAAAGGACTTTTGTTAAATTAAAAAAAAAATTGTATATTTTCTTTTTTTGAAGTTTGGCCATTGACCAGCCAAATATGGCTGCCGGACCATTGGATCTGGTGGCTGGACTGCCGAATCTCACCGTCGGATAGCTAGATTTGGCCCCTGGTTGCCGTCGCCTGAGGTCACCCACCTTAGGCGCATGACCCCACATGTCGGCCACCTAGGGTTGCCCGACTCAGGCGGTAGTCACCTAGGGTCGCCCGACCTAGGCAACTATCGCACGACCTCAGGCGACCGGTCACCTAGGTCGAGCAACCCTAGGCAATGGCCGCCTAAGGTCGGGCGATCCCAGGCGACAGCTGAACCCAGGTGGGTGATGCCTGGGCAATTCGGCTATCGCTTCCCCCAAGCGTCGCTCGCCTGGGTTCAACCGTCGCCTGGGGTCATGCGACCACAGGCAGTCGCCTAGGTCACGCAATTCATGCCATCAGTTGCCTGGGTTGCGCGATCCAGGCGTCGCCTAAGGTTTGGTGACGGTCGCTGGGGTTGGGCAACTCTCAAGCGGCAGTTACCGGCGCACGCAACCCCTTGTCCAATAGTCATTGGCCTCCAATCTACTTTTCCGTGTGGTAGTCATTGGAGAAGATGAACAGTAACCGATGTTATTTGCATTCTGAAAATGCACTTTCCCAAAGTACCTCAGGACTTGCTTTGGACTAAAAGGTTTTTAGAGTCTCTTGGAGATGCAATTGTATTTTCCCAAAGTTGAACAAAAACATGAACCAAATGCGTTTGCATTTGGCCAAGGGACTGTAGAGTCTCAAAGCCCATTTCAAATGTCGAACCAAACGAGACCTAAGTATTCTCCCATTTATAGGTACTGCACGATTCATTCTAAGTCCTATTGGGTTATTTATCTATTTATTTATTTATAATAAACGCAATAGTTTGAATCAACTCAAGTTCTTTACTTAGTCAATGATCAGAAAAATAGAAGAAATCGAAATCTCATGTCGTAAATGAAATGAGTGGTTGAATAAGCAGCATAACATACTGTGAGATCTGGTGATATGCTGCTCAATCGCTTGTTGTTGTCACTCTTTAGTTTTTTGTTGAGGTTTTTATTTTGTGAGGAGGTATTTAAATTGGATTAGTGATTGATTTCTAGGTTTCATCAAGCTTGGCCTTTCCAACTTGCTTCTGAAGAGTTAAGCAAGGACCTACTGGGTACAAAGTGAGGCATACGAAGAAAAGAGCTAGACAACTTAACTAGACATAAATATCTTAAGATATCTACATAAATAGCATGAGCAATCTTTATTAATTATGAATTGCTATTGCGGTTTCATAATAAGATGACATCTAGGAACTCATGGTAAAAAAATGTGCATAAGACATACATTCAAAACTCCTACACATGATTATCTACACCTAGAATTGTCGACCCATTATACGTGATCCGTTGGATCATGGATTCCATGTAGGTCCTAGAACTTGTGTGTTTTGGGTTCACCCAATGCTTGAACTCTAAACGGGGAGCCAAATGAAATATGGCTGAAGGAGAATATCGTCATTTGTGGAAAAGTCGGGGCGGGGGCGGCAGCGGCGGCGGCTTGTTTGATGCCAGCCTGGCAGTATTTTTGACTGCTTTGACTCTTTTTTATTAGTTTATTTTTTCTGTATAGCAACGTCGGACGGCTGTCCAAAGGTCGCTTTCAGCGTGCGCGTAACATTTGAATTCCTATAGTACCCCACCAGTTCCAGGCAGATTAGGATTTATTAGAAGAGTCGCAGCTACCATTGACATGACATTGAACTTTGAAAAGGTTGGCACGTGATTTATGATCCCTTCCATTAGTAATATATATATTACCTCTCTCTCTCTCTCTCTCTCTCTCTCTCTGTATAATATGGGAATCCATAATATTTTTCCAATTTAAAGGCATTCTTTTAATAGCGATGTCAAACAATTTTATTCAAAATTCAGGTTAATTGAACTCACTGAGATGGAATATTCTCATTTAATTACCGACTTACTTAATTTTGGGACGAGTGTTATTTTCTCAATTCAATGCAAGATCTCCTTTTCAACTGCAATTATGCCGCCACGTAAGTATGCTGATATTTGCCAACTCATGCTAGTCTCATGTTTAAAAAAAATCAATAAACACAATTGATACACACATGCACACACAAATATACAAAATAACAAATCTTTCTGTAAGCGTTATCTCTAAAGTAATACATAGAATTTTGGTTCGCAAGGGAATGATCATTCTCTTTGCAAGGAGTACTTTTTGAACACTCTTTACTCATTTTGCTTTCGGCCAGGATTTATGCTTTTGTAATTCAATACCATGAATTCTGTTCAACTTAAAAGAATATATTTTTAATGACTTTTGATATTGCAAATGAACAATTACTGAAAAATCAATCATCTTTTGTACCTATTTTCGTAAGGTATATTATTATAACATTGTTGCTTAGCTATAATAAGGAATTCTCAAATTATTAACAAATCCCTTTATTTTTACGTTAATATGCAATATGAATTAAGAATTCACATTCGTTTTATTCAAAAGAGGAAGATTAACATGCAATGGGGTACAAAATTAACGAATCATTTATAATAAAATGGGTTAATGCTATCAAAAACCCCAAAGTGGTAAACATGTGATGAATTCACCTCAAATAATCACAAAAAATTCTAAACTGATACATTTGTGACAAATTTATCCCAAATTTTTTTTTTTTTACCATAAATCCAAAATTGATAAATTTCGAACAAATATACATTTTGTTAAGTTGGATTAATACCACAAAAAAGCACAAAACTAATACAACTATAACAAATGGAGAGCAAAATGTTATACTAGTTAACTGGTACGTGTCATCCATATCAGCAATTTTGCAGTAATAAGAATTAATAAATGGTAAATTTATCATAAGTGTACTGGTTTGTGATAAATTTATAATAGGTGTATCATTTTAGTTTTTTTGTAGCAAAAATTAGTTTGGAGTAAGTTTATTACATGTATACCAATTTGAGATTTTTTTAATGACCATAATAATATATATATCTCAATATACACAAATCAAAGATCGACACCTGTGCAACTATTTTATATTATTAAGAAGATTGAACTGTTATATAGGAGTATCAATTCCCTATCCCTAGCCCTCCACCATTCACCATTGTCAAGAGTCGTTAGGGATGTCGCATCCCCACCTTCTTCCAGGCAACAACGACAGAAATCAGGAATCGAATCACAAGTGATTGTCCCGTCCTATCAAGTCTTAACAATTAATGCCTCGTTTATCGCCAAACTCCTTGGAGCATAGCTCCTTCTGTAGGCATCGATCCTTCCCTAGCTAGAAAACGTTTGGCAGCCTTCATTGGTTAGGCCGTTAATTCGAAGGGTTTGATTGGTCGTAAACGTGTTCTATCAACATGCAATTTTGCAGTTAGTGAGATTGTCGCGGAGTAAGATTAACTACGTGTCACAGACCGGAGGTTCTCAAGACGCAAAGAGCCGATGATGGTTGAGGTAACTCAGCATGTCTTCGAATTTTTAATAGTTTGAGTTTCTTTTTTTTTTTTTTTTTTTGGTACCCAAAAATGTTCTTACGGAATCATAGTAATGGCATGCTTATATTATAGAGAATTCTTATATTACATTAGGGTAGTTGGTAGATGAGAAGGTTATATTTGGCAAAAGTACATCCTGAATGCCAAAACTTGACATAAGATGACACTTAAATGCCACTTTTCTTACCCTACCGGAAATCTTATGTATAAATTTTTTTATTAATTTTGCTTGCTTACGTGGCTCACGGGAGAGCTGACTCAATAAAGAAATGCAAAAACGATGTCATTTTGGTGCTGATTTGAATTTTAATATTACAAATTAATTAAATTTAATTTAAAAGAGTTTAAGAGAGAGAGAGAGAGAGAGAGAGAGAGAGAGAGAGAGAAGAAGAATAAGAAGAAGAAGAAGAAGAAGAAGAAGAATAAGAAGATGAATAGTTGTAGGTGGCTGAGGGCTCAACTCTCACTGTAGCCTCCGGCCGTCGCTAGGAAGAGCTGGTGATCATGGGCAAAGGGTTGATTGGGGTTGCTAGGCCTTGGCTAGGGGCCAGTGACCTCGATCAACTGGAGGCGAGGGCCTACAAGCCCAAGCCCAAATATGGGGTGAGGGTTGCATCCCTCCCCTAGATCTGGCGAAGGTTGCTGGCCCTCGCCCGACCAGGCTAAGGGCCGCTCGCAAGCCCTCACCTCCGATTGGTTGGGGTCGCCAGCTCCTGGTTAGGGCTCGGAAACCCCAGCCGAACCCTTGTCCACTGTCGCTGGCCCTTCCTGGCGACGATGGAGAGGCTACGGAGGTGACGGCTGAGCCTTCAGTCGCCTACAACTATTCATCATCTTCATTTTTTTTTTTTAAATTTGGTACTAAATTTAATTTAATTAATTTTTATGTTAATTATTTACCCATGTCAATAGCAAAACAATATTGTTTTTGCACTTATTTAGCCACATCGGCATGCAAAACGATGTCATTTTGTACTTGTCTAACTAGAAAATCATAACGTTAGCATTTTGATCAGATTTTTTCACCGTTGCCATTTAACTAATCTATTTTGCTCTAATTTTGGTACTTAAATGTCACTTTTTTAACTTTTGGCACTTAACTATCCTCCATGTCAAGTTTTGGCACTTTAGGTGTCCGGCACTCAATTATATTTTCACTGTTACATCAAACAGAGATATGTGGTTATAATTTCAAGGCTCGTGTGTATTGAAGTACCCTCCCCTAGTTTGTAACGTCTAGCCTCCAACACTTGAAGAGCAACTGAGCATTTTGTTTCAAATACCGCTCTCTATCTTTCTTGGTTCTCTCTACAATTCGGATGACCCGACTGAGCGAGTGATTGAATGATTAGGGGAAGACTAAGCTTGGGAGACTCAAATAAAGGGTGAACAACTCAAAGGAGTTAAGTGCTAGACGGTCATGATCTCAAGTGCCGACTCGTGATAGTCACGCGTCTGTGCATTATAATATTTAATCACTATAGAATCAAATATGAATCATTTTTCCCGATCCTTTTTCCACATTTGCTGAATAGAACTCAAATTAAATCCTCCAACGACAGATAGACCTGCTAATCATAGTTCCCAAGCTATCCCCAATATGGACAACAGTCCAAGAATTTTGCGCTAGTTGGATGCACATATTTGGAAGTCGTGGAGGACCCCCAAAAACCCCACATTAAGATGCTTTTAAGAAGACAACTTTCTCTTGCCATATAAAAACCATGGAGGGGCTTACGCAAAGTCTGCTAGCTATTAATGCAAACCCATTAAAGAAAACGTTTTTGGATAAAGTTTGGTGATGACTACGAGCCAATACCCATTAATCGGTAGCGACGATGACAATAAGATATATTTTGCTGGTGGATGCATTTTACCCTGAGTGAGATCAACTTTTTATAATAATGCATTATGTTCGTTCAACTCCCAGCTCGAATACCAAATGCCTCCTCCGAAATTGAAGATATAGCTCTAAGTATATTTAGGGAGCCCTCCATTATATTGGAGTTTTAAAAAAAAAAAAAATCTTCAAGCGTAACCAAACTATCTTTTGCCATTAAATCCTTCACCTACTCTCTTTACACCACGAAGTGAGATGTGTGTGGACATGCTGCTTCGGACCCTTCTTCGAGTTTGAATCCTCTTTTATGTTTTCAGTTCGTATTTATTCAGTGCCAGGGGTGGGAACCCTCCTCATATCTTGAGAAGGGTTTACTCACCACAATCAAATAAGGATGGCACGAGTTCCTCTCACTATCATAATTAAATAAAATTATTTGCCTAAAAAAAGTTTTGTTCTAGGCTTCCTCAACCCCCGCTACCGGCGGCGGGCAGAAGAAAACGTATGCATAAAACAATTATGTCGACACAAGGTCTTAGATAATTGAGATATGCACAACAAGAATGTTTTTATGCACCACCGTCAAGTCCATTAACAGACACTACTAAAAAGAATAATAACAGGAGAACGGGCAAAGCAACTGGGAGGTAAACCTGTAATAACATGTATATTATACGTGTTTGAAATGGTCGTCCTGGTTTATGACACTATGAGTAGGGTAAACTTTTACATATATGCACATTGTAAATTGATTGATGTTGAAAATTGTCAAACACTACTTCCATATCAATTCTCTCTCTCTCTCTCTTGATAACACAGATCCGTCGAACCTTTACACAAGGCATTGTGCAATGACCTCTCAGATGAATATAAATTGGAGACATCGTGCTTTCAACACGAAATTTGCGGAGTTATGAATTGGCTAAGTAAGTTAAATACTTACAATTATCCAATGTGTGGGTTTCATCCTTAATTCATATTCACACATGTATCTTAACATACTAATAATTTAAAAACAAAGCACCTACATAATTGCCGCATATTCACAGTATCGCAAGACCAGTCACATCCTGTAACAAGCCAATAAAGCCAGCATTTAAGATATCAACAGTTGGATCCAACCAAGAGGCACTCGTGTGCTTGGGACATCTATTCTCCAGAAGATGTGAATCCACACGAACCAGATCGAACTATTGACACTGTACAATCATTTGCGAACCCGAATGAATGGGACTCCTCATTATTGTGTTTCGATCGACTTGTCTTGCGGCCCCACTTTCTGAATCGAACATGACAGCATCGATCCATTGCACATTGACCATGAGATGATAAACGACACCTAACCTTTTCAATGAGAGAGAGATCTCTCTTCTTGGTAGGAGGAAGATCGCTTTCATACTTATCATCATGATTCAATGCATTCATCGTTCTCAATTGTTGGCACTTGCTCATTTGTTATCATTCTTTCTACACATTATTTAGGATCAAAATGTTCTTGCAGAACCTGTACTTGGAGTTTTCTAATTGTACATCATTTCATAACTTGATCTCTTTATCTTGTCAGATAAAAGATCTTTCTACACATCATAATAAATCCGGAAAAAAAACTAAAAAAATTATAAACCTATTACATTTATATTAATTCAGTTCTAAAATTTTTAATTATGCAAATGCAATTTTATATATTTTCATATTTTGCCCATTGAAATTATTGGACCAATTTAGGCTAGAAATCACTAATGTAGATACCAGCAATATTATGTGGAAATTGCTAATGTAGATGTTGACGACCCAGCAAGGCTAACCCTTGCCTATGGCAGCCGAGGGAGACCCTTGCCCTGGCAAGGCCAAACCTCGCTGGCCACTGACAAAAAGAAAAGAGAAAGAAAAATAGGAAGAAAAAGAAAATTATTTAGATTATTAAAAAGTTTCCACGCTAGCATCATTCATGTCACGTAGGATAAATATCGCATCCACACTAGTAATTTCTAGCTTAATATGGTTAGATAGATATGATAAGTTTATGATTAAACTGGTATAATTAAATATTTATGACCGAATCGACACAAGTACAATAAGATTCAAACTTTTTATACTTTTCCTGAAATAAATGCAGATAATATCTCCATCATAGTTGATATGGTTAGTCATACTTTTAAGAATTTACTAAATTATCCAATTGAATAGTGATACATGTGAGTTGTTAAAAGAAACTTGTGTACCATGGAAGGCTAGCTGCAATGAAAAGTGGCAAACAGCGAGAACAAGAAACAGACAATGCACCGTCCTCAATGCCACTCCCGGCTTACCCAACTTTTCGGGCACAGTTGAAAAGCGTTCTTTGGCATAGACCAGGGGGCATTTGATCCACTGCCCATGATAGGCGTCCAAATAGAGTATATAATGAGGAGCTGTGGGGAATCTTGGTTTGATATTTGTCCATGGATTCTTCGATAGAATGCCGCTGGACAAAGGGATGAAACCAAGATTCAGCCGCGGCTCTCGATTATATACTGGCAGGTGTTTACTTAAAGAGAGATGAAACGCGGTTATGAAATCTGCAAAGCAGTTGACATGGAGGAGTAATACGAATGCTTTTTTTTTGGCCGGAACAATTATCACTTATGAGTAGAATAGCGGGACAGATAAATATTGCGTAAAAGTAAGGGACAGTTAACACGCCATCTAGGAGGAGCAATCGTTTAGAGATAGAAGCATGACTTTATAAAAGGGTGGGCACGAAATTTGCGGAGATAAAAGGACATGGAGGCAATTGACGGAAACTGTTCAGAGAATTTCACGAAACGATTATAAATATCCCGAGTCATCTATTAGGAAGCCTCCCACACAAATCAAACAAATTTATTATCTTTTCAGTACTTTTATCTTCTTGTGTTTCACTTTATTTTCTTAGTTGTAGCTAGATTCGCATCGTCATTAAATTCTAGCTTGTATCGTTACCCTGGGTGTCATGTTGTTGATTAAATTTCAGCATAGTTTCTTTTTGTTCTCAGGTTTTGTCATTGATTAAATTCTGGAATAGTTTATTCACATCTAGCTAGTTCATCAAATTTGTATCTTCTAGACCTTGTTGATGATTAAATTTCAGGATGATTGTGTTTGTACAATCATGTTCTAATTTAAGTTGTTAGTTCTATTATTTTGTGATATCTCATGTTCGGAGTTGACATAGAACCCTTATTTTCTTAAATAAATATGTATATGATTTTTTGTTGATGGAGAAATTCTGGCGCAAGATAGCCAAAAATATGACAAGCCATGGAACACATAGAGACCACAAAAACAAAGGCTGGTTTAGTCTCTTTCCTAACATAAACTCTTGGACTCAAAACATGGAGAGAAAGGGAGAGAGCAAGGGAAGGAGGGAGAGAGTAAGGTAGGTTCCTGTATCTTATTTGAGCCCATG
Organism: Eucalyptus caleyi; assembly: GCA_014182885.2. NCBI lineage: Eukaryota > Viridiplantae > Streptophyta > Magnoliopsida > Myrtales > Myrtaceae > Eucalyptus > Eucalyptus caleyi. The sequence goes on along the minus strand of CM024466.2, from coordinate 12,703,095 downwards.
ACTTGCCTTTAATAGTTTAGTGGGGACTCTCGATTTTAATATCAAACAAATTATTGAATAAGAAAACCAAGTTGTGATAAGATATGAGAGGGATTGAGCTACGCATAACTGCCACTTCACAAGAAGGATGATTTGTACTTTGCTTATTAATCCATTAAACTTGAGGCTCACCATGGGAGGATTGTGACAACGATTACATAAACACAAATTAAAACGACATGTGGCAAAAATGGATACCAACACGTATGCAGTATAGAGTACATATGCGTGCTTGCCTACACACACACACCATCACCATCGGGGGGATGAGCACAAAGGTTTGACTATTGGAAAGTCCATAAAATACTCTATAAGCCCCCATGACCAAGTCGACACCTTTAACTTATTATGTAGGTAGCTCTAAAACTGAGTAATTTGCACGCAGTTAATAAGATTCAAAAAAGTGATCTATTGAAAATCCAATAGCATCCCAACCATTGGGCCAATTCTGAGAAGTTTATATATCAAGATCTTGAACCTATAAATATGTACAAAATCTGGTACGTATTTGATCCTATGCGATGGAGATTAATCTACCCCTAAAATCCTAGATTTGACTTTTATATAAGTGATCTAGAAGCATGTCTTTGGATTGGCACCTTCTATATTATGAATTTACATTCCAAATTTAACTTTTTTAAGAGAAGGATACATTAATGCATTGAATCAATTTCAATGATTAACACTATGTTTGTGAGCAGGGATTAGAAGGGAAGAGAAATGGTTTAAAAAAAATAATCGTGTTTAGATGAAGAAAAAAAGACAGAGGAAAAGGACTCGAAAAGGATTCTACGGTCATACATTTTGAATCCCTCCGCAACTTTCTAAGTATGAAGGAATTTGAAGCAAATTGTGTATTACTAAAAAAAAAAATTATTCTTCTCTTTTACCATGTTAAATATATTTATAAATACAAAATATTACATATATATAATCTAAACAACACTAATACTCAATACCTTCAAATCCTTTCTTATCAACTGCTTATAATTATTTAAATTTGTTCCTTCCCTTTCAAATCACTATTTCCAAACTGGATGTAAAATGTTTTTTTTTTTTTTTTTCATTTTCACTATTTTTCGGTTCCCTTCTTCCTTCTCTGTGTGCGGCCGTCATTGGTGCTTGCTGCTTGTGGTTTGCGTCACCATTCTTGCCACCGCCATCTGCACCGCCCTCGCTTAGCGCCTCTCTCTCTCTCTCTCTCTCTCTCTCTCTCTCTCTCTCTCTCTCCCTCCTTCCCTCCCTCCCTCCCCCGCCAGCGCGATTTCGTCATTGGAACTAATGTGGTTTTTGATTTCAAAAGGCATTTTTTTATCATCATTCGGATACAGGGACTGATTCTTCAGATACAATGAGAGAGGATAAATGATTTTTATCCCCCCTGAAGAGAGACAGACATGTCTTCAATCAATGATGACAATTTACTCATGTTTTTGCATGTGCAGTTTCTTGCTCGTCGTGCTGCATAAAGACCTAAATTAGTTGTAGCCTGATCATGAAACTAGATCGAAACCCTAGTCAAACTCTTCTTTGTAAGATTTAGAAGGTTATCCATAAGATTGAAATGGTGGTCCTTCGAGTAATTTCTATCCATTTTGTTTACTTGTGAGCCCTGTGGGAAGCTTCCATCAGACAAAGATTCATAGTCCGACAAACGCATGATTTTATAATGAACATAAGTGACACTTCATTGACTAATTTTCTTTCCGCTTCCCTCCAACTTGACATGAGCGGTCCTGATTTTTTTCTCAAACATATCATACATATGTGCACCCACACACCAACCCCGAATTTTCATTCCAAGCCACCCGACTGCACGCGCAACCCTTCTTCATATGGCAAGCAAAAGCCCCGGCAACGACCGGTCGAAGCGGTCCCTCACCTGACTCTGCCAAAGTGTTTGGTTTGCCCGCACCACCTCCCACCGCGGTAACGACACCTCTCTCACGGTGAGCCACGTGTTGAAGTACTCCCTGAGTTGCGTGATCAGCCCGTTCTTCAGCGTCCACACATGGACCCAATACGCCTGCGCCCCTTCCCACCCCTCGGCGATCACATAACCATCGCCTATAGCTGTTATACTTCGTGGATGGAATGGAAAAGCCGAGTAGTCCGACTTCCCGGTGAGGACGCGCATCATGTGCTGGCAACCTGGTGGTCCGTGGAACCACCATTCGAGATCGCTGGCTAGAAGCTTGGCCACCAAGTCAGAGTGGCCAAGAGCCAATTTGGCGTAAAGGGCCTCGACGGTTGCTTTGTTTTTGTTGGATTCAGGCATGGAAGGTTCAATGCCATTGGTTGCCATTTTTGGGTATAAATGGAGTGTAATGCAATGGAGAATGGGATATGGGATGAAAGAACGGTGGGATTTTGTGTGGAATGGGGCTTGCTTTCTTGCTTGGGGATGTTGGTCCTGGGATTGCAGTATAGGCCTTGTGGTGAACCTATTTATAGCATGACATCGAGAGAGGAAGAGGAGATCGGGTTCCACTTCGCTGAGTAGTCAGAGATGAACGGTGGTGGTGATAACGTGGAAGATCAGACGGCCAATACTTGCTCCTAAGATGGGGACGTCCTTTGTGCCACATCTTGATGCCAAGCAAGAACTCAGGGCTCTCACAAAAATACAACTCTAATTTCAATGCTCTTCTGGGGACAATCGATGGGGATTGTACCGGAACCAGATGGACTCAAAAACCATAATAAGACATATCTGGGCGTAATGACCATTCTGCCCCTTGTAGGGTTTCTCTATCCAGTCCCACCTTAATTTTTGTTCGTAGCTGGAAATTCACTTTTAACAAGAATCCCTAATTCATACGGCAACTCAGCTAATTTCACAATCTAAATAAGAAGTGAGCCGTAATTCAAGTGGGTACCTATTAGATAAAATTGTTTACACTTAGTGTGGTGTGAGAAGTGGAACTGTTGTGCTTTTCTGCAATACACACAATTCACCCAAACATGTTTGGTATCAAAGGAATATTATTGGGTGCATCACGCACACATGAGTTTCACACACTTTATAAGTTTTTGTAGATCACTGTTGACTGTTTTAATAATTCAAACATCTAACCTAAGACTAGGGATGGAAATATAAAACAAGGGAGTCAAATAAGTGGGACTAGAAATATTTGAAATTAACATCTCCTATTCATCGCCAATTATTCTAAAAAATTAAACTATTAAAGAAAAGTGTAATTTCATACTTTAAAACACCTAATTTCTTAATCACGTGAGATCTACTAACATCCAAAACTATGACGCACAGGATTCACTTGCATTCTGAGTATAAAGAATTATTCCACTCGAAAGGTTGGTCATTAGTAAATTTTCTTTACCTTTTCTTTCCTAAGTGGCCATTAATAGATGGAAGTAATATAATAGTTTTTATACACTTTTATTCCTCTACTCACAACATAAGGCTGTTTAGCAAGAGAGAAAGCGAAATGGGGTGCTTCTATTTTTGTCCGTAATGAACTTGATGATTTTGCATGCTTCCAAACTTGAGGAGAGTGCAAAGAGGACATTCCCCTCCATGTCTTGTTGACAATTAAGTTTGTTCACTATCCAAAAGTTTTACTGAATGTAGAGCTCAGACAATTATGGTGATGATCATGTGGGTATTCATGGAAAGTTAACATCAAGAAAAAAGTTAGTGGATGGATTTCTTAGATTTGTTGTTCTTTGGATTCTCATCGAAGAAATTGACAGCAAATTGTCCTTTATGATGATAACATTCATGACCAGTTTTAAGTGTTCGTTTACCTCCACCAGAAGAAGATGAGTACTGGCTAGACAGAAGGCCTGGAAGTTCTCCTATACAAAATTTTTTCTAGTAGGTCTTGCCTTTATTAGGAAAATTGTTTCTAAGCGGCAATAAAAAAGAGTTATTTGAGCTCTCCTTTGGTCATTAGTCATTGCAACATATTGGAAACTCAACTTAAATCGGGGATGCCACGTTGTAAATATGTATCAGTGTTAGAGGTGAATAGGAAATTATCTATTTTGGAAGTCATCTACATTGCCATTTTTTTACTTCAAACCAATTTGTTGGGAAAACATTCCTATGAAATTTTGGACAATTTCAAAACTGTCTTTGGTACTAATATCTATGATGATACATGCAAATGGTGTGTTAGTCTAGCAGATGACAATGTTCCTTGGATATCGATAAAGACAAGAAATAAAATTTTGACACTTAAGAGAACAAGTGCTAATATGAATCTACTCATGGTGACTTGGATATAGCATAGTCACGCTATCGTTTTGAAGGTCTTTAGATACTAATAAAGGTACAATGGTAATTATTCATGATATAATGTATCATTTCATTGATATCATTATTGAAGATTGTCAACAAATTCACTAATAATCTGCACGTGCTAGTGATGAGTATAAGATCATGCCAATGAAGAAAATATAGAGATGGGTTGGTGAGGAAAGTGAGCTTATATTAATATTAAGGCATCTATAGAAATATCATTAGCAATCTTGTTCTGGTGACAATGACTACTCTATTTTCAATGTTTGATAACATCAAGGAACCCATAAAGGAAAAAAACGTGAAAAAGACAATTCTTGTATATTTGAAACTTCTAGACATAATTGTCCGCACGCTAAGAACAGTCGACCCGATACATGTAATCAATTAGATCACACGAACTCCATGTGGGACCTAAATGATCGAATAAATCTGATCTCCTGGACTTAAAATGCTTCGGGTTCACCTAAGAATTATACCTAAACTCTAAAGCCAAAGGAAAAAAGAAAAAGAAAAATAGGCGAGGGATAATATTGTAATTTGCGGATGGCGGGTTTTATCTTGCCAGCCTGGCAGAATCTTTGACTACTTTGACTCCTTTTTTTATTAGTTTATTATTTCTGGATAGCAACGTCGGAAGGCTGTCCAAACCCAAGGTCCATTTCAGCGTGCGCGTAACACATGAATTTCCTAAAGTACCCCCTCGTTCGAGACAGAATAGGGATTAGGCGTTGTCACAGTTGCCATTGACATGACATATCAATTGTTGATTCAATAATTCAAACATCCCTGTCAGCATCCCATCCAATGTCAAAATTCTTTTCTTTTTTTGGACACTCTTATAAGAAACGCTAAAGAAAAACTACTCGACAAAAATTGCAAGAAGATTGAGATTTTGGTAACTTTTATATATATATATATGTGACATGTGACATTTTTCCCAATTCCAAGCTGTCATTTTATTTAAAATACATGTTGGTTGAACTCACTACAATGAAATTACACAATTATTGCATTTTGGAACGTGTGCTATCTTCTATACCATCGCCCTTGACCACGTATGTATATAGATATCTTTTATCTTGAGCTAATCTCAGGTTTATAAATTAATTAGATATGACTATATATATAATAACAAGTCCTTCCATAAGCATTACCTCTAAAAGTAGTATGTAGGCTTGTAATTTACGAAGGTACTTTCTTGCACTCTCTACTCATTTTCTTCCAACTAATGTTTGTGCTTGCCTCATTGAATGCCACGAGTTCTGCCCAACAAAAAGGAACATTAGTGCAAATTAGTGATTCTAACATATAAAATGTCCCTATATTTTATACCAATGATGATTAGGATTTTTGAACTACTGTCGAGTCACTTTATTTCATGTTAATATATAACATGCATTAAGAATTTACCTTCATTTTGTTCAAAACGAGGAAGATTCATATAAAACATGGTATGATTCATCGAATCATTCATTAAAAAAAAAAAAAAAAAAAAAAAAAAAAAACATGTTTCAGCTATACAAATGAATGGGATATAAATTGGAGACAATCATGATTTGAATCACTAAGAATGCTAAACGCTTCATCCCTCTCACCCGATGTATGGGATTCATCCTCAATACATAGTGCATCTTAACTTACCAAAAATTCAAATAGAAAGTACATGGCATATTATTGTTAAAACATATGATATATTGCAAGGCCACGAACGTCTCGGGACAAATCAATAAAGCAAGCATTTAAGAATACCAACAGTTGGATCCAGCCAGGAGGCGCTCGTGTGCTCAGGACATACATTCTCGAAGGACATGAATCCACACGAACGCCAGAGAATTATCGACTCTGTACAATCATCTGCGAGCACGAGTGCATGGGGCTCCTCATTATTGCGTTTCCATCGACTCTCGCGTCCCCACTTTCCGATTCAAACAAGAAAGCATCGATCCATTGAACATCGACCATGAGATCATAAATGTACCTAACCTTTTCTGTGAGAGAGAGGTCTGTCATCTTTGGTAGGAGGAAAATCGCTTTCATGCTTACCATCATGCTATAAATGCATTGGGGTCAGATGATCTTACAGTCCCTGTACTTGGAGTTTTCTTGTTCTTCTTCTTTTTTCCTTCATTTTGGAAATGATCCAACTGAAAATCTCAAGTTGTTCAATGGTTATGAACTCACGTATATATAAAATCACAATAAACCCCCAAAAATCTAATGGGGAAGAGTTATATTTCATGACCTGATCTCTTCATCTTGCCAGGTAAATGTCTCTATATTTATAATAATAAATCTGTATAAAATCTCTATCAAAGTCAATATTGTTCATCATATTTTAGAAAGTAACAAATTATCCAAATGAATAGTGATAAATATGACTTGTGTTAAAAGAAACTTGGGGTTCGTTTGATAACATTCATATTTCTCCAAATTTTTGTTCTTTTATCTTCCAAAAAAAAAAAAAAAAAAGAACAAAAATCTACTTGGTAATATTAACTAATTTTTCTATTCCTTGGAATAGAAAAGTAGCCAAGGAATAGATTTAGAACATAACCAAGAAGTAGAAAAAAAGTAATTTTAATTTTAGAAATAAGTCTTTTTTCATTTTATTTTTTTCTTCTCTTCTTCTTGCTTGTTGCCAGCTGCCCCGCCCCCTGCCATCACTCGCCCCCACGTGCCATTGGTCATTGGTTGCTGGACGCCAGACACCACCGATCGCCATTTGCTGGCCGCCGTCACCACCATTTGTTGGCCTCTAATGCCACCATAAGCTAGAGGAAGAGCAAGAAGAAGAAGAGAGGAAAAAAGGAAAAAAAATTATTAAAAAATTAAAAGAAAATTTACATTATAAAAAATTTGTGGGTTGTATCAAAGGTATTCCTATTCATTTTCTATTCCAAGAATAGAAATTTTATATAGTTACCAAATACATTATTTTACTCAAATTATTTCAAATAATAGAAATAGAAAAAGATTATTTTTGAAAAAAAAAAAATTGTTCTCGAGAGCATAAATGTTACCAAACAGACTCTTGGTATCTTATAGCACTAGCTGCAACTAAGCATAGCGTACATTGAGAAAGAGAAAAGGCGATGCACCGCCCTCAATGCTACTCGCGGGGCCAATTTTTCAGCCATCGTTGCAAACCGTCCTTCTGTATAAATCGGGTGCATTCGATCCACCTCCCTATGAAAGGCGTCCGATCAGATTATATGAGTGAGAGCTGCTGCTCAATCTTTGATTACCAACGTACAAGGTCCAAACTTGCTCGGTGGTCACACAAAGACAGTAGCTCTTTAGCTGTCAATGGTTTCTCTGGTAAAATGCCGCTAGACAGAAGTGGTTGATACAATGTTTCTTAGGAAAAGCTGCTCTTTAACGAACTATTATTCTTCATGGAGTTAAAAGGTAGGCGAGGCCACTTTCCACCAAGGAGGCGGGGGACAAGTGATAATATAGTTTGACCTCGAATTACTAAGCAAGCTTAAGGTGGTCCTGCATTTAATTTGGCCCAATTCGTTTGTTCTGGCCCGTGCTTGATTGATGCATCGGAATGGCCCTATGACATTTTATGTGATCAGGATTTTTAGTGTATGTTTCTCTAAAGTCTCGATATCTTTTCCATTTCCCTATCCGCCCTCATTTAAATCATCCAGAGAAAATATACAAGGACAACAAATGACCATGCAACTTTAAGAAAATCACCAAGCCTTGAGAAAACTCCTTGAATTCGAGTTTTTGGACGCAGAGGGAAGGTGAAAGGAGGATCACATGAACAGCTAACACACTTCGCTGTATTAGTTGGACTGGGTGAGAGAGAAAGATGCGATGGAGCCAAGTACGTTGGTTCCAAAAGATATTAAAAGCCACAATGCCATCTGGCAGTCGAGAACCCTACAGAACCGAGGCTCGATCTGTTGATCGAAAACAATTAAAAAGCGTAGCCCAAGAACATGACAAGCCATTGAATACACAGAGACCACAAAAGCTAAGGCTGGTTCGGTCTCTTTCTGTTCGGAAACTCTTGCATGTTAGGTGGTGCATGGAGATCGTCTGATGGTGAACCCGCAACAGCTTGCAGATCGATTCATGCTCATTCTTTTTTGCGTCAACGTGTTCACTTCCATCTCATAAGATGGTTCACTGAGATCTGCCTTATTGGGTGGTGCTGAGTCCTTGACAAGACTCAACCCACGAGATTTCGTCGGCTCTAAGCGTTTCCCCAAGACATGCTGTTTTCGCCAATTGACTCCCCATGATGACACGAGCTTCTCGAATAATTTCATCGTTCAGAAGGTTTTTGAAATTATGTATCTGACCTAGAATCTATTACGAAAAATGGTCCAGAAGTCTTTCCCCTTCATACTCTTTGTCCCCAGATTAGATGTTCTTTTTGTGCTCTAGGCAAGACACCAAAATTTGAACGAAAAATAATCCTCGTTGTTTGCAGGTCCTGACTATTAACAAATAGAAAGAGGGTTTTGATTATCAAGAACTCGATAACTGGTTTGGGTCTACTATTGGATGGGTATAGCTTACAAAGTGGCAGACTGAGACAACCATGGTATGCTCAAGAATACAAAACAGATGGATCATAACAGATGCTGAGAAAAATTCAATGCCAATGATGGATGCAAGCGTGAAATTTTACCCATAATGGCGACAGCAATATGGACAACACTTTAATCACACTATACATTCTATGTTTTAATGACAAGTAAATAGCCCGATGGGTTTGAGTTCAATTGAGCGTGATATTTCTTACTTATCTTTTCGATAATCCAATATTTTCCTCCCACTCCAAGTTTGAATCACAATATTGCGCCTCGCATTTACTTATTCATGAAATAATAGACTTCAAAGGTCCATTCGTCATTGTTGACGATTAATAGAAACTTTTCGGTTTCAACTGTAGTATGATCTCTTGCTTATGCATGACAGTTTGCCTGTTCATTTTGCTCCAATCTCAACTCAGTGTCCTCTATCCCAGGTTCCATCAGTCAAAGCACCAAAGATGCAACTACACATTCAAGGACTTAAACATAGAAATATCAGTTGATTGAGTAAGGCCACACTTGATGAAAGCTCCAGCTTTTCTACATAAGCCATAGGAAGAATAGTGCACAACTATGGCCAAAGAATAAAAAGGCAAAAGAAACATAGAGAAGAAAAAAAGAACCTGCCACAGAACGCATTGGGTTTTCTGTCCCATGTAGTATACAATGCGGGGCTAAGACCTTGGTTCTGTAACTTCTAGTTAGCTAAAAGATCATCAACTCACCATTACACCAACATATAGTATGCAAATTAGGCCACAACAGTATTGAAACCTGGTCACAGATACAACACTGTCAAGTTGCACGATATAACTAAAGACTTCACAGTCTGAAAGTGTTCATGTGAAGAAGAGGAAAAGGGGAAGCCATTGATTTTCTCCACATAAAAAGTAGAGAAACCAAACTTCGAATCTGCAGATTTCAGATATTTCGTTGTGTGATCAAGCTAGTACCTCTTACTCGATAGCTCTTGCACAATCCATATCCTAGAGTTACAACATGTATGTATCAAATTACATTCCCAACCCCAGAAAAAGAACAGGAAAACTATTTTATGAGGCCAAAAACAGCGGTTGCCCCTCCTTCAAAGAGAAATGAATGCGGAACCAATCCCCTTTGCATTCCAGAAGATATAAATTTAGAGGCACTCCGAGCAAATTAAAATATCTTCAGATTGAAAGAATTTGAAGAAAATTGAAAACCTCAGAAGGGAAACATACAGTTGAGCTCTTCACAATCCCAGATGAATAAAGAGTGTAGATCAGGCAGCCTTCCAAAAACAAGAAAATTCTCACTTCAGTAACTCAAACTTCCTTTTTGCTGTGAGCAGGTATATTCTGATGAGGCAGAAAAATGTATCACGATAATAAAGATTAGGCCATACCGATAGCTGATAAATAGTTTGACTAACTGTATAAATTGGGATCGTCTATGTTCTGTATGAGGGGAACGCCATCTTCCCTCCAAACTATTCTCCCTTGACATATTGCAGCACTGCCTCCACATATAAACGATGCTCCTATAAACAAACAGGATGTGACCGAAAGATTAGCTGAATGCATTCTCTGTTTTTTTATTTACCTCAAAATAAAAGTGGATTAACAATATTTATCTAGCACCTGCTAGTTCAATAAAATTGATTAGAACAGAATAATAAATAACACTACAATGAATTTTTTGCATAGAAATTCAGCAAAATCATTATAAAGGTATCATTACCTCTTTGAGAACCCTTGCAGCCAGTTCCTCTGCAGTGTCAGTAGCCAACACTGGGATGACTCTTTGAGCAAGAATGCGTCCCGTGTCATAATGCTCATCAACAAAGTGAATTGTAGGCCCTGAATATCTACCAAGAAAACACAAGAGAATAAATTGCAAAGGAATGATAAGGAACCAATAAAATCTGAAGGACAAGACAAACAGGGACATGTGGCGTCAAAGTTGGGAATGTACCTAGCCCCAGAAGCAATGACTGCTTTGTGCACCTTCATTCCAAAGTAACCCTTTCCTCCAAAAGCAGGAAGAAGTGATGGATGGATATTAAGAATTGATTTGGGATACGCCTGAATCAATTCCATAGGTATAAGTTTCAGGTACCCGGCAAGGAGAATGAAATCAACCTCATATCTCCTGATCAACATAAAATAATGAGTAGATGTTATTATAGCCGCTTAAGTTTAATCTACCTTGCTAAGCACTTAAAAGATCAACATGATAGCTATCCTGTGGAGCAAGTGACAGGATTTCTTCCATGTTAGCCAGGCTAAATTTAAGCAACTGAATACATGAAACGTTCTATGAGACTCCATGTCCAGAAGCAAATGTCAATTGAAGGAAAACAGAATGTCTGACTCTCTCTACTTCCATTGTTTTTCCCCTTTCTACTTTGACCGCCAAATAGAAAACTCTGCAATTTTATTGCTTTTTCCTCCTCTCTAATTTGAAGTATTAGACAATTGTAACCACTATGTGTAAACCCCACATGAAATAACACAGCACACGCAGGAGGTAAGTGGTCAACACAAAAGCAACTATGAGAATGACATCCATGCTCAGGTATGCCTACTGGTTTACTGAATGGATATTCTTGCCCTAAACTCTTGTTTTCTGTATGGAGAACTGTGGCTGTACCATATGTTGCATGAAAGGAGCACTCAGTGACGAAATTATACCCCATAGACCCTGCTACTTGTTCACACCAATGATCTCCCCGCACCAATCCTGCGGTAGGTAATGGTAAACATCCACCTACTCACAAAATCAACAGGTCCAGATCACCCTTCCTCACAAGCACCAAACACATCCATTAAATACATATGGACATTCTCCTGAGGTGATGTCTGAAGATGATAGACTGGCAAGTGTGTAGCTCAATATGCAGTTTGGAAATGCCAGTGACTTGTCAAACACACATTTCTTGTGTCAATTAACAATTTTGTAATGGCATGCTCACTTCTTTGCCTTTTAGTTTCTGTGCCATAGTTAAGCATGACAAAAACTGGACACGCATCAAAGTAAAGAAAATCATAAATCAATATATTTCATGCAAAATAATATGGACATATTTTAACTTACAATTTTCGAGTAATTGTCGAACCAAAATTGACAATTCTGCCAATTTCATCACACAAAATGTTCATGAAACTCACATTCCTATAAACTCTATCACTAACAAACTGACAAGGTGGCTAATATGCTTACAAACCAATGTAATATAGCTATACATAGGGAGAACAGTGAAAAAACTGAAAATCATGTTAGAGAAGCTTAACATCAGGATTATCATTGCACAGCACCCAAATCCTCCCCAAAGGAACATTTCTCCTACAGATTGTATCCCAGACTTCACAAGAGGACGAAATGCATTATGCATGTAATATATTTGCTTGAAAAGTTACTAGTCTGGACAATAAATATTTCAAATCTAGTACTTTGGTAAGACGCACCTCCTCTGTAGATAAATCTTGTTTAGTAAAAGATTAAGGATTAACAAATACCAAAGATTAAGATCTCGGTATAGTATAAGTATGGAAATGTTCCTTTAGGGAGGGTTTGGGCATTGTGGAACGATAGTACCGTTGTTGAGTTTCTCTATTATGATTCTCCATTTCTTCACTGCTCTCTCTCAACATATAGCTTTATTGCATTGGCTTGTGAGCAGATCAGTTGCCTTCTAAGTTCGTAAATAATACGCGTTAAATGGTTAATACGAAATTGATAGTTTCATGGACATTCAGAGCAAAGAAATTGGCAAGAACTATCAACTTTGGCATCCCTTACACAAAAATTGTAAGTTCCATTCTCTTTTTCAAGTTCCATATTGTTTTGCGTTAAATATTTTAGTTTATGATTTTCTTCACTACAATGTGTGTCCACTTTTCTTTCTTGCTTGTATATGGCACAAAAAGGAAAAGAGGTGAGCATGCCATGACAAAATTGTCAATCAACATGAGACCTATGTTTGATTGACAAGACACTAGCATTTCCAAACCATCTTTTGGAGCTAGACACTTGGCAGTCCACCATGTTTTAGACATCGGCACAGGAGGATGTCCATATGAATTTAATGGATGCATCCGGTGCTTCTAGAAAAGGACAAAATGTCCCATTGATGTTGTGAGTAGCTGAATGTTGACCAGCTCCACGGCAACATCAACGCAAGGAGATCATTTGTGCTTACATGTTGTAAGGACAGGAAGGTATAATTTCGTCAATGTAGATTCACAATTGAATAATGTTTTTTAACATTTGGCAGGAAGGCAAAAGGTTACTTCTCTACTTTTACTTAAGCTCAAAAAAACAGGCTAGTTTCTCAGTAAAAGCAAAAAAGCAAACTGCAATATCAATGGTAAATTCTTCATTAAAAACTCTAGACATGATTAAGCAATTGAGTGGATCATCCTTTCACATGAAACAAGCATAGCATGCAAAGATTAAACAATTAAATCAACAGGCTAATGCTATAACAGCTCACCTTAGAGCAGCCACCAGATCACTTGCAAATAGTCCATTTGGTTCTTCTTTAGTTCTAGGGAATAAAACAACAGGGATGTCATTGTCTCTAGCATAGACTGCACCTCCACAGCCTGTCATGCATGATATTCAGGAACATTCATTACTTAAGTACTGAAATCAATAGTGACTAAGGACCTTCTTCAGTAATTGAATATGTCCTTGCAGCACATGGGGCAAATAGGACTGCATGCAGCAAACAAATATGAGAAAATCCATGGCACTCTAATAAAGGAATGGCATTGAGAATCAGTTGAGGGGGGGAAATTAGAATACTGATTCAAAATGCTCCTGATATCAAGCTGTAGAGTGAGTGATATATAAACTACACTGAACGGCGAATGCCATCGAATTTCAATTAGCAACTCAGAGAATTGTTTTTCTTTCTAGAGAAAAAGAAAAATTAATTCAGTATAAATGGCATGTGAACTGAAGAAGTTGACAGAATAGGTGACAATTTTCAAGTACAAGACCCTTGTAAATAATCAACTTATAAAAAAAATATCATACGGGAAACATGTACAATTAGATAAGCATGATGAACCTAGGATTTTATTACTCAGTATGCAAAGGTTGAGCTTTCAAGACAATTCCACAAAATTGTGCTTTTGTATAAAACAGCACTGAAATACGAGAGCAGAAGGCAAATTTTGAAAGAAGAATGACATTATCAAACAAAAGAAGTTGAATCATAAAAAGCAGATGAGGTGACAGATGGGTTATAAAACAGATGATTATACATCCCAAAAGTCACTTACTTTGAAAACACGGAACATACATATTCCTCCAAAAACTCCTTGCTTTTATAATTAACAATAGGTATCGAAGTACAAAACATATATCTGATTGAGGATGATGAATGCTAAACTGTAAAAGCTGATGAGATATGGTGAAGCCATACCTCCTTTGTTAGTCACTAAAACAACGACTTCTCCATGAACCGATCCTGCAACACAAGCCTCATGGATGGACCGAAAGTTCGATCCCCCTCCAGACACGAAAACCGCCAACTTCTTCTTCTTCACTCCATGTTTCACATCCTCGCCCTCAGAACTCAAACTCGCCGCTATTTCCACGCGACCACCAGATTCTAACCTATCGTTCAGACAAGAACCTCGAAAAGGCAACCGGTTCCGGGTTCTCAGAGACAAGCAAATGCTAGTTCGAGCAAGAGGGCCAGAACAAAACGAAGGCGGCCGCAAGAACAACGATTCTGGGGTGTTTCGGATTACCGGAAGTTTCAAACTTGTGCGCAACCCAGGGACCTAAAGACTCCATCTTCGCCTACCCTGGCCCAGGGATTGAACTACCAAGAAACTAGAGTCGAGTCAAGAACTCAATTTTCCATTCCAGCACCATGCAAAGGTGAAGGTGGTTCAATGAACTAATTCAGCCCACGACAAATTCGACCTGCAAAGAGAGCCAGAAGCGATGATTGCGCACTCCAGAGTTGATCTCTGATTCTCGTGAAATGGAGATCAGCAGCGAAAGGACGGCCGGGAAAATGCGTGGGCGCGTGCCGTGGGAGTAGATTGCGGTGGCGGCGGTTGCCCTCCTGGGTCGCCGCCGCCGCCGCAGTTCAGCGCCGCCGTGGGGCCGGCGACGGCGGTCGGAGAGACGAGGGGAGAGAGGGGGAAGAGGCAGAGGGGGCGCGGACGGCGAAATGCGAAGTGAGAGAGAGAGAGAGGGGAGGGGTTTTGACTTTTGAGTTTTGACCATGACTAGTCACCGATAATTTCTCTAATTTTTTTTTTTTTTAGATTTAATTGCAAAGAATTACAATATGTACAAGTGTAAATGCTACATAACAATATTCAAAATAATTAATAAGTATCAAATATCTATGATGTAGCACACTATAAATATTATTCTTTATAGAAGTTTTCGATGAAGACATAAATTGTCTGTAATTTTGATTCAATGTATAGTGTGGCCAATTAATCTTTTAATTTATTTAATATGATCTATACACTTTAATTTAATATAAATTGTGATTCCTAAACTTTTAGTATGTTTAATATGATTTTTGGATTTTTTGACACATGTTTAATTTTATTCCAAAACTATATGAAAATATTCAAGTTCGGGTAATATTGAATTTTTTTAATATAATTTGGGAGTAAATTGAATATATACTAAAAATTCAAAAATCATTTTGAACAAGGAATTCATTAGTTACATTATAAAGCCAATCGGTTATGGATTCTCACTTGAGCTCGAAGTTAAAGAAGTTTATAAATATATTTTACTACATGCTAACTTTATAATGAACTTTTTGTGTTTCTATATTTGTGTGTGTGTGTGTGTGTATATATATATATATATATATTGTACAAATAGATTATATTTCTCAAATTAGAGATAGTCACAAATAAGATTATAAATAACGAAAAGATTAGGAGGGACAGAGGGGAATATAAAAGTAATAATCAAACGAAACTGAATAGACAAGGTAATGAGCTACAGTATTGAAAGGGAGAATTTTGAATTTCAAGTAAGGGAATTTTTATAACATTTATTCTCATTGAAGTATAGTGAAAAATGATAAATCTTACATCCCAAAGGAAAAAAAAAAAAACACACACACAAACAAAGCACATCAATTGCTCTTGCAAATTTGCATCGATATCGTATTGACCTGCCCCATTCCCCATTAACCAAGCACTTCAAAGGTAGTAATAATTACATAAGGTTTAAGACACACCAGTGAGTGATAACTTATGAATCACTCAACAAAATCTCTCACAATTATATAAGTAGCAAGAGTTCGCTAGTCAATCTTTAATTAAAACCCAATTTGAGAAGGTAAAAGGCTTTAGGTACTCCAAGAGCATGAATACTCTCATCTACTCAAGTTTCAAATCAATTCTTGAAAATGTTATCATTTCAAAAGGAAAATGGGAAATTCATAGTATTTAACATGTGATGATCTCCTTTGATGACAATTATACCATTCACTTGGAGTGCCTCAAAATTTTCTTAGTAGGGATCAAAATAAGTAATAGAGACTTTAACGATATAAAGAATGCGCTACGGCCAAGAAGATAGTGATTTGACTTCCTCCTAATTTCATGGTTTTGTTTATATCCAGGTTAAAATAACGCTACCTGGACAAAATTAAATGCGAAATTATGTGGCAGTCGCATAAGATCATAACGATCGTAAGGTACTTGCTCAAAGCAGTAGTTATGCTAGCTGAAAGGATGTAAATGATAATAATGAACAAATCCTCGTGTACCAGAGAAATACAATTGCAAGAGCTGATTTTCCAAACGAAACCGATACGGTTCAGCATGGCAAATCCACAGTAATTTAGGTTATTTGCCCTCAGAAGATTTTGTAATTGATACATGGAGACTTCGCTAACTTAAAAATCTATGCAAACCTCTCCGAACCCAAATCAAGGAGGGTACGGAAGAATTCATGAGGATACACGGGAGGCTTCTCAGCAAGTGCCTGAGATATAACACGAAGCATGCTTATCAGGGAAACAACGTAAGGGATGTATGACAATGCAGTATGAACACTAACAAAATTCGACTTCTAATAAGACCGCATCAGTACAACATAGTGAATGCATTAAATCACCGTTCTAGAGATCAATCATGATTTTCTCGCAAGTTGCTTTTCAGTACTTGCACCCATTTCTTTCTTGAGAGTTATCACAGGCAAACGATGCACCAGTTTAGAACAAGAAAATTCATCAGTTTGAAACCCTGTGCTTTACAACCTGTGAAGAATAAGAATAAACTGGGACTAAAACGCTCGTTTGGCTAATCTACTGCTCGTTGTCCTTCCTCACTAGACCGACTCATATATCATCTTTTTTTGTTATCGTGTTCTATTTCATGTATGTCTGCTCTCTCACTCATGCATATTGTTTATGAATCGAGAACTGTGAGAATTACCTGATGAATCAACACGGTGGAAGGAGTCATTCCGGGTACAGTATTGACCTCGATAATTAAAACCTGCAAATAAATGATACCACACACTTTACATAGAGAAAGCAAGAAGATAGTATAAATCATCACAAACAGTCGTCTATGACCTACTTTAATTGCCATTAGGTTCTACCAAAGTCAATCTCACGTGAAGAATAAGGATTATGAGATCAGAGACTGAATCAGGCTAGGTGATGTTCTCATCCATTTTACATGTCATCAAGCAAAAATCTTTCACAGGAAACAAAAAGATAGTCTCAAACTTCTCGATGTACCTTGACATGCTTAAATGCACGTTATACATATATTATGAGAATTCAAAAACAACCACCTCTTCTATCTAGTTTCATATATGGTGGTATTCCTTGGTATGCAATTAAGAAGATTTCACCTATCAGATTGAGAAACCCATTTAAGATTTGTTTTCCTAAGGGAGGGACTTCATTCTCGGTTCCCTCAAAGGATTATCACGCTGACTATAATCGGCAGTCGGACTTGGAGCTAACAATCATAAACACAGCAAATTAAGGAGAGAGCTATGTTTTCACTCCAACTTATATTTAGGTATCATGAACTGCTTGAATATAAATTACCTCTCCTGTATCAACATTGACAAATGCATCAATGCGTGAAAACCCTTCTAAATGTAGGGTGTTTGCGATCACTTCTATCCTCTGTTTACATCTCTCTAAGGCTTCATCACTGCATCAATCACAAATCAGTTGGATGAGTTCCAGACAGCTGACAGTATTGCATAGGAGAAGAAAGTTCGCAAAAATCCAATGTCTTAATGGAAGCAAATACAATTTCCATTTTAGAATAGAAAAAACCATGGAAAACATCAAGTACAGAAATGCTAGAAATTGTAAATTCATCAGTTTGCATTGCTGAAAATGCCATAACAATGTAAAATAAAAGCAATGAACAGACAGCAGCAAATTCAGTAACTGCAGGATTTTCACTCATATGGTCTCTGTGCAGAAAATTTAGTAAAATATAAGGACTTCCTTGGAAAAACTCAAGTTTAGTGAAATATGAGGATCATACATGAGACAGACACTTAAGTAGGTCATTGATCCATTGATGCCAAGTGATAAACATACAGATGCAGCCATCAAAAGGGAAATTGTCTCATGAAGGAAATAATTGTTCATAGTGAGTGATGCATTTTCAATCTGAATAGATGTTCTTAACAAACCTCATAATTGACACTGGTGGTGGGGTCAAATTTATGCCAGTTCCACCTGTCAAACAAGTTCAAGCTATGTTAGATCATCAAGATAAGATATATGGCATAACCTTCTAGCAAAGCTTGAACAGTTCCACCACACGAAGAAACTAAAATGCAATCATAAAAAAAGTTCAGGAAAAAGAGAAAAGATATTGTTTTCCTAGCTTGTTGTTTGACATTACTTTCTGAGTGGTAAAGAGCAAAAGCACCAATTTCAAAGCATTATACCACTGAAAAAAATCATTAGCAACACGTAAAACTTGAATTGATCAAAATTTCATTTCATGATCCATTGCTATCCTCACTGAATTACATCTTGTTATTAGAGACAGAATAATCAGGTAGTGATTTAGGCAAAGTTATGAGGCGTGAATGAAGCAATTATTGATAGCATGCACACCTTGAAACTTTTCTTCAAGTGACAGAATGTCGCCAGTTTCCTTTACAGTTATGCTAGGACTCAGCGAGTGCATGGATCCTCGTTTTCCTATTACTCCGACTGTAATTTCTACCCACCGACTGCGTCCTTCCCACATGAAGCGAGAAGCGTTTTCATTCTTGGATTTTGACGACATAATGATCTCATCAGTCTCAATAAATGGTTCGAAAATTACGAACTCTGGAGGAGGGTTCGGCATCTCAATCATCCCATGAGCCTAAAAAGTAATTGAAAGGAAAAGGTTAACTCAAGTATGGCTAATTGCAAAACACTTCCTTTGAGTTGATACTTATGAAGAGACAATGTAATTGCATGGTGGATAGACGAGTTAAGGAAATTTCAGCAGAACTGTTTGCTATGCAAAAGACAGTCACTAATGAGCTTATTGTGCTCTACATATATCACATAAGCGGCAAGAAGAGTTCATAATAGGAAAACATTACATAAAAAGGGTGCAAGCATTACATTTACTACTCAGCTATGAGAATTGAAGGCTTGTCAGCATATCCAAAAAAAGGACGGAACCCTACCAGCACAGGCAACTCTTTCACTAGATTATGTAGAAGAAGGTGATCAAAATCGTATGACTTCCCATTGTTTAAAGCACATAATTGTTGAAAATGGGCAAAAAACCTTGAGTGTTGGTGGTTGGTCACATATTGCATACAATGAATGATTTATAGTACACTATTTGAAGAAATTTGATTTGTCTTTGATTGGATTCAAGGATAACAGACAATTCTAGAACCAGTTATGGGACATTAAAAGACAATTAGATGCACATGCAATCTATAGTTCATATGTTTAATCCATCATTTGGGAGCACTAATAACATTCCTTTTTCATGGAATGTATACATCTTGAATTGTTGTTTCTTGTAAAGTTTCTTCTCATAGAATCAGGGGTAATAATTTCTTCCTCAATTCAATAAGCATATAAATTATTTTTCTTTTTAAAAGGCATTCCCAAGCATGACAACAGCCTTAGAATGAATGCTCGGTGAATGATCATGCAGAAGTTTGTTTGGCAGAAGATAATTCTGAAATGAGTGGTAAGTATGGCAAAAAGAGTGTACACCTTTGAAAAACTATTTGGAGGAATACGTAACAGGCCCTCTTCCAAGGCTTTTATGTATACTTTCAGGTCCTCTGGACAACTGAAATAAGAAAAGAAATGGAAAGGACAACAAGGTCAAACTTCATCTGTTTATGCAAAACAAAGAAAAGAAAAATCAAGAATGCCATTAGAGTGCACCGGCAAGTTTGAAGAGCGTCGAAAACCTACCGAAGTCTTGCAACCCCAGTAGAGCATCCATCCCTAGCTGGCTTTATGCATATACTTTCACACTGGAACTTTGAGATCACATCTTGCCATACATCAAGTATTGGTACATTCAGCAGATCCTTTTTACTCCACACTTCTTTCTTTATGGTAAGAACTCCCAAGTTTGCTAACTAATAAGCAATCATAGATTTCAGTCATTACAGATTTAATATTGAACCTTGAGACAAATGGGAAACTAATAGTTAAGAAAGCCCATTTGCATTTTCTTCTTAGTCTTCTTCAATTTTTCTTTTTTTGTTTTCCCAAGATGCTTAAGATCACAAGAAACATACATTGCTTAGAGAAAGAGATGTTGAAACTTTGTCCATACATGTCCTTGAAGCCATCACACCAGGGCCTGTGAAGCAAGAACAAACAAGTAAAAGAACTAATCAACTAAATAGCAGACATTTACAATCTTCTCAAATTATGTGTTATTTGCAGGAAACCTGTATAAGGAACTCCTTCATTCTCTAGCAAAGACTGTAATGTACCATCCTCCCCAATGCCTCCATGCACTGCAGATGATTTCAGGAACACAGAATGTGAGTTTTAGATTAGTATCACTAGCTGAAATTTTCACATTGAGATTTTAACATTCCAATACATTGATCTTTCTGCCCTCAACTGCTAAACAAATTGCCAAAGTTGGTGCTACATTGTGGAAGTACATCTATCGTATACAAAAAATGTAATGACTTTTGGAAAGAACCTGCGATGAAAACAGTGGCTTGAACTTCCTTGGCATGCAGGATCCACTGCTCCAGTGAATATTTGACTGGCAGTTCATCAGCTATATCGAATCCTGAAAACCACTTTTGTTTCCTCAGACCTTCCATGAGATCGCTCATAACCTGTTTCCGCAGGAGAGATGTCAATGCAGCCCGGGATGGTTCAATTGCCTCAACACACGCGGCAAGAACTTCTTCGGTTGTGTGTCTAAGCACCAAGGAGTAACTGCAGCAACAAAAGAAGAGTGAAATTATGAATCAACGAACATCCAAGGTAAAAAAGACAAATTGTACTGTGGATATTACAGTATATATATGTGGAGGTATTTCACTGTATTTTTTTCATGCAGTCAGTTATACAGGTCTCATGTCAAATCATGTGAAGGATGATCCATTCCATAAACACTGGAAATGTCCAGCAACAGTTCTAATCAAATTGATAAACAGTTATTTTTAAATATCTAATACCAAAATTGGCATAAGAAATCAAGATTTGCTAGGATTTTGCTAGCATTAAAGATTTGCTAAAGTGACATAGAAAACAAATTATTGGGTAAAGCTTGCATGTTAGTGTGCCACATGGCTTAACCTCACACAGCATTATATAAATACACTGCTTGAGGGAAAAATTAAACGAAAATAATGGCATAGTAGTAGAGAAACAAAAGGGTTGAGCCAAGAAGTGCAACAAATGATCATTGGCCCCTAGACTAGAACAAATGCAGTGAGAACCCTCAAGCCATTGTGTAATTTTACTTTAGAACTCCACGACTTGCCAAAACATGGAACCCTATCTCCAATCATAGTATCTATCAACAAGCTTGACTAATATTTACAAACAGACAAAGAGTTACACTTACGGTAGAGACCAAACTGCCCATGAGCTCAACTGAAAATCCTCCCCATTCACTACTGTGCCCAAGGAATGTTGGTTTGAAGGAGCAAGCAAACACGGGATCACTTCAAGCTGTTGCAACCGAAGTTCTACTTAGCACAACTAACATGGACTACAGTAGTAGGAAAAAAAAAAAAATCAATAACATGAAAATATTGCATGGTGCCTTTTTTTCTGTAACGAGGATCTACACCAAAACACTAAATTCTTCGGGAAAGACCGGTCAAAACATGAGTCTAAAGCAGGGATAAAAAGCAAAAGCACATAGAGTAGGGACATAGTTGCTAGCTCTTGTGTTCCCAGAATTTGGTCAATGAGATGACTCATGACTTGTTTAGGCCAACAAGCAACAGCCATAATCCATTCATGAGCACAGTAATTAAACTTATCCAAGTCAAGGCAGCAACTGATTTATCACAGAAAATTTTTTATTGCAGCCTCCTCTTCATTTAGTAGTTAGCAAGGGGAAGTACAGACAGCTTGAAGAAGGAAAATATCCAAAGGCTTTGTGAAAGAAAATCAGAAAAGAAGTACCTTATGGACTTAACAAGCTACTCAGTTATGATGCTATTAAACAGCTGATATCAGAATTAAAGGAAAACTAGGATGACAAAGGCTATTTTAGATATTAAACCAAAGTCCCAGGCATTTTTTGCTGCCATGGTTTTTCTTTTGTCCTTTCACAGAACAAAGTATTGCTCTCATTGCCATTTAGAAATAGCTATCCCAGGAGTAATGATCCAGACATTTAACATCTTCCATGAGAGGCTTCCCAACCAGAAAGCTCAACAGAGGGATTTATACATCCTATATGCTGAGTAGACATTCATAAAGCCATATCACTTCAGTGGTAAAAGAATTGGTATGCATTTACACCATTGCAAGAGATGGCTAAGATGTGGCCTTACATCATCAAATGCCTGCAGGTTGAGCCAAACGTTAGTGCCACTCATGAGGGACACTTGTCTCTCAGAAGTGTTTCCTCCAAATATAATAAATATCTTGCGACGCTTTTCAAGTTTTCTAGAAGTTCCAGCAAGTTTTGAGGAGTTGTTGACTCTGGGCAAATGGCCAGATAGATCTTTATGAGATGCAAGATCTGGAAACCTCAAACAAGCATGATTAATAATGCTCCGAAGGATGTTTGAGTGAGAAAATCCCACCTGGACATATTAAAAGGCCCATTAATGCAGAGCAGTAGTTTAAAGTCTAGAGATGCAATTCTTTTAACCATTTATAAGGTAGCATAAGAAGCTAGAAAAATATCCATAAACTTCATTCTCATGTACATGAGCTATTTGCTTACATGGTTCTTAAATTTTGACTTTGCCATGACACCTTAGAATTGGTAAGAGCACTGCAGTTCATCTGAAATCTTAATTTGGTAGACTATGGTGTGACTTGATATTTAAATTCTCTAAAACCACCCCTCACCTGCCTGTAGGCTTGGATTACATAAAACCTCTTGCACTGATACAACATATTATTTGTAGATTATTGCCAATTTATTCAGCTAAAGCTCTTAGATGGAATCATGGAATGTACAGAAGAATTTTTTAATGCTACAACATCCATGTGTCAAGAACTTCAAGTTTCACTGGAACTATTCTGCTGCGTAACATTCATGTAAAATTGCAGAAAATAACATAACATAAGATACCATAAAATCTGTGCCATTGACAAGCCAAGCTCTATTCACTAGGAGCCAGCAATACATAAATCAGAAGTACCTTCGAAGCTTGCTGAAATAGGAAGCTAGTCTGCTCCATCCCACTTATCTGGCTCATATTACAAACTTGTGTCAATTGTCAAGAGCAAATACAGACAATGCTAGGATTGGGAGAACAGAATTTGACTCTTCTTACCAGATTTATGTCAGTGAAAACTATTGTACCATAATCAGTCACGCCAAATACTTCCTTAGAAGATGATAAATTCTTAGAAGGCAAAAACCATCCATCAATTCTGGCAAAGTCACATAGCCCCAGCTGTTTAAACAACAGTGACGCTCCTTTACGTATGTCTTCTATTACATCTACTGGAAAACAAGGCGGAGTGTGGTATGCAACCTGTTGATGATTGAGTACACCTTCTACTGAGTAAAAGAACTAATGGGCATGTGGGACATCTCCAACTAAAGAACTTTGAAATTGCATATCATACCCCAAGATGTCCCAAAGCTGATACTCACAGATATGGCTTATATGCTATCGAATTAAGTATGAATAACCCTCATAAAAAATCATATGGAGATTCCTACCTGTTGAGTTGGAAGATACTTCCTACGGTAATTGAAAATTGCATCTTTCTCCCGCACATCAACATTGCCACGAAACTGGAGCTCCACCTGACCACATATGCTACAACATTGTAAAATCCTATCAAGGTTTTGACCTTTGAATTTCCATCAAAATCATTTTTAAAAGCCCACTTATATCCATATGTAACAACATTATATCAAGCAGAAAACCTGCAGGGTCAATAGAAAGTGCCTCCCCATGATACTGTCTTGTGTGCCAAAGGTTAGTCTAGTGGCAGATCGTGTCTATGGCCACTGATGCCAAGGATGTTGAGGAACAATTCCATCTATTATAGGTGTATTAAGGGGTGTACTTACAAAAGGTCATACAATGTAAATTATAAATAAATAAGGCGGCACAGTGAACCCCAAACATTCAATCCTGAATTTATTATTATATTAGATGTTTGCGGTGGTATAGTGCAAAGAGTAATGTATATTGCTATTGAAGTGTATTGAGTAGTGTTAGCCATTATTTGGCGCATAGGATTAAATAAGATAGCTATGACTTTATGTATTAAATGTGAGTTTATCCATATGCCCTATACAATATAGCTCCTAGGTAATTTTGCTGAAAGTCGATTGGGAAAAGTATGTAGTCCTTTCACCTTCCATTTTTCTCTCCCACTCTCTTTCAATCCTAAAATTTTATCAATTACAGACAAAGGGTGCAAAATAAACCCCAGCCATCCAGTATTACATTTTTCACTTGTTCTTCACTTTCATGGAGACTTAACTTATCCTACAAAGCATCAATCAACCTAAATAGCGCTACAGTTCTTTTCTGTTCTTGCTGCCCAATTACTTCACCAAATTAAAGACAGCCATCCTTCAAGAAGTAGATGAAAGGCTTTACAAGTTGAGGCAGTTCAGCCTAAAGTGAACTGACAGGATGAAAGGCATAATAATTTTAAATCTTGAAGTACCTCAGTTGGCAATAATGCAACAGGATGGCTATCAAACCCAGAGCCAACATCAAGTACAATGGCAGTGAATTCATTTCCTCCTTCAAGAAATATCTCAACTATGACCTTCTCATCAATTCCCTGAAGATAATTGAAAGAAAAGGATTATTGCATGTGTAACAAGAAACTGAAAGTGTATTGACAATTCCAAAGGCTGGCAATCACTTCCAATAATCCAGGCTACTGTACTGAGGGAAGAAAAGCATTCAAAGACCAGAATGTCAAGTGGATGGAATCAAAGTGCAATTCCCGCATGAAAAGGTAAATAAAAGAATCTTCTACATTGGTTTCTATGCTCTCATGCGTTTCTGCAGAAGATGTATTTCACCGAACAAAAAGAAAGCAGTCACATCAATACAATCGTATTTCCTGTGTCGGAGTGTAACCAAAAATAATCTTCATCCACTTAAATTAATCTTTCTAGGCTCCACTAGTGACTTTGAAAGTTCAGACCAAAATCCTGCAGAAGTTTTGGACCAAGCTCAAGTACCTCTGAAATAATTTCACTGGCTTTTTTGAGAGAATCAGCTGTGCCATAAGCAACTGTTACACCAATGCTTGATCCAGCTCTAGCTGGTTTTACCTAAAAGAGAATGAACAGGGAACTTTAGAACTTGAAACTTTCTTCCTCCCTATCAAGGCTTTTCAGGCAAACAAAGGTAGAATTCCTCACCACAACTTTCCCAGACATAGGATCCAGTTGGTTTCTCTCAAACCATTTTTCAAGTTCAGCTTCTTTAGCCTCGCATCCCTACATGCAAGAGAGTGCCCATGAGAATCATATGGAGATAAGTTAGCTATACAACAGCACTGAGTGACACAACTTAACCTATCTTGCAGTTTTTCTAATTTCCTTGAATCTTCTGAGAAAGTAAGTTTTAAACAAGAATCCGATTGCTTATGCAACTTGAGCAATGACAACAAGGAAACTAGGTTAAACATTTGTGAAAGCTTGTATACAATTAAAAAAAAATAAAAATTTAAGGCTTATGCAAAAAGAAGATGAGAAAGTCTTTGTTCATGAAATAACGTGCCACTGTGAAACTTGGATCATTAAAGGCAAGCCAAAACGCCATGCATACATTCTGAAGTAAAGCTAAGTCAAAAATCCCTCACTGGTCACTGGCCCAATCCACACATATGTGGGGCTATTATTGATCTCTACTTGCTGAACTTTGATGGCTTTCTACAGAATAATGCAGCTTGAATCTACTTTAATATTCTGAGCAGATGACTCTAAGCAAAAGGATCTAGAGTAGCTACTCCATATCTAATACATGGAAATGGAGTCAAGACCAACCCAAACGAATAAAATGAAGTGAAGAATTTAAAAGTTGTTGTGAGATGATTCATATGTAGAATAGATTGTGCAAGACAGATGCCATGCCACAATCAAATGTTCTGGGCCAAGGCACCAGTTTTATCTTTTCACTTATCATCAAACTAGAAATCACAACATGGTATAAAGATTAAATTATAGAAAAAGACCACATAATGACTCTGAAGATAATAAATCAAATTGTTTTCAACATAATCCTCAATGGAAAGATATGATGATATAATATAAAGGTAAAACTTTAAGCTAAACTTAAATTAGAAGAAAATACTTAAAAAAAGGAAATGATAATATAAATCAGAAACACTATAACTTACTAACTAAAATGACAATGTACATTTATGATAGAAAATTAAAGATACCAATTTAACCCCAACTGAGATGTAAATCTAGAAAGTGATTATAAAATATCCATTCTCCCTGAAGAAAGAATTTGCAGCTGAACAATAGAGCAAGGTCTTTTCTTTTCCAAAAACAAAAATCCAGCAATGCAGAGGCTATCACTGAAAAAAGAATGATTTACCTTATACTCTTGTTCCCGGTTAACGAGCAAATAGATCATAAAAAGCCCTAATCATATGTCTAGTGGCCTAGGAACAGTCAACTCAATTGTCAAATCATTTTTAAATAACACTACAAAGAACGAAGGACCAAAACAGCAGAAAATATTTTCATCCCGATACCACGGGCTAAGGAGGTTCTATCTCAAGGCATTATATGGATGATCAGGGAAATAAAATCAGCATAGGACAAGAAATACTCAAAAAAATGAGCAAGCATTTGCAGGCATACAAACACCTGGAAGAGTATTAATATGTACTACTGTGAAAACACTGAACTACATTACATGACTTACAGATGGACCTCAAAGAAATAAACTTATGAATAGGATAAGGAATGGCTATGAGGCATATCAGTCAGCTAAAGCTGATTTACAAAGAAAGAGATACTTGAATTGGAAGAAGCAATTACTTGGATAAAGGATTTTCATTTGTTATGACTTTCTCACAGAATACTCAGTATGAAATAGCATTTAATACTAAACGTAGAGGTGACTAATGTTTGGTAAACTGAAAAAACAGAATGACAATTGGGGATACTGTCTTTCACTATTGGGATTTGACAGCTAAGTAATAAAGTTCCTAAAAGACATACCTGCACAAGAAAACTGGGTACTGTCACAAAACCATGTTTGCTCAGCTCCAATGATGCTTGATACTGCCAGGAATTACAATGGACAATCTTTAGCGTAACAAGAGCTGAGGAGACATAGCCAATAGTGTCTGTCTCACATTGGCCGACTGTGAGATCTCTAACACAAATAGTGTCACGCAGAATCATAGAGATGCCAATTCTACTTGGCACTACTCTCCAGTGGGATCATTACTCCACAAGATCAATGTAATTTCTTCATGATACCCTTTATATCAAGGCATTTTACAATTGGCAGTACACAAACCAAAAGAAAAAGAAAGTAGCTTAGTTTCTATTTTGTGGAGCTAACACCTATGCATGTAAGCATTTAGCAACTCTATTCTTTCAGAATCTTCATACAATGCGTGCACCTCGGCATAAGGGGTTGTGATCTTTGAATGTATTAAATTATACAAGGTTTTCAATCAGAAGTTTCTGCTAAAATTCCCAATTTGATACTGTTAATATGGAAATCCAACTGGCTATCTTGTTTGGGCCTTTAGTACTGGAGTTTGAGACATGCATCTATAGTCAATTGGCTGTCAATGCCTAAGAGCTATCTCCAAAAAAGCATTAGAACATTGGCAGAGAATAAAGTTCGTAGGTTGACCTTGTCAAATGCTTGGCAACACTCACTTGATCCAGTTCCAACAAATGGAATATTGTATCTTTCCAGTAGTTCCTGAAGATTTCAACAGACACAGTTTTAGAGGTAAAAAAAAGTCTGATGACAAGGTGCAAACGTGGTGCACAGGTTGATTCATTCAGAAGCAAAATTTTTGTTGGGAAAAAGAGGTCTGACTGATTGTATCATTAATCAAAACCTATATTTAGATGATCAAAAGGCTTCATGGACCTTAAGTCCAACTCCACAAGAGAACGCACATGCTTATGCATGGTCAGAGCTAATGGTGATGCTCAATCTCATTGCTCAGGCTCAAGTTTGATCTCAGGTATTGTGTTAGATACATCAATATCAGTCCCTTTCATAAAGAAGAAGTACCACACCTGGATGCCACCATCTTCTCCAAACTGACCATGGATTACAGGGAATACTATGTCTACAGAAGCTGCTAAATGCGCTGCAAAGTCAGACAGAGAGCGGAAACCCTGGGCTAGGCTACATAGACAGTAAATGAGGTGTGTCAACATTTTTACTGAGGTGAGCAACCCCTAATGATTTGCCAGCTTACCTTTCGAGTTTAAAATCAAAATCTGCAGGAGTGTTTGAGTATACCTGTATAAGGTATGCATGAGGAAATCAGAACACAACTTTGGCTATGGAAATCAAAGCTTGAATATAATTTCAGGGAGAGAACAGTTTAAGCATGCAGGCTAACTAGTCTTATGAACCAAAATATGTACACGAAGCCAGAAGCAATTGCAAACAATGACCAGATGCTATATTTTTTATTAAAGGACAGCAACATAAATCAGACAAGGGGCAAACTTTAGTCGGAGGTGCATTTTCAGGGATGTAACACCTATGACCTTTGGTCAAATAAACATGTCAAATATTTCAGCTAAGTATTACTTTCTAGCATCTCTAATGGCAAGAGCCTTGCTTGAAATTCATATCCTAAGCATGCCCTTAAAAAAATGACTAATCCTTAACCCAGTAAAAGTACACAACATTTAACTGGTCATCCTTGTGACAATATGTGACTATTGAAGCAATTCTGGTTAAAGCTCATGGTCACACATCCTGGCCTCCTAGATGTCTGGCACCAGGTGAATGATGGCCCTGTGCTAGCCTTTCAATTCTCAAGTCTCAAATAACAACAACTGAAGTGTTTTCCCTACTTATTGTAATGAATCATCTTGATCTTTTCATCTGACGGCATCTGATTTGAAAACATACTCACACAATCTTATGCTTCTAAGTAGCAAATAGAGACAAAATACATTAGACAAAGGTTTAGCAAACCTAGTTTTTAACCTGATATCCATTAATTGCCACACACAAGTGTGAGCCCAATCCATTAGCTGATAAGAAAGGAGCTTGAGATTACAGATAAATGCATGTACAAACCTGAGCAGTTGATATAGCATATGCATTTAGGTCGCAGTCAATGTAATAGCAGCTAACATGCAAATCTTCCCCCTGCAAGAGAAAAAAAATCATCACTTCAATCACTGCTTTCACTCATAAATCAAGAAAGAATAGAAGTATCACAAGGAAGTCCATAATTAATAAATGCATGCCCTACATCACTTCCTAGTGATGCTCAGAGGATTGATTGGTACAAGAAGATCAGCATAAACTATTCCCTAACAACCAATTACGGTTATACTGGAGATGAAAATTCATTGACCTACATGATGTTGAACAACTTGGATGTTTCGAAACCCAACATTGTTGATAAGAAATTGTTTCATAGCAAGTAAATCCAAATGTTACTATCATTGGCAAGGAATTTTATTCTCTATACTGAATGCATAGCACTGAAAAGATTCTCCCAAGAGCCTATAAACTCCAGAAACTTCTTTCTTCTCTATTACAGTAGTTCGGGTATACTATTTCCTAGCAGGGAAGACATTGACTGCAGGTAACTGAAACACCATGTTTTTCCACAAGTTGACGGGTTAATGTAGATTTTATATAAATAAGTTTTTAGATAACAATGGCATTGTTTCAGTATCACTAGTCATTGCAAACAGTAAATGATGTAATATAAACAATTAAATGCCCACTTCTTTCAAATTTTAAATCCGACTGGGAGCAACTAAACTTAACTTAAAAATAAGTAAAATATCATCTTTTTTCCGCTTAATTGATGAACCATCAGCACCAATTGTGCAGTCTAATGTTATACCAAGATAGCCATGCATGAGTCAATAGAATCCCAATGATCACCTGAATGTGATCAATCACCGATCGGGCGGAATTCATCGAAATCCCTCGCTCCGCGGATGGACCTCCGCAAATCACTCCAACCCTCAAAACCCCATCTCTCTCCTTCTCCCTCACGACTCCATCATCCACCGCAACCGCTGCGGCCGCTTCGGAAGCGGCCCACGCGGTTCCAACTTCACGGGAACACCCCGCCCTTAAGCTCCAGCTCTTCGAACCCGGGTTCGATTTGAGCAAGCCCAGCGAGTGAGCCAACGGCTTCGAAGCAGCAACCAGCGTTCTCAGGTCAACAGCATCATGTCCCCTGTTCTCAACCAGAGAGAAGTTGGAGCTGAAACCGAAGGATGCCATTGCAGAGAGCGAGAGAGAGCGAGGGAGAGAGAAGATGATGAACAGGAAGAGCGAACTCAGGAGAGCAAGTTTCAGAGTGTTATAGTGAATCGAAGTGCCACCAGGCGAGCCATCAAGCCCACTCTGTATTTGTCTCTGTCTCTCTGTCTCTCCCCATTTTTGAAAATTAGTTTTAGACGGCAGAGCAACGCAACTGGAAGCGGCTGGGGGAAATTGACAGTTGTCGTTTTGGGACCGAACGACAAAAAATTAAATCAATCAAATGGATTGATGAATTGATTACTTTTGCAATTATTGGTAATGGAAGATGGGGGATGAAGCAGGGGAAACGACAATTGACCTGGGCTCTTCGATTGGTATACGGTTGGGTGGAATCTGCTTAGTGGAAAACAAGAGCTAAAGACAGAGAGAAACGACACTAATTGAAGGATATTTTTTTTTTTTTTGGTGAAATTTGAGAGAGGCTTTGGACCAACATTGTACTCCTTTTTTGTTTTGGGGATAGTTATGATGTTACGGTCAATACTTGCGTGGACTGGACCTACATTGGTTGATAAGTTACGATCGTTACAAGCATAGAATTTCACATGAAATTCATAAATTAATACAGTTGATTCATCATGAATTGACTTTATGTGAGAGTTTGTCTTTATTAGGTGCTTTAAGGGTATTTTTTTCAAAATGATTTTACTTCCCATGAAGTCACATTCTTGTGTAAGACAAGATAGCCCAATTTTTTAGCTAAGCCAGGACTCTGTTCTTTTCTTAACCTTTTCTTCTAAGTTCCAACAGAACTTTTTCAAATGGGCTCTTCCTAACACAATTTTTCCCTTATCTTTACTATATAGACAGGACCGCCATGGACGCCAGGTGGAAGCAAACGAAGCGCGTCGTTCCTAATGGAAATAAAAATGCCACTAACCCAAGCCGGCAGAGATAATGATTAACAAAATATCATCACGCCCGCCGTTAAGGCTTTGAGGCCATCCCTGCACAAAGCAGAGCACTCAGGGCAAAAGGGCCTGAATTGGTCCACTGCCTACGTGCCCTTTACGCCCTACAAACAATGTGGACTTCATAAACAAGGCGAACTTTAGTTTTCTAAAGGAAGAAGTGCTCATTTGGTCTTTCAAGTTCCAGCATTTTTCTATGCAGCCCTTGAGCTTAATAAACTTTTTCAAAGAAGGAAAGAATAGGAGGTAAAGGGTATGACGCGCATATAGGTCAAAGATAATCATTAATTTTTTTTATTTATATTATTAATGCTTTAAAGTAGTGATTGTTCTTGAATTTATCAATGTCACGGGTATTGATTGATGTATTTTGACTTCCTGTACTCTCTTAGAAAATTATATATATATGCACGTCCCAATTAGCATCATTTAGAATATGAGATTAGTATTTATTACAATAAAGTTCCAAGGAGATACGACTCACATATTTTATAGACTAAGTTTGTATTTATTGTTGTTGTAGAAGTATATTTAAACAATTTAAATGAAATAAACACATTATACCATTCGGAATGTGTAAGAGATAGGCTTTTCAAAGAAATAAAAGAAAAGGAAGAAAACCCAAACCCAAGTCCATATTCTTCCATAGTCAAGCCCTAATCCACTTTCTTTTCTCTTTTAGTAGCTAATGCAAATGAAGTATAGCAGGAGAAAAGAGAACACCAGTCAACGAAAAATTAACAAGAACAAGAAAGGAATAGGAGGGAAAGACAAAGGGGCTACTTGCATGTGCACCTAAAAGGCCACGAGGAGTCGGAATAATTTCATTTCATACCGTCTGGTAAGGATTCAGACCATGTGTTCATATAATTTGAAGAGATTTCAAAATTGAGCTATACATGCAGGTTAGTGTTGATTTTAATTTGCTACGTTCATTCTAAAACTTATTAGGCTGTAAAAAAAATATGTGGTAATGGAAGTTTAGGGTATTTTAAAGTCATGGGATTATATAAAGGTTGATTCGAAGTTATAGATTGGTCATAATAAACTTTTAAGTTGCTGGCCAATTATGAATTTCTAATTTTTGTGATGGTTTTTGCTCGTCTCCTGCCATCTTTTGAGTCAACAAAGCTTATACTCTATTAGTACTTCAAAAGAGATTTCTTTTGACAATTAACTTGCTTGAATCAACATTCAGTATATGGTATGACACAAAAAAATTTATAGATTGAGCACGGGTGGCCGTACGTCGCACAAGTGGCTATTCTAAGGTCATTTGTCAACCTATATTGAACGAGTCGACCCCAAAAATAGCATCACCTAGGAGAGTTACTCGTAAGTTTGACATTCGATTAGCGTTTTTTATAGGATTTTGAAACTCTTTAAGCAATGTAGCTTCTAGTTTTGGCTGTTAGTTGGCGATGAGTGGTGTTTATGTCTTTTATGAATTTATATACTCACGAAGAGCATATTTATTACATAAACTAGATGAGGTGTTTACTACTTTTTAGTTAGCTATGAATGGTTTCAAAAGCATTTCATAAAAAGTATTATGAAAGGTTATACATATTGATTTAAAAACCTAGTTAATGAAATGAAATCTAAAATGACTTTAGAAATGCCTTATGAAGTGCATTTTGTTTTAAATGTTACACATTTTGGTTTATGGGTGTGGAGGATGATATTAGTAGTTTGATGCTCATTATCGCTATATTTTAAAATTATTAAAGGGTTTGTGAGTATGTATATTATTCTTAAATAGTCCTTATGGGCCGAGTCACCAATAATATAAGTGGAGACTTAGTCCAAGGGGAATTTTGACCACCATTGTCACAAGACGTTAAATGTGACCTTATTTGGATGTTGAGTACTAGATTGATTGATGAAATTAACTATTTATGTTTATTTCAAGTACGAGATCGATTCAACGGATAGGATCATTAATATATGCTTTGATATATCAATTAATGAAATATTTCTTTTATATATATATATATATATTTATATATTTATATATTTATGTTAAAGAGATATAACTCTTTTTAAACTTATACGTATATCATATACTAGATTTGAGGTAAATGAATTCAACATTGTCTTGTACATATGTATATTGGATGTTTGATCTACTTAGAAGAGATATATACTACTTTATATACTACTTACTCTATTAGGGCTAGATGGATCACCGAGAGGGGGTGAATAAGTGATCATGCAGAATATAATAAATTTAAAATGATATTGCCCGAATAACTATCAAATCTTACTAGTGTGCAATTAACTCTATCACAAGTAAAATAAAGAGAGTAAAAGATAAAAAAAAAAAAAAAAAATTGCATACAAACAATTATAGTGGTATGATTTTTGCAAGCCTATGTCTACTCTCCATGCTGACAGTTGATTGACTGAATTCTATAAGATAAATCTATTAGAGGTTAGAAAATCCGAGTAATGAATACTCAAACTCGTGTGAACAAACCCTCACACACTCTCAACCTTTAAAGATTACACAATATAACTCACACAAACAAATGTATATAATTGAAGATCACTCAAGAATTAGGAATTATAAACTTTAGAATTTCAACTTGTTATTCCCTTTCAACATCTCAACCTTCTTTTATAATCCTTATTATCCATTTTGACCATTGGACATATCCTTAGAGGATCGCTCATCTAATCTACCCATTGGACTTGAACATCATCGGAAGATCTGATTGCTTCAAGGTTACTGAAATTGAAGTCTCTTGTTAATTCTGTTGCTCATACAACAAATAGAGTTTCTATAGGAAGAGTGATTCACTTGGAAAGAATGTTTCACCTATTGTAGATTGATTTATCGAAGACTTGCTTAATTCCATCTTGAGAGATTGGATTTGATATACTTTCCTTCTTGGATAGATTTTTTTTTAATTATAGCAAGGCATCCACCAAATATTTGGCCATTGCATTAAGATTATCTTCTTGATCAATGTCCCCAAGTATCAAATTCAAGGATATGGATTTTATCATGACTTAAAGTTTGATTCTTTAAGTTTGATGAGTAACATCTGATAGTGCTAATAATCAAAATCAAATGATGATTAAAGAAAGTTTTGTTAATCATCAAAACTAACAAAGGAATTTTCTTCAACATGCTCAACTGTGTTTACTCACTCCATTCAATTCAAATATCTTTGAGGTTCTTCAAGTTGTGGCAAGGAGGTCAAGAGCATTATCAATGAGGGAACTTTTGGTAGTTGAATTTTGGGTATGACTTGAGATAATTGAATTTATATGATGATAGTTTTGGTTTAGTTAAGTTGGAGATGTGTGTGTGTATGTGTATGCATGTGTGCATATATATGGATTTTAAAAATTCTTACTTGGTAACCAACTCACTATTTGATCATATATATAGATGGATACATATTTGGCATAATACCACAAAAATTCCCAAACCAATATACCAATGCCACATTGCCACATTTACTCAAATTAATTTTTATGCAAGAAAAAACTCTCAAACTAGTATACCTGTGTCACATTCACCCCAAACTAATTTTTGTGGCACAAGTGTACTAATTTGAGTTTTTTTGTGACATAAAAATTAGTTTGAGATAAATGTGATTTGGGTGCACCAATTTAGGATAAATATAGTATACATGTATATGTTTGGGGTGTTTATAGTATTAACCTTATATATTTTGATAATAGGTAATTACTTTGCATTCGAGGCAGTGTCCTTTAGGTAGAAGGGCGATTATGTCATTTCTCTTGTACTTGTAAAGTTGAGATACAACATTCATTGATATGAGATATTATGAGATTGGTTGGTAGTTTATTACCCGTTAGCCTTTTGTAAGGTATTAATATATATATATATTGCCTAATGATCATGGATTTGACACAAATATGCTTGTTTCGCTTCATAAAAGTTGTGGAGACAAGCAAGTCATTACCTCCAATGTCAAAAATGCATCTTAAGGTTATTGAGGCACGGTAATGATAAGGAGACAAGGGGATCATTATGATGGATGTCCCAACTTGCAAGAAGTAAGAGATGAGCCCCACCTACCTACCACCGAAGCTAATTTAGTTAGAATTTGTGAAATGATGACTAATATTTGTCATCAAGTGAAGGAATTTTGTAGAAGCGAAGCTATCAACTCTGAGAATGACAAAGAATGCACTTCTACCCAATTTAGAAAAGCAAATACACACTTAATTAATTAACAAAGTAATAGGATGGACTAGTGATTAAGAGTTGAAGTTAGAAGAGAAATAGATGGACTATAAATGTAGAATTTAAGCTTAAGAGGAACTTTGTGAAATAGGATTGTGAAAGTATTAAGTTTTGGTCTTGCAAGTAACAAATTATTTTATAACTTATGATCTTTTAGAATTCTAATTTATAATTCTTGGAGCCATAAGAATCCTAGTATTTGATTTATACCAAAGCAACAATTTTAGAATTGTTAAGTTTGAACTTTGATCTCATGCATCAAGTGATGATCTCTTGAGCATTTGGATATTATTTACAGAGTCACAAGTTACTGTTTCTATCAAAGTAAATTTTAGTTTGACAATAGTTGAGCTTCGATTATTGGTGTAATTAGGTGGATTTAGATGGAAAAGTTTAAGTTATGATTTTTCTTAGATAAAAGCTTCGATCCTTCATTAAAAAGTCATGATTATTTTTATGGATAAGTTATGATCTATGCAAAATAGTTGTAATTTTGATAATGATGTCATTATTGGTTGAGATAAATTATTATTTTCTAGTTATAAAAGGGCAATTTCACATTGAAAATCTTAATGTTTATGTGGTGATATTTGACATAACATGAAATAATCTTAGAAGTCATAAGCAGGAATTGTGATGCATGACATATATTTACTTGTGATTTATAGGTTGGAATAATAGGTGCAACCTTCATAATCATAACTTGTGAATTTTCTGAGTAACGGGTTATAATTTTATTATAAAGAACTTTGTGGAACCAGTAGACACTATCAATTCAATTGTAGTGTTTTTAAAATGGAGAAGTATATTAAGAGTCTTAAAACTTGTAACGAAAGTGTAATTGAGTCCTAAAATTGATTAGAAAAATGCAATCAAGTTTTAAAACTTTTCGAACTAATGCAATTAAATCATTTTGTTAACTCTGTCCAATTTTTTTAACGACAAATTCTAACATGATTTTTTATTATTTTCTCTCTCTTAGGTGACGTCAACTTGGCTAAGACATGAAGGATAAGGCTAAAAGGATGTCATCTTGGTTCAAATATGATTTTTTAAAATTTAAATATTATTTTAATTACATAAGATTAAATTATATTTAAAAAAAAAAAATCAAGCGAGGGAAGGGGGAGGAAATGTTTAAATTTTAAAAATTCGGGGGGGGGGGGGGGGGGAGGAGGAGGAAGTAAAACAGTGAGAGCCTATAAAGCCCTTGCCACCACTGTCCCACCATCACCAGAAATGGCTAGCGACTCTTCAAATGGATAATATGATATTCTTAGGCTAGGTATTTAATTGAAGTGAATGGACAATAAAAAGAATCAATTGATAGTGAATTTTCCAATTTTGATGACTATAGAAGATGCGAAACATTTTATTTTGATGGGTATTCTATTGATCAGATATCAAGTGTCAACGAATGCTAACGAATTTTATGAAGTTGGAGAAAATTTTAGTAAAGGTATTATGTAAATAGATGATACTTCGTGACTATTTAAGGCTATATAAGAATCTATATTTTTCCTTTAAAAAAGAGTACTTAAATGTTAGATTGCTCCAATAATGTGATCCTTTAGGCTCGACAGATTCTAAGTACCAAATCTTGATGGATTGGATTGAGGATGGAAATGTAAAAATTAATAAACTGGACAATAATTTTGAAGTAGAAAATGTCTAGAGGAAATAGATGGAAAAAAGAATTTCAGATTCTAGTTCCGTAAAATGATAGAGTTGTGGCCTATGCCTTTAGAAACTTAAAATCGCATGAGAAAACTACCCTATTCATGATCTAGAGTTAGCAACCGTTGTGTTTGTTTTGAAAACATGATGACACTACTTGTTTGGTAAAAAATGCGAAGCTTTTTTACAAATCATAAGAGCCTGAAGTATTTTCTTACTTAGAAAAAACTAAACATGAGATAGACAAGGTGGTTAAAGATTATGAAAAATGATAATCTATCTATCACTTATCATCCAAGCAAGGCAAATGTGGTAGCAAATGCCTAAAGCATACGTCTTAAGAAAACATGGCAACATTTCTTACTATTTAGAAGTTTATTCTTTAGAATATACAAAAGTTTGACCTGGAGGTATTAATTCATTAGCTTAGTGCTTGACTAGGTAATCTTCATGTGCAACTAATCTTGATTAACTAAGTCAAATCCAAACAGAATAAAGATTTTCAATTGAGGGAAATCGAAAAAGATGTAAAAGCTAAGGGGGGACAAGTAAATTTCAATATCCATGTAGATGGGAATTATTAAGGTTTTGTTGTAGATAATATGTCCCTGATAATTCAAAATTTAAAAGGATATATTACAAGAAGTTTACAGCACCGGATTCTCAATTTATCCAGGGCACCAAAATGTATAAAGATTTGAGAGAAAGGCTACTTGGGAGCTTGAGGATGAGGCAAGATGCATCCCATATTCATTTGGAAGTTGTGATAAGTTCATATTTTGAAAAAGAATTTGTCTTAAAGAGGATATAATGTGAGAGATGGGCCTTTAAAAGGAAAAAGAAGGAAAAGAAGAAGGTACAAACTCAAGTCCATATCTTTTTATAGTTATGCTCCAACCCACTTTCTTTTCTCCTTCGGCAACAACTGATGCAAATAAAATATAATAGAAGAAAAGAGAACATCAGTCTAGAAAAAATAAGCAAGAAAAAAAAAGGAAAACAAGAAGAAAACAAGAAAGAGGCAAGAAGGCCACGACATGTTGGATTAACTTTGTTTTGTAACACCCAATAAGGATTTGAACTTTTTGTTCATCTAATTCAAAGAAATTTTGAAATTGAATTGTACATTGGAACTAGTATAGATTTTCATTTGTTGGTTCATTCTAAAGTTTATTGGGTCATGAAAGTATGTTGTAATAAAAGTTTAGCGGTGTTGTGGAGTTATGGAATTTTATAGAAGTTGATTTGGGATTACAATTTTGTGGAAATAAATTTTCAAAGTTTCACGCACGTTATTGGCTAGTTAAAAATTTCTTTTTGTGCAATGGTTTTTGCTCATCTTTGGCTATCTTTTGAGTCAACAAAAATTGTGATCTTTTAATACTTCAAAAGAGCTTCTTCTTTTTTTCAATTGTAAATTCGCTTGAATAAAATTTCGATAAAGAGTGATATGGCACGACAAAGTTTGTAACACAAGCGTAGCTAGCTATTTGTCACACAAGTTGTTGTCTTGCTTCTTTTGTTGACTCATAGTGAATGATTCTACCTTGAAAATAATGTCGCCTAGTGGAGTCTTAGTCATAGTTAGTTGATGCATTAATTTGACTTCAGTTAATGCTTCATTGATAGAATTTCAAAACTTTCTAGACAACATAACTTACAATTTGGGTTATTGGTTAGCGGTGTGTGATGCTTGTCTTTTCTATGAATTCATAAACTCATGTCTTGAAAGTAATGAAATTCCAATATAATATGGGTCATGAAAGAGTATATTTATTGTATAAAGCCGGATCAGGCTTTTACTACTTTTGATTATATGTAAATAGTTTAAGAAATGTTTTAGGAAAAGTATTATGAAAGATTATATACTTATTTGTGAATCTGATTAATGAATTGAAATCTAAAATGATTTGAGAAATGCCTTATGAAGTGTAATCTACTTGATGAATTGATTTGTAAAAGGTACTATATTTTTGTTTATGAAATTGATTTATGACATGAATTTATATCGGCTTTACGAGTGAATGAAAGGTGATGTTAGTAGTTTGACGCTCATTATCACTATATTCTAAACCTATTAAGGGGTTTGTGAGTATGCATATTATTATTAGGACAACCTTATGAGTCAATCCACTGGCAATGCAGGGTACATATGCATAGTGAATACTCGATCTACTCAAAAAAGATATGTAATGAGTATTGTTACTCACACCATTTAGTTCAGAGTTTTTTGAAGTTCTTCAACTAGTGGCAATAGATCGAGGGTACTATTTGTGGGAGAACATTTCATAGTTTTTGGGTATGAGTTGAGAATATTTTGATATATTATATACATGTATGTATATATGTATGTATGTATGTATGTATGTATGTATGTATGTAGTTTTTAATGGATTTCAAAAACTGTTATTGTGGCATATGGAATTTTCCATGTTCAGTACTAATGTTTAGGATGATTTTCAAGACCGTAGTTGGCCGAACTATGATGCTTTGAGATTACATTGATAGATGTCGCCGTGTATGTTGATGGTGTAGAGATGATCATAGCTAATTTACCACCATATTAGTTGTAGAAA
Organism: Eucalyptus caleyi; assembly: GCA_014182885.2. Taxonomy (NCBI): domain Eukaryota; kingdom Viridiplantae; phylum Streptophyta; class Magnoliopsida; order Myrtales; family Myrtaceae; genus Eucalyptus; species Eucalyptus caleyi. The sequence continues at coordinate 12,662,728 of CM024466.2, read as the reverse complement.
AGGACAAACAAATTACATATTTGATTATTTTAAGTTTAAATTTATTGAATTGAAAATTTTCCTAGCATTTGACATTACTTAACAATAATTTATGTGTATTTGAGATATTTTTTGGATTTATCAATGTTTAGAATGGATTCTGGTTTCCTTATTTGCATAATGATTTAATAAATATTTTGGTAACTCGACAAAATATCTACTTTAAAAACCCTATAGTTGAGCTGTTAGCTATTTTTTCAATTTTTGCACATCTATTTTCATTAACCCTAAGTTGTTTAACCCCCCCCCAACATGCTCTTAATTTGAGACATTAAACTCAGGCTAGTAATGATTTCATGCAATCACATCATCTATTTCAAATATTACTAATTAATCTCTCGATGGCTCATTCATTTACTTGATCAAAAAGCTCTCTCTCAAAATATCTCTCATTTAGCTTTTCATATTTAATCACTTGTAACTTTTGGGTTAGAACATTTATCTCTTAATAAATCGTGGTCTTCTAAATTCATTCCCCTAGGCCGCACATCAGAAAGAACCATATGATTTTGCCATTTGTGATATTCTAACTTGAACACATCTCTTGCGTCCTCCACCTAACAATTTTTAATCTCGAATTATCATTTCTTTTAACCTTAGTTACTTACTTTTATTCCCCTAGGCCTTTAAATAGGTCTACTTATGTCTTCAAACTTCAAAAAAAAAAAAAAACAATACCAACTTATTCTCGCAAAGGAAAAAAGATCTCTCGTCACTTTCCTCTTCTATTCTCATTTGCTATTTCTTCAATTTGAAAGTAAAGATTTCATCTTTTGAGAGTTACAAGGTAATTTGATGATTGTATTCTCATTTCCTAATAAGTTTTATTAAAAGATTGAAGGGATAAGTGCTACAGAAGTCCTAAAACTTGTTACAAAATGCAATTGAGTCATAAAACTTGCAAAAAGTGCAATAAAGTCCTAAAACTTGTCAAATTATTTCAATTGAGTCCTAAAATTAACACCGTTAGCCTTTTTAACGGAAAATGCTAACGTGGCCTTTTAAATAATTTTTCTTTTTCAAATGGCTTTTTTAATTATTTTTATTCAATTTTTTTTTAAAAGAGGTTTAAAAACTATAAAAAGTTAAAATGTAGTTTTAAAAATTGTTTAAAAAAATAAAATTAAAATTAGCGCTCCGCCGCCTCCGTTACCGTCCATCGCCGCCACCACCATCGCCGGAGGGATCGGCGGGCCGTCCTTGGCGGGGGTGGGCGGGCCTCGCCGGCCCCAAGTGAGGGCTGGCAATCATGAGCCTTGCCCAAGGCGTGCGATGGTCGCCGGCCCCCATGAGGGCTAGCGATGACTCGCCCAAGGTGGGTGACGGCTGCTGGCCCCCCGCGAGGGCCGACAAGTGACAGTCACCAACCCTTGCTTGGGGCGACGAGGCCCGCCAAGATCTAGCGAGCCTCGCCAGCCCCGAACGAGGGCCGACGAGGCCTTGCCCGATCCCTCCAGCAATGGGCGGCAAGGGAGAGGATCCGCTGATTTTTTTTAAAACAATTTTTAAAAATAAATTTTTTTAACTTTTCTTTTTAGTTTTTGGTGAAAATAAGATAAAATGAATAAATATAATTTTTTAGTTTTTAAATCTAATTTTAAAAAATGGATAAAAATAATTAAAAATCCATGTGGAAAATAAAAATTATTTAAATTATTAAGTCAGCATTTTTAATGGAAATGGCTAACGGTGTTAACTTTAGGACTCGATTAAAACAATTTAACAAGTTTTAGGACTTGATTGCACTTTTTGCAAATTTTAGCACTTAATTGCATTTTCGAGACAAGTTTTAGGACTTCTGCAGCATTTATCCCAATATTGAAAGATGTTAATCTTGTTCTTACTTATCTTGCTTTGAAGGAGATTAAAGCTTTAGTTTGTTCAAGTTTTGTTCATAGTAAGTGAAAACTCAATAGGCCAAATTAGGTTGATATACTTAGTACTCTTGACTTGGTTGGTTGACATTTGTTAAATTTAGTTTTGGCTAAATTTAATTGTACGTGTTAGTAAATCTCAACAATGGTGTGTTGAAGTATTGTGATGATGTGATTTGTTTTGATGGGTTTTTACATGCCTAAAAGGAGTATGATTGATTTCCGTGTGGTGTGATAATTTGTTAGATGTTTAAAATGTGAAAATGACGAAACTGAGCTTGAAACGTTCTTTTCGTAAATTATGATTCACTGGCCATTGCTCAAATTCACTGTATTCTCACCAACCACCGCTCATATTCACTTTATATTTATCTGTCGATGCTCAAATCCACTTTCCGATTATGACCACTTTTAAGTATCACTACTTGTTGCTAATATCGACTTGCTAAATATAATTACACACTGCTCATATGCACTTACTAAGTATAATCACATACTCCTCATAATCAGTTTTTGAGTATAACCACATATTGTTTATATCCACTATTTGAGCATATCCATTTGCCTAGTATATCCAATTTCTAAGTATATCCACTTGCCTAGTATATCCGCTTAACGATTATACTCGCTTGTCAATTGTACCTTAAGTGAGTTAACTTGAGGATGTCAAAATGAAACATTCTCTAGTAAGTGTGTGGTTTGGAAACAAATTAGGCGGAAGCTAGTAATTTTGTAACAACTCGATCTAGTGATAGCAAGAAGTGGTCACAAGGGCCGGAGGGCTTGAATAAGGAGCAACTCTTGGCAGACTTATCGATAACAAAAGGAGTAAGAATGAATTGAATTGCGTATGGAACAAATTCAAATGACCTGTAAGTTAGGATGCCTTAAGAATATTTGGGATGCCTCATGAGTCAAGATGAGTCATAGCTAGTGACAAGTATGAACTCACATGTATATATTAGTGAACTTCATTACTAATGTGAACTCACCATATGTATTGGTAAGCTTCATGACAAGTATGAACTTACCTCCGTATGTCGGTGAGCTTCATGACTAGTGAAGAATACATACTCCCTATATATAGGGATGAGCCATAATATAATATATGTGCGTCATAACATAATATACTGTTTGCTTGCATTTGAGCAAATGATCCTACACAATGTTGTTAATAGTTTCCATTGACATATCGTGATAGTAAAGATAGAACATCTGCTTATACATTTGCTATATATGATTATTTTGCACCATTTGAACTCATTGCATTTGTTGACATTAAGTTAAGTGGGAAGATGATCTCCTACTTTAGATGTAACATCCTCAATTTCGGGCCATGAGAATAGGGCCTCTTGATGAACTAAATCCAAGAACCATCATTAGGATAGGTGACTCACATGCTTATGTGTCCCTTTAAGCTTAGGCTATAGTGGCATTAATATGAGACTTGGAAGATAAGTTTTACCCAAACTCAAGAAAATGTGTTACACATCTATTTGAAGGGTAAAGAGACCAAAGACCAAGATTGGTCTTAAATATTTTTGGAAGCTAATTATTTAATGTCATTTAATGCATTTTGATGAATCATAAGTTTATGTGTTCCTCTAGCCTTAGGTCATCATGATACTAATTTGAGAATTGGGAGTTAAGTTTTTGCCAAGCTTAGATAACTTAGTGGAACATGGTCTCATTTTCATGTTTAGCTTATACTTTAGAAGAGACAAAAGAGAAGACTCTAAAAGGCTTGGCTTAGTTTTGATAGCAAGTTAGGGATAAGAGCAAATCCAAACCTCATGATGGCATAAATCTAAGCATTAAATGAGGGAAAGTGAGTCATGCACTTGTTTAGCTATTGGACATAGCCATCTTTAGGGTTATATTGAGACTTGGAGAAAGATTCTAGAGAGGCTAAACTAGGAGAGCAAGTTTTGTTTGGGCATGTGATGACTATGTTGGATGATTACACCAAATCTAAACATTAAATGAAAGGGGCTGAGGTGTTTGCTTAAGTGTCATTTAATAGAATAGGCCATAATTATATCTAAACTAAGTCTTGGAGAGTAAGTTAGCCATTTCATCATCACAAGACTTAGGTGGCTCAATGAGGAAGAGCACAAGTATCTTTCTAAGAGTCTAGTCTTGCCACCTCTTCTTCCATAGCATTGCCACCCCTCAATCTAAGTTTGCCACCTAAAGATATCCTATTTGTTCAATTGATAAGATAATGATGAGAGATTTGCCTATAAATAGAGGCATCCTCCCCTCATTTCCTCACCCCATCTCTTCTCCCTCACTCTTTCTTTTTCTCCCACACCCTCTCACTATCACCCCTCTCCCTCTCTCGGCCACTACCTCATCAAACGACCCTCTCTTGGTAAAAACCACATATAGTTCTTTGAGATTTATCAAAGGCAAGTAGAATTACTACTCATTGTCTAGGGCGATATGCTAGATCATCGAGTTTAGTCATATGCTTACCCTAAGTGGTTATTTATAGCAAGTCTACTTTGTATGGTTTGCTCATGTGTAGGTTAAGATGGAAGACAATGAGCCGACTTGTGCAACACATGGTATGTGATCATTAAATGAAAAAAGAAGACAATCGTCATATAACGTTGGCGGCAATGCCTCATTCATGAGAACATGATACCAAGTTAAGCTAGGATGCCTGGATTAAGCTCAAATGTCTCGAGTGAGCTAACCCCCGAAATGCCTCAGTTGAGCTGGGACGTATGTTAATTAGGTCAACGATGCGCCTGGGACGTCGCAACGATAACCCGCGACCTAGATCCGAGGTCGTTACATTTTTGGTATCAAAGCGAGGTTATTACTTAAAATGACAAGGGACGCCGAGAGTTATGGGATAGTTAGCTAAGAAAAATCTTTGTGTATGTGATTTACTATTTGACTGATGTTCACAATGGTAGTCCGTGACCATTAACCTCTTATTGTGTTATAGAAAAGCTTTCATAGAATTCATGTAATTGTAACATGAATAATCAGGTTTAGGTGGCCACGAGAGGAAAGTTGACTCAAGGCCAGTCGAGTTCTAAAGGAAATTTAAAGGTGGACACCCAATTAGATGAAATTCTACAAGCTCTTGAGACTATTGGAAGCATAATGAGGCAGCAAGCACAACATCAAGTGGCTTCTACTTTTGGAAGTACCTCTGTGGCTAGAAATTGAAGTGGAAATGGCAAACATCTTATGCAAGAACTGGTGGAGTAGTTCCTAATATTGCGACCCCCAAAGTTTGCCGAAGTAGGAGATCTCGAAGAAGCCAAATGATGGGTCAATAAGTTAGAAAAAATATAGTAACTAGAAGGTAATACTAGTCACTGATGAAAGGCAAAGCAAGGAATGGTGTTTCCTCCTGATATTGCCATAAATTGGAATTTGTTTATTGAGTCATTCAATAGAAAATATTTTTATGAATGTGCTCGTGACAAGAAGATGGTGGGGTGGAGTTTCTACAATTCCAACAAAACAATATGACCATTGATTAGTACAAAGAAAAATTTGCTGAACTATCAAGATACACCCTCAAGTTGATTAAGGATCCAATGGATAGGGTCAAGAGATTTATGGATGACCTGAAATCTAGAGTTTATTGGTGTCACTGAATCTCAAGAACTAAAGCGGGTTGTATGAACAAGCCCAGCTATTAGAAAGAGATTCTCTAGAGCGAGTTGCCACAGCAACTTATCAAGGAAGGCCTTATCATCCAACCTCTCAAATCAAACAGCATCGCCACAAGAGGCCGATATAGGAAAAAAATATCCATTTGCTTCCAACAAGAAGAATAAGACCCTAAGGCCAACCTTTGCTTCAAGTGGTGTGTCGCAATTGTGAAAAACAACATGGCAATGCTCCGTACTTGACTCAAACAAGAGCTTGTTTCGATTGTGGTTAGCAAGGCCACATTATTAGAGATTGCTCACAATAGCAACAAATGATACAAAACAAAGGGAGAAATATACTATCAATGCCATAACTTATGTACGGTGCTTACTTTGGTGTCAAAAGTTTCAGTTGGATCACTTAAGTAACAAAAATTTTGAAAAACACTCATTTCAGTGCCAACGCCAATTTGGTTGGTCGGAAATCCGACGTGGCGGTTTTTTATTAATATTTGAAGCTGACGTGGATTGTTGGAGAGTACAATCAACATGCAAACAACAAAATGACGCCATTTAGCATCTTTTCCCCCAATAAGAAATCTTAAATCCCAAAATTCGATAAGAATCGGAAATTGAAAACCCTAAATCCCCAATTCGACCAATTCGAGTGCATACTTCGATTTTCTCCCAAAGTTATCAACCCGCTCTTGCAAATGGGGGGCAGAAACTTCAACAATGACTCACATTCCTATAAATAAATAAATAAACAAATTAGATGGTGAGTGTTACTGTTATTATGGGTTACCGAGTCCAAGAAGAACATATGGGACTCAGTTGAATCCCGAGAGAAGATTCCATGGGTGCGGTAGATATAAAGAAGGCTCGAAGTACAAATATTTCAAATGAGTTGATAGGAAATTTTCTGATCGAGCGATAGAGGTGATCCTGGAGTTACTTCAAGGCCGAAATCAACCTCCATCTATGTTAATGGACGAGTTGGAGGATGTCGACTTAATGCAAGCTCAAATAAAGGGTTTAACATCTCTAGTCGACCATTTGAAGAGGGAGGTTTCAAGGTTAAAAATTGAAAGAAACTTTTATCAAGCGTTGATTTTGTTCTTATTCTCTTTGGTAGTTTATTTAAATGTGAAGTGAGTAATTAAAAGAAGTTTATATGTCTATCATAGTCGAAGACGTGGAATATGCACTTGTATTGGATTATTTATAAGTAAAATTTATTTTTAGTTAGTTTTTACTTCAAATATAATAGTTTGCTTTCTGCATTTTTTATTTGGTAATTGTTTGCTGGTTTGTTGGTTTGTTACAACTGCAAACCATGGCAAAATGGAAGGTTGGAGTTGGAATGCATTAGTTCTGAGTACTTAAAAGTTTTATTTTTTAGTTGTGTATTATCAATATTTGTTTTGGTTAGTTTTTGCTTCAAATAGAATGATTACTGCATTTTTATCATTGTAATGGTTTACCGGTTTGTTAGTTTGCTGGTTTGTTGCAACCGCAAACCAAGGTGAATTTAAGGGATGGTGGCAAATTCACGATTGACCATTTCAGTGCCAAAAGTTGTAAATAGTGATTACTTGAGTGTCAAGTTTTTATAAAAGTGATCATTTAAGTGCTAGTTGTGATTGTAAAGTGATCACTTTTGTTGCACAAGTTGTAACTAGTGATCGCTTGAATGCCAAGTTTCAAACTTGCACCAGTCGTGGTGCATCTTGCATCTTGTCGCACCAGGGCATCTTGTTCTTGCACCAGTTTGGAAGATGCACCAGCCCATATAAGTGTCGATGCAACAAGATGCAGCAGCACCCAAAATTGTATCATGTTCTTGCACCAACACATACAACTAGAACCCCACAAATAGCATCCACAACTTCAACTAGCAACACTATATGCATACATCAAAATCTAAAAATAATATCAACATTATAATAACATTGCACCAACAACAAAAAAAAATATATAGTGTAACTGATAACTGTCTTGCTAGCATTACTAGCTTAAACCAAGCCAAGAGAAAATAACAAAAACAGCTATTGTTATTGACATTGATTGTTTACAAAAGAAAAGAAAAACATGTTTAACTTCACTCTCAATCACTGAAGGTTCAATACCCCTTTAAAAAAAAAAAAAAAAAAAAACAATGGCAATATGCAGGCAGCAACTACCATTAATAATATAATATCCAACACCCTCCTAAAAAAAAATAACAAGAGAGACCATGTCCAGCATCACATAAAAAGAGACCATGTCCAGCACCCCCCATTAATTAATATGGACAACACCCCGATCTCCTTTTCGTCTTGGAGTTTTGAATTGATTCATAATTCGAGCACTCTTTCGAACTAAATGTGCAAGTTCTTTAACTAGGCTTTCTGTCACCTCATTTTCCTTATTCTTGACAGCGGCTATTTTTGTTCTAGTACGTGTCATGTGTTGATACTATAGCTCCCAATCGTTGGTTGGGATGGAACTAGTGCCGGGTTCTTTTTGGATGGCTGTTTCGCAGTTATACTCGCTGTCTTCTTCTTTGGAGCACTCTTCTTTGGCTGCACCATTGATTCTTGAGTTGGCCCACCTTGAAAAAGAAGTACCTCCGAAGTTCTCCCAAACTACAAGAATATAGCGATATTGTCAACCAAATGAATTAAAGTACAACAAATTAAATGCATGAGGTCTACAAATCTTACATTCAAAATAGTCATCTCAGTACGTTCATCTATGTAAATCCCATAACCATATTGCCTTAATATTTTTTCAAGAGCTCCTCTTGTTCGCTGTGGTGCATTATTTTCAACAGCAACTGGGAGAGCAACCTCTGTAACTTGTGCAGTTGCTCGTCTTCTCATCTGAGAAACACATAACAAATTTAAATTTCAGCCTATAAAAGAAAAACACAACGATGTACAACTTACAGGATATTTTTTTCTCGTTTGTTCAACAGCAAACTCAGTTGTTGTTGTTGCTGTCATGCTCGTTCCAATCCCTGTTCCTACACTTGAGCCTACAACAGAGCCTGTTTCTGGCCATTTAATAAGCCTTAAAACAATGTATTGTATCATGATTATGACCAATTACAATGATTTGAATAATTAGACATCTGCTCATTTTCATGGTGGGAAATAAATTGAGAAAACTTCTCAAATTACAAGTGCATACCAGAGGAAAAGCATAACAGAAGCCATTACACCTGGTTAACCATCAAACTCTATCAAATATGAACTGAAAAGTTACTAAGGCAAATAGGATACTTACCTTACAGCAGGGCTTTCTGTTTGCCCTTTAGTAGGCATTACAGCAAGGCCTTTTGTCATCCCTTCAATAGGCCTAAGAAGAAGCTCTTCAATAAGTCTTGTCCCTAGCACTAAATCAGCTTACTGTTAATGCTGTTTTTTCAACTCACAACCTTTCTTGCAGCAATAGGATCATTTTATCTTTGCCCCAGTCCTACTCATCCTCTGACTCGATGCCTCTTCTTACTGCATTCTTTGTCTTCTCTTTGGCCTTCCTATCTACTTCTTCAATGGCAAAGGTAGAGGGTTTTCATAATTTGTTGGCTCTCAAAATTTGCTGCTTTTAATAGGATGCATCATGAATTAGTATGAAGTAAGGTATAAGCTTTTTTTGTACCGATCATCTCGGTAATCATCTAGGTTTTCTTGCTTCATCCAAATAGAACAAATGGCATGGGCATAGGAAATTCCATTCAGTTGTCAGGCTCGGCATGAATACTTTCTTCTATCTAGGTTGACAACATACTTATCCCAATTTTGAATAATCTCATATCCATTATCTCCATTCCAAACTGGATGGCAGAACCTACTAGCAGCAATATTTGCATCTAATCTCTTCACAATCCTAGGGCCACAGTTTCTAGTCCATTTCGTAGCCTCATCTCTTTGTCTATGCAGTCTAGTCATCACCATAACTCGAATATCATCAAGCATTTTGATAATTGGTTTGCACCTGGCCTCTAAAATTCTGTCATTGAAAGTTTCACTGAGGTTGTTATTAATGATATCGCATTTGAACTCTTCACTAAAGAAAGCCCAATACCAGTGCTTAGCTTCTGTCTGGAAGAGTGCATCAAAACCTTCCTTTGTCAGCTGTAACAATCCTTGTTTGGCTAATCTGAAATCGGCCATGTTGGTACTCTTTCTTATCTGCCAGAACTGCTTCTGCAGCTTATCTCCTTTGAAGTTCCTTGACTAGTTTGCATATATATTCCTCGCATACATTCTATGCTTAGCATGTGGCATCAACTCAGCCAATGCAGGAATAAGTCTCTACAAAAATTCAAACCAATACATACAAGCCAAGGAAAATATGTAAGTGATTACTATTAAAAGGGAGTGAATTAATTGACAATAAAATTACCTTCTATTGATCGCTTATAAATGTCCATCCTCCCCATTAGTTATCTCAAGGTCCACCATTAAATTTTTTAGGAACCAGGACCAAATATCATTATTCTCTATATTTACCACCGCACAAGCTATCGGAAACATTTGATTATTGGCATCTCTTCCCACAGCAGCCAACAACTCCCCCTTGCATAAACCTTTTAAAAAGCATACATCCAATCATATAACTCTTCTACAATCAACAAAGAAACTTCGTTTGCATGCATCAAAACAAACATAAAATCTATCAAATCTAAGCCCAAGATCAGGGAGTGGCCTCTCCACAACCTCTACATATACCCTACTAGATGGGTTTTGAAATATGCATTCGCCGGCATAATTTCATACTTGCGCATATTCTTCCTTATACCCACCAATCAATATTTTCATCACCCTCATCTTAGCTCTCTTGCATTGATTCCTTGACACATTAACCCTTACTTGCTCATTCACTAACTGTTGAAATTGAGAACTCTTGATCTTAGGCATTGCTTTGATAGTGTTGAAAAAATGTTTCGATAACCACACACTTGTTACCCTTTTATTGTTAAAAATAATTGGACAAGTATGCTCCTTTTGGAAGGACCTAATCTGGAATGACAATTTCTTACTCAGCGCGCCATAGAGCTTCCATGAACAATTGGGTTGTGAGCACTTAGCTCTTACAAATTTCTTCATGTTTCTAATGAATTGAACGTTCATCTATTCATCAATGGAGTTCTTCACAACAGCTACCTTAAATTGTTTGGCATCGTCAAATCTCATGCTTACAAAAAAACAGGTTTATCAACAGTTGGATCATAGCAAGGATACTTACTTTTTCTTCCATAAGCAGGTTCTTCATCATCATTATCAAGCTCATTCTCCGAACCAGCAACTTCATCGCCATAGCTTTTTTCATCTTCACTTCTATTACTTTCAGCTGAAGCTCCATCCCTATTTACTAGCTTAAGCCTCTTTGCTGAAACTGCAAGTTTTTTTCTCAGAAATTCCCTTTACTTTTGTCTTGATTGCGCGAGTTCATCATCATCTTCGTCACTTAGGAAATTTACTGAAGCCAAATATTCATCTTCCGATTCATGAGATAAAGCAATTTCTCATTCTAATTCAATGAAGACTTCATCGCCTACATCTTCACCCAAATCTTCACCCGAGATTTTAGGACATATCCTTATTTGTTCATTTCTATCAATATGACTCCTCTCCCTCTCATTTTGCCATTCATCTAACATAAACTCATCACCAACCTGATTACTCACTTGAATAAGATCTCTCACTTCTCCTCTTTCAGTGGTGGTCTGGTCATCTCCATTCCCATCCTCATCATCACCATCACTATAATACTCAACATATACCTTAGCTTCTTCGCCGTAAAGATAATAGAAAATGATATCATTAATACCATTATTGTCATTAAAAAATCTAAAACCATCCTTCAATTCCTTCCCAAGAACACAGTAATGTAGTTTTTGTACTTTGCATCATAAAAAATATACCAAATCCCTCAGAAAATCAATATATGATGGCTTCCGAACATTAACATAGATAGTACATTCATTTCTACTAATATATTCACAATCCTCGATACTAATAAGAAACTATCCACCATAGTAAACAATGATGCCTACTTGATTCGCGTTCATGTCAATGCCGCACCCAATAAAAAAAAAAAAAAAAGAGTCGTTACTTTTTGGGACCACATGATAGAATCAATAACTTCACATGCAAGTCCTTGTCGTTTTGTTGTCAAGAAAAAATTGCGAATAATCTCCCCAATTTGGTGCCTTTACAGAAATGAAAAAAACTGAATTGAATAAACAAAGTGAGGTCCCCACCATCCATTTTTCAATTCAATCACATTTGGTCGCCCACAGAAGCAGTTCAATTAATTAAACAAATTCGGTCCCACCACTGTTTCCCTCCGAGTCGAGCCCCCATTTTCCCCTCTGCGCCCTATTTTTCTATTCAATCCCCACAACAGAAAGCGAACGAACGACGGAACCCTCAATTTTTCTATTCCGTCCCCATAAAAGTGAGATCCTCACCACTTTCCCCACTACTTTCCCCCTAAGCCGAGCCCTCAATTTGCCCTCCGCGCCTTAATTTGCCCGTCGAAACACTAAATTTTTCACTAAATTGACCCACGTAGAGAACATGACAAACCTGAGTGAGCAAGAGTTGGGGACGCAGCCAGTGAACGATTGTGAATGATAGTGCAACTACAGCAGTGGCCGAGCGACGGCGGGCAAGCGAACGATGGTGGGTGAGCGAGCTACGGCTAGTGTCGAGCGAGAATCGTATACGAACCCTATTTTACTCCCTCTTCAGCAACACCGTTTTTGGCTGTAGAGCAATGCAGCATCATTTCTTACATGAATCCACGTTGAATGGTATAAAATGATGTCGTTTCTTACGAAGAAATGAAAATGGCGTTATTTTATGCCATCCACCGTGGACAATCTTAAGCCATATCGACTTTTTTTTTTTTAAATATAAAAGCCACGTAATCATTTTGGCCAGAATCTCTCATCGGTGGCACCAAAGTGATCGTTTTTTCTCCTATTTGGCACTTAAGTGATCCGATGGAAAATTTTGACACTAAAGTGAGTGCCGTACATAACTTATGGCACTGATAGTGTACTTCTCCCCAAAACGAAGCACTACAATATGACATTTTCCAACGTCCGCCAATTTAGGGAAGGGTTTATGCGGTCACTCAAGGGAAGCGGAAAACTCCAATACTGCTATTACGGAATGAAGTACTATTCACCATAGAATGTAAGGAATGTGGGATTGTTATAAGTAAATAAGAGAAAATAGTAAATCTAATTGTGTTGGCCATGTATGGCATTGACATCATTATAAAAATAAATTATCTTTGAGGAATGCCTTATTTTATTAGAATACGCAGCGAAAGCGTGATTGAGTAAGAAATAGTACCCAAAATTAAGACATTACAATAGACAGATGGTCAAATAAAAGAACCATCTAAATGCCGGAAGAAATGTTACAAGCTTGTGTTATTGACTTTAGGAGAAGTGGGGGATGAGCACCCACATCTCGCCAAGTTCGTCTATAATAGTAGTTTCCAGCAGAGCATTGACATGACTCCATTTGAGGCACTGTATGGTCGAGCTTGCAGAAGTCTAGTTTGTTGGAACAAGGTCGGGGAAAGGAAGATCACTAGTATAGAGTTGACCTAACTTACAACAGATGTCATGCAGGTAATTAGGGAAAGGCTTAGGATAGCTCAAAGTAGGTAGAAAATGTATATTAATAGGCGGAGAAAACCTTTAGAGTTTCAAGTAGGCGACCATGTCTTTCTTAAGTTGCCACCTATGAGAGGAGTATCGCACTTAGGAAATAAAGGGGAGTTAAGCTCTAGATACATAAAACCTTTTGAAATCCTAGAACAGATAGGGAATTTGGCCTATTGGCTCGCTTTGTTGCCAAAACTTGCTCAGGTACATAATGTCATTCATGTATCAATGTTGAAAAAGTATAAGTCCAATCCGGCACATGTACTAAATTTCAAAGAAATCGAAGTAGACAACATAATGTCGTATTCGGAGGAGTTGGTGTGAATCATGAATAGGAAATAGCAAGTGTTGCGGAATAAGGTCATTCCTTTAGTTAAGGTCATTTGGCGAAATCATGGAACATAAGAAGCAACCTAGGAAAGTGAGGAATCGATGAGGCGTCAATACTCACATTTATTCGAGCAATCGGGTATGTACTTAAATTTGGAGGGAGAACTTTCTTTTTAGGGGGGAAGAATAGTAGGATCCTCAGTTTCGGGCCATAAGAATAGGGTTTCTTGATGAACTAAATCCAAGAACCATCATTAGGATAGGTGACTTACATTAAGGGTGAGCACGGTTTGGTTCCTGGTTCTAGGGAGAGAGGTTCTGGTTCCCGGTTCCTTTTTTTTAGGAACCGGGTTCCTAAACCCAAAAGTAAAATCCCTAATTTCTTTTTTATTTCTCTCTCCCCATCCCCAATTCCCCCCTAAGTCTTATCTCCTCTCGGTGACACCCCCGACAACGACTTGACTTCCCTTATGGCCCTCGACACTGCCGTCTCGACCCGTGACGTTGCTGTTGATGCCGCTGCTACTCCATTTGACCTCACCGCCCTTAACGTCGCCGTCCCGACCCACGACTCCACTGCTACTCCGTTCTTCCTCTTGCTGCCAATTCCACTTGTCTCACCACTAGTCGTCTCCTCCGACTTACTTGATCCTTAGGTACTCTCTCTCTCTCTCTCTCTCTCTCTCTCTCTCTTTCTCTTGCAAACTCTGCTTGGTTGGTTCATGTCTCTCTCTCTCTCTTGCAAACTCTGCTTGGTTGGTTCATGTCGCCGCTCTTTCTTTTTCTTTATTTTTCTAGGCTTTCGGTTTCCTTGTTGCTCTGGTTCGTTTTCTGACACTGCTCTTTTCTTTCCAAGTGAAATGCTAAGGTTAGTTTTTGGTAAGCGGGTGGAGAAGTTCGACGATTTTGCTTTGGTTTGTTTTGCTTTGATTTGGGTGGAGAAGTTCGACGGTTTTACTATGATCTTTTTTTAAACCCAAGTGATATTGTTGACAATAAAAAATTGTATTTTTATAAATTTCATTTGTTTTTGTTTCATTTCATTTTAAGTCTCCTAGTGATTTTGCTTCTACACTAGGGTTACTTTGACTTCTTGAAGTTGTAAATGCATGCTTGCATAGTTTCTTGATTAATATTGTTCTTTACTGAATACTTTACATAGATCATGAAGCTTTTGAATTCATTCTTGTTTATTTACACAATCAGCATGTGCATCCAATCAATGAGTCCTTATTCTCAGATAGAGTGCTTTGAATGTTATTATTGACCTTTCTTGTTATCTTCTTTGGATAGATTCTATGATGAACTCTGACAAAGGAACATCTTATGACTATTGAAGATATCTACTTATTGGAAGGTGCGAAACACTGTTAGTATCAGTTTATTGCTTCAACCTTAAACTTAATAAGGAAAACCTTTGTAGAGCATTTGCAAAGGTTTCTTTATTAATTTACCCAATGAGTTGGTGCAACATGATGGCACAGTGTTACTTATGTATGCAATATTCCCAATGCTCTAAAAGAAGCTCCTCATTGATGTTGTCTTTGTGCAGACAATAGCCTAGAAGGAAGCACAGGAAGAAATCAAAATCTTCATGTGTAGACTTTCTGACTTTGAGATTATAAGAAGCTTACATTGTAGTTGATATGAGAGCTTGCGTGAGGATAAAATGTAAAATAGGTGGAAAGAAAGGAAAATGGCTTTTAAACTTCAAGATTATAAGAAATCTTCATGCTGTCTTGCTATTGCCAGTTGGATGAAATCAAAATCTTCATGGCGTCTGTCTAGATAAGTTGAGTATTGTCTTGCTATTGCCAGTTGGGCTTAATTGTGTGATGACACCGCTGCTATTTAGACTTCGACGACAAGTAGCCCACGTGTCGACAAGCTACCATGGAAAAGAGTCGCGTGCCAACGCCATCATTGTTGTTCAAGTTTGTTCATTTTGTATTCTCTTTGATGAATGACATGCTTGTTTATTATTATTGTGTGACATCTTGAATTTCGAGTTTTGGTTTCAATCGAATAAGTTGGGTTTTTCATCGACGCGCCTATAGTTCTTTTCTCTAAGTTGGCTACTCACGAGATAACTAGCCTATCAAGTGAAGCCATTAAGGGATTTTAACGCAATAGACTTGAGAATTTGACTAGGAATTGACTGCTCGACCGTGCTAGTCTGCAAGGGTCATTACGGTATCGTCAAAATCGATCAGAAATCAGAGATAGGTTGATTTGACTAAGATATGTGATCAAAGTGTAGGTGATTCCACCTGGTTGCAAAATTTCCGTCGATTGGCACTATACCAATTTTTCTGTCGTCTTGGATACCCTATGTCCATATTTGAAATCTTGAGATTTTCAGAGAGTTGCCAATATGTCGAAAATGTACAATGTGGCTCGAAAATAATTGATCACGGGTTAATTGCACTAAAAATTCCTAAAAGTTACCCGGTAGGTTAGGTCACGCTAAAATCACGCTAAATTGAAATTAACCATAAATTTGAATCCGATTTCAGAAATTGAAAGTTTTGTCAAATCACGATTCATTTTAGGAATGTTAACTCATCCTCTGAAGATTTTTCTGCAAACCAAGATTTTTGGCGAAAATACAAAATAATGTCATTTTTGTTTGGAAAATTCAGGAGATCGTTTTTTACCGCGTTTTGGGATGCAAGTTGGTTCTATTGGCAAGGAAAAATGTCAATTTTGTCAAGGACATCTTGGTGGAATTTTTGTGGATTGATTTGAGTCCAATTGAAGAGAAATTGAATCCAAATTGGGGAAAATGGCACCAAATTCTTAGGTCCCTTGGTCCACTTTTGGACCACTTCATTAGCTTGCAAATGAAGCTTGGTGGCTGCCAAAGAGCCATGGAAGACAGCCAAGGGCTATGGGGCCTTGTCTTGGGGACAAAGGGATAGAATGGAAACAAAATGGCCCCCTCCAAGACTTTGTTGTCCCATTTCTTCTTCAGCACAGCTTGCTTTCTCCATTGGAAGAGTCTTTGAAGCTTAGAAGTTGTAGAGATAACCGAGCATCCCCTCCCTTAACCATCGCCGGACCATCCACCCAAAGCCGCCGTGTCACCGTTGCGCCGTCCACGCGCCCTACGCGTGCCATGCTTGTTCCGCATCAATCCGCCATCCGTTCCACTCCAGCCGCAACTCCAACTCGTCTCCTAAGCCTATCGAGCTCAACCGGAGCCCTGTCGTCGCCGAACTGTCGCCATCTGCCTCTGCCGTGCATCGCTGCAACCGTTCGCCAACCATCCTCGCCATTTCCAACCCAAGCCAACCTCTGTTCCAGCCTCTCGACCCACCCACCAAAAGCTGAAGCCAACAGCCACCATAGGCTTCGAGGCCCATTTCAGATCACTTTCGGACCCCATAAGGTGGCACCGCTTCGAAGTTTGTCACCCATATCCACGTTGCCATCGCTGTGAACTCATCAGATTTCAAAATCGGTGAGTTTACTCACTAAACTCTGCTTAGGTAGTTAATTATGCTTAAAAGTTTATTAGTTTAGGCTAAGTATGGTTATGCAGTTAGTTAGAACGGATTAGTGATTTAATTACTCGTTATTGCATATTAGGTGGTTAGATTGGATTAATTAACAATTAGATAGGTTCTATTATTTATCTAGATAGGTTCAAAAGAATTTCAGGCTCGTTTCGATATTTAATTAAGCTTTTCCGGCCCAAGTCTCTATTTATGAAATTTATTTTTATTTATTTAATTAAATTTGGTATTTATTTAATTATTTATTATTTTTTGAAAATTATACTTTGGGTTAGTCGGTGACCGGAATTTCGTGTTGATTGCAATAGTATGCTTGGCTTATTAAATTGAATGCTAGATTGTGCAAATTGAGTGGAATTAGTAAATTTTTGGGTATTTATCCCCAAATTGTATGATTTTGGTATTTTATTCAGAAAATACTATACATCGGTTTACAACACCAAAAATCTATTTATGGACTACTATGATTAATGGGAATTTCTAAAAGAAAGATATTGAAATTTTGGCTTAGGCCAACTGTATACCTACACACGATTATTTTATCGAGTATTTTCAATGTGGTGATTTATCAGCATGTGTGAGCCCTTTTGCACGTCAGCTTGAATGAGCTAAGATCGTTTTATCAGCTTGAGTGAGCACGATCTATATATATATCAGCTATAATCATTTTATCAGCTTGAGTGAGCATGATCAATATATCTATATCAGCTTGAGTAAGCTAAGATCGTTTTATCAGCTTAAGTGAGCACGATCTATACATTTATTAGCTTGAGTGAGATATATATAAATCAGCTTGAGCGAGCTATGACCATATATTGCAACTGTGGCATTGAATTGATAGATAGTATTGATTGACAGATGGTATCAATTACGTTGAATTGAGCTGATTAACTAAGTGGATTGATGATTTAAACTGAATTGTTAGGTGTGTGAATTATACTAACTTGCAAGAAAGAGCTGAAACGAGGTAAGTCATCTACCTTGTGTGTGTATAGGTAGCCTTTAGGCATATTTCCTTTCTAGTCAAAGTTTAGGGAGTGAACTTGCTGAGATATCGTCTCACCCCGTCGTGGGCTAATATTTTCAAGTCCTTAAATGGCGAATCCTCCTGAGCGTTTTGGTCGGCCGATGAAGGTCACTAAGCGAGTTTATAACTATCCCGATCCCATAAGTCACTGGGTTTATGAACTTGTAGTGACCATTGTCTGGGTCGAAGAGATTCCACGTCATGTGATACCTCATCGATTCAGAGCGTGGTTTTGCTACGGACCCAATGGTTTCAGGTGAGTCCCCTCGGTGTTTGAAATCCCCACTAGGATAATTGATGTCACTCTAGGGGAGAGTGTAGTTGACCCTCCAGATGGTGTGGTGGAAGACCCGACGCACCCGAAGCCTGTGGAAACTGAAGAATCGACAAATGAGTCCGATTAGCTAGTCATAGGATAGCATTGTTTTGAGGACCGATCTTCTATAGACCTGTAAATATAGACCAGTAATGCTTATGACCTAGTCTACTGTGTATAAATGTGTGTTGTGGTTTTCAAAAGTTTGGCCCTACTTTTTGTCCCATCTTTGTGTTGTCTGGGGATTTATTTATTCGCTTTCATGCGCATTAAAATGAATGGGTCGGCGACGCTCCTAGGACATCGCAATTTAATCGACCACCGAGGAAGGGCACGCGCTCGAGGATCGGGGGGTGACATATTGCATTCATTTTCATTTTGTTTAACTAGAAATGAAAAAAAAAAAAAACATGTTGGACCTTGGAACCAACCCTAAAACCCGTGATAGGTAGGTTCCAGGTTCTCAAAAATAAGGAACCTATACTCGATGGTAGGTTCTAGGTTCCAGATGGAATCTGTAAGGAACCTGAAACCACTCACCCCTAACTCACATACTTATGTGTCCTTTTAGACTTAGGCTATAATGACACTAATATGAAACTTGGAATATAAGTTTTATCCAAGCTCAAGGAGGGGGTTACATGCCTATTTTTTTGGTAAGGAGACCAAAGACCAATTGTCTTGAAAACCAAGATTGGTCTTAAATATTTTTGGAAGCTAATTATTTAATACCATTTAATGCACATTGATGAATCATAACCTTATGTGTTTCTTTAACCTTAGGCCATCATGATACTAATTTGAGCCTTGGGAGTTAAGTTTTTGCTAAGCTTAGATAACTTAGTGACACATGGTCTCATTTTCATGTTTAGCTTACTCTTTAGAATAGACAAAAGAGAAGACTTTAGAAGGCTTGGCTTAACTTCACGAGTAAGTTAGGGATAAGAACAAATCCAAACCTCATAATGGCACAAATCTAAACATTAAATGAGGGAAATGAGTCACACTTATGTGTCACCTATCAGACATAGTCATCATTAGGGTTATATTGAGACTTGGAGGAAGATTCTAAAGAGGCTAAACTTGAAGAGCAAGTTTTGTTTAGGCATTTGATGAATATCTTGGCTTAATGATTACACAAAATATAAACATTAAATGAAGGGGGCTGAGGCGTATGCTTAAGTGCCATCCAATATAATTGGCCATAATTATGCCTAAACTAAGCCTTGGAGAGTAAGCTGGTTATTTCTTTATTACAAGACTTAGGTGGCCCAATGAGGAAGAGCACAAGTGTCTTCTTACAATCTAGTCTTGCCACCTCTTCTTTCATAATCTTGCCACCTCCTCTACCTAGGTTTACCACCCAAAGAGATCCTATTGGTATAATTAGAAAGATAATGATAAAAGATTTGCCTATAAATAGAGGCATTTCCCCTCATTTCCTCACCCTATCTCTTCTCTCTCATGCCCTCTCACCATCGCCCCCTCTCCCTCTCCCAGCCTTACTCACCTATCATGTCACGGAACAACCCTCTCTTGGTAAAAACTATCTATAAATCCTTAAGATTCATTAAAAGTAAATAGAATTTCTAACCCTTGGCTAGGGTGATATGCTACATCGTCGAGTTTAGTTATGTGCTTACCCATGAGTAGTCATTTATATGTTGTAGGTCTACTTTGTATAGTTTGCTCATGTGTGGGTTAAGATGGAAGATAATAAACCGGCTTGTGTGACACAAAATATATGATCATTAAATAAAAGAAGATGACCGCCGTCACATTGCGTTGGTGGCGATGCCTCATTCATGAGAATGAGATGCCTGGGTTGAGCTAGAATGCTTGAGTTGAGTCCGGATGCCTCGAGCGAGCTAGCTCCCGAGATGCCACAATTGAGCTAGGATGCTCTCGTTGAGCTGAGATACCTAGCTTAAAGCTAGAAGCCTCGGTTGAGCTCAGATGCCCTAATTGAGCTAGGATGTATGTTAATGAGCCTTTTATACATGTTGGTATATTTATTACTATGCGACTTGGTGTGTTTAGAAATAAACCGAAGGTAATTATGCATGTCAGTTACGTTGAAGGGACACATTTATGCAGTTGAGGTGAAATAGTAATATTATTATTGATCCGCCATCGATATTGTAATACGAGCACTATACATGCTAAATTTGATGACGAGATATTATCCTAGTAAAGGATTAGGGGCTTTTACTTATTGAGTCTTGGACTCACTCTTTGTTTTTCAGACTTGTAGGCATAGAGGCCTCACACCAGTTTTGGGAGTCACAATCACATCAGAGAATATAGGAAATCTCTTGGCCTACACAAATAGTTAAGCATGATGGAAAAAGGAGAGGCCCGTAGAAAGGGCTTGTAAATATACCGGTGTAATATAATAGCAGTATGCTTTATGTAGTGTTTTCCCGGCTGCTTGTTTGTTATGTTGTGGTCGAGGGTCCATGTTGTAACGCTTCAGCATATGCTTAAATCGAAAATTTAAAAAGGTCAACGACGCACTTGGGACATCGCAATGATAACATCACGACTTGGATTTGAGGTTGTTACATTAGACTTAGAGATTTCATTTATTGGCGTTTTGGCTCACCCCTTATTTTTTTCAATTTTGTAGGATAGATCACACTCCATCATTGCGATTTGAAGTTCCTACATATTTTGATTGTGAATACTCAGTTGTGCTTATATCTAAAGCAATGGCAATGTATATTAAGTGTAGTTCCACCGTATAAGTCGATGGGGAGTTTGTTGGACCACTTAAGGGTTTCAATGGTCCCCTTAGTTTTAACGACAACAGCTTGTCGATGAGCAACATTCTTTATCTGTCGTTTAGAAGTGTTACCTTGTGCAGGCAAGTTTTTGGTTATGGATTGGCGCATGATGGTTTTAGGTAGCTCGACCCTTCCCAATACTTTTATAATTGTGTTTTGCTTGGACATTGTAATAAACAAGAAACATATGTATATTAATTAAACTCATGCAATTTTCTTGTAGGGGATGTTTTGAATGTTGAAATGTGTTTCCACATGCGTAATTATAATTCTGAGTTATAATAGGAAAGGACATATGCCGCGCGTGACTTTCTTAGGTGTCACACTTTGTCTGATGGATATATATTTTGATAACAATTTTATGTTGGTTTTTGTTCGAGGTTGCCTTCTTCAAGTAGAAAGACGGTCATATCATTTTTTTTATAATTATAGAGTTAGGGTTTGACAAAATCCAAAATCACTAGAAGCGCCAGTAGGTTAAGGACACTGGGAACATAAACTTAGCATAAGATTTAGTTTGAGTTTTAACTTGCTTTCTTCATATGTAAGTCTTTAGCGTTGACAATGAGATTTTTTTTCCTCAAAATGATGTTTGCCAAGGTGGAATGCTAATGACTTTTTTGAAAGACAACAATAAATTTCGATGCCTAAGAAACCTCCTAACCCACGTTTGCAGGAACTTGTAAGCTTTCATGGCTAAATCATCGGGATAAAGACATCACAAATGCTATAATTTTCATACGGTTCACGTTTGACTACCATAACTTGTTTTCCAATCACGTGAGTACTATTGGTTAAAAATAATTCATTTGAGTGCCATAGCTGATTTGTATAGTTGAAAAATCCGACATGTCATTAAATTATTATAAATCGACTAAAGTGGCTCACTGACAAAGTGAAGTTAGCAAAACTAGCGCTAATTGACATTGTTTAACACATCGACTTCCCCAAAATGACGAATTGGAGCAAAATTTGAATGTAGAAACACTAAATCTAATTTTAAAAGGCACAAGCAGCAACTTTTTGCCCTTCCTTGCGTTCTTCAAAGTGACAAGCCCCTTTCTCCAACATTGGCTCTTTGAATCGCCATTTTCTGTGGCTACAGACCTGTGTCTATTAGCCATCTCTACAATGTCGACAACTTCTCCATAGAGTTGATTTCGCATCCTCAAGGGATTCTCTATGTCTTCGAGGTTTTCTGTGGCAAATATGGTTGATTAGTTGCAAACACTAAGCAAATTATTGTCGTCGACGAGAGTGAGGGACAAGGCATGAAGCTAGAGCAAGATTTAGGCGCTTTGATATGGACTGGAGAAAAGGATGGGAAGAGTGAAGGTTGGTAGATTCTTCAAGCAGCTACTCCTATGGTTGTACATGACCTTCATTCCATCTTATCAATTAGGGTTTCAATCTGAAATAGATTTATGGCAACAAAAAGGCCAACATGATGCCGTTTTTTGTCCTTCTTTATCACCGCAAGTGAAGATTGTCCACATTGGACTTGAATTTATCTTAAAAAGCCACATAGAGTCCCAATTAGTTTTTAAAAAGCCATGTAGGACGAATTTTCGGAATAAGCACTCAAGTAAATAATTTTTCATCAATTTGAAACTCAAGTGATTTAAAAAATAATTAGGATACTCAAGTAAGTACAATATGAAAGTTACGACATTTATGATGTCATAAATATCTAAATCATTGTAAAAAAGAGAAAAATGAAAGTTTCACTTTCCAAATATCATTCCGACAAAACCAATGGCAGAACTTGGAGAGAAAGAAGAAGCACATACCTGCGGAGTGATCTGGAACACAAGTAGAAGTGGCATCAAGAAAAGAAGCTAGTAAGTATATATTTTTAGTAAGATACCATTAACTTGGTTCCATGCATAAGGGCTGGTGTTGGGAGTCTAGGGTTTGGACAAAATGCAAAAAGGGCCGATTTCTCACAAGGTATAGCCGATTAATAAGCAGTGCCCAATAGTATAATAAGCTTGTCGTCCAGTGCCTTCCCACTAAGCATGGCCATTGCCGAAGTAGAAACCCATAGAAGGAAGTTGGAGGAGAATGCTATTTTTATGAGCGGATTGGGTCTCGATGATCACTGTTAAAGTCTATAATTTGGTAGAGATAAAATATCCGTAAATGCAACGCATCATATCGAAGTCTTTATCTTACTTTAATTTTAGACGGAACCAGGAAAAAAATCGAAAAGATTGCTTGTGAAGACTTTTGGTAGAAAAACATCTATTATGAGGTACTAATTCACCTCATGCCATCATTCAACATTCACTTCACATCAAATCACTCCTTCAATATTCCAAACTACAGTCCTTCATGAAGGAGGTTTTTGATCTGAAATTGAAATGAACATGAGGTAATGAAATTACAGCCAGGTTTCAACGTAATATGATTCACATTTGTTGGAGACTAAATTTGAAATGTGTTCTTGTTGCAAAGTGTATTTAGAGTTACCCATTGAAATTATATAAACATATAAAACAAATAAAATATCTGAAATGATATCACGAGAAAGGCCAATAAGGTTGGGGAGCTGGGAACATAATCTTAAACGCAGTGATTTCTTTATTTTTTATTTTTGAGTTTTAATAAGCTTCTTCTTACCAACATGCCTCTGAGATTGACAATTAAAAGTGAACCTTCTCTTCTAGTCAATATAGAATTTCCAAATAACCTTTTTTTTTTGTTTGAGCATTCACAAGCAGGTCCCGCACATGCTTCAATTGGGGCTCTTTTTGTTCCATGAGCTCAAACTCGAAATATATTTCAGCATCTTCCTCCATCATCCCCTTGATACATGTTGTACACCCCACTCAATAAGAATTATCACATCACCCAGTATATCAATTTAACGAAATCATTCTTAGTACACTCAATATCATCTCATGTCTCAATAATGTATTTAAGGTAAGATTGTAAAAGTCCAAACAATGCCATCCCGAGTTATCGACCACTATCGAACCGAAACAACACATCTCTATTATCTAGCCTTGCAGTAACCACATATTTTGTGGTTACGCATTTCTTGTTGAAGTGACTTCGCCGTACGTAGCCATTCCCTGCGCAAAACCGGTTCAAGAAACTCAGTCTCACATGACCGAGAAACAGCGACAACAACTAATTAGCTTGCTATCCTAGCATCAATCTTCAGAGTCCATTTTCAGGATCTCCTGTTCCATCACGGCACGCAAGGCCACGATAATTGCGGCGGAGATTGATAAGCACAAGGAACACATTGCCGCCAGAATTGCCAACATATGGACCAAGCTGCCCAGCGGCATGCATGTATTGTAAGGCGGGAAACTATTCAGTGAGTATATTACATGTACTGAAGTGCATGTCAGATTTGGTGGAACCATGTAGGATCGACCAGATCTTACGACCCTTAAAATGTCGTCCCAATTCGCGTTGTTCTGCACGTATAGATACACACTTGAGAACTTGCAAGTCTGCATAACCCTTTGTATCCCCCAAATTGTCAGTGGATCCACAAAATGGTCCATTTAGGTTGGGTAGGCTTGATCACAATTGAGCCAATGTACTTGTAATAGTTTAGCCTGCCAAGCACTTTCCTCTTGTACCTCATGTTTTTCCTTAAGCAACTACTTTTATGAGTTACTAAGTTCTTTTATGATTAAAAAGGATGGAGAGTGGCAACTAGCGCTACAGACCCCCTTTGGGCGTTGTCATAAGAGCTCCAAGGCTGCTACAAAATGTCTGATTGAGCCATAGCAACTCCGTGTTACTCACAACTCGAAAGTTTGAGATTAGGGAATCCATCACTACATTCTCATCAAGATAAGTGAGGGAATCCTCACCAAACGAAATATGCCACAACTAAACAACAACGCATCATGAGCCGTTTGTGTAGAGTTTCGCTAATAACGGGAATTTAACTCATAATCTCATAAAAAATAATTGATCTGTCTACCATTGGGCCAACCACTTGGTGGAAATAATTCAATAAGTTAATCATATGAATTCCTTAGAAAAAGATGCACCACCTAAATTTATTTGGCTGATTACCATCATTTTTAAAAAGTGTTCTCATGCAGTATTTTGAGAAGTCTATTCATTTATATCGTTGAAATTTGCTGATAATATGATTGTGTATCAAATCATCAAATTGTGTGAAGCAGTAATAACTAGACCATTACACATAAGTTTCATTTCAAGGGGGCAAAATAGAAGTTGTATTCCATCCAAAATGTATTGTACGTAACAGGAATACCACGTGTTACACGATCAAATTCAACTAATCAAGCATGAAACTTCTCCAAAAACATGATTAATCGATTGTAAAACGTCAATTACGTAATTGATGCGCAAAATTCACTTTCTTATCCTCAACCCAATATGTGACTTTCCAATAACTTCTTTCTCTCCTCAATCGAGACCCGACCCCATATATTCTCTCTCCTCCGTTTGTTCCGCTAATCAGACAAAACAAGATTCCACGCTTGTCTTGTCAGTACCGACAAATAGTGCTCTGTCACTGCTTCCCTAAAGTTTAGAAGATAATAGGGCTTAACCAAACTTGACCTAATTAACCGGAGCTTGGCCACCAGAGGCTGAAATCCCCTTGAGAACTAATGAAGACTTCCAGACCGAGATCCCGTCCCAATAAGCTTGCGGTAGCATGACTCTTGCGTGATGGACACAATCTCAAAGAATCGTCCACACAGAAAGATTCCTGCACATAAGATAAGAGACCACTACATAGTGGACATTATATCTAAAGCTATTAACATGTCTACTGATGACAAGAAACCACTAAATTGGCTCCATAATTTCACAAAAAGCTTGACATTGTTGCCGAAGTCACTAACATAAATACAAGAGGTGTTCGGATTTCTTCTAGTTACTATTACACATTAAGTGGACATGCTTGAAGAACATAAGTCCTCTAGGGTTAGACAAGCAAAGCTCATTTTAAACTGGTATCAGAAATTGAGCTTCGGACCTTGGCACTTCCTCTCGTATTCGTGATCTCTGTTGCTCATACGAATCTACCTATTCTTATCTCCAGTTATATGTTCAATGCAATCAAGTCCACATCCCACGTGGCGTCATATTAATAAATCTTCTGTATAGGCATTGCATATTTGATGATTTTTAATAGGATTAGAATTCACTGTTGATTGATGATGATCTACAAAATGATATTGGCACCATATCTCTTTATTGAAATGACCCAAAGAGAATGCACTGAATAAAATACTCGAATTTATCAAATATTGAGAGCTAGATATCTTTATATTTGTGATCATAATGAAACCAATCATTCTTGAAGAGACCTAACTTGCCATTCATTTTTCTTGAAGAAACACAAAGTGCACTTTGTTCTTGATTAATCCGTCAGGTAGACCTATAAACTTCGAATAAAAAGCATTCCCTTTGCAGAGATTAGGAAGCCTATAGGAGGACTTCGCTACCCTGTATTAGTTCGTTGTAGATGGAATTCCTCAAATTACGGAGGAAAAAGGGCCAAAAAGAAGGGGGAAAAGACCAGGAAAATACCCAAAAACCTAATGTGATCAAGTCTTCATCGATCATTGACTTTACTCTTGTTTTCTTATAATAGACTAGAGACAGGAAATCACCCACGAAATGAAGGAGGAAGACCTTAATCATTCCGACGTTGGACTAAACCCTAATGGACAAGGCAATTCGTGCACCATCGATCTGAAAGGCATCAATCGAATTCGATGCCATTTAATTAATCGGGAGACCCATCATTATCTTCCTCCACTGTGTTATGCATAGATTATGCTTTTGGGTGATATGTCCATTGCATGTGTAAGCGTGCCTAATGGACAACCTTTACCTAAACTTCATGCCTGTGCTCTCCACCAAATTTAATTATCACATAATTGTAATTAATTACCACCTTACCAACCACTAAATCGAACCTGTTTCCCATTACCCTTTTTTCCTCCTCCCCTTCTGATGTCAAGCATGGCTTGTGAATTGACATCTCTCAATATTATAGTGTTTGTAACATAAAGGCATTCTGAAATGTTAGCTTGCTTCTTTTTCATGGGTTGGGGTTTTGTTTAATGAAAGTGCGGACAATAGAGATTGTCTCCTACTCAAGTCATAATCGCTGTCTATCAGTGGAATGCCAGGTCGTATGGGCCGTGTCGAGCGAGTTTGAATGCATACAAGAGCACAGTCCCACCATCCAAAAATAAAGGCCACCACCATGCCATATTTTTAGTTAAATCCAATCTGCACTAATCTAATAGTACAAAGAAACCTATAGATTAAATGTTAGATGATTGAGAGCCCATGCCCTCCATTCACTTTGGTTGCTATTCATAAAAGCTTGCCACTTTTCGCTTTCTCCGTTGTCCAAAAAGTGGAAGCCCTACCCCCGAGAAGAAATTACTTTTTAACGTAGTAACATCAAATCAAGTCAATCCCATTTGACTAGGTAATGCGGTTCACACTAGATCAAAAGAATATATATCTAAACGTATTAGTTCATAGTGGTGTTGTGGCTATCACATTATCAATTAAACGAATGTATCATACAATATTTTTCCTTTATGCAAGTAACAAGTCCTATTTATGCTCCTCCCGTAGGCTAGGGTTTGGCCAATGTGTTTATTTAACCCCAAAACATGTAGTACTCCGCTACTGAGTGAAAATCAAGCTCACTTGAAGGGCATGCACATTGGCAATTCTCGTTTTCATTTGGGAGCATTAACAAGACTATCTTTTGTGAGGTCTAATTAATGAGTGCCCTTGAGGCACTTGTTAAACATGTTTAATTAAGAGTATTTTAATTTTTAAATAAGTGGTTACTCATAAAAATGATCAAGGCAATCCATAAACAAAAACTTAATTTTCTTAATTGCTTGGTTATCATGCCTACGCTCATTAATATAATCCTGATTGACATAGTAAATCATGTCAAATACACGTCACATTCACATACTAAGTAGGGTTTTCGGCGCCGTGCGACTTGAGCATGGAATTGTTTCTTTCACGTTCACCGAAACCCTAGTTTCCACCATTTCTACCGTAGAAAGGGCTTCTCCAGAATCATCTTGTTGCGAAAGAATTGAGATTGGGACAAATATATGGCGGGCCAAAGGAATCAAACGAAATTGTGTGAAAAGGGGGCGTTTGCATGTTTATATGCCTTTGCCTATGCTATGTGCTTTTCCGCAAATCTGGACCATGCAATTGCTGAAAGATATTTGATAATTACACTGTTGTCGTCTCATAGGCCAGGGGAGATTTCCTCAATCTCTAGGAGAGAGACAGAATGTGGATGTCTATTCATAAGTTGTTTTCATCTCTTCCCCATCTCTCGTGCGCGCAAACGCGGAAGATCTTCAAATAAATATCGTACATGCACTATCTTTATATAATACTCATGCGGAGTACCAGGACTGCTGGAGTCCACCACTCATACAGATCATATGGATATCAATTTGTGTTACAAAGGCAGCTTACAAAGCTACCGGGTGGGGGAAGAGTAGGTCCGTACGACCAAATTGGTTCTAATCAAGAATCGGGTCGAATCACCTTGAAAACAGTTCAGTTATCCATTTCCATTAGAACTAGTCTAGTTCTTGATTTCAAAATTTTGGAATTGATAGGAACTGGAGCAATTCCTAGTTTTGAGTGAAAAATTACTCGAAAACCAGAATGACTAGACCAAATTTGGAACCAGTTTCATAATGCTCAAAAGTCCTAATATTTCTATTGACATCTTTTTCTCTATATTTCTATTTTACTCTGTTCTCTCTAATCACACTCAAACACTTCACGACTCAATCTCTCTCACTCGCGACTCATTCTCGTCCTTGCTCGCCCTCGCGAGTTCAAGACTCACAAGCCTCACTTGTTCCTAATTTGCTTTTGCTCACTCCCCATCATTCAATTTTTACTTTGAACCGTTTTTTTATTTATATTATATTACTGTAAACAATGAAAAAAGAAGGACGGCTTACAAAATAAAACTAACGCACCACCACCTAATCGATTCAAGGTCCACGTTATCTAGATGAGGCTAGAGGGTGTGCCGCAGGAATGAACTGCCGGAAATGACAGCTCAGCTTGAGAAAGCACCAGTGACGGCGACTGAAAGGTTGGGGGAAGAGGGAGGAGGAGGAGGAAACGGGGAGGGATATTAGAGCTTCAGAGTACCCATGGGAGGAGTGAGCGAGCGATGCGAGCAATTTGGAAATGAAAATGACAGTTTGGTGAATAAGTGGACGAAGATCATTTTGACGAGAGATGTGAGTAGATATCCAATCACGAGAAAAATAAGATGCATAATATAAATTTCCCAAAACCAGAAAATAAAGTTAATAAAGTTAATGAAACATGTGATGAGGCCGAGTGACGAGCGTAATCGTGAAACGTGGCTCAGGTTCTTAGAGAACGACGGGCGTGCATGGCTGGCACCATGTTGTTTAGAGTACCTACTGATAGTGATTTTGAAATTCGATTTGAAACATATGGCTAGTAATTTGATGTCTGTCTACCGTGGGGAGACGGCCTATCAATCGATTGCCACATGTCACAAGAACAAGGGGGTGACAAGAACGCTCGAAAAGTAGCTAGGTCCAACTCTAATTCGGAGCTCACTGGCCGAATTCTCTACGACACTCCGGTAGGGCAGACTGGCAACCCATAGAGATCTTGTCAAATAATTTTGAGTCAACATTGTATGAGCAGCATCCGGAGGCATAATACTTGCATAAGATCCCTAGACGAATAATTGTCATCAATTATTATCAGAAACAGCATATTCACTTAGTATAAAAACTAAAAATAAGTGCACTAAAAGTTCTACGGTATATTTGAATTCTAAATTTTTTAAAAATATAATCAAATTTTATAACTTATCATGAAAGTCCAATTGAATGCTGAAATTTTCAAAAAAAAAAATGTAATCATTGAAATAACTTAATTGAATAAATTTGACCAATTTTATGATTTGATCATACTTTTTAAAAAATTTAAGATTCAATTATACGTTCGTGACAATTTTTAAGATTTAATTATAATTTTTAAAATTTTTAAAACTCAATAGCACTTTCATTACAAATTTTAGCATTTCAAATACATTTATCCTTTAAACTTAGATGACTAATTATGTTTTTTACGTTATGTAAAACTTATCTGGGAGCTGGGTGCATTCGTGATGGAATGACTTGAGGAAAAATATTGGCCACACGTTCTTGTTTTTTTTTTTAATAATTCTTGAAACTTTCATCCTTAACATGACTTTAAAAAATTTCTTGGAGATTACAAAAGACCAGACCCTATTCGTTCCCTGTTTTAAGACATGACAAGCATTAAAGGACCCGTCACTGTGGTTGGGGAAGTGGGACGTTGGAAAGGGGGACCCGGGAAACCCCATCGAAAGAGGAGGTGGGTCTAGTAAAAACGACATTGAGTACGATCATAAAGATTTCCGGACCACTTTAAAATCAAAAAAGAATTTTTAACCTTAATATTCAAAGCAAAATAAGGAAAATAATTACTGAGTACACTAAAAATTCTAAAACTTATTATGAAAGTACAATTAAAAATTAAAACTTTCAAATATTAGCAATTATATCCTCAAACTTTAAAAAAAAAAATGCTTTCAATAAAAATACTTGGTTGGATTAATTTGACAAATTTTAAGACTGATTGACTTTTCAAAAAAATAAAATTTAATTGCGTTTTCATAACAAATTTTAAAACTATTCAATCACCTCATCCACATATCCTACAGAAAAAGTTGGTTTTAGGAATAAGGGTTGATATTACGAAAAACTTCAAACTAATACATTTATGACAAATTTATTCCAAATTAATTTTTTTATCATAAAATGCTTCAAATCAATACACCTATGACAAATTTGTCTTTCATTACATAGTGACAAGTATATTAATTTGAGGTTTTATCATCCGTTTGTCACATGTGTACCATTGTGGTTTCTTATAATATTAATCAAATTTAATGAAAACTAACGAATGGTAAATTGATCATATATATACCAATTTAGGATTTTTGGTGATAAAAAAAATTAAATTGAAGTAAATTTGTCACATGTATATCAATTTAGGATATTTCGTGATATTAACCCTATGAATAATTGAGATAAGGTGTTAAGATTTTCAATCCTTTCCATTTCGTAATCTCCCCGTATATTAGCATGCATGCACACATGTTGTGTGTACGCAAAAAAAACAGCGTTTTGAAAGATCAAGTAAAACCGCCCTATTAAGAAATACTTGAAGAAAATATATTGATAGAAATATTTTGTAAAAAATTACAATAAACTCGATTTAAGTAAATAATATGAGGACTTTATACACATAAAGTGGAAATAGAAATGATTTCGTGATTTGAACTTTTTAAGGTTGTTGTAAGATAGAAAAGATTCGAGCATTTGTAAAGACGTGAATTATTCATATCGCATACACCCACAAGGACCTAAAATCGTTAACCGGTGAAATTTTATAAAAACTAATTCTCAATGTGGTATGTAAAATAAGGATCACCGCCGTTTGGTTTCTCGACAAGATCAATAAATACTCTATAAACCCTAGGCTACCCGAAATTAACCTTAAGCGACAAAGGAATTCAGAATATTACTAAATGGGCTACAATAGTGCAAAAAAATTCACCTAAAAATGAAAAGGTGTCTCAATGATAGATTTTAAGGTTCACAACAACAATAGAAAAGTTCCTTGGTTTGGATATAGCATACTGTTTAGAACGAATTTTCCGAGTAGGTCTTACGAGTCCTGTAAGTTCTTTTGCATCGAAAGTTATTGTCCGTTTGCTAAAAAGTTAGGTGAATTCTTGGTGCGGAATCACAATTTGATTTTCTGATGCTCCAGAAACTCTTCAGTATAGTTGCGTCGACGTCAAGAAGCCTCTTTATAAGATGGAGCTAAGACAGGACAGGACAGGACAACGTCGGCGGATAGGACCACGATGTCAATGGTAGACCGGAAAAGATCGAGTGCAAGTGACGCGATGGTTATAGGGTAGAAATGAGTAAACCGGCAAATGCACACCTAAAGTGTTTACCAACAAGCGCGATAGAATCTCGATATTTTCATTAATTAATCAAAGAATAGAAACATAATGGATATGTATAGCTGAAAAATTCCTCATGAAATTCTAATTTAGAAATGGGAAATAGATAAATTAGTGAGAAATTCCATCATGCTAAGTCTCCAATATCTAAATGGTAACACTAACAAACGAGTAACCTAAAAAAAAAGGAAAGATAAGAAACAAATAAATTTCATAGTTCTTAAAACTCTTTTATCCTGTTTGAAAAGACTTGATCATGCACTTTAGAATACTTGATAATTGAATTCATTAGGGGCATCCTGATGGAAATTAATTTGAACTTCAAGATACTCTTACCTACTTCCCTCCAGAAAATCTTGAAAATCACAAAATCAATTTGTTTATTATTGTCAAGACAAAATGCGTCGGATTTACCCCTTTCTGTTTATTTCTCCATGGGTGAAAAGTCTTTTTATGGGTGAAAAGTCTTTTTCTTTTTGTCTTTTTTGATATTCTCCCTGTATATTTTCCTCAGAGAGTAATGTCTTCACCCACATCTCCAGCTCCAGATGCTTTTCCCAGAAATCGAACTTTATTTAGCATAGTAAAATCAAAAAACATATTTGATCTTGCAAGATATAAATCAAGGAATTGGCAGTATCCTCGTAGGCCTCCCAAATAAAGCACTGAACACGCGCAAATCTGTCCAATATCTCGTACATTTCACGAGCATTCTCTTTTTCTTCTTCTCCCCGCTTTTTCTTTTTGACTGTAACAGTCATTAAATTGTTCGCAAGAGCGTGGATAGCAACTTCTCGAGACAGGACATTTAAGTATCACGCATGTTCTGTGGCGATCGGCAGCCTTCGACGCAGACTGGGATTTGGACGGGACGATGATACCAGTGGTTTATGTTTCATTTTTCTCTTCTGGTGCTTCTGATATTTTTGGCCCTGCAAGTTGTCTAATGTTGACCCATTTGAAAACTCCCCTCCTCCGCAGGATTCTACAACCATTTATTTGCTGATATTGGTCAATCTCATCATCATTGCTTTCTTATTCCCGAAGATATACTTCCCTAGAATGTTGAGTCTGCTCTTGTTCTTGTAGGAACGTGTTTGACAAACACACGAAGAGAGAGAGAGAGAGAGAGAGAGAGAGAGAACTTGATTCCAAAGTAAAGCAGCCCAAATTATAGAATTTTCATGTGAAAACAAAGGTTCCCAATTCCACTATGTTTAATCAACCGATTCTTTTGTAGCCAGCTTTGACCTAAGAATAGCTTTTACATGTGTGTTTTGGTCGCGAATGGTATCATGAGCAAAGACGCACCAGTCATTCTCTAGCCGAAAGGAATCTGACCATGGAAGTCAGATTAATCTTATATTTGCTAATGTATGTGGCTTTTCTTTGCTCTAGTGTTATTTTCGTGGGAAGGTTGACATCCCCTTTGGCCAGAAGATCTCACCTCAGCTCTTATAATTTAACAAAGAATAAAGATCCATAAGCTGTAGGCCCTTTTCCAAGAGTTTGAGGGTTAGAGGTGCCATGAGGAAAGTACCTAAGCACGATGATTCGAACATAGGTGTGGAGTGCGGAAAACGATCATATTTGTATATAATAAACATATTCCCTTGGAATTCGCCATGGTGCATGTTCCTCTAGCTTTTACCTAATCAAAAAAGCAGAAAGGCATAATGTTTTTGATTCATTCTTTGAGTTTTGACTTGAATATAATCGGCATTTCTTTTTTATGCACGTTAACACTAAGTACGGATATAGCAAATTGTAGATGGGAGAGGGGGTGTTGCTCCCAACAACCATCCCCACCAGATACACCACTCCATACACAATCAAATTCACGTCACGTGGAAAAAAGAAATTAATCCTCCATGTCTCCCTCCCTCATGCTCTCTTTCTGCTGCCTCCCTCCCTCTCATTTACGTAGTTGACCGACAGGTCTTCACTGGTGTAGCCCGCTGCCTCCCAAGAGTGTGAGGGATGCAGGTATCAAGAAGAAAATACGCAAGCGCAATGATTCAAACTTAGGTGTCAAGTGAGGAAAACAATAATATTTGTATATGATAAACATATTCCCTTTGAATTCGACATCGTACATGTTCCCCTTGCTATTGCCTACTTAAAGACGCAAAAAGGCATAATGTTTTGGTTTCATTCTCTGAATTTGACTTTAATATAATTGGTATTTCTTTTCAACACATATTAACACTAAGTATGGATATAACAATTTTTAGACGGAAGAGGGAGTGCTGTTCCCAACAAGCATTCACACCGGATATCACCACTCCACCCACAATCGAAGTCATGTCACATGGTAATTCAACACTCGCCGAGGGGAAAAGAAAACCCTCCATGTCTCCCTCCCCTGTGCTCTCTTTCTGCCCCCCTCCCTCCTTGTCGACCGCTGGCTCTTCACCGTTGTAGCTCGCCGCCGACACCCCCATGAACGTTGCAGCAGACCTCCAACTGCAATGATGCCATCGAGCCGCCTCCATATCTCTCTCTCTCTCTCTCTCTCTCTCTCTCTACCAAACCAAATCAAAGCCGATGTCTCGATTCGAAAATTTGGAGATTGAAAAACCTACTCCGGATATCATCTTTTGAACGGGAGAAATGAAACAAAGAAAAAAAAATCGAACTTGAGGAACTTCTAGTCCAAGTTTTCCTTCTAATTCTTCCCTAAATTAATGAAAAAGAAGGTAAAAAGGCGAAGGTTCCTGGAATGATTTCCGGAGCCCTTCGTTGAACCGAAAGGGAAAACAATAGGAATGGGGATACGTGTGGTCCGCTCTAATTCTGCGACAAACGTCAACGGTCCCACGAACCAACAAAAGCTTTGATCGGTACATTCCTCAAGTTGTATGCTTTCTACCAAAAAGAAGAAAAAAGAACATTAACATAACGATGGTTTCATTAAAATTACGAGATGAGACCAATTCTCATTTCCGAAATTAATTAGGGTTTGCGTTTTTTTTTTTTCACTTAAACCTAATGAAATCTCATTGGCTTTTGATGTGGTATTATCATCATTTATTAGACTAAATCTCACATATTACCTGCCTCATCCTTCTCTTTGCTATATATTCGTGAGGCCAAAGCAGTACCAACATTGTTATACACTCCTCTCTCTCTCTCTCTCTCTCTCTCTCTCTCTCTCTCTCTCTCTCTCTTTCAGAGAAACTTGAGAAGGTGTGCAAAGAGCACGATGGACAAGCTCCCTCGCTCTGTCTCTCTCGCGTGCGTAGGGGAGAAGGTGTGCGAAGAGCACGATGGAGAAGCAGGGCACGTGCATTACCGACTCATGCCGTACGTACCTGGAGAGAAACCAAGAAATTGGCTGAACCGTGAAGGGTTTCTTGTATCATTGATGGCTCCAACTGTGGTGAACCATGAGTGGGTTCTTCATGTGCCCTTCTTCCCCATCATGACCAGCCCACCTCTAAAATCATCCATGAAAGCTTCTCTTAGCATTACCTCCGGAATGCTTGGTGAGTTGTTTATTCTCTGTCTCTCTCTGTCTCTCTCTCTGTCTCTCTCTCTCTTCCCCACCCCCCACCCCACGCACCACACATACACAAAAAGACATATACGTATAATGTATGTATGAGGAATCAGGATATTCATATACGCAATTCGTACAAAAAGGTGTGAATGACCCGCTTTGACATGGTAAGAGAGATGAATATCTACTTCATTCTAATGTGCGAAAGCTGGGCATATGGCATCTATGGATAAAAAGGAAGCCTTAGAATAATTTGGAGCCATCAATTTACTGTAGATTTAATGTTTGACAAAAGCATACGGTACATTACTGTAGGTAAATATCAACGTATGTATTACGTATGTTTCTTTAAGTAGGTATTTTATTGCTCGAATTGCTGATTAACTATGAGATTATTCAAAGGATTAAGCTATCAAAAGCAGCGGAGGTTCTTAGACTGGAGAAGATCTTCAATCCTTTTCTTTTTATTTGGGAAGTGGGATTTATCAGTAGGACATCTGAAAATATTGCTTCCCTCTCTGTCTCCTGTACCCCATTCTTCAATGAATTGGGGCTATTTTATACATCCTTTCTCATATATAGAACCTGAAAATTGCCATTTTCAGCACTCGTAAAGCTCTTGCCTACTGAGTAATTGACTGAGCAAAACACTTATTACACTCTGCACGCCAAAAGAATGATCGCCTGAGATTCTTCTTGTAGTGGCCACTTTGTACACCTTTTCTTCTCAGGTCTTATTTTTAATGTATACGAGTTTTATTTTTATTTATTTGATAAAAGTAATATATGTATTAACTTTAACCCAAAACGGAACTATACAAAAAAGGGGGACCCGACACCAATGTAAGGACTTGCACTTCTGGTGACATTAGGAAATGTTAATAGGAGTGTAAGGGCGTCATGGTAACCTAAATGAAAAGAGGGGCTAATTAACCTCAGCCCAAAGAAAAGAAACTAAGGCAAACCAAAGCTCAACCTGAGAAGATAGAAGGGCTAAGGTTCCAGCATTGTTGCATCCTCCTATTGGTAGTAGTATCTGGGACCTGTTGAAAGTTCATAGCTTTGTCCATGACGACCTTGTCTAGGCGTTTCTTCAAAGCCGGCAAAAGGAGTTCGTGATCAAGGAAGAGGATATTATTCTATGATTTTTAGTTTTTTATTTATTATTTTAGTAAGAATCCATGGTTTTGGGTGTATAGGACCATGGCAAATAAAGAGAAATATATGCAGCACTTTTGCGCCATATACAGTGTAAAGATCTTGAAGCGGCCAGCACATTCATGTTCAAGCTTCAAGAAGTTGCTGATACATGTGTTTTTTTTTTTTTTTTTTATGGGCTTGTTTTGCCGACAAATGGTTTCTTTTCGTGATATCAGAGCACGAGTTCCTTCATAATGCTTCTGTCTCCAGCTACTTTGTTCACGTGGCTATACGACGTCATACATTTCCCTCGTAAATCCCATCTTAGGTACTGGAAAAAAAATGTTGACAAATAGGTATACTCGAAATACATAAAGCATTGCTTTCCTTTTGTTTGAGACTTCTGTTCTTTACTTCAACAGATGCTAATGCCCTTATGGAGTTAATGGGGAAAACTAGAGAATCATTATCATCCCAAAACTTAGAAATTGAAAACCCCTCCAATGTCCAGGCTGACCTAACTTCGTTTCTTCCTGTAAGTGCATCCATTATTATAATTTGCCTCTAAACATAGTCAGCAACGTACCCCCACGAACATTGGAATCGATTATAATCAAGACCCAACCACACTGTGCTTTCTAAGTATCATCTGACAACTTATAGTGGGCGCTCAAGATAGGTTGTAACAGAGATCATCCAAGTTTCTTATCAAAGAGGATCCATGGATTGTATATCAAAATGGGTGCTTTTCAAATATAGCGCTTGAGAGAGAGCATCATCCTTTCTATTTTGGCTATTTCTTTGGCATTCTATTGAACAATCTCTCTTTATATACATAGATGGGATTAATTTGTAACACCCGGAAGGATTAGTCAAGCCAAAAGGTTGGATATCCTATATTTGAGAGATCAGAATTGTCACATAGAAAATGCGTAAGCGCAGACGTCACGTTGAGATGCTAATAACGTCTGATTGTTTTGAGGGTATTGGTGGCTACACATGTTAAGTCATCATGGTGGATGCATTGTCAAGAGATAATTAAGCCGCAAGGACATAATAGAAGGCGACCGATTGACGTTTCTTTAAAGCTGGAGAATTTATATAAATACTAATGGGTCTTCTTGCAAAATTGGTACCTACCAACCTTGTACACCTTTTGCCTAAGAGTTCGGATATCAAGAAAACTACCATCTCACTTGCACAAATATAGAAAACTTAAGAAGGGCGTTAAATCGATCCTTCACTAATGATTCTTAGTCATATGTCAGTGATATGCGGCAACAGAATCGAAGTATAAGGACATTGACATTTTGCCTAAGAGCTACGGGAATTGATCTCTCGATTCTTCGCTCTTCCCTTCGCATGTTCGGATTCAATCTTTCTTTCACTCGTCCATGCCGCCTTCGCATCCTTTAGGCAGCTGTCGCCATAGGCAACAGCCTTGCAGGAGACGACACAATGGAATAGGTAGCTCAATGTCACCGAATTCCAATCATTCCTTTACCCACACAGCGCATGTCAGCATTCATGTCCTTCGTGCTTTCGTCCTCCTATTAGCTTTACGTTAAGAGGAAGTATTAAGAGATAAAATGTCCACACAGATACAGATCACGAGCAATATAAGGCAGAGGAAGTGTTAAGAGAGAAAATGTCCACATACATACATATCACAAGCAATATAAGGTGAAACACGCATGACTAAATCGGTCAATCAATAACAAGTTTAGGAAGCTTTGAGAACAAGGAAGGTGTCAGGTGATGATAAATTAGCAGTCCTCAACATGTACACAACATAAAGAGAAACACTGACAAATTTATTTACTTTCTTTGGCCAATATATATATTGCATTGACTTCGGCTACAGCTGTACAAGAAGGGACATGCATGTAAGACCTAGAAAATAACCTCTAAAATCTAATTAAATGTATGCCCCAACCACCTGATCCCATCTGCTAACCACCTACATTAATACAGATGTCGACGATATCCCTAACATTGCATTCACATTCCAAGACATGATACCATGTCATCCCTGACCGTGCAGTTAGACTCAGAGTCTTCAAGAATAAACTTAAGCCACCATGTTTTGTAACTAGCATTTAATGTTTTGCCAAACGTTTAGAAAGATCAATCCAAGAAAGCACCCACCAAAACCCAAATGGAATGACAGAGTTCAGTTGAATGATCTTACACCTTTCAAGTATGAATTAGAAAGGCCCTTTCAACAGTAAAAGCGCAAAATGCAGTAGATATCCTTTATTTGATCCTCACACAACTTTATGAAGATTAAATGATCACTTTGATGTTGCAGACAAATCACATTGCAGAGTACTCCAGGCACCAAGAGAAATTCTGGAGTGCATTTTCCTTCCCGACATTCTGAACCTTGTATTTATCACCGCTGTGACCTGAGGAGCAGCTTTATGGAGGGTGTAGAGACCGTTTAGAAGTAGTCAGATCACTCATCTTATAAATTTCATCACTAACGAGAATTGATGAAAACTTGTTACTGATTCCTGCAACCACTTGTGTATTCTGCAAAATGAAGACCAAGAAAGTCCAATTATAGAACAATTGGAAGTACTTTAATAGATTTTTTTGGACAGGAAATAAAGGATTTCGTCAAAATAAAAATTTAAGAACGTCAGAAATGTCCTAGGAAAGAAAGAACGAGATGCCCAAAGCCAATAACAGTGTATAACGCAGAAGAAACCATAGATTCTAAATTCCCAAGGAAAAATACTTTCACAGATAGGAGATTGCAGACTTAATGCATTCATGATATCTGGAGCTCAGGAAGTGAGTGTTAGTTGCTTTTTGCCACTATATACTGTATTAGATGGCTTAACTGCATTTAGAAACTCTTGCATAGATGAGTGAAACCTCTGAGAATATTTTAGTTCATCCACCAATTGAAAGGAACGATTCAAATCTGCAGAGTCAATAACTTGAGATACAAGCCAGCAAATGTCAAATTTATGGATTATTTGACTATGATTATTCATGGACTGAGTAAAAATAGAAGTGGACAATGAGGCTTGAACCGAGAACCTAGCTCTTAAAGCAAGTGGATCAACCCCAGGACTCTGATAGTTAATGGCCCTAATAATTCCTGAATGAACTTGGAATATAGTGGAAGATACTCATGTTGATGCAAGTTTGGCCAAGTAATTCGCCTCACAGACAATTTCAGACTGATAAGATTGTGAGAAATTTCACTATCTTTTCAAATTAGAAAATTTCAGGCATTTCAATGCAAAACATGTATTTAGTTCATAATACCACAAAACTATTTGTTGAAGACTTCATATTGTCCTCTTCCGGACAATTGATAGTTAAGCTCCAAATACTGACCCAATAGCAGTGAAGGGTGCCCTTCATCAATTTCAATACTTATACCATATCATGCCATGCAGAAGCACATATGAATCTCAATAAGGAAAGAGATATGCCAGTGACAAATGCAAAAGGTTTAAATGCAATTTCCATGAGCAAACACAGTTTGACCACCAATCAAATAGCAGATCAGCAGGAGTCAATTACCTCCTCAATAGGTGGAAAGAGAGTTTCACACTGCCACGTTGTTCGCCAAGTAGGCATTCATCTACAGGGTATCATATCATCTACAGCTTGCCTTCTGCATGCATTCTAAATATCCTACGAACTGGGTTTCCAACAAGGTCACCATACAGCAAAAGCAAGTGCACTTCATTCAACTCGGATAGAATTTACCAACTCAATTAGACTACTCTCCAACGATTTGATTTCAGATCCGCAGTCATTAATAAGTGCTTCCCAAGTCATGGCTCCTGGAATGATACCCTTCCTGACAATCGCCTCAAATAATTCTGGCACTTTTGAGAATAATCTTCTCTTGCACAAACTACATACTAGCGCATCAACTGTAAAACATTCAAATTGTGAACTCTTAACCAACAATTCATCCACTAAATCACAAGCTTCAGTAATTTTACCATTACCACCGAATCCTTCCAGCAGAGGCATATATAACTTTAACATTAGCCCAAAACTCTTCACTCCTACTTCTCTCACAAGCTGCCTTGCCCTATTCAGCTCCCCAATTTGACATGATCTCTCAACTATCGTGACATAAGTAGCATCATTAGGTCTGCAGCCAAGTTCTTTCATGCAAGCTACCATTTCAACGGCTGCTTCAAGTTTGTTCTGCTTACACAAACCATCTATATACACGTTGTAGGTATACACATCAGGGACCAAACCCAGAACAAGCATTTCATCAAATAACTCCTCTGCCTTCTCATAATCATCCTCAGCAATGACCCCACTTAAAACCATTGTGTAGCAAACAGTATCAGGTTTAATGCCACTGACCTTCGTCTGATTCAAGACATCCAAAGCATCATTAACTCTTCTATTCTTCACCAAATACTTTATCACATTCGCATAGTCTATTAGCCCAGGGGAAAAATCCATTTTCTTCAATTCTTCCATAAGGCCCAAAACCTCAACACTAGAAAAGTTCCTCTGTCCACAGAATGACGAAAGTATCAATGAGCAGATTCTCCCATCAACTGTGAATCCATCACTTATCAGTGTATTCAATATGTCAATAGCAAAATTCACCTTCCTCAACCGACAAAGTGCACCAATCATTATTCTAAAAGTCAATTCATCTATCCTGATATTCATCTGTTGACTCTTCAGTAAAATCTGAGGCACCATCTTCAAGTGATCTCTGCTATAACAAAGTACTGACAGTAGAGCATTCAGTGAGCAGACAGTAGGGACACACCTGAACTTGGGTATATCAAGAAACAAACCAACAGCATCTTCAATTTTGTTAAAATCGCCATAGAACTTGATAAGATCGCTGAAAATGTACTCGGGAGTTTTGAATTTCTCGACCCTTCGAATGTGATCGAGGACTGGTGGAATCAGGTGGAACTGTGAGATTTCACATAGACTCTGGATGACAAAGCGGTAGGCATTTGGGGTTGGTTCACAGTTGTAAGCACTAAATGAGTCTACCAGAGTGCTAACAAGATTGGGTTCGGTAGGATTTTGCAGGAGATGTTTATCACTGCGGTGACACAATGGCTCTACGGTGGTTCTGACTGCATCTCTTAGAGTTCGCATGGCTTGTTCTTCACAGAAAGTTTGGTGCCACTTGGTTTTGTATGGAGACAATGGCCACCTCCTGTTCCTCCTCAAAAATTGGTTCGCGCCCTTTAGAGAAGACAGCCTCTTCATAATGAAATCCGCATGGAACAGTCTCGGAACAACGACTTTAAATCTTCCCAAACAGCAGCTGCTCTAACCACCATGTAGGCCTGAATTCACCTGTAATTCATTCAGGCATTCCGTCGAACATCAAGAAGGCAATCATTAGCCAATCATCAGCAACTACCCGCGTACTCCATTTACTGCTTAATGGGTCAAACAATCTTTGCCCATTAACCATAAGCAGTCAATCTATCTGCATCAATTCAAGATTGTACAGAGACCAACCAAAGCACGCTCCTTTCAAGCATCAACTTAGACTATGACCATGACAACTTTTCT
Source organism: Eucalyptus caleyi (assembly GCA_014182885.2). Lineage (NCBI taxonomy): Eukaryota > Viridiplantae > Streptophyta > Magnoliopsida > Myrtales > Myrtaceae > Eucalyptus > Eucalyptus caleyi. Next base: position 12,620,274 of record CM024466.2, on the reverse strand, counting down.
GGCAAAATGTTTCTGAAAGAACAAACATTGTCAAGAACCCGCAAATGGGAAGCTTCATGACAACATTTCTATCAACATGGGTCCGCCAAGAACAAGATTAACGACAACGCGAATGCCACTCTGCCGCGTTCTTCTCCCTGACTCGTTCCTCAGACCAAAAAAGTGCGTTCTTTCCACAAACGAGGTCGCCCGCGGCGCCATTTATAATGTCTCGTTATTATTTTTGCCAAATTCAACTGGGAGGATTAAGATAATTCTTCCACTTCTCATGTCACAATTTCTTTTAAATTCCATTTGTTTTGTTAAAAATAAATGATTTGAAAAATAATTTCTTGAAAATATGATCATTTGTATTGTATGAAATAATTAGTCAATAGAAAAAGTTATTGTTGTCGATGATAATTTATGTCTAAAATTGTTTTATGAACTAAATTTTAGACATAAATTATTCTTGATAACAAAAAAAAAAAAAATCACTAATTATTTTAAGTGATATAAGTGATCATTTTATAAGAAAATGTTTTCTAAATGAATTGATGAAACTATTGCTTTCCCTTTAGGCATATGTGGAGTTCACATTATTATTAGAGAAAATTTCAAATAAAAGTCTAAAATGCAAATGTTTTTTTTTTTTTTTTTTTTTTTTTTTTTGGGAAGAGTGCCTAAAGTAGATCTTGGCTCAAATAAAAACCCAAAATGGCCAATTTTGTTTTAAATAAAGATCCGAGCTCACTGGCTTGCCAACCTATCATACCATGATGCTCGAAATAGAACATTAGGCCACCGACAAATTTCTTTCTAAAAGAAAGAAGTTTTCCAATTTAGAAACTCCTATATGCTTGAAATGAGTCAAAATATAAGTTTAGGAAGCTTTGAGATTATTAACATTTTCATGTTTATTAATTCTCATATTCTAAAAATGATAGTATGGACCAATTTGATAAATTTCAACTCAATTACATTTTTTTTTTTTTGAAAGTTTTATAACTTCTTATTAGGGGTGATTAATTTCAAAATGGGTGGTGCTTACCCTGAATTAAGAACCATACACTAAGGATCGATTCGAAATTTAGAATCAAGAACCACCTATTAGTCTCATAGACCCATCCGGAGAAACGGACCACCATTCCAAACTAGTTCCTGGGTGAGTTCATGGAACTAGTCAAAATGTCCGAATTTGGAAGAGGCGTGAGACCTAAGAGAGAGCAACGAGGTCGGAGGCCGGAGGTGATCGGGAACAAGAGTGATAGAGGGAGCGACAAGGCCACAGGTGATCTAAATTGAAAGTGAGAGAGGGATCGATAGGCGATTTAACTGTCCATGTCCTGTCGTTAACCATCCGCTCGTTGTCTAGCTGGTGCTTGTTCGTAAAATTAACGTCCGAGCCTGCCTTAACCATCTTCATAAACAGCATGCGATCAACCCCCTCTCATTTGCAACCCCCACCTCCCTCTCATGCCCTCGCCACTCGCCATGGCCGCACCGCCGCTCCAACCCCCGCCGCCCCCTGCCCCCGTTGTCGGGCCCCAGTATTGCGTCCCTTTCCCGATCGACCTCGGGATGGTGAAGAAGCTCATCTCGATCACTGAGGGGAACTTCGCCGTCTCCGACTCCTCCGGCAACGAGATCTTCAAGGTCAAGCACGTGTTCAACTTGATCCACACAAAGCGCGCCCTCGTCGACGCGGCTGGGAACACGATCCCAACCTTCAAACAAAAGGTTCTCATCTTAAATCAGGATCTGTCACTCATCCTCACGAAGCAACTGACGAGAGAATAGAAACGCATTTTCTTTTTCTATCATGATATGGTATTAATCTCCAACAAAACTTACTCATCACCCTCTCATGTCTAGAATAATCCTTCAGTGAGGTCTATCGCGTTTTAACAATAATAAGATGATAACGACGACGATGCCGAGACTGAACTTTAGTTACGAAATGATGATTCAATGTCTTTTCTGCACGTCGATTAGTCTCTTCGATATGTTTTTGTTTTTTTTTCCCAAGTGCGTTTGCAATAATCGTCTGCACGTCGATTAGTCTCTTGCTTCGGCGCTGACCATTTCGTATGCAGAAAATCACTGCACATTCGAGATGGCAAGTCTTCAGAGGGGCGAGCACCAAGCCGGATGATCTGGTGTTTACCGCTCGAACATCGTCAATGTTCCAGCTCAAGACCAAGCTGCATGTCTTCCTAGCGGGCAACAAATCCGAAAGAACCTGCGACTATCGGGTTGAAGGAAGCTGGGCAGCCCGATCTTGCTCGATCTATGTCGGAGAGAGTAACTACATGATTGCCCAGGTATGCTGTTCTCTTACCCTAACGTTGGAACATCCTCAGATGATGGATTCAACGATAGCTCATAAGCATTATCATCTGTCACTTACTCACGAATTAGCAGATTCAGATACAGATTGTTCGTTCATTCCATTTCCATATCTTCGATTCCCACTGACCAAACAGATCCGCAAAGCGAATTAGTGAGGATAAAGAAGAGAAAAGCTTGGTTGATCATCGAACTAAAGCTAACTATCGGCCGGTGTTCTGGTATTGTATGGCTATGCAGATGCACACGAAGCACACGATCCAAAGCATGGCGATCGGAAGGGACACCTACGCGGTGACAGTCTATCCCAACATCGACCACGCTTTTATAGTCGCGCTCGTCGCAATTCTTAACGAGATCGATCACGACAAGAAAGACAAGGAGTAACCGCGACGAGAAAGTACAGAGGAGTAATTGCTGCTAGGAAAGGAAGAGGCGACGTTTGGTCACTTACCTTGGTGCCATAGCTTTTTTTTTATAGCTGTCCCTCCCACCAGGCCTGCAATAAAGTTTTATTTCGGGCCAATTCGGGTCATTCGGGCTTCAAAGAGTTTATAGAATGCATAATATATGTATGTGTGTATCCGAAAAACCTAATGAGCGAAACATTCTCTCCTCTTTATTTCATTCTTTAAAGATTGTCTCTTATTTTGTTCTCCGGCGTAACCTTGAGTTTAGGGCATGGTAGCAATATTTATTAGATTTGCCACATCTCTCTATATCTCTTTTTAAGATTGTACATTTCCTTTGATTATTTATGATCACAATTGATTGTAATCAATACTATAGATCAGGATAGGACGGTATGGATATTCCGTTACCTTAAATAGTCCCCTTGTACGGTCTATAAGCACCTATGTACTCTCTACTGAACATACTGGGATGAAATAGTTCTATCTTTGCATATTACATCTTTATCTACTTTGCCAATTAAAGAAAAGTACTTTAAAGATTGGAGAAACACTACCAAATTTACTGGTTTTAATTCAACCCGATTAACCACCGGGGGCCACCCTTCCAACATGGAAGAGGGGAGGTAAGGGGTTTGAATCCCTACCTTCTCAAGGGGATTTGAGGTAAGAATGATTTAATTTCAAGTATGGGTTTTGACTCTCATGCCCTACAAGGAGATAGAGCAAAAGTCTAAAAATGAAAATTAGAATAGAAGTAGAGTAGAACCGACAAAAAAGAAAAAAAAATCAACCCGATTAATCCCTATCAAAGATGTAAATTTTACTTAACGGGAATCCAATGTGATAATGCCTGATATATTGAAATTGATCCTTTAATTGGTATCCGATAAGACAAAAAAAAAAAAATAGAGTGATGAAAATTTAAGCAATGAACTTTCCATTTTGACTGATTCAAATGATGAAAATATAATTAAAAGGCTATTTGATAGTAACTTGAAATTGATTAGTGAACATTATTAATTTCTCACTACACAAGAAATCATGATCAATACTGGTAGGACTTAACAACATTTGACAAGACCTAATCGTCATCACTTACTTTTTCTATATGGTGAATTAAGTAACCCATTTTTACTGAACTTATCAGGTGAATGAGAAAAAGGCGATGCACCCTCCTTGCTGCTATGTACGTTGACCTTGACTTGCCAGGTTCCTCCAATTGAATCCCCGCTCAAAGAGCATCACAAGCTCCTGGCTCGAATGAAGAGAAAAAGTATCAACATTGATGAACTTCTTGGGATTAGCAGTGAAAGAAAGAACCCATTAATCTCTTTTTTTTTAATTAAAAAAAGATTTCATTCATTTCTCAAAATGACAGAGGTACATAGAATGTTTTCAAATCTAGTAAATTTGTTATAACTATCGGCCAAAGCAAATGCCAAAATGCAAATAACAAAGCACAATCTGCAAGTAAAAGTATATTCTCATCTCTCAAGAATAGATCTATCACCATAAAGGTTCGATATACTAAATTCTATGATCAGCACAAGTCGAGATCCCTCACTCCATTTGCAACGAAGTGCGCATCTAGGTTCAATGTCCTCATCGTAGCGCCATCTAGAGACACCAACATTAATATGTTGAAAAAACACATATCAAATACCCAAGGAACTCCTAAAACTAGACCTAAATCTAAATAGGGAGAGTAAAACCCCTAGATCTGGACGTAAATTTAAATTGGGAGAGGAGAGAGACCTAATTTCGAAGAGGTTGTGGAATCAAACATCTTGCGAGTCCATTACTTAAATTGACTTCCAAATCATTGTAAAGTTAAGATGTTAAAAAAAAAAAAAGGTTCATCTCATACGGTGCTGATTTTTTTGTGAAAATTTTCAGCACTTAATTGTCAAAATCTAGTAAATGTTAAGGATGATCCCCTTATTCAAAGGCTCATTTAATAACCCAATTAGGTGTGGAAACTTGAAAAATTGTAGCAACTTAAATTTTGAACTTTTTCCTCTCTGACTAATCAATGGCAAGAATAAGGTACCCCCATGTCTTGACGAGTCCACTTCTGGACTTGCGTGACAGATCTACGAAACCGGCGGTCCAGCCCATGATGCACCCGCTGCTCAGGGCAATTTCCGGGAAAACACAAGGCTCGTGAAATTCGCACGTTATTGAAGATCCATTCATTTAAAGAAAAATTGCTTTCAAGAAATTATTTTCTGACTATGAAAAATGTTTTTTATGAATTGAAAATGACGGTTGATTTTGAATCACAAAATTTTTTTGCGATTAGGTAACAGATGCCCAAGATTGTTTAAGATATAGGCAGAACGGGACGATGCCCGAGATTGACCGAGACCTAGGCCAAGCCAGAACTTCACCTGACTAGCTTTTTGCAGAACGCGTCGTCTCACCAAGACCTAGGCAGAGCAACAAGCTTATTGATGACCTTTTCCAATGAATGAATCTGACCCAACACGTCGAACAAGCTGGTTTCCAGGTTGACGCTTTCTGCAACTGGACGTCCTGACATGTACAAGAAGCCCTAACATAGAAAGCCATAAGTTTTCTCGAGAGAGATAGAGAGAGACTGTTCTCAAAAGGCATAACCAGCCGAGGCGATGCAACTTGCTCCTCCGCCTGTCGTGGACCGTCAATATTGCTGCACTTACGCAGCAGATGTGGCCATTTTAAGGAAGGCGATGACCCTCAGCAGCGGCAACTTCGTGGTCACCAACAGCAGCGGCGACCTCATCTTCAAAGTGAAGGGAGCTTTACTCACCCTTCATGACCGCAGGGTCTTGATCGACGCCACCGGGCAGCCGGTTCTCACTCTCAGGCGAGAGGTTTGCTCTTTAACATCACTCTACGCTGTTCATACTGAATTCTTTTATACTCGGGAACAATCACAACCACCATCGGTTCCAGAATTAGATATTCCACCCTTCGCTTTTCACAGGTTCTAGAGCTAGACACCCAATTATTCTTTTTCTTTTTCTTTTTTTGGTACTGTATTAACTTGGCAGCCAAAGAAACTGAAGTTCAACGAACTGGTTAAGCGAAATCAAGGTTCAGCATCGATCCTTTTGCAAACTATCACGAGCGGAATCCATGCGAAAGATAAGGTTTTAGTGGCTTAGGTGAAGATGATTGGTGCAGATAAGGGCTGATCACAGTCGATGGCGAGCGTTCAGAGGGAAGAGCTCGGACATGAGCGACCTTGTCTTCACCGCCAAGATGAGTTCAGTGATCCAACTCGAGTTAGACGTTTTCTTAGCAAATAACAGGAACGAGGATCTCCGCGACTTCAATGTCAAAGATTTCGAGCGGTCTTGTGTCATCTATGCCGGACAGCCTCCCTGTATCATTGCCCAGGTAACATACTCTTTTCCAAAGGCTGCTTCTTGTTCTTTAAAATTATTCATTCAAGCCTAATCAGTTCAGTTCCAAACCTGTTGTACATTTGGCAGTTCAATTTTAGACATTTCAGTTTTTCTAATGTTATTTTGAACCTTTGCTCGATATTTCAACGTAATCCGTTCTATTAATTGCTGCTGGAAATTGTTAGCGTGGCAATTTGTAGGTTATCTATATGTCAACATGCCATGTAAGACAGCCGATTATGATTAGATGTGATGTTAACAATTTCCAACGGCAATTAGATTGAAATGACTATATTGGAATTTCAAATAAAGGTTATGGATTGTATTGTCATCCATACAATAACTTTAGAATTGAATTGTTAATTTTCAAAAAAAAAAAAAAACAAATATATATGTGTGTACGTTGGTCCACCTGAAAGTTGAAATTAGTAGTGAGACGTGCCAATTGGTATTTGAGAACATCACAATACTCACCCTTAGTTATTAGTGCCCAGGTTAACATTTCTATCGAAGTTCAAGAAGTATGAAATTAAAAATTGTTTGTGCGTAAAGCGAAGATGAGAGGCTTGGGATCTTCAAATCCAAACTTGCAATTTGACAATTTACTATAGAGAACAAGAAGGCTGATGATGACAACATAAAATTTGTGATTCGATGTTCAAATAACCTAATCTGTTGCCCCACTGAGATCACATCATATTCAAATAACCTAATCTGTTGCCTACAAAATATCGAATCACAAATTTTTTATTGTCATCATCAGCTTTCTTGTTCTTTTTAGTACTTTGTCAAATTGCAAGTTGGGATTTGTATCTCGACCGCCCATCTATTTTTGAAGTGATTCAATTAAGTGAATTGGTATTCAAATCGATTTATAGAATACGAACCAGCCTACAGAATATATCTCGACTGCCCATCTATTTTTGAAGTGATTCGATTAAGTAAATTGGTATTCTTATCGACTTATAGGATAAGAACCATTCGGTAACTAGCCATATATACATACATCAAAAAGGAATAGATTCATCAATTTCTGACTATATCATAATGGTACAGATGCAAAAGGAGACTTGCATCCAAACTCAAAGTGTGCTTCTGGGAAAGGACAAGTTTATGGTCACGATCTATCCGAACATCGACTGTGCATTCATCGTCGCCCTCATTGTGATCTTTGATGAAATAAAAAGGGGGATTGGTGACCACCGCTACATTGTCGACTCAAGTGGGAAAGTTTGTGTGCTGGTGTAATTTTTAGTGAAACAGCTCATTTCTTCGTCTGTGTGCATTTTCATGATGAAATATCATGCAACCAATCTAGTCTAGATTTGGGGTTTTTTGCGTATATGTTTTTGAGGTTTCACTTCCCTCAAGTTTTGTTTCTGTATAAGTCCAATTTCAAAGAAAATAAGAGAAGTTTCGCGAAGATTTCGCTCTCACAAATGTCAGGTCTACATACATTTAACATCGTTACTCTGAACAGCAATGGTGTTGAAGACGTCAAACCTAGGCTTCCCTCAGGTTTCGTTTATGTACAAGTCCAATTTAATAGAAAATTAGAGAAGTTTCATGAAGGTTTTGCTCTCACAGGTGTCAAGTCTACATATGTTCAACCTTGTTACTCTTGACTATAATGGTGTTTAAGACATCAAACCTAGACGCCTACCATTGAAAGGCAAAGCTATGGCAACAAATGGAGATCTTAGTATATGCTCGTTACTAAAGATGTACTCGGTGATTAGTCGTCAATTTAATTTGAAAAAGTCACAAATCTGTTCTTTGAACGTGTAACCCCTCATCTTGTTCGAATAATTTATCTTATTATTAGGAGCTTGTTTTATTTTCAATATTTGAGATTTCTCATGGTTTGCAGTTGGACTACGTTTCTCTATTATATATCCGTAAAAATGAATGAGATTTTTCTCTGACAATAAAAAAAGGTACTTGGTTGCTTATTTTTGAAACGTATCAATGAGCAACCTCTTATTTTACATAAAATTACAAAAAAAAAAAAATTAAACCTATTGTAATAATATCAATTCAGTCTTAAACATTTTTGTACCATTTCAATCCTAAACATTTAGCAATTATGTTAGTTTAGTCTATCCGGCTAATTTTGGCCGAACAAAGACTTGACATAGATGCCGGTTGGTGCCAACAGACATTGTTTTAATAATTTTTTATTTTTTTGAATTTTTTAATTTCATTTTTTATCTTTTCTTCTTTCAATGACCAGCTAGAGGGGAGGGCCAATCGTCGGACTCAGGTGACCAATTAATGGTGAACTCGCCTTGTCTTCACTGGGCAAAGGCGAACCTTGCCGTCGCTAGGCAAGCTACAGACAGAGAGAGACAAGGATGGGGAGTCTAAAGAAGAATCAAAACAAGGGCTTCTTCACCGCCATGAGCTTGACGCTGTCCATGTTTAGCAACACCATCCACAGATCTATCCCTTTCTTCGTCTTCTTCATGTCTTGCCTAGCAACAATGAGGCGAGCTCGCCATTGGCCGGTCGCCTGAGTCCAGCGATTGGCCCTCCTCTCTAGCTGGTCGTCGAAAGAAGGAGAAAGGAGGGGAGGAAAAAAAAAAAGATAAAAATAATTAAAAATTCGAAAAAAAAAATAGAAAATTTTAAAAAAAAAAATTGTCTCCCGACGTCGGTTGGCATCCATGTTAGCGCTGACCAGCCAAATTTAATCAGATGGACTGAATTGATATAATTACAAAAAATTTATGACTCAATTAGCCAAAAAAAAAAAGTTTAAAATTGAATCTGCACAATTACAATAGGTGGAGAACTTTTTTGATAATTTTCCCCTTATTTTATCTCCATCTCACTTTGCATCACCTATTTCGTAACTCATACTTTATATCTTGAAGTAGCACAAGGAATAAATACTCTTTACTAAAAGAAACCTTCTCCCTCTCTCTTCCACCACCTTCTCTAGCAAAGGTACCGTGGTCTAATATTTTTAAAATGATGACCCAACGAAAGAGAGTGACCCAATTGACAAATGTCATTGGAACAGAGAAGTTATCATATGAGATATATATCTATATATATACCGGTGGCTATAAGCGGGTGGGTGGTTCAAAAGTTGAAGAAGAATTGATACTTTGGCGATATTTTTAGCAAAACTTCTAATGAGGGATTAGACATCTTGATATTCCAAACCAAAGATAGATGTATGGCGAATTTCTACTGTTATCGACAACATCATATGATTATACGAAACAATCGGTGTAATAAAATGCTCCGTGCCATTGCGTATGTTACACATAAATATATGTATGTCGATCAAAGACATCTTCCTTGCACATTTTCTAAACTTGTGGAGAAGTATTTTCAATAAAATGAGTTTAAAACCTATTTCGGATTCTAAGTACTATTAAACCTATATTGTACCAATATGAAATGGGGAAACAATATTATAACGATATTACATAAATCATATTATAAACAAGAAAAGCTTACATAGAATCGGTTACACGATTTTAAAAAAATGCCTTATACATCTACTCTATTTGTTGCCAATATGTTATTATACTTTTTTGTTGGCAAAAGATTGCTTCAAGTGCCAAAAGTTGGTATAAATTGACGTTTAAGTCTAAAAAGTTATGAAAGTGACACTTAAGTGTCAAAATCGAAAGAAAATGGATCGCTTAGGGCATGTTTGGCAACGTCTTAAAACAAATCTTTTAATTCTGATTTTTTGTTCCCAAAATCAGTTTTAGGTGAAAATCGTATTTGGTAAAATTTTTGTTCCCCGGAACAAATTTGTTCCCGGGAACAGTTTGGGAAGAGAATTGAGAATAAAAAAAAAATATGATTCTCCGTCCGAGAATCAAAAAAAGAATCAAAACAATAAAAGTCTCCTTCTTCCCTTCCGACATCCTACGATTGCCGTCCACCACTGCTCGTCGCCATCCGCCGCCGGTCGCCGTTCGCCGGTCCGGCGAGCTCGCTAGAGGCAAGCCTCACCGATGGCCAGGCCAGCCTCGCCCAGCCCCAGTGAGGCCGGCCTGGCCATCGGCGGGGCTAGGCGAGCCTCGCCAACAGTTGGGCGAGGCTCGCCTAGCCTCGCCGATAGCCAGGCGAGCCTCGCCTAGCCCGGTGAGGCTTGCCTGGCCACCGATGAGGCTCGCCCAACCCCGCCGGTGGCCAAGCCAACCTCGCCCAGTTGCCGGCGAGGCTCGACCGACGAGGGCCAACCTAGCCGAGGGCTAGCTACGCTCTGGTGAGCGTCGCCGGCCCTCGTCTAGCGGCGTCTAGCCAGTCGCTAGTCCGATGACCGACCAAATGAAGAAGAAGAAGAAGAAGAAGAAGAAGAAGAGAAAAGGGAAAAAAAAAAGTATTTTAAAGTATTTTAAAATTATTTAAAAATTAAAAGAAATTAATTTGAAACATAATCAATTAGCACGGTATCAAACGCAATTCTATTCCGGAATAAAAAATTTTGGATAGTTACCAAACTCATTTTTTTACTCGAATCGTTCCCAAGAGCGAGAATCAAAAATAATCATTTCTAATCAAAATCAGCTCTCGAAACGTAATCATTACCAAACGCACCCTTAAGTGTCAATCCAACCAAAATCCGACCAAAATGCTAACATGCGTAATTTTCGAAGAAGTAAGTGCAAAACGGCATCGTTTTGCACACTAACGTGGCTAGACAATGCAAAAATGATGGTTGACGTGTAAAAAAATTAGTATAAAAATTAATTAAAGTAAATTTAAACCTAAATTTATTTAAAAATTAAAAAACAAATATTAAAAATAATAAGTAAAAAAGGGAGAGAGGGCAGGGGCGAGCCCGCGCTAGGGCTCGGCGACCCCAATCAACCCTCCCTCCTCCGTCACCGACCCTTCTCGGCGGTGGTGGGGAGGCAACGGCGACGAGGGCTCGGCCTTCAGCGCCTCCCTTTTTAAATGTATTTTTTAATTTTTTTTAATATTCATATTTTTATTTTAAAATGTTCTAAATAAATTTCATTTTAAATTTCATTTAATTAATTTTTATATTATTTTTTACCACATCAGCACCAAAACGATACCGTTTTGCATTTGCTTCACGGAAAATCGCAACGTTAGCATTTTGGCCGGATTTTAGTCGAATTGGTACTTAAGTGATCCATTTTGCTTCGATTTTGGCACTTAAGTATCACTTTTGTAACTTTTGGGCACTTAAATGTCCCTTTGTACCAACTTTTGGTACTCTAGGTATCCGGGTGTCCTTCTTTGTTAATACAAAACAAAATAACAATGTTTTGGTCATATAAATAATTCGTCAAATCTTTCTTTGACTAAAGAAATTACATAAAATAAGTTCGATTTTAAAGTATATTCATCGGAGTATGATATCATGTGCGCTTAACACTTGTAATTCCATTACTCCAAAGGAACAGGTATTTTTCCCTAAATTTAACAGGTGAATGAGAAATCGAAGTGAGATTAATACCACGAAAAATCTTAAATTGATATAGCTATGATAAATTATCTCAAACTAATTTTTACCAAAAAAAAAAAAAATTCAAATTGGTATACTTGTGGCAAATTAAGTCTCCGTTAATTTTCGTTAAATTTTACTTGTCAAATTGTTGAGTTGGACGATGCATAACAGTTGAAAAATATATTAGTTTAAGATTTTACCTTATGTTTGTCATAAGTGTACCATTTTATGATTTTCCATGGAATTAATTCATTTTAATTGAAATTAAAAAGGATAACTTTGTTACAAAAGTACTAATTTTGGATTTTCGGTGATCAAAAAGTTAGTTTGCGATAATTTTATCATAAATATACTAGTTTGTGATTTTTTATGATTAAAAATTAGTTTTGGATAAATTTGTTATATTTATATCAATTTATAGGGTTTTTTTCGTATTAACCCATCAAAATTTTATCGAAAATCAGGTACATACCGTTATTTAACGTAAAAGCACCAACGTTTTACTAACAGGCTTTTGCCATTTTTGCATTTTTTAGGAAGATTGCTTCAATATACAAGTGGGCTGATGGCCCATTTTGGCTGCTGTGATTCAGAATGGCCTCGTTTTTAGGCCTGCAAGGGCCTACTAAAATGTTTATGTCCATGGAGATGTGTTTATGTCATTATGATGTGCACAATATCATGGGATTAGCATCTAAATAACATATGGTACCCAAGCAGGTCATGTTTTCCAAAAATTGGAAGGGCACGGGGGCAGGGTGGGACAGGGATCACATTTCTACTCCTTTTCCCCTCCTATGAACAAAGAAACTTTGCCCCTGTCACCGCCCTACGCCGCCCTGCGCCCTAGGAGGGGCCGAGCCAAGGTGGTTTTCCCTTTATAGGGCGGCAACACTACTATATCATATGAAAAGTATTTTGTTGTCATCGTTATTTTATTATCAAAAAATTTAAAGATGGCCTCATGGGTTCATCTAATGATAAAGGGGTTATCTATCTTTTACAAGATCAAGAGTTTTATTCACTTGTGAGTGAATCTTTAAATAACTCATGTTATATTACCTAATTGCAACATATCTTCTAGAGAGACTTCCTAACTGATAGCATATTTATAGGGTTATGGTGAGGAGCTAGTCAAAATGGTGTAAAATAGTTATATCTTAATCCAAATAATTCATAACAGGTGTGGGACCGTTATAATAATGCCCATAAGAAATTGCTACCACGTGTTGCCACTCTCCACACTTTAACTCATAAAAGATATATACTTGGAAGACTTTACATCTTATATACCATAGAGTAATTCTACCGTACATATAGCCATGCCTTTATGATTAGGTAAATCCTACTATCCTAGCCAACCATTGATCAAAACTCTCTCTCACATTATCATATAACAAAATTCATCCAATGTCCATTAACATGCGTCGAATAAGGTTCCACTCACATAATGACAAGTATGGCTCCTATAGGTCATCCTTAGCAAAAGACACTTTGACTCTAGTAAGAGATCAATCAAATTCAAACCAAGTGTCCGAATATTGAATCAATGTACAAACGAAGGATTAATCACTGATTATACAGTCAATTCCTTATGTAAATCTAATTCACCAATAGATCCATGAGACCTCTGAAATGCGCGAAAAGAATAGTAACACAAATTACGCGAGACAATCTGGCATGCCCAAGATGGGTGATATATATATGGGTATATCAAATGGGTGATTCATGCATCTAAAATTTCAAAGTACATTATTTTACAAAATGTTGACCATGGCATTTTCGTTATGACTCGCCTATGTGGTCTCCACATCATATGCCTATGTGACCTGAAAAATGAACGGGTGGCCGGCTTTTATCGAACTTCGCTTTTAAGTGGACTGACGTCACAATGCCTTATCTAAGTGGGGATTATATTGATAACCAATGTTGCCTGCCCGAGTCAAAGGGACAACAGATTGCAACGCTTTTTAATTGGGCCAAAGTGGATATCCATATGTCTGCTCAATTCGTGGAAAATGACAAAAACATCTTTTTCTAACCCCCCCCAACTCTTGTAAATACCGGCATCGCCGTGTTCATGTTTTCTCATTAATATTGGAGGAATGTGCGGGTGTAAAGTGGTTTGACTAGAATATACAAAACGAGATAATTTTTATACATCCATCTGAGTGTTTGGTTTTTTTTTCCCCTTTCTGAAAAAAAATTTTGGTATTTTATTTCTTTAATTACATATACATAGCTAACCACAAATCAGTTGTATCGTACGTTAATAATTTTCACATCACTTGTTTACGGAATTTATATACTCACTATGTATGTGTGGCATCACCTTGCCCATAAGCTTAGGCCATTTGGGGTTTATAACATTCTAACATGGGCATGTCCAATTCCCATTCGTCAAATTTCACGTTTCATTTCTAATCCATTTTGTACATTAGATGAAATTTATATGCTCTTTCTATACGCATAGTTTTCCTCCATTCATGACATAAAAAATTATAGGCATTGATGCCTTGACGTCAAATTTACAGTCTACCTGGATTCCAAAAAGATGCCTACAGAAGTCATATCATCGAAATATCATCAAATAGAGTAGGACAAACAATTCTAATCGGGTAATTTGTCCTCCTAAACAAGTGACAATATGGTGAATGAGGACAACAAGAAAAGAGTTGTCATCACCTATGACCAAACTTAGGATGCACCGTTTTGCCTCTCATGCCCTAATGAGATAAGTAGAATATGCCAAGAAGTTGTAGGGATTCACGTGCCAAAGAAATGACATGTATTTAAAGAAGCAGTTGGTCGCCTAATGGGTTTCTAGACGAGACTCGATATTTTTTTTCTTAGAATGAAGACAAGAGTAATCATCAAAGTTAGAATTGGATTTTTCAGTTTGGAAATTGTGAACTTTCAATTTTGCACTGGTGGAGAAGGCTTCCGTAAGTTACTTTAAAGTTTGGAGAAATAGTACCAAACTTCATGATTTTAATTTGACCCAATTGATCCTCGTAAGAAATGTAAAATTTTATTTGAGAGGAAACCAATTTAGTAATGCTTGATATATTAAAATTGATCCGTTAAATTGATACTATCAAGTCTCATTCCATAAAACTGAAGAATGAGTGCTGAAAATAAAAACAAAAATAATGCATTTGACTTAAGTTTTGACCATTTGAAATGCTAAAAATAGAAAACAGAAGCTACTTTAAATTAATTGAGAATTGATCATTGCTTTTTGTTAATTTCTTATCTTACATGAAACTATGGATTGTTATTAATAGGTTTTAAATCGATGTTGGTTAAGTTGTCGGATAAGGTTAATCTCATTAAATGCTGATATTTTTTTATAAAAAAAATTCAACACATAATTAGGTATAAAAACATGTCCTATGTGAAGTTACCAAATCCAGTAGATGTTAAAGACTATTCACTTATTCAAAAGCCCATTTAGGCATTTAGAGCACTACAAATCACTAAGGCCGTTTTAAAACCCAATTAAGTAGCGCAAAATTGAAAAAATCTGAAGTGAACGAGATTAAACTCGTTTGACAAACTAAGCAAATATTGAATTAAAAAACTCAACCGAGTTAAGATATCACTAAAATGCAATAAGTAAAAAGAGGCTACGTAATTCACTCAAAAAAAAAAAAAAAAAGCAATTGCTAAAACTTATACTGATAACGATCGTTTCTATATTATGTAGGAAAATAATGATATCTAACCATTTATTTTAAATCATCATCAATCGATGTTTTTATTTTAGGTTTTCGATATTCAGACTTGTCAACGCTTCCGATTCAATAATTATGTCAAATCCTATCCTGGGGATTATATATTGATAACCAATGTTGCCTGCCCGCATCGAAGTGACAACAGATTGCAACTCTTTTTAGTTGGGCCAAAGAGGATGTCCACATCTCTCTGCTCAATTCGTGGAAGATGATAAAAAATATCATTTTCTAAGCTCCCCCAACTCTCGTAAATACCGGCATCGCCGTGTTCATTTTTTCTCATTAATATTCGGAGAATGTGCGGGTATAAAGTGGCTTGACTAGAAAATACAAAACGGGATAATCTTTATACATCCGTTCGAGGGTTTGGGTTTTTTCTTTTTTCACCCTTTCTAAAAGCCTTTTGTTATTTTGTTTTTTTAGTTGTGTATACACAGCTAACCACAATCAGCTATATCATATGTTAATGAATCTCATATCACTTGTCTATAGAATTTATATACTTGCTATGTATGCGTGGCCTCGCCTTGCCTATAAGCTTAGGCCTTTGGGGTTTATAACATTCTAACATGGTATCAAGAAAAGGTCGTGCCCCAATTTATTTGGCATGTCCAATCCTCATTCATCAAATTTCAAATTTCATTTCTAATCCATTTTGTACAAAGAGGAAGTTTATATGCTTTTTGTGTACAAATAATTTTCCTCTCATTCATGGCATAAAAAATTGTAGGCATTGATGCCTTGAAGTCAAATTTCCAATCTACTTGGATTCCAAAAAGATGCCTACGGAGGTCGTATCATCGAAATATCATCAAATACAGTAGAACAAACAATTCTAATCGGGTAACTTGTCCTCCTAAACAATTGACAATGGTGAATGAGGACAACAAGAAAAGAATTGTCATCACCTATGACCAAACGTAGGATGCACCGTTTTGGCTCTCATGCCCTAATGAGATAAGTAGAATATGCCAAGAAGTTGCGGGGATTCACGTGCTAAAGAAACGACGTATGATTAAAGAAGCAACTAGTCACCTAATGAGTTTCTAGACAAGACTTGATTTTGTTTTCCTTTGAATGAAGACAAGAGTAATAATCAAAGTTTGAATTGGATTTTTCAGTTTGGAAATTGTGAACTTTCAATTTTGCATTGGTGGAGAAGGCTTCCGTAAGTTCCTTTAAAGTTTGGAGAACCAGTATCAAACTTCATGATTTTAATTTGACCCGATTGATCCTCATAAGAAATGTAAAATTTTACTTGAGGGGAAACCAATTTAGTAATGCTTGATATATTAAAATTGATCCGTTAAATTGGTACTACCAAGTCTCGTTTGATAAAACTGAAGAATGAGTGCTGAAAATAAAAACAAAAATAATGCATTTGACTTAAGTTTTGACCATTTGAAATGCTAAAAATAGAAATAAGAAGCTACTCAAAATTAATTGAAAATTGATCATTGCTTTTTATTAATTTCTTACCATACATGAAACTATGGATTGTTATTAAAAGGTTTTAAATCGATGTTGGTTAAGTTGTTAAATGCTTTTTTTAAAAAAAAAATTCAAAACATAATTAGGTATAAAAACATGTCCGATGTGAAGTGACCAAAGCCAGTAGATGTTAAAGACGATTCACTTATTCAAAGCCCATTTAGGCATTTAGAGCACTATGAATCACTAAGGCCGTTTAACAACTCAATTAAGTGGTGGAAAATTGAAAAAATTTGAAGTGAACAAGATTAAGCTCATTTGATAAACTTAACCAATATCGGATTGAAAAACTCAACCTAGTTAAGATATCACAGTGATAAGTAAAAAAGAGGCTACGTAATTCACTCAACGAAATAAAAAGAAAAAAATCAATTGCTAAAACTTATACCAATCACGATCATCGTTCTATATTACGTAGGAAAATAACAATACTCAGCCATCTATTTTCAATCATCATCAACCCATGCTTTTATTTTAGGTTGTTGATATTTAGACTTGTCAACGCTTCCGATTCAATAATTACAAGCATGCTTCCAATTGCGATGGTCACCCTTTTTTGACTAAGGCCGAAATGGAATGAGGAAATTTCTGAACTCCTTCCTCGTGACACTTTACTCAAGGGGCCACTCCCCACTTGGGTCATGATTCTATACCACGTGTTTGCGTCTCATAAAAACAGTCCCTCGTCCGTCTGACCGTTGGGTTTGATGTTGAAAGGCTCATCCATAGCAAACTATATTTTTTTTTTAAAAAAAAAAAAAAGGCCCTAATTTCTTTTTTTTTTTTAAAATCTCGATTTTAGGTTTAATTACCCTTCATTTTTCGATTTAGTCAGAAGTCTACCCGAACTCTTCTTCTTCTTTTTTCTTTTTAACAAAAAAAGGTACCAACTTTAAGGCTTCATTTATTCCTCGAAAAAAATAAATGATTTGCCAAAAATGATCATTTGTATCACTTAAATGATTAACTAATGAAAATTATTTTTATCGACAATAATTTATTATTCATTCATTTTTGTAAACAATTTTTTTTTTGGTCATTTATTATTCATTCATTTTCGTAAACAATAAACTGAACAATTGTTTTTCATTCATTTTCTACAAAAAACAATATGAACAATTGTTTTTCATTCGTTTTCTACGAAACAAATGGACCCTCACTGTAATCCAAAATCTACTCTAGTTAGCCTTCCATCCAAAGATAGCCATCAATCATCCTTAATTTTCCTAATTTTCGTAACAAAGAACGGTTTTGTTTTAGAAATAATTTTTCAAATTGCCTTACTGATATGGATTGTTACTGACGTGAAAATGACACGTCGAACAACTAGTTGACAAATAAATCTGAAATTAAATTGATATTCAGTGATTCGTTTGTTTGACAAAAGAAATTTTGAAACAGATTTGACATTGGATTTTAAATTAGGGGCACATCTAGGGTTCGACCTAAAGTTTGGGAATGTTCGAGGGAATTATGCCAATGTAAATTGGCGATGTCTACCGTGCTAACGAAGGGGCCGTCTCTGCAAAGGGCGAGCCCCCTTCTTCAATGTGAATCTTTCCGCAGCCGATCCCTTTCTTGCCCCCTCAATTTCTCCTCTTCTTCCTGGCAATTTGAGAATCCGATGGCAAGCCAAAAAATCTAGGAAAGAGACGAGGGTAATTAGGTAAATTTTATCTTTTTGAGGGGGGTGTCTGCAAAACCAAAGCAAGGGCGAGAAAATCGCGGTTATGGATAGACCCGGTGGCGATCTATAACCCAGACAAAAGTTGCAAGACCACTCCAGAAAAAGAAAAAAAAAAAAGACCAAAAAAACCAAAAAAAACCCAAAAAAACAAAACCCCAAAAAAAATAAAGAAAAAACAGGAACATACGACAGAAAAATCGATGCTTTTTTCTCGACTTTTTCCCTGTTATCTTGCTTTGGGGGTGGGGGCTGGACTCGTAAAAATGTCTTTTTTAGTTGCTTTTCCCAGTTGTTCCTCATCATCTCTCGCCTCGCGTTGCGTTGGAAGTGCTTTTCTCGGAAATTAAGCCCCTACCCTCTTCCCTTCCTTCCCTTTTCTCTGCAAAACCAGGGAAAATTCTTTGCCCCCTTTCGAAACGGGCGGTACCCACCTCGAAGACCAGCCCAGCCAAAGTCGAGCGCAAGAGCCAGAGCCAGAGCCACAGAGAGAGAGAGAGGGAGAGAGAGAGAGAGAGAGACAGGATGATGTCTGCATCGTCTTCTTCGGCCACGGTTCGGGTGGAGAAGGCGACGAGCGATCTCCTGATGAACCCCGATTGGACCATGAACATCGACATCTGCGATTATGTCAACTCCTATCCTGGGTACCCCCAGTTTTCTCTATTTGTTGTTTCTTTCTTTCTCCCCACGAATTCTTTTTCGTTTGTGGGTCGGTTGACTTTGGCCTCGGTGCGTTGGTGGGAGGTTTTCAGCGGCTGATGATTGTGATCGTCGCGCTTGCATGTCGCCCTTTTGAACCTTTTGCTGGCTCTTTGCGTGAGAAGGAAGAGATATAGAGATATGTATTGGGGGGGGGAGGGGAATTTGTCATGGGAGAAAAGGAAAAATTTAGCCATGAGGACGAGGGGGAAATTGGGTTGTTCTTTTCGCAGTATTCGACGGGAATTTTCGTCTCTGATTGAGCAGAAAGGCTGATGGCAACTGTTATTTTTTATTCGAGGGATTGGTTGACGAGTGATGCCTATGGAAAACTTGATAATTATCGCTGTAGACACTGATGATATGAATCTATAGTTACATGATATTAGAATTGAAGTTTATTGAAGAAGAATGGAATTTGATGATACAAGGAAACAAAACTTGTAAAAATTGCCTTTTTACCTTTCGAAAGCAGGGTAGTCAAAGCGTGACTAGTTATATGAGAGCAGTAGTTAACAAATCCTTCTTTTAAACCTTGATCCTGCATCGTTTTTGGGTATGCACGAGAGCACGCTAGAGAGAGAGGGAAGGAGGGAGGGGAAGATGGTTTTTTGATTGCATGCTGATTTTTACTTCTTCTGGATTGCTCAGACAGGCTAAAGAAGTTATTAAAGCAGTGAAGAAAAGATTGCAGCACAAGAGCCCGCAAGTCCAATTCCTTGCTTTGACGGTATTTTTGCTCTTCAGATACATTACACTATACATGGCATAACTACTTCAAGATGTGCTTCTTAACATGAAAATTGAATTTTAACATGCAGAAAACATGCCACTTTCTGTTTGCTGTGAGAATTTGATAGAAATCTGATTTCTGTTTTCTACTACTGTAGCTTTTGGAGACAATGGTGAAGAACTGCGGTGATTATGTGCACTTTCAAATTGCGGAGAAGAATATACTTGGGGAGATGGTCAAAATTGTTAAGAAGAAGGTAAGTGCTTGATGGACTGCTGTATAAGCTATGAGATGTCTTCACACAGCATCACTTTGAATGGTCACTAGTTTGATGTCTTGAGCTGTTTTTCTTTCATCAGAATTTTGGTAACTTTTTTGGCGTCCTTTGGATATGTAAATTTTTTCCTTGTTCTGAGAAGCATTTGGTTCACTGAGTCAGACGAACTTTGTGGGTAGTAGTTGTGCTAAGGTTCTTGATCCACGCCAGTTTTGATCTGTACACTGCTCTTTGATATCCTCATAAAATTTCATGATGATTCATGCACAAGATGTTAGAGAATCCTGAAATGTATGGTTGTGAAATAGTAGGACGAGTGAGATTTGACCCTTTCTAAGGATAGGAACTCCGGGCTTGTACTGAAGACTGAAGACTTCATTTCATACCTACTGCAGTTTTTAGTATTTAAGTCTTTTCTCTTATATCAAGTGTTCTATTATGTTTAGGTACTAAAATGTCACGTGCTAGTGATTTGACTTTTAATGATCTGTAAGTTGTTATTTTAGATTAAGGGTTGAGAAATCATCTGTTGTCTGTAACCCCTAGTCTAAATTGGTCTTTTGAGTCTTTGTCATTAGTTTTTCCTCATTCCTTAAATTTCATTGGTTTTTATAAAGCTTAACATCTGATCCATCTTCAATTCAACTCTGTTTTAGCAGTGGTTTTGGTCTTTTTGCTATCTTTTACTTCTCCAACTATGTGAAATTGGTAACAGAGTCTTTTTAGCATTTTTCCTACATCAATTTTGGTATTAGAGTGAAAAAGGTCCTAACTTGTTATTAAGATTTTCGTTTCAACACGATGGTTGTGCATTGAAGAGGCAATCAAGCCCAAAAAAACAGAGATGCCTGGGAGGCATATAATTGAAAACTTGTCGTGGGCTGTTCAAGCTTTGGAGTGATACGAATTTGTGGAAGTCTGTATGGAGAATGGCAAGGCGACTGCAATCCCTTGGACATCGAACCACTTTCATGATGCTGGACTGATAATGTGGTAGGAGGTTCGAAGAGTGATTGCGTTATGCCTTTGATCTTGACGAAGAGATGTCCTTTTCACGAAGATTTTGAAGATGAAACAACAATAATTAATTGGGATGATCATGAAGTCATGCCAACAGTTGTATGGGATGACTATGGTGATGAAGACAAAGTGTTTATGGCAAATTTACTGGCAGAAGATGAAATAGTCAAAATTATTGATGATTAAAACTAGATAGGAAGAAGATTCCTGAAGATTGTGATCTGGCTAAATATGCAGTAGGTATTAAGGAACAAGACGAGTAAGCACATGGAGGAGATGCTAGCCAATTTAAAGTTGAAGAAAGAGTATGGATCATGTCAAGGATTGATTTTGTTATTTCAGATCAACTTGAAGGTTTAATTGACAAATTCAATTGGCAAGCTTTCGTGAAGCTATAAGTCTTTGATTATTTGCATGATGCAATGCAAATGTAGATGATGATTGGAAGGAATTTGCTATATATCTCAATAATTAGCATTTAAAACTTGAGGTTTCTCCAGTTGGAGAAGAAGTAAGCTGACTAGGAAAGAAAACATGGCTAGGAAGTTCCTATTGAAATGTTTGGATAATTCAGCTTTCCAAGGACATGTATTTGTGGAGATAAGATAGAAAAGATTGATCAAAAGACATCCTGAGCTCATCAAAGTTATTTATGCTGAGCTTGATTCCTTCCAATCTGGGGAGAGCGATGCAGTGGCATAATTCAGCTTTTAGTATTTGAAGTGTTTTCTCTTTGGGTAAATCTTTTATTATGTTTTAGGTCACTAAATAGTTAGGTGCCAGTCTTGTGACTTTTAATGAACTCCAATGGTTGAGATTAGAAGATTTTATTTTAATTAAGGGTGGAGATCATCTTTCATCAGTAATCCTAGTATGGATAGGTCTTTAAGTCTCTTTGTCATTGAATATTTCCTCAATTCATAAACTTCATTTATTTAATGAACCCAAGAATAACCTTTCCTTGCTCCATCTTTAATTCAACTCTATTTATCACCCTGTTTTTGTTCTTTTTGCTATCTTTTACTTCTCTGACTACATCAAATTGGTATCAGAGTCTTCGTGAGGATTTTTCCTACCCCACATTATTTATCTTGCTTGCCTTTATTGAGTTTCTTTTGGGTAGTCGTGTTTAGTTGGAAAAATTTAAAGCTGTCGGCCTTGATAATAGTGAGAGAATTGGTTTGCTTTGGCTATATATAATTCTGAGAGTGAGATCTTGATGGGGCTTGTTTCCAATTGTTTAGAGTCACTTTTTACATGTTAATCACCTTACTCCATGTTGTAGCAGATTAAGTTTGTATTGTTTGATTCATCACTTTTCATGGTTGATGAGGCGTGATAGTTACCTCTATACTTAGACTCAAGAAATATCTAGTGCTTCAGCTGCTTTCCTTTTATTTTACGATTGTTGCTTACTTCTTCTGTTAATAATTCTGCAATTCTTTGGAGCACTTAAAGCATGTGGATACCTTATGCAGACAGATATGAATGTCCGCAACAAAATTTTAGCATTGTTAGATGCTTGGCAAGAGGCTTTTGGTGGACCAAGTGGAAAACATCCGCAGTACTACTATGCATATGAGGAACTTAGAGTAAGTATCCATCTGATGAGTGGCAAGTGTTTCTTGATCCAGTCAAATTGCTTTCTTTTTAGTTCTTTTCTGCCTGAAAGACTGATGATAGGCTGTTTGTTACTCAGAAAAAAAAAGAAGTTATGAATGCTATTTTTCAGCTTATGGTTGGTGGTATGACTAGGTCCCTCTAAAATATGCCTATTTTTCATCGAGAAATATTGTGAATCTGACTGTAACAATCCTCTAACATTTGTGCTGAGTGCTCTGCTGAGGATTCCATCTTCTGCAGAATTGAATGATAATGGCATCTTTAGTTATCTTGTATGTGCTGGGAATTATAGTTGGGTATCACCAAAGCATAAAGCAGGACTGGTGAAGAAGAAATGGTGGTTGTTCAACCGTGTACAGGCATTGTGTAGAAATTACTATTTTCAAGTGAAAGACAATGTTTATGTGTTTTTCATTTTCATAATTCCAGCGTTCTGGCGTTCAATTTCCCCGGCGCTCATTGGATGCAGCACCAATATTTACTCCGCCAGTGACCCATCCAACTGAGAGGGATCCTCAAGCTGGATATGGCATGCCAAGCAATTCCACTAGAAGACTTGATGAAGCAATGGCAACTGAGATAGAATCTCTCAGGTCAGGGTTTTGCCTTTGTAAAAAGCCATATGTAGTTTCGTCATTTTCTTACTTTCTTTAGTGCTCGTCCCTGTCATGTTGCCTCTTCTGACTTCTATTCCCTGCAAATTCCCTTTGATCATCCAGTCTGTCTACCATGGATTCAATGTGGAACATCATGGAGCTGTTAAGTGAGATGCTGCAAGCTGTGAACCCGGGTAGTCGTGAGGTAAGTGGCATGATAATCTGCAATGATCGAGAGTTAACTGAGTTCTGAGTCTCTGACTCTTATTTATTGTTGCTGCAGTCGGTGAAAGATGAAATTATAGTCGATCTTGTGAATCAGTGTCGTTCCAACCAAAAGAAGCTTATGCAGATGCTTACTACAACTAGGTAACCTACATCAGTGCGTCATGTCTCCTCTATGTCTCATTTGATGCACTTAATGAATTTATCTATCTACTTTAGTCTGAGGAACTTTCAGTTTACTTGGGTTCTATTTTTTTGCCTGTTTACTGCTATGTTTTCCTCTCCATCGGCATTATTTCCCCTGCTATTCGGGATTTGCTTGTAATTCCTCAGTGGGTGTATCACAGATGTTGCTTTTGTCACAGTGATGAAGAACTTCTTGCGCGAGGTCTTGAATTGAACGATGGTCTGCAAATTGTATTGTCAAAACATGATTCTATAGCTTCTGGGTCCCCATTGCCAAATCAAATATCAAACTTCAACTCTCAATTGGACAAAGCTGGTGCTTCTGGTGTTAAACAGGGTGAAGTTAACCAGAGGGAGATGAAAAGAGATGCTAGCCCAGGAGCAAGTGCAGCACCCTCTACACCTCCCGCTACTGTTGCAAGCCGCTTTGTGGATGAAGAGGATGAAGAGGAAGATGACTTTGCTCAACTTGCACGAAGGTCAGTAGATTCTGGAACCTTGAACAATAGATGGGGCAAAATTGTTTTCTCAAAAGTTGTTCTGTTTCATAGTTGAACTAGTATGTAAATCAGTGCATCAGCAGATTTTTGCAAGCATGCCATAAATAAAAGAAGATTTTATGTATCTGATTGCATAATAAAATCAATTTTGAAATTTCATTCTGTGTTTTGAGGAGTTTTGTACTGACTTACATGGAGCTAAATCTGTGTTTCGAAGTTAGTAATTTCCATTTGCTAGTCTTGGATAGTTCTCTGGGTGACTCCATTCTCTGAAGCATGAGATGACAAGTTATGTGGAGGCTTGTCTGTGCCATCATACTAATGTGTATCCCCAAAATGCAGGCATTCGAAACCGCAAAATGTTCCTGGAAGCACAACTGCCGTTGAGAATGCCGGTCTTGCATCAATGAACAACCCAAGCAGCACAACTTCATCTGCTCCATCTACATCCGCTGCCATTCCAGCTGATGCTTTGGCTTTAGCTTTGCCTGACCCGCCTGCTCCTGTTAAGACTACAAAAGACCAAGACATGATTGACTTCCTGAGTCTTGCCCTGACGACCACGTCTCCTCCACCCCAAACCCCTCACACTCCGTCCTTGGATCAAAATATGAATCAAGTACCCGTTTCTCCTAGTATGGAGGCCAATCCTTATGCTACCCAAAATAATTTTGGATCTCAAGGACAGTCGACATATAATAGTTATGTGGTTCCGTGGGCCCAGCAGCAGCCGCAGCTGCAGCCTCAGCCTCAGCCTCAGCCTCAGCCTCAGCCTCAAATCATACCGACCATTTCCTTCCCAAATGCAACCCCAATATCCATCGCCCTACCCTCCACCACCATGGGCATCCGGCAATGGTTACTCCAATCACCAACACCAAGTCCCCACATCAAATGCTGGCGCATTTTGGACTCCTCGAGCTGAGACCCCTGCATCTTACGCGCCTCCACAAGGAATCAGACCATTGCAGTCTTTTAACTCGTTTCCTGCTAGAGGAAGCAATGGACCTGCTCCATCTTCAGTTCCTAGTAATATTTCTGCGCCTCCACCTGGACAGAAGCCTTTTGTTCCTTCTTACAGGTTGTTTGAAGATCTAAACGTCCTCGGCAATGCTAATGGAAGGCTAAAGACGACAAATGGCGGATCTTCCACGCTCTCCGGGAGTCCTGGTCCCAGCATGGTTGGTGGGAGGAAGTGAAGTGCATATAACAAAGCTTTGCTTTGCTTCTTATAGGATGTAAATATGGGGCAATTTGTCTTTAGGTTTTGAGTGTATCTAGACTCTTATTTGACACAAGTCACATTTTATCAATTTCTCATACCGGGGTGGCTTTCTTCATCGTAAAATTCTTCTTAATAAGGCTTCTGAGCGCTGTGCAGACAGGCTCTTGATGGCGAGCTATTGATTTTAAGATTTGTTCTGCCAAATGAAACTTCCGAGACTTGTAAGCTGATTGTGATGGTTGATGGCGTGGGCCAATTGATTACTGTGTTGTAGCGTTTTACCTCTTTCCCTATCTTTCTTCAGAGTCTTTACTAATGGCTGCACTGTCGTTTTCAAAGCTGGGGCGGCCAGCTATTGCCTGCTTGTTCAAGTTTGTGATGCCTGTGTTGTGATAAAAATTTTGGCATTGCAAGTGCCCCCTTGTAAAATAAGGTTTACCAGTAAGCCATCTGTGCACAAAAGACTAAAGATTTGAGGGGTTCCCTGGATTCACTAGTTTTCTGAAAATTCAGGCATTACAGGATTCCGGGTTGGTCTCATTGGCAGAACCAAATTGCTTTTGCAAGTGAAAAAGTTATATTGCCTACAGTGAAAAAGTAATCAAAGTGCAAATCATGAACCTCATAGTTGAATTCCAAGACCTGAACTTGTCAAGAACTTCTATTACATGCACGTGTCAATGTGCTTAAAGCACCGCAGTTGCAACTTGCAAGCATGGTTTGATTTCAAAATGCAAGGCTATGGCGATTCTTGCATACTGCCGTCACACATCTCCAAAGTTCTCGCAACCGTGCGCATCTCATCAAATTTTTCCAGATGAATTGGAAAACCATCACTTGATATGAAGATATATGACGAAAGGTACAGCTCAAAATCATAAAACCGAGTGTCAAGAACCTGTCAGCAGAACATTGTTGAATGCCTTTCCTATAGTGATATCACTGATATTTTACAGCCTCAACCTTTTGTATTAACCAGGCATTAGTACAACATGCGTTCAAGTTAAATAATTGGTGCAAGAAATTACCATCATTCTGGGCCGCTTCAACAAATTCAGTAGCACAATACTCCTCTCGCATGACATATACCTCACAGTCTACAAACCAAAATTCCGTGTTACAGGTACTAGTGTCCAACATTGTTTCATAGCTGGTGCCATGGAAGTTAAAGAGAAGTCATCAGAAAAACGATCAATTCGAAACTTGATGGAAAAATATATTAACAGACCTCGGATGTAAGCTTAAACTAAAGACTGCCATCACTAAATATCGTTAAGCACATTTAAGAGTTACTAGAAAAAACAGATAAAACACATCATTTCAATGAGCTTCCATTTGGCAAAGATTACAATACTCGACATTCCCAGAACAAAGTGCATGCTTGTGTCTCAAGTACTATTCCGACCCTAATGCCAAAGGTTAAGAGTCTGGTACCACTTTTTTTTACTGAGTTCAAATATTTGAGTCCCGAGTATCGTAGGCTGCAACATCAAGCGTTCCTATCAATTAATACCTCTCTAATCTAGACAACGTGCTACATGGACTAGGAGCCACTTAAAAACATATCATCATCTGCCATATTTAAACCCAGGACAGTCCTAGGTATCAGACTATAGACAGAAAAGGCACTTTCAAACTCCAGCTTAAACAGAGTATAGCCAAACATTAAGGCTCAAAGGAAAGAAAACTAGAAGAAATGCCATATTAAAATCAGGACACCATGACACAATGCATTCATAAAAGAGTGGTTAAGAAAGTTTAATGTAAACCATTTTAATATAGATCAGCAAAAAGACCAACAAGGAGGAATATAGAAGGAGAGGACCCAATGTATATCTCAGTGGGTGAAATAGGAAGGGAAATAGCATTTTGAGTTAATCTACCTTAAGAAAGTACAACGATCTCTGCCACTCAATTCAAACAATTGTTCATGTCTATCTCCTGGAAGTATTTCCAGATGTTTCATAAAGCACGAAGACCCTAGTTTGACTTGAATTCCACTCAGCCCCATTCCCAATCCAGCCACTATAATTAGCTTTCTGCTATTCTCCAACCGCAACAGTCAAAATGTCATGATGATTATATGTGATTATAATGACTTATTTCACTCTTAGCCTTGCCTCTGTATAAAAGGCAGTATATCAAAATGCACCCTAGTGGGAGGAGGATTCTGCACGCAGTGGGACTGGTGTTCTAGGCTTTATAATTCCAGAATGACCAAAAGCAGATGGGACTAGAAGGACAGTGGGAGGATAGGGTTAGAATCTAGTTGAAAGATGCGCAATCAAGCCAAGGGCCAATCAAGATGTGAGGATTACCTGAAAGGCCAGTATTAATTTCTCTGCTTGGGTATTTGGGGTCTGTTGAGATCAAGAAAGTTATTATCTTCTTTAGCTTTCTCATCTTTCTGCCACAGATACTGTAGAATTAGATGCCGTTGATGATTCCAAGTCACTGACCACTTCACTCTCTAGTTGACTGTCCAGAATTTCCATGACATTCTCAGGTGGACACTTATCAGCAGGATTATTTGTTGACATCTGGCAGAAACATTCAGGCCAAGAATTTGTGTAAAAGGACTCAGGAGATGCACGCTTGTGGGGCCCACCAAAATTCGTTTTAAGCATGGCTCGCCTGACAGCTTCTTCAAAGCCAGCTACATGTCCCTTCTCTCGATTGAGGAAGATCGGTGCAAGAGCTTTTCTGTCAGGTCGGATTGTAGTCCTAAAGCCATAATATAGGCGGTGACCCAGAAGATTGTTTGCAAAGTTGCTTGGGCCGTCATATGTTGGCATAAAAATATCTGAAAGTAGACAGACCATGTAATCCACAGCAGAGCCTGCCAATCCTCTGGCATTCGCCACTAACTCTTCAGAGGAATCCACTGAACTGTGGTTCTCAAGGCGAGGAAATAAAGCCCTGAAGGGTCTCATGAATCTTTCACCCCCAAATAGTTCACCAGCTGCTAAATATATTCTCGTGGAGTTGTCAAATCCCATAGCTCGTAGGACCAGACCAACCTGCAACGTGGCACAAGAAAACAGGGCATTCATTACAAACTACAAGACTACAACTACTCAAGAAAAGGTACCAAATCAATATGAAGTGGTTACTAGGAAACCTTCCGATAACATTTACTAAAAGTTCTTTTCTATAAGATGCTTAATCAAGTACCTCTTCAGGGGTTAAAGGACATTTGCCAATTGCCCTCCTTTCACTCGGGACAAGTCTTTTCTCAGCAAAATTTTCTTCTCGATACTTCTGCAATATTTGCTGCTCTGCAGGGGTAAATATATCGAAGCACCTGTAGAGATGCATAACATCAAAGAAAGCAGCAGCAATCAATGAAAAGCAATTGCACTCAATCTCAATAACTGTCCAGTATGGGGAGCATGAGAATCTTCCTTTAAGTAAAAAGGCCCCAATAATTAGCCAGTCTTTCATTTTCAGTGTAACATAAGATCTTCTCGAAAATTAGCATACAATAAAACCAGTAAGAGGATTCTGTTAACTTTCTTTTTGTTTTTGGCCATAAGGCCAAAAGATTTTGTCATACTTCCCCAAAACTACACATTGCCTGACAACTATATCATAGATGAAAGACTATATATAGCAACATCAATAGACTACGGCCCAGAACAATCTCAGCCACTCCAATAGTCTGTTTGCAACTATCTTCCAGAGTTGACTGACACCAAGGCAAGTAAATCTATTAACCGTGTTCTGAAAGATCCATTGCATGCAAGTAGATAAAGCAACAAATTTCTTACGAATCAACTAATGCAGTTCTTAACCTTATTCTGACAAGCACTCTAACTATATCACTAACCCCAACACAAATGCATTCTGTCATCAGGTTTGACTCTAAAACCCTTCATAAGTTGAAAAAGTCTTGGGAAGCACAAGACATACCCAGCAAATGCCAGCATATCCTTCTCAAAGCGAAGATGTATTGACATGAAGTGACCTTGTGATCGGAGTTTTTCCACAATGCCTTTGCTTAACTTCATAATATTTGGCTTAAATCTCAAAGCATGATAATTTACTCTGCACCTCAGTCTCTGGTACTCAGGGTTGTCAATTTCTTCAGCCAGACGGTGTGAAAAGGGGGTAAGATAGATGGCACCATGTTCTTTCATCTTCTCTAAAGCAGTTGTCAAATACCAACTGGCTGGAGCATCTCTAGGTGGACGCAGCTGAATCAAAATTTGACAAAATGACAACCATCAATTTTCAAGAAATCATAAATGCAAATGCTTGATTCCCTTACCTTCATTCACTAGATGAGACAAATTATAATCTACAGCTCAATTAACTTCTTCTGGATTACCTGATGAGATTTTATCTTCTTCGTTTTTCCATTCTTGCGAACTTCAGGTATTTTTTCCACTATCCGCACATCATATCTCAGTGTCTTGATGAAATGTTCGACATCATATATACCATGGAAACCACTGCATATAGAACAAAGTTATTGTAATTCCTGCTAATCTCGTAGAAAACAAGAAACCAGCATAACTAGATTATAGCATCTACAGAATCTTGATCACTTTGTCTAAAGTACTAGAATAGCAACACGAACTATACCTGTCATCATGCCAGAATGAGTTTGCATCCAGTTCAGGTAGCACAAGAGTAGCATTCATGATCCGGGCAGCAAGCACAGCATTACAAATCTTAAGCAGCCAAAAGGAACTAGACATTAGTTTGTGTGATCTGTATGATACTAGAGGAATGATCAATTTAGTGTCCAGATTCGGAGAAAAGAACTTTTTGTCTGATCTAATAACATAATATCCACAAAGAGCCATCACCAGCATTGGGACAGAAGCAAGGGGGAACCTATTGGCTACTAGACCTGCATGCAGAGGAAAGCTGATAACAGGAGCTAGGCTTTCTTAAAATTTAACATCGCATGCAGTGAGGTCCTGCAATCCACACATAAGCAATTGAGTCCAAGTTGAATATGGCATTTCAGTTCATCACTTGTGATTCGAACTACATCCAAATTAGCATACTGTGCCTGTGTCTGCCTGTGCAGTCCAAAGTAGAGCTAAAGGTGCTCTGCAGTTAGAAACATCAATCGAATAGAATATACTGCCTGGTTATTCTCTACCACTATCTTCCAAATTAATCATGACACTTCACCAGTCAAGATACTGTATCAATCTCATCCTCAAGTGCCATCAGTAAAATAAGCACTGATACAGGAGCAAGCTCCCAATGCCAGTGAAGTTTGAACCCATGCCACAAAGGCTGCAACTTATCCACCAAATGAAGAAGGGTATGATAGGGCTGGCACAGCACCCCTTAGTAAGCATGACTGTAACAGTGAAGAACAAATGAGTCGGGAACTAATCCAACTCCAAATTGGTTAGTATCCGTAACCTTTTTTTATACCCAGCCACAAGTACTAGTATCAGCTCATACGTCTTACTCGATTAACTAATAACCAAACCAACACCACCAGTTAGCCAGAAACACCTGCTCTTGAGCAGAACCTTTCAGATTTAAGCATCAAGGCTGCTACCTCATCCTTGTGACCCATTCTATTCTCCAAGCATTAAATTTACTTAGCAAGCACTATCATACTACAAAATCTCTGTTTCTGATGACTAATTTTGCAGCAATAATATTCAGCTTTCTTTGATGTCACTTTTAGTATTTATGAAGACTAAATTATGTTGGCAATTTTTGTAACAAATGCTTCATTATTTCAAAACAGTGGAGCAACGTGCAAACCCCTAACTTTACAGGGACAGCTGGAGAGTCGCCATTGTCAGTGATTGCTTGACACTCTCCTCTTTTAAAGCCAATCTCTTCGTTACCTCCATTAATGCCTTCCACCAAACAATTCAAGGCATAATCCTATTTGATCAAATTGAAGGTCCAACATCTACTTGACCCACAGAATTCAATAAATCTCACATTCCAAAAACAATTACAGATGGGAGTAGGTTTCATATCTCTTAAGACTCAAAGTCAAGACCCTTTGCAATTTTCTAATTTAGGGTGCTCAAGCCGTGAGCTTTGATAGGCAAGAAGGTATCTTATTTGGAAGATTCCTTCCAATAAACATCTGAAATTGGGGGTTCTAACCATCATTCATGTGCCAGCCTTAATCATACTCCACTCAACTTTGCCATGATTTGTTGAATAAAGGATGCCAGAGGATGTTCAGCACTCAGACACAACTTACCCCCAACAAGTTGTTTGCTTTGCCACATCAAGTCAAGATTGTGGACTAGCAAAGGGCAAGTAATAGCTGTCCCAGCAAAAAACGGGATTAAACTAACTATCGAGAAATAACAGTTGATTGCCATATCAACAAGCCCCACTAGCATTTTTTTCATAGGTATTCACTAGTATCTAATATGCAATTTCAAGATGCACATCAATACAGAAGTTACTTTTAAGAATGCTTCATATCCAATTTAATCAAGAGGATTACTGACCTTGTTTAGCAGATTTCATTCTAATATCAGAACTCTATTATAACCAATTAATGAGCCACCAAGTAATTATTACTTCATTGTGATCAGACCATACAACATCATCACAGAAGATTACCAAAAGAAAGCATTGACCAAAAACATAAAAAAGAACCACTTTAGGGCCAGAATAAGAGACGAACCGCACTGCGTTGCTGATTTAAGCCACCATTACAACGAACTCGAAGATAGCCATTGCTCTCGCTTGGAGGAGCTGCAGCAACATAACAAAGTAAAATTGAACGTCGGATCGTACAAGCCACATATTGATTGCAATAGATCATATTCTGGAAAGGTTACTTACGAGGCCAATCAGTTCTTGGAGCAGATGACGGTCTCCAACCATCAGAATAAGCAGGTTTCCAAAGCTTCTCTACATTAGCCTGATTAGCAAAAGAACACATTAGGTGATTTTCAATCGGTTCGAGGGGTCAAAACCAAGACCACTCAAGATGCAGCACACAAAAAGGGTAGCTGAATATCTCAAACATTATCATCACAGACAAACTTTTAGAACATTACTTGCTAGTTGCTAAAGAAAGACAAGGCAACAACCGTACTATATGAAATCTGCAACTAGGAGCCTTTCTTCTTATAAATAGATAGCATTGATCACTCAATTCTGGTCATTCCCATATAAGAGTTTGACACTACCTGTCAAAAAGAAGTTTTGATACCTAGCAAATAGCATTTGTTTGTACAAATGAAATGCCAACCATGGTTACCCTTCGTTCTACTCCGACATCTCTAAAACCATCTGATGAATTCACATAAATCTGATGCAGAATGAATTCCGTACCCCATCAACATATATTGTAGGAGGCCTGTGTCACCAACTGAAACGGACAAAGCATGTACAGCACTAGATAGAAATTTTAACAATAACTAGCACCCATGATCTCAGTTTGAAAATTGTTAAAAGTTCATATCAGCCAAAGAGTGCCTAAAGGATCTTCAGTCTGCGAAGTACTTCCGATGGTGTAAACCCACTAAACAATAGACAACCAAACTCAATCTAGCTGATCTAAGAACACTGAAATGATTGATCAGATCATCTAGCTTTCCCTAATTAACTAGCCATCTAGCACAGACCATGTCTTCTCCACACCTGAACCAAGCCTCCAGATCACTTCCCACATTATCTCCGCAACCAAACAAGCTAACTCAACAGTAAAATTAAACAGACCTCCGAGGAGTAGCCGGATCCGGCATTGCCGCTCATCGACGAGGAGAACAAGAAAGACACGGTGCAGATCAAGACCACGACGGCGGCGAGCAACAACTTCCCCAGAATTCCCCTGAACCCGCCCTGCCTGGCGTGCTGCCTGTGGTGGAACCCCGACCTGCAAACCACCAAAACGACAGAAACCCAACACTGTAAACCTCGATACCCCGCTCGGGTCGCGACCGAAAATCAAATCTTTCTCCGCTCGCGCCACGTACCTCCGCATTGTTTCCGGAGATCTCCGGACCCGGCGGCCTTCTGGGTCTGTCGGCGCCCGAAGAGGACGCGAAGGGGACGGCGACGGCAAATGGGTGTCGAAGATTTTGGGTACCCAGATGCGAAGCTGCACGGAGGCAGATGGGTTTTGCGCGAGATGAACGATGGCAGCGACAATGCGTCAAGCTAGAGCGAAAGCGAGGGACCTTCCGGAGCACTGCCGCCGAAGCAAGACTTGCTCCTCGATTCCCGGCGTCTGCCCCAGATCTTGGCGCGATCCGAGGCTTCTTCACAGCAGCTTTCACCGTACCCAACGCGGCGTCCGAGGTAAGGGGCAGGGGAGGGAGGAGAATTCTCGTTCGACTTTGGGTAGATTTCGGGAAAACTTACGTAAAGTTCACTTTTTTACCAACGACCGCGGTAGCTAACTTGTGTCCATCACCGATTCATTTTATGCAGAAGGAGAAAAATTTCGAGGAAACCACGCTATTGCTTCAACTTTTTTTTCACAAAATAATCAATCAAAAGTGCTTGGACATTTCTTTATGCAATCATGTCGTTAAATTATGTACATCTTTGCTTTAGGTATCCTTTTGTTGAATGTATGGACAGAGATGCTAGATTGTATTGCTCAAGATTTTTTATTGTCATATCAACGTGACCTTTAATGATAATTTCATCACTGCATTAGTATTTGCATTTTCTTTTGGGAAAAAATCACCAAAAACTTCAAATTTTATCCAAAGTGATAATTTTACCCAAATTTTTTTTGTAATATAAAAAATCCCGAAATTTGCTAACCGTGACACATTTACTCCAAACTTTTTTTCATGACATAAAAAATCCTAAATTTATGTCCGTGTGACACATTACCCTAAATTATATAACATTATGGTCTTTTTACTTTTTAAAAATTTTGTCTTTTCTTTTTTCTTTTTTCTTTTTTTTTCTTCTTCTCTCTTCCCTCCACCGGTCATGGCGACGGAGGGAAGTCGGTATCGAGTGAGGGCGACCCTCAGCTGGGTCAAAAGAGGGCCTCCCTCCCTAGATATGGCAAGGGCATCCCTCACCTGACGCCCTCGCCTAACACCGGCAAGGGGCTCTAGCCAACCTAAGTGAGGGCAACCCTTGCCCAATGCTGATGAGGACAGCCCTCACCGGACGCCAGCTTCCCTTTGGCATGGCCGGCGAAGGGAAGAGAAAAGAAGAAGAAGGGTATCCTTAATTCTCTCATCTCTTGAACCTATTTGGTCCAGAAAAAATGAAATGACCCCTCCCGAATTCTTTCGGGTTGTGAGACACATTCAAATTCAATATAAGTCCTCAAAATGGAACTAAAGAAAACAAAAAAATTATGGGGGGTCAAACTAACTTTCTTGAATAACAAACTTCTTTAAATTTAAATTAAGAAAATTAAAATAATAATTGAAAATATAAATAATATTGAAATTCTAATAAATAAAAAAAGAAAATTTAAAATAACAACAATTTTCGTTTTTCTTTTTTCCTATTTTTATTTCTATATTTTCATTTCTTTCTATTCTAAAATGTATATATTCTTTATATAGAATATATATTTCATTTAGTATTTTAAAGAAAAAAAAAAATAAGATGAAAATGCTCTTCATGGTGTAAATGTGTCACACTTTGTAGGGGTTTTTCATGTAAAAAAAAAATTAAGGTAAATTTGTCACTCTTGGCAAATTTTGGGGTTTTTGATAATATTTTCCCTTTTCTTTTTGACTCCTCACTTGATTTAGACACTTTTTTTTTTTTTTTTTTGGCATTTTGATCATACCATCTCTTATGTGACTCACCACTCTTGTTATAAATCTATAAAAATGATCCTTTTTGAGTTCGATCAACTCTTTTTATTTTGCTTCTTCCTTTTTTCCCTCCTTGCGAATTCCACTTTCCTTCTTTTTCTATCTTTTCACACGTTTAACGTCTCGGTTCTCAGCTCTTACAAATAGTCTCTATGTTTTCTCACTTGTAGGCCATTATTTTATCTTGAGAACAAAGGATGTTAGTGGATCTCATTCCAAATAATTATTTGACTTTAGGTTTTCATATCTAGGTCAATTACAATAACACCTCTTTCTCAACTATGACAATAAGACTAGCAAAAAAAAAAAAACACCATTATAGCTCCAAGCATCTTTAGATTTTGAAGATGGAACAAGCTCCAAATGATGATTCCCTACAAATGTGAGTTTACAAAATAGTTGTTTAAAAATCAAGTTCAACTCTACACACAATTATAGTCTAGGCTTAAAAGCAACAACTGCAACACAATTGAAGGAATAAATGTAGCATTGTTACAATGTGTTCCAAGAAATGAATCTACAAAAGCCAATTTTTATTTTAACACTTGGACATGGAAAACTACAATCAAATCAAACAACTAATTCAAATTCCACTTCATATTATGTATGAGAACACAAATCGCCTAATGTCCTCAACTTTTATGCCTACAAATGGTGGAGACACCTTTTCTTTCTCTACACTTACTCATGCACAAGAAGATGAGAGAAAAATCTACAAAAGGAAAGAAAGAGAATCGCACTTCTCAGTATTACTTTCCATGGAGCAAGAAGAGAATACCTATGGCTGAGAAAAGGAGCTCGTGAGGTAGGTCAACAGTGAGCCCAATACTAGTGCCAATGGAAATGTGAAGGAAGATGGGGTCGGCATCATAAATATTTAACTTTTCAATACTTGTGACTTGAGGAGTAAGGAGGCATAGAAAGAAGAAAATTGCCTGCAAAAGAGAAAACAGAGAAATAATTTGCAAGAGCTAATAACTAAGACATTAAAAGGTGTGGAAAGAAAGAAGAAGGAAAATAAAAGAAGAAACAACATAAAAAGAATTGACCAAACAAAAATGGATTATTTTTATAGATTTGAAGCAGAAGTAGCAGGTCACACAAGAGATAGTATGGATAAAACACAAATCTAAACCAAAACAAGGATTGGCAAAAGTGCTGCCTTTTTCTTTTAACAAAAGGGACTCATTCGAATAAAAACATATGTAACTCAAGGACCCAATCGATAGAAAGGAAGTGTAGAGATTTCACAGAAGATTTTGCTAAAATTCAAGAACCAAAAGAGGATTGGATACTTGACAAATGCGCATCAACGATTCCTACCCATTCGTGCATGCCAGGCTGGGCATGGAATTTCTAGGCCCGGTCTCCAAGACCAGCCCACCATACCGGAAAAGGCTCGGTCCAATCTAAATTGGTTCGAGCGTAGCCCAATGGCTTTTTCTTTTTAAATTAAAAAGGATTTTATTATTATATTTTCAGCCTAAAAAATCACTTTATTTTTAATATGTGTCCAACCATTCTTTCTTGAATTTAACACATATTGGCACGCCAATTCACGTTCATTTGGTTTTAATTATGTATTTTTAACTTATTTATACTTTTTCAGTAAGAAAAACTCATTCATGTTTTATTAAAGTGTTTTGAGTATAAATAATGTATTTTCTATTACTCATATTTCATATTACATATATTTTAATACATGTTTTTATTTTTAAAAATGACTTCAGGTCAATCCATGCTATTTTCTGGCTTGAAAATCTCGAGCCTGAAGGCCCAAACCCCCTCAGATGGGAAAAGTATATATGATAAACTCGAAATTCTAGCCATGGCATCAGCCTCCAAAGTCAGGCTAGTCTAGGCCTTCGGGCTTCGGCTCTTTCTTCTTCCCTTCTTTTTATCTGGGATTTATTTTTAGTTTAATTTTTTTGCAAAAATTTGGGCGTGTTTTGACAAAACTGCCCTTGATTTGCTTAATATTTATTGGGTACTTGCATAATTTATTCAATTATGTATGCTTCCAATATATGGCTCAAAGTGGCCCTTCTGACAAATAAAATACCACATCATCAAGCTTTTGCTAACTTTGGCTTGTCCACTCACTGAAAAAAAAAAAAAAAAAAAACTACATTTTTGCTTTGTTTCTTATGTTTAATGTTCAATTCACTCATCAGTCAACAACCCGTTCAATGCGCTGGGGACGAGGTTTATGATGTAGCTTGTGTGTTGCATCATTCTCCTTGCAAAAACATGACCTTAAAATTGAACCTGTGCTCGTCTTGTCCATTGCATTTCCATAAATTGGGATTACAAACTCAATTTGAAAATGAATTTTAATAAACTTCCCATATCTCCTTCCATGTTTTTTGTTCGACATGTGACCCTAATGCTACTCGTTGCCATGCTAGGTGTCATCACCTGTCTAGCGATGGGCGCTGCACTATCATTTGCCGCACTTGGTGCCATCGATCCTAGCATCTGTGCCGACACCACTCTTCCACTTTAGGTATTGTTTACAAAAAAGAAAAAGATAAAAAGAAGATAAATTTTGTAATTAAGATGGGGTTGATTTGAGCGAGTATAGAACTCGGTGTTAAAATCGACTTGGTTATCGGTAATTTGCCAATAATATAAATAGTTGTTGATCACATGATAATTATTGATGACTAAGGAATACATATGTCGACATATGATAGTGTGATTGGTCAACAATTATCACTTAATGGGTTGGGTAGGTGTTGAATAAAGAGGAAAGGAAGAAAGAGGACCAAGTGGGAATGCGGATTGAAGATAAAGATACCAATTAAGGGTCAAGTCTAGTGACGCTTAAGGAGTTGTATCTACTTGTTGGTAAGGTTGATGTGCGATTATAGAGCCTAAAGATATGAAGATGTGGTTGCAATCATCAATTAAAATATGAACTACTTACAAGTAGTTATACTTTGTAGTAGGCTATACAAAACTGTGTGTAATTGTTATGAGGACATAACTACCATCACAATAACTTATTTACTTTCATAATTTATCGATACTCACATTTCATTTCCTTGAAAATTTAATTAGTCTCGATCATTATTATGCAATTCAATTTTTGGCCGAATCACCCCTGGACCGTTCAATAAAAAACGAAGGTCAACCTTTGTGAAATGTATTTCACCAATTTGGACAGCTCTCAAT
Source organism: Eucalyptus caleyi (assembly GCA_014182885.2). NCBI lineage: Eukaryota > Viridiplantae > Streptophyta > Magnoliopsida > Myrtales > Myrtaceae > Eucalyptus > Eucalyptus caleyi. Next base: position 12,581,761 of record CM024466.2, on the reverse strand, counting down.
TTCTAGTGAAACATACATCTAGTGCTAACTTTCACAAATTAGGCATTGCGTTTTCTAGAAAATTTCATAATAAAATTCTGTGATCCCATCCGATTCGCTAAGACATCCGAAAAAAACAAATAGTGTTTTAAAAATTTTGGATCTGATAATTGAATCAGTACAATATATACAATCTTATGAATATAAAAAAATAAATTATACGTGATGAATTATTAGATCCAAAAGTAATAAAGAATTAAGTGTACTAATTTGACAAAAAAAAAAAAGTGTACTAAACAATTATTCATTTTATTAAATCGTGATGATGGCATAAGCTGAAGTAGGCCACAGTGAGATTATTCAGTGTACTTAAAAAAAGTGTTCCTTTTCTTCTTCTTCTTTTTTTCTATAATTATTTTCAATAAAAACAAGTTGACCATCCATTCTGTCATGGGAGTGTCGACACATTTCGGGGGGAAGCTTTGGACTTTGCTCGGGGCGACGGGGTTTGAAAAGATCGAGGGTCGTGTCCGCTCGGGATGAGTTCATGATGTCTTCATTCTGCAGCGCCTGATCTCGTCTCCGCCGGGCCCGTCTTTTACGGTTTTGCCCTTACTCGCTCTGTATCTCCCATGAGCTGCCACTAGAACTCAATATGAGAGAGTGCTTTAAGAAAACGAAATAGAGAAAGAAGGGATAAGTGCACTTGAAATCTTAAAATATATCTTGAAAATACAATCGAGTCCTAAAAATTTTAAAAAGTACAATTGAAATTTAAAATATTCAAAAAATGTAATTAATGAAATGACTTGATTTGATTAATTTAACAAGTTTTAGGGTTTGATTGTACATTTTAAAATTTTTTAGATACAATTACACTTTTATGATAAATTTTAAGACTTAATTAAATATGTTAAAAGTCTTAAATTTTGTGATAAATTTTAAGATATATATAAATTCTTGATAGCCTTGCCCTCCATTAGTCTAGTTGCAAAAATTTTAAGTGCCATCAAAGATTGATCAAGCATCTATTTTTGTGAATTATTTAGATTTTTCATTTGAAGGGACATGTTCAAGTAGAGTTTGATTTAAATCGAAAATGATAAAGAGTTTCAACAATGGTTAAAAGAGCTTTAGTTGGCTTGATTTTGATATATGACCTTTTACTAACAAGAGATGGATGAATTTATTTAGAATCCAAGGCAATACCGGCTGTTGCATACCACAAACAAAGGAACATCTTTTTTTTTTTTACTTTTTTTCTTTTTGCCGAACTTGATTAATCGAGTTGGAGAAATCAAATAGGGTTTTATCCAATAAATAATTCTAGCGTTATAGCTTAAAAAAAATCTTGACTAATATTAGATACACATCAACTTTTCGAATTGTATGATAGGAACTTTACAAAGTAAGGCCAGCCTTCGTTTTAAAGTTATTATCTATCCCTCTATAAATGTTGTATTCCTTGGATAAGCTATCAACAACAATAAAGCATAGAAAGTTTAAGCGGAGAAACGTTTTGCAAAATAGTATATTTCGCTATCTTTCATGTGTCACTAGAGGAGCACTCCGCATCTAGTTTGACAAAAGGGCATTTCCACTCACCGAAAATTCTGCATTTATGTCTCATATCTTTAATGTACAATTCATTCATCATTCAACAGCCCGTTAAATGCAAGGAGGCGTGGGGTCAGTGACATGGAAGGGGAATCGACTGCAATTCTAAAAGCCCATTTTGGCGGCCTGTGTGCTGCATCATCATCCTTGCAAAACCATGGCCTTAAAATTGAACCTATGCTCGTCTTGTCCATAGCATTTCCACAAATTTGGGATTACAAACTCAATTCAAGAATGGATTTTAATGAACCTCCCATGCCGTTCTTACGCTACTTGCCGCCACGCCCGATGTCGTCACTTGTTAGCGCATTGTGATTTGTTGCACTCTGTGCCATCACTCTTGGGATATGTGCTGATAACTTTGTCTCGCCCTTTATGTACTATTTGCACAAAAAAATGATCAAGTCTTTGTAATCAACAAATGCCAATTTGAGGGAGTAGAAAGCTTATTGTTAAGTTTGATTTGGTTATTTGTAACTTACCGATAACAAAAGTACTTGTCAAATCACATGATGATCATTGATGACCAAAGAACACACTCATCAACATACAATAGTCATCGATCATCAATTATCACTTAATGAGTTGACTAATTGTTGAACACATAGGAAATTTAAAAAAAAAAAGGACAAATTAGGGATGCCATTTGAAGACAAAGATACCAATTAAGGGTCAGGTCCATCGGCATTTAAGGAGTTGTAATCACCTATGTAAGGTTGATGTAGATAATGGAGCCTAAAAATATGAAGATGCAGTTGTAATTTATGAGCAAATATACTTTGTAGTAGACTATATAAAGCGGTGCGTAGTTGCTATGACAAAAACCCATTTATTTTCTCAGCTCATCAATTTTCAGTATTCTCATTTCTTTTCCTTCATATTTAATTGTTCATGATCCTTATTACACAATTCAATTCCTTTTTGAATTGCCACCAAACCCGTTCAACAAAAAACCAAACATCAACTTCTGGTGAAAGGTATTTTCATTGATTGCAACAGATCTGGCTGTTGTAGTGAAACAAATATTGAATGTAACTTTCATAGCTCGGACATTGCATTTTTAAGATGCTTTCTAATAAATTATTGAGCCCATATGATTAGCTAAGATTGTATAATGGTATATTTCTTTACCTCCAATGATTCATCGATTGCGACACGTCTGGCTTTCCTAGCAGAACAAGTATAATTCATACATTGCGTTTTAGAATACTTTTTAATAAATTCTTGAGCCCATCCCATTCGCTAATATAGTATAATGATATACTTTTTACCTTTGTCGAGAAAAGCAAATAGGGTTTCAGATACTTATTAAATCTAATAATCCAATTAGCACTAATATACACAAACTTATGAATACAAGAAATAACAACACGCGTAAAAATTATTAAGTGCTATTTTATTTAGTACACTTAATAAGGAATTAAGTGTACTAAAGAATCATTCAGCTAACTGAATCGTGAGGACGGCAAGAGCCAGGGAAGGGCAGGCCATACCGCAAATTGTTTTTTTTTTTTTTTTTTGGGGGGTCGTGCACGCCGCAATTTAAGTGTTCTTTTTGTTATTATTTATTATTACATAAAGAAAACAAATGGACCGTCCATTTTGTCAAGGGAGTGTCGACATATTGCGCGGCGAATCGTTTGGACTTTGTTCGTAGAACGAGACTTCAAAGATCCGAGGGCGGGTACCGACTCGGATGAGTTCATGATGTCTTCATCCTCCCCCCCCCAAGACACTGTCCAATCCAACCCCAAACCTAGAGCTTCTCTCTCTCCTCTCTCTCTCTCTCTCTCTCTCCTCAAAGTCTTTGCCAATGCCGGCGACGGGGACGACCTGAAGGAGCAGGAGGAAGCATGGCGAAGTTCTTTGGGGACGCGGCGTCGGTGCTGATGAAGGTGCTGATGAGGAAGAGCATCAGCCTGTTCGCCGAGTTCTCTTACCTCTTCACCGACCTCGCCTCCATCGTCGTGTCGGCTCTCCGGTTCTCCACCATCATGGCCAGGCAACCTTCTTCTTTCCCTCCTCATCCTTCTCCATCTTCCACTTCTGCTTCTGCTGCTTCCGCCTCTACTTCTTCTGCCATAAGGTACTCGCCGATCCTGATGTCCATGGCCATCCGACATCGTGTGTCCTGAGCTCGATCGATGCGGTTGACATTGTGCTGCTGGATCTTCCTTTTCTTGCCCTCGTCTTTTGGGGTTGGTTTACGTGGGGTGTTCGGAACTTGCCCATGATTCGTTCGTATGGCGATGAGGGGAATCTATGCACGTCTCTGGTTTCCCAGGCGCAAAATATTTGTTCTTCTTGATGATGGGATGGTTCTTGCTGGGGCTGCTATTTGGGACGCCGGTTTGTGTTTATGATTATCGCTTGCGCTTGCGGATCTAACGGAGGAGGGACTCCACCGGTAGCGGATCGCGATTTCCAGCCGCGGGACGGGTTTGAGATTTCGTTATGTATGGGTTCCTGTAGGCTTGCGACCGATCTGCGATCTGTCTCGCAGATGATTGGGAAACTCGAATTCAACGAGTCGTTTTGCTCGATTGTGTGATGAGACGCTTCATGTATCAGAAAATGTAATAATCGATAATTAGTAATTTACTCATTTTCTCTTTCACAATCTGAACAATGGTTTTTCCAATCATCGTGATTGTCTGAATTTAGGAAAGTAAGGTGGTTTTATTAGATCACATTGTTGACACCCAAAAATGGCAAAGTGTTGTGAGATAGCCGATGAGCAGGGTTCGGTCGAGAAGAACAAGATTTGGTTTGAGAATTAGGGCAGTCGAGAAGATCAGCAAGTCGATGTCTGGCACAATCGACAAGATTCTTCATCGAGGATTTAAGAATTGATCGATAACAATAGGCTCTATTAGATTTTGACCAAGTATAAGAAGACGATCGATGAACGGAGTGAAAAAATGATTGCTTTGCTGATTAAAAGGCAGGGGTGGCAAATTGACGCGAGTCTATAACTGTCAAATGGTGAAGTCGATAATTTAGATATTTGTAACTTCTTACAGATAAATGTTGTTGATCAATGGAGCCATGCGTGAATTTGTGATTGTTCAATAACTGTGTATATGTAAATGTCGATGGTGGGTTATAAACACTTTCAGTGTATACGTTATAAAGGTTCACTTAGTCAATCTTAGAACATCCAATGTTCTTTATTTTCCGTAATCCTTTAATTTGTAGCATTATTTACATTGCTGGCAACTATTGTTCTTGGTATTCTTACCATTAAGTTTCCAGCCATTTACTTTCCTATCTAAAATCAATAAAAATGCCTTCACAACCATTCATCAATTCATTCAAATCCATCGTACTTAAGGATTTTTCACTTTTCCGGCGAAACTGATGAAAGTGCAAAACCTGTCTTTTATGATAGCTACTAGTCAACTGAGTCTTTAATGTTTTAAAAAATGTTCAATCAAGTGATAAATTTGTCGTCAATAGATTTATAATGTTGGAAACTCGATGTGGCTTTCAAGCTCATTTGTGGCCAAGTGGTATTAATGAAAGCTCGAGTCAGAGACATGTAAGATATCCAACGTCGAAACCCCATTAATAATGAGTTTAGGATTTGATTATACATAACATTAAGTACTTATTCTCACTTATTCCCTAGAAGCAAATGGATTCCATGATAAACCTTGCATCCGAGCCTTTGCTTGCCGGGGGAAAGGAAGTCCAGTGCACTTGCCAAATAAATAGGTTGGAGGAACGCTACTCTGATGACAACTTGTTCACTAAGATCCATATTGTCGTAATTCGTATATAGTGTCTGGTAACATACAATAACTTAGAAAGTTAACGATCGTGAGTGAGCTTCGGTTCTTATATGATGCAATGCCTATCAATTCCCTAAGAAATTTAGGGGCAACTCGAGCGAGGATACAAGCTCTCGCCCAAATAAGTTGGTTTCTTGAAGTAAACCCTAACCAAACTTCTTTTGACGAAACAGCACAAGAAAAGGCCACCAAATAGATGCAAGGTGAAACGTAAATGGCTGCTTCCTATAAAAAAGTCAACATTATGTACGTGCCCACCTGTATACATTTGATTCAAAACCCTCGTCTACAATCTCCGATTTTGCGTCGGTCTGATGGGTAGTTGGATTTGATACCGTTCTTTGTGGATTCCTATACAAAGTGTTTGTAGACTTCCGATACTTCCTGTAAGCAAGCTATTTCCATCTTCTAGTTCACTCTAATTACAGAGAACTTGTCACCCCCTCCCTCTCCCTCCCTCCCTCTTTTAAGTTTTGGCCTTTTTTCGTCTTTTTAACTTTTGGAGGGGAGGGATTTGACCTAAATCTCTCCCTCCCCTCTCTATTGCTTTTCCTTTTATTTTCTCTTATTTCTTTCCTTACTCTCCCAATCTAGATTTAGGTTTGGGATTTTGATCTCCCAATCTTAGGTTTAAGAGTTTTTCTCTCTAATCTAATTTTAGATTTAAGAGTTTTAATGAACAAGTACTTCACCTCCGGTCTCAATGGTGTTCACAGTAGTTTCGGTGTCAAATTTGTACTCATTCAACTTTGGATAGCTCGCTTTCACAAGTCTTATATTGTAGGAGGCCTGTGTCACCAATTGAAATGGACAAAACATGTACAGGCTTAGATAGAAATTTTAAAAATATCACTTTTTTTTTTTTTTTAAATATGTGTCCAACCATTCTTTCTTGAATTTAATACATATTGGCACGCCAATTCTTGTTCGTTTGATTTTAATTATGTATTTAACTTATTTATACTTTTTAGTAAGAAAAAATCATTCATGTTTTATTAAAGTGTTTCGAGTATAAATAATGTATTTTCTATTACTCATATTTCATATTACATATATTGTAATACATGTTTTTATTTTTAAAAATGGCTTTAGGCCAATCCAGGCTATTTCTGGCTTGAAAATCTCGGGCCCGAAGGCCCAAACTCGCTAGGATGGAAAAGGTATACATGATAAAGTCAAAATTCTAGCCACTAGTCTACGCTTTTGGGCTTCGGCTCTTTGTTCTTCCCTTCTTTTCAGCTGGGATTTATTTTTAGTTTAATTTTTTTTGCGAAAATTTGGGCGTGTTTTGACAAAATTGCCCTTAATTTGCTTAATATTGGGTACCTAGATAATTTGTCCAATTAAGTATATTTCCAACATGGAAGGGGGAGATGAGGGGTTCGAATCTCCACTTTCTCAGGAAGGGTTGAGGTGTGGACGATTTAGTTTTAGGAGTGGGTTTCGATTCCAATGCTTTGCAATGAGACATGACAAAAATCTGGTGAGAGTGAGAGTAGGAATAAAGTAGGATCGACAAAAAAAAAAAAATTAAGTATCCTTCCAATGTATGGCTCAACGTGGCCCTTATGACAAATAAAGTGCCACGTCATCAAGCTTTTGCTGACTTGGCTTGTCCACTCACTGAAAAAAAAACTGCTTTTTTGCTCTGCTTCTTATGTTTAATGTTCAATTCACTCGTCAGTCAACAACCCCTTCAATGCGTTGGGGACAGGGTTTATGATGTAGCCTGTGTGTTGTATCATTGTCCTTGCAAAAACATGACCTTAAAATTGAACCCGTGCTTGTCTTGTCCATTGCATTTCCATAAATTGGGATTACAAACTCAATTTGAAAATGAATTTTAATAAACTTCCCATATCTCCTTCCATGTTTTTTGTTCGACATGTGACCCTAATGCTACTCGCTGCCATGCCAAGTTTCATCACTTGTCTAGCGATGGGCGCTGCACTGTTATTTGGTGCACTTGGTACCATCGATCCTAGCATCTGTGCCAACAACTCTCTTCCACTTTAGTTATTGTTTACAAAAAAAGAAAAAGATAAAAAAACAAAGACAATTTTTGTAATTAACATGGTGCTGCACTGTCAAGTGGGAATGCGGACTGAAGATAAAGATTCCTATTAAGGGTCAAACTCGGTGACGCTTAAGGAGTTGTAACTGCTTGTTGGTAAGGTCGATGTGCGATTATAGAGCCTAAAAATATGAAGATGTGGTTGTAATCATCAATTAAAATATGAACTACTTATAAGCAATTATACTTTTTAGTAGCCTATACAAAGCTGTGTGTAATTGTTATGAGGACATAACTACCATCACAATAACTTAATTGTTTTCACAATTTATCAATACTCACATTTCATTCCCTTGAAAATTAATTATTCTCGATCATTATTATGCAATTCAATTTTTGTCCGAATCACTGCTAGACCCGTTCAATAAAAAATGAAGATTAACCTTTGTGAAATGTATTTCACCAATTTGGACAGCTCTTAATTTCTAGTGAAACAGAAATCTAGTGCTAACTTTCATAAACTAGACATTGCGTTTTCTAGAAAATTTCATAATAAAATTATTTGATCCCATCTGATTTGCTAAGACACTGGAAAAAGTAAATAGTGTTTCACAAAATTTTGGATCTAATAATCGAATTAGTACAATATATACAATCTTATGAATATAAAAAAAATCAAATTACTCATGATGAATTATTAGATCCAAAAGTAATAAAGAATTAAGTGTACTAATTTGAAAAAAAGTGTACTAAACAATCATTCAGTTAGTTAAATCGTGATGATGGCATAAGCTGAAGTAGGCCACAGTGAGATTATTCAGTGTAATAAAAAAAAAGCGTTCCTTTCTTTTTTTCTATTATTATTTTCAATAAAAACAAGTTGACCGTCGATTCTATCATGGGAGTGTCGACATATTCCGGGGGGAAGCTTTGGACTTTGCTTGGGGCGACGGGGTTTGAAAAGATCGAGGGTCGTGTCCGCTCGGGATGAGGTCATGATGTCTTCATTCTGCAGCGCCTGATCTTGTCTCCGCCGGGCCCGTCTTTTACGGTTTTGCCCTTTCTCTCTGTGTCTCCCACGAGCTGCCACTGGAATTCAATATGAGAGAGTGCTTTAAAAAAAACAAAAAAAGAAGCAGAAATGATAAGTGCACTTGAAATATTAAAATATGTTTTGAGAGTACAATCAAGTCCTAAAAATTTTAAAAATTATAATCGAGATTTAAAACTTTCAAAAAATATAATTAACGAAATAACGTGATTTGACCAATTTAATAAATTTTAGGATTTGATTACATTTTTTAAAAAAAAATTTAAACATAATTATATTTTTGTGATAAATTTTAAGATTTTCATTACATTTATAAATAAGTATATATATAAATTGTTGCTCTTGCCTTGCCCTCCATTGGTCTAGCTGCAAAAAATTTTAAGTGCCATCGAAGGTTGATCAAGCATCTATTTTTGCGAATTATTTACTTTTTTCATTTGAAGGGATGCGACAATGGTTAAAAGAGCTTTAGTTAGCTTGATTTTGATATATGACCTTTTACTAACAAGAGATGGATGAATTTATTTGGAATCCAAGGCAATACTGGCTGTTGCATACCACAAATGATGGACCCTCTTTTTTCCTTTTTTATTTTTGCTGGACTAGATTAATCAAGTCGAAGAAATCAAATAGGGTTTTATCTAATAAATAATTCTAGCATTATAGCTTAAAAAAAATCTTGACTAATATTAGACACACATGAACTTTTCGAATTGTATGATAGGAACTTTACAAAGTAAGGCCAGCCTTCGTTTCAAAGTTATCATCTCTCCCTCTATAAAGGTTGTATTCCTTGGATAAGCTATCAACAACAATAAAGCATAAAAAGTTTAAGCGGAGGAACGTTTTGCAAAAGAGCATATTTCACTATCTTTTCATGTGTCACTAGAGGAGCACCCCACACCCCACATCTAGTTTGACAAAAGGGCATTTCGATAAATCCACCCCAAACCTATATCGGCCCGTTCGCCGAGTTCTCTTGCCTGTTCACATGGCCGTCCTGTCAAATAAAGTACCACGTCATCATGTTTTGCTGACTTGGCTTGTCCCACTCACCGAAAATTCTGCATTTATGTCTCTTATCTGTAATGTACAATTCATTCATCATTCAACAGCCCGTTAAATGCAAGGAGGCGTGGGGTCTGTGACATGGGAAGGGGAATCGACTGCAATTCTAAAAGCCCATTTTGGTAGCCTGCATGCTGCATCATCATCCTTGCAAAACCATAGCCTTGAAATTGAACCTATGCTCGTCTTGACCATTGCATTTCCACAAATTTGGGACTACAAACTCAATTCGAGAATGGACTTTAATGAACTTCCCATTTCTCCTTCCACACTTTTTGTTCGACATGCCGCTCTTATGCTACTCGCCACCACAACCAGTGCTGTTGCTTGTTAGTGATGGGCATTGTTATTTCTTGCACTTAGTGCCATCATTCTTAGGATTTGTGCTGACAGCTTTGTCTTGCTCTTTAGGTACTGTTTACACAAAAAAAATGACCAAGTTTTTATAATCAATAGATGCCGATTTGAGTGAGTAGAAAGCTTTGTGTTAAGTTTGATTTGGTTATTAGTAACTTACCAATAACAAAAATACTTGTCAATCACATGATGATCATTGATGACCGAAGAACACAATCATCAACATATAATAGTCATCGATCAGCAATTATCACTTCATGAGTTGACTAATTGTTGAACACATATGAAATAAAAAAAGAAAAAGAAAAAAGAGGACAAATTAGGGATGCCATTTGAAGACAAAGATACCAATTAAGGGTTAGGTCCATTGCCATTTGAGGAGTTGTAATCACCTAGGTAAGGTTGATGTAGATAATGGAGCCTAAAAATATGAAGATGTAGTTGTAATTTATGAGCAAATATACTTTGTAGCAGACTATATAAAGCAGTGCACAATTGTTATGACAAAACCACATTTCTTTTCTCAACTCATCAATTTTTAGTACTCGCATTTCTTTTCCTTCATATTTAATTGTTCTTTATCCTTATTACGCAATTCAATTCCTTTTTGAATCGCCACCAAACTTGTTCAACAAAAAAAACCAAACATCAGCTTATGGTGAAAGGTATTTTCGTTGATTGTGACAAATCTAGCTTTTGTAGAGAAATAAATATTGAATGCAACTTTTATAGCTTATGCATTGCGTTTCAAAGTACTTTCTAATAAATTCTTGAGCTCATATGATTCGCTAAGATTGTATATGGTATATTTCTTTACCTTCATTAATTCATCGATTACGACATGTCCGGCCTTCCTAGCAAAACGGATACTAGATGCAATTTTCATAATTCATGTATTGCGTTTTAGAATACTTTCAAATAAATTCTTGAACCCATCCGATTCACTAACATAGTATAATGATATATTTTTTACCTTTGTCCAGGAAAGCAAATAGGATTTCACTTACTTATTAAATCTAATAATCCAATTAGCATCAATATACACAATCTTATGAATACAAGAAATAACAACACATGTAAAAATTATTAAGTGCTATTTTATTTAGTACACTTAATAAGGAATTAAGTGTACTAAAAAATCATTCAGCTAACTGAATCGTGAGGACGGCACGAGGCAGGGAAGAGCGGACTATACCGCAAATTGTTTTTTTCTTTTTTTTTGGGGTCGTGCACGCCGCAATTTAACTGTTCTTTTTATTATTATTTATTATTACATAAAGAAAACAAATCGACCGTCCATTTTGTCAAGGGAGTGTCGACATATGTCGCGGGGAACCGTCTGGACTTTGTTCGTGGCGCGGGACCTCAAAGATCCGAGGGCGGGTACGGGCTCGGATGAGTTCATGATGTCTTCATCCTCCAGCAACCCGAGTTTTGTCTCCGCGGGGCCCATTTTGTTTTACGGTTTTGCCCTCGCACTCCCTCCGTATTTCCCACGAGCTGCCACTGGAACTTGGAGATGGAGAGCCTTTTTTGGCAGAATCTTTCTTCACTTCTCTCGCCTTGTCCTTCATCGGTTTGGCAGTACATTTTTTATTTTTATAGTGCTTTCAAACCATTGTGTCGAATAATTCATGCGACTAATCGGGTGCTGATTTTTGTGAATTATTTATAGAAATCACATAATTAGGTTAAGTTTGATTTAAATCGAAAATGATACAAAGTTTGAAGGAGCTTGATAGCCTCTCATGTCGAAATGAAGGAGTTTTTATTTTTATTTTTTTGGATCTGGAAAAATAATATTAACTATCATCAAAAGTTCTTTGACAATAGCCCAAAAAAAGGGGCATCAAAACATGGTAAGCTCCACAAAAGTTGTGGACCAAATTAATCAAGAAAATAAAAGAATATCTAGATGATGGGCCTTGGCTACTTAATCAGTAACTTGATTAGCCATTCAATTATAACATATGAGGGATTGATGAATAAATTGGAATATAAAGTTATAGTATAAATATTAATATTTTCATTTATTTGGCTGAACCTGATTGATCGGATCGAAGAAAACAAAATAGAGTTTCATCTAATAAATAGTTATAAGCATGACAAGACCATCTGATTAGAAGTTATCATCATCTCTCCCTCTATAAAGGTTATATATCCCGACGATAAACCTATCAACGCTAGAGCATGAAAAGTTCAGACGGAGCACTGAACGTCTCCCTCACCTAAGCTGATACGTATCTCCATCGAAAGGGCATTTCCGTAAATCCACCCTTCGACATTATTCAGTTCCCCTCTCCTTACGTAAACCCCCCCAAGACACTGTCCAATCCAACCCCAAACCTAAAGCTTTCTCTCTCTCTCTCTCTCTCTCTCTCTTCAAAGTCTTTTGCCAATGCCGGCGAGGAGGACGACCTGACAGAGGAGGAGGAAGCATGGCGAAGTTCTTTGGGGACGCGGCGTCGGTGCTGATGAAGGTGCTGATGAGGAAGAGCATCAGCCTGTTTGCCGAGTTCTCTTACCTCTTCACCGACCTCGCCTCCATCGTCGTGTCGGCTCTCCGGTTCTCCACCATCATGGCCAGGCAACCTTCTTCTTTCCCTCCTCATCCTTCTCCATCTTCCACTTCTCCTTCTGCTGCTTCCGCCTCTACTTCTCCTGCCAGAAGGTACTCTCCGATCCTGATGTCCATGGCCATCCGGCAACGTGTGTACTGAGCTCGATCGATGCGGTTGACATTGTGCTGCTGGATCTTCCTTTCTTGCCCTCTTGGTTTTTGGGGTTGGTTTACGTGGGGTGTTCGGAACTTGCCCATGATTCGTTCGTATGGCGATGAGGGGAATCTATGCACGTCTCTGGTTTCCCAGGCGCAAAATGTTTGTTCTTCTTGATGATGGGATGGTTCTTGCTGGGGCTGCTATTTGGGACGCCGGTTTGTTTTTATGATTATCGCTTGCGCTTGCGGATCTAACGGAGGGACTCGACCGGTAGCGGATCGCGATTTCCAGCCGCGGGACGGGTTTGAGATTTCGTTATGTATGGGTTCCTGTAGGCTTGCGACCGATCTGCGATCTGTCTCGCAGATGATTAGGAAACTCGAATTCAACGAGTCGTTTTGCTCGATTGTGTGATGAGTTGCTTCATGTATCAGAACATGTAATAATCGATAATTACTAATTTACTCCTTTTCCTTTTCACAATCTGAACAATGGTTTTTCCAATCATTGTGATTGTCTGAATTAGGAAATTAAGATGGTTTTTTAGATCACGTTGTTGACACCCAAAAATGGCAAGGCGTTGCGAGATAGCTGATGAGCAGGGTCCGGTCGAGAAGAACAAGATTTGGTCTGAGAATTAGGGCAGTCGAGAAGATCGGCAAGTCGATGTCTAGCACAATCGACGAGATTCTTCATCGAGAATTTAAGAATTGATCGATAACAAAAGGCTCTATTAGATTTTAACCAATTATAAGAAGACAATCGATGAACGGAGTGAAAAAATGATTGCTTTGCTGATTAAAGGCAGGGGTGACAAATTGATGCGAGTCTGTAACTGTCAAATGGTGAAGTTGATAATTTAGGTATTTGTAACTTCTTACAGATAAATGTTGTTGATCAATGAAACCACGTGTCAATTTGTGACTGTTCAATAACTGTGTATATATAAATGTAGATGGTGGGTTATAAACACTTTTAGTGTATACATTGTAAAGGTTCACTCACTCAATCTTAGAACATCCAATGTTCTTTATTTTCCGTAATCCTTTAATTTGTAGCATTGTTTACATTGTTGGCAACTACTGTTTCTGGTATTCTTACCATTAAGTTTCCAGCCATTTACGATCCTGTCTAAAATCAATAAAAATGCCTTCACAACCATTTATCAATTCATTCAAATCCATCGTACTTAAGGATTTTTCACATTTTCTGGCAAAACAGATGAAAGTGCAGAACTTGTCTTTTACGATTCAGTTACTAGTCAACTGACTCTTTAACCTTTTATAAAATGTTCGATCGAGTGATAAACTTGTTGCCAATAGATTTATAATGTTGGAAAATCAATGTGGCTCTCAAGCTCATTTGTGGCCAAGTGTTATTAGTGAAAGCTTGAGTCAGAGACATGTAAGATATCCAGCGTCGAAACCCCATTAATAGTGAGTTTAGGATTTGATTATAAATAACATTAAGTACTTATTCTCACTTATTCCCTAGAAGCAAATGGATTCCATGATAAACCTTGCATCCGAGCTTTGCTTGCCGGGGGAAAGGAAGTCCAGCGAACTTGCCAAATAAATAAGTTGGAGGAAGGCTACTCTGATGACAACTTGTTTCACTAAGGTCCATATTGTCGTAATTCGTATATAGTGTCTGGTAACATACAATAACTAGAAAGTTAACGATCGTGAGTGAGCTTCGGTTCTTATATGATGCAATGCCTATCAATTCCCTGAGAAATTTAGGGGCAACTCAAGCGAGGATACAAGCTCTCGCCCAAATAAGTTGGTTTCTTGAAGTAAACCCTAACCAAACTTCTTTTGACGAAACAGCACAAGAAAAGGCCACCAAATAGGTGCAAGGTGAAACGTAAACGGCTACTTCCTATAAAAAGTCAACATTATATATGTGCCCACCTGTATACATTTGATTCAAAACCCTCGTCTACAATCTCCGATTTCCGTCGGTCTGATGGATAGTTGGATTTGATACCGTGCCGCTTTCGATACTTCCAGTAAGCAAGCTATTTCCATCTTCTAGTTCACTCTAATTACAGAGAACTTGTCACCCCCTCCCTCTCCCTCCCTCCCTCCCTCCCTCTTTTAAGTTTTGGCCTTTTTCGTCTTTTTAACTTTTGGAGGGGAGGGATTTGACCTAAATCTCTCCCTCCCCTCTCTATTGCTTTTCCTTTTATTTTCTCTTATTTCTTTCCTTACTCTCCCAATCTAGATTTAGGTTTGGGATTTTGATCTCCCAATCTTAGGTTTAAGAGTTTTCTCTCTAATCTAATTTTAGATTTAAGAGTTTTAATGAACAAGTACTTCACCTCCGGTCTCAATGGTGTTCACAGTAGTTTCGGTGTCAAATTTGTACTCATTCAACTTTGGATAGCTCGCTTTCACAAGTCTTATATTGTAGGAGGCCTGTGTCACCAATTGAAACGGACAAAACATGTACAGCCTTAGATAGAAATTTTAAAAATATCACTTTTTTTTTTTTTTAATATGTGTCCAACCATTCTTTCTTGAATTTAATACATATTGGCACGCCAATTCTTGTTCGTTTGATTTTAATTATGTATTTTTAACTTATTTATACTTTTTTTAGTAAGAAAAAATCATTCATGTTTTATTAAAGTGTTTCGAGTATAAATAATGTATTTTCTATTACTCATATTTCATATTACATATATTGTAATACATGTTTTTATTTTTAAAAATGACTTTAGGCCAATCCAGGCTATTTCTGGCTTGAAAATCTCGGGCCCGAAGGCCCAAACTCGCTAGGATGGAAAAGGTATACATGATAAAGTCAAAATTCTAGCCACTAGTCTACGCTTTTGGGCTTCGGCTCTTTGTTCTTCCCTTCTTTTCAGCTGGGATTTATTTTTAGTTTAATTTTTTTTGCGAAAATTTGGGCGTGTTTTGACAAAATTGCCCTTAATTTGCTTAATATTGGGTACCTGGATAATTTGTCCAATTAAGTATATTTCCAACATGGAAGGGGGAGATGAAGGGTTCGAATCTCCACTTTCTCAGGGAGAGTTGAGGTGTGGACGATTTAGTTTTAGGAGTGGGTTTCGATTCCAATGCTTTGCAAGGAGACATGAGAAAAATCTGGTGAGAGTTAGAGTAGGAATAGAGTAGGATCGACAAAAAAAAAAAAAAAAATTAAGTATCCTTCCAATGTATGGCTCAACGTGGCCCTTATGACAAATAAAGTGCCACGTCATCAAGCTTTTGCTGACTTGGCTTGTCCACTCGCTGAAAAAAAAACTGCTTTTTTGCTCTGCTTCTTATGTTTAATGTTCAATTCATTCGTCTGTCAACAGCCCGTTAAATGCGCCGGAGACGGGGTTTGTGATGTAGCCTGTGCGCTGCTACATCATTGTCCTTGCAAGACCATGACCTTAAAATTTGAACCAGTGCTCGTCTTGTCCATTGCATTTCCATAATTTGGGATTACAAACTCAATTCGAAAATGAATTTTAATAAACTTCCCATGGATGCTTTTTCTTTGACATGCGACCCTAATATTACTCGCTGCCATGCCAGGTGTCATCACTTGTCTAGCGATTGATGTCTAGCGATGGGTGCTGCACTGTCATTTGTTGCACTTGGTGCCATTGATCCTAGCATCTGTGCCGACACCTCTCTTCCTCTTTAGGTATTGTTCACAAAAAAAGAAAAAGATTAAAAAAAAAGACAATTTTTGTAATTAACATGGTGCTTTGCACTGTCAAGTGGGAATGCGGACTGAAGATAAAGATTCCAATTAAGGGTCAAACCTGGTGACGCTTAAGGAGTTGTAACTGCTTGTTGGTAAGGTCGATGTGCGATTATAGAGCCTAAAAATATGAAGATGTGGTTGTAATCATCAATTAAAATATGAACTACTTATAAGCAGTTATACTTTTTAGTAGCCTATACAAAGCTGTGTGTAATTGTTATGAGGACATAACTACCATCACAATAACTTAATTGTTTTCACAATTTATCAATACTCACATTTCATTCCCTTGAAAATTTAATTATTCTCGATCATTATTATGCAATTCAATTTTTGTCCGAATCACTGCTAGACCCGTTCAATAAAAAATGAAGATTAACCTTTGTGAAATGTATTTCACCAATTTGGATAAGTATATATATAAATTGTTGCTCTTGCCTTGCCCTCCATTGTTCTAGCTGCAAAAAATTTTAAGTGCCATCGAAGGTTGATCAAGCATATGCTTTTGCGAATTATCTACTTTTTTCATTTGAAGGGATGCGACAACGGTTAAAAGAGCTTTAGTTAGCTTGATTTTGATATATGACCTTTTACTAACAAGAGATGGATGAATTTATTTGGAATCCAAGGCAATACCGGCTGTTACATACCACAAATGATGGAACCTCTTTTTTCCTTTTTTATTTTTGCTGGACTTGATTAATCAAGTCGAAGAAATCAAATAGGGTTTTATCTAATAAATAATTCTAGCATTATAGCTTAAAAAAAATCTTGACTGATATTAGACACACATGAACTTTTCGAATTGTATGATAGGAACTTTACAAAGTAAGGCCAGCCTTCGTTTCAAAGTTATCATCTCTCCCTCTATAAAGGTTGTATTCCTTGGATAAGCTATCAACAACAATAAAGCATAAAAAGTTTAAGCGGAGGAACGTTTTGCAAAAGAGCATATTTCACTATCTTTTCATGTGTCACTAGAGGAGCACCCCACACCCCACATCTAGTTTGACAAAAGGGCATTTCGATAAATCCACCCCAAACCTATATCGGCCCGTTCGCCGAGTTCTCTTGCCTGTTCACATGGCCGTCCTGTCAAATAAAGTACCACGTCATCATGTTTTGCTGACTTGGCTTGTCCCACTCACCGAAAATTCTGCATTTATGTCTCTTATCTGTAATGTACAATTCATTCATCATTCAACAGCCCGTTAAATGCAAGGAGGCGTGGGGTCTGTGACATGGGAAGGGGAATCGACTGCAATTCTAAAAGCCCAATTTGGTAGCCTGCATGCTGCATCATCATCCTTGCAAAACCATAGCCTTGAAATTGAACCTATGCTCGTCTTGACCATTGCATTTCCACAAATTTGGGATTACAAACTCAATTCGAGAATGGACTTTAATGAACTTCCCATTTCTCCTTCCACATTTTTTGTTCGACATGCCGCTCTTATGCTACTCGCCACCACACCCAGTGCTGTTGCTTGTTAGTGATGGGCAATGTTATTTCTTGCACTTAGTGCCATCACTCTTAGGATTTGTGCTGACAGCTTTGTCTTGCTATTTAGGTACTGTTTACACAAAAAAAACAACCAAGTTTTTGTAATCAATAGATGCCGATTTGAGTGAGTAGAAAGCTTGGTGTTAAGTTTGATTTGGTTATTAGTAACTTACCAATAACAAAAATACTTGTCAATCACATGATGATCATTGATGACTGAAGAACACAATCATCAACATATAACAGTCATCTATCAACGATTATCACTTAATGAGTTGACTAATTGTTGAACACATATGAAATAAAAAAGAAGAAAAAAAGAAGAAAAAAGAGGACAAATTAGGGATGCCATTTGAAGACAAAGATACCAATTAAGGGTTAGGTCCATTGGCATTTGAGGAGTTGTAATCACCTAGGTAAGGTTGATGTAGATAATGGAGCCTAAAAATATGAAGATGTAGTTGTAATTTATGAGCAAATATACTTTGTAGTAGACTATATAAAGCGGTGCGCAATTGTTATGACAAAAACCCATTTATTTTCTCAACTCATCAATTTTTAGCACTCGCATTTCTTTTCCTTCATATTTAATTGTTCTTGATCCTTATTACGCAATTCGATTCCTTTTTGAATCGCCACCAAACCTGTTCAACCTAAAAAACCAAACATCATCTTCTAGTTAAAGGTATTTTCGTTGATTGTGATAGATTTGGCTTTTGTAGAGAAATAAATATTAAATGCAACTTTTATAGCTCATGCATTGCGTTTCAAAGTACTTTCTAATAAATTCTTGAGCTCATATGCTTTGCTAAGATTGTATATGGTATATTTCTTTACCTTTATTGATTCATCGATTGCGACATGTCCGGCTTTCCTAGCAGAACAAGTACTAGATGCAATTTTCATAATTCATATATTGCGTTTTAAAATACTTTCTAATAAATTCTTGAGCCCATCCGGTTCACTAACATGGTATAATGATATACTTTTTACCTTTATCCAGAAAAGCAAATAGGGTTTCACATACTTATTAAATTTAATAATCCAATTAGCACCAATAGAATCCTATGAATACAAGAAATAACAACACATGTAAAAATTATTAAGTGCTATTTTATTTAGTACACTTAATAAGGAATTAAGTGTACTCAAAAATCATTCAGCTAACTGAATCGTGAGGACGGCACGAGGCAGGGAAGAGCAGACATACCGCAAATTGTTTTTCTTTTTTGGGGGTCGTGCACGCCGCAATTTAAGTGTTCTTTTTATTATTATTTATTATTATTTATTATTACATAAAGAAAACAAATCGACCGTCCATTTTGTCAAGGGAGTGTCGACATATGTCGCGGGGAACCGTCTGGACTTTGTTCGTGGCACGGGACCTCAAAGATCCGAGGGCGGGTACCTGCTCGGATGAGTTCATGATGTCTTCATCCTCCAGCAACCCGAGTTTTGTCTCCGCGGGGCCCATTTTGTTTTACGGTTTTGCCCTCGCACTCCCTCCGTATTTCCCACGAGCTGCCACTGGAACTTGGAGAAGGAGAGCCTTTTTTTGGCAGAATCTTTCTTCACTTCTCTCGCCTTGTCCTTCATCGGTTTGGCAGTAAAATTTTTATTTTTATAGTGCTTTCAAACCATCGCGTCGAATAATTCATGCGACTAATCAGGTGTTGATTTTTGTGAATTATTTATAGAAATCGCATAATTAGATTAAGTTTGATTTAAATCGAAAATGATACAAAGTTTGGAAGATGCTTGATAGCCTCTCATGTCGAAATGAAGGAGGTTTTTTTTTGGATCTGGAAAAATAATATTAACTATCATCAAAAGTTCTTCGACAATAGCCCAAAAAAGGGGCATCAAAACATGGTAAGCTCCAAAAAGTTGTGGACCGAATTAATCAAGAAAATAAAAGAATATCTAGATGATGGGCCTTGGCTACTTAATCAGTAACTTGATTAGCCATTCAATTATAACATATGAGGGATTGATGAATAAATTGGAATATAAAGTTATAGTATGAATATTAATATTTTCATTTATTTGGCTGAACCTGATTGATCGGATCGAAGAAAACAAAATAGAGTTTCATCTAATGAATAGTTCTAAGCATGACAAGACCATCTGATTAGAAGTTATCATCATCTCTCCCTCTATAAAGGTTATATATCCCGACGATAAACCTATCAACGCTAGAGCATGAAAAGTTCAGACGGAGCACTGAACGTCTCCCTCCCTTAAGCTGATACGCATCTCCGTCGAAAGGGCATTTCCGTAAATCCACCCTTCGACATTTCGACATTATTCAGCTCCCCTCTCCTTACGTAAGCCCCCCCAAGACACTGTCCAATCCAACCCCAAACCTAAAGCTCTCTCTCTCTCTCTCTCTCTCTAAGTCTTTTGCCAATGACGGCGAGGAGGACGACCTGACAGAGGAGGAGGAAGCATGGCGAAGTTCTTTGGGGACGCGGCGTCGGTGCTGATGAAGGTGCTGATGAGGAAGAGCATAAGCCTGTTCGCCGAGTTCTCTTACCTCTTCACCGACCTCGCCTCCATCGTCGTGTCGGCTCTCCGGTTCTCCACCATCATGGCCAGGCAACCTTCTTCTTTCCCTCCTCATCCTTCTCCATCTTCCACTTCTCCTTCTGCTGCTTCCGCCTCTACTTCTCCTGCCAGAAGGTACTCTCCGATCCTGATGTCCATGGCCATCCGGCAACATGTGTACTGAGCTCGATCGATGCGGTTGACATTGTGCTGCTGGATCTTCCTTTCTTGCCCTCTTGGTTTTTGGGGTTGGTTTACGTGGGGTGTTCGGAACTTGCCCATGATTCGTTCGTATGGCGATGAGGGGAATCTATGCACGTCTCTGGTTTCCCAGGCGCAGAATGTTTGTTCTTCTTGATGATGGGATGGTTCTTGCTGGGGCTGCTATTTGGGACGCCGGTTTGTGTTTATGATTATCGCTTGCGCTTGCGGATCTAACGGAGGGACTCGACCGGTAGCGGATCGCGATTTCCAGCCGCGGGACGGGTTTGAGATTTCGTTATGTATGGGTTCCTGTAGGCTTGCGACCGATCTGCGATCTGTCTCGCAGATGATTAGGAAACTCGAATTCAACGAGTCGTTTTGCTCGATTGTGTGATGAGACGCTTCATGTATCAGAACATGTAATAATCGATAATTACTAATTTACTCCTTTTCCTTTTCACAATCTGAACAATGGTTTTTCCAATCATTGTGATTGTCTGAATTAGGAAATTAAGATGGTTTTTTTAGATCACGTTGTTGACACCCAAAAATGGCAAGGTGTTGCGAGATAGCTGATGAGCAGGGTCCGGTCGAGAAGAACAAGATTTGGTCTGAGAATTAGGGCAGTCGAGAAGATTGGCAAGTCGATGTCTAGCACAATCGACGAGATTCATTGAGAATTTAAGAATTGATTGATAACACCAGGCTCTATTAGATTTTAACCAAGTATAAGAAGACAATCGATGAACGGAGTGAAAAAAATGATTGCTTTGCTGATTAAAAGGCAGGGGTGACAAATTGATGCGAGTCTGTAACTGTCAAATGGTGAAGTTGATAATTTAGGTATTTGTAACTTCTTACAGATAAATGTTGTTGATCAATGAAACCACGTGTCAATTTGTGACTGTTCAATAACTGTGTATATATAAATGTAGATGGTGGGTTATAAACACTTTTAGTGTATACATTGTAAATGTTCACTCAGTCAATCTTAGAACATCCAATGTTCTTTATTTTCCGTAATCCTTTAATTTGTAGCATTGTTTACATTGTTGGCAACTATTGTTTCTGGTATTCTTACCATTAAGTTTCCAGCCATTTACGATCCTGTCTAAAATCAATAAAAAAAAGCCTTCACAACCATTTATCAATTCATTCAGATCCTTAAGGATTTTTCACCTTTTCTGGCAAAACAGATGAAAGTGACAGAACTTGTCTTTTACGATTTAGTTACTAGTCAACTGACTTTTTAACCTTTTTATAAAATGTTCAATCGAGTGATAAACTTGTTGCCAATAGATTTATAATGTTGGAAAATCGATGTGGCTCTCAAGCGCATTTGTGGCCAAGTGTTATTAATGAAAGCTTGAGTCAGAGACATGTAAGATATCCAGCGTTGAAACCCCATTAATAGTGAGTTTAGGATTTGATTATAAATAACATTAAGTACTTATTCTCACTTATTCCCTAGAAGCAAATGGATTCCATGATAAACCTTGCATCCGAGCCTTTGCTTGCCGGGGGAAAGGAAGTCCAGCGAACTTGCCAAATAAATAAGTTGGAGGAAGGCTACTCTGATGACAACTTGTTTCACTAAGGTCCATATTGTCGTAATTCGTATATAGTGTCTCGTAACATACAATAACTAGAAAGTCAACGATCGTGAGTGAGCTTCGGTTCTTATATGATGCAATGCCTATCAATTCCCTGAGAAATTTAGGGGCAACTCAAGCGAGGATACAAGCTCTCGCCCAAATAAGTTGGTTTCTTGAAGTAAACCCTAACCAAACTTCTTTTGACGAAACAGCACAAGAAAAGGCCACCAAATAGATGCAAGGTGAAAGGTAAACGGCTACTTCCTATAAAAAGTCAACATTATATATGTGCCCACCTGTATACATTTGATTCAAAACCCTCGTCTACAATCTCCGATTTCCGTCGGTCTGATGGATAGTTGGATTTGATACCGTGCCGCTTTCTGATACTTCCAGTAAGCAAGCTATTTCCATCTTCTAGTTCACTCTAATTACAGAGAACTTGTCACCCTCCCTCCCTCCCTCCCTCTTTTAAGTTTTGGCCTTTTTTCGTCTTTTTAACTTTTGGAGGGGAGGGATTTGACCTAAATCTCTCCCTCCCCTCTCTATTGCTTTTCCTTTTATTTTCTCTTATTTCTTTCCTTACTCTCCCAATCTAGATTTAGGTTTGGGATTTTGATCTCCCAATCTTAGGTTTGAGAGTTTTTCTCTCTAATCTAACTTTAGATTTAAGAGTTTTAATGAACGAGTACTTCACCTCCGGTCTCAATGGTGTTCACAGTAGTTTCAGTGTCAAATTTGTACTCATTTAACTTTGGATAGCTCGCTTTCATAGGTCTTATATTGTAGGAGGCCCGTGTCACCAACTGAAACGGACAAAACATGTACAGCCTTAGATAGAAATTTTTAAAAAATCACTTTTTTTTTTTTTTTTTTAAATATGTGTCCAACCATTCTTTCTTGAATTTAACACATATTGGCACGCCAATTCTCGTTCGTTTGATTTTAATTATGTATTTTTAACTTAGTTATACTTTTTCAGTAAGAAAAACTCATTCATGTTTTATTAAAGTGTTTCAGTATAAATAATGTATTTTCTATTACTCATATTTCATATTACATATATTGTAATACATGTTTTGATTTTTAAAAATGACTTCAGGCCAATCCAAGCTATTTCTGGCTTGAAGATCTCGGGCCCGAAGGCCCAAACCCGCTCGGATGGAAAAAGTATATATGATAAACTCGAAATTCTAGTCATGGCATTAGCCTCCAAAATCAGGCTAGTCTACGCTTTCGGGCTTCGGCTCTTCTTCTTCCCTTCTTTTCAGCTGGGATTTATTTTTAGTTTAATTTTTTTTTGCGAAAATTTGGGCGTGTTTTGACAAAACTGCCCTTGATTTGCTTAATATTGGGTACCTGGATAATTCGTTCAATTAAGTATCCTTCCAATATATGGCTCAACGTGGCCCTTCTGACAAATAAAGTGCGACGTCATCAAGCTTTTGCTGACTTGGCTTGTCCACTCACTGAAAAAAACTGCATTTTTGCTATGTTTCTTATGTTTAATGTTCAATTCACTCGTCAGTCAATAACTCGTTCAATGCGCCAGGGACGGGGTTTATGATGTAGCCTGTGTGCTGCATCATTGTCCTTGCAAAAAACATGACCTTAAAATTGAACATGTGCTCGTCTTGTCCATTGCATTTCCATAAATTGGGATTACAAACTCAATTCGAAAATAAATTTTAATAAACTTCTCATATCTCCTTCCATGTTTTTTGTTCAACATGTGACCCTAATGCTACTTGCTGCCATGCCAGGTGTCATCACTTGTCTAGCGATGGGCGCTGCACTATCATTTGCTGCACTTGGTGCCATCGATCCTAGCATCTGTGCTGACACCTCTCTTCCACTTTAGGTATTGTTTACAAAAAAGAAAAAGAAAAAAAAGACAATTTTTGTAATTAACATGGGGTTGATTTGAGCGAGTATAAAACTCGGTGTTAAATTTGACTTGGTTATTAGTAATTTGCCAATAACAAAAAATAGTTGTTGATCATACAATAGTGTGATTGGTCAACAATTATCACTTGACAGGTTGGGTAGGTGTTGAATATAGAGGAAAGGAAGAAAGAGGACAAAGTGGGAATGCGGACTGAAGATAAAGATTCCAATTAAGGGTCAAACCTGGTGAGGCTTAAGGAGTTGTAACTGCTTGTTGATAAGGTCAATGTGCGATTATAGAGCCTAAAAATATGAAGATGTGGTTTTAATCATCAATTAAAATATGAACTACTTATAAGCAATTATACTTTTTAGTAGCCTATACAAAGCTGTGTGTAATTGTTATGAGGACATAACTACCATCACAATAACTTATTTATTTTCACAATTTATCAATACTCACAATTCATTCCCTTGAAAATTTAATTATTCTCGATCATTATTATGCAATTCAATTTTTGTCCGGATCATTGCTAGACTTGTTCAATAAAAAACGAAGATCAACCTTTGTGAAATGTATTTCACCAATTTGGACAACTCTCAATTTCTAGTGAAACATATATCTAGTGCTAACTTCCATAAACTAGGCATTGCGTTTTCTAGAAAACTTCATAATAAAACTCTTTGATCCCATCCGATTCGCTAAGACACTGGAAAAAATAAATAGTGTTTAACAAAATTTTGGATCTAATAATCGAATCAGTACAATATACACAATCTTATGAATATAAAAAATGAATTACTCATGATGAATTATTAGATCCAAAAGTAATAAAGAATTAAGTGTACTAATTTGACAAAAAAAAGTGTACTAAACAATCATTCAGTTAATTAAATCGTGATGATGGCATAAGCTGAAGTAGGCCACAGTGAGATTATTCAGTGTACTAAAAAAAAGTGTTCCCTTTTTTTTATTATTATTTTCAATAAAAACAAGTTGACCGTCCATTCTGTCATGGGGGTGTCGACATATTTCGGGGGGAAGCTTTGGACTTTGCTCGGGGCGACGAGGTTTGATATTATCGAGGGTGGTGTCCGCTCGGGATGAGTTCATGATGTCTTCATTCTGCAGCGCCTGATCTTGTCTCCGCCGGGCCCGTCTTTTACGGTTTTGCCCTTTCTCTCTGTGTCTCCCACGAGCTGCCACTGGAACCTAATATGAGAGAGTGCTTTTAAAAAAGAAGAAGAAGCAGAAATGATAGGTGCACTTAAAATCCTAAAATATATCCTAAAAGTGCAATCTAGCTCTCAAAATTTTAGAAATTTTAAAATTTTTAGAAATATAATCAATAAAATGACTTGATTTGATCAATTAAAACTTTTTAGGACTTAATTAATAATTTTTAAAATTTTTCAAACTTTATTATACTTTTGTGATAAATTTATATATATAAATTGTTGCTCTTGCCTTGCCCTCCATTGGTCTAGTTGCAAAATTTTTTAAGTGTCGTCAAAAATTGATCAAGCATATGTTTTTGTGAATTATCTATATTTTTCGTTTGAAGGGATATGTTTAGGTTGAGTTTAATTTAAATCGAAAATGATAAAGAGTTTCGAGAACACTTAAAAGAGCTTTTGTTAGCTTGATTTTAATATATGACCTTTCACTAAACAAGAGACGGATGAATTTATATGGAATCCAAGGGAATATTGGTTGTTGCATACCACAAACAATGGAACCTCTTTTTTTTTTTTTGCCGGACTTGATTAATCAAGTCGAAGAAATCAAATAGGGTTTTATCCAATAAATAATTCTAGTATTGTAGCTTAAAGAAAAATCACGATTAGTATTAGATAAACATGAACTTTTCAAATTGTATGATAGGAACTTTAGAAAACAAGGGCGGCCTTCGATTCAAAGTTATCATCTCTCCCTCTATAAAGGTTGTATTCTTTGGATAAGCTATCGACAACAATAAAGCATAAAAAGTTTAAGCGGAGGAACGTTTTGCAAAAGAGTATATTTCCCTATCTTTCGTGTGTCACTAGAGGAGCACTCAACATCTAGTTCGACAAAAGGACATTTCGGCAAATCCCACCGCGCCATTATCAAGCCTTTCTCTCCTTTCGTAAGCCCCGAAGACCCTGTCCAAACCCGACCCCAAACCTAAATCAGCCTGTTCGCCCAGTTCTCTTGCCTGTTCACATGGCCCTTCTGTCAAATAAAGCGCAACGTCATCAGGTTTTTGCTGACTTGGCTTGTTTACTCACCGAAAATTCTGCATTTATGTCTCTTATCTGTAACGAGAAAATATTAGGTACCCGTTAAATGCAAGGATGGGGGGTGGGGTCTGACATGGAAGGGGAATCAACTGCAATTCTAAAAACACATTTTGGTAGCCTGCGTGCTGCATCATCATCCTTGCAAAACCATAGCCTTGAAATTGAACCTATGCTCTTCTTGACCATTGCATTTCCACAAATTTGGGATTACAAACTCAATTCGAGAATGGACTTTCATGAACTTCCCATTTCTCCTTCCATGCTTTTTGTTCGACATGCCGCTCTTATGCTACACGCCGCCACGCCCAGTGCTGTTGCTTGTCAGCGATGGGTGTTGTTATTTCTTGCACTCAGTGCCATCACTCTTAGGATTTGTGCTGACAGCTTTGTCTCGCTCTTTAGGTACTGTTTACACAAAAAAAATGACCAAGTTTTTGTAATCAACATATGCCGATTTGAGTGAGTAGAAAGCTTGGTGTTAAGTTTGATTTGGTTATTAGTAACTTACCGACAACAAAAATACTTGTCAATCACACGATGATCATTGATGGCCGAAGAACACAATCATCAACATACAATAACAATCGATCAACGATTATCACTTAATGAGTTGACTAAGTGTCGAACATGTAGGAAATAAAAAAGGAAAAGAAAAAAGAGGACAAATCAGGGATGCCATTTCAAGACAAAGATACCAATTAAGGGTCTTCCATTGGCATTTGAGGAGTTGTAATCACCTAGGTAAGGTTGATGTAGATAATGGAGCCTAAAAATATGAAGATGCAGTTGTAATTTATGAGCAAATATACTTTGTAGTAGACTATATAAAGCAGTATGTAGTTGCTATGATAAAAACCCATTTATTTTCTCAGCTCATCAATTTTCAGTACTCACATTTCTTTTCCTTCATATTTAATTGTTCCTGATTCTAGTTACACAATTCAATTCCTTTTTGAATCGCCACCAAACCCGTTCAACAAAAAAACCAAACATCAGCTTCTGGTGAAAGATATTTTCATTGATTGCGATAGGTTTGGCTGTTGTAGCGAAACAAATATTGAATGCAACTTTCATAGTTCACGCATTGCGTTTTTAAGATACTTTCTAATAAATTCTTGCGCCCATATGATTCACTAAAATTGTATAATGGTATATTTCTTTACCTTCATTAATTCATCGATTGCGACATGTTCGGCTCTCCTAGCAAAACAGGTAAAATTCATACATTGTGTTTTAGAATACTTTCTAATAAATTCTTGAGTCCATCTGATTTGCTAACATAGTATAATGATATATTTTTTACCTTCGTCTAGGAAAGCAAATAGGGTTTTGCATACTTATTAAATCTAATAATCCAATTAACACCAATATACACAATCTTATGAATACAAGAAATAACAACTCATGTAAAAATTTACTAAGTGCTATTTTAAGGAATTAAGTGTACTAAAAAATCATTCAGCTAACTGAATCGTGAGGACGGCACGAGGCAGGGAAGAGCAGACCATACCACAAATTGTTTTTTCTTTTTTTTTTGGGGGGTCGTGCACGCCGCAATTTAAGTGTTCTTTTTGTTTTTATATATTATTACATAAAGAAAACAAATCGACCGTCCATTTTGTCATGGGAGTGTCGACATATTTCGCGGGGAACCGTTTGGACTTTGTTCGTGGCACGGGACTTCAAGATCCGAGGGCGGGTACCTGCTCGGATGAGTTCATGATGTCTTCATCAATCATCCTACAGCAACCTGAGTTTTGTCTCCACGGGGCCCATTTTGTTTTATGGTTTTGCCCTCTCACTCCCTCCGTATTTCCCAAGAGCTGCCACTGGAACTTGGAGATGGAGAGCCTTTTTTTTTTGGTAGAATCTTTCTTCACTTCTCTCGCCTTGTCCTTCATCGGTTTGGCAGTAAAATTTTTATTTTTATAGTGCTTTCGAAGCATTGTGTCGGATAATTTATGCGACTAATCGGGTGTTGATTTTTGTAAATTATTTATAGGAATCGCATAATTAGGTTAAATTTAATTTAAATTGAAAATGGTATAAAGTTTCGAAGAAGCTTAATAACCTCTCATATCGAAATGAAGGAGCTTTTTTTTTTTTGGATATGGAAAAGTACTATTAATTATCATCAAAAGTTCTTCGACAGTAGCCGAAAAAAGGGGCATCAAAACATGGTAAGGTCCACAAAAGTTGTGGACTGAATTAACCAAGAAAATAAAAAAGTATCTAGACGATGGGCCTTGGTTACTTAATTGAGGTATCGATGAATAAATTGGAATACGAAATTATACTATGAATATTAATATTTTCATTTTTTTGACTGAACTCAATTGACGGATCGAAGAAAACAAAATAGAGTTTTCATTCAATAAATAATTCTAAGCACGACAAGAACATTTGATTAGAAGTTACCATCATCATCTTTCCCTCTATAAAGGTTATATATTCCGAAGAGAAACCTATCAACGCTAGACCATGAAATGTTCAAGTGGAGCACTCAAACGTCTCCCCTCACCTTAGCTCATACACTTCTTTGTCGAAAGGGCATTTCCGTAAATCCACCCTTCGACATTATTCACCTCCCCTCTCCTTACGTAAGCCCCCCCGGTACACTGTCCAATCCAACCCAAAACCTAGAGCTTCTCTCTCTCTCTCTCTTCAAAGTCTTTAGCCAATGCCGGCGAGGAGGACGACCTGACAGAGGAGGAGGAAGCATGGCGAAGTTCTTTGGGGACGCGGCGTCGGTGCTGATGAAGGTGCTGATGAGGAAGAGCATGAGCCTGTTCGCCGAGTTCTCTTACCTCTTCACCGACCTCGCCTCCGTCGTCGTGTCGGCTCTTCGGTTCTCCACCATCATGGCCAGGCAACCTTCTTCTTTCCCTCCTCATCCTTCTCCATCTTCCACTTCTGCTTCTGCTGCTTCCGCCTCTACTTCTTCTGCCACAAGGTACTCGCCGATCCTGATGTCCATGGCCATCCGACATCGTGTGTCCTGAGCTCGATCGATGCGGTTGACATTGGGCTGCTGGATCTTCCTTTTCTTGCCCTCTTGTCTTTTGGGGTTGGTTTACGTGGGGTGTTCGGAACTTGCCCATGATTCGTTCGTATGGCGATGAGGGGAATCTATGCAAGTCTCTGGTTTCCCAGGTGCAAAATGTTTGTTCTTCTTGATGATGGTGTGGTTCTTGTCGAGGCTGCTATTTGGCACGCCGGTTTGTGTTTATGATTATCGCTCGCGCTTGCGGATCTAACGGAGGGACTCGACCCGTCCCGGATCGCGATTTCGAGCCGCGGGACGGGTTTGAGATTTCGTTATGTACAGGATCCTGTAGGCTTGCGACCGATCTGCGATTTGTCTCGCAGATGATTAGGAAACTCGAATTCAACGAGTCGTTTTACTCGCTTGTGTGATGAGTCACTCCATGTATCAGAACATGTAATAATCAATAATTACTAGTTTACTCTTTTTCTTTTTGACAATGTCCACAATGGTTTTTCCAATCATCGTGATTGTCTGAATTTATGAAATTAAGGTGGTTTTATTAGATTGTTGACACCCAAAAATGGCAAAGTGTTAGCTGACGAGCAGTGTTTGGTCGACAAGAGCAAGATTTGGTGTAAGAATTAAGGCAGTCGAGAAGATTGGCAAGTCGATGTCCAGCACGATCGACAAGATTCTTCATCGAGAATTTAAGAATTGATCGATAACAGCAGACTCTATTAGATTTCAACCAAGTATAAGAGGACAATCGATGAATGGAGTGAAAAAATGATTGCTTTGTCGATTAAAAGGCAGGGGTGGCAAATTGACGCGAGTTTGTAACTATTAGATAGTGGAGTCGATATTTTAGGTATTTGTAACTTCTTACAGATAAGTGTTGTTGATCGATGAAACCATGTGTGAATTTGTGACTGTTCAATAACTGTGTATATGTAAATGTTGATGGTGGGTTATAAACACTTTTAGTGTATGCGTTGTAAATGTTCACTCAATCAATCTTAGAACATCCAATGTTCTTTATTTTCTATAATCCTTTAATTTGTAGCATTATTTACATTGTTGGCAACTATTGTTCTTGGTATTCTTACCATTAAGTTTCCAGCCATTTACTTTCCAGTCTAAACTCAATAAAAACACCTTCACAGCATTTATCAATTCATTCAAATGCATCGTACTTAAGGATTTTTCACTTTTTTGGCGAAACAGATGAAAGTGCAGAACCTGTCTTTTACGATTTAGCTACGAGTCAACTGTTTGGCGAAACAGATTTATAATGTTGGAAACTTGATGTGGCTCTCAAGCTCATTTGTGGCCAAGTGGTATCAATGAAAGCTCAAGTCGGAAAGATGTGAGATATCCAGCGTCGGAACCCCATTAATAGTGAGTTTAGGATTTGATTATACATAACATTAAGTACTTATTCTCACTTATTCCTTAGAATCATATGGATTCCATTATAAACCTTGCATCCGAGCCTTTGCTTGCCGGGAGAAAGGAAGTCCAGTGCACTTGTCGAATAAATAGGTTGGAGGAAGGCAACTCTAATGGCGACTCGTCTCATTGAGGTCCATATTATCATAATTTGTATATAGTGTCTCCTAACATATAATAACTCAGAAAGTTAAAGATCGCGAGTGAGCATCGGTTCTTATATGATGCAATGCCTACCAATTCCCTGAGAACTTTAAGGGCAACTCGAGAGAGCATACAAGCGCTCCCCCAAATAGTTTGGTTTCTTGAAGTAAACCCTAACCAAACTTCTTTTGACGAAACAACACAAGAAAAGGCCACCAAACAGATGCAATGTGAAACGAAAATGGTTACTTCCTATAAAAAGTCAACATTATGTACGTGCCCAACTGTATACATTTGATTCAAAACCCTCGTCCACAATCTCTGATTTCCGTCGGTCTGATGGGTAGTTGGATTTTATACCGTGCCGCTTTTCGACACTTCAATAAGCAAGCTATTTCCTTCTTCTAGTTCATTCTAATTACGGGAAACCTGTCACCCCCTCTCTCTCCCTCCCACTTTTAAGTTTTGGCCTTTTTTCGTCCTTTTAACTTTTGGAGGGGAGGGAGTTGACCTAAATCTCTCCCTCCCCTCTCTATTGCTTTTCCTTTTATTCTCTTATTTGTTTCCTTACTCTCCCAATCTAGATTTAAGTTTGGGATTTCGATCTCCCAATCTTAGATTTGAGAGTTTTTCTTTCTAATCTAATTTTAGATTTAAGAGTTTTAATAAATGAGTACTTCACCTCCAGTCTCAATGGTGTTCACAATAGTTTCGGTGTCAAATTTGCGCTCATTCAACTTTGGATGGCTTGCTTTCACAAGTCTTAGATCTAAGCTTGTACATGTTCATATTATCTTTTATGGTAATGTTGTTGGAGATGTCGAATCTTGGCATTCACCATCGAAAGATAAAACTGTAACTATTGATAGAGATTCCAACGTGTACTCATTACTGATGATGATGTATGATTTAGTGATTGGTTGTCAATCTTTTCATACATATTCATGTTGTCTCCCCCTCCCTCTGTCTCTATGTGCGCATGTGCTTCGATCGAAGATGGCAGTGACCATGCTATGGTTGGCTAGAGGCTGGCAGGCATTTGGTAGCCCTAGCCGGTGCTTGGGCGGAGTACCACAGTCGCTTCCCTCCATACTTCTCTATTCGTCTGATTTTTAGCAATCTTGTAGGTTGAATTGACTCTCATAACGTATTTACAATAAATCCTACTTGTCGTAAATCAATCCTCTGCTGCTCAGGGCAAATCATCTCAATTACTTCTTATGTCACATTTTCTTATATAAGTTGTCCAATCCCTTCCAAGAAAATGCGGAATTCACATTCATGCACTCGAAGATATCTCGACGGCATTTCGATTTTTTTTCCTAAGTTGTCTTGGAGTAGGTTTATTATTTAAAATAACGTGACGAATTTCCAAAAGATACTTGAATAGGCGAGACAAGACGGGAGTTTGTTCTGCAGGATCATTTAGTGAAATTTTTGTACTATGCGCTCCATAGGATGTCTTTCAGTAGAAAAAGGGAAAAATAATTTCACGTAAGTGATTTTGTTTCTCTCTTCGATTGATTTTAATAAGCTTGATGGTACTTGTAACTCAAATCAGGTGTAAAGCACCTAACAAACTTAGTGTTATTTTTGGTGGGGTTGTATAAGTGAATACCATATTTGGTCTTCAAGACAAAATGTGAGATTGAGATAGGATATGAAAAGATAGTAAAGGTGGAGGAATTCATCACGTCAATTTATCTTGTTCAATAGGTAACTTACTTGGATAAAAATACAAAAAGAAAAGAAGAAAAATCCAAATAAATAACTTTTAAAATAGAAAACCCTTTCTCTGTTGTGGTCAAAGATCGACGGGACGACGACCTCCACATCAGGGTTGCCTGACCATTATGATCATCGTTGGGGTGGCGTCTCTTTCGACCGTTGTGAGACAAAATAAGATTGACTCATGGGTGAACTGGGAACCACAAATCCCACAGGCGATTGGCGATTGTGGGCGTTACCATCGTTATGAGGTGCGACCATTGCGCCGTGGTCCACTTAGTGGTCGTTGAAGCAAGACAGACCAACGCAGTGTCGAGATCCACCTAGATTTGGCCCCTACGCATTTGATAGAGAGCAAACCCTTTAGGCGGCCACCCGACGTTGGTCGCTCGAGAGTTCTGAATGCTACGCGATGGTCGCCGGAGGTTGGCCCCCATGATGCGGTAGTCGACAGTGGCGCCATGGGGTCTCTGTCGAGCAGTAATTAGGGAGACATGGAACCTTTTTACTTTTATATATATAACTTGATAAATATGTGATAAATTTATTACAAAATAATTTTTTTAACGATGCAAAATACAAAAATAATACACATTTGATAAATTTACCATAAACTGGTATCTCTATTAGTTTTTTGTTAAATTTTATTATCAAATTGTTGAGTTAAAAAACACATGATAGTTGACTTGTGTATTGGTTTGAGATTCTATATCAATTTTGTGGTTTTTTGTTATATTTATCCAATTTAATGGAGGATAAATTTGTTACAAGTGTATCGATTTATGATTTTTTTTGTGTTTATTTGGAGTAAATTTGTCACAAGTAATTAATTTGGAGTAAATTTGTCATAAATATATCCATTTAGACTACGTTTGGTCAATCGGATAAAAACTAGGATATGATATGTTTTATCTTATCCCGTGTTTGGTAGCTGTCTATGATAGGATAATGTCAAATATAGAAGGGATATAACCCGGATAAAAAAATTCGAGGGGGAGAGTGGGATAAGGTCAGGTAGAATTTCTTTTATCCGAAACATAAAACCCTGCACTTTTTTTTTTCTTTCTTTGCCGTTCACTAACTCCAACTCCTTTGTTTCCAAAGTATCAATGTCAAAGCCTTCTCCTCGATAGCTCTCCGATTCACATCGAAATTTTACGAAAGTGGCGAATTTGCAAAGGTAAATAATCATTCTCCCTCTCTCTCTCACTCTCTCTCATTGACTTCTAAAGTAGCCATAAGGTTGGTTGTGGATTGTTTTCCTGTTTCATCTATGTTTCGGCTTACGTAGTTCAGAATTGTAGTTTTATTGGCTTTTTTGCTAGTTGATTGGAGATCGTGTTCTTGGAAGTGAAATTTTAATAGTCCATCTATTTTAGCATTTGGCGTGGCACAAGGTGGGCACGTCACCAGGGCGCGGGGGGATGGTCTTTAGTTGGAGCTTTGATAAGCAATACGACTTGCCCCTGCATACATTTTTTACATTATTTCCTTGCAAAGGCCTTCTTTTCCAGAATCGTTATTATGTGTTTGTGGCAAAGAGCTATGGTGGAGAGATTTTTTTATTATATCCCTGCTTCGTGATGTGAAAGAGAGATTTTTTATAATGTTCAAAGCTGATATAGGCCCCAATTTACTATTATGATGTATGGGTGCAGACATGCCCTGGCTATAGATTGGTGCTTCTTCCTTTGTGTTTTGAGATTGAATTTGCATTCGACTTTTGTTAGTCCGGCGTATCGAATTTTGTCTTATCTATAAGCACATGATGGCATTCATTGAGACAAAGCTATTGTGCAGTCTACTGCAGTGATGTATAGATGTAGACATGCCCAGCTATAGATTGTGTCTCGCCCCTGGCTTTTTAAAGTTTAAACCTGCATATAGGTGTTGTTTAGCGAGTCCAACACCATTGAATATTTTATAGGCATGTGCTCATGATGAAAGGGTGTTACGGTATTTGATGTGGCTCCTCATTCCCTCATAAAACTTGATTGTTTGCTTGCTTGGTTTTGGTTGTCACAAATTTGGTTAAATAATACCTTCTGGTTCTTTGATGAATGGCCAAAAATTGCTCTCTTCTTGGTAGTTTTGAATCTATAGATTTATAAAGACCTTTTTGTTTTTGTGCAATATATTCAATATCTTTAATGCCCCTAAAAATTATATGTCCTTTCTAAACTTTTGAAAAATAGCCGAAACAAATCCACGAGATCAAGGATTTTCTCCTTATTGCAAGGAGGAAGGAGAACTTCCTTGAAATTTGCTGATTTGAAAAAAAGATACTTTATATATTTTTCTATCATCTAACCTATTAATTTGTACTTGTCTAATGTTATTTATTTATTTTTCTTAATAGAAATGGATCACAATGATAGAGAGGAAATTTTCACCATTCTTATATTAGAGGAGATGAGCCTCTAAATGTTGCTTTTGTGTATGATGTATATGCTAGTAGTGTCCAATGCTGCTAAAAAGCACTACCGCAAGCATATATTGAAGGATTAGACATTTATTAGAATCCAAGCTTGTTTAGATCACCTTGACCAGCTCATTAAGAGCAATGACTTGAATTGTGTGGAATGACTTAGGATGGATAGACGTACATTTACTCTACTATGCAAGTTGGCACGTACAATTGGTGGGTTAAAAGAAGATGGACTTGTGACTATGAAGAACAAATGGCCATGTTTCTACATATACTTGCCTATCACATGAAAAGTCAAGTCATCAAGTTCAGATTTATGAGGTCTGGGGAGACAAAAAGTAGGTATTTTAACTTAATTTTAAATGCAGTGATAAGAATGCATAGTAAGCTTCTTGTCTCACCTGAACCAGTTCCAGAGGAATGTGCTGACGATAGATGGAAGTGGTTTAAGGTATGTTTGTTATGCTATTTCATGGACTAATTTAATACTTCAAAGAGAATGCTATTTTATTAATTTTATGTTTCTAGGGTTGCTTAGGAGCATTAGATGGCACATATATAAGGGTGCGTGTTCTAGAGGTTGATAAACCAATGTACCGAAATAGAAAGGGTGAGGTTGTGTCCAATGTATTAGGAGTTTGCTCACTTGACATGAGATTCATTTATGTTTTACCTAGATGGGAAGGCTTAGTAGTGGATTCTAGAGTGCTTCGAGGTGCTTTAATTAAACCCAATGGTCTGAAGATTCCTACTGGTAAGATAAGCCTTTATCAATATATTTCGTTCTATGTATTGTAGGTTTTAAAGGTTCTAAGACAATTAATAATATTATCATTTGTTATTAGGTAATTATTATCTTGTAGATGCTGGATACACAAATGGGAAGGGCTTTCTTGCTCCTTATAGAGGTATTCACTACCATCTATTTGAGTGGACAGAAGGTCATACACCAAATTCACCCAAGGAGTACTTCACCTAAAGCATTCTCAAGCTAGAAATGTCATAGAAAGATGCTTCGGTCTACTTAAGTTATGGTGGGCTATTCTTAGGAGTCCATCTTTTTATCTGATTAGAATGCAAGGTCGAATAATCATAGCTTGTTGCCTTCTGCACAACTTGATAAGAAGAGAAATGGCTATTGATCCAATCAAGGCACGATTAGATGAAGTTGCCACCACTATTGAAGATGTGGAAACAATTGACGTTGTTGAGCTGTCGGATCATTGGACAACATGGAGGCAAAATTTGGCAATACAAATGTTTAATGAGTGGAATGCAAGTCGAGGACATGGAGGAGTTGTATGATTTTATATTATTTAAAAAAATCATTTGTTTTCCATTGTTGCAAGACTTGCGTTATAAGATGTTTTTTTATTTTATTTTATTTTATTTTTTCCATTTCTATTAGACATGTGTAATATGGTGCTGGTTTGTCATTATTAAGACATATATTTCCTATATAATGTTTGAATTATGACTTTATCATATTAAATTTGAAGTACTATGCTGTCTCTATTATTAAATTTTCTCTACCACGTTATCTTCCATCATTAAATTTTCTAAAATTGCAGTGAGATGTTTAGGAATGGAAGATAGCGATTTCAGTCAAACTCAAAAAAGGGGAACAAAGAGAGACCGACGTGTATGGACATAGTGCACTTCTAGATGGTCTTGAAGAATTAGTTGTGCGAGGAATGAAAGCCAATAACAGCTTCTAGAGTGGTTACATGATTATGTTAGAGAAATGGTTTGAAAAAAAGTTCCCTTGTTCTAGCATCAAGGTTAATCCTCACATAGAGTCGAAAATATAAAAATTGAAAAAGTTGTATAATCAGATATATGACTTGAGGAATCAAAGTGGCTTTGGGTAGGACCATGAAAAACATTGTGTTGATATTCATTATGAGGATAGTTGGCAAAAATATTGCAAGGTTGGTGTCACTTCTTCTCATTTTTCTTCTTTATTAATTGTTTCATTTTTAACAAAATAAAATATTTTCTTTGTAGACCTATCCATGAGCCGCTTCTTTGAGAGGGAAGTCCTTCCCTCAATATGATTGACTAGCAGCCATATTTGGAAAAAACCGTGCCAAGGGAAATCACAATGAAGACCTTCAGAAGCTCATGCAACTGTAGATCATGAGGAATGTGAAAATTATGATAATTTGGCAACCAATGGTGTAAGTCAAAACTTACTGCCACTATCATCTTCTCAAACACAAAATGTTTATGATTCTTCAAGAAAAAAAAGCCAACGATAGAATGGACTGATGGCTTATTTGAGATAGCATGAACTTTTGGCTTATTCTTGGAAAAAGCTAACGAGAGAATGGAGATGACTGCTAGCCGCATCAAACATGCTAAGGATTTGGATAATGACAAATGAAAAATAAATGAGGAGCTTCTTCAAATGTCTTTAGGCATTATGGATAGAATAAAATTATGTAGAAAAATTGTGAGGGATCTTGAGAATATTCATCTATTTTTGAGATTTCAAGGAGACGACAGGAAAGCATTTGTGGAATTACTTCTCCAAGAGATGAGAGAAGAAAATGAGTGATGATTGGGAGTGATGGACCGCAGTGAATGAAGTCGTATAGGATTAGCACTTTAAGCTTTGTTCCAAATTGGACACCTATCTTAGAGTCTTATATTTGATGTTTATGATTTTAGTTATATTAAGTTGTTTCTGAGTTTGTAGGAGATATGTTTTCTCTCCCTACTTTTTCTTTTTTCTTCTTTTTTTTAAAAAGGTTTTTTGGGGCTAGCTATAAGCTTTAATGTTATCTTTTTGACCTTTCGATATGAGGATATCCGATTTTAAATCCATAGTTCAATTGGATAGGATATGAGGATATCCGACTTTAAATCCGTAGTTCACCAAACAATGGATGAGATATGAAGAAATCAATGGATTTCTTATTCTATCCTATCAAGTCCTATCATGTTTAGAAATCCATATGACCAAACGCAACCTTAGAGTTTTTGTTGGTTATTTGGAGTAAATCGCCACAAACATATTAATTTGGGATTTTTGATGGTTAAAATTTTTAGTTTGGGGTAAATTTGTCATGCGTATATCAGTTTGGGTTTTTTGTGATAGTAATTAGGGGTTAGCATAATCCAGATGGGCGGTTCTCACCTTGGAATCGGAAAGGGCCATTAAGGATTGGTTTCGAAAAATTGAAATCAAGGTCCACCCATTGATTCCATGGATTCATTTGGGAATTAGATTGCTAGTCTAGTTCCCATTCCTAAGTGGGTCTATGAAATTGATCCTCAACCTCTACAAAAATTGTTCGGTCTTATATTCGGATTGAATTGTGAGCTATTGATTTCGAATAATGATTGAAAATTATAAGACAAAACGAATAGATAATATTTGAGGTTGGGACACCTGGAGTACCATAACTTGGCACGGAGGGACACTTAAGTGCCATAACTTTAAAATGGTACACTTAAGTGCCAATATCGGAGCAAAATGAGACACTTAAGTGCCACTCCGGCGAAAATCCAGCCAAATGGTTAACGTGGCAATTTTCCGGCGAGTTTGGTCCAAAACGGCGTCGTTTTACATGCTGACGTGGCGAAGAAAACGCAAAAACGACGCCGTTTCGTGTCTACGTGTAAATAATAATATATAAATTAATTAAATTAGATTTAAAATATTCAAAAAAAAAATTTTTAAAAAGAAAAATTTAAAATTTTTAAAAAATTAAGAAAAATTTAAAATTTTTAAAAAATTAAGAAAAATTTAAAAAAATTAAGAACAATTTTAAAAAATTAAGAAAAATTAAAAATTAAAAATTAATTAAAAAAAGAGGGGGAGGTCAAACGGGCGGCTCCCTTGCCGTTGCCGCCTCCCCGTCATCGCCGGGAAGGGCTGGCGACGGAGGGGGGAGGGTCGGCCGGGGTCGCCGGCCCTCGGCCGACCGACGGCGAGGGTTGCGAGCCCTCGCCGGATCGCGGCGAGGGCCGCGACCCTCGCCCTAGATTTGGGCAAGGGCTCGCGGGCCCTCGCCGCCGGTCGGCTGGCCTCGCCGGCCCCTGGCTAAGGCCCGGCGACCTCGGCCGACCATCCCCACTCCGTCGCCGGCCCTTCCTAGCAGCGGCGGGGAGGCGGCGAGGGCCCGCGAGCCCTCGTCGGATCTGGGCGAGGGCCACGACCCTCGCCTTAGATCTAGGTGATGGCGGCGACCCTCGCCCAGATCCGGCGAGGGGTCGTGGGCCCTCGCCGCCTCCCCGCCGCCGCCGGGAAGGGCCGGCGACGGAGTGGGGAGGGTCGGCCGGGGTCGCCGGGCCTTGGCTAGGGGCGGGCGAGGCCGGCCAACCGGCGGCGAGGGCCCGCGAGCCCTCGCCCAGATCTGGGGTGAGGGTCGTCAGTCGGCCGGGGGTCGGCGACCCCGGCCGACCCTCCCCCTCCGTCGCCGGCCCTTCCCGACGACGGCGGGGAGGCGGCAGCGGTGAGGGAGCCGCCCGTTCGACCTCCCCCTTTCTTTTTAATTAATTTTTAATTTTTTAATTTTCTTAATTTTTAATTTTTTTTAAATTTTCTTAATTTTTTAAAATTTTTAAAATTTTTAATTTTTGAATATTTTAAATCTAATTTAATTAATTTATATATTATTATTTACACGTAGATACGAAACGGCGTCATTTTTGCGTTTTCTCCGCCATGTTAGCGTGCAAAACGACGTCGTTTTGGACCAAGCTCGTCGGAAAGTCGTCACGTAAGCCGTTTGGCCGGATCTTCGCCGGAGTGGCACTTAAGTGTCTCATTTAACTTCAAAACTGGCACTCAAGTGTACCATTTTAAAATTATGACACTTAAGTGTCCCTCAGTACCAAGTTATGGCACTTGCCTGTACTTCTACCGATAATACTTGCTATCTAAAAACTTGATTTCTTCAAAGATTGTGGTGTGGTCCTCTTAATGTTTTCTGGCACCAAAAACATGTGAAGAATTAAACTCCATGTTAAAAGTCTTGACTTCCAAAGAAATTAAAACATTAATAGCTTCATTCATCTTTTTCAATGTCAACTTAATTTAATCATGAAAATGGTTAAGGGGAGACCTGACTATACTCTTAAAACAAGCGGTTGGCTCTTATGAACATCTCCAATTGGTTCTCCCCTTACTCTATGTTTGTTTATTTTATTTTGGTTGATAAAGCAAGTTAATAGATTATTAGAATAAAAAAAAAGTAAGGGGTTAATCCTATCATACACCCAAGAGACAAAATATTAAAAACTATAAAATAATTAAATAAATGAGATGGAATTTTTTTTAAATGTATATAAATTGGTCCAATCCGAATGAATGTGTGAATGGTTTTACACAAAATTGGGAATTGGACCATAACTCACTAGTTGCGCTAAGTTTGAATTGGAAATCAGACTGACCCTATGGAACCGTCAATTTTGGTGGGCGATCTCCGGTTCTATTGCATACCTCTAATATTAACTCGAGTAGAAAAGTCACTCAAAATTATATTAGGGTACTTACCAAAAAAAACAAAATTATTGGGGCACCTAATGAATCAAATACGACTATCGATAGCGAAACCCAGCATTTCTCCCCTATCGCGCGTCCCACCCATCCTCTTTCGGACGACCGTGCACCGCCGCCGGGGCAAGTTCCGCCGCCGCAGCGCCGCTTGCTCCGGTAACTCTCTCTCTCTCTCGCCTGCTTTTCTCGCTCTACGCCGTCGGCCTTAGTTGCTGATCTGGTTTCGGATTCGCAGTGCTGCAAGAAGCGAGAACCGAGAGGCTTTCCTCGCCGTTTCACGGCCGCGCGAGGCGTTTTCCCTTTTGCAGCCGGCGATGGCGATGGTTCTGCGGCGAGTCCTTCTCAGCGGGAAGGCAATTTCGTCGACCGGTGCCTCGCCGATTGCGCAATCAGATTCGTTCGCTCCTGCATTCTCCAGATTCTTCTCCAAGCCCGCTCCATATGCGGGTAGGTTAAATTTCGGTTTTTACTGGCTGCGTAATTGTAGTAGTAGACAGCGCTGCTGAGCGAAGCGTTTGGAGAGCAAAAGGTTTGTTTTTTCTTCGGGCCAGCTAGCTGAATCAGGCAGAAAAATATGTGCTTTGAGATGGGTTATTGAATTGTAGCGTGTTTGGAGCTGAGTAACTTATGATGGGTCTGTTTGCAATAATGGGTAAATGAGCTTATTCACAGTGACAAGAGAAATGTGTTTTGGGCAATGGGCAGGGGTGGTTGTGCTGTCTAATTGTGGCTGTGCTGTTTGTAGTCTAGGTTAGCTAAAGAGGCTGCGAGTAGCGCAATGAGTTGATTCTGATGCACTTAGTTTGTAGTCTTCGCATGTGATGTTCTGCCATTGGTATTGTTTGAAGGAGGATTAGTATTGTTTTCACTTTATGTTGGAGTACGTGACAAGTGGTTCTCTAGAAACCTTCATTTGGTTGAAGCAAAAGTTCGTAATCGTGCTGATTTGACTGCGAGTTGGAGGCCTAACAACATGTCTTTTTTGGCAATTTTTGTGCAGTGAAGGTTGGGATTCCAGAGTTTTTGCAGGGTATTGGCAGAGGGGTTGAAGCCCATGTTGCCAAGCTTGAGTCTGAGATTGGTGACTTCAACAGGTTACTTGTTTCCCGCACGCTTAAGCTCAAGAAGCTCGGCATCCCTTGCAAACATGTAAGTTGTCTTTCCCCTGGGTCATTGCTCATTTGTCTTTCTAACACCACCCTCTCTTTTATATGCAAAAGTGCTGACATGGCACTTCTCAATTTTTGCCCTTCATATGACCTTGAGTTGTTTTGCCTGTAGAAGATGATCTTCTGGCATGTTTTATGCACTAATGATCTGGAGTCATTGAGTAGATGAAGTATTGAATAGGTTCATAGTCTTGCTCTAAAGTCCCACCATATATAGTTCCTTCATCTGCAAGACTGGAACTAATTTGTTTTGTATATTTTGCTTTGACTGGCTATTCTTTTTGATCTAGGGATTTCAAAGGAAAAAAATTTTCTACAGTGACTATGATCTATCGAATAGCCTAAATATGTTTGTGTTATTTTCATAATGGCGAGGAGCCAAACATCTATTGTATTTGTGAGGCATGCTTTGAACATATATTGATAAATGAAAGTAAACTTTTCAACACCATTGAAAACTGGCGCATCTAAAACTTATCCTTTTACCTTTTGTAGTTGATCGAAAATTTTCTGAGCTCATTGTCAAGTGTGCATGCAGTAGTAACCTTACTGGCATAAATTTTTTTATCTAAGATTAATAAGGGAATAGCTGTTCCATCCTTTGAGGTCTGTCATTGGGTTGATCTCAAATGACATTAATTTGACCACTTTCTTTTCACTTTCTTTGTGAAGAGGTCCTAAGTTCTTGTTCGGTTTTGCAGAGGAAGCTGATATTGAAGTACACCCACAAATACAGGGTCGGACTATGGAGACCTAGAGCTGCACCCATGAAAGCTTAAGAGTGGTTCTGCCCAAAAATTGCTGTAGTTGGCAACTGCCGAAGAGCTCTCCCATTAGAAATGATATGAGTTAACTTCTATTTTTATGGAAAGCTTCTTTGTAGTTCAGTTCGGATTAAATTGTATTTTGTTTACTGCCTTCTAGTTCAGGAAACAATCAGTTTAAGACTGTTCAAGCAACATTCATCTGCCAAGTTTTACTGTGGTGTAGATTATGTTATCAGTCGAGGAAATTGATGTTTTGCCAGGGGAAAGAAATAGTCGCCTTTGTTGTGTTCCATGTCCTAGTGTGATTAAGAATCATTTATCCATTCATCCCTTATATATGGCTGCATATTGCTTTATTTGGAACAAAGATCATTTAGGGCAAAATCAACAAAAAAGAAAGAGATTCAAACAGGTGCATGTCAAAGCGTATAGGCAACATCATCTAGCTCCATGAACTAAACCCAATGAAGATCAAAGATTGAATGTTGAAGCAAAAAGAAATAAAGACAAGCTTAAGAGTAATTAGTTAAAGCACAACGATAGTTGTCATAATATCTTAATACACAACCGCCAAGAAGTCTTCCTAAACATTTTTCAAAGTAATATGATAGGATTAATAACTTCTCTATCCTTTGATCTTCAAGGAAGGTCAGAGTATAAACGACGACAGTTGGGCAAAAAAATGCACATCAAGGCCTCCTCACAAGTTGAGTGCAAGCTCATCCGTGTTGGTCCTCCAAGCTGCTATAGTCTATTGTTTTTTACCTGATGAGCCAGGAAGACAACATTGTGAGTTCAGACGTTCCAAGCAAGGAGGATGAAACTTAGTAGAGATTTGCATACTTTCGAAATGGCCAGAGCTAGTCATCTTGAACTTCGGTTGCGAAGGTTATGGTGATCCTTATATTTGGTAAAGGTCTTTGCAGCAAAAGCAATTCGTTTTATTCTCCCTTTTTGTCTGCACCAGCCGAGGGGGGAACCTCTTTTGCAGACTCACATTTTAAGTACCTGGTAGTCCTGGTGCGCATGATTATAGATGAACTATTTCAAAAAGGTAAGGAGAAAAGAGATTAACTAGAGAACTCAATCAGGAAAAGAGAAGATTAATTGGAAACCAGAAAGATGATTAAAGAACATATTGTCATCTGCGTCACAGCGTGGACAACACAAACACTGACTAGAAACTCAAGGTACTATGTAATGAATAAATGAAGAGCTACAGAATGCAACAGAACCCGATACAAGAATGCCAAAAGATTGCCCATGCTAATTGACTTCACTAGTCACCATGCCTATGAGATCACTT
Organism: Eucalyptus caleyi; assembly: GCA_014182885.2. NCBI lineage: Eukaryota > Viridiplantae > Streptophyta > Magnoliopsida > Myrtales > Myrtaceae > Eucalyptus > Eucalyptus caleyi. Next base: position 12,537,926 of record CM024466.2, on the reverse strand, counting down.
AGGGCGCGCATGATAAAATTTCTGTTTCTCAATTTCTCTGTTTCTACTCTGTTCCCCTAACAGGGTTTGGAATGCAAACCGTTTGGTAACGCATTTGATTTCTCATTTCTCAAAACAGATTTCTATTCCGAAATAGAGAAATCGAAGAAATCGAGAAGCTGAAATTTTTAGCTTCTCAATTTCTGAAATAGAAATAGAAATAGAAAATTTTTTTCTCAACTTTTCAATTTAGTCCAAAATATTTTAGATCACTAATATTGAAATAGAAATAGAAATAGTTAATTTAGTCCAAAATATTTTAATGATTTTTTAATATAATCATTCTAATCAATATTGATTGAAAATCTTAACCATTGGGCTAGATGGTGAGAATTGAATGAACAAGGCTTCATTTGTTGCACGTAAGAGATTTTATGCATGGTAATAGTCAATTGGTCATATTCATATCTAATGAGTCTTTCTTCACCTACTCTTCCGTGTATGCCCCCAACGGCTCTATTTGGCTAACTATTTTTTTAATCATAAACTTCATATTAAGGCGGTAAAAATGGGTCAAATCATTAGGGTTTCATCCGATTTTTCTTTTATAAGGAAAAGAGATCTAATAAGAAATATGTTGTTCTTGTAAGAGTGTTGATGAAAATATAGATTTTGATAATAAATTTTTAAATAATCCTAGTGTTGATAATTTTGAAAAAAATTGGTGACGATTTTTGAACACGGTGAGGATATTTTTAACAAAATTTGGAAAGAAATTGGAATTAGACTTGAAGTTAGGATTTTTTAGGAGATTAGACTATTATAATCATGGCTATCATTAGACTTATTTGATTAATGTGAAATCAATTTCGGCAAAAACACAACGACATATTCACTACAATTGAATTTCAATTTTTTTGCCACGTTGTTTATTTTTCGAAAGAAAATATTACGTAATAGGAAACGTAAGCACATGTAATATAAATTCCATGAAATCGTATTTTCAACTTTTCTAATGTATTAGTATTATTTCGATTATTTTTTGTATTTGAGGATTTTCTATATTATTTTAGTATTATTTCGGCTATTATTTTATATTTGAGAATTTTCTATGTTGTTATCTAATCAATTTCTATTCCTAGAAATAAAAATTTTTTCTGTTATCAAACGGTTTGTTTGAAAATAGAAATTTTGAGTCGTTATCAAACGGGTTTTAACTTTGCTCGAAACTCGTCCTAGGGAATAGAAATTGAGAAATTGATTTACGCCGAAATCAATTTCTGTTTTTCAAAATTTTACCATGCGCGCCCTTAGAGATTGATTATATACAATCTTGCTGAAGCAAAGTCTCACGAACCCAAGAAAAACTTCATGTTCAAAGGAACCTATACTTCATTCAGAAAACCGTTAAACTAATCACTGTTCTTCACTGTTCTTCTGGATGTAATAGCATGCATTTTTAATCTCCACAGTACATTTAACTTCAACATCCCCCAATCAGAGGAACAATTTATGCCTTCACAAATTAAAGGTCACAAATGATGGGTTCACCGGATTCCATAGTCAAATTAAAAAAGAACATTACTAAAAATCATCTCCAATCAATCTTTAAAGTTAAAACTGTGGACAAACTCACAGAACTGGACTTCCCCATGGCAGGTGCAGTCAAACAATCCACATATTTCTGGGTCACATCAAAATCACCCAAACAAGCCTCGTAAACCTGAGCTGGAATTTTACCCTTGTTGGGCTCAATTCTCTTAAGAAACCTTGCTGCAGCAAGTGAAAAGAAAATGATGATAGGATACACATCTCAACAGAAAAAAGGAGACAAGGACAGCATTCTCCTCATCCATTTCTATGTTATCTTTCTTCAAGTTACTGGAGAGAACTTATGAGCAGTTGATTTATACACATTTGTGATGTCTATGGCTTATGGAACTCTCCATAAGAAGCATATTCTAAGCTAGCCAGAGAGTATTCACAAAGGGGTCTCTTGAATGACCTTTTCTCTATTTCAAAGCGAGTGTAATAAGAAAGTACTGCAACCCCATTAACTGTATCAATCACAATAACACAAAATGCACTGACATGGGATAGTCTCTGCTTACCGGTAAAATCTCCAAGAGCAAATTTGATATCCTGAAGTAAATGCAAAAACAACCATCTTAACTTATCGGAGGGGATGATTTTGAACCTCCAGTGCATTAGCCATGCCAAGATGACAGTTCTGTGAATTTTTGCTCTCCCATGGTTCATCTAACTGCTTCTTTGGTACAATAGCTTGTGAAATCCCACCAGACACAGGCAATATGAAACAAAAATGGCTGTCTCCTTCAAGTATTGAGATTGGTCAGCCCGAAACATTATACATGTGCCCATCTATATCTGGTACAAAGCCCTTATCTAACATCTCCTCTCTAATTGTATCATAGGTAGTTCGATTTGGCACCATGCCTCTCTCCAACATTTCATTAAGCAGGCTATTTGCATCTTCCAGTTTTCCCTGCTTGCAGAAACCCTTAATCAACACGTTAAATGTAGCAATATTCGCTCGCAACCCTTCTTTCTGCATTAGTTCCCGAACCTTCACAGCTGCTCTGAGATTTCCTTCTGTGCAATATCCATCCATTAGAGTATCATAAGTCACATGATTGGGACTCAAACCAATTTTAACCATACGATCCAAGAGCCTATGCGCCTTTCTAGACTCTCTCTTCTTGCACAATGAACCAATTAATATGTTATATGTGACCACATTGGGCTTTAAGCTGTTATCCTTCATCTCCCCAAACAGTTTCTCAGCCTCATCCATTTTCCCTTCTCTGCATAAACCAGTAATCAAACTATTATATGTTAAAATATCAGGGAGAACACCCTTGCTCGCCATTGAAGCATGGATCAAGAATGCTTCTTCAATTTTTCCACTGTTACAGCAAGCATCGATTAGAATGTTGAATGTGACCACATTGGGAACCAACCCTTCTTTCTCAATGACATCAAGCATCTCTTTAGCTTCCTTAAACATACCATTCTTCCCAAACCCATGTATGAGCACATTATAGGTGATAATGTTCGGTTTCAAACCAGAACTCAACATTTGATCTCGCAAGCTAACAGCCTTACTAATCTCCCCACTATAACAGTGCCCATTGATCAAAGAATTATACGTGACAAGATTAGATTTCAATCCTTGCCTCTGCATTTCCTCGAATACCTTGACCGCAGCGACCATATTTTCGTCCTTGCAATATCCATCAATGAGAATATTGTATGTAATCTCATTAGGGTGGATCTTGCTCTCGATCATCTCCTTTAGAATTGCATCCGCCTTATACATTCTGGTCAATCCCCTGCTTTTACAGTGTCCATCAATGAGGGCATTGTAAGTGACCACGTTCGGGGATACCCCGCAAGCCTTCATGTCTTCGACCACATCGTGAGCCTTGTTCAATTTCCGAGCTTTACACAAGCCTGATATCAACGTATTGAAACTCACCACATTGAGCTTAATCCTCCACCTGATCATCTCTTTACAAACCCACTCCAAATCCCCAACCGCCCCCTCGTTCGCCAAATTACTCATCAATGGGTTACAAGAAACAACCGACAGCTTATACCCATAATCACCAGCTCGCTTAAATGCCTCAAAACCCAACTGGGTCTTCCCGTTCTTCGCATATGCCCACACCAACATGTCAACGATGATCGACCCATTGCAGAACCCGCCGCCGCAATTCGAAATGGAGTGAAATATCGAAGAAACCGTGTCCCCATCGCTCACCCTCACGAATTCATCCAAGAAAGATCTCACCTTCGGGTACTTCTTGGCGTCCGCCAGCGAGTGCGCGAGCCTGAAAGTGAGCGCAAGCGGGTGGGAGAGCCCGAGCTCGTCCCGGGACCATCTGAAGTACCGGAGAGCGAGATCCGGGTCGGACCCGGAATCGAGAAATTGTCGGAGGACCGCGGCGGGGTCGGAGCCCGAGCCCCTGAGGCGTGCCTTGAGCTCCGAGTAGTGCTGCTTCGACACCAGCTCCGTCAGGGCCGGCAAGTCGACGAGCGAGCGCGAGGAGCAGAGCGAACGGAGGGCAGGCTTGTCTCCCGGGAAAAGCGGGAGGGGAAGCGTCGTCGTCGTCGAGGGGAGAGAGAGGAGGGAGCCGATGCGGACGACCTTCCCCGGACGGAAGCGCATGAGCCTGGCGAGCGAGTTGAGGGGGATGGAGTTCATGAAACTGGAGAGAGAGAGAGAGAGAGTGTTTCCCGGCAATAGAACGGCCTTCAGCCGGGCTTCGTATAGTCTTATTTCCAAATCAATACGTACTAGTAACAAATTTTTATTTACCACCAAGCGAAAAAAATTGGATTAATATAATGACAAACTATAAATTGGACAAATTGAAGGTGAAATCTCAAATTGGTATGTCCCTGATTGAACTATATAAATTCAGTGTCTGATTTATTTCCTTGTTTTGTTTATTTTATTACGTTCCATCGTTGTTTTTCGTAACAAATTTTTCCTCTGATATCCTCGCACTAAATTAAATTGCAAACCTCATCAAAGGTTAAGCTTCTTTAACTGTCATGTGATAAGGATGATAGATCAATCCATTTATCTCATCATCAAAATCAATCTCTATTGAACTCAATGAACAATTATATTGACAGCTGAGCGACTTATGCACCTATGCCCATTTTAAAGTGAAATAAACTCGAATTAAATAAATCTTATGGATCACACATAGTTTCTCATACAAGTTCAACAAAAAAAGTTCGTCTTTCATGATATTAAACATGCGATTGCACAACAACTTCAGCTAAATGCTTGTTTATTCGGCAGATGCTAATAAGCGTGCTACTTTGGCTTCTCTTGGATAAGGATAATTGTAAATTCTTCTGGTATAGATAATTTTCAATCTGTATTTTGTAAAAATTAAATTTTTTCCCTTTAAATTTGTCTATTTTCACTTTCTTTCTTCTATCGCCATCTGTTTATTGTAAGTCAATCGAGCCTTACTTTGATACTAAATGTTACGACAAGTAAGAGATCAAACAAGATAATAAACATAAGAAGAAATTAAATTGGGCATTTGATTTACATGATTTAATTGGTATAAACCACTCCATGGGTAGAGCAGCATAGGATTCCACCATAAATTAATCGATAAGACGGAGATCGCAATTACACTCGAATAACTTAAATATACTCAATATTTTCCATATCCTAGTTACACCAAATAATTTCACGGTTTTTAGCCTTACATAATTCCTTACAAGGTCATTGCTATGAAAACTCTCATCAAGGTACCATTTGAGTGTTGTAGAATGTTTTGAACTATTTTCTGCTAAGATGAGATCATCAACGTATACTACCATGGCTAGAAAAGTACCAAAATGAGAATATTTGAACAACGAGTAATATGCTATTGATTGATCAAAACCACACTCCACAATGCATTAGAGAATTTTGAAAACTAGTTTTAAGATGCCTGTCTTTGAGGATTTTTCTAGTTGATATACACGATTTGAGTCTATTGTCATAAAACTCAGTGGAAGCTTCATATAAACTTCCTCATCCAAGTCGCCATGTAGAAATGCATTGTTGATGTATTGATGCAACTTTCAATTACAAGCCAATGTAACTACAAAAGGATACTGTACAAAAGCCACTAGTTTGAAGGTTTCACTGAATTCCATGCCTCAGATCTATCACGATATCGAATTTAAACCAAGTTCCAAAATCGCATGGATCTTCGACTCTTCTTAGGTTGGGGACAATATAATGAGGGGGAAAGAACTATACTACGTTAACGGTAAAAGATGGATTCTCGGGTCCGCCTTCTTGTCGATAAAATCGAAGTGGGAAGAGACAAGTCTCACACCAATCCAAAGGCTCAATAAAGACTCTTGATCCACATTCAAAACAAGAAGATAAGGGTTAGGGTCATAGAGCGACAATGTAAAGATGATCACGAGGCCACATTGTCTCATAGAGGGATATAACAAGAAAACGGTGCAACAGAACAACACTACGGTCACAATGCTTCATCGCACAAGGCCATGATTTCTTGTATATAAGTCGCTCACGACCTCTCTTGTTGAGCACAAGAGTGTGAAGCAATACAGAATCTTACAAAGATTAAAGCCAAGAAGATGTCTAAAGAGGAGGTGGTGCTTTTGGGTTGTTGGGTGAGCCCATTTTGCATGAGAGTGAAGATTGCGTTGAACGAGAAGGGCATTGAGTATGAGGACAGAGAGGAGGATTTGTTCGGAGGCAAGAGTGAGTTGTTGCTCAACTCGAATCCGATCCATGCCGGTGCTCTTGCACTATGGGAAGCCCTTATCTGAGTCCACCATCATAGTTGGGTACATTGATGAGACATGGGCTTCGCCACCTTTGCTCCCGAGTTGTGCATATGGGCGCGCCAAGGCCAGGTTTTGGGCGGATTTCATCGATAAAAAGGTTAGGGTTTGATTCCGTCTAGCCTTCTTTCTTTAATTGAGAGAGAGAGAGAGAGAGAGAGAGAGAGAGAGAGAGAGAGAGAGAGAGAAAGTCGAAGTATTGAAACTATATATCACAAAACACTCGCAACTCAAAAATGTAGTTAAAAGCAAAGTTACTCTTCTTTCACATTCCTAAAATCACTCTACCATATCAAACTAATTAGTAGGATCCATATTTGACATCCTGACTAAACATCCTTTCGAACATCTTTTATCTCTGTCCGTTATGTCATCCAGATAATGAGTCTATGTATTATTCTTTTCAGTAACCTGCTTTACTAGAACTTTTATAACGTGGGTAGTAATTATGATTGCTTTGAAGCAGCTGCACGATGCGGGGGCCCAGTTATGGAGGACAAACGGAGAGGAGAGGGAGGTGGGAACGAGGGACTTCATAGAGATATTGAAGCAACTAGAGGAAGCCCTTGGGGAGAGAAACTACTTTGGGGGAGAGGGAGATGCATTTGGGTTCGTGGACATTATCGCCATTGGGATGGCCTCGTGGTTCCCTGCGTACGAGAAGTTCGGGGGCTTCAAGGTCGAGGATCACTGTCCCAAGCTGTCGGGCTGGATCAAGAGGTGCAAGCAGAGGGAGAGCGTGCGCAAGGTCCTTCCCGACCCGGAAAAGGTCTACGAGTTCCTGGTCATGTTCAGGAAGATGCAAGGTCTCGACTGAAAATGTCCTTCTGGACTTCGTATGTTCCGGTCCTCTGTCCGTGCAGACGATCACTGAATAAATTCGGACGACGACGCAAATAATCATTTCTTCCTCCTTTCGTTTGCTTCTATGTACTACTCCGACGATTTCATGATTCAATAGTGGTATGTGTAGAATACCGCTGTACTATGTATAGAAATATAGAAGATTATGCATCTAGTGGTCTACAAAGGCAATCGATTGATAACCTATCATGGAAAAGGTTGTTTGGTCGTGCAAATCTGGCTCTACTTAAGACTTACTTTCTTAGCAAGACGACAAATTAGGATTGCCTCTGGGCATGAGCCGGTCCAGGCCTGCACATGATTAGGTAGCCTACATTACCCATGTCACAAGTGCTCTAGTGCGCTAAGTTTAATATTTCAGGGAAATTAGGGGTATGTAAGGAACCGCTTGGACCGGCTAGTTCTGATGGTGCCGGTTCGATTACCAGTTTTAGGGTTGGCACACCCGACCGATATAAAAAATTGCCTATGAGCTCAAAGCCCAAATGAGCCTAGAAGAATAATAGCCCACTTGAAAGAGAAAAAGTTGAGTCTAGAGAAAGTAAGCCCGCAACAAAAGAAAAACCCGTGCCACTACTAAAAAAAAAAAACCGGCTCTCTCTCTCTCTCTCCCCTTCACGTTTGCGAACGTAAAGCCAAAAGGAGCACGTTGGCGAAGCAGATTGAAGGAGTCAAATGCATGTAGAGATGACGCCATAACAAAATTCACTCTCTTTCTAGTTTCTGCCTCCGTATTTAAGCCTTGATTTCATTCAGTTGAATAATGAATTTTAGAGAGCATATATACCCTGTGCAAAAAAAGTCCTCTCTCTCCACCTGTTCCATTGGGTTGCCTAGTCTGGTCCGATTCTAAGACTAGATGGTCCGATTCTCAGTTCTATAAATTAGGAATCGGTCCTATTGGTTTGGCTTCTAGTTTCTGGGTGGGAGCGGACTAGACTATGAACTAACTAATCCTAGGGAAAATGCTATTAAGTGATTCAAAAAGAGAATATATCAACTCGTGAAGTGCACTTAGTAGGACAAAATTCTAGATTCAATCGGCGACGTACAATTAAGATATCACCTAGACTTTTAAAAAGCATCGATCCTCGAATCGGGACAACAATAAGAGACGTTAGACGACCTCCATCCGACTGAAACACGTCACGCCGATGTCCGAGCCGCGTCACGCACTATGCGCGACTCTTATCTTTAGCAGCAAGGCATGCCCCGGAATACTATAATAACACGTCCTTTTCAAAAGGGTCACAAGAGGAGTGGCAAGCACTGCTTCGCTTGCACCATCATATGCTCCATAGAAAAAAAACACACACTGCGCAGCGCACTCATTTCGCTCAACCACGGTCGAATGAATCGCGGGGGCCTACCAGAAACCCTCGGAGGGTTCTTGCCACTTTCGAAAAAGGTGGTCGAGCGGTCTAGTGGCGGCACATACGCGATTTCGCTTTGCTTTAAGCGGAAATCGCGAGCTGTGCGAAATTCCTCTTAAACAATGTCACATGGAACAGCCTGGACTCCAGCTACTACCTTAGTCTTAAGAGTACACAGGGAATTATGGCGACCTTTTCCGTGTATAAGAACGAGCGTAGTTAATGCTGCTTGGCCATAATGCCATAATTAACCCACTCTTATTATGGAAAAAGGAGCAAATGCTGTGTACTCTTACCGTACCGCAGGCGTACCGCAGGATAGTTTATCAATCAGTATGTTTTGCTATTAACTTGCACTTAGCCTTGGGGAAAAGGGGTAGGGCTTGAAAAGACTGTGAGCTAGTTTTGCGTTAGATTTTTAAAGAACCCTTCGAGCCCGACCAGATGCGGAGGGATTAGGTGGGATTGGTGTATTAACAAGGAGATTTTTTCCACTCTAATGTAAAGCACAATAAGGGATACTCAGGTCGTAATGCGTGCTTTTTTGGATCCATTCTCTCATTAACAGCTAATCAGCTTAACTACCGCATCCCTTCCACTTTTTCTTTTTCTTTTTGCTTCTGGTACACCTATTTAAAACATTCAATTAATCTTAATCCGAACAAGCTTAATTACATTCCACGTAAGGAATCTGGTGAAGAAAGCACTCACCTAAAAAATCGCTATTTTAAGAAAATGGCCGAAATACTCCCGAAGTTATATAAATGACTTCTCAAGCATCGCCCTTTTTTTTTTCCTATAAGACGAGGATTCGCCTCAAATGGTTAGGTGAATTTCAGATTTGCGAAATACTCCACGAATCTTAGAGATCTGGGGAAAAAAAAATCCCTAATGAATGATGGAAACGCATGGTCGTTTCTCCAGTCTCCACTTTAAGGGCAAAAAAGAAAAGAAAAGAAGAGAGAAAACATACAAAACATAAATTAAGTTCAAAGATGCAAAAGACCAAAGCCCTTTGGGAAGAGAGAGAGAGTGCTAGGAGGGGGACAATGCATGGTTCTCGCACTCATGCCCCCCCTCCTTCTCTCTGTCTCTCTATTCTCGCCGGAAAATACTCAAAAGAGCAGCACTAAAACCTTCGACATGAAACCCTCAACCTCCCAAACCAACCCATGATTAATCACCGCCGCCACCGCCGCCACCTCGTTTTCCTCGCCGCCATCTTGCTCTCCCTCGGGCCGTCGGAAGCCGACATCCGGACCGGCTACCAGGTCACCATCGCGATCCCCCCGGCGTACAACCCTGGCTTCGTCGGCCGGGCCTACCTGATGGAGGCCGACGGCGTCGCGCTGCCCAATTTCAAGGTCGCGCTGAGCGTGGAGGCGAGCGGTGGCGGGAGGAACTACTCGTGCTCGCTGGAGGTCTTCCTAGGGGACGTCAAGGTGTGGAACTCGGGCCACTCCTCGCATTTCTACGCGGCGGACCGGTGTGCGCTTGAGCTCACTGCGGACGGCGACCTGCAGTTGAAGGGTCCCGACGAGAAGGTCGGGTGGCGGAGCGGGACATCCGGTCAGGCGGTCGAGGTAATGTGCCGTTCCGAAAAGATTGGATGGAATGATGCCTCATCAGGAATGATGCGATTTTCCATAGCATTAATTTCTCAATTAATGCGGTCAATCCTTCTGAAACACAGTCACTACTAGAGAGCCTTTGTCAGCTCACATTCCAAACATTATAAATTTCTGATCAGAAAAATGCTAAATATATCAAGAAATTTTACTAAGTTTTGTTCACAACCATTGATTCGCTTCAAATCATTTGATAGATGTAATCGATTGAATTCGAAAATCCATCTATGGCGCCCCGGAGCACCATGTCCTCCGTGTCATGATCCTCCGGTCGTAGTAGATCGGATCGAGTTCGTCGTGATTCAGCACAAAACGCAGTAAATTCCGACCGCGGATTCACATTGCCATCTGAAATGCAATGCAGAGGTTGCAGATACAGAGCACGGGCAATCTGGTTTTGGTGGACGCGTCGGACCGCATCAAGTGGCAGAGCTTCAATTTCCCGACCGACGTGATGCTTTGGGGCCAACGGCTCAGCGGGGCGACCCGGCTGACGTCGTACCCGGCGAACTCGACGTCATTCTACTCCTTCGAGATCGAACACGACAGGGTCGCTTTGTACTTGAACCATGGCAGTTCCAAGTACTCCTACTGGGATTTCGCCCCTTCCCTGAGCCGGAACATAACGTTCGTCAAGTTGGGCACCAAGGGCCTGGAGCTGTTCAACTACAAGTACAAAAAGATCGCGCGCATCACCGCTCCGCGATCCGAGCCGCCCCGGTTCCTGGCGCTCGACAACCGGACCGGCAACATGGGGCTCTACTATTACTCCCCTGGCGAGGCCAAGTTCGCGGCGTCGTTCCTGGCGCTCAACGCGACGTGCGACCTCCCGATGTCCTGCCCGCCGTATGGCATTTGCACCCTCTCGAGCGCCTGCTCGTGCATCCGTCTGACGAGGAAGCTGGATGGGACCGGCCTGGACTGCGGTGGGGCGATCTCGGGCGGGTTCTGCGGGGCGGGCCGGCCGGCGATGGAGATGATGGAGCTGGATGGGGTGGACAGCGTGATCAAGGATGGCCCGAGACGGGCCAACATCAGCAAGGAGGAGTGCACGAGCCTGTGCTTGGGGGACTGCGACTGCGCGGCCGCACTGTACTCGTCGGACCTGAGGGAATGCTACATCTACGGGATCGTGATCGGGATCAAGCAGGTGGAGCGGGGGAGCGGGCTGAGTTACCTGGTGAAGGTGCCGAAAGGGAGCCGCGGGAGGCGCGGCCGGTCGGGTTTGAAGAGATGGGCTTTGGTTTTGGTGGGCGTGGTGGATGGATTGGTCCTGGCAGCGGTCGTCGGCGGGCTCATGTATTATTTGATTCGGAAGAGGAGGAAGAGGGCGGTAGGAGCTCGGAACGGCTCTTGATCGACTGCCGGTGCTTTTTTCCTCCTTTTTTTTTTTTACTCACAAATCAGAAGGCATATAGGAAAATGTTTGTTCATTGACAAAGGGCATTTTTTTTTTCAATTTTTTCCTTTTATTTTTGTTTTTGGTTATTTGGTTCTTTGGTTTTCATTTTTGTGTCGACATTGTGTAGAGAGGCCTTACCTTTTGACAAGATTCTTTTGATGGGCATGGAAATTGTTTTTTTTTTGGATATTGCTGAAGCTCAATAGACAAGAGGAAATTTGATCTCTTGGTACCAAATTTCAAAGGCGATTGTCGACGATCTCGTCGTCGCGGAGTTTTTTCTTTGAACTATCGAGCTTTAAGCTGCACCTATTTGTGGAGAATCCGAGGAGGGTGTGTCGTCATTACAGTGTTCTTGATTGGGACTGAATCGGCTGGTCGGATACGATCTTTCTAACTCCATCGTCATGCCGCACGCCGCCCTTTAATTGGTCCATTTTTCATGTTGTCTTTGGGCCAAAAGTAAAAGTCTGCGGAGCTAGGTTAGACATTGGGCTATTTTCCATGGCCCCAGTTTTGGGTCATGCTGGATATTGACTCCCGAGCTGTATTTCACATTTTAGCTCGGCAATCTTTATCGAATTTGGTCAGGAGCTGCTGGGAACTTTGAATCCAATTAGACCTTAATGTGTACGAATAATCCTAACCAAGTGATGTAAAAACACATTGCAAAACAAGCAACTTGAATCTTATATGGTAAATGGGAAGGAGACTTGGCCTGTTCCGGGGCGCACATGGGCCATGGTATAAGTAACCGATGATGATTGATTCTCTGGATAATTTGATTAACCAAAATAAAATTTCCTGCATATCTAGCAAGGGTATCTCTTGCTATTCTAGTTCCATATGCACAAATAATATTTAAACTTTGGTTTAATGTGCAATATCGTCCATAAACTTTTAATTTGTGCAATTTGATTCCTAAATTTTGACATAATATGTAATGTGATCCCTAATTTTTGACTTAATGTGTAACGTTATCCCCTAGACTTTTAGTTTGTTTAGTGTGGTCCATTAATTATTGGTTTATGTTTAATGTAATCCCTAAATTATGTGAAAATGTTTACGAATTTGGGGACGGCATTGAATAAATTAAAAGCTCATGGAAGACATTATACATTCGACCAAAGTTCAAAAATCACGTCGAGCAACGTTTCCTACTGTGGAGCATATGCAACAATGCAATTCCAATGAAGGAAAACCTACATAGAAGGAACATCATATCTGACCCGACTTGCTCATTGTGCGGCCAAGCTTCGGAAACGGTGGAACACCTTTTCACTCATTGCGAATGGACAAGAGAATTATGGTCGAATCCAAGAATGGCGATGCAAGGCTCCTCTACAACGATAAGTAGAATCGACAAATGGGTGTGCGAGTTCTTCACCTCTAACCCCGACCCACAACCGAAAGCCCGCTTCGATGGGGTTCTTTGGTAGATCTGGACAGCTCAAAATAAGTTTGTTTTTCAGGGGAAGAGGATTGACCCAGGATCCATCTTCGAAGAAGCCACGGCAATGACCCATCTTTATGTGCGATGGAACCCCAAAGGTAAAGGAGGCAAACCACAACCAACAAGGAGACAAACACACTGGAACCCTCCACCACCGACCTCCCTGAAGCTCAATGTAGATGCGTCTTGGTGCAGCACATCCATGGAGGGATCTGCAGCTGGCGTATGCAGAGATGAGTGGGGCAAACTCGTCGATGGCTCTGCGAAGAAAATCCGGGTTCTCACGACGCTAATTGCAAAAACCCTAACCATTCGGGAGGCACTCTTGTGGCTAAAAGAAAGAGAAAGGCAGTCGGCAAGTACATCACTTCAAGTCCACGCACAACTCCACTCTGAACTCAACTCCACGAAGAAGCTCCCCCACGTGGTGATTTCCTCAGATAATTCCTTGGATGTTGAAAGTATAATGGGCCACCTGCTAGCTCCATGGGCTGCTCAGTCAACAGTGAATGATTGCATAAGACTAATGGGCCTTCTTCAAGGGGTAGATTTAATATATGAGCCTAGGAATGCTAATCAGGCCGGGAATTGGATTGCCAAGGCCCACCACACGGATACCCTACCACCGACTTGGAAACAGAATGCCCCACCTCCACTATGCTCTATTTTATGTCTTGATCTTGGAACATTATGTAATCCATCAAATCGTTAGTATGAAATACAAATTTCTGACCAAAAATAAAAAATAAAAATAAAAATAAAAAATCAATGATGATATTGCACATTGAATCAAAATTCATAGACCACTTGTGTCATTTCCCCCTTTTTCTTCCTTTCCGGTAATAAGTCTATTTCATTGTTTTTTAAGGAAAAACATAAGAACACCTCAAAAAAGTTTCAAAACACAGTAAGTCCTAGAGGGCTTATGGAGATAGGAGTCCCAATTTTGGGGTTGGCCTTCTTTCTATGGGCCTTTGCAACCCAATTAGCTATTTTGCCAGTTCTATTGGGCCTGTTGGAGTTTTCCCAGTTTTCTCATAGCACGACGAATTGCTTCCCCAAGAAAAACCTATGAAGCACGGACACGTTTGTCCGTGCTTCCGTGTCGTGTCCGACACGTCGACATGCTCAGACACGGTTAGTCATGCGGTCAATGTGTGTCGGATTTTTCAACATGCGGTCAACTTTTCTCGACACGCGTGTCGACGCATGTCCGGAAGACTATGGAGGGTGGAGGTGAGGGAGGGCGAGGGAGTAGAGGCCACGAGTGCCGGCGAGACGAAGCCACGAACGGACCACCGTGACAGCGAGAGATGGCTAGAGAAAGAGCCAAACAGAGAGAAAGAAGAGAGAAGGCAAACTCCCGCCGGCAAGACGAAGCCACGAACGGACCACCGTGATGGCGAGAGACAGCTAGAGAGAGCGGTGAGGGCCGCAACTGTTGCGATGGATCGGCGACGAGAGGAAGAGGAGAGGGGGGAAGGGGGTCATGCGGCGAGCGAGGAATAGGAAAAGGAGGGCTTGGCGGCTCGCTAGGGTTTTTCATAAAGAAACCCAAAAAAAATAAGAAAGGAGATCTAATGGCGTGAGGGGGAGGGGAAGTGACAGCTTACTTGTCACTGTCAAGTGGTGGGGGAAGGAAAAAAAGTAAAATAAACTTGGGGTGGAGGGAAAATGACAAATGAAAGAAAGGGTGGATTTTGGGGATTGTTTTTTTAACTGGAAAATTAAATAAATGAAATTAAAAAATAATTTCAAAAAAATAAAAGTATTGAATTTTGAATAATGATAAATTTTTTTCATTGTAGAAAATCATGAATTTATTTAAATAATTTGATTCTAACTTCTTATTAATTATTAGTTTCATTGATAACTTTTGTTAAAATTAAAAAAAATGTTTCGTATTAACTATGAATATGTCTTTTGAATTTCAAATGAATTGATTTGTTAATATTATTAGTGTAAATTTATTATAGGCTCTTTTTTAATTAATTAATTAATTAATTAATTATGAATTTGAATCAAATTAATTAAAAATAAAAATATGCATTTAATATACAAAGTGTTACAACGTGTCGGAATTCTTTATTTTTTTAGAAATGACGTGTTGATATGTCGTGTCGTGTCGGACACTTGTGTCGTGTTGCGTGTAGGTGCTACATAGAGAAAAAACATCATATTGAAGGCCATGGACATGAACTCAAAACCGGTGACTGGTAAATTCATAGCAATAGTTTCATCAATGTAATATCACATTTTTATGGACATAAGTAAGAACTTTCTTTTCTCCTTACAAAGCAGTATATATGGATTAAAAAATGAGCAAAAAGATAGTATAAGAGGATCATGAATGTCTCATATAAAGAACGTACTTCCCATCCCACAATAGTTCAAATGCCATTCCTCTTTAATGAGAACAATCCCCAGATGATTGCCATTACTTTATGATAATAATGAAGGTAAAAAACTTAAATAACATGACCGCACTAGAAGTCTCTCTCGATTATTAATTTAGGCAGACATAAACATGTCAAAGAAAAGATTTTACCAAAAAAAAAAAAATGTCAAAGAAAAGACACGACTCCCGTTAAAGAAAGAGACTCCGATATAGGGATAGAAATTTTATCTGGGTTTATCAATATTACCAAGGTAAAAAGAAGCATTTTAAAGTTCTCTTCGTGGCAAAGCTTAATAGATCAACCTGTTGGGTCAAACAATAAAAAAAAAAATTAAGTTGGAAAAAAGCAAAAATAAAAGCGCCAAGTGATGCTAAACCATACACAATGTGTTCCAAACCCAAATAGCCCACAACAAGAAAAAATGTGACGTGAAGGAAAATATGCTTGGAAAAGGATTTCAAAGGATAATATATATTTTTAATAATAAAGTACTGTTCACATTGTCTGAAGTACTTATTAATGGGGAGGTCGCCCTTTAGGAAACAATCAAATAGTTAAAATCAAATAATAGAGTTAAGGAAAAAATATTAATAAAGGGGAAAGTCTTCAAAAAAATTCCAAAATCTATGAAACATGTTAGAAATTTTTGCAACACGGAAATCAAGGAAAATGCATGAATTTGGAGATCAAGCATTGCCCAAATCAGCGTTGCTTGTTTGTAGTTTCGAAGATCTTGCAATCCTTCTTGATTTGATATGCTTCATAACTCCTCTTAGATCAAAAGTTATGATCGTTTGAAGTTGACCCATCATTTATGGTGTGGGTGAAGCTACCTGCGCAGATGATGCTCGAAGATTTCCATGTAAGCATTTGTTAGCTGTTTTATATTAGTCTCATCCACTTTAGAAGAACTTGACCCCTAGTTATTGTCAAAATAAAGGGGAGTACCTAGAGAATGATACTTAAAGGAGTCCATCACATTGAATGTTAGGGAAATGTTGAGGTCACACGGAAGATCAACAACATAGGCATTGTCATTGATCTCCTTGACAATTCGACAGGGGCCAACTTTCTTGTGTTTTAGCTTGTTATATGTACCGAAGAGGAAAGCATTCCTCGCGGAAGTAGACCATCACTTTGTCACATCAGAATTTTAGCTGGATTTTGGCCGGAGTGGCACTTAAATGATCCATTTTACTCCGAGTTTTGTACTTAATTGTCACTTTTGAAACTTTTGGCACAGTGTCATTTCGTGCCAAGTTTTGGTACTTGGGGTGTACTTTACCCCCATATAGAGAGTATTGAGTTGCTGTACTAACCCCTGAAGTTTGTAGCAATTTTCCAAATTAAGCACCTACTAAAGAAAAAGATCGTTTCACTATCAAAATCTCGATTGTTTGTTCTCAAATTTTGATGTTGTCCCTAAGAACGTGCTCTATGACTCTTGTGAAGGGTATAAGTTCCAACTAGGTCCTGAAAAGTGCAGAAAATTCTCGGGTCGTCCCTAGGTACTTCGGTTTCTCACCGGTCAACTTGCTGTTCTATGGGAAATAAGTACACATCAGCTAGTTTACACAAGAAAAACTTTTAAATGATACGTCGAAACCTAAATTCTTTAGCGCACACTTAGGAAAGCTAGTTTGTTACCACGACAACTCATTTTAACCCAACGACACCTAAACCAGCTTTTGTCGTGTCTCTCTTCCGAACTGGCCATCTACAAGTTCTAGATTCTATTTACTATCACCACAGGCCTTTTATTTGATCTACGGTTTCCTTTAGGACTTTGATACTGTACTTACAGAACCCAAAACAATCCAGTGTACCCGCAAAATTCGTGTAACAAACCTACTGTCTAAACTTGAACCCAAACTCGCCTCACGACCACCCAAGATCAGCATGTAGCACACATCTACCCCTAAACAGTCTCCTACTCAACCATCTCGACACCCACAGCTTCCTTGCACTCGGTTATTCACCCATCTGACCCTGATCCTCACATGGAAGGGCTCATGACTTCATTTGAACTCCCATTTAGCCTGTTTAAGCCTAAAATAGAAGCATTGAATCCCATCTTGCCACTATCCAGTGTGCTCCACGAATTCTCTCGACAAACGATGGATAAATTTGAGTTTAGCACCTCATCATTTCCTTACCTGGTGCTCTGGCATCGCTCATGGTTCAATCCTCTCCAAGAATCCGCTCTCAAGCTAATGCTCGAAGAAGAAAAGATTGCTGAAGGTGAGAGACTCTAGTTTCGTTCACGCCACAGAAGAGGAAGAGAGGGAGAGGAAATAGAGAGAGATGGGTTGGTTTTAGGAGAGGGAGAAGGCATGAATGTTGAGGAGATCAAGATATGTGTTCAGATATTTGTTTTAAATCCCAAGAAAAGAAATCATTAGGAAAAATAATGATGATGTCTCTTATGTAGGTTTCAGATTGAGAGAAACCATTAGGAGATGGGGGATTGCAGTTCCTTGCATGCATTCCCTTCATGGTTGACATTTGGCACTCGAGGAGAGCTTAGAATTAAGTCTTAATTCTTGTCGTAATTAGTCCACTTGTTCCTAATGTCTTTCGCTTAATTTTGTTCCGAACCTGTAGATTTTTGATCCTTTCATAACTACAAAGGTCTATGAATTCGCATGAGTCAAATCAACGTGTTAATGTCTTGACATTAATCTATTATCGCAAATGACAAAAAATCACGAGAAAAAAAATATTAAAGTTAGTGTTCCATTAGAGAATTATAGTCGCTCATAAATTTTAACAAGATTTCGATTAAATCTCGCATTCAACTAATTTTTATAATCTTAATAAAAAATTAAAGTTCTCGAGCCCAAATACATGTCTCGGCCCATTGGGCTCATCCCATAGTCCACTAGGCTTAATTTATAACCTTAACGAACCCAACTCTTGGCCCATTCCAGGTTAGGCCCAAGTCCATAGCCCATCTTTTGGCTGATCAAGCTCGTGCTTGTTATCTTAACATAATCCGTTAACTTCTTAAGCCCACAGTTTCCTTACGGTCCATTGGGCTTATTCTTTGGTCTGCTTTCAATAGTCTAAGCTTATACCGGTTTGATTACACTTATAAGGTCGGAAATTCATGATGTCACATGTGTGTTGGTCTTTAACACCAAAGAGAAATAGCTCTGATTGAAGCTTGTCAGTGCCGGAGGAGATGATTGGCAATTGCGAGGGGTGAGAGGGAAGGCTGGTAGTGCATCACTGGTGTGGCGTTGACGAAGGGCGGTGAACGACGGAGGCTAAAGAGAGAGAGAGAGAGAGAGAGAGAGAGAGAGAGAGAGAGAGGTGTGGCCTCCTCTTACATTTTGGAGGGAAAATTAGTTATATAATCTAGGGTAAGATGTGATTTCAGCCCTTGGATCGAGATCAATCTCCCTAGTCTAACAACATTGATTAGCTCTTTAATTACACACATGTTAACATGAATGGTCATGATGAATCCTCAATGAATAGTGACGATTAATTTTTGGGCTAAATTTGAAATTACCGCATAATCAGGGGCATTTTTGTAATTCTACAAATTCAAAGACAATTGTGTAATTTTGAAAAGAGAGGACGCTAACATGTTGGCCATGAGATGAACTGCCTTGTGGTGATTGTCAGCCATTGAGAGCTGATCGGAGAAGGGCCAAATCGACCACTTTTCATTAGCGACTAGTTGGACTGATTGGGTTGGTCCAAATCAACTTGACTGGTTTGATTGATCCTTCAAATTTCTCTCCTCTTCTTCTTCTTCTTCTTCTTCTTCTTCTTCTTCTTCTCTCTCTCTCTCTCTCTCTCTCTCTCTCTCTCTCTCTCTCTCTCTCTCTCGTACACGCGCAATTTAGTCCCATTAAAAAGAATCTTGGCTCGGTTATGTATTAAAATGGGCAAATTCACATGATTGCTTACCTCAAAACACAAGTTGGACAAAATTGAACTCAATTAGTACAACGAGACATCAATTAATTCAATTGCCCCTATCTACAAGGCCTATCGTATTCAAATTGACATTAGAACAAGTTTGCGACCTTCACGTCAAAAATAAATTGAGGACCAATGTCGAAATCGGACTTCAACCTATCAAATTGAACTTTATATTAGAATGGGTCAACTTGAATTGCACTAATTAGAGCTCATTAGCTTGGATTTCTTAAGTTCAAGTAAGCTAAATCTATCAAATTGATAAGTTCTCTTGTGAATTTACCAAAATTGACCCTAGATTTGGAGTTAATTCAAGAAATGAGTGGAATGGAGGTGTTGGTACACAAGTCATGAAAAATTGACTTAAACCCCTGATTAGGGCTAGAAATGACAATTTGCAATCCTGCATGTCAAATGTCAAAATTAGCTGCACGAGTGAATGGGTAATGACCTCTAGATCAAATGTCGTAAATGAAACTAAGTTAAAATATGAATCGAACAAAAGTAATTTTATTTTGAGTCAATTTTAAACTTAAATCCGAAAAATTCAAAAAAGAGGTTCGTAATTGATTTTCACAAAATTTTTGATGCTAAAGTGAAATTGAAGCTAAAATGAAGTGATTTGTGGATTTTTATATTTTTGATTTTTTTTTGGTTAAAGATTTGATCAAAGGTCAACCTTTTAATTGACTTTTTTTTTTTTAATTTAAAAAAGTTGATTTTGTGATCAAATCTTTGAACATTTTTGAAAATTAATGTGGCAAAAGTGATATTGAGGCTAAAATGAATTTTTTTTTTTTAATGTAAAAGTCAATTTTTGACTTGGGATTGATTTTTGGTTAAAGGATTGAAAAAATGTCAACACAAAAATCAACCATTTGACTTTTTTTTTTTCCGACTTTTTGGTGCAAATAAATAGGAAATTACTTAAAAATGATAGGCCTAAAGGAAAAAAGAAAAAGAAAAACAACAATTTTTGTTCGAGAAATAGGCTTTGTCATGATTGGAAATCCTAAATTGGAATTTCTTACCTTTATTAACACGTCAACTAAAAATTAATTGTCAACATGGTGTTGCTGAAGACCTATTATTTTGGCATGTCACTACAGAGGCACATAATGATATCTGGCATAGTAAGGTTGACAACTTTAATTTGATTGTCAGACTGGGGATGAAAGGAGCTACTATACTATAGATCTATCCCAAATAAGTGCCACAGGGTCCTCCTAAAATGATTAAGGAACTTGGTGTCATGATTGGAGGTGATAGTTTTGGGCACACCATGCAGCAGACTACTTCCCGAAAAAATAAGTCAGCCAATTAGAATTCTTTTAGCAAGGAATGAAGTGTGCTATTTTTGTAAACCTGTCCACCGCCATAAAAACAAAATCTATAGCTTGCTGGGTTTGGGGAAGGCCCAACACAAAATCCATTGAAATTTCTACCCAAGGTTTAGAAGGAATAAGTAGAGGTGTGTAAAGAGTAGTGTTATGAGAGTGGTCTATGGTAGTTTGACGGATGTAAATTTTTTTAACAAATCATCCAATGTCTCGTTTTAGTTGAGGCTAATAATACTGCTCTTCAATCAAGGTAATGGTTTTGTCTTACCTTAGATGTCCTTTGAGGGTGCCACCGTGGAGCTCTTGAATAAGTTGCTCCTACAAAGAGTTGCAAGGGATGCACAACCTATTGCCAAAGAACAATAATTTGTCTTGAATGATCATGTCGTCATGAGAGCCTACTACAAAACATTTCTCCCAAATGCCTTGAAAGTCATCATCCTCGACATAAAGGCATAGAGGTGTTCAAAGCCCAAAGCGTTGGTGCGCATGGTGATAAATGTTGCAGTACAATAACTAAATGCATTAGTGACTTTGTTCAAGTGCCCTGCCTTATGTTGAAGCATGAAGTTAAATTGCTCCAGAAGGGAGACCCAATGTCCATGCATTCGATTAAGATGATTCTGACTCTAGATATACTTGAGTGCCTGGTGGTTAGCGCTAAGGGCAAACTTATGTTGATAAAGATAAAGTTATTGATGCTTGATGGCTTGTACTATATCAAAGTTCTCTTGCTCATTGGTAGACCATTGCCTAAAGAGATCATTAAGTTTCTCGCTAAAATATGCAATAGGCTTACCTTCCTAGGAGAGAATAGAGCCAATGCCTATTCCTAAGGCATCGTAGACCAGTTCGAGTACATTTTCAAAATCTAGGAGCATCAATATTGGTGCCATGTAAAGTTTTTCTTTGATGAGAGTAAAGCTAGCTTTTGCTTCGTCACCCTAATGAAATTCTCCCTTATTCAAGCACTTATTGATTAGGGCCATAATGGTACTAAAATTTCTAATAAAGAGTTGGTAGAATATCATGATCCCACGAAAGTTGCGTGCCTCCCCAATGGTTGGGAGAGTTGGCTAGTCGCAAATGGCAGCTACTTTCTCTAAATCAACTTGAAGGCCTTCTACTCCAACAATATACTCCAAGAAGAGGAGTCGGTCCATCATGAAACTATATTTGTTCAGATTAATGTACAATTGATTTGTCTACAAGGTCGACAAAACTATGCTCTATATGATTCTAGTCATTTGGATTGTATATGAGGATGTCATTGAAGTAGACAACCACAAACTTACCAATGAAAGGTTTAAGGACTCAAGCTATCAAATGCATAAATGTGCTAGGTGTGTTGGTGAGGCCAAATGACATGACAAGTCATTCGCACAAACCTTTACTTGTTTTAAAGACTATCTTCCATTCGTTGTCATGGTGGATGCAAACTTTGTGGTATCAACTACGTATATCAATCTTTATAAAGACCTTTAATCTAGCAAGCTAGTCATGCATGTCATCCAGGCGAGAGATTGAGAATTGGTACTTGATAGTATTTCAATTAATTGCTTGGCTATAAATGTACATACATAAGCTCCTGTCTTTCTTTGGAGTGAGGAGTGTGGGGGGTTGCACACAGGCTCATGCTCTCGTGCAAGAAGCTTTTTTTTGAAAGAGTTCTCCTTTAGATTCATCCAGTAGTGTGGCAAATTAGGTAGGCTCGCTCTTGGAAGAAAGTCAATCTCATGTTGAATATCCCTCAAGGGAGGTAATCCAATAGGTAGATTCTTTGAAATGACATCGTCGAATCCTTTAAACAAGGATTTAAGAGCTTTAGGATTGGGAATAACGGCTTGTTTGTCACCTTTCTCCACAATCATGTACATCCCTTCACGTTTACGGTTGTTTAACATAATGCTCATACTCTGCTTCTTTAGGGCTTAGGGAGTGTTACTCTTCAGTTTCAAAGTAATCTTTGATTTTCCCACACAAAGGAGTATGTGTTCTCTTGGGCTTGGTGGATGATGTTAATGTTGGATGGTCATGGTTGTCCAAGTAGGATGTGGCATGCACCCATCTTTAACACATCACAAATAATGGTGTGTCTATAGTACTTTCCAATTGAAATAGGTAAACAATATAACTATGTTATCTCGAGTTTAGTTGCTTTACAAATCCACTTGATTATATAGGGAAGGGATGTGACTTTATCTTTAGCTGTAAATGATCCACAAGGCCTAGGATACTATGTTTTTACAACTATCACTATTGATGATGACATATGCATACTTTGCCATTGACAATATAAGGGGCACAAAAAAGACTATTTTGCTAGGTGTCCTCTCTTTGTCGAGCAATCAACAATTGCCTAATGCAACGTAGTTGACACGCTCACCCTTTTCGTCCTCCATTTTTTCATCCACCTAATCATCTTCGTATACGCCACCATCGTACTTGACAACATTGGTCATATTCCACCATGGGCAATCGCTTGAATGATGGCTCTATTTGTTATAGTTGTAGCATTTAATTGGTTGTGACTTACCATATGGGTTTTGGGCATTCTAATTGATATTACGATTGTTTGTAGTGGCTAGTTTCTTAAGTGCCCTAGCAATACTCTCCAAAGTTTGATTCATAATGTTGGTTTGCTAGTTGGAGGATTCTAGAAGATTCGGTTATCTCCTCCTTCCAAAAGATCCTCGAGCAAAATAACTGTTAGCCTGATTAGTGGGGCTAGTTTTCTTCAATTGCATCTCAAACTTCTGGGCCTTTTCTTGGGCATCCTCAATAAAAAAAATGGTATAATGAAGCATGATCTTGAATGTTGAGTCATAAGCCATTGATGTACCTAGTGGTCCGTTGTTCCTAAGCAAACAAACAAACGGTGTAGTGCAACACAATCTTGAATGTTGAGGGAGTAGGTTTAGATTGATCAGTTTAGTTGCGTACAATTCTAGATTGTTGAAACAATAATTGTTCATAATCAGTTGGGAGGAACTCGATTTTCTACATTTGCTTCATTCGATTTCAAGTTTGGATGAGAGCTTTTCCTAGTCGACGTCGAGTTAGTTGTGTCTACTCCCATTAGGCTGAAGTGTCGCCCTTCATCTTGTTTGGCACCAGTTTTACTTAGAGGTCCTCTTCGATCTCCATAGCATTGGAGAACTTCTCAACTTTTGAGGGCCATTTTAAATTTTTTTCAATATTCAAGTTGGCATTGAAGGTTGGGAGGTTAACCTTTAATTGATATTGGTTGAGGTCTCATTGATTTCCCCAATTGTGGTGGTGTCCACGAATAGGCTCGTTTAGGAGCTCTTCTTCTTCTTCTTCTTCTTTAGATTCCTCCACATTGGTTTATGGCATCTGTCGAGGATTTGCCCCATGTTACATAGCTACATCCACGACTTGAGTGGCCTAAGCACATTCAGCCAAAAGATTACCAAGTATGGGTTGGTGGACAGATGTCGGATGGCGACAAGCAAGTCTCAAAATGCCTATTCGGTTTGCTCCATAAAGTGATTGAACTTAGCCTATGTAATAGACTCATTTTCATGGCCCTTAGCTATTGGGAGATTTTCGTTGGCGTTATTAGTTATTGTCACAAGAGAGACCTACTTTGTTACCAAATGACGCAGAGGAAGATATGATTAGAAAAGGATTTCAAAGGATAATGCTCATTTCGAATAAAGAAGTATCGTTTACATTATCTCAAGTGCCTATTTATAGTAGGGTTGCCTTTCAAGAAATGATCAAATAATTAAAAATTGAATAACAGAGTTAAGGAAAAAAAAAAAAGTGCCGGACACTTGAAATACCAAAACTTGGCACGAAGGGACACTTAAGTGTTAAAAGTTTGGAAAGTAACACTTGAGTACCAAAATTGGAGCAAAATGGATAAGTTAAGTGCCAACAGTGAAAGAATTTGGCCATATTGCATATGTGGCATTTTCCGATGACATGTGTCGCGACCTACCATCGAGGGGAGGGAACAGGTTTAGGAGTATTGCCTAAAGGACGGGCCTAAGGCCCATGATTAGGCGCGGGTCCTCCCAAGCTCATACCCTGCGTGACATTGGGATGTTTTTTAGGAATTTTGCATAAAAGGAGTCGCCACTAGTCTATTGGGGTCAGTTAGAAACCAAGTGAGGCATGGGAGTGTACCTCACTTCCTATGCAACCAGAGAATCTATGGTCGGGGACTTGATTACACTAATTGGTCAATTAATGCCATTTTGGTACCTAATCTTGTTCATTTTAACAAAATGATTTTTTTGTTAGGCAGTTTAAATTGATTTTACTCATCCACAAACATATTAAAGTGATCATACGGGTGCAATCTAAACACGTACTATTAAACATACCATATGACTACACACATACCATTAAACATGTCCACCAATAATCATAGCTAACAATGTCCTAATCACCATAAGACTACATACATACCATTGAACATAACAAGATACACAATATAAACATGCGACTTAATCAAAATAAATGCATAATTACATTTTAAAACGACAACACCTAGCAATTCCTAACCAAACTCTATCATTTTTTGAATTTTCGAAATTTTTAAAATTTTTAACTTTTTAAAATTTTTTAAAATTTTTAAAATTTAAACTTTAAGTTTTTAAAATTTTTTTATTTAATTTTCTCAAAAAAATAAATTTTCGATTTTTTTAAATTTTCGATTTTTTAAAAGAATTTTCGATTTATTTATTTATTTTAAATTTTAAATTTTAATTTAAAAAGGAAACAATAATTTTATTTGAAAAAAAATGGGCGAACCGGGTCGGGTCCGGTCGACCTTGACCCGGTTCGGCCCGGCTCGCGGATTCGAGTCCGTTCTCCGACGGGACTTGGGTTCGGTCCAGCTGGTAGGTGGGCCGGTCAGCCTGCTTCAAAAAGAAATAAAAAAAAAGGGAAGCACACAAGTCCAAATCCTAAATTAGCCCAAACCCATCTTGATTTTTTTACTTCAGCTCACTTGAGGATCCATTTTCTAATTTCTATTTCTGGCCCAACCTAATCAGCCCGCGAACTAAATAAAAAAAGGCCCAACATGAAAGCCATCTCTCTTTTTTTCCATTTTTTAAAATCTTTTTGTGTTTTCTTTTCTCTTTTTAATTTTTTTTTACCCCTTTTCGATCGTCTTCTTTGGGGCCTCTTCTTCCACAGCCGCAGCTCGTCAAAGCTTCTACAGCTCCTCTGCCGGTCCGATGCCGACAATGCCGCGAGTGTTGACTGCCCTAAGGAAAGTTGCCGGACCACTGCTGCCCACCGGTCATCCTTTCGACCGGTGCTAGTCCTCGCTGGCTACCTATTCCGGCAACGACTACTCTATTTTCGATGGAATGAGTCGTCGACTCAAATACACACCAAATCTCGCACAAACCGTTCGAAAATACAACAAATCAGGGCAAAGCAACACTGATTCAGCAAGCATGGGGGGAAAAATGAATGGGTTCGGGGTTAAAACGCGAGCTACTCCTCGGTTTTCTTTGAGGAATTTTGTCGAACACATGGTGTGCACTACCAAACTCGAAGGATTTCGGCTTAACTGAATGCTGAATACGCTTTAGGGGTCTTGGGGTACAACGCATAAGGAACACGGGAGCAAACAACAAAGGCGACGAGGGCCGAAGCTTGCGCGAGCCGGTCGGCCATGAGCTTCGGCCCAACGTAATGAGGCTATGGGATTTAAGAGACCTACCTCGTCCGGCAATGGGCTACGGCAAACGACGGCGGGCGAACGGACCTTTGGCGACGACGAGTTGCTTTTACGAGCTCCTGCTTTTGGTTCAGTCTCGCTCCCTCGGTGTTCCTCTCTCGCTTGCTCTTGGCTTGGTGGTTTCTCGGTCTCGACGCTCCCTGTGCTGCTGGGTTTCGAAGATTACAATGGCGGCCGGCAGTTCACTGGCGGTAGCTGGATGTCCGAGGCTCCTCGGCTCCTTATCCGACCTATTCTCCTCCCTTTCCTCTCAATTTCCCCTTTGTGTTCTCTCTGTTCTCCCCCCATTGTGTCCGTGTCCCCCTCCCCCCCATTTCTCATTCTTGTTGCCCTTTCCGGTTTTATACCCGGCCATCAAGCGCGCATGGCCTCTGCGGTTGCCAGCTTGCCGGCCGAACTGCCCTCTCCGACCTGCGGATCACACTGGCCACTTGCAATCCCGATCCCCTGCTCCCAGTTGCTGCTCCATTTTTCTGTTCTCTGCAGGTCGTTGCGCGACGGACAGTAGGAGGGAGACGACCGGTTCGTGCGCGGGCTGGGTTGAAGGGAAAAGGTGGATGGGTTGAGCCGGTGGGCTGTGCGAGGGGAAAGGAAAAAGAAAGGGAGGAAGGGGCCAGCCTAGGGTTTGTCTAAACCCAGGCCTAGCTGCCCCTCTTTTTTTTTTTTTTTTTTTTTTTTTAATTTCGAAATTTTCTTGTAATAATTTTTTTGATAAATTTTTTTGATTGATTATAAGACTAGTGACACAAATTCTCCTAATGTCTATATTCGATCCAATTTTAATGATTTTTTTTTTGTTAAGGAGTTAGAAATCAATCCCCAATTTTTTCAATGCAATTAAGAAACACTTAAACAAATCGCCAAAATTTAGGTGTCAACAACATGCTTTACCGACGTGGCAAATATTTAAAAAAAAAAAAAGGCACACGTGGACGATGAAATTGACGTCACCCCATCCACGCTGGTTTGGCCAAGCTAAACGGCGTCATTTAGCTTATTTTGGGTTTAACTAGACTTGGCCATTGCCGCTCCTCTTTGTTCACGCTCATGTTCACACCAAATTTGACATCTTTCTCTCCATCACTGTTCACAAGTCGTTGTTCATGCTCACTGAGGCCGTCATCACTCGTCATTGTTGCTCGCTGTCATCACTCGTCATTGTTGCTCGCTGTCATCACTTGTCATCGTCACTCGCCGTCATCGCTTGCTCAGGTTTGTTCTCTTCTTCCTCTCCCCTGTGGTGAAATTAGGGCTTGAACTCATCTATTAGGGCTTCAATTGCAAATTTGGGGCTCGGTTGGGAAATGCAAGGGTTGGATGGTATTTTGATGTGAGATTTAAGGCTCATATGTGGTGCTAGAACTCTAATGCAAGTTCAGATTGGCAGTTTAGGGCTCAACCTCGAAATGTAGGGCTTGACGGGGGGAAAATTAGGGGTCCTATGCTACTATGATGCATGATTTAGAGCTCGGATGTGGTATTGTGATGTGTGAGAGTAATTTGTAGGGGTTAAATGTGAAATGTGATGTGTGATAGCAATTTTTAGGGTTCGGAATAGTTGTTGTGCGGACTTCTGGGCATTTTTTTTTTTTTAATTGAAGCATTGAAATGAGTATCATGAGGACCTGTGCTTCTCTTAAGGACCTCTTTTTGTTGGTCAATATTTTAAGGGAATGTGACATAATTAAAGTGGTTGTTGTGTGGGGACCTCTATTTGTCCTGAGAGTATTTTTCTAGTAAATCTCATCTAACCTATGCATCTCTTCCATTTTTCTTATTTTCTTTAATAAAGTGTATGAGAGTGTAGGAATCTCCATATGCAATTGTCTGTTGTCTTTTATATATGTGATCCCAAAAGTTTTTTTTTTTTCTCATTGATTGCAAAAATGGCATATGATAAAGATTATGTTGTTGTCATTGTTTGCTACGATGGGGATATTGTGATTGGGGAGGATGAGTGGGAGTATGAGGGGGGAAATGATGACACTATCTTTGTAGATATAAAAAGACATATTATATTAATTTGTTAGGGATTTAGTAACATATTTACCTTATAAAGTATAAAAGTTGCTATATTGTATTCTGGAAAAGGCTTGAGAGATAGTTTGAGAAATTTAGAAGGTGATAATAATTTTAGAGATGTCCTATATTATTATCTTCATGGCGAAGAGGCAAAAGTATACATTGAGTGCAATAATGATAGTGGGGATGAAGATGATGATGGAGCTAGCAACCAAGTAGGAGAAGGAAGAGATGATATTCAAGCTAGTACTGGATTTAGGGATGAAGGAGGGCATGATAGATAGGATGGGGAGGAGGGGGTGTAGATATTGTTCACCAGAGTGATGATGATATAGGTGATATCACAATCACTGAATTAGATTTGGAAGTAGCTGAATCCAGTGATGGTGATGATGACGATAAATGGTTGCCTGCTGAAAATTTCTTAAGTGACGACAACGACGGGGAGCTTCCATAGTTAAGCAAAAAACAAAGGGAGTTTGTCAGATAAATTTGCAACTTTGCAACTAACTAATGAAGTTCCAAATAGAGATGAAGGCCTTGCAGATGTTGGTGTTGTTGGTTGATAGATTGATTATGAAGAAAGCGTTGAGAATGCTACTTCCCAAGACGAGCTTGAAGAAGATCAATGAGCTGTGTGTAGAAGGAAAAGTAAGTTTCATTTCTATGATCCATTTGTTGCCTCTACTACTTTGTCGGTAGGTATGAAATTTCAAGATGCGAAACAATTTAGGGAAGCTATACTGAAGAACTTCATTATTGCACAAAGAAATATTGACTTCATTAGAAACATTAGGAACTTTGTAAGAGCTTGGTGTTCGCAGCAAAATTGTCCATGGAAGATCTATGGCGCATTTGTTAGGAGGAGTGGGTCTTTCCAGATTAAAGCCTACTAAGAGGAACATACTTGTTCCGTTAATTTTCAAAACAAAAGAGTAACAAGTGCATGGTTGTACAAGCATTTTTTTTTTAAATCTAATCAAGCTAATGCTCAAGATGAAAAATACTGACTTTAGGATGCCGGTGAAAGATCATGTATGCATCAATGTATCTAGGAATTAGTGCATAAGATCGAAGTAAAATGTGATGAGGATACTTATTAGTCAATATGACAAGAAATATGGGTATGTGTGGAATTATGCTTGGCAGTGTAGGTTGCAAAACCTTTTAAGTAGAGTGTATGTAGAGGTGGTGGAGAGACTGCTTCTTGATAATGGGATCAAGTTCAATAAGTTTTATGTGTGCTTCAATGCATGCAAACAAGGATTTTTAGTTGGTTATAGACGGATTATAGGATTGGATGGCTATTTCTTGAAGAGCTTGTGCAAAAGAGAATTGTTGGTTATGATTGGAAGAGAAGAGAATAACCAAATATTTCTTCTAGCTTGGATTGTTGTGAGGGTTGAGGACAAGGACAGTTGGTCTTGGTTCTTGAAAAATCTGATAGCTGACTTAGAAAAAAAAATGAGGAAGGGTGGGCATTTGTGAGTGACCAATAAAAGGTAATGCTTACTTTTTGAAAAATTTTGTCAATTGTTTGCTTTATGATATCAACATGTTATTTGCCTACATTTCTTGCTTTGAATAATTGTAGGGACTAGTTCCGGCAATAGCCAAGTTGTTGCCCTATGCCGAACATCAAATGTATGCGCGGCACATATTTGAAAATTGGGCAAAGACCTATAAAGGGGATAAGCTGTAGTCATAATTTTGGCGGTTAGCAAAGAGCAAGAACATAACTAACTTTAGGATAGCTAAAGAAGGACTGCTTCAGTTGACAAATGAAGGTTGTGTTACATTATTCCAAACATAATCGAAGCATTGGTGCATGGCGATCTTTAATGAGGAATTCAAGTACGATAACATCGACAACAACATATGTGAAGCATTTAATTGGAAGATAATATATATCCTAGATACAAACCAATCATCTCAATACTTGAAGATATATGAGTTATGATCATGACTTAATTGCACAAATAAAGAGATGAGGCTGCAAAGTGGATTAGAAAATGTGGTCCTAGGATTGCCAAGAAATTGGATGAGAACTTGGCTGCAAGTAGGTATTGTCATCCCATTTGGAATGGGGATGTCATATATGAGATAATGAAGAGTTTCGATAAGTATGTTGTCCATCTAGGTACGGGGAAATGTTCATGTAGAGCATGACAACTAAGTGAAATTCTTTGTGCACATGCCATATGTGCTATCCAATTGAAGGGCCATAATGTAGCGAATTGCATTGATGATTGGTACAAAAAATCGAAATACCTTACTTTGTACTAATTCATGATGTAGCCAATCAGAAGTAGCAACTTTTGGGAGTTGACGGATCGTGATACATCTCAACCTTTGCCATTGAAAAAGAAAATGGGAAGGCCAAAACAAAGATGAAGAATGGTGGAGGGAGAGGTTTCGGGTCCGTAAAGAATGAGTAGGATAGGGGCAAAGATGACATGGTTATTGCCACGTAGCAGGCACAATACTAAAGGTTGTCAATTGAGTAAACAACAAAAACGAGGTTAGTTGAAGGGCTTAGTGAAGAGACATTTTGAGAAAGGCAAATAGAAGGGCTAAGTGAGTTGACTATTCTTCAGTCGACAACTAGAATTCTAGTAAGTCATGAAATTTGTGTTTATATTGCTTTGTGATTTATCATAAATATTTACATAATCTTATTTGGCCTTGTATGTAATGTCTTTATCAGGTCATGAGAAGAACACGTAAAGGATTGCCCAAGGCCCCTGCTGTACTTCAAATTGAAGGGCCTGTTTGAAGATGGCAAGGTAGAAGACAGTCAGTTGAAGGATTGGCCTAAGCAGCTAAAGGGCCAGTTCAGTTGACTGTTCTTCAGCATAGAAAGAAATACCCATTAAATTCAACAATTTGTATTTAGTTTTTCTTTATGTTATTATATGGCTTGATGTTATATTTATGGTGTATTTTGTCTCTTTCTTAGGTTCAAAGAAGGCAAGTTGGAGCTCAACTGCCAATTGAAGGGCCACTAGAAGAGCCACCATAAGTGTCACCATATGGGCTAGCGGAAGAATCACTACAAAGGTCACCACAAGTACCACTAGAAGGGCTAACAAGATGTGTCACTGAAATTGAAGGGTTACATAGAATAACAACTAAAAGAAGGCCAAGTTAAGGGGTAACTACAAAAAGGCTGTCTAGAATACGTCAGCTGAAGAATTGGTTGAAGAAACCCCAACTGTAGCTAAAGGGCTAAAAGAAGGACTCAATAAATCACAGGCAAGAAGAAGAGCCAACGAATTACAGGTTCTTGAAAGTGACGCCCCCTTCAAACAAAATGGGCACTTAGAAAGATGTTAAGACAATATGATTATGGCTTTTATATAGATGAGCATACTGGAACAGTCATTTTAAATGTAAGTATTATTAGCTGCATGTAGTTTAATTTATGTTACAGACTTTTGCTGACAATTTAATTATCTTTTTGTAGCTTGAGAGAAGTTAAGATGTTCTTATCTCTTAAGACCTAACTCAAGAATCAATTGGTTTGCCAACAAAGAAGAAAACATCAATTGCGCTAATAAGAAAGAAGAACAAGAACCCAATTGCAAGTCCATTTGAATCAATTCAGCTTAGGACAATTGCAACTCATTATTAATCAATTCAGCCTAGGACATTTGTAGCTCCATCTAAATTAGTGCATACTGAGAAGGTTGAAGAAGAAGTTACACGTCCAATTAGAAAGAGTGCAATGATTATGAATTAAGTGAAAGACCCATCAAAAAGAGCATGAACATGGGACGTTGTGCATTGATGGTTTGTGAAGCTTAGGAGTCAATTTTGTTTATAATAACGTGCTATGGATTTTTTTTTTTTAAATTTGTTATTGAGTTTGTGAGACTTAATTTCAATATCAATGGAATGATCTTATTACTTGTCAAATTCTTTTGCTTTTTGTAAGATGTGGATTCTGTTTTTTCTTGTTGCTATTGATGTTGGGTTTGTGGTGGTAGCTGGAGTGTTGATGTGGTTGGTGGTAGTGGATGGTGATGCTTAGTGGCAGTGGGTTTGTTGTAGGGATTTGGTTGAGGGCTCGTGTTGCATCTGGCTCAAGTGTGTGGTGTGCAAATCTTGCACCAACACCTTTTGTGGTAGACCCACCACCAGCATAGTGGCTGCTGGGTGATGAGTCTATGGTGGTGGTCGTGTGTTGGTGTGATGGCTACGGTGTTGATGTGGCTGGTGGTGGTGGCTGGTGATGCTTGGTGATTGTGGGTTTGTGGTGGAGGTTGGGAGCGTATGCTGCATTTGGTATAAGTGTACAGTGTGCACATCTTACACCAAGTGCTCTAGTGCAAGGCCTTACTAGTACCTTCTACATGGTGGTGGCTGTGGTGCTTAGTGTCGCTAGTGGTGGTGGCTGGTGGTGGTGGTTAGTGCAATTTTAGAGAAAACCTACAAAAATTGACACTTAATTGATCGCATTCTAAAAAATTTGGCATTTAAGTGTTCACTTTTTACTACGAGTGACACTTAAGTGATCACTTTAATAATAATTTGACACTTAAGTGATCATTTTTTCATCGCAACTAGCACTTAAGTGATCATTAAATACAACTTTTGGCACTCAGGTAATCACTCGTGTTTGTCTTGTGTATATGTTGGTTTGTAGCAAAACATAGAAGCTTATGGAAGTTTAACTTATGGCAACTCCATTCAATTCAATGTTTGTTACTGGTTTATGTTTATATTAGCTCAAGTAAAAAAGCCACCATAACAAATTGACCCAATTCATATCCATTAATGCCTTTTCATAGTGGGCGAATAACTCTCGTTCAAGCCCTTCAGGGACAACCTTTTAGCAGAAAACCACTCAACCCTTTAGTTTAGAGCCTAGAGACACTTAGAGATGCCAGGATGGAAACGTTTCTAACCTACCCGAGCTACATTTCTTGGAGGATCCTACCAAGCTAGAGAAGAAAGGTGTTTAGAAAGCCATAGAGAGGGTTTTCATAAAACACTCACTTTACTTCAAGGGACTCTGTCCAACACATTACATCATCCTTGCCTTATATAGACAATAAGAGGTCACAAATACACAAGGACTAAACTCATGGGTCCAGATACAAACAAAGGCACCGAAACTTCTGGGAGGGAATTATTCTCACACTATGAACAGTGACTGTGAATAGTACTTTCCCTAGCCTAATGCTACAGTAAAAGTAAAACAATGCTTTGCTACAATGAACATGTACGGACAATGGATTTGTTCAGCGGTCTTGTTCGTCACGAGCATTGTAGTCATAGTCTGGGTCATCTGAGCTGTGTGCTGTTGCTAGAAGGTGTTTCTCATATTTTTGTTCAAGGGCTTCAAGGTCTTATAGCAAGAGGATCTGATTTAGCTAATGTGATGAGGATGCTTCTTCGTGAGCCCAGTGGGATGCTTCTTCTTGAGCCCAGTCTGTATTATCATTTTCTGTAGTGTTAGCAGGAATGCTTGGCTGAGGCCAATTGGACGGCTGTGTAGAAAGGATGTGTCCATACTTTGAGATAAGGACAAAGATCTTGGATCATAGGGATCTTGGGAAAGAGGACATCCCCAACGTGCATAGGGGTCTTGAGTAGATTGGACAATATCATATGCTCCTGTCATTTCATGATCTTGGGATGACGCAGCTCGTCTGTATTGTCTGAGTGCTTCTTGGCTTCTGGTGCTAGGTCATAATGATCCAATGTAGTGGGTATATTATAATTTCATGCATCTTCAGGAATGGTCTTGTTCTCCTAGCACAAAATTCTCTAAAGTTCTCGATATTGGTGTTCACAACATCTAACAGGTCCTGGATAAGATTTGTGAATTCGAGCTTCTCTGTTGTCTAAGTGGGGTTTATAGGATGTGGTTCCTATATCCCGTGGGGCATTGATAATGTTGCCATTATTTCTGAAAAAAATGCCATGGACGTCGGAAAAACAAGATGCTATGAACTTCAGGGTTTGGTGTCATGGTACTTAGTTTTTTCTCCAAGAGGTATTTCCAGTGAGTAGGAGGATAAAACCAATTGAGAAAGTCTAAGAGGTTCTTATCACTTTCCTTTTCGATGTTTCTTCCAAGTGAGAATATCCTGGTGAGATTAGCAATTAATCTTCTAGTTGGAATCTCAATAGCTATCAAGTACTTATTGGTTAAGTACCATAATAACGTTTTGAGTTATTCTGGGAAATCATATTCCTTCCAAATAAGAGGGTGTATGAATGGATAATTCAAATTTAGCCAGAAAGGATAAAGAATCGAACCTCCATTAAATATGAATAGATCTGTGTGGCACCGCCACATGAGGTTTTCCAGGTTTTCAATGAGGTTGTCATTCTGAATTTGTTCTACAATCTCCTGGGGATATTTCCAGCTTGACAAATCTTTGATCTTCGCAATCTTGTATTTTACTCCATGATTGAGTACATGGAAAGTAGGCTTCTTGATGTACATATTGATTTCGACTGGTGCTTTTGATCTTGACAAGAAGTCAGCAAGCACGTTCTTCTTTCCAGGAATATGTTTAGTTTCAAAAGAGTATTTTGAAAACCATTTAGCCCATCGAAGTAGTTGGGAATTTGGAATATGCTTTTGTTTAAACTTGCTCATTTGAGGGAAATATGCCATGTTTAACTCTATCAGGAAGTGATGGCCAATGAGATGAAATTCAAACTTTTTTATTCCATTTTTCACCGCCAAGATTTCTTTAAAAGTGGAATGGTAATGCATTTTAGCTTGAGAAAACTTTCCACTCTTATAAGCACATAGGTATCTCTTACCATCAATTTCTTCAAGTAGAATGGTTGCCTAATATTCATCACTAGTGTTAGTTTGAAGGATTCTCTTTCCTGTTGATGGTATTTGCAATGGTGAGAGATTCTGCATATCTCTTTAAGCTTAGCTACTGCTTTAGTCTGAGATTTTCCCTAAGGTGGGGGATTATTTTTCAGCATAGATTGCAAAGGAATCATGAGCTTTGCAATGTTTGGGACAAAATCCTTGAGATAATTGATTATCCTAAGAAATTGCTGAACTTGTTTTGTAGTGAAGTTATCCTAAGGAAACTTCAATAATTCTTTAGCAATATGTGGCCCTGGATAGTATGTACCTTTGTTAAAGTGCATACCAAGAAATTCTATTTCTGTTTGGGCAATATTCATCTTTCTTTGAGAAAGCATGATGCCACGCTTCTTCACAATTTCTGCAAACTGCTCGAGAAGTTGGCAATGCGACTGCTCATGTTTGAGACAAAATCTCTGAGATAATTGATTATCCCAAGAAATTGCTAAACTTGTTTTGTAGTGAAGTTATTCTTAGGAAACTTCAATAATTCTTGAGCAATATGTGGCCCTAGATAGTATGTACCTTTGTTAAGGTGCATACCAAGAAATTCTATTTTTGTCTGGGTAATATTCATCTTTCTTTGAGAAAGCATGATGCCATGCTTCTTCACAATTTTTGCAAACTGCTCGAGAAGTTGGCAATGCGACTGCTCATCAGGGCTGTAAAGCAGGATATCGTCAATATATACGGCTATACTTGATAGGATTGGTTGGAAAATTCGACACATAGCCTTTTGGAAAAGGGATGGTGCTACTTTTAGGCCAAAATGAAGAACTTTCCACTGGAAGTACTGGTTTGGGATACAAAACCCTGTTTTGGATGTGTCTTTAGGATGAATGCCTAGTTGCCAAAATCCGACTTTAAGATCAAATTTGGAGTAGATTTGGGCCTTGGATAGTCCAGTAAAAAAGGGAATTTTTGGATGGTAGAAGAAATTTATCATCTGGGAGGAAAATGTTAAGGGGTTGGTAATTGATTACCAATCTCATTTTTCCTCTATTCTGCTCAGCACGCTTGTTGACATAGAAAGCTTCACAAGCTCATTGAGAATTGGACATTTCAATAAGGCCTTGTTGCAATAGTTCTGAGCATTCCCTTTGGGCTAAAGCAAATGTTCTAGCTTCATTCCCATGTGACTTGCCTTCGTTGGATTGATATCTTCATTCTTTTTGAAAGGGAGGCGAACAAAAAACTCTGGATTTTCCCATAGAGGATGAGAACATTTTTGGGCAAATTCAGAGTGGGATTCTGAACAAGATTCCAATAGTTTCTGCATGATCAGATCTAACAGACTCATTTGAATGGAAAAGAGTCTTTAAATATTGACAAATTTAGAAAATTGATCTTTATACTTGAGACATTTTCTAGGAATGATGCGAAGCTGTGAGATCTGAGTCATAATGTCTCAACTAATGATTAAATCTTTGTTGGGAAGATTGGATTCAAAGATTTTTGTAGTTAAGGAACACTGGGGGAAGAACTGAATAGTTACGGGAGTGGTTATGACATTTGTCGAGAAAGTGTCTCTTGAGGCAGAGTTGAAGTATCGGACATAAGGAGTCCAATATTCTTCATGGAGAACTTTAGTATCCAGAATTGAACAACTTGCTCCAGTATCAATTAAAGCAATTACAGTGATAGGTTTGGCGAACTTTGAGGTGAAGATTTTCACAGGGAAATGTGGACAATGAGTTTGGCTTGAGAATATGTTAGAACTTGGTTTAGAAGATATGGGTGATATGTGAAAAATATATTCAGACTCGGAATCTGATTCAGTTTCACTAGAAGTGGGATAACATGGAATGACACAAAGAGTTTGTTCAGATGGTTCTTCATCAGCAGAGAATAGTGATTCAATATCATCATTTTCAAGAGAAATACTTATTTCATTCTCAATTTGATGTATCAAATGATGTTGACATTTTCTAGTTTGAGGACAGTTTTTGGCAAAATGTCCTTTCTGATTGTAGATGAAGCAGTGATTTGATTTTTTATGGTCTATGCGATCCTTCCTTTTGCATAGGTATCGCTATTTCTTCTTTCTTCGGAAGTTTTTGGTGGCCATGTTTGGATTTCTTTATCCAGAACTTCTTGAAGTGCTTCTTTTTTCGGGAAGCTTTTCCACAAGTACCATCATAGTCTTGTTTGGAGCATTTGATCTTTAATTTCTGGTGAGAACAAGCTGTCTCAAGTTCTCTATCATCTGTGGACCATTTGTCGTTTTAGACACAATTCTTCAAGGCACAAATGGATTTCTTGTTGGATTTCTCCTAATGGAACATCCTATATTCTTTTTTGCCTGTTGAGGAAGGTTCTTTCGACCATTTGGGATAATTCTTTGGGGATGGATGTCAAGAAGACATGCTTCAGGTTTGGATCAGCTCCAATACCATAAAAGAGCTTAAGCATTTCTAGATAATGCTTATCAATATGTTTTTTTTTTTTTTTTTTTTTTTTTTTTTTTTTTTTTTTTGGAGAGAGCAACATTTTCTCTCGAAGTATTCTCTCCTTTTCAGCTCTTGAAGATCAGCGGGTTTTCCCATAAATAAGTGATATAAAAGGGTAATGGCATGACTGAAATCGAGTGAACACAGGAAATGAATTTGGTCTTGTTTTGACACAGATTTCCACCAAAGTTTGAGGCTACCTGTAAATCTTGTGACAAAGTTGAAGAGAACATCATTCATATCATGGTTGGTAATAGCCTGAGTGTTCAACCAAGTATGAAATTCTTCAAGTCTTTTTGGCCATTTGTGATAAGGAATATCATTAAGGGTGAAAAACTGTTTTGAAGTTATGGACACATTTTGTCCGAATGCGATTTGAACAAGTTCTAGTTCAGACGGGTTTGATTCCATATCCTGATTTGGCGGATCAGCCATGAATATTGATGATGTTACTGGAGCAATAGGAGGGGAATCAATGACAGGGATGGAGAAGGATGAAGATGATGAAAGGGATAGTGAATCCAATTCAGTATCAGAGATGTTAGGAAGAGTTTGTTTTGTAGGGAATAAAATCTGATCATTTGAGATGGCAAAATCAGGTTGTTGTTCCTGGTTGCCCAAATCCTTTAGAAAAGATTCTAATGGATTGGATAGCATCATCTGCTCTGGTTTTTCCCTTATAACAATCGAAGGTGAAGGAATGTCTTCCTTTTCTTTACCTCTTTCCTTTCGTACCTGGTTTATTTCTTTGAGACGGTTTCGCATTTCTGCTACATTTGTTTCATTCTGTCTAAAGGGGTCTTCTGGAATGGCAACAAAAATTGACGTATGAGGTGGTGGAGGTAAATGCCCTGTTCTTACAGTGGTTGGAAATGGATTGAAAGGATCAAACCTTCATTCTTAAGGAGTTGGATTTGTCTTTTGAGCTTTTCTATTTCTGGCTTTGGGCTCTCAAGATAATGGTACCCGGGATGTTGTCCTGATCCTAAGGCGTGAAGCTTCTTTTGGAATTTGGAAAGCATTTTCTTTGTAGTTTCATCATATTTTCGAAGATCTTGTTGCACATTTCCAATCTTGGAATCAATTGCTTTAAACGTATTGTTCTGTGCTAAAAGAGTCTCCAATTGCCAATTCAGAACGGCTTCAGCAGCAGGTTTTCTTCTTTGTCTTCCATGTTCATCCACATCAATGGGGGCAGGTATCTTGGGAGTATGACGGTATCTGCTTTGTGGATCAATGAATTCCTCTTGAGCAGGAAACGAGAGTTTAGAACTTTCTCTAATAAGAGGGGGAAAGTCAGTCTCATAGAACATGGCAATGGAAGAGGTTGGTGGTGTTTCTGCTGGAGCTTCAAGTGGGTAGGAGTGCTTCTTGGCCCACTTTAGGATTGGCTTATAAAACAGAGAGAGCTTGTTTTTTCCAAGGAGGAGATGGTGGAGGTGATTTTGGTGCATTTGGTAAATCTTGGGGTATAGTACTAAATTCTGGTGGTGGTGGTGGAGCATAGGCAACCATAAACTGTAATTTATCATACTTACCAATAGTACCAACGGAGGGATCTCCGTTTAAGTACCTTTGGTACACCTTATCCTTTGGCCTTTTCTATTGAGGTGGAGGTTTTGCAAAGGGATCTACCTCATCAGGGGAATTTGTACAATAGGAATATTGGTAAAAAGGATTCCAAAAATAATGACCATATTGGTCTTTATAGTAATGGACAAGATGTCCATCATTATTGAAATGTTGAACAAGCTTTTTTTGGATTTGGCTCAGAAATTGATTCAGGAACACATGGTTCAATTATGAAGAGGGTTTGGAAGATAGAAGGACTTTCTTCATTTTTTTTGCCAAATTTGATGGAAACAGTTCCATCTTTCTTTTGGACGAACTCAGAGTCTGTAGACTGGAAAGGCTTGTTATGCTGGTATAACTTTTTGTAGTTGGTGATCCAAGTCTCTGGAAGGAGCTTGGCCAACGTGTCCTTCGAGATTGGTCTAGGAACATGGATGCAGGACGCCCGATCATTCTACATGGAAATAAACAAAGCATCTTCCTTCCCATTATTGAAGTTTAGATCAAGAGCATGGTTCTGCACTTGATAAACCATCTGGTAATGTAGTGTTGCAACTACGGAGTTAGTAGTTTGAGGGGCTCTAGTGAGCTGGACTTGGACTTTTAAGAAAGAGAGTAGCTGGGGGTCTGAAAGAGCGAGGTTGAAGTTTGGATACAAAGTCACAAAGATTGTTCCAGCATTCAAAGTGGTTTGAACAGTACCGATACAAGCATGCTGAATATTGTAAAAACCTGGTATCTAACAACGCAATTCTTGCCACAACTGCCAAACATTTACGACCATGGACGGTAAGAGCAAGACGAACAACGCCATAATGGACATGAGTATATCCCTGTTGAGCCCAATGTCTGGGAAATTCTGAAGGGATCTGAAGAGTAACAAAATACTCATTTTTAGTAGCAGGAATAGGGTGTTGGTCGAATTTGGAAGACTGGACGTACTCCTTTACTTGCTTTGGGGTTTGATGAATAAGCTGGCGGATGGAGCGGATAGGTGAGAATGATAAGTGAGGTTTGGCAAAAGTAGAGTAAGGGTTCATGAGAGGAAGTTGGGTTTCAGAAATCTTGGTTTCATCACTAAGAGAGACTTCATAGAGATAATCTATCTTAGAAGCATAGGAAATATGAAAATCTGAAAGGGTTGAGGATGATGGAGATGCGGCAAGAGAGACCGGTGCTTTGAGAATTTCTGGTTTTGTAGACATGATGTAAAAACATAGTACAAGTAGCATCTAATTCACTCATTCGCTTTCCTTGACTTCCCACAAACACAAGAAGTAACCCATAATATATATGACAGCACAAACAACAAAAAAGGCACAACTATTTTGTGGAACAACACAAACTTCTTCTCATCTTCAAAAAAGAAAAAAAAAAGCCTACATTTAATTAAAAACAATTACATTTGTCTACTCATTTTTAACTATGGCAGTCGGAGAAATTTTTTATCATCTTCAAGTGCTTTACATTTCATCATAAAGTAGGATAGACAATAAAACAACACCATAATAAACGCTTGGTAACACTTCCGTTCAATTTTCATCATTGAAACTTCATTTTTCAAAAGTTTAACCGAAAATGCTTAAGCTTGCATTGAGTCAACATCATCCAAGCCGTCCATGAGCATAGATGGAGATCGATGTCGTTCATCAAATAGATCTAATATCACTTATGTGGTAGTGAGAGAATTTCGTATCAACCCATTTGAAGTATTTGTACTTCGACCCTTCTTTATATCAGTGCATCCATAAAATCTTCTTTTAGGATTCATTAGAGTTTACAATGTTTTTCTTGGACTCGGTAACCCACAAAAATAGAAACTCTAACCTTCTCCTTCGCTTCGACGAGAGGAATTTGAGGCGCTATTGAGAGTCCTACTCTCAATTTCCAATATTTGATGATGGAATTTTGGGTAAATCAAAATTAATGTTCGGGACTAGGATTTGAGCACTTCAATAGGGATTTTGATCGATTTAGGGTTTTAAATTTAGGACAATTTAGGAGATGACGTCGTTTTGACAGATTTAGAGCTTTCATTTTGGCTAACTATGAAAACTACATCGTTTATGGTGAGTTAGGGCTAAGTCAGCTCTTTAGCGAGTCATGTAAGCGAGCAAAATTAATAAAAAATTGCCACATAAGATTTCCGACGGGGTATGCCGGAGGTGATAGTTAAGTATCCCACTTTTCAAAAAAAGTGATACTTAAGTGTCCCATCGTGCTAAGTTTTAGCACTTGGGCTGTGCTTCTTCCAGGAAAAAAATATTGATAGAGCATAAAGTCTTTAAAATGCGTTCGAAAATTTGCAAAACACATCCGAAATCTTTGATAGCCCAGAAATAAAGGAAAATGCGTGAATTTGGAGATCAAACATTGGCCAAATTGGGAGTAAATATACTAGAAGTGCCAAAAGTTATGTACGACGCTCATTTTGGTACCAAAAGTTTTTGTTAGCTCACATGAGTGCAAAATCTGAGAAAAAATGATCATGTAATATTTTGCAATAAATTCCAGCTAAAATATTATGTGGCTTTTAAAATATAATGTATAATCTGATAGGTCATTGTTATTTAAAAAACAAGTCCAACATGGATGATGGTGTGGCTATACTCTTCATAAACGATGCCATATGAGAAATAATCGTTTAATGTGCTCTTCCATTTTCCAAGAAAATTTGTAGAGAGAAGGCAAAAGAAGGGGAAAGTAGAAAAGAGGGAGATTGAAGAAGATAAAATGAAAATGGCTGAACCGAATCGAAGCCGAGAAGAGAGAAAGAGAGAGATTAGCTTGAGGAAGCCGCAAAAGATCTCGGATTCTCAGTGATGCTCGACCTCGATAGCTTTGATTGATATCCCAACTTGCTCACTTGAGCAATCTGATCTCATCAATCAGGGGGCTTTGCATAAGTGTTATTGGCGAAGTGAGCAACTCGATGGAACAGCACGAGCCCATCGAAATCAATGCTTCAAGAGTCAAACCCATCAATACCAACCCTACGAACACGTTCCAATTGAATCGAATAAGAGCTATTGTCACTTGAGTCGTGTGCTCTCTTATGGTTCTTGAACAAATGTTGTCGCAAAGTATCGATTCAAGAAACTGAAACAACTTGGCCCTCAGATTAGTTCTTGGTAATCTTTGTCGGAGCCTCGGGATAGTCCTTCCTCGAGCTCGGTCAAGACCTTCACTTGTTTTTCTTCGTCCTCTCACTGGTCTAGTGTACAAACACCTAAAAATTGTCTTTGTGGAGGAAAGCTTGGTCTTCGAGCTCGATTTGGCATGCGGGTTGGGACATCTTCCTCTTAATGGCTTGAAGTTCCATATCTGAGCATTTTCAAGGTAGAGGCAAGCGAGACCACTCAGTTACAATGGCTGCAGTGATGAAGCATCTCTTCCCCCACGACGATGATAGCGGCGACGGAGCATGGTCACGACTGAAGCAACTGTTGAGAAATCAAGTGGATGTGCAAGTAAAATAATCACTTGATTTTATATAAGTAATATTGCAAACTCTTTACACACACCACTCTCATACACCTCTCTCACCTCACATGAACACAATTTCTTGCACACACCCACTCACTCTTTCTCACTCTACACTTCACGCCACCTACTCCCACCCACTCACACTCTCACGTACACACCCCACACTTTACGTACACACACTCCTCACACTTCTTACACTCTCAAGGGGCAAGAGCCCCTATTTATAGGGG
Organism: Eucalyptus caleyi; assembly: GCA_014182885.2. Classification (NCBI taxonomy): domain Eukaryota; kingdom Viridiplantae; phylum Streptophyta; class Magnoliopsida; order Myrtales; family Myrtaceae; genus Eucalyptus; species Eucalyptus caleyi. The sequence goes on along the minus strand of CM024466.2, from coordinate 12,494,860 downwards.
ACAAAGTCGGCACATCCACCGACTCTCCTCTCCTAATATCTCTTCTACTTATTATTATTATTTTATTGCAACTTTGTTGGGTCAACAATTGCGGCTGAAGCTGAAGAATTATCAAGAGAGAAAAATCTGGAGAAGTGGAGAGCGAGAGAGGTCTGGAGAATTCCAGAGGGAAAGAGAGAGAGAGAGAGGCGGTGCTTTTTCTCAACACTCCCCCTCACCGACTACTCTCTCTTAACTTAGATATAGTAGACGTGCCAATATTGCTTTTGGACTCTTCAATTGTCTCCCTTCGTTCAGCATATTGTAAAGCTTCCTCAGATGTGGATGGCTTTATAGCTCCATCTTCAGTTGCTTCTCTTGCTACGACTTTCCATTGAGTTTTGTGATCCTTGAATTTTTGTAATGCCAATTCATTTTGCCCTTTAGTCTCATTTTCCTTCTTCTCACTCAATTCAGTCTTCGTATTTAGCATATCTCCTCTAAGAATTTTGAGATTAGAACTCATTCGATCAAGCCTCTTATTTGTGACTTTCATTTCGTGCTTCAACTGATTCAATCCCATCCGAAGCACTTTAGTGGAGATATCTTGATCCTTTTTCTCATAAAATTTATTCTCCTCATTCTTATTTCACCTATCTTTGCACCATGGGATGTAGGGTGTAGATGACCTCCTTTTCTCAAAGAAAACTTTCTTTTTCTCAAAGAAAACTTTCTTTTTCTCCTTCATTTGCTCATTGTCTCTTCCGATATGATTAATTCGGAACATCATAGTGGGCTTGAAATCCTGAAACTTCTGCAGCTTCTTGAACTCACATTGGAACTTCTCTAGCTCCCTTTCTCTTGCCTCGAGCTCTCGATCCTTCTGCCTTATCATCTCATCCCTTTTCTTCAACATATTCTCCATCTTTGCCTTCTCAACTTTCAGCTTCTTTATCATATCTTGCATCTCATGCAATTTCTTTTCACGACTGCTTGTTGGCATTTGCTTCTTCAAGTTCTCCCTTGGCTTGCTCTTATTCGGGGTCATGATGGAACTTGTCGAATTATCCAACTCAATTATACAAGCTGTTGCAAGCTCTTCTCGTTCCTTCACTGCAACAGGCGCTTGAAAGTCCCATTCTTCTTCGCTTTCAATCTCCTTCTTGCAAGAAGTGACGACATTTCCTTTTTCTCGCCTATACCAACAGAATCTGGCAATATGTCCTACCTTGCCACAAACGTAGCACCTTTTGCTACGCCTTTTGTTGCTCTTATCTTCATCGTTGTCGTCATCACGATCTTGATGAGCTCCCCTTGGTTGATAACCCTTCTTTTCGGGTTGCCTCCACCAATCTCCATGATCTTTCCATGGTTTGCCATCTCTTGCACCTGCTCTATTTCTATTCTGGCTCTTGAACCCTCTTTTATTACTGAAGAGGGCACTTTCATCCTCCTTAATTGAGACCTTAGGCATTTGTTTATCTAAGGCCTCTTGATTGGCCAATATATTTTCCAACTTAGTTAGAGTTGGCTCATTTGCCCATCCACGAGTGGCCGTAACAATACCATTATACTCCGGCCTTAACCCATGAATTATTATTATTCTCATTCTTTTCTCAGAGATGGCATTCTCGGGATCTAATTTTGAAATTTCTTCGCAAATAGATTTAACTTTAGAAAAGTATTGACTTACCGTCATACTTTGTTGCGAGATTGAGAGGAGCTCGTTCTCCAGGCATTGTAACTTGGCATCATTTGTCCTTGCAAACAGCGTCGCCAAGTTATCCCAGGCCTCCTTTGGGGTCTTCGCACTCTTTATGTGTTGCAATAATTTATCATCAACAGTCACAGCAAGAACGTAAAGAGCCTTACCTGACTTGACGTTCCATTTTCTTAAATCACTATCATTTGTGGGTGGTGTAGTGTTGTTGCCGCCAACAATATCCCATAAATCTTGTCCAAGCAAATAATACCGCATGCGGGTACTCCAATTATTATAATTAAAGTCATTGAGAGCTTCTCCATCCCATTCACCGGACTTGAGAAATCCACCATGGTGACTTGAGTATAATGCCCTGCACTATACCAAGTAAGCCTGGTCCCGGACCAACTGACTTCACAATCCCAGATTGTGCACTGGTAGAACTCCGACGTCCTTCGCTTCTTTGCTCCTTGGCTCGACGATCCCTGACCGCCTTGCTCACTTACAATGGTCCCCGACCACTGTCTTCGCACGGCCTCCGACGACCTGCTCTGATACCAATTGTTGAGAAATCAAGTGGATGTGCAAGTAAAATAATCACTTGATTTTATATAAGTAATATTGCAAACTCTTTACACACACCACTCTCATACACCTCTCTCACCTCACATGAACACAATTTCTTGCACACACCCACTCACTCTTTCTCACTCTACACTTCACGCCACCTACTCCCACCCACTCACACACTCACGTATACACCCCACACTTTACGTACACACACTCCTCACACTTCTTACACACTCAAGGGGCAAGAGCCCCTATTTATAGGGGATAAAGTCGGCACATCCACCGACTCTCCTCTCCCAATATCTCTTCTACTTATTATTATTTTATTGCAACTTTGTTGGGTCAACAATTGCGGCTGAAGCTGAAGAATTATCTAGAGAGAAAAATCTGGAGAAGTGGAGAGCGAGAGAGGTCTGGAGAACTCCAGAGGGAAAGAGAGAGAGAGAGGCGGTGCTTTTTCTCAACAGCAACCACCTTCATCATCTTCATCCCTCATCATCTTATACTTTCCTTCTTTCATCTTTTGCAAATTGAAAAGAAGAAAACCTAATTTGGACAAAAACCCTAAATTGCAAATAAAATTATGATTTATAATTGGGGCAAACATATAAACGACATCGTTTTGGACAATTAATATTGACTGTACTTTTCAGCGAGCCACGTCGACTTTAAAAATTAATAAAAAAGTGCTATGTTAGATTTCCGACCAATCAGATTAGCGTTGGTACTGAAATGATTATTATTATTTTTTAAATTTTGGCACTTAAATGATCCAAAATAAACTTTTGGTTCTAAAGTGAGTGTTGTATGAAACTTTAAGCACTTCTAGTGTACTTTTTCCGGCCAAATTAGCATAATCTGTTCGCAAATTTCAAGAATCTTGCAATCCTCTTTAATTTAATATGCATCATAACTCCTCCCAAATAAAAAATTGTGATCATTTGAAGGTAACCCGTCATTCATGATGTGGTTGGGGCCACTCGTTATTATGATGCTCGAAGGTTTCTGCATAAACATTTACCAGCTATCCTACATCAAAATGTAATTCTATCTTGACGCGTCCTCCATCTGAAATAATAGAAAGAAACGTCAATCGTGTACGGAAAAAGCATCTCGTCCTAGCGAGGTCTTGTCCCTCGTAATACATCACATTAAGAAACAAAGATGTCATTTTTCAATGGACACGTACGTGCATAATGACGAACATACCTCAGATGCTAAAACGATACTGCCTCGAATTCTACTCAGGCCTATGCGTTCACTGTCACATGCCTACAATCGAAGGACCCTCTTATTTCCAATCATGTGGGGGGAAAATCGAACGTGCAAGGAGCTCGAGGCAATAAACTTTTAGCTCTCCAGTGGGTCCCAAAGCACTGCTCCATGTCGCGTAGCAGATTTCGTTTACTAGCGACGTGCCTTGGATAACTCCATCGTTGTATCCCTCGCTGGAATTTTGCTGCTATCCAACATGTGAGGAAACGGGACAAGGACACCTGACTCTGCGTTCTTCTCGATGAGGGTTCTCGTTTTTTTGCAATGATCTTGTTTGTCTCTTGCTGCATGATGTCTACGGATTTCGGATGACACGTTGTTTGTTTCGCTACTTGAACTCTGCCCGTGATCCTTGATGTCGCCCGATGCAAAGTTTGGGTGGCAAGGGTGTCTCTTGATTATCAACGTCAGTTCTCATCGGTTCTCATGGACATGAGCTTGCAAAATGTGACCCCACGATGACAGCAACTCCCAACCATTTTTTGGTCACTTATAACGTGCCAAAAGGGTCAAGATTACATTCATAGTATGAATGTTTGGTCTCTTAGGACACGTAATTTTTTAATTTGGTGATTGGTAGGTAATGAAAACATCACTCAAATCCATCGATTCACTGCCGGAAAACGTTGGGGCACAATGATTCAAAAAGTTCGAATACTTTGGCTAGGCTTGTTTCGATGTAAATAGGGTAAAACTGCAGTTCTTATTTGTGATATCGTTATTTGTGTAATTTGGTTCTCTACTAATTTTTTTATTGCTCAATTGAGTCCTTTATGTTTCTCGATTTTCTAAATCAAGGCTGCTTTCCCGTCATCTACGATTTCTAGCAACATTAAATTGAGAGCCTTGTTAGGATAACCACACCATTGCTTTTTATGGGTGAATGGTGCAACCATGGCCACACTTTTCATTTCCCGTAAGCTAAGAATGTGTTTGGTAACATTTCTGTTCAAAAATTGTTCTCAGAAATATAAATAGTTTTTTCTATTTCTGTTCTGGGGAACAATTTTTGAACAGAAAAACGTGTTTGGTAACTGTACAAAATTTTTGTTCATGGAATATAAAAAGAACAGAATGCAACGCATTTGGTAAACTTGTATATGTGTATATATATATAATATTTTTCCTTTTTTCTTCTCTCTCTTTTCTTGTTCTTTTTCTCTTTGGCTGGTCGTCGGCCACCGTTGTGGCCGGCGATTGGCTAGGCGATGTTTGGCGAGCTCGCCGGAGCCTCGCCAGGCCACCGGCGAGGCTCGGCTTCGTGCCGGTTGGGGAGGCCGAGCCTCACTGTGGTCGCGTGAGGCCGAGCTTGCCTAGCCACCAGTGAGGCTCGGCCTCACTGTGGCTTGGCCTCTTCGGGGGCCGATGACGCTCTGGCGAGGTTGCCGACGAAGGCCATGGCCAAGGCTGGTGACCGGCAAAAGGAAGAAGAAAAGAAGAAGAAAAGAAAGAGAAAGAAGAAGAAGAAAAAAAGTGTTTCTCTGAAGTGTTCCTGAGAACAAGAACAAGTTTTTTCTACTTCTTATTTCTATTTTAAATCTGTTCCCGGGAACAAAAAAATAGATTTTTTGTTATTGGGAACAAAAGTGTAAACAAATATGTTTTTGTTCTTTTTTTATTACCCGGAACAAAAGAACAAAAATTTATGTTCCGGGGAACGGAAACAATTTTAAACAAACACACCCTAAGCCACCGGTTAGAGAGGTAGCTGGAATATGTACAATGGCTCAAGAAAAAATGAGAAATTCATTGGAAAGTGGGTAAAGAAGTTTCCAAATTTTCAGCATAAAATAAGAGGTGAATGAGGTTCCGTTAGTCTCCGTTCCGTTAGTCTCCGTCACTCTTGTGAGACTAACGGAGCCGTCATCTACTCTTTTCTCTTAAATTAATAACATCGCCACCGTGTCGACAAATCAAAGAAAGAGAGAAGATTATTTTGGGAAGAAATGGGAGAGAGGGGAGGGGTGGTTTACCACCCTCAAGTCCATTGATAAGTTCCTCAAGAGATCCTTGCTTTGACGTGGGTTCCGACATCCCATCCACTATAAATAGTGAGTGTTGCGACCCTTGCTGAGGCGTTGTTTACCAATGGCAAGGTCGCTTGACCCTATAGAGCTTCGGCATAATTGTACCATACTTGTTCTGTTAGGCTTAGACCAACGATGTATGGAATACTCCAATTCAAGCGGTGTTCTCGTGTTGGACATGACACTACTTTAATCGTCTTACAAATGAAGTCTTACACAATAAACATGAATCAGAATCGGGCAATTCGAAAATTGAAAATACTCCAATTACAACACGTAGGGAAAGAAAAAGATGCTTGGATTATGTGTACTCAAGCCGCCTCGAAATACACGTGAACTGTTAGGCACTTGACATATTGAAAATGACCCTTCGGTCTCGATTACCATTCGGCCTCGGACACTTGCCATCTTGCAAAATTCCAAGATCAACAAATCACACGTGCACCTGTCTGCAATATTAAGTATTTGGTGATGGATGCATTCGCGTGTCCAGAAAGAGGAATAGCGGACGCGGTTTAGGTTGTCACGAGATCAGTTTCCAGACAAGCGCTTGCATGCTTCAAGCATCAAAATCGTTGGGATTCTACCATCAATTACATTCTTGCTTTTCGTGTTATATGGTGATCGTCAATTGTCCATCTTTGGGACACGACAGGAAAGGAGGAAGTAATGTCAACAAGTGATGCAGCGCGTGCGTTTGATTTGTCCATGTGGGGACAAATGGGGATTTTGGCACTAGATGTTCACTGGCTTAGCGAGAAAAGATGCGAAATAAGTTAGGGAAAAATCCGCCGGCTCCGATACCGAGTAAGAAAGTCCAACGCAAAAACCTAAGTTGTTGCACCCTCTCTCTAGTCGTCCTCTAGATAATTGCCCCTCCGTCACCTCAGCACCATGGCCACCTTGCTTATCCCTCTCTATCCATGTGATGTGTAGGGATGAATTCAAAGGTCAAAGTAAATGTTGTTCATCCTCGCGTAAAAATCCCTTGTGAATTAGAGGTCTCCTGATTTTAGGAGACTTTTGATCTGGATCACTTGAGGTTGACAACCTTCAATTTGACGCACAACCGCAGATTGGAGTGGCGGCCTCCACTGTGGCTGGGGCGAGAGGGGAGGGGGGAATTAGCCTAATTGTGGTAATTAGGACATGGAAATTGCATATTGATAATGTGGGCTATGAAGTCCTACTTGCGGTGCTGGTTTCAATCTCCATTTCGAAAATCGCCCCTAGGTTTAAGAGACCTCAATTATGTAGGACATCAATCGTTAAATTTCTCACAATTGCGCAATTTTCATGAATATACGAGCACCATTATTGGTTCCTACTGTAGTGCTGCATCGTGTTCTTTGGATCTGAAATTTCCAAAACGGAGGTGTTGGACGTGGATGGCGAAGGGGGCAAAATACAAGTTGGAATGTGAAATGGAAAAAGGAGACATTCTTTTCCGAGAGGACGCGTATTGTGGGTGGAGGAATCTGTCGTGAGATAGGACATGGAAGAGGGGCATTGCTAAGGAAGCGTCAAATGGTGTTTAGCTGTCAATCCCTCCAAAAACCTCTCACGGGCTCATCTCTCTCTCTCTCTCTCTCTCTCTCTCTCTCTCTCTCTCACATATGTTAGCCATGCAAAATATCACTTATTTTTGTTTTCTCTGTTGTTTTGGCCGAATGCAAAATGTCACTTCACAAACTTAACATTCCCCCACACGTCTAAAATTGGAGTTTCTCGTCCCTCCTATTTAATTTCCTTGTTGTAATAGTATCCAATGAAAATTTTCCCTTATTTAGTGACCTACAATTTCGTATGTCCATCCAAGAGGGTTGGCGTGAGGTCAGGACGTTAACGGATTTCCAACTCAAAAAACTGGAGGTCACGCGATTTAAAATCAATTAATTGAATCCCTATTGCTCTGGACAGGGCTTCCTGCACAAGCCAGATGTTTGAGCTTACCTGGTTTATGAGATTTGTAACATGTTTTGCGAACCTTAAGGTGACCAAGTTTCCACACCCATGTTCTCTTGATTACGAAAAATCAAACTTCCAATTAAATGAATATTTGCCAGCCTTTTAGGTGGACCGGTAGAGGAGGAAGCGCGAGATCAGTTGGCAATCCTCTCGAGATGGAATGGCCCAAGTAAAACTACTTCTATCCTCCATTGACGACGGAGGATAGCTAGTTATACCTTCCAAACGCTCACAATAGGCAATTTTATATTTCATTCCGTGTTAAGGAAGGCAGAGTCGGTCCACCTTACCTGCATTTAATTTCTCCCTAATCTGAGTCGATAGACCTTCACTAGATAACGACTTTAGGGTTTGTTTTTTTTTTTTTTTTTAAAAGCTTTTCGACACTCACGTTAACTCCTCCTGATGGGTGCATAGCCCAACTAGCAATATGCTAACGTAATCAAAGTCCGTAGTGCACTTGTGGTCCTTACTGTCAAGGGCCACGAATTAGGATGAGCAAGAATGGCAATAACTTAACGTATGTTTGGTAGCTGTGGCTGTATTGTAACGCCGTCGCATTGTGACCGTTTATGGAAGCATTGCAAACTTATGCGCTTGATAATACATGTTTTCGAATTTTAGTATCACAAAGTTGGGTGAGGCGGTTTCCTAAAAAATGGCTGTATAAGTTGTTGCTGCCATCAGGAGTTTACCGAAAACCTTATAACACCTGCGGCACCCTTTTTCCTGGCTGTAACTGTTGCTGCAGGCCGTACCAACCGGACCAAGTCTACGATGTTTACTACAAGAGTTGCTTTCTCCGAAAACCGAACTTACAACCAAGCTGAGTTTTAGTATTATATAGAATCTTACTATTTATTTAAACCCCAGTTTGATATAGGGATGAGGAATATGGCAAGGTCTATTTCGAAGTTGTTAACTAAGTAGCTCATGTGAGCATCTAGTGGAGAAAGAATGGTTAAGTCACCTTCTCAGTGGCCCTTAATCATCGAATCTCATTACCTAAACAATCCTACTACGTTTACCTAATCACAATTACTTAGAATTTTGTTTTAATGGGAATGATGCATAATGGTCCACAATGGACAAGAGGGAAATCTACATATGATTTGTAGCCCGACGGTCGGGAGGTTGTTTCCGCATGTGAATAAGAAACCATGTTGTGTAATTATCAAAGAGACAAATTGGGTTCTATTGGGATCGATGCAGGATGAGCCACTGTTCGAGATTGCCAGTGGAATTTTAGTTTGTGCAACCATCCCAATTGGCAAGATGCTCTACATGCTTAAGTTTCCTAGGTAATTGACTGTGAAATTCTAGCATGGGACGTATTAAAATTGGTTAGGTTACTTGATGATTCTGCTTGCCATTTATATAATTCAAATCCATTCTATTTCCAAATCACTACACTTGTGTATTCTCTCGGATTACCCTAAAGAAGATAAACTTATGTGCCTGGGTAATTATGGGAGGATTGCCACAACCGATGCAAATTAGTCGGGTGCGCTGGAGATGGCGATGGGATAGATCTTCTTTCATTCGAGGGAAATGGCAAGGGGACTAAATAGTGACTATTTTTTCTTTTTCCGTTTTAGTAAGGTGACTTGATTTCTAGATTTATGCTCTCTTTATGGTTACTACATAATTTGCTCATACTATCAGATTATGACTAGATTTATAATTAAATACCACCGAATTAAGAAGGTAATTCTAATTTTTATGTTCTTTGTAATTAATCCTCTCCCTCTCTTGTCTCCCCCCCGGCGGGCCGGCCCCCGTGGCCGCTCTCATCTTCCATTCATTATTCAGGAAACAAAGAAAGAAATAAAAATAGAGTTCCCCACATAACCTATCTGGAAGGAATGTGGGGCAACAAGTAATTTCACTCTGATAGATACGCAAGGATCTCATTGGGTGTCAATGTGGCGTATTAGATTATAAAGAAACGGAGGCCCTCGTGCAAAAAACAAACAAATGACGAGATAGGTTAGGTTATTCGTGAGCTCACACACGCTATTTAAAATGGCTTATCTCTTGATGCTCCCTTCGATTGGAAACAGCACCGAAAGAGAAAAAACCCCTGTAGCCGAGACCAGTTTTGGAGCTTCCAAGTCATGTCTTCTCGCGAGCAAAGGAGAGCGGCTCTCTATGAGAAGTTGCAGCAACTGCGCGCCGTCACCAACTCCAGTGCGGTAAGGAGTTGAATTCGTCATCCATATTTCCTGTAAAGCACTGCACAAGTGAAAGAATCCTCCAGAATGAAAAGATTATCAGATGCAGAAACTTCTATAAGTTCTTTGCTTTAAATACGAGAAGCGCCTTCCCATGGAAATTTGCCCATTTGTTCGATGTTTTTCTTTGGGGAAATCGATCGCGTAGATGATACTCGTTATTTGCATGTCTATTCGTTGACTAAAGAACAGCGGACTCATTTGGCAGGTGAATAAAACTTCAATCATTGTGGATGCGGCGAAGTACATAGAGGAGTTGAAGGAAAAGATAGACAAGCTAAACGAAGAGCTCGGAACTTCAACAGATCAAGATCTACCCATGGTATGCGTTTGTATGTATAGTCGATGACATGCTCGAAATAATGCAAAACACATATTGCAATAGTAGCGGACCTTTATTAGGTTTACTTACACGGAGAGAACCTTTTACGGAAGCCCTTAATGGTCTTGTGACACGATAGTAGACTCGATTACTGTAACGACCTTAATTGCTAAATCCATATCATACGTTTTACTGTGCTAATTAGAAATTTCTTTCCTCTGCTATAAGTGGATCTAAAATACTATCGGTTTCTTAACAATCTTACATACTTATGGTTAAAATTGTAATATATGTGGATTGGGTTGTGAGTTTTTCAGGAGGTTAATGTGGAAAGCTTAGAGAGGGGGTTCCGAATAAACGTGTATTCGGAAAAGAACTGTCCAGGTTTGCTCGTTTCCATACTTGAAGCCTTTGAGGAGCTGGGGCTCAACGTTTTGGATGCTAGGGTTTCTTGTGCTGACAATTTCCATTTAGAAGCAGTTGGAGGAGAAGTAAGAAATAGACTACTTCCAAATCTTAGCGTCTTCATTTATTCTTGTCCAAATTTTAGTGTCTTCATTTATTCATGACTTAATGTTCAATCACTCCATATACGAAAACTTGCACTGAAATTGACTTCTACATAGCATACAATGGTGGTGGAAAAATTTGTCTGCAGAAGTGCTTGATCTCATGAAAAATGCATTTGCTATAAGATGGATAGTCACTTATATAAACTTAATAATGCACACGTGGAGTTGACTCCTCGTGAAACATGCCTTACCCTGGAGGTGTTCTCTATAATAATCATTGAGATATATAGACATGTCTATTGATCAAATTGACTTCACGTCTTATTTCCCCCTTGCGACCACACTCCTTTTCTAGTTCACATGCAATGCGGTTTCTGATGGCGCGGTTTGATTACCTACACCATAGTGCGTCCCAGTGTCAACCAAAAAAAAATTAATACTGAATTAGTTGCTTAAGATGCACACATCGAAATTCATTTTGTTTACTTGCAAGAGTATATTTTTATCTTTCTTTGTGAACGTTAAGTGCAAATTACCGGGTACTTTTGCAGGAAGATGGGCATGACAACATTGACGCTCAAGTGGTGAAGCAGGCAGTGTTGCAAGCTATCAAGAAATGGAGTGACGAACAAGAAGATTAATTACGCTCGAACAATCTGTGATCTTCTCTCTCTTTCTCTTTTGCTTCCTTTTTGCTCTGATATGAAGCCGAGAGCTGCAGAAAAGAAGAGGCAGGGATGCAACAATTGTAATTAAAATGTTCGAGGATAGAATGAGCTGTAGTAGCCAAGAAAGGGTTTAGCGCATAGTCTGGACAAAATTTGTTCAGTGATGATTCTTGGCAATTTTTACTGCTGCTAGAATGCAACAAACAAAGACGCAAGCTAAGTCATGCTTGTCATGATAGTTCATGTAATGAGTGCTCAACAGCTGTTCAAGATTGGAATTGTCTGGGTCGTATCATTATCTGCCAAAATGAAAGACATAATGGCAGGAAACATTTTGAAGAAAATAGACAATTTTCGTTGGGGGCTTTTCTGTCAGAGGCCATTTAAAAAAAAATAAATAATAAAATTGTGGAAAGCAGAGCTGCCCCCACATCAACTAATTGAGACAAAAATGTGATCTTAAAAGTTTTAGAATGATAGTCTAAGATGTTATTTGATGATGTATTTTCCTTGCTATCAGGCAATTATTTTACTTAGCACTGCTGTTCCTTAAACTATATATCGCTGGTTAACTTCTAGATGGTAGATGTCAAAGCATCTCATGTTGCTAGTTTATGGGGTTTGTCTGGGCTTTATAAAGATATAGTCTCTCTCTCTCCGATGACTATTTAAGCTTTTGGATTAGACTAATTTTTACCTATGGCAGTCTCGAATTGGGCTTGTATACACGATACACAACTAATTTATTTGTACATAAGTCACCTTTAGCACCATTAATTTTGGACAGTTAACCTTAATTATCCATTTTAATAGCAATGGAGGTGATGTGTGCAAGAAAATTTATCTTGTATCCATTTTTTTTCCTCAAAAGTCTCCCATAACCCTCAAATCTCCAATGTCAGGTCAGTTCCTAGCCATACTCGCTATTTTATAAAAACCTTTCTAATTAATAATGACTGAAAAACTGCGTAAAATCGTATCACAATCTAGTCATACTTGGCTATTTAAACCTCGATGAATATTATTTAATAGTAGTTCAATTACTAGTAGTGTGCTTTGGGTTGATTTATGGGAATTTTAGGAACAAGGTTATTTTGATTATCATATCTAAATGTGCGCTAAGATTACTTTTAAGTATAACCATCTTAATTTCGTAAGGGGATGTAGTGTTCTGCAAGTACCACTTCGGTTGATGGCTAATAAGCTTGGGCCAAACCTTCATGGAAATAGTATTCCATGTACTGTGTACACTGTTTGGTGAGAAACCGAGCATAAAAATCAGACATTGGCGGGACAATACTTTTTTCATTGAAAAAAACGGATTTTTCCATGCCGGTATTAGAGAGGTGAAAACTGTCAATAGACTGGCGGCTGAAAAAAACCATTAAAAAATTACCATTTTCCGAATTTGTTGGTAAAACGCAACATTTATGAAATAACTAACAGGTTACTTACTAACATCTTAAACTTAAAAACTCCTATGTTTATTAAATTTTATTACCAACGTTTTCCCAAATTAAATTAGTAATCAGTTGGGTTATTAACTCTTATATGAATTTATCAATATATATTTGCGCAACTTATTATTCTTTCCTCATTAGATTACCAACTAATTTTAGTTTTCCAAGTCTCTTTGAGTAGCTTATCAAAATCTATTAGGATTCTTCAAGCTTTACCAACTTTTTGTTGATTTACCCACTATTATTTGTATTGCTTACCAACCAGCTAAAATTACCAACTCTTTTTAGAAGTTACCAACCTAAATTGAAGTATTACCAAATTTAACCTGTTAGGTTACCAACAAGTTTTGCATTACAAACTCTTACTATTAGACATAATTATTGACAATTATCTATTTTTTTCTAAATAATTATTTCTCTTATTTTTAATAAATAAAAACTTCACTTATCATTGACAAACTTTTTATTCTTACATTTTCACCGGCACCCTAAATGTTTTGACCATTATATTAAATTACCAACCTTTATTTGAGTTACTTAACACTTTTCTTTAATTAAGTATAGAAATAGTTTTGGGTTACTCTTTTCAGTTGCTTATTACCATTTCTTTTTCTAATTTAAAAACTTTTCTATAGAGTTACTACTTTTATTTTCCTTTCTTTCCAACTTTTAAAGTTACAAATGTTGGAGAAAATTCCTTTACTATTTTGAAGTTGACAAAACCTTTCCAAAGTCTAGTTTGAAAACTTCCAGACTTTAGTGTCAAAGTTTGAAGACCGGCAGACTTTACGTTCAAAGTCTGCCCAGACTAACAAATTCCAGACTGAACGCCACTAGAGAATGAAGACTTATCCAAATGCAAGATTATCTTTATTTCTTCAAGGATTCGATTCGTATGGCATATGGATGACCTTCTGGTTGGACATAACACCTATATGATCGACTATCTTTATTGAAATTAATTCCGATATTCAAATCTTTTGGAAGGCAAGCAAACTTGGAATGTTTTACTTATGGAAACTAAGATCTTGATTGTATGGGTAAACACGATTGACAGGATTTCATCACAAATCTTCAAACGACTCGAGATCCCTTTTATTGGTTTTGTCCAATAGGTAGATTGGAAGAATTCCTTTGGAAAGTGCCAACGGTCGAGAAGGCATGAAGGAGTATTTAAGGCGAACTCTCCAGTTGTTCGAGAGAGTGCATGAAAGAAAATTTTCAAAGTTTGAAGCTTCCTAGTTCCTTGTTATTTCATTCACTAAGCTCAAAGTTGTGTACAAAAGAGAGAAACTTATAGTGAGACTTTGTGAAAGATCAGTAGAGACTCTTCACCGTGAAGTCGAAATCGCAAGACTGTAAAATCTTTTTTGTTTTTTAGTGAAATCCAGCTAGTGGGCTGTCAGAGCAGGAGAGTGGGCATAGGCTTGATCTAAGCTGAACCACTATAAACCTTATGTTCTTATTCTCTTCCCTGAACTCCTTTATTCTGTTCATAGTTTTATCTAACTACCATAATCTGAATTCGTTCATAGTTTGTCATTTTCTAAAAGCAAACTATTTCTACTATTTGTTGTGAAAAATTGTCTTCACACCTATTCACCCCCCTCTAGGTGTTCATACTAGCCATTTCAATTGGTATAAGAGCTTGTGTGCTTATTTTATTGAAGTGTTTTTACTTCTGAGCTAAAGATCTATGGCTAGTATTTTGGCTCTAGGTTTGGTTGAAGGCCAAAGCAACACCAAACCTCCTTATTTTGATGGGAAGGAGTACAATGTGTGGAAAACCAAGATGAAGGCGTTACTGAGATCGAAAGATCCTCTAGAATGGGATGTGGTAGAAAAAGGGATCGATCCCAAAGCTACAGAGAAAGGAAAGGAAGTTATAGATGCTGGCGAAATGACACAAGAATAAATAACCAAGAGACAAGCTCTTGATGCTAAAACTATCTATTCTTTATACCGTGCCTTATCTCCTATTGAGTATAACTGAATTTCTTCTTGTGAAGCAGCAAAAGAAGTTTTGGACATACTGCACGTTACCTATGAAGGAAGTAATCGAGTAAAAGAAACGAAAATAAATTTTACTCAGATAATACGAAGCCTTCAAGATGAAGCCTGGATAATCCATCATTGATATGTTTAGTCGCTTCATAGAGATTGTAAACAGTCTGGCCTATCAAGGACAACCAATCTTAGGATCAATGAAGGTCAATAAACTACTGCGTGGACTCTCCAAAGACTGGAATCACGTGAAGACATCAATTAGAGAAACCTAGAGGATCATGCCTCTTTTAGTAGATGAACTAGTTGGTACACTTCAATCATATGAAGTGGAACAGATCAATGAGGAAGAAGATCTTAAAGGTAAGAAGTCAATTGCTTTAAAATCTAACGATGATTATGATGATGCAGATTCTGAAGATGACATGGACGATGAGTAGCTAGCGCTCATGATTAAGAAGTTCAAAAATTTGAATAGGGAGGGAAGAAGATTCAATTGGAAGAAGCAAAGCACTCAAAGATTCTAGAACAAACCAACTGAGGACAATGAAACCAACAAAGATGTGATATGCTTTGAATGCAAGAAAAAGATACACATCAGACCTAACTGTCCTCTGTTGAAGAAAAATAAATGAAGAACAGAGAAATACAAAAAGGTTCTAAAAACAGAAACTTGAAGCGATACCGAGTGCGAGGAAAGTGATGAAGAATATGACAACATGTGTCTAATGGCCAATTTAGAATCAGACCTAGACTTTGAAACAAATTCTGATTCAGACTCAAACAAAGAAGTTGAGGTTAGCAATTTAAAAATTCCTATTAAAATCTCGAAATATATAGATGAACTCTGTCATAGTCTCAAGACTTCTCTTAAAAGGATTTCTGAACTAAAAATGGAGAATTCCAACCTGAGGCAATAGGAAACTTCTTGGAGAGAAAAGTTTGAAAGTCTGGATAAAAGTCTTGTTGACTTGAAAGTAAATTTTGATTTTCTTTCTAAGGAAAATGCCTTTTTGAAAGAAGATGTTTCTAATATCACAAAAAGATTTTCAAAAGGATCTGAGAAGCTGGAGAAAATTCTTTCTGTATACAGACCTTATTTTAATAAATCTGGTTTGGGTATGACTTCAAAAGCTATTCCTTTAATTGATTTTTCCAAAGTTAAAGAAATAATTAAACAAAGACCTCCAAGGGCATTTTACAAAAATCATTTTCAAAAGGTCTTTGTAAAACCTGTTAGCTGAAGTGCTGTTAAATACTCATAGTGTAACAGCTGAATGTCCCAAGGCCTGGAGACTTGTTATGAAGGATTGGGTAAAGACTGTTTTCAACACTAACTTTCCTGGACTCAAGAAAATATGGGTATCAAAGAAAGCTTGAGTTCTTCTTTTGATCACAGGTCACTATTAAGAAGAAGATCAAACGGTATTTGGATAGAGGTTGCTCAAGGCACATCGGGGCACATGATAAGATATTCAAGTTGCTTTACAAAACTTGTTCAAATGAATGGTGGAAAAGTTTCTTTTGGTGGGAACATCAAATGAAGAATTGTAGGTTGTGGAACTGTGAAGATTGGAAGCTTGACTATCCACAATGTCTCCTTGATGGAAAGTCTGAATTACAATCTACTCAGCATAAGTCAACTTTGCGATACTAGATTCGAAATAAATTTCCAAGAAGGCATTTGTTCAGGAACGAGTAAAGATCTCTCTCAATCTTTCACTAGACAAAGGCATGTGAATATTTACCTTATGGATATAAAACCAGAAAGCTCTCAGTGTCTTATATCCATTTAAGATGAAGCAAATCTTTGGCATCGAAAATTTGGCCATGTTAACATGAAGCAGATTGCCAAGATTTCTTCCAAGAAGTTTTTTCGTGGTCTTCCTAACCTGACTTATCAAAAGTCTGAATTATGCACTCCATGTGTTTTGGGAAAACATGTTAGAAGTTCATTTACACCTATAAAACAAATTTCTACTAATCGAGCGTTACAGCTTCTACACATGGACCTCTTTGGACCAACCATAACTCAAAGTATTGGTGGAAAGAGATATTGCTTAGTAATTGTGGATGATTACTCTCACTTTACTTGGTTTTATTTTCTAGCAAATAAGTTTGAAGCCTTCTCTCACTTCTCAAAGTTTGTCAAGAAGGTTCAAAATGAAAAATGATATACTATTTTGAGCATATGAACAAATCATGGAAGAGAGTTCGAAAATCAAGACTTTGCGAAGTTTTGTGATGAATTTGGTTTCTAGTATGTTTTCTCTTCTCCATACACTTTAGAACAAAATGAGGTTGTGGAAAGAAAGAAGAGATCCTTGCAGGAAATGGCAAAAACCCTCTTAATTGAGAGCAAAATTTCCTCTCGATTTTGGGCTGAAATAGTTTCTACAGCTTGCTATATCATCAACAGAGTGTTCTTGAGACCCATTCTAGAGAAAACTCTTTATAAAGTATTTAAAAAGAAGCCAAATGTTTCTTACTTCCATGTGTTTGGTTGTAAGTGTTATGTTTTGAAAAATGCAAATGATCGAACTGGGAAGTTTGAAGAAAGATCAGACGAAGGAATTTTCCTTGGCTACTCAACCTCAAGCAAAACATACAAAGTTTTCAACAATAAGACTCAATCTGTGGAAGAATTTATGACCATCAAGTTTCAAGATTCTATGCAGAATCAACTGGATTAGACTCGACTTGAAGAATCTGAACCTGCTCCAAACTTTATAAAGTCTACTTCCCCTAAAGTGGTTAAAACTTCTAGAGATCAGCAACAAGCAGAACTAGAATATTAAACTAAAGCAGATAATTAGTAGACTCTCAGACCAACTAGCAACTATAAGCATAAGTCAAGTCATCCCAATGAACTCATCATTGGCAACATTGATGAAGGAATTCGCACCAGATCCAAAAGGTGAGAAGAGTCTAGTGCTTTAGTACTTGTTTTTGAGATAGAACCCAAAAGTGTAGAAGAAGCCCTGTCTGATGAAAGCTGGATTTAGCTATGCAAAAAGAGTTCAGACAGTTCAGCATCAACGATGTTTGGGAGTTAATTTCTAAATCTAAAGGTAAGTCTATTATTAGGACGAAATGGGTTTTCAGGAACAAGGTGGACGAGAAAGGTAAAGTGGTCAGGAACAAAGCAAGACTCATGGCAAAAGGATATACGCAAGAAAAAAGGGATAGATTATGATGAAATCTATGCACCAATAGCGATGTTAGAAGTAATTAGATTATTACTTGCTTTTGTTTGCTATAAAGATTTTAGGCTATTCCAAATGGATGTAAAGAATGCCTTCCTAAATGGATTCATCCAAGAAGAAGTCTATGTGAAACAACTACCAAGATTTGAAGATCCAAGAAAGCGAGACTCAATTTATAGATTGAAAAAGGCCTTGTATGGATTGAAGCAAGCACCTCGAGCCTCGTATGAAAGGTTAAGTAAATTCCTAACCCAAAATGGTTTTGTTAAAGGAAAGGTAGATGCTACTTTGTTCATAAAAAAAGAAGGTAAAGATTTTATGCTAGTTCAAATTTATTTTGATGATATTATCTTTTGATTCCCTAATAAAAATCTATGCAAGAAATTCTCTAGATGTATGTAGGATGAATTCGAGAATGAGTATGAAGGGTGAGTTAACTTTCTCTGGGATTGCAAGTTTAACAATCGAAGAAAGGTATATTTGTTCACCAAGAGAAGTATGTAAAAGATCTTATTAAGAAATTCGGATTGGAGAGTTGCAAAAAGATAGAGACATCATTGTCAAGTTCTTCGAAGCTGGACAAAGATGAATGATGAAAGAAAGTAGACCAGAAGCTTTATAAGAGCATTATTGATTCACTTCTTTACCTTACTGCATCTAGACTTGACATTTTGTTTAGTGTTTGCATCTATGTTAGATTCTAATTACATCCCAAAGAATCTCATTTAAGTGTTGTAAAATGCATCATCAAATACGTTGCAACTACTCCAAAGCTAGGTCTGTGGTATCCCAAAAGATGAGACTTTACTCTTCTTGAATATTCAAACGTAGACTTAGCAAGTTGCAAAGTCGATAGAAAGAGTATTTCAAGTACTTGTCAACTTGTGGGTAGTATGCTGGTGTCTTGGTTCTTAAGGAAGCAAAGTACTATAGTTCTATCAACAGCAGAAGTAGAGTATGTGACTCTCGGGAGCTATTATTCCCAAATTTTGTGGATAAGACAACAGCTAAAAAATTTTGGAATTGAAGAATGGTGCATCGAGATTAAATGCGACAACACCAATGCCATTAATCTCATGAAGAACCCAATTCTTCATTCATG
Organism: Eucalyptus caleyi; assembly: GCA_014182885.2. Classification (NCBI taxonomy): domain Eukaryota; kingdom Viridiplantae; phylum Streptophyta; class Magnoliopsida; order Myrtales; family Myrtaceae; genus Eucalyptus; species Eucalyptus caleyi. Next base: position 12,475,831 of record CM024466.2, on the reverse strand, counting down.
GGCAAAGCATATAGAGATTCGACACAATTTCATAAAAGATCATGTTGAAAATGAAGAAATTATGATTTAGTTCATTGACTCGAAGAATCAGTTGGCTGATATATTTATAAAGCCACTGGAGAAAAATCTATTTGAGTTTATTCGCACTAGACTGAATATTATATCTCCTACTAATTAAAGTCTGAAGTTGGTCAGACTCATAATGTCCAGAAATTACTTTAGTAAGTTAATATCTCTTTAATACAAGTAATTTAATTTTAGTATGAAGAATTCGAAAAGGTATGTTGATATTTGAATCATTGCTTGCCTATTTTTGGAAATCATCTTTTTCGAATTTTTGAATTTTTTGTAGTTTTATTTTTGAAAAAGGTAGTTTTCCTTTTTCCTTATGACGGTTCGTTTACCCCGTTTTACTTTCTTTAAATATCGTCAAGTCTTTCTTCTTCATTTATGATTTCTCAAATCCTAGAATACAAAATCTCTACTCTCTCATTTCTACTCTCTCATTTTCACTCAAACGTGTTTGAGAAATCCTCCTCGATTGTGAAGATGTTTTTCTTAAGGAAGTCATATTGGATCTCAAGTAGGGGACCGCAGAATATGCCTGAGGGTCTTACACATTTTGATTTGACCAAGGAAGAAGATTCTCCACGACAACACTCTCCACAGCGTGCCACTCAAAACCCTCCGCGCCAATAAGTAGAAGAGGAAATCGTGGAAGATGTCAAACCTGTAAGGACGTTAAAACCCCAATTTCTTTTTAAACTCTACAATCAGTTGAAGCAGGGTGGTACTGCTATGACCTTTATTGATGAATTCCTAAAAGAAAGAGGTTACAAGAATGAGACTCTACTTTTGCGATCAAGGGAAAGGTTAGGCATAGCCCCTAACGAAACGGTAGACAAGATGTTTGCTAATTTTTCAGTTGATCCTCGTTTTAGTTCTTTTAATTAGTTGGAGGTTAAGGATGACGGTGAGAGAATGTACACAAATTTTCAGCCTAGAATGGGCATTGCTGCTGAAGTGCGTGGTGATGGAATGAGTTTGTTTTGTTTTAAGGATCATGGGAAGACTTACTCAAAATTGCTGAAAAGAGGGGTGATGAACCCTCGAACGGTCAACTTTGATTTCTTGGATTTAATACAGGTGAACTTGAGGGACAAGCTGACTCTCCTTCAACTTGAAAAATTTTGCTCAGAGACTTTTGTTGCTTATCCTAAGTTAATTGCATATTTCTATTCAAACTTGTCTTTTCTTGACGTGAATAGATTTCGTTTTACTGTGAGGGAGAAAGAGTATGTTGTGGATGTAGACACATTGGCCGATGTTATTGGTGTGGAAAGAGGTGGTTTTCAACCAATAAATGTGTATGTTGGTCATTCAACAAGTTTTCTTGTTAGGGATAAACTTTCTTAAGGAAGCATTACCTATTCCAAGATGTCAGCCTCAAACATTTTGCCGCACAAGGTCGTGATCAACAGCATTCGACCAAAGTCAACCTCAAAAGCGGATGTCTCTCATTCTGAAGTTAAATTGATGTTTGCTATTAGTAATGGAATGAAGTGCTCTCTGCCACACACAATCCTAATACATATGTACAGGATTGTTGTGAAAGATAAGGGACAGCTCCCTTACTCAGCACTGGTCACTCAATTGTTCAAACACTTTAATATTCAGTTTCCAACCTCTCTCTCTCTCTCTATGTTAAAACTATTGCTCCTATGGTTATAGGATTGAAGATGGTGTACAATATGAGGTTAAAGAAACTAAACAAGGCCTTAGAGCACTTGAAGGAAAAGTCCCTTAGCAAAACCAAACAAGACTTTATTGCAAAGAAAAGGAAATGCAAGGAACCTATGCGTGAACCTATAAAGAAGAGAAGATCTCTTATCCTACAAGATGAATAGAATGAGGATGATCCTACTCTCTTTGCATTTGCCTTGAAAAATCTTCGGAGTTTTGTCAGTTTTGAGCAGGAACAAGACAGAGAAGAAAGAGAAACATGAGCAATAGAGCAAATAAAAGAAGGAAGAGAAGATAGTGAAAGAAAAGAAGCCAGAGAAGAAGGGAGAATAATTAAAGAGGAAAAGGGCCGGGATAACTCTATTGAACCAACTTTTGCAATTTCCTTATCTAAGGATTCAGAGAAGACAATGAGTGGAATCGTTGGAGATTGAATAGAAAAAGCATATCACTCCAGTGCTGAAACTAAGAAGGAACAAGAAGGAGAAATCCCTTCTCCACATGTAGGCATCAAAATAGGGAGAGTTCGTGTGGACACAAGGACTTCTTTTAAGCACTTTACCGGTGACGATGTTAGTAGATCTCCTGTTGATCCAGAGGATGTCTATGCTTCATAGTTTCCTAAAGTTGACATTGAGGAATACTCTCTTAGTCATGGTGTTCAACAAGCTGAAGTTCCCTCATCTATCAACACTCCACAAACTGAATGTGCTGAGGCTAGTGCTCAAATAGCAACTTATGCAGACTTTCAAAGGTTGTTAGAGCTCCTTCTAAAGTTGAAAGCCTAGGAATATGGCATGGAGTGTGAAATTCAAAACCTCCAATTTGCATTGAAATCTACTTCAGTTTGTCTTCACAAGCAGGTACAGGACCTTAAGCTTCAAGTTCAAGAGACTGCCAAGGGTGAAGAAATTGAGAAGTTGAAGGAGTCAATGAGAAAGCTGGAGGAGATAGCTTAGTCTAAGGGGATTTCCAGTTCGTTTGCATTCCCAAACACTCTTGATTTCTTTTAACTTTTATCCTTCTCCACTTTTTGTTGCTGACAAAAAGGAGGAGAATGTGCAGATTTAACTTTTGTTTGACTTATCTTTTGACTAATCTTTTAAACTTCTATGTTGAACCTTGTTGAACTATTATTCTGTTTGACTTTGTTTGACATTGACGCTTGTAACAACTTACTTTTGTGGTGATGATGTGGTAATTATGGATGGATTGTTGTTTAATTCTTGATATTTCTCTTATCTTTTCAAGATTAACATGTTTTCTGTGGTTGCAGAATCGATACTATCCAGATCCTAATCAATTTTTTTATATAAGATATTGTGGATTGTTTAAAAGTTGTTTTGCAGATCAAAAGTTCTTAAATTTATAGGAAAGTTTCGTCACCATAAAAAAAGGGAGAGATTGTTAGAAAAAATTCCTTTACTTTTTTGAAGTTGACAAAATCTTTCCAAAGTCTAGTCTGAAGACCGCAAGACTTTAGGATTTTTAAAGTCTGCACAGACTGACAGATTCCAGACTGAACGCCAGTAAAGAATGAAGTCTTATCTAGATGCAAGATTATCTTTATTTCTTCAAGGATTCAATTTGTATGGTGTATGGATGACCTTTTGGTTGGATACAACACCTATATGATTGACTATCTTTATTGGAATCAATTCCGATATTCAAATCTTTTGGAAGGCAAGCAAATTTGGAAGGTTTTCTTATGGAAATTAAGATCCTGATTGTATGGGTGAACATGATTGATGGGCTTTCATCACAAATCTTCAAACGACTCGATATCCCATTGATTGATTTTGTCCAATGGGTAGATTGGAAGAATTCATTTGGAAAGTGCCAACGGTTGAGAAGGCATGAAGGAGTATTTAAGACGAACTCTCCAGTTGTTCGAGAGAGTGCATGTGACATCCTGAATTTTAGATTTTGATTTCGATTGGATAAGTTGGGCCTTTCATCAACGCGGCTATAGTGCTTTTCTCTGAGATGGCCACTCATGAGATAACTAACTTATTAGGTGAAGCCATTAAGGGAATTTAATATAATAGACTTGAGAATTCGACCAGGAACCGACCACTCAACTATGCTAGTCTACAAGGGTCATTACGGCACAATTAAAAATCGATTAGAGACCAAAGATCGATCGATTCGATTGAGAAGTGTGATCAAAGTGTGGGTGATTCCACCTGATAGCAAAATTCTTGTCGATCGGCACTAGATCTATTTTCTTTCGTTTTGGGTACCCTGTGTTCGTATTTGAAAACTTGAGATTTTCATGACTACCAAGAGTCGGCAATGTGTCGAAGAGGTATGTGTGATTCGAAAAAAATTGATCATGAGTCGATTGCACAAAAAATTCCTAAAAGCTACTTGATATGTTAGATCATACTAAAATAGCATTTGATTGAAATTAACCGCGAATTTGAATTCGATTTCAGAAATTGAAAGTTCTGTTGTGTCATGAGTCATTCTAAGAGCATTGACTCATCTTTCGAGGAATTTCCGGCAAGTTCGAGATTTTTACGGAAAATCATTTTGGACGTTTCGGAAAATGAACAGAAATTCAGATTAGCCAATTTGAAGGGATTTTTGATATATGGTGTGAGTGAATTAGTGACAGGAAATTTCGTTGGCTCTTTCCGCATCAAATCGGACCTTAATTAGAGAAATTTGTTAAAAAATTGGACTCCGAAAAAAGAAAATAGAATTCGGAATTGGGGAAAATTTGGAGGTATGAGGGACTGGTTTATTTCGATCCTCAATTGGACTGCAAATTGTGCAAGTTGGTGAATAAATTGGTCCTAGGATGATCAATTGACAAAGTTGTTTTGAAGTTGATCAAGATTATAATTTTGGTTTTATTCTATTTTCTTTTTTTTTTTTCTCTTGGTCCCACGCCCTCCAAACACACACACCCCCCTTTGGCCGCATGTTCCCCTTCTCTCTCTCTCTCTCTCTCTCTCTCTGGTCACACACACACAGCTTTTCTTTTTCCCTCTCAACCGACCACGCACTACTGTTGGTCTTCTTTCAGCCTTTTCCCTTTGACTTTGGCTTGTTCTTATCTTTGAATTTCTGCTTTTATGTCTTCGGTGGTCTTCTCTTTGGCCCCGCTAGCATCGACAATTTCCCCTCCCCTGTCTCTTTTGGTTTGTTGCTTTGATCTTTGTTTATTGCATGTTCGCTGCCCCACAAAAACCCTCGCCTAATTGTTGCTATCTTCCTCACGTGCACCCGTCAAATCTCCTCCTTTCGGCCACGAAGAAATTGGCCCGCCTTCACTCCACCTGAGCTACTTTTATCCATATGCTTTGGCCTACTTTCGAAGCCCATTCAACAGCCTGTTCTAGCAAATTCAACATCCCGTTCCAGCCCATCTAGCAACTTCAACTCGGCTCGGTTCATGGCTATTTCAGCCGCGGCCCGCACCCCCACCCACAGTGGTTGATTTTAGCCCAAGCCGTGCTCAAATCAGCCCTCGTTGCAGCACTTTGGGCCCAATTTCTAAAGCAATTTCTAGCAAGGAATGTGGGCCTTGTATAGCCATTTTCGGGCCTGTCCCAATCCCACTTGGTGGTCCTGCTTTGGAGGTTGTCATTCCTTGTCGCAACCTCATCGTTTTTATCCGAGCAGATCCTTAATCAGGTGAGTTTAACTCACTAATCTTCGCTTAGTAGGTTAATGACGCTTAATTGTTGATTAGTTTGGGTTAAACATAAATTGAGAGTTAGTTAGATTAGATTAGTGAATTTAATTAATTACCGATGTACATTAGGCAGATAGTTAGTGCAATTAAAGCTTAGACAAACTCTAGTATTTATCTAGAGTTATTTGGAAATTTTCCGGTCCGTCTTGGTGTTTAATTAGGCTTTACAGGCCTAAGTTGCTATTTATTGCATTTATTAATTAATTTATGTAATTAATTATTTATTTATTTATTTTCTGGAAATTCGAATGGGATAGTCGGTGACCGGAATTTCGTGCTGATTGCAGTGGTGCATTCCATTTATTTAATTGATTATTGGTTTGTGAAAATTGAAGGTGATTTGTGGTTGGGGATATTTTATCCCAATTTTTATTTAATTTCAGTAATTAATTGGAAAATAACCGAGCGTCAATTACAACGTCAAAAATATTTCGGTGGACCATATAAACTAGTGGGATGTTCTAAAATGAAAATATTTTATTTTGGCCAAGGTCAACCGTGTACCCACACACGACTATTTTTATCATATATGATAAAATTATGAATTGATTAGATAATCAGCATGGTATATTATATTAACCTACGGGCTTTGATGTGTTAGCTTTAGGCGAGTTGTATACCATGGGATTAGCTTCTGGTGAGCATCATTAGTATACCATATCCGCCTATGGGCCTCGATATATTCGCTTTGGACGAGTGGTATACTATATTATCAGCTTTGGGTGAACAATAAATTATCAGCTTTGGCGAACAATAAATTATCAGCTTTAGGTGAGCATTATTAGTATACTATATTGGCTTGGGGGCCCTAATATATTAGCTTTGAGCGAGTAGTATACTATATTATCAATTTCTGGTGAGCTATACTATCTATCTTCAGCTTTGGGTGAGCAATCCTGATTTGATAGGACCTTATAGATAATATTGAGTATACTAGCTAAGGGAAGGTCATGATGACATGGAATCAGCTAAGTCGATTGATTGTTGATTCGATCTGATTGAATGATTTGATTGGTTGGTATGACTTGATGATATTATGAATTGTATTGACTTATAGGAAGGAAATCGAGGCTAAGGTAAGTCATCTATCTCGTGTTTGTGCATAGGCAGCTCTCATGGCATATTTTTTTTCCTAGTCGGATCTTAGGAGGTTGAACTTGCTGAGACGTTGTCTCACCCCATTGTGGGATAACATTTTCAAATTCGTAGATGTTGATTCCCTAGGGGCATCTTGGTCGTCTTGTGAGAGTGACCGAGCAAGTCTCTATTTTCCCTGATCCTAGAGGTGCTTGGATTTATGAGCTAGTTGTAACCACAATTTGGGTTAAAGAGGTCCCACATTAAGAGATACCCAATCGATTCAGAGCTTGGTTTCATACCACTCCCTATAGTGTTAGGCTAGGTCCTTTTAGGGGTTTTGATATCCCTGCTGAGGTGATTGATGCTGCTTGGGATGAGGATCCAATAGACCCTCCTGATGGTGTAGTGGAGGACTGATCATCTCGCCCAGATCGCGTGGGCTCTAAAGGATCAGCAAACGAGTCTGAATAGTTGGTCATAGGACAACTAGTTTTGAGAATCAACCTTTTTGTAGACTTTGTAAATATCGGCTAGTAATGTAAATGAATTAGTCTGATATGTATAAAGGTGTAGTTTGGTTTCTGATAATTGGTGATCCTGCTTTTTTATCCCATCATGTCGTTGTTTGAGGATTTATTTATTTGCTTACACATGTGCATTAAAAAGAATGGGTCGGCAATGCATCCTAGGACGTCACTAATTAATCGACTAAGGAGGGATGGGCACGTGCTTGGAGGATCGGGGCATGACAGTACGTGAAAGAAAAATTTCAAAGTCTGAAACTTTCTAGTTCTTTGTTATTTTATTCATTGAGCTCAAAGTTGTATACAAAAGAGAGAAACTCATAGTGAGACTTTGTAAGAGACCAGTAGAGACTCTTCACTGTGAAGTTGAGATCACAACACTATAAAATTTCTTTTGTTTTTTAGTGAAATCCAGCCAGTGGGCTGTCAGAGCAGGAGAGTGGATGTAGGCTTGATCTAAGCTGAACCACTATAAATCTTGTGTTCTTATTCTTTTCCCTGAACTCCTTTATTATGTTCATAGTTATATCTAACTGCCATATTCATAGTTTGTTATTTTCTAAAAGTAAACTATTTCCACTGTTCGTTGCAAAAAATTGTGTTCACACCTATTCATCCCCCTATAGGTGTTCACACTACCCTTTCAACAAACTCTTTTAAATTATTATCAAACTCAATTAAAGTATTTTCTAGCTATTCACAATTAAATTATCAACTAATTTAGCATTTTGAACTCCTATTTGAGTTACTTATGGCTATTTATTTTGTTATTTTAAAGATACTAAATTCTCTTATAATTTACCAAATTTTATTTACATTTCTTGCAACGGCTTATGTTTGCTAACTAATAAATAAATTATCAATCTTTATCTATTATGACTTATAAAAGTTTTTCCAATTAAATCACCAATTAATTTTGACTTACCAACTCTCGTTTCAGTTGCTTACTAGCATTTACTTATTTTCTAAAATTTACTATTTTCTTATCAAGTTGCCATTTTTATAGGCCTTAGTCATTAGCTTTTCATATATAGGCTCTCTTTAGTCATTAACAATCTCAATAGAGTAATTATCAATTTTTCACTAAACAGTTACCCAACTCTTATTATAGTTATTTATCAAAGCCTATTTGGTTTTCTAACTTTAGATTACCAACTTCTCTTACTTTAGCAAAAGAAAAAAAAAAAGAGTTCTCTTTGTATGGACTTTTATTTACCTTTTATAGCGATGTTTTAAGTTTACCCATGAAATTGAATTACCAACCTTTCCATGGGACTTATCAATTCTCTCTTAATAAGTTACCATTTAGCTTTTAGTTATTAAACTCATTTGAGTTGCTTACCAATATTTATTTAGTTTTTTTTAATTTACCAAATTATCATTTGAGTTATCACTTTCGTATTAGACTGAAAACATGCACACATGTTCCAAACAAAATATCGGGTTTATATGCTATTACGTATAGTAATGACCCAATCATACTTCTATACAACTTGGAGTTAATAGATATACCATTTTCATCCTTATCAAGCTTGATAGTAGAGGAAATTGGTGTTTCAACCTTTTGCTATATTCCAATCCAAATTTCTTTTCTAATTTTTTGACATACTTTTCTTGGTGAATGAAAGTGTCACCCTTTGTTTGCTTGATTTGTGAACCAAGAAGATGATTTTTCCAATTAAGTTCATTTTGAATTTTCTTTTCATGATGCTTGCAAAGTCCTTGCACAAAAATTCATTAGTGGATCCAAATATCTTGTCATCATCAACATAAATTTAAATAAGTAGTAGATCCTTACTTTTTTTTTTTTTTATAAGAGTTATATATACCTTATCTTTCTTGAAATCATGTTCGACCATAAATATGTTTATCCTATTATACTAGGCTATTGGTGCTTGTTTGAGTCCCTTGAATGCCTTCTTCAATTGATGAACACCTTCAGGTTTATTTGGGTCTTCAAAACCTAGGAGTTGCTTAACAAAAATGTTTTCCTTGATATATCCATCTAAAAATGCACTCTTCACATAAATTCAAGGAGCTCTACAAGTCAATAGGCTACCGACCTATTTTAGAGTAGTGTCCAAATGTTGTTGGAGAGGACATGAATGAATAGCTAGTAGCAAAAGTCACCCTCCAAGAAATTGAGGATGTTGTATTTCAATTGGGTGCATCAAAAGCCCTCGGACCGGGTGGGATTAATGGACTTTTTTAATTAGCATCACTGGGGAGATAACCAATCAGATTTGCTATAGCTTGTTAAACACTTCATGAGTTATTGGTGCCTTACTTCTTGAATTGAACAAGACCCTCATCACTCTCGTTCCTAAGGTCCCAAACCTAGAGAACCTTTCCTAATACCATCCTATTAGTGTTTGCATCTTTGCATACAAGACTATCTTGAAAGTTCTAGCCAATCGCTTGAAACCTTGGTTGCCCCAATTGATTGAGGAGGAGCAAAGTGCTTCTATTGCTGGGAGGCAAATTCAAGACTACATATTGGTGGTACAAGAAGTGTTACAATAGCTTCGTATCAAGAAGAGAAAGAAAAAATTCCAAGCCATTTTGAAGCTTGACATGCATAAGTCCTATGACCAAAAGTTTGAGACAAAACATGGCCCAAGAGTTGCATGTCTTGGAAATAGACAAAAGAGAGAAGTATCTTGGCATTTTGTGGGATTGGGGTGTTTCAAAGAAAGAAATGTTTGCATGGATCCTAACTAGAGTGGATAAGAAGTTACAAGGGTGGAAATAAAATTTGTTATCAAAGGCAAGGAAAGAAATCCTTCTAAAAGCTATGGTCCAAGCTACATATGTCAATTTTCAAAATTCCTTTTACATATGCTGAGCTATAGAAGAGAAAATTGCTGATTTTTAGTGGAAAATGGGGAGTCAAAGGCAGGTATTCATTGGAGAAGTTAGGATTCGCTCAAGACTAGAAATGATAGAGGGGAACTAGGTTTTAGGGACTTAATCACAATCAATAGAGCTATGCTAAGCAAGCAAGCTTGGTGAGTTTTTCAACTCTTATAGCTCTTTGGAGTAAAACATTGAAAGAATTTTGGCATGCATGAATAGGAAATAGACCATCTTGGGGTTGGCAAAGTTTACTCACCTAAAGGGAAGCTATTTCAAAGTCGGCTTTATGGTTAGTTAGCAATGGGGAATCGATAACAATCATAGAAGATAAAATGGATTTCATTAGGAGTTATAGGATGCCCATAAATTATTGATGAGCCAAGATTTGTTGTAGATGTCACAAATAAACAGGGCTCATCATAGGATGAACAATTAATCCGTCACTGGTTCAATGATAGTATGGTGAAGGAGATACTTTCCATCCCTTTACCAATTGTTATTGAGTTAAATAAATAAATTTAGACAAGGACAAAGTCAGGCGTTTATACAATGAAAGATAGCTACCACCTCTTACGAACAGCCTCAACCACAACAAATACACAACAACCATCCTCCTCTTATCAAACCCCAACTAAACTCTGAGAAACATTTGGCAACTAAATATCCCCCCCGAAAACTGAGAATATGCTCTAGAATGCACTATCCACAAAAAACAATTTACTCAAAAGAAAGATCATACCTGATCCTATATGCCCTCTATGCTCGCAAAATCGTGAAACGACTAAACATTTGTTCCTCCTTTGCCCTTGGACAAATGAAGTTTCAATTGACCTGCAAGTAAACATCAAAGGGTCGAGCTACAAACTGAGTAGAATTAAATAGTGGATCTTAAACTATAGAAGCTCACAATTAGCGTAGCTAGATCTGGAGTTTGTCATGGTGCTCCTATGGCAAATATGGAAGGCACGAAACGATTTCGTCTTTAGGGGAGGAAATCAAATCCGGGATGGGTGATCTTCGAAGCCCTTGCCATGAATGACACCATTTCTCGTTGGGGCTCAAAATCATCTAGTAAAGAAAAGAGAGGAAAGACCTTACTGGGATTATGGACTCCACTAAGCATTGGTACCCATAAAATCAACTTAGATGGCTCATTCATGAAGGGTGAAACAATCGGCACCATCTTGTGGGTGTGCCAAGGCTCCAATGGGAGGTTCACCAACAGCCATGCTAGCTTTGTCTAGGCTCGCTTAGTTCCTCATGCCGAAACCCTCGCACTACTCTAAGCAGTGAAATGGGTGTCCTCCCATGGGTTCGTTGGAGTGATAGTAGAGTTTGACTGTTTAACTCTTGCAAGAACACTTCAAGTAGCCAATCAATTACCCTAGGATGTCCATGTTTTTATCAAGGAGTGCCACCAGCTTCTTATCAGTATTCAAGGTCTTCAAGAGGCCCATTGCTCGTGGACCCAAAATAAAGTTGCGGATTGGGTGGTCAAAGCCCAAATCCAAAGTATCCTCCCTTCTAATTAGGTCTCTAACTCACCTTAAGCCCCTAGGAATTTATTATGCCTTGAAGCTTAGTCGATGCATCTATCAACTTTTGATTATGAATGATGAATGAAGCTCTTTCTTTGACCAAAAAAGAAAGGGATAAGTGTTCCAGAAGTCCTAAAACTTGTCACAAAAATGCATTTCAGTCCTAAAACTTGCAAAAAGTGCAAATAAGTCCTCAAACTTGTCAAGATAGTTCAATTGAGTCCTAAAGTTAACACCGCATATTTTCCGTTAAAATACTGACGTGGCATTTTAAATTAATTTTTATTTTCTAGCTGGCTTTTTAAATTATTTTTTATTTTCCAATTGGCTTTAAATTATTTTTTATTCATTTTTTTTAAAAATGTATATTTAAAAACTAAAATTCATTTTTTAAAAACTATTAAAAAAGAAAAAAAAAAGGGTAGAGGAGGCGGCCGTCCATCGCCGGAGGGGCCGGCGACGGTCGCCGGCCGCCGCCCAACCGGGCGAGGCCTCGCGCCCCGGGCGAGGGCCGGCGACCCTCGCCCGACGCAGTGAGGCTCACCCGACGCGGGCGAGGGTCGCCGGCCCTCGCCCGGGTCGGCGAGGCCTCGCCCGGTCGGGCGGCGGCCGATGACCGTCGCCGCCCCCTCCGCGATGGGCGGCTGCCTCTTCTTCCCTTTTTTAAAATTTTTTTAACAGTTTTTAAAAATTAAATTTTAGTTTTTAAATATAAATTTTTAAAAATTTTGAATAAAAAATTATTTAAAAACCAGCTGGAAAATAAAAATTATTTAAAATACTACGTTAGCGCCACATCAGCATTTTCCGTCAATAAAACGACGGCGTCAATTTTATGACTCAATTGAACTATTTTGACAAGTTTGAGGACTTATTTGCACTTTTTGCAAGTTTTAGGATTGAAATGCATTTTCGTGACAAGTTTTAGGACTTCTTAACACTTATCCCAAAAAGAAACACCCATTCAATAAAGTTTGAAGTCATAGAAACTGGCATAAGTTAGTAAAAGTTGTATTGCTTCCAATCTAGCAATAGGAGCAAATGTTTTGTTGAAGTCAATACCTTCCCCTTGTATGTAGCCTTTCGCCACTAATCTTGCTTTGTTGCAAATTACATCACCTTTGTCATCAAGTTTGTTTTTGAACACCCATTTTGTATCGATGATAGGTTGATATGAGAGTCTTAGTGCTAATTCCCATACTTTATTGACTTTGAATTAATACAATTCTTCTTGCATAGCTCCAATCAACTTTAATAAAAAAAACATCTTCTTCAATTCTTTTAGATTCTAGTTGAGAGATTAGAGCAAGGGAGTTCATAAGATTTTTGAGTGATAAATTGGTCTTGATCAATTCATCTAGTTTCCCAATGATTTGTTCCTTTGGATGCTTGGTCTTGAATCTCTAGCCCTGGGGAATTTATTTTATTGAGAAAAATTAGCAATTTGTTGTTGTTATGGCTGTTTATTGCCAGTTGGTGCAGATATTTGTATGATTCCTTAGCAATCATCTAGTTAAATTCCTTGTTGATTATTCTTGAATTCCACATTTATGGACTCTTCTATTTCCTATGAATCTTTATCAAACGCTTGATAAATTTTATTGATGGTTGAGTATTTAAGGAAACTACCTTTACTTGCCCTTGCGTCAAATTTTTCCAATGTTATCATTTGCTTGTTGAGAATGAAATATTTGCATTCAAAAACAAGGAAGTATAATATATTGGGCTTCTTTTCTTTGAAGATCTCATAAAGAATCTTTTCCATCAGTGGTTTTAACAATACTTTGTTCAATGTATAACACTCGGTAGCAACAACTTCTACCTAGAAGTAGGTGGGAACTATACTTTGAACTATTATGGTTCTTGCCATTTCCTGTAATGAATGATTTCTTCTTTTAGCGACGCCATTTTATTGTGGAGTGTAGGCTGTGGAAAAGTTATATTCTAGTCTATTTTCATCAAAATATTTGACAAAGCTTAGATTTACGAATTTTTTCAAGGTCAGTTCTCATTGTTGTGATGCTATATCCTTTTTCATTCTGGATCTTTTGAGCGAATTATGTTTGTGAGCTAGAAACATCGTCCTTATAAATTGTGAATCATCATCAACAATCACCAATTAATATCTTCTTCCTCCTAAACTCATGGTTTTTGTTGATCCAAACTGGTCTATGTGTAATAGCTACAAAGATCTATTAATAGCAATGGCATTTGCTAACCTAATTGAAGATCTAACCTACTTTCCAAAAATGCATGCATTGTAGGAATCGCATTTGTTGTTGTTGATCTTTGGTGGACCATGGACTAGGTCTTTTGAAGACATTGGAAATTCGCTTTGCACTGATGTGACCTAATAACTTGTGCAAGAGATCACATTCATCTTTCATAGACATAAGACATTGGTCCTCATCAAGATCTACACTGAGTAAATAAATGTTGTCATACCTTTTATTTATAAACGATTGTGACTTATCTTGACTCATGCCAACGTACTTACCTTCCTCAAAATTGATATCCCTTGATACACAATTAACCAATACTTACATAACATTGTGATTCAAGTCTTTAACAAGTGAAACATCTTCAATGATCGGATTCCTTAACTTGATGTTTCCTTTACCAATCACCTTTCCTTTGTCCTTTCCTCCGAAGGTGGGTAGAAGAACACCACAAGTCTTGTAACTTGGCACGCCGACACTTAGTCTTGCAGCCATAACTTCAAAACAGACACTTAAGTGCCACTTTTTTTCGAGTGGGACACTGACACTTATGCCACCTCCGGCGACCCTCTGCCGGAAATCCTACGTGTGAATATTTTATTATTATTTTTTGCCTACGTGGCTCGCGAGCTCCAAATCAGCATAAAAATTAAAAAAATTTAAAAAATTTAAAAAAAAAGTAAAATTTAAAAATTTTAATTTTAAAAATTAAAAAAAATAAGAAAATTTTAAAAATTTTAATTTTAAAAAATTTTTAAAAATTTTATAAAAAAGAAAATTTTAAAAATTTTAAAAATTTAGAAAATTTAAAAAAATTTAAAAATTTTAAAAATTTAAAAAATTAAAAAAAATTTAGAAAATTTTAAAATTTTAAAAATTTAAAAAAATTTAAAAAATTTAAAAATTTAAAAAATTTAAAAATTTAAAAAAATTTAAAAAAATTTAAAAAATTTTAAAAATTTTAAAAAATTTTAAAAAATAAGAAAATTTTAAAAATTTTAAAAAATAAGAAAATTTTAAAATTTTAATTTTAAAAAATTTAAAAAATTTAAAAAAAAATAAGAAAATTTAAAAATTTTAATTTTAAAAATTATAAAAATTATAAAATAAGAAAATTTAAAAATTTTAATTTTAAAAAATTTTAAAAATTTAAAAAAATAAGAAAATTTAAAAAAATTTAAAAATTAAAAAAAAAAAAGGGGGTGGGGGAGGCGGCGGCGGCGGAGGTGGTGGCGGTGAGGGAGCCGGCGGCGCGGCAAGGGAGCCGCCCCGTTCGGCCTCCCACCCCCTTTTTTATAATTTTTTTATAATTTTAATTTTTTTTTAATTTTTCTTAATTTTTAAAAATTTTAAAATTTTCTTAATTTAAAAAAAATTAAAATTTTCTTAATTTTTTAAAATTTTTAAAAAATTTTAAAATTTTCTTAATTTAAAAAAAAAAATTTAAAATTTTCTTAATTTTTTTAAAAATTTTAAAAATTTTCTTAATTTTTAAAATTTTTAAAATTTTCTTAACTTTTAAAATTTTTTAAAATTTTTTAAAATTTTCTTAATTTTTAAAATTTTTTAAAATTTTTTAAATTTTCTTAATTTTTTAAATTTTTTTAAATTTTCTTTTTTAAAATTTTTTAAATTTTCTTTTTTTAAAATTTTTTAAAATTTTTAGATTTTTCTTAATTTTTAAAATTTTTAAATTTTTCTTAATTTTTAAAATTTTTTAAAATTTTCTTAACTTTTAAAATTTTTTAAAATTTTTAAAATTTTCTTAATTTTTAAAATTTTTTAAAATTTTCTTTTTTAAAATTTTTTAAAATTTTTAAAATTTTTAAAATTTTTAAATTTTTAAATTTTTCTTAATTTTTAAAATTTTTAAATTTTTAAATTTTTCTTAATTTTTAAAATTTTTAAATTTTTCTTAATTTTTAAAATTTTTAAAATTTTCTTAATTTTTTTAAATTTTTTGAATATTTTAAATCTAATTTAATTAATTTATATACTATTATTTACACGTGACGCGAAACGGGCGTCGTTTTGCATTTTCTCCGCCACGTTAGCGTGCAAAACGACGCCGTTTTGGATCGAGCTCGCCGGAAAGTCGCCACGTCAGCCATTTGGCCGGATTTTCGCCGGAGTGGCACTTAAGTGTCCCATTTTACTCCGATGATGGCACTTAAGTGTACCATTTTAAAGTTATGGCACTTAAGTGTCCCGGCGTGCCAAGTTATGGCACTCCAGGTGTCCCGCACTCCCGAAGGTGATAGTGTCTTCATCTACAATAATGAAATTTACAAACTCGGTGCTATCTTGAATAGCCACTATCTCGATACCTTGTATTTTTCTTCAAGATCATTTGCAATCAAGAAAATTCTCATGTTTTTCTTTGGTATCCACATAAATTTGGGTCCTTTCTTCTTAGGCTTTGATTTAGTTTTAAATCTATTGTGGATCTTTTTGGGCTTCCACTGCTCCTTTGAACAATCTTGCTAGAAATGACCATTTTCATTGTAGTTTGAGCATTCAAGAAATTGCATGTCAATAGATTTTGTGAAGTGTATTGCATAATGACTCTTATAGAAATGTACAAGAGGTTTTTGTTTTGATCTTTCTTTGATTTTTGGAAATGGATTCTTCTTAGTGTCACTTTCCTCATTTCCCAAATCACATTTCTTGTATTGAAAAATTTGAATTGAGAAAATCTGATTTAAAGTCTTTGAACTGATAAAAAAAAACTTGGTGCTGATTTTTGAAATCTTTTCCTTAAGACTGCCATTTTCAACTTTAGAGGCTTCAAGATCTCTTGTTTAGAGATCATGTTTCTATTTCAAGTTGACAAGAGCAATTTCTAAGCAAGATTTTCTGTAGTGAGATCAAGAACATTTTTCTTAATTCTTTTTAAGGCCCTTTTGTGTTCCTTAAACATTCCCTTTAAAATATCCCACAACTCTTCATAAGTAATTTCGAAATTGTTTACCTTATTTTCTTCTTCATGGTCGAATCGGCCATTAGGTGAAGATTTGCTTCCTCCTCATCACAAGATTCGCATTCAATGTCATTCCATGATTTCCTGCTTTCATAATATACTAGATCCATACCTTTGGATTCTTCTTTGCTTTTGTATGGCTTTCTATCATTTGAGTAGTTCACTTGGTGTTTGCCTCTAAGTTTCCTCCTTTCTTTATGAAGCACTTGAATCTTCTAGTCAATAGTGCTTTATTTTCATCATTCTTTTTTCCATCTAGTAAAAAATTTGTTCTCCTATATCATCATGGTCAGCTTTGAATGCTATGCCTTTCTTACCTTTTGAATTGCTTTCCTCATTCAAGTATTTTACTGCATAAAACATGAACGTTCCAATCAGCTCATCCATTATGATTGGCCATATCCTCATTGTTTCTCATACTAAAGTCTTCACGTTGCTCCATTCCTTTGGCAATGCTCTCAACAGCTTGTTTACCTTTTTGACATAAGTGTATATGTTTCCTTGATTTGCTAGGCCATTTACTATCTTGGTGAATCTAGTGAACAGTTGTGTCACTCTTATAATTAATAGCCACAAGTCAAGTTGGATTGCATTAGTAATATACTCAAAAAGTAACAAACGGCAAGTACTAATCCTTTTTCTGATGATAGATCACACTATTAGGATTCAGCTACTACACTTAATCTTGTACACTTGATCTTTTACACAATTATAAAGCAGCAAGAATACATCACAAAAATTAATAGATGAATAAAAGCTTTTAGCTTAGAACATAGCTTTTAGCATATCTCAGAGTTTTGTAATGCACATGTCTCTGACATTTTAGCTTTTAAAGATCTTCTTTTATATACCAATTTTCAATCTTCCCATTGAAGATGTCTTAGAGAAGCAAAAGCCGCTAGATAACCATTGGTACTTTGCCCACACAGTTCTTTTATAGAACATTTGCAGGCTCCTCGAAATAGCTACTACTACTATCCTATCATTGTGACTCTAATAGGTTTGTTAGACAACTTGTTTTAGTATTCTATGTTTGACTTCCTTTTTTTTTTTTTTTTTTTTGTGCATGTCCACCTTACAACTATTATATTTAAGAGTTAACAAATATACTCAATTGATTGATTTTATAACATCATCAATGATATGTTATTTTTGGGATAAGTACATTAGAAGTGCCAAAAATTGTGTATGGTGCTCACTTTAGTACCAAAGTTTTCACCGGCTCACTTAAGTGCTAAATCAGAAGAAAAACAATCACTTTAGTGCCAATGACAAGAAATTCCTGCCAAATTGATTACGTGTCATTTATAATTAAAATTATAATATGACTTGGCAAAATTTTTAAAAATTCAATTCTCATGGCATTTCCATGTGGCATGCTTGGCATTGAAGTGATCGTTTTTTTAACTACAATTGGATTGAAGTGATCACTTTAAATAAAATTTGACACTTAAATGATCACTATTTACAACTTTTAGAAGACATCATTTAGGGGTTACAACTTTTAGAAGACATCATTTAGGGGTTATATACTGACTAGGCATGTCGGTGAGCCACATAGGATTGAGAAATTAATAAATAGTCACATTGGATTTCTGACAATCCGAACCGTTGAATGATATTTTTTTTTATAAAAAATAGCACTTAATGATCCAAAAAAAAAAAAAAAACTAAAGTGAGTGCCGTACACAATTTTTGCACTTCTAGTGTACTTACTCATGATATCTTCAATACATACACACGCGTTTTCTTCAACTGATCTTCAAATATGTTGTTGATTTACGAATAGAACAAAATTGAGATCTTTCTTTTTTACAGATATCATCTTTGTTCTTTGCACATTGCCATAACCTCTGCACAACACTATAGTAACTATTGTATTAAGGATAGTTTGGAAATTACGAAAATCACTTTAAAATATTTCTCCAACTGCACAAATATAATCACCATCATATTTTCTCTTGCAATAGTCAAGTTGCACCTTAAACAAATCAAATCTTTTATACCACTATTTAGACGATTGCTTCAAGTAATATGTAGATTTTTCCAATTGACAAACGTAATCTTCCTTACCTTCAAAATGAAAACCCTCTGGTTGGCACATATAAATTTTATCTTCAAGTTCACCTTGCAAGATAGCTGATAGTCCCAATCCCGATTGCTTTACTTTTAGCATGATTTCCAATTATTATATCCCTTATATGTGGAGAACCAATCACAATTAGGACATGTGATATGAATAGCCTGAATCAAGAATTTAACAATCGTTAAATTTTTCTTTATCATATACAACTATTAATCAATCTTCGTTTTCTTCTCCAGCAACACTAGCTTAAGCGAGACTTTCATTTCCTTGATTTTGCTTGTTTTGGTACTTGTGATTATTTCTGCCTTGCATTTCCTTGGTTTTGCCAATTCATATTATTTTCTCTTTGCTGCTTTACCTTCAGTTTCAAACAATTTATCCTTATATGCCTCTTAAACTTATAATAGTTGCAAGTCAGATCCTTATGCTTTGATTTTGACCTACTCCTACTGCCATTGTTTTTTCTCAACAAACTTTCCTTTAGCAAGCTAAACCAACCCCATGATCATAATTGCCTTTAAAATTCAACTATGTATATATTTTTTGCTTATTTAGAAGACTAGTCTTGACATCTTCAAGATCCATAGTTTCTCTACTAACAATTAGGGGGAGCAAACAAAAAACTGAATTCATAAGTGAGGAGAGAATTGTTAGGATGCGAGTGTAAATTGTATTAGAGAAATCCCAGATCAGTGAATTCGTGTCATGTAGAGCAATTAATCTTAGTTGGTCCTTAACTCATTAGCTTAAGTTTTTCAAAGAATATGAGTTCAACTGAATATCTTAACAGGCTCGGACTTAAGCTCACTCTTCGTGCTCTCCGCAATTGAAAGGTATTGGATTTCTACTACATGTTTCTAATAGTCTACATTGCATCTCATGTCTACCTAACTAGAATTCCTACCAACTACATGCTTTGCCACCCCATGATGGATGCGAACCCTTTCTATACCAAACTAGGCAATTTAAAAATTCAAATAAACCAGCGGATGAGGAAATTACCTAGACGGGCTTCTCGGCTTACACGGTGATCAGGTGGTGTGGCAACCGTGAAAAAGAATTGAGGCAAGTGTCGTGGAGGCGGCAACAGCATTGATGAATAAATCAGCAAGAGCCGTGAACAAACCAACAGGAACCTCAACAGCAGAGACGAACACTGCAAGGATTGATTTTTGACGACCGGACAACCTGCAAAAGTAAACCAAGGGTCAGCAAAGGCTGATTAGCGGCTGCTAGAAACGCTGCAGCAAACCAGACACGTCGGGGAAGGCGTCGGAACAAACCTCGGAACTCGCCCGATTGGCGCCAAGGACTGCTGGAAGCTTGCTGGCTTGGTGCCAGGGACTGCTGGATCGCAGCAGCAGCTCCGGACAGGGTGCCATGGCGATAGGCAGTGACGATAGTGCACGACTGTGGGTTGGCAGATGTCCGGGCCGGACTAGCGTCCCTGGAACCAACTAGGTGTGTCAAGAATCGAACGGGGAAGTGGCTGGTTGATCGGGCTGCAGTAGAGATTCAACAAGACCGCAGGGACGTCGTCTGGATCTTCTCAATTTCCACTTGGCTATGAACTTTATCCACTTTGACGCCCGCAACAGGAGTTCAAATATCACCTTTTCAAATTTCAATTTTCTCAACAATCTCAAGTTTTCCTTGGAAGATTAAGTTCATCCGATTTTTCTAATATAAGTTCGAAGTAATTCGACAGTGGATATATATGAATTGATAACGACAGATAACTGTCCAACCGAGTAAACGCGGGGATCAAATCTCGTCCTTAAAGAAGTCGAGTGTAGAATTGAAACCAGTCCTTGGACATGGCCAGCTGAAGCTCCTCATTGCGCTCGTGATGGTCCATTTCAACATCATGCATGGGCCATCTAAGTAGCATGTGATGCATGATTTAAATGAAATGTAAATATGAACTATACAATTGGTGTTTTCGTTTAGGTGTTGGAAAGATGAAATGGAATATCCAAAATTTACGTGTCAGCACATAATTACCTAATTTAAATTAGAAAATAGGTTATATTAAATTCTATTCTAAATTAGGAAATTTCCTAAATTACTACCTTTCTCCCAGATATACAATTCTAAACTAGCAAAGTAATCTATCCTAACATGTAACACGATTTTTCTTTTTGTTGTCTTTTTCTTGATAATAAAGTTTACTAAATTTTTTTAAAAAAAAAAAGCAATCAATAAATCCATTTTAACAAATATTCAATTTAAACGTGGAAATTTCCTATTCAGAATAATGCCTAAAAAGCTCATATGAATCAAATTGAAATCGAATTAATCCAACTTTAGGTAACTGATTATTCAAATCGAGTACAGTTTTAGAAGATTACCTAAATAAGACACTAATGTGACTGGCGTGTGGATTCGCGGCAACAAAAGTTGGCAGTGGCCGGAAAATTTGTCGATGTGCCAAAGGTGTCGCTGGGAGTGGCCTTTGAGAGACCACCGGGGCTGATGGTCGTGATGGGAACTCACCGGAAAACCTGCAGGAAACTCAGCAAAAGGTGTTGTTGGCCGTAGGAGGCGCTACGGGATGTGGCCAAGACCTGGCTTTCCTCGGTGAGGCCACTGGACCGCCGCCAGAGTACCTGTAAATAAAGATCACGTCGCTGGTGCTACTAGGTTCACTGCCGTTACTAGGAAATTGCCGGTGCTGCCAGGCGATCACTGGAAACTGCCAAGGCACGTCGGGAACTGCAGGGGAGAGAGCCGTTGGACTGAGGCCGGAGTCGGCTTTTGAACGTCGGAGTGGATGGGGGGTGCCACCGAAGGAACTACTTTTTTTTCACTTTTCGCTTTTGACTCTTTGTGCACTCTTTTGACCCTCGTTCTCTCGTCTGTGCAAAGACGTGCCCTTTATTCTCACTTTTTGCTTGGGTCACCTCCTCTTTCTACGTGAAGAAATTGGCCCTCTCTTTTGTCTTATTCGTCTCTACTCCAAATCCCTCAAATTTTCTCTCCTTCCGACGTGTGTGTTCGTGCCCTTTCACATGGGAAAGAAGTGGTCCCCTGGAGGAAAGGACAGAACTCCTTTTGCCCTTTCACGTGATTGTGCAAATAAAATACCCCAGCCAATCTGTTCAATTTCTCCGACTTTCCTGTTTCGCTTCCTTTCTCAAATTTGGAATCAATGAAAACCAATTTTTCCTAACTTGGCGGCCCCGTCTTTGATTTTCGGCCGCTGCGTGATTAATGGGCTCTGGCCGAATCTTCAGTTCACGGGCTCACTTCAATTAGTTAGGATAAAGCTCAGAATCTCCCTGCACCACCCCCCGTTCACACTAGCGCGATCATATGGGCTTAATGCCATTGGAAGATGCTCTTGATATCTGTACGTAATTCAACTAATATTTTGTTTAGGGATTATTGATCGGTCCCTAAATCTTACATATAAGATTTTTAGTTTATTTAAAATGTTATTAAGCTATGCAATAAAAGTGTACGTTTGTGCAACAAATTGCTGATTTGCAAATTATAGAAAAGTTGGTCACTTTACAAAAGTGTTCATAAGTTGCCACCAGGAAAAAAAAAAAATCATTAGTCATTTTTTTTACCAACACTTACAGATATTTACTTAAGCACGGAACAAATTTCAATTTTTTTTTTTAAATATATACGGAACAATAGAATGCCACGGCATGGCGCATCCTAAATTGTTTGGTTCCCCATATAGCATTTTGTTTTAAAAGAAAAACATCATGTAATAAAAAAAATTTTGGTACAAACCATGGCTGCCCTCGTTTGGGAGTCTTTTGTAGTCGTCGTCATGGGTCTTAGAAATTTGTCCTTTATCAAAACTGGTGAGTAGCGATTATTGAGTGATCAATAACACCAATTTTGTATGAATATACATTCCTCACACGCGGATAATTCAAAGGAGTATGAGAAATCATTGTGGTTGGGAGTGAGCATGAAGTGGTGTTTTAGGTTCCCGAATTAAATAAAGAACAACGCATGAAGCTGTACTGTGCGGAACAGTGACATGTTTATCTATCATGGGATTGATGGGGACCTCGAACCACCTTGAACATTTTTATAATTAGATTGTGGTGGGGGGATGTATGAGCAAATAGGTGCTTGCACTTGTCTTCTTGTCTTGGTAGTTTAGGACAAGCCTTCCCTCCCTGTCATGATGGTGGATGAAATTCTCTCATTCGAGTTGATAGGAACAGACATCGGCTAGACATTAAGACAACTTTCTTTTGGTTATATTCAGAGTTTATAGATTTTGAGGAAAATCCGTCACTCTTATATTTGCCTTAGGAATAGTGAAGTTCTACTGTGGCTGACCCTATCAGGACACGACGTGCAGGTGGACCAAGTCAAGAAGGTACAATGTGATTAGCGTGCCATAGGGCTCCTGGGTGGATCAGTTCGATTCATGGTTTATGTGTTAATGTAATATAATGAGTCTGAATTAAATGGGCATTCGTGACAGTTTAATCACACATAAACAAAGCAAAAACCAAACAAATACGAATAAAACAAACGTTCAACTGCATCATGTGAACTTAAGGAAGTTGAATCATCAATGCAAGGACTTTGATTGAAAAATTAAAATGGCTTCAACCTTCTGGATAGTTATGGCTAACTTTTCCTCGGTGGAGTCACTAGTCAATAGTGCAATTTTGATTTTTCTTTTAGAGCCACGAGAAGCAAAGTCCTACGCCACTTTACGTCCCCACATGACTTCATGTGCCATGTGTGTTTTTGTGCTTTTTAGAATATGTATGATGACATGGTAAATATGTATTGAGTTCTAATTGCTAAGTATATTCATGTGCCGTTTGATTACGTGACATCTTAATTGATAACATGTGAACAATTTTGAAATGACGAAGCCATGTTATCATTTGGCCTATTAGGCAAATGTAATTTCATGCTTTCAGCCATATATAATATCGGGTTTTAGAGATTAAAAAGAAGAAGAAGAAGAAGAAGAAGAAGAAGAGAGCAAAATATCTATAAATTTGGAAACATCTTTTTCAGAATACATGACATGCACGAAACATCGTGAAAGCAAAATATCTATAAATTTGGAAACATCTTTTTCAGAATACATGACATGCACGAAACCTCTGTTCACGATCAGCCAGCGATTAGCACATTGGCGTAGGTGTACTTGGACCATTTTCCTAGGTAATTCGACTTATGGGTTGTCTTCCGTGCAGGGTTTCTCTAATGCTAGTGTTAAAGGAGAATTAACTATGATTTAGAAATTTCCTAAATTTGACCTGGCAGAATAACGACCGCATTTTTGGATTTCCACCAATTTATGAGAAGAATGAAAACCTACTTATTCCGGAATATTCTAGTTTTGGACCAGTAGGGTAATTACTACATCTATTACAAATCTCAATGTTAATTTTAGCACCATAATTGTCATGACCCTAATCGAGTGGATCTAGGGATGATTTAATGGATTGCTAAGTAAACACAAATAGCTCTCTTGCGAGATGATGCTTACCCTTTACACGAACTCTCATAAGATCTACCAATCACAATTTAATTTCTTGCATATGAGAATAGAGCTATGACTAACTTATTTTAGGCTAGTTAGAAATCAAGTTAAATGCAGAAGCCCATGTTGTTTCATTTAATTTTTTCCATTTTTTTTTATTCTTAAACACGCAAATCTAAGCGGCTATGCATATCTGCACAATCAATAAAATGAATGAATATAGTAATAGCAATAGTAAATAAAGCAAGATAAATGTTTTTAAAAAAAAGGAAAAGCAAGTCTTATTAGCAAAATTAACACATAATCTTGTCAATGGATCCCTGTGAGCTATGTGTAAAAAGTAAACATATAAAAAAGGTTAGAAAAATCTCTCATCTTACTTTTGTTTTTTTGTGTAAATATGTGAATATCATTAATTAATTGAGGTACAAAAGTTTAGGGGAATCCCTTAGCATTTTAAAGAGACTAATTATACGAGAAGATGGAGGAAGAAATTGTCCATACAGTAACCGATAAAACATTTCCCTAGAAAAACCTACACTATTGGTAGAGTGATGTCCTACCTCTAACAATCTTTTGAATCCTAGCCAACAGAAGATGATGCTCAATTGACTTGTTTTGATATCTGAATTTTTATTGACGATTTAAGTATCCATTCATTTTACAAAACATATATATATATATATATATAAAGTGAAATTAAAAAATAAAAAGCATAAAAATATGTGTGAAAAGAGATATATATATATATATATATATATCCCTTAATAAGTTTCGGCCTGTTAAGCCCACGTGGCCAGCCCATTTCTTTTATCTCTTCGGGCCCATGCATCTAACTTCCTTTCCTTGGCCCATTTCTATGTTTCTTTTGTTTAGCCAATCTATTTTTAACACATCTCCCTTTTGTCTTTTGTGGCCCATCTTTCCCTATTCCTTTTAGCCTACGAGTTGAGGCCACGTCGAAACGGAGCAAAAGAAGGCCCAGCTCATCACCCATTTCCTCTCCTCTACGCACACGCGCACGCGCGCCTAGCAAGGACTCCGGTCAAGGGCCATTTCGTCAGCCCACCTTTGCTCGGAGGTCTTTCCGCAGCCGAGGAAGAAGCCCAGCTTGTCGTGCTCTACCATCGCCGATCGAGACCTCGACTCGCCCGACAAACTAGGCATGATCCTCCTCCCCGAACCTCCAGTTTGGCCCTGTTTTTTTTTTTTTTTTTTTTTAGGCCAGGGAGGAACTCGCCTTGGCGGATGAATTTTCTTTTTTATTTGATGAAATCTTGTTAAACCAAAGTAAGTTCAGGTCGATTCATAATGTTTTTGAAAGTTCATGCATCATGTTTAGGCTGAGGAGCTGAGGAATGCTTCGGGTTTGAACCCATAACTCGAGTTCATGAATGTATACCGACTGTTTGATGTTTTGCTGGAATGAAGCGTGAAACACTTAACAGCACCGAACTTAAGTGCGAGATTTTGAACGGATTGTGACCAACTGAGACGGATTTGGCGCAAAATATGTTGAGTCAGACTTTCATACATCATCTTTGATTCGAAAATCGCATTGAATCTCGCTCTGGAACGCATCCTTTAAACTGCATATCATACGTTCGATAAAATGCTTGAGAGAGAGCCCAATCACATTTGTTATTGAATCTTGAGATCGGCTTACATTTGCTTCGGTATTGGTTGAATGTCTTATGATCTTCCTATTTCTTGTATTTTTCACGCTATTTTGTGGACAAAACCTTGGCTCAAGTTGGTCATGTACGCACCCCTCCATGCTAAAAACCCCTTTGTCTGGATCGGGAACCAGACTTGATTGACCATCGATTCGGTTCCATGGAACCAATCACTTAGTAAAAAAATAAATTACAAAAAATACTAGAGTTGTTACTATTTTTTGGGTTTAGTGCTATTTTTAAGAAATTAAAATATAAATATTTTTAAAAAAGAGTCGATCTAGTGCGTTGGTCGATCCAGTTCAGTTTCCCGGACCAGAAACTAGACTGACAATCACTAGTTCCATTTTTATGGAACCGGGAACTGAACTGATCCCTCCAGGAATCAGACCAAACGAGTCGGTCGATTCAGTTTAGGCGGTTCCCAGTTTGGGCAGTTTGGCATGCTCACACTCTTATTGTGTGCTTTCCTATACAATTATAGTTGGTTGCGCTTTTCAATATCTTGGATGTTATTTATTGCTCTAGAATGGTTAGGACGATACCTAGAATTCTTTGATAGGCTGCTTTGACATTAGTTAGCATGATTAAGTTAGGAACCGAAATGGTGTTAGCCTTAGGGTTAACTTAACCAAGTCCTTGGGTTTGGAATCTCTTGTTGCGTAAATAGTAAGATATTCTTCCTTATCTTACTAGGTTTCTAGCCATCCCTAAAAAGGCTAATGGCGACTTCTTAGTCAAAATTTACATACACTTAAATCGATTGAAAATTTGAACGCTTAATGTCATGCAAGATATGGGCTTGGGAGAACCGAGTCAATGGAAGGCCGTTGACCCAAAGTTGACAATATTCCTAAACCTAATGGTCTCTCCCTAGTCGGAAGGGGTTGGGTTGCAATAGTGATGTCCTACCTCTAGCAACCTTTCGAATCCTAGCCAACATAAAATAAGGCTCAATTGACTTGTTTTGAAACCTTTTGCGGTTGCATTCCATCCAAATGCAATAGATAGTCAACAAAGATAGTTTGAGGAGTCTCACCTCCAAATTTTTGCCTTTGGTGGCCCTGATAATCCATTGAAGTTCTAAATTCCAACCTCTTGCAGAATGTCCACTTACATTTTGTGCCAAAATACTGCACCATACACCACTTGTCCAGGTATACTCAAAGAATAAGTGGTTTTTGTCTTCTATACTAGTCATACAAAAGTTACACCTAGTATTCACTGAAGACAACCACCATGATATGGCTACTACTGTCGGTAGCCTATCTCTACAAACAAGCCAGCCGATAAAATTATGCTTGCTAATATCATTAGTCCAAATTAATTGATATTGGTCCACAAATGGTCTCTCTTGTTTGAATTCATTGTATATCCCTTTGCAATGGTATGTTTGGCTAGAGATAATAAGTGTTAGAGCAAGTCTTAGCTTGAGTATCCATCGTGAACTTCAAGCCATATTGCCCTTTATGTCGAGTTGCATAATGGGAGCACCTCTACATTTAATGTGATGAACCCAAGTACTCCATAGGGATGAGGACGGATGATTGATGATGCTCCAAAGCATGTGACCTAGCAATACCTTTTTCTAGAGTTTCGGATCAAGCATGCCTAGTTCTCCCTCCTTTTTTGGTGAGCATACTATTTTCCATGCAACTTTATGAGATCTGTGAGTTCCAGCGTTTCCTGCCCATAAGTTGGCTAATCTTTGTTTTAATCTCGTAAAAAGTTCGCTTTGGGAGAGAAACATTTGCATCTAGTGAGTGCAAATGGAAAAAGGTATCGATTTGGCCAATTGAAGTCTTCTTGCGTCGTTGATATAATTCATGTCCCATCCATCTATTTTCTAAAATATCTTTTCTGTTAGACCCTTGCAATATGCATGCGTGAGCCTTTGCATAACAAGTGGGACACCGAGATATTTGATGAGGTAGGTGCCTGTGGAAAAATGCGTGTCATCTAATATAAGGAGTTATTCGTCCTTAGACAACCTAGAGAAAAATATATGGTATTTATCTAGGTTAAATCTAAATCCTGTAAAAGCTACAAAATCATCAAGTGCATCAACGAGGCAAATGATGGTGTTTACATCTCCATAAGCAAATAAGAACAGGTCATCAGCAAATAGAATTTAAAAGATGAAGTAGAAATTTTCCCCATGATAATTCTAGTTGGATTTCCATAACCAGAACAAAGTGGTAGGGAGAAAGGGGGTCACCTTGTCGTAGCTCATTTGTGCTTGCAAAATACCCAATATGTTCATCGTTGAAGTTAATTGAGAACATTGGATACTAATGCATTGATTTATATGATCAATTTAGTATTAAGGCGTATTAACATCTTTTAGAACCTCGAGAGTAGTATCCCATTTCACTATATCATAAACCTTCATGAGATTAATTTTGGTTGCCACCCATTTACCTTTATTGCCCTTATGATAGTCATGCAAAAGCGCCCGACACAATAGAGTATTCTCTGAAATCAATTTTCCCTTTATAAAAGCAGTTTGGTTGAGGCCAACAATCGAAGGGAAAATATAAGTTATTCTTTTTGCAAGTAGCTTTGATATGATTTTATATATAACATTGTAGCATGATATGAGTCAACACTCCTTAAGGAAGCATGGATTTGAAACCTGCGCTATAAGAGAGATCAATGTGGCATTAATTGATTTCAACATTCTCCTTGAAGAGAAGAATTCCATAATAGCATCAAATGTCATGTCCTATGATGGGCCAAGCTTTTTGTAGAATAAGCTGTTATACTCATCTGGACTGGGAGCTTTGAAATTGTTGAAACCCTTGATGACTCCATGAATAAGCTAGACTAATAATATTAAAATGCGAGAAACGACTAAATGCACCTAAATGACCTTTCTTAAATTTTTATTGAATAATACTATTTAAACTATATATAAACTGAATCCATACGCCAAAGAAAATGATAGGAAGTGAGATAGCCTAAACTCTACACAAGGGAATGATAAGGTTGGTGAAAGCGACGCTTAATCATATCTCCATTTCGATATATCTTGCAAAGAAGAGGTCAAAACGGTACCAAATGCATTCATGAATGTATCTAGGATGCGAATTTCAAAGACAACCTATTGAGGATTACCCCAAGCGACTCAAAAGTCGAAACATCTTATTTCAAAACATATAGATTTAATTGGGATCACGAAAATAAATCTAGCATGGACGCAAACTACATACTTCTCGTTAAGCCTGCATCCAAATGGATGTTAATGGAGATAGACAAGAAGATTTAAGCTCACGAGAGATGAAAAAAAACAAGCTCGCAATGAGTTGAAATTGGATCAGATGCAAGTCTTAATGAAATGTTTAGAAAATCTTTCCAATCAAAGTGAAAAAGCGAAGAGATCATTAGAATGCTCACACCATGAAGTAGTTCGGAAGAAAAACTTACCTTGGAATGCTTGAAATGAAACCCCAGCCCAAGCAGAGGCTATATGGGTCTTCTGCAAGGTCAAAATAGCCTTGCACCAGGCCCGGCCACCCTCCGCAGGCCTAGAATTGCGCAACGCTTGGCCCACGTGGCACAGCGATAGGCTATCCCGAGAAAATATTGGGTGGTCCGGGACCTCCACGTCAGCGTGGTCCCCGACCACTCACGAGACGCCATGTGGATGGGTGGGCCCCACTTGTGTCTTCTGCCTTCTTCCCCTCTCTCTCTCCTCTTCCTAGCCTGCCGATGCCCTCTCTCCTCTTAGCCTGCACGCTCTCTCTCTCCTGTCAGAGCATTTATTGCGGAAACTTTTCTCTCTCCTTCATTTGAGAAAAAAAACGGAGCGGAGGTCGCACGTCCCTCTCCATTTCTTTCTTTTCGAATTTTTGAATCTGGAATTCTCTCTCCGCGCTCGTTCCCCTGCCGTCGCCGAGCATCAAGCGGCCGTTCCCCTGCCGTCGCCGACGAACCACATTACGGCCGCTGCTACTCCGGTGCTCGCTCGCTCTCTCTTCGGGCTCGTTGCTGCTTCGTCGTTCGTTCCGGCGTTCCCGGGATTGCAGATGCAGCACGCGGAGGAGAAGCAGGCCTCTTCGACCTCCCCTCAACGTCGGCGAGCGTCGCTCGCCGAGCGAGACCCCCACACACCGGAAGGCTCGGAGGCGAGGTTGCTGGAGAAGCTGGTGCCGTACGCTGCCAGCTTGGTGCTGAGCTGCCTCGTCGTGTTCAACGCTCCTCCTCCTCCCTCTCGCGACGTCCGCTCTGCTCTCTCCCCCCTCCGCGAAGTCGTGCCTCTCTTCCAGCGAAACGCGAAGCCGACGGCCCTCCACCTCCGCCGGTTGACTCCGTCGCCCTCGACTCCGACGCCGACGCCGACGCCCCTTCGCCGGTTGCCTCCGTCGGCGTCGGAGTCCGTCGCCCCCGACTCCGACGCCGACGCCCCTTCGCCTCCCTCTCGCGACCTCCGCTCCGCTCTCTCCCTCTTTCCTCTGCGGAGCGCCCTTACTGGCCAACCCCGCGAGCAACCTCTCTCCGAGTCTCCGTCTTCTTCGCGGCCAGGTAGACGTCGTCCATCTCTCTCTCTCTCTTTCTGGTGTCACGGATTCTTCTTTCTTATTTCTGTTCCATGTTGATGAGCAAGTGTACTCTAGCTTGATGATGCATCATGGGTAGGTTCGTTTCATGAGATTGAGATTAAGCTACACTGGTGCGGAGGTTGTTCGTAATGGGATGTGCGTCTCTTGTGCCGCATAGAGTGTTGGGTCGTGCCTTGGAAGCTCAAAAGATGAACTTTAGTTGTTTCCTTGTTCTGATTATGCTATTAGTCTGTGATATCACAAGTTCATTCGATGTTGTGATTGAAGTTTCGGTGTCGGGTTATGTTAATATTGGGAAGGTTCATGCTCTGTGTTAGTTTTTGTTCACACACTGGATTCTCTTTGTGGTATCGGCTGGGGCGTGCTCGAGGGGCTTTGATCAACTTGATTCTTGCTCTGCTGGCCATCCTCTTAGAAAAAAGGCGAAGCGGCTCGTAGTTAGTTGTTTCTTGGCTTTGTAATGGACCAAGAGTCCCGAGTGGATGAGGACTTCCCCCTCTTCCAGAAATGCTCCAACCAACCTAAAACGGCTGATTTTTCCCTATATGCATTTTGTAGTTGCGGCCCTCATACCAGATGCTACTCCTGAAGAGTTCTCCATGGGAGCTGCTATGTGTTGATGCAAGCTTGTGATAATGTCGTTAGCTGATTAGCTGCTCTATTATCAATCAGCCTTTTTTACCTCAAGCTGATGAAGTTTATTGGAACAGTTGGTTTTCATTCTCTTGGGCAGCAGAGTTTCTAAAACATTATGATAATTTCTCTTTGTCGTTGGAAATGAGTTGTTTGTCATTGGAGAATGAAGTGCAGGCTGGAAGGTTCTTGTTTTTGTGCAGAAAAAAGAAACTTCTGTGCATGGTCCTTCTATCTTTGTTATGTAAAGTCTGGAGGGAGAAATGCAAAGGCATGGAATGGGGGGAAATATCTGTCGGTAAATCGAATTGCTGGTTATTCACTGGAAAATTCATGTTTCTAGCACAAGACCTCGTGTGGATATCTTCATGAAACGGGGAATTTATGTGGATGACATGCTAGAGATAATAAAATCTTTGTTTGTAAATGAATTTTGTATTTGGACTGGCACCTCCTTGTTGCTATGTTGGTCAAATTTGTTTTTACAAAAGAAAAGGAGGCCCTTTATAGTTTTTTATTTTGCATGATGTTTAAGACCTTTCTGAGGTTTTGTTATATTTGAGTGCTCCAGTTCTGATGGCTTCTTGTATGCATTTTTTCAGGTGCCATCCTTTAGGAATATTTGCAAATGGCAAGTTGTCTTCATGATAGTCTGCTGGAAATTTTCTTTTGATTGGGATTAAGTGCTGCCGCTTAATGTACAATGGATACAAGAGATGGTGTGCGAAGTGGTGCAGGGGAGAATATGGTCAGTGGCACAGATGAAGTGCAGAATAGAGATAGCGACTTTACTCCCTCTGAAACGGCTGTTACAGGGTTTGAAGGTGATATTGATTTTGAACCACGCAATGGTATAGAGTTTGACTCGCGTGAAGCAGCTTATTCGTTTTACCAGGAGTATGCCAAGTCTATGGGATTTACCACCTCAATAAAGAACAGTCGACATTAATTTTTCACAATTTGCAAGTATGTCTATAGTCATTTATCTAGTGATGTCGTGTAACAGTTGTTCTATCATTCAGGGTTTCCTGGGTCATAAATAAATAAATAAAAGAAACAGAAACAGTTGATCTATCAATCTACTTTCATATTTCAACAGTATGTAAATCTCTATTCCCTCTAAAAATGAGTAGGTCTCAATTTCCTTTTATCTTCACCAGTCGTATGATTTGCCATCCAACACAACCCAGCTATTGGCTTGCTCAATCGTATTGTTCGGGGAAACTTGAGCATCGATACATCAACCCCCAATGCTTGACTCGTGGCAGCAATTTCATTCAGTTGCGCAAAACCAAAGGCTCTTTTTGTCTCATCGATGAATGTTCTCCATGAAGATCATCGCACGGCGTACGCATCTTTCATAACCAAAGTACCATTCTTAATCATACTGCTAAAAGTTTGAACCAATACAAGTAATAGAAATCTTAGTCCTCGCTTCATATCAAATTGCTCCAGCCGATTCTAGTACCAGGTTGAAGCAAGAAGTTTACGTAGATTCGCCGGCCCACTCATTCCTCTCTACCCTCTTCATATGATCCATTTCTGTGTTTCTATGTAGCCGACAAAATATCAACAAATTATAGTCCATCCAAACAAACAAAACAGTACATGCATAGAGTATCGTGAATATATAACATGATGTTTCACATGATTCT
This sequence comes from Eucalyptus caleyi, assembly GCA_014182885.2. Classification (NCBI taxonomy): domain Eukaryota; kingdom Viridiplantae; phylum Streptophyta; class Magnoliopsida; order Myrtales; family Myrtaceae; genus Eucalyptus; species Eucalyptus caleyi. Next base: position 12,443,091 of record CM024466.2, on the reverse strand, counting down.
GAAGTCTTGAAAACTATAACAGTGATAATTCATCTTCAATAGGAACTTCTAATTACATATTATCTAGAAGTGGACTATCAGGCTGTAGACCTGCACAACTGGTGAGTTACCATTGTCAAATTCCTTTTCCTCCAAAATGACCACAAAGCAAGGTAAAAACTGCCAATGGTTTAATTAAAAAAAAAAAAAAAGTAGAGCTTGGATGAAAAAATGATTTGCTAGCCCGCAAGAACTCTCGTAAGGGTGCTCTGAAGTGATGCGACTGAATCTATGGCAGACTTAGCAAGCCAACTCATTCCCACTTTAATTCAATGCTCATCCGTGGGCAATCTTATCAGATGTGCAAATTTTCTCGCTGCAAATGCAGAAATATATGGATTAACATCATTTTTTTTTTCAAAGGACCAGTGTGACAGAAGTAAAGAAAAGAACCTGCATGTCCAACTGGACCTTCCAGAGTTAATCCATCAATGAAACTTGGTGAAATTGCAGCATCATTTCTTCCCAATGTCATCATCTCGCCCAAGTTTTGAAACCTGAAAATTATATTAACAGAATCATGCACCAGTCCCATATCCAAAGCTTCTACCAGTATGATCTACAAAAAATAAAAGTTGCCACACACTAGTAGAGGTACCACAGAAGGATACTTAATGGTGTTTGTGATGGATAACAGTAAAGTGCTCCTTGTCACTGGGGGATGTCAATGTGAAACTGAAGCTAACTTGTTACCTCCACCCAAATTTAATAGAACCATAATCATTGGGGGAAGGAAGGTGAGATAGAGCTACAAGATGCATGCTGATCACAAGCAAGGGCACTGCATTGCAAATCGAGTAGATTGAACCATAAAAAATGTCCAGCACAAAAGGCACAAGTGAAATGAAAGACCTAAAAGGCAGAAGAGGATGGTCATTGATTGCTGCCCACAGATTCCAACCAGTGTAATCCGCTTGCTGAAAAGCAACCTGGTAGGCCACGAAAGAAATGACTAAAATTGGCGAGGAGATAGCAAAACTAAGAAAGGTGCAGATGTTAAAGTTGCACTACAACATCATACTCCAATAGATGAATTGCATTTCTTGCTTGTTTACCTGAGCGGTGGCTGGAAGAATCTTTCCATCTGAATCTCTTAATGCAGAAGAATCACCAAGGGCAAAAATGCGTGGGTGGCCCTTGACACGTAGAGTTTCGTCAGTTTCTGTTTGACCAGGGGCAGTCAAAGGAAGCTCATGCGGCTTATCCCAAGGTTCTAATTCGGGAAGTGAAGGCTTAGAGCCCACAGTCCATAGGACCAAATCCTCTTCCAGAATTTGACTTCGTAGTCCCCTTTGAGCAGGTTGAAGTTCCAATATAAATGTCTCAACATCATCTTCTGCCGCAAAGCCCTTAGTGGGTCCACTCTTTTTCTGCATTTCAGGATCTTCAGAGTTTCCACTGAAACATAAAGAATCTTCAGCATCGCTGGACTTCCTCATATTGTGTACAAAGTAACCTAGAAGCAGCTCAACTTTCCTTGATGAAAGAACCTGGTATGAATAGCAAAAGCTGTACATCATGATCCACCCTCTGTAGTGTCATATCTTCATACCTCCAGATAAAAGTTCATATCGCATTGGCTTGAAAACAAACCACTCAGATTGGTCAACAAGGACCTACCGCATCATCAAAGTGACCCAATTTAATAAGATGGCTCAAGCTGAATAAGTAATTTGAACATTATACGCGGCATAAAATGACAACATACTGGTTTCAACAAAATATACAGACTTCTATAAGACAGTTTGGTATAGTCTAGAGGAGTGATCTTTGTTCAAATATGCAAGTTCTGCTTACGATTCCATTCCAGCAACAGGGAGGTATCAATGTAGAACGCATAATAACTATACAAGGATAAAAGGAACTACCTGAGGTTTCTTGCTGTCAGGCCAGACAAGTGATTCCAGTCTCAAAGCAGTGTATAAACGCCCAAATCCACCACCTAATATACACACCCTTGGTCTCTGCAAAGAAAGGTTTCTTCTGTAAAACTTAACAATAAGTACCTTGGGATTCATGTACAATAATTTCAAAAGAATATGAGCAAAATAAACATATTCAGGAGTGATGACAGAGAATAAAGCAAACACCTGCACCCACAAAACCATAGTGATTAGATTCAACTAAACTCTTCTCAATTTCATCATTTCTTATGCTTCTAACCAATCCATGATTAACCTCATTCCCAAGCCACAAGGCTCAAAGTTATAAATTATATCAAAGGCAAAGCCCAACCTTAAACACTGAGCTAGAATGAGACTGACTTTGGGCAGAGCCCAAGTGGCACACGGAACTGGTGGGAGGTTTTGGAGTGGACTGATCCATTCACAGAAACCCACACCCAAACTGAGGATTTGACCCTAGTGTTTCAACCAGGCATTGCCAATGATGACAGAGAAAATTTCGTCCAAGATGAGAATTTCCCCATCATCAGCAAAAGGAAATAACTGAATTAGTAATGTTGGGTCGGCATCACCATTTTCTGCGATGCATGGACTTGGCGAAGGGGCGTCGGCGTCGACGTTGGCATCAGGCGCGTAAGCGGAGGCCGAGGCGTCGGCGTCGGAGTCGGGGGCGACGGACTCCGACGCCGGCGAAGGGGCGTCGGCGTCAGAGTCGGGTTCAGGGGAGGAGGCGGCGTCGGCGTCGGCGTCGGAGTCGAGGGCAACGGAGTCAACCGGCGGAGGTGGAGGGCCGTCGGCGTCGCGTTTCGCTGGAAGAGAGGCACGACTTCGCGGAGGGGGGAGAGAGAGCAGAGCGGACGTCGCGAGAGGGAGGAGGAGGAGCGTTGAACACGACGAGGCAGCTCAGCACCAAGCTGGCAGCGTACGGCACCAGCTTCTCCAGCAACCTCGCCTCCGAGCCTTCCGGTGTGTGGGGGTCTCGCTCGGCGGGCGACACTCGCCGACGTTGAGGGGAGGTCGAAGAGGCCTGCTTCTCCTCCGCGTGCTGCATCTGTGATCCCGGTAACGCCGGAACGAACGACGGAGCAGCAACGAGCCCGAAGAGAGAGCGAGCGAGCACCGGAGTAGCAGCGGCCGTAATGTGGTTCATCGGCGACGGCAGGGGAACGGCCGCTTGATGCTCGACGACGGCAGGGGAACGAGCGCGGAGAGAGAATTCCAGATTCAAAAATTCGAAAAGAAAGAAATGGAGAGGGACGTGCGACCTCCGCTCCGTTTTTTTTCTCAAATGAAGGAGAGAGAAAAGTTTCCGCAATAAATGCTCTGACAGGAGAGAGAGCGTGCAGGCTAAGAGGAGAGAGGGCATCGGCAGGCTAGGAAGAGGAGAGAGAGAGAGGGGAAGAAGGCAGAAGACACAAGTGGGGCCCACCCATCCACATGGCGTCTCGTGAGTGCTCGGGGACCACGCTGACGTGGAGGTCCCAGACCACCCAATATTTTCTCGGCTATCCCTGCGATTGCCTCAGGCATGGGCACCCATGTGTCATGGGCCATCTCATTCGACAAAAGTAAAAATGGTATTCGCTTTGGAGTTAGAGAGAGAAAGCACAAGTTAAGAGCGAGAGAAATGCATTTATCTTCTTTGGAAATGAGAAAAAGAAATTGTTTTAAAGTCAATTTTTTTTTTTTAATTTTATGCGGAAGAGAAGTCTTACACAAAGCCTTATGAAATGCTGCGTAAGGCCATCTAGGCTTTTATATACGGCGGACGAACCACTGTGAGCAAGTGATTAGGAGTTTTGGGTAGCGCTTGGGCATAGTGTGTGACACCCAAGGGCGCTGGCTGTCACTGCCCTAAAATTAGCGCAATGTACAAACCCTAGCAAAGCCTTGACCAGCGCCGCGGCACCACTGGCAAATGCCACCCGGTGCTATTGGCGTAAGTTATTCTTTTAAAAATTATTAATTTTTTTTTAAATTAACCAAACTTTGATTAAATATATTTCTTTTGGTCTGATGCAGTTGACCAAATTTTTGTGCCCATCCAAGCTCGCGATCTGAAATGTGGTCCAATTTTGAAAATAACTGGGGACCATAGATTTTAAAGCATATGCCAGAGCGGAAAATCATAGTAAAAAGTTACTATATTTTCAACATAAAAAACCCCTTATGACTTGACCTTTGTAATGAAATTAATAGATAAAGTCAAATGATAAACTCAACGCCTCAAGAATGGGTGATCCTCATTAAGAATTACAGTATCTTTAAAGCCAACCATCCTCTTCGGGCGAAGGTATGGAAAGCTCTTGAAGATTACAACTTAATTGTTCCTTCGATCGAATTTCTAATGAAGTTTTGTTTCCCATCAAAGTTGCTCAAACTTTTCAACAATTATAGGAATTTTTAATGAGGTCTACGACCCCCGCTCGACATACAAATGGGGTTATAGCCCCCTAGGCGATGAGAATAGTGTGCGAGACACGGGAAGAAAGATCTAGGGTGGCGAATGTGATGGAGAGGCGAGCAACGGAGGATTTACGGTGGAGAGGCGAGCTTTAGAGATGACGATAGCGGATGACGACGTAGTGTCGGTAGCATAGCATCAATTCTTTCATAAGGGAGTGGAGATCTTTTAATACGTGTGGTTTTTTTAGCTAACCCTATTATGTAAGTTACAGGTATCTTCGTCACCTACCAATTAGAGAAAGTTTCCTTCAATTACTTTAATAGTGCTCAAATGACGTTCGAATTTCACTGGACCAACACCACTATCCTCCCCCGTCCCCGCCGCGAGTCTTCTTATCGATAACGACCAGGGGATTATATAATGAGAAACCTCGTTGTACAATGGTATCTTAGGTTGGCAGTGGACGGTGCCTGGGGACTGCAAAGCGCGCTGTTCAAAACTGATCACATTGACTCATGGTTGACTACTGGATAGTTCACAGAAGGATACTTGTCGGATTTGATCAAATGTGTGGTTTTTGATAAAATGGGCACAGCATTGATTGGAGATCTGTTGTCTCACTTTATAGATCAATTCAATAACTCCGGTTCCTAGTTGATTGCATGCGCCATACCAGAGGTAGATTCAACCCAAAGATAATGGAAGTGGCCGCTATAGGGAGCAAAGACCCGATTAAGCAATGGTTTACTTAGGGTTTTGTGAGCATATGTCGACAAAAACAAAACCGGCCAAGTTTAAAGGGCGATTTGAAGCGGTGAAAATGGGGATAAACTAAATTAAGTCACGCTAGATTTACACAATCGAAGCTGCACAGGCACCAACGATGAAAATACAAAGAAAATTCTCTCGATTCATTTAATTTATCAAAGAGGAAAACTAAATTTATGAAAATAAAGAATATATTTAGACACTGTGTCGCAGAGCCTGGTTACTTCTTGGTATGATAATAAGGGTAAACGGTGAAGAAAGGCTGGATAACAGTAAGAACTAGGAGAATGAAAGCGGCGGCAGCCGAAATGAAGGACCAGGGGCTGCCGAAGTACTCGCGCATGATTCCTGTCCTTTGAATATGCCATCATCTGCTCTGGTGGTACCGGTTCACTTGCCCGAATAACTCGACCAAGTACCTATTCTTCACATTGAACATGATATCCTTGGCAAGATCATTGAAGAACCTCGCAACCTCCTCATCTGTCCCTAGAAAGTTTTTGATTATGCAGCACTGAGGCAGGAACTCTGCATCTGCCGCCAAGCACACCGGACATCTCATGAGGATCATATATATTGGCGATATTGGCGAGATTTGCTCTCCTATTCAATGAAAGGACATATTGTGGGCAAATCTCTGCATTGATAGTTTTCCTATTTCTAAGTTTCCTATTTTTGAAATTTCCATTTTTTGTTGCGGTGAACCCTATGTACAAATTGCAGAAGAATGTTATGACAAAAAAAAAAAAAAAAAGAGTTGAGAGTTTTGTCCGAGGACATAGGCACATTACTGAACCTCGTAATTCTTGTGTTCTTTTCTGATTGCCTTACTAAAATTCAACATGGTATTAAAGCAGGTTTGATTCAACCTGTGATTTTTTTTTTGGTTTGTTTTCTGCACATCTGATTGTCTCGATCTACTTATGTTCGAGACTGTTCATGTTCGAGACTGTTCCTGTTCTACAACAATCTACATTCTTCGGTTAGTGCTTGTTCCTCTCTTTGTTACTGTCACATCATTGTTATTACTAGCAAAGCGTCATGGATGGGTCAAAGAAGTCAGGAGATGCATCCAACACAACAAAGGTGCATGAGACAAACAATCAGCGATTGACTTCGTTGTTGCTAAACGAAAGAAATTACCTTCCTTGGTCACGAGCTATAACTGTTGCTCTCGGGGGTAGATCGAAGCTTGGTCACATCAATGGGAAGATTAGAGCCCCTCCCGTGATGGATCCCAAATTTGATGAATGGCAAACGAATGACCACAGTGTGATGTCTTGGATATTCAATTCCATGGAACCAGAGATCTACGAGATATTTGCATATTCAGAGTCAGCCAAGGCGTTATGGGATTCGATAAACAAGATGTATGGTCAAGCCAATAATGCATCTCAGATCTTTGAACTGCAACAAGGACTTGCTTCTTCTAAGCAAGGCGCAACACAATCTTTCACTGAACACTTGGGAAAAATGAAGAAGCAATGGGATGAGCTTCATCAGTATAGACTTGCGACCTAGAATGTGATGGATTATGTCAATCGAGAAGCGCAAGATAAAATCTTTCAATTGTTAGCAAGTATCAGGCCTGAATTTGAGGACACCAAACGCCAAATTCTTATGAGTCCTGTATTGCCCACTTTCAATGAAGTTTGTGCCATAATCCAAAGTGAGGAAACAAGGAGACGCGTCATGCCTTCAGTTCCAATTACATCAGGAGAGCTTGGTGAACAATCGGCCCACAGTGCTATCAACACGAAGCAAGGAGACTCCATTGCTCAGTTTGCCAAAGGAGAGGTGTTGGGTTCTTCATTTGCATTTGCGTCTTTCCAAAGACAGGGGTTCGAAAGCTAAGGTGGCAATCCAAGAAAATCCAAAGAGAGGTGTTGGGTTCTTCAACTGCATTTGCATCTTTCCAAAGACAGGGGTTCGGAAGCTAAGGTGGCAATCCAAGAAAATCCAAACGATTTTCAATCCAAGTTGGAGGCTTTGTCTCAACAAGTCCAGCAATTACTTTAGATACATGGCAATGGAATGAACGCTTCTAGCACTGAAACCGGAAATTTGGCTATGACGTCTGGTAATGTCCATGCTTCCTCAACTTTATCCAAAACTTAGTTTATTCTTGACTCTGGTGCTACAGACCACATGTGTAGTTCTCCAAACTTGCTATCCAACATTACTTCAGGTGTGTCATATCCGCCTATTACTATTGCTAATGGTGGGCAGGTTCCAACTAGTGGTGTTGGACAAATTAATTTCTTTTCAAATAATTCTAAAGCATTGTTGGTACCTGAATTATCCTCAAATTTAATGTCAGTTAGCAAATATACTAATAAGGGGAATTGCAATGTTATTTTTACTCCTCAAAAGGTGTTTTTTCAAGATCGAATCACCAAGAGGATGATTGGTGAAGGGCGGTTGCAGAATGGGCTGTATATGGTGGACCTCAACAATGAAGTGTTGATGGCACAAAGGAAGACTGTTGACACTTCCCAGTTGTGGCATTGGCGTCTGGGTCATCCCTCTGATCGGATGTTACATGCTATTGATATGACTTTAAGTTATGATTCCAATTGCTGTGATCCTTGTCATTATGCTAAGCAGCATAAGTTACCTTTTTTACATAGTACACATAAATCAGAATAGTTTTTTGATTTAGTTCACTCGGATGTTTGGGGAGCTTCTCCTATTGACTCTAAGGTGGGGTTCAAGTATTTTGTTACATTTATTGATGATAAATCTCGAGCTACATGGATTTATCTGCTTAAATCCAAGAGTGAAGTTATGACTGCATTTCAAGTTTTTTGCAATATGGTGAAAAATCAATTTAACACTATGGTGAAGATTCTTCGTACAGACAATGGAATTGAATATACCAATCGGGCTTTTCAAGCGTTCCTGCGTAGCTTGGGAGTCATTCATCATACCTCTTGCGTTGGAACTTCGCAGCAGAATGGAGTTGCTGAAAGAAAAAATAGGCATCTGCTTGAGGTTATCCGAGCATTGTTATTCTTGGGAAATTTACCCAAGACATATTGGGCTGACGCAGTCCTTACTAGCTGCTACTTAATCAATCGTTTGCCTAGTAAAGTGTTGGGGTATAAAGTTCCAATTGAAAGTCTATATGGCCGAAAATTTGGTATCTCTCACCTAAGAATTTTTGGATATGTGTGTTATGTGCATTCTCAATCTGGTGACAAGCTAGATCCATGGGCTCGAAAGTGTGTGTTTATGGGATACTCAAATGTCAAGAAGGAATACAAATGCTATGAACCAAGTACTAGACGTATTTATATTTCTCGTGATGTTGTCTTCGATGAGGCTCACATGTTTTTTGCTAGGAATCAAATTCAGGGGGAGCAAAATGACTATTCTGAATTTTTGCTTCCTATCCTACCTATCGGGGATTCAATGTTGGATCAAGAGGAAATTCCAACAACGGCTGTTCAAGGGAGTCAACTTGTCTCTAATGTTGATGCTGTTCCTGATATAGCTGCCATTACAACAGATATGGCTGATTTGGAAGTAGAGGTTGAAAATGCAATAGAGGTAGATCTAGCAGATACGGTACCCAATATCTCAGCCTCAACTCATAGGTCATCACGCATTCCAAGGCCTTCAACATGGCTCCGTGATTTTGTAACATATCATATGGCTCAGCATCCTATTCAAGATTTTATTGGGTATGATCGAATTTCCCATAATTATTTAAGTTTCTTATCTACTATTGAAAATCAACAGGAACCCAATACATTCTTGGAAGCATGTACCATGCCAAATGTGTCCGAAGAAGAATGTGGGTGAATGCCATGAAAGAAGAACTTCAAGCATTGGACCGTAACCATAGTTGGGAATTTGTTAAATTGCCAAACGGGAAAAAGACAGTTGGATGTCGGTGGATTTACAAGATCAAATACAATAGTGATGGTTCGGTTGAGAGGTACAAAGCTCAGCTCGTTGCAAAAGGGTATACTCAAACATATGGGATAGACTACAAGGACACATTTGCTCCTGTAGTGAAAATGAACACTGTTCGTGTCAGTCTATCTGTGGCAGTTAACTGTAGCTGGCCATTGTTTCAAATGGATGTGAAGAATGCTTTCCTCCAAGGAGACTTAGAAGAAGAGGTTTATATGGATCTTCCTCTAGGACATCCCTTAGAGAATAATAAGGGACTGGTTTACAAATTAAAGAAGGCAATATATGGTCTCAAACAGTCACCTAGAGCATGGTATGGCAAACTAAGTTTTGCACTCGTTAGATTTGATTTCAAAAAGAGTGCAGCTGATTCTTCGATGTTTACTAAAGTAACTAGTGAAGGTATTGTTGCTATTCTCATTTATGTTGATGATCTTATTATTACTGGCAGTAACTTAGCAGGTATTGCGGAACTTAAATAGTTGTTGAGCAAGGAGTTTGACATTAAAGATCTTGGAAAATTGAGGTATTTTTTGGGGATAGAGGTAGCAAGTTCTAACAAAGGTATGTTCTTGACTCAAAGGAAATATATCCTAGATCTATTGAAGGAGACTGGTAAGCTGGGTGTTAAACCTGCTAGCACTCCTATGGATTACAACAATAAGACTATGTCTAAGGAAACACCATTACGGGATATTGGGCAATTTCAGCGTTTGGTAGGAAGATTGCTTTACCTAACAATTACTAGACCCGACATTGCTTATTCTGTTAGCTATGTGAGCCAATTTATGCAAAAACCTACACAAGGACATATGGAGTTGCTAAACCAGCTCCTTCGATATCTAAAGGCTTCTCCAGGAAGAGGAATATTGTTGAAGAATAATGGAAATACAAAGATTGTGGGATTTACTGATGCTGATTGGGCTAGGAACCCCATGGATAGAAAATCTACCACAGGTTTTTGTACCTTTGTTGGTGGAAATATTGTTACTTGGAAAAGTAAGAATCAAATAGTTGTGGCTTGATCTAGTGTGGAAGCTGAGTATCGAGCCATGGCTACTGCCACTAGTGAGATCGTATAGCTTCATCTATTGCTTCAAGAATTGGGTTGTGATGCCATGTCTAAACCTACGAAGCTATTTTGTGATAATCAGACGGCAACACACATTGCTTCAAATCCGGTCTTTCATGAAAGGACAAAACACATAGAGGTCGATTGTCACTTTGTAAGGGAAAAGGTTCAAGATAAGACAATAGAGACACCATATATTCGTAGTGGGGATCAACTTGCTAATGTCTTCACCAAAGCTTTACCCAAGGGAGTATTTTAGGATATGGTAAACAAGTTGACCTTTGACGATGTCTTCGCTCCAACTTGAGGGGGAGTATTGGCGATATTTGCGAGATTTGCTCTCCTATTCAAGGAAAGGACATATTGTGGGCAAATCTCTACATTGATAGTTTTCCTATTTTTGAGTTTCCTATTTTTGAAATTTCCCTTTTTTGTTGCGGTGAACCCTATGTACAAATTGCAGAAGAATGTTATGACAAAAAATAAAATAAAATAAGAGAGTCGAGAGTTTTGTCCGAGGATGTAGGCACATTGCTGAACCTCGTAATCCTTGTGTTCTTTTCTAATTGCCTTACTAAAATTCAACAATATAACTGGTGATGTGGCTGGACCAGTAATGGCAGCATCGCTCGGAAGCCACGCAGTTAAGGAAGAAGGAGCTGGTGAAAAAGTCAAGGGTCAAAGGAGGAATTCGAAGCACTCTGTCATCGAACTCAACCCTGATTAGCTCGTGGCCCTCCCTCGGTTCAAACTTTATCCCCGCGAGTTGCAGCTGCTTCGTGGAAGGTATCATTTGCAGCCACTTTCTATCAACTCGTCCAGGATGTTCGAGCTCCAAAGGGCCGATTATGCTCAGTTGGAACAAATCGAGCAAGTGTGTGACATTGGGGACCTAGTAGTACCTCTCGAGTTCTTTCACCAGCCGTCCAAGTGTGTGGTTGAAGAACCGTAAGGCGATCTCACTGAGGGAGCGGATAGCTTCCGAGGGAGAGTTGGATAAGTTGTAGATTGTCTGAAGAACGATGAATGGGATTTGGTTTTCAATCAGGAGGAGATCGAGCATAAGGTAGGCAAAAACCCACCGCATGGAGAACCAGGGGTCATTGGGGGTCTGGTTGGATGACGTTGGCAAAGATGTGGAACATCTCAATGATGAAACTGTTGGAAATTTTTTTTATAATATAGTCTTACATTAATTAATTATTTTTCTATTTTAAATAATCGAATTAATGGATATTCCAATATTTGTTAAACCATGATCTTATTGAATTTGGTTTTGGCATCCATGGCATAGTGGAGTAGCGAAGTGTAGGCAATTGTGTTTAATTAAAGCCCATAATGAGAAGAGCCCAGTTGACACGCTATTGATTAGGGTTTGCTCAGTTTTCTCTCTAGCCTATAAAAGGTAGGTTATATCTATCAGTTCCTTAATCTAATTGAAAACTGCTATACTGAAATAGGTCATAGAGAGGAAGATTTGGCATTAAATCTTTGATTATTAGGTTCATCTATTTTTTTTCAAGTGAAGCAATGCCTCAAACAGGTACGTTTTAATTCCGTTGTGCTTATTAATCTTGGTGTTTTATAGTCATATATGGATCCGATTCTTCTTGATTAATAAATTGTTTATGTGAATAATTTTCTACATGTGGTATCAGAGTAAGTCATATATGATTGTAAAACCCATTTTTTTTTTTTTTATGAACAAAATTCGAAATTTTCATTTTTGAGCTGAATATGGGCGTTATTTTTTCGTGTGGATTTTTTTGCTTGATTGATCCTGAAACCATAGGGCTTTTGTTCTACATGTTGAGATCTTTCCAACCATATATAATTTGTATAATTTCGTTGAGAATTGAGTGAGAATTTTAAATTTGAAATCCTAGGGTTTATTCATGAAAAAGTTCTAAAACTTTCAAATTAGTTGCAATTGATTGAGCATTAAGGTAAGTTTTTTGTGCTTATATTTAAGAAAACACAAAAGATTAAAGTTCTATCCTTGTATATGCACAACTATTACTCGAAAACATTGTAATAAACGAATTCCGTTATGTTCTTTTTTGATATCGGTATAATGGCTCGCAACGTGTGCGTGTTAGGCTACAGCAGGCTTCAACATGAACACGCGACCTTCAGATCTTCAGTCTGACGCTCTCCCAACTGAGCTATCCTCCGCACGCACTCCCTCGCCGTTCTTGTGCGAGACAAAAGAAAAAGAAGAAGGCCGAGAGATAGCTCTGCCTCCACAGATGCATTAATCATGCGAGGAGGAGGAGACCGACTCGATACCTTGCAAATCCTGCAAGGAGAAGCGCGTCACACTCGGTGCCGCCAGGAGGGATTTACTCAAGAAGGCCGAATGGAACGTGCGCTCCGAAGAGCTCAAGCGAGAAGTGAAATGTCTCAGGCGAAAAGTGAAAATTCTCACGCGACAGATGGCGAAGTGGAGAGACATCTTTAGTCTCCTGCCTTCGACCGACCACCACCCCCACCGAAGTGGTTGCTCCCATGATCCCAGGTTCACTGACATGGTCTTGATGATCGCCGCCGAGGGTGGTCCCAAAGGAGGCCCTTCCATGCCGGTGCCGGTTCACAGGGACATTCTGGTAATTGTCTCCTTTTATTTGCTTGGAATGAGGTTCAGTTTAGTTGAGTGGAATTTTAATCTTTATTTGAAGTGACATATTTAGTAATTGAGTTGCTGGATACTTCATTCATTATGACTCTTTCACAAGATTAGATTTAAATGATGCTTGTGCCAGCGGATATGCATTTTGCCTGCTGCTATGTGCATTTCATTGGAGTTATCAACTCAAACATCACAAAAGCTTGAGTATGGTTTTTTCGCTTGGCATAGAGCATTTATGAGCACAACATAGTTTTTCATAATTTTGGTATTTGATAACAATAGCAAGGACATGTTCAAAAGCTTTTCTTGCATGCTCATAATATAACATCTTCAATTTAGCAAACTCTGACTCTTATAGATAAGATGCATAAACATCTCCTATCAAACTATTGAGTTTTCACATTGCAAGAATTGTGCTCTTCAATTTTCTACTTACTAACAGGTTAGTCGGTCCCTAGTATTTAAAGCAATGCTTGTGAATGAGATGGAAGAAAGCCGAAGCGACACCATTAAGATAAGTGACATGTCGTATGATGCCTTCCATGCATTTGTCAACTTTCTTCATGCCGAAGCATGCGTCAATGAGCAAATGGCTTGTGAGCTTCTGGTATCAGCTGAAAAGTACCAGGTGGAGCAGCTTAAAGCTTACTGCGAGAAGTTTTTGGTATCCAAATTAAATTGGGACAACTCGATCAAATACTATGCCTTTGCGCACCAGCACAATGCCAAGCATCTACTTGAGGCCGCCACGTCCTTAATCTCAGACAACTTGGATAAGCTCAGAAAACGTCAAGAATACCCTCTACTCGTTGAAGAGGACCCACGCCTTGGGTTGGAGTTACTAAAAGCATGTCTTGTAAGGTGGGAAAACAATGCAGCACTTGATACTTCTGCGAAGTAATAGTTTCGTTTGGAGAAAGGAAATTTGTAACAAGAATTAGGGCTTTGTTGGTTTTAATAATCCTTTTTCTCTTGAAAAGGGTATTCTTGATGACTTCGGCTTTGGGGAGCATTTTGTGGGTCAGTGCCAGCCATTTGCGGTGCTTATTTATATGCACGACAGGGACCAAACTTTGAAACTCTCTTGTGTGAGCTTGGAGTTCATTGGTCTCTTTTCTCTTGGTTCTTTTGTTAGTAAAAGAAGTGTCTAAGCTTGAAAATCCTGCCTCCAACTTCTTCGAGAAGGCAAATATGCTGATGAAGAAATCCTTTAATGGACATTTAGAAGTTATGTATGAAGCATGATATAGGCTGCCAGAAGCTTTTATGTGTGCGCCTCTCTGTTTCTGTTCTCTTGCCAGATGATGATTTGAAGATGCTTTGCTCTGATCTCTCTAGGATTAGATTCATGGCTTCTTTTTGCATTCGCCATCTCACTCCATTACTTGTTCTCTAATTGGATCTCGTGTTTTTTCATGTTTCATGTTATGCTTTGGCTTGTTCTTTTTTTTTTTTTTTTTGTTGAATAATCAATATGATGAGAATTCTGTGCTAAAGGCTTGGAACAATTCTCATGTTGGAATGCCGCCATTGCATTTAAGCTCTGTTTTGTGTTCAACTACGTGTGAAGGAGGTAGGAGAAGAAACTGTTTAAAGCCTTAAAAGTAGCTGTGAGATAACAGAGTGCACTCTTCCTATGGTAATCTATATGGGAAGTCAAGATTCCTCGACGTGCCCAGGATAGCAGTTTCCCAGATGCCCACCACCAATGCAAGCTCCGCGGCTGGTAAGGATGTTGAGGAGAAGTTGCAAGCTTTGAATGCGAAGAAACATAGTTTAGTGCAAGTTCTGAAGCAGGTGAGTGGACTTCTTCTTTTCACATCGAAGCTAGGCAAGTCCTGGATTTGCCAATAGAGAACTAATATATATATAAAATCAGCCAGTCCGGTCCGGTTGGTCTAATTCCCACCTTAAAACCTGGAACCGAACCGACTAGCCACCAGTTCCAAGAATGGGAACCACCAACCGAACTACCCTCTCTAGGAATTGCCTAGAACCGACCGGTCTGGTCTGGTCTGGGCGGTTCTCAATTTGAACGGTTCTAGTTTCATACCCCTAGTTGTGACCCTCCTTAAGTACTCATCATGTCAAGGGGAAGACGGGTTTAGAGGTAACGTCAAGTTGGGAAACAATTGTCTTCAATTAGCATGGGTTCTTCCTAACTCTCGCCTTGTGCGATGTTGAAAAATTCATTTAAAATTCAAAAGATCTAAAGATGAGGGATTCTATGCTAGAACATAGTCACAACTATGGGATTATATCTCACATCTTACATAACTAGAAATCTAAGTACGGAGACTTAATTATATTAGTTATTGAATTAATGCTTTCTCAATATCTAAACTTGATTATTTATCAAATAAGTGTCACATGCGGTCTTTTTATCCAATTATGAATCTTAAAGTTATTGGCCTCTAGGTGTTCACTCGGTATTTTTATGTTTATTATGAAACTTGAATTAAACCTAACCATCCAACTAAAAATAAATGAACCGCAACACAAAACAGATATGAAAGCAATCACAACAAACATATCAAGAATAGTAATAAAGAGTGAGTAAAGTGTGAAGTGCGGTATTGGGCTGATGGGTCTAACTGATTTTAATGGGCTGCCCACATGCATTTATGGTCAAATGAGCTGAAGCCTCTTTTTTTTTTTTTTTCAATAGTTATATTATTTTTTATGACAAAAAATGCATATTAAATTTATTGACAAAAGTTCAGGTGTCAATAATGATAATGTTGGAAAAAGCAACCCAAAGATTTGGGACCGAAAACAAATCAAATAAAGGCCTTTAAATATTGTCCCGTCTAGCGTCACGGTGTCCAGTGAAGTCGAGCAAAGCTGAAGGAAACAAGTACCAAAAAAAGTGCGAACAATAAATCGTGACTCTTGACATGTGATTGGTTTGACGTAGCATAACATAGACCTCAGCTTTTTAAAATCTAGTTCAATGCCGGCACGTGAAATTGAAATCTAGGCAAACTTGATCACTTCATCAATGGTCCGATTAGCGATCACTTCTTTTTTTGAGTCGACAATGGTCATTCGTCTAAGAAATCTTTGTCTGTCAATTTTGATCAGCTGCACTAACATTAAGTTCTCTAGTGAATACAGTGCTCTTTGTAGAATCGTTACTTTCAAGTAGCCTAACTGCGGTGATGAAGTTCTAATTAAGTTCAAGCAATCTAAAACGAATTAAGAGGACAATAGCCAAAGCAAATCTTAGAAATGAACAACCAATTTTACTGGTCTGGTTGCTCTAAGTTCGATGAATGCTAAATCAACATCATATATCTCTCTGATGCTGTGTTGCAGACCTCGGTTAATTATCGGGACGATAATAAGTGTAAACGGCATGGTAGGCATGGATGAAGGTAAGGACTAGGAGAATAAAAGCAGGGGCGGCCAAAATGAATGACTAGAGGCTGCCGAAGTACTCGTGCTTGATTCCCCATCGCACGTTTCACTTGTTCCGGTGGCACCGGGTCACTAGCCTGAATAACTCAGCCAAGTGGCTAGACTTGATATCGAACCGGACATCCTTAACGAGATTGTTGAAGAACCTCACGACCTCCTTGTCAGTTCCTAGAAAGTTCGTGATTATTCTGCACTTGTTGGGGAAATTTTTTTGGTGAAGAAGATAGATAAGTAGTAATAGATCCTTGATGTTTTGATGCATGATGACGATTCCTTAAGGTATTATTTATCCCCACTATTTATGCTGCCAAGTTTAGAACAAATATACCTCCAGGATATTCACCAAAGCCGTAGAGAAATGAGTTCAACAATAACTAAATTTCTCTCTTGAAATTTCACCTTAAATATGTTAAGGTTGTGTGAATGAAAAGAGAAGAAGAGAGAATCAAAAGAAGAAGTATTTATGAATAGTTGTGGTTATTTTAAATAATATGTGAATTGGTCTCTATTCACAGACAACCAATCAATATATCTTTTGGGAATAGGTATCTTATCTCCAACTATTACCACTCTTCGTGTCAAGAATAATTTCCTTTCATAACTACTGATAATCTCCTTTCAGGACCAAGAGTCACCTCTTTTCATAACCAAGAGTCATGTCTTCTCTTAACCAAGAGACACCTTTTTATGATAACAAACTATTTCAACAATCCCTTACTTAGTTTGTTATATATACTTATTTACATAAATTCATACATATAAGAAAGTATCTATTAAAATTTAAACCTTCAATTAGTGTAAATATTTTCATTAACGAAATTAGTGGTGGATAAAACTTTGAACCGCGATTCCACTTGTTAATCAAATTATCACGCGGTCGAATTTATAAATATTCGGTTAGAAATCCTATGCCTAAGCACTTTTATGGTCTTGTGCTCCTCCTGCATTCATTAACATTTACAAAAGTTTATCTGACTTTTGTTTGAAGCAACGTCACTTCTTATATTCATATGGGTGAAGTTCCTAAATTTATTACCTTAGCATTATCTTGCTAAATCCTTGAACTTCATTAAGAGTGTTTTCTTACACTCATCCTCCTAACTTTCCATGAGTACTAAGCTTGTGCCCTAGTACTCGATCACCGTCAAGTTTTAGTAGCTTGTTCTTACCCATTTAACTTTAATAATTTCGTTAGAAATTATAAAGTTGGGCTTCCACTTTGCTTGACTATCCATTCCTTTGGCAATGTTGCTTATTAAACCTCTCAAGAGTCCTTTAGTCCTTTATTGCTAAAATAACTCAATTAGTAATTAATTGTCGAACATACTCATATCGCAAACTAATATAACTAGATTTTCCATTGTATATTTTATTGTATGCCCTAGACATGGTTGTCTCACTATCACAATGTAAAGATGAAAGGACTAGTAACAACACCTAGAGGAGGGTGAATATGTGTGGACAAAATTTTTGCAAAGTTTAGTAGAAGTAATTTGCTTATGGAAAATCACAATCTAAGAACGACTTCAACCTTTAGCAGTTTCAAATAAAATCAAGGAGTTTAAACTTAAATAGTTAATTAGAGCTACGAATCAAAATAAATGAGTTGAGGGAAGAGAATAAGAACACAAGGTTTATAGTGGTTCGGCTTAAATCAAGCCTACGTCCACTCTCCCGCGCTGACAATCTACTGGCTGGATTCCACTAAGAAACAAAAGAGATTTTACAGTCTTGCGATCTTGACTTCATAGTGAAGAGTCTCTAGTGGTCTCTCATAAATTCTCACTATGAGTTTCTCTCTTTTGTATACAACTTTGAGCTTAGTGAATGAAATAACAAGGAACTAGGAAGTTTCAGACTTTGAAATTTTTCTTTCACGCACTATCTCAAACAACTGGAGAGTTCACCTTAAATATTCCTTCATGCCTTCACGACTGTTGGCACTTTCCAAAGGAATTTTTTCAATCTACCCATTGGACAGAATTAATCAAGGATATCTCGAGTCGTTTGAAGATTTGTGATATAAGTCCGTCAATCATGTTCGTCTATACAATCAGAATCTTGGTTTCCATAAGTAGAACTTTCCAAGTTTGCTTGCCTTCCAAAAGATTTGATTATCAGAATTGATTCTAATAAGGATAATCAATAATGTAAGTGCTAAATCCAGCCATAAGGTCATCTATAAATCATACGAATTGAATCCTTGAAGAAATAAAGATAATCTCGCATTTGGATTAGTTTTTATTCTTCAGTCTGGAAACTGTCGGTGTGCACAGACTTTGAACCTAAAGTCTGGCGGTCTTCAAACTTTGACACTAAAGTCTAGAAGTCTTCAGACTAGACTTCGGAAAGGTTTTGTCAACATCAAAACAGTTAAGGAGTTTTCTCCAACAAAAGATATGACTGCCATTAATTGTGGCCACGACTCTATATCCAATAGCAAATTCTGCAAACATTCAGCTTCTTTACCAGTTGCTGATAGTGATATAAATTCATATTCCATCGTTGAATGTGCTATATATATATATATATATATATATATATATATATATATTTGCCTCTTTGATGCCCAAGAGACTACACCATTTACAAGCTTGAAAACCCATCTAGATGTTGACTTATTATCAATTGTGCTAGTTATCCAACTAGCATCTAAATATCCTTCTAGTACTGTTGGTTATCTTTCATAATATAAACCATAATGCATTGTTTTCTTTAAATAACAAAGAATTCTACTTATAGCATTCCAATGCACAGTACTAGGATTACTAGTAAATTTGGACAATTTACATACAATAAAAGTTATATCTAGTGTAGCGCAATGCATAACGTACATCAGGCTTCCAATTTCACTGGCATGTCTAATCATGTTAAATGTTGCCCAATATTTTCATCATTTTAATTGCACATCATATGATACATTTGATTTTTTGATTTTCAAATGATGATATCTTTGAATGATCTTTCTCCTCATAGTGGCATTGACTTAAAGCATAACCGTCACTATGTTTGATCACTTTGATATTTAAAATTGTATCAACTTCTCTCAAATCTTTCATTTTAAACTGAGGATATAGATATTTTTTAGTTTCATCTATACCATGCATATTTGTACCAATAATCAGCATGTCATCTATATGTAAGCATATTATAATTCCATACTCTTTAGTAAATTTTGAGTAATTACACTTATAAGCATTGTTATGCTTAAATCCATATAATAGAACCATTGAATCAAATTTTCTCATGCCATTATTCCAGTGCTTTCATTGTCTCTACCCATGTTGTCATTTTCAACAAAATGCCCTTTATTTATGACTTTCTTTTTCACATAATTAGCTTCACGATCCCAAGAACCTTCCTCAATTCGAATGTTTTTTCAGCACATTTTCTAAAATAAGGTTCTCAATCATGTGAAGAATTTTATTTCAATAATCATTCCAAGATTAAGAAAATTTTTGAAACAATTGCATTAACTTGAAAAGGCCCATAAACTTCAATCATAAGATCTTTGTGTTTGGCAACAAATATTAAAAGTTCATTGTGGGAAATTTATTTGGTGAAGAAGATAGAGAAGTAGTAGTAGATCTTTAATGTTTTAATGCATGATGATGATCACTATCCTTAAGGTATTATTTGCCCCCACTATTATTGTTGTCAAGTTTTGAACAAATATATCTCCACAATATACATCAAAGCGGTAGAAAAATGAGTCCAACAATTACTCAATTTTTCTATTGGAATTTCACATTGAACGTGTTAAAGATGCGTATATAAAAAGAAAAGAAGAAAGTGTTCTGAAGAAGAAGCATTTATAAACAGTTATGGTTATTATAAATAATATGTGATTTGGTCTCTATGCATATACAACCAATCAATACATCTATTGGGAATAGATACCTTATCTCCAACCATCGCCACTCTTCATGTCAAGAATAATTTCTTCATAACTACTAATAATCTTATTTTAGGACAAAGAGTCACATCTTTTCATAACCAAAAGTCACTTCTTATTTTAACCAAGCATCACGTCTTCTCTTAACCTAAAAATGCTTCTTTTATGATAACAAACCATTTTGACAACACTAAGACAGGAACGCCAGTCGCTCACTGTAGGATCACTTAACTGGTGATGTGCTTGGAGCTATAAGAATAGCACTGCTAAAAAGCTACGCAGTTGAGTAGGAACGTGGTGAAACCATTAAGGGTCAAAGGAGGGATTCTATTGTACTGAATTAGTACGTCCATGATGGGGTGCGATGAGAATGCACCGTTTCATCTTGATACGCTACGATGGAAAGACACCATTTGAAGGGGTGTGATGGAGTTATATAAAAGACTCCAGAAGACAACCATTGGCACAGTTGGCAAAACGTACGTTCAGAAAGAAAAAGTTTTCTTTTTTCTTGCTCCATTCCCCATCAAAGAAAAAAGAAGGCGTTCCATTCTCCTTTACAAGAACAAGTGGCATTTACGCTATGGAAATCGAATGTTTTCCTCGTGATTAGATTTAGACCAACATGAGGTAATATTGTTCGTGATTCATCCGCAATTCAACAATCGTTTCGGGGTTAATTGTCATTTCCACATCAGATAAAGGTAAATTGTCTTCCGCCAACTTGAATTCCAACATTGGTATCAGAGCCCGGTCGTGATTTCTGTCTTGTTTTTCATTGAATTTTCTCGTTTACCATTTGATATCAAGATCAAGAGTATGAAATCTACACTGTTTGGATGTCTAATGGTTGGAATTGCTATCTGAATTGTCAAAAACAAACCGAAGTGAAGAATGGGTTTGGGGTCGGGTACACCTGTATGCTTTTGGCCATTTTTCAACATATTTTTTGGCCAAAATCATTTTTTAAATATATAGGGTGAAAGTGCTTGTCAAGATGAGTTCGACGATGGGTCGAGCGCCGCCGAAGAACGCCACACGCGCCCACATGTGCGGCCAGAAGCCGCTGCGCGTGGGCACCACGCGCTTGACGTGTTGGGCATGCAAGCGCATGAGCGTCACACACGCGTTGGCAAAGCAACGCGTGCTGACGTCATGGATGAGGTCATTCATGACGTCATCTAATGGTCAGTAACCACTAGGATGACGTCACCATCGGCGGCAGTTGGCCAGCCGGTCATTGGCTGCCAACCGACCCATGACCCGACTCGACTTGAGATCTAAACCAAGGTTGACCCGACCCGACCCAACTGTTGATCGGTTAACCGGTTGGACCGGTCGTCGGTAGGACTAGTCGGTCCGATCGGATCAGCCAGGAGCCTATAAGGCTCATTGGCGTGTGCGCCACACGCGCTGCACACTCAGGCGGTGTGTGTGAGCACGTGGGAGCTCCGATTGGAGCGTAGTCGGTGGCGTTTGGTTCGTATGGATGTGCTCTATGTTGTGATATATTTATTTTTTATTTTTTAGTTTTATAAATGTATACACATGTGTAGAAAACCCTAAGTGCGCCTATTTTTGGGGGTTTAATGCATAGTTTATTCATTTTTAGCTTGTATTTTCTTTTGTTTTAGGAAATACAGTAACTAGCCTATATGCAAATGGAGTCACATATGCTGAGTAGAGCTTGGTTCGATGGTAGCATGTATATAGTTTAATATACTTGCAGTTTTCTAGTTCCAAAAAAATTCGAACAATGATAGAACATCATTGTTTTGCGGTTTCAATTGTAGTTACATCATGATTATTTTTTGTACGTTGATTCACATTATGCTATCTTTTTTTGTTAATGGAAGAATGTAAAAATTACATGAGGTCATATAATTATTTTTCCTAGTGGGAGTTCGTAGGTTGGTATAATTCGAAGGAGTTCTCACCTAGAACTTAAAATTTGTGCAAATTAAATTAATTTATGATAATAGAACAATCGTACATAGAAGTTCATTGGGAATATAGTGAAATTTTACTTCTGTGTCTTTTGTTGAATTATCATTAATTTAGTTTGTCTTTACTGCAAATTAAATATGTGTGTTTCTTTGGAAAGTATGCTAGTATTGATTCTGCGTCTTTTATATCAATGTGCTATAGCAAATTGATTATGGCTTCGGCATCCAAGACTATTGTGGCTGACCTTAATAAGGGTGAGAAGCTAAACGGTGACAATTATGATATTTGGCACAAAAGGTTCAATATATTCTTGAGAAGTAAGAGGTTTTGGAAACCCTTAATTACACTATGGATGAACCTGAGTATGGAACTTCAGCTCAACACATAAGAGATCTAGAAGCTTATCAAGTTTAGAAAAAAAAAATAGCATTGTTCGCATCACGTTGCTGAGCTGTATGCAAGATAATCTCATGTGTGAGTTAAAAGTTATGATAAAGCTCAAGTTATGTGGGTTGCCTTAAAAGATAAGTTTGAGGGTACATCTGCTACTAAGTTGAGGAGACTCATCATCAAGTTTGACACATACCGAAAGCGCCTAAATGTAACAATGAGGCAGTATCTTCGGGAGATGTCAAATATGATTCGTGAGCTGAAGTCGACAGGTCACTCCCTTACTGATGAACAACAAGTTCAGGCTGTTATAAGGTCTCTTCCTGACAATTGGGAGCATATGAAGATCAATACGACGCATAATGAGAATATTGTCACTTTTGATGATATAGCACGTCATTTGGAATTAGAGGATGAGCGCCTAGAGGCTGCGAGATCCTCTACCCATGCTTATGTTGCTGAATTGAGTTCGCGCAAAGTTTCAGGCTTCAAGCGCAAAAGGAATCATCAATTTAGCAATAAAGGGAAGAAGACTGATCAGGCACCTAAAAGGGCTAAGGCCTTCCAACGCAAGAAGCATGGTGGGAAGAAGGACAGAGCCAAGATGAAATGCTACAATTGTGGCAAGATGGATTACTTTACTTGTGAATGCACTGAACCGAAAGAAGTACCCTATTACTCCATTACTTTATGTAATGTTTTTTTTTTCTAGCACTGTAATGCTTGTTGAATCTCATCCAATGTGGACTGTAGACTCAGGAGCAATAGACCACGTAGCTAGAGACTAAAAAGCATTTGTGGAGTATCGTTGGATTAAGCCTAGAAGAAGATGGATATATGTTGGGAATAACTTAAGAATTGAAGTGGAGGGTATCGGCACATATAAATTAATTTTACGTGATGGTCAAAACATATTCCTACATGATGTCCTTTATGCTCCAGATATTCGACGAAACTTGATATTCGTAGTTGTTATTCCTAGCCTATGTTATGTATTAAATTTTCATGGTGATTGTGTTGACATTTTGTATGGAATAGTTTATTATGGTTCAGGTGATGTATCGAATGATTTTATAGTGTTAGACATTGACTATGATCAGTACAATATTAATGTCGATAGTTGTTTTTTCTTTAATTGCATCTTCTAATAATGTTGAGATTGATGCAAGTACTTAGCATGCTAGATTAGGTCACATTGGGTTGCAAAGAATGCAAATATTAGCTAGAGAATGCCTTTTAGGGTCACTCACTAATGTTGATCTACCCATATGTGAACATTGCCTAGTGGGAAAAGCAACTAAAAAACCATTCGGTAAAGAGACTAGAGTCGAATTTTCGTTGCAACTCATACATTCTGATATTTGTGGTCCTTTAAATGTGAGGGCAAGGCATGAAGTCTCATATTTCATCACTTTCATAGATAATTTCACGTGTTTCGGTTATGTCTTTCTGATCTTCCATAACTTATAAGCATTAGATTCCTTTAGATGATATATAGCGATGGTAGAGAATTAGTTGAACAAAACAATAAAGGCATTGAGAACCGATCGCGGACGTGAGTATCTATCAGAGTAATTCAACGCTCTTTGTGATGAAAATGAGATTGAACAACAATTGACTATTTCTGGTACTCCACAACAAAATTGGGTAGTTTAGAGAAGGAATAGAACTCTATTGGAAATGGTTAAATCTATGATGGCGCAAGCAAATTTACCTATCTCCTATTAGGGAGATGCATTATTGACTGCTACTTATGTACTTAACCAAGTGCCCTCAAAATCGGTTACTTCCACCCCTTATGAATTATAGACTAATAGGAAATCAAACTTAAGTAGTCTACGTCAATGGGAATATGCAGCTTATGTTCACGATTCTTCTTATAAATATAGAAAATTAGGTCATAAATGGAAGACATGTATCTTTATAAGATATTTTGAACATTCCAAAGGGTACGTGTTCATAGGTGACCAAGCCGATGGAAGTGTGACCGAAATGGAGTTAGGAGATATCACGTTTTTAGAGAACGATTTTCCTAGTAGAGGTAAGATTGATAGAGACTTCCAATTATATGAGATGGAATATCCTAATAACACACCCACTGATGTTGTAGAGGGAAATGAAGATTTACCTCAACATACAAGACCTAGTGGGAGTGTTGCATTGCCTGGTGAACTGAATTCAAGAGAAACTCAGTTGCGTAAAATTAATCGTAAAAGTATTCCTCGTCGTCGTTTTGAGATTGAAAGAGAAGCATTTATGATTGTTTAGAAAGACGATGCCGAGCCTAAGACTGTTCAAGAGGCTCTCCCATCCTCTGATAAGGAAGAATGAAGAAAAACTTTGGAATATGAAATTGAGTCAATGAGAGCATATCACGTCTGGGACTTGGTTGATCTATCACCCCATCGCAAGGCCATTGGAAACAAATGGGTCTTCAAGATTAAGCGAAGGGCGGATGGGGAACTAGATTAAAAGGTATAAGGTTCGCCTTGTGGCGAAATGTTATACTCAACAAAAGGGTATAAACTATGATGAAACCTTTTAACTAGTTGTAAGGTTTGCCTCAATATGCCTTATTCTAGCCATCGTTGCACATTTGAACCTTGAATTACATCAAATGGATGTAAAGACGGCATTTCTCAATGGAGAACTAGAAGAGGAAATCTATATGAAGCAACAAATTGGTTTTATATCTAAAGGTTAAGAGGATAAAGTATGCAAGCTTCATTGCTAAATATATTACCTTAAGCAATCATCTAGACAGTGGTATCTTCGTTTTCATCAAGCCATAACGACTTTTGGTTTCACGATGATCGAAGAAGATCATCGTGTATATGTCAAGCGATCCGAAGATAAATTTGTAATTTTATCATTTTATGTGGACGATATTCTATTGATTGGAAATGACACGGTTTTGGTTATCACCATAAAAGAATGGTTGTTTTCCAATTTTGAAATGAAAGACATGGGAGAAACTGCTTATATATTAGGAGTTAAGATCGAAAGAGATCGATTAAGGAAACTCCTTACTTTATTACAAGAGTCTTATATCATGAAAATTCTTGAATGTTTCAATATGCAGCGCTGTAATCCCATTGATACCCCTGTCATACAAGATGAAAGCCTAAGCACTAAGATGTGTCCTAAGACTTTAGAAGAAATTAAAGTAATGAAAATTGTTTCTTACGCTAGTGCGGTCGAAAGTTCGATATATGTTATGATGTATACTCGACTCGACATATGTTATGCTGTGGGATTGATGAGATAATATCAATCAAATCCCGGTCAAGCACACTAGAAAGCAATAAAGAGGATCTTGAGATACTTAAAAGGCACCATAAACTATCGATTTTGTTACCAAGGGAGTGATTTACGCCTATTAGGCTATTTAGATGCTGATTGGGGTGGAGACCCAGATGAGCGTAAATCGACTTCTGGATATGCGTTCTTACTCAATGGAGGTGCGATTTCTTGGAATAGCAAGAAATAAACATGCACGACTTTATCTATGATAAGGACGAAATTTATTGTATGTTCTGCTACAGTGCAAGAAGAAGTATGGCTAAAACGTTTTTTTGGAAAATTTAGCCACTATCATTGAGGTTCTAAGATCGGTGATAGTTTATTACAATAGTCAAGTAGCCATTACTTATATGAAAGATCCCAAGTATCATGGAATTACGATGCATATTGATATAAAGAATAACTTTATTAGAGATATTATAGCGCACAAAAAAGTGATTCTACAATACATTTCAACCAATAGAATGGTTGATGATCCATTTACGAAGGCTGTTCCAAGAGACATATTCTTAAGCCACAGAATGTCATTAGGATTGCGTAAAATGTGATATATGTTATTGTAAATGATCATTGGTTTATGTATATGTGGACATATGCACCATACTTATTTGTTTATTAGTGATTTAATATTTTATCAATAAGTACAAATCTATTATGAGACTAGCACAAGCACACATATATTATTGGAAAGTATGTCAGCAGGCAATGATTGACTCATTCACACAAGTAATCGCCTCAAGTGCTGTAGTTAGCACGTTGAGATGAAATGTTATGTACAAAAAATGCTGAAGAGCAAGTCTGGTACATAAAATATGTTGCCTTGATTAGAGTCAAGATGAGGTCTATGATTTATTTATAATAAGACCGAACATGATAGTCTCACAATCATGTATGCCTGTAAGATGCCGGATGTGAATACTTAATTGGGTGCTATAGAAAGCGAGTTAATATAGCACTCGAGCTAAACATGAGTACGTGAGAGGCACGTGACTATGTTTAGGCTAAGATCCGTATAATTGATATATTTAATAAATGATATACGCTCTTATAGAAAGAGAAATCCATTATAGCATATAATTCATACTACATGTGCATTGTACGACCGACAATGGAATGTGAGTAAAATTATCCATGTTTACTCATCGTGTGAGCTCTTGAGATAATATATAATTTACCTCATTTTATGTCATATGTTACTTCTGACTATGTTCTCGAAGTAAAAGATCAATGTTACTACTTTAGCATGTTATCGGCGGTCATGAATAGATATGGCCTTATAAGACGTGTCTAGGAAAGCAATTGTTCTGAAATGGAGAGAGACATGAGCGCGAAGAAAGACTATTGTTGTTTTACATCTATCACATGTATTTACTGGTCGATCAATTATATCGCCTTATGTGGTTGCGGATATAATTGTAAATACATGGTATTTTGAGAATAGTCAAGTATAGCCCTTTAAGGGATAGGTATACTTGGACTGATGTGACAAAATATATCTGGGGTACTGTGAGACATCGATTATTTATTTCTTTTCGGGGTTGTAGCCATTATGTCATCCCTAACAGATGTCATCCCAAGTGTAGGTGTACTCACTGGTCACACAACTTACTTGCCAGTATGAATTGTTTTGTAAAGTTGATGAATGTTAAATGCTTTATATTCTTGATAGAGCGCTATCAAGCCCATCATGTCCGAGTGGGAGATGTTGTACTGAATTAGTATGTCCATGATGGGGTACGATGAAAATGCATCGTTTCATCTTGATATGCTACGATGGAAAGACATCATTTGAAGGGGTGTGATGGAGTCATATAAAAGACTCCAGAAGACAATTGTTGGCACGGTTGGCAGAACGTACGCTCAGAAAGAAAAAGTTTTCCTTTTTTTTGTCCCCTTTCCATCAAAGAAAAAGAAGGCGTTCCATTCTTTTTTACACGAACAAGTGGCATTTACGCTGTGGAAATCGGATGTTTTCCTCGTGATTACATTTAGACCAACATGAGGTAATATTGTTCGTGATTCATCCTCAATTCAACGATTGTTCCGGGGTTAATTGTTGTTTGCGCATTGGATAAAGGTAAATCTTCTTCCGCCGACTTGAATTCCAACAGATTTGGAGCACTCTGTGATCGAACACAACGTCCATTAGGTTCTTGCTCTTCCTCAGTTTAAATTTTATCCCTTGACAAGTAGCTACTTTGCGGAGGGTATCGGTTGCAGCAACTCTTTCTCTTTATCAACCTGTTGGCGATGTTCGAGCTCCATATGGCCAACCATGCTCAGTCGGACCAAATCCAGTAAGTACATGACATTGGAGACTCAGTAATGCCTCTTGAGTTCGTCCTCCGGTCATCGGAGATTGTAGTTGAAGAACCAAAAGGCAATCTAGAGGGAGCAGTCGGCTTTAGGGGGAGACTTGGAATAGTCGTAGATTGTCTGACGAATGAAGAATGGGATCTGGTTTTCAATCCAGAGGAGGTAGTGTGTGAGGAGCGAGAAAATTCATGGGCATGGAGAACAAGGGGTCGTCAGCGTCCGGTTGAATCACTGCAGCAGCAACATGGAACATCTAAACAATGAAACAAGTGTCAAAAATCATCATCCCGATCAAATCCGGGGTTTCCCAGTCAAGGACCTTCGAGTACTATTCTGTATATAGGTCTCCAGGAAGGTGATGGCCTCGAAGTAATCGTCCAGGGCCGAAACATACTCTACGGTCCGATCGAGCAGCATAGAGAACAGTCGCGGCTTGTGCTATTTGATCAGCTTCGGCTGCTCTTGCCCATGGTGGTTCTGGAGAGAATGCTGGGTCTGGTAAGCCTTGGCGTTGCTCTCCGATTGGCTCTTGGATACTTTGAAGATGCAGCAAAAGGAATTGCTGCCCGAGGGCTTAAGAAGAGCCGGTGTCTACTCAAACCGCCCCTCCATGCCAGAAAACCAGCCGCGCCCTGCCTCTGCGGACATCGTGATTGCACGGTAGTTAATTAAGTAGTTCTCATCAATGATATTAATGATTTTACCATCATTATATCTAGCATCTAGTACTAAATTACCTAGTGCTTTAGTATTTTATGAGTGGGCCTGACAAGTAGTTCATTACTTATTCATGTAATGATGATTTTATCATCTCCCACATCCTACCAAGTGTTTTAAAATTTTATGAGTGACCCAATCAATTAATAGTTACTTATCAACAACAATAATTTTACCATCCTCGAATCTAGAATTTAATAGTAAAAAGTAAAAAGTCCGGTATCCGATGGTGTATTCTGGAGTGTTTTAGAATTTTATGAATGGGCCCATCCAGTAGTCATTAACTAATGAGTTGATGATGTTACCACCCTGCATCTATTAGTAGAGTACCACATGGTCCAAAATTTACAAGTAGACCCATCTGCTAAGTGGTAAGGATAACTTACTATTCCTCTTAAATTCCTCTTAAAGAGGATAACTTACGATTGCTCCCAATGCCACCTAGTGCCATTATTGAGGGCTTTAATTTTTTTTTTCTTTTTTTTTTATAAATGATTGACCAAACTTTGATTGAGTATATCTTTTCCATCTGTCTGATCGGCCCAAATTTTGTGCCTATGGAAAGCTCGCGATCTGATTTTTCGAAAGATTGTGGTCTGCTTTTAGAAAAAAAAAAAAAGTGTCGCAGTCATAGATTTCGGAGCATCTGTCTGAATGGATGATTATTGTACAAATTTATAGCATTTTCTACATACAAAATCCAATCAATGTGATTCTTGCGACGTGAGAAAGCCATCCACTTGATTTTTAAGATGGGATGAATTGATTGAGTCAAATCATCAATTTCTCAACACCTCAAGATCAAATGACCATAGTTAAGGCTTCGTTCATTTTGCGGAAAATAATTTCTGGGAAAATGTTTTCAGAATTTTTCGGTGTTCATTATTTCATGAAAAATGAATTCCTTGGGAAAAATGTTTTCCATGAAAGGAAAAAAGCATTCTAAATTAGAGGAAAATGTTTTCCACTTTTGAAAAGTGAAAAATATTTTCCTCACTTAATCTCTCTTATTTCACGCCTCTACAAATCTTCACTTCCTCCTCCCATTTCTTCTTCTTCTTTTCTTTCTTTATTCGAATTATTTTTTAATCATCTTTTTCCTTTTCAATTCAAGTTATTTTTAATTTCCTTTTTCTTTTCTATTTCTTTTCTTTTTATCTTTTTTTTTTTTTTTTTTTATCTTTTCATTTCTTTGTTTCCCATCTTCTTTTTCTTGGCTAGTTGTCGGCCGTTGCTAGGCAAACCTTAAGCTCATCGATCTCAAGCTCATACTCTACATTCTTTCTTATCATTTTCTTTATTTATTATATCCTGTAGTTGTACATTGCTCAAGCAAATGGTTCCACATGCTTTGCTTCTTTTTTCTTTTGTTTATTAGAACATAAAAGACGCAGGAGGAAAACAGGCCACTTAACTGGAAGATTCTCATTAATCCCTAAGTTCATATTCCAACGAAAATTGAGTTCTCTCACTGATGTGAATTTTTCCTCTATCTATGGTGATAGTTCTGAAAGAGCTAGTATGAGCACCTAAAGGGGGGTGAATAGGTGCAAAGACAAATTTTGCAAAATATAGTATAAAACTTTTCCTTTTAACTAGAGTCTAGTTGACAATAGACTTTGCAAAAGGAATCATACTTTAACAATTAAATAGAGTTATGAACAAAGTAAAATGTTCAGGGAAGAGAATAAGAACACAAGGTTTATAGTGGTTCGACTTAATTCAAGTCTACATCCACTCTCCCGCATTAACAACCTACCGGCTGGATTTTACTATGAATAAAAAAGAGTCGTTACAGTATCACGTCCTTAATTCCACAATGTAGAGACCTTGCTACACTTCCTCAAGGTCTCACAAGAATCTAAACTCTCTTTTAAGTACAAGTTTACGCACAACAATTGAATCAGCAAAGAACAAGGAGTTTCAGACTTTGGAACTTCTCTATCTCGCACACACTCGAATAACTAGAGCATCCTCCTTATATACTCCTCCATGCCTTTATAACCGTTGGCACCGTCTAAAGGAGTTCTTCCAATCTAACTGTTGGACATAATCAATTTAGAGAGATCTCGAGTTACTTAAGGAATGTGAAGATAGCCTACCAATCCTGCTCGCCCATATAAATCAGGATCTAGGTTTCCATAAGTGGAACATTCCAAGTATACTTTGCCAATCAACGGATCCGAATGACTCGAATTATTTCCAATACAAATAATAGATCTTTAGATGCTATCTTCAACCGTGAGATCTCCTCCAACTGTTTGAATCAAATCCTTAAAGAAATACTTGATTCTGGATAAGTCTTCTTCAACGGTCTAAAAACAGTCAATGAGGGCAGACTTTAAATCTTGAGTCTGGCGGTCTGGTGGTCTTCAGACTTTAACGAGAGAGTCTGCAAGTCTTTAGACTAGACTGATGGAAACATTTTATTAGCTTTAAAACAAATAAGGAAGTTTTCTCCAACAATCTCCCCATTTTTTATGGTGACAAAACTTTCCTTTAGATTTGAATACTTTTAACCTGAAAGACACTACTCAAGCAAATATATCTCATAAAAGATAAATGGATTAGAATAAAGATAGTATCGAATCTGCATCCACAGGAAATGAGTTAGTCTTGTAAAAACAACTATCTTTACCATGAGAATATCAACAATGCTTAAGATACTACAAGCATTAAGTGATCAAAACATTGCAGTTTAAACCATCAAAACATAGTCCAAGCCAGTCAAAACCAAACAAGAGTAATGGGATAAAATTAAGATTGCTTTGGAACACGAACAAGCTTGAAATCTCCCATCGACTTGACAGTCTTCTCAAGCTTTCTCAAGTCCTCCTTCAGTTGTTCTACTTCTTGACCCTTGGCAGTTGCTTGAACTTGAAGATTAAGGGCCTAAACTTGATTGTGCAAAGAATCTGAAGAAGCTCGACTGGCATTCTGCATTTTCTGAATTTCGCATCCCAAAGCATAGATCTGGCCTCGCATCTCCAAAAGAACATCAAGCAACCTTCGAAAGTCTGCTGAGTTGTCAGTTTGAATGTTTGCTTCAGCATGGTTAGTTTGTGGAGTATTATCAGATGATGGCATTTCAGTATGAGCACCCAAATTTGGAAATGAAACCTCATGACATTCTTCAGGAAATTGAGAGGCATATATTTCTTCTGGATCAGTAGGAGAACGACTAACGTCATCACTAGTAAAGGCAATTGAAAAAGTACCTCTTTTCTCAGCAGCTCCCCCTGTTTCAATGCCTTCGGGTGGAGAGAAGTACTATTCATGCTCCATCTCGTCTTCAGTGACATTATGCTCATATTCTCCTCTTTCCTCTTCTTCTACAGTTCTTTCTTCCTCTATCGCTTTCCTTATCGTTTCCCTTTCTTCACTTCCTTGCTCTGTATCTTCTCTAGCTTGATCTTCTCTCTCCTTTGACTCTGGAACAAAACACTGAAGGTTTCTTAAGGCAAGAGCAGAAATGGTAACATCATCCTCATCTTCTTCATCCTCCAAGTGCTCTCATTTTCTTGGATGGAGCTGTCATCGGCTCCTTGCCTTTCTGTTTTGTCGTCACAGAGTCTTGTCTAGTCTTGACAGGGGTTTTCTCCTTAAATTGCTCCAAAGCCTTGTTTAGCTTCTTCAAACGCATTTTGGAAACCATCTTCAGTCTCACCACCATTTGATCACATGTTCGAACACATAAAATTTTGGGAGGCTAAATATGAAAATTTCTAAATAACTGAGTAACAAGAGTTGAATAAGGAAGTTGGCCCTCGTCCTTCACCATCGATCTATACATGTGAAACATGATAGTGTGTGACAGAGAGAACTTTTTGCCAGCATTGATAGCATACATCAGCTTTGCTTCTGAATTTGAGACGTCAGTCTTTGAAGTCGATTTGAGTCTAAGATAGTTGATCACAATCTTGTGAAGCAAGACATTTGAGGCATTCGTCCTCAAGTACAAAATTCGTCCTTCAGCCATTCCATCCCAAACAAGCTCTACAGTTACACGACCAATGGACACACTAATTGATTAGAACACTTCTCTCTGTACTCCAATCACATCAGTCAAAGTGTCCATATCAACTACATAGTCTTGGTCTCTAACATTGAAAGAAAATCTATTCACATCCAAAAAGCTTAGATTAGAATAGAAATACGCAATAAGTTCTGGATGAGCCACTATTGTCTCAAAACAAAATCGTTCAAGTTGAAGCAAGGGGAATTTCTCTCTCAACTTTACGTTCAAGGAATCAAGGAAATCAAAATCCACACTCCTTGAGTTTATCACCCCTTGCTTCAGCAACTTAGAGTAAAGTCACTTGTGTTCCTCAGAACGAAACAGATCTGTCTTTTTGCTTCGAATATTCACCGCAACACACATTGTAGGCTTAAAATGAGTGAACATCTTCTCATCATCGTTTCCATCAAGTTGACTAAGTCCTTCAACACATGGATCGCTTGGGATATTCGCAAAGGCTTTTTTTGCAGAGCCCACAGGAGCAACTCCCAAACGTTCCATCGTTCGCAAAAAGTGGATTTCATTTCAATACCCTTTCTCTTTCAAAAATTCATCAATAAAGTTCAAGGGAGTGTCTCCCTCCTTTAAGGCAGAGTAGAGTTTAAAGGTAAAGGCAGGCTTTTGAGTTCTTATAGGTTCTGCATCTTCAATAATTTTTTCTGTGAGTGCTAGTAAGAACACCTAGAGGGGGGTGAATAGGTGTTTGAAATAAATCTTGGCAAATATATGCAGAATAAAATAAACTTCAAACAAAGGAGTTAGGGAAGAGAATAATAACACAAGATTTATAGTGGTTCGGCTTAATCCAAGCCTACGTCCACTCTCCCATGCTAACAGCCTTCTTGGTTGGATTCCACTATGCAATCAACAAGAGATTACAACTTTGAGTGCAAACATTTAGTAGATCACACTATCTCACTAAGTCACTATTTTGGTATTTCTCTCACGATCACAAACGTTTAAGCTCTCCAAAGACAAGTGTATGATCGAAGGTCGCTCAGACTTTGGAATTATAAATTCTACGCTCTGTCTCTTACTTGCTCATCGGTCCATGATCTCCATAAATACTCCTCCACTTCCAAACGACCCGTTGGACAGTATCCCGGAGAATCGTCTTCCAATATACCCATTGGACATCTCTGTATCTAGAAGATTTGGTACCCGTTGAGTGACAAAGGTAAAATCCCAAATTGATTCCGATCGCCCATACAAACAAAATCTTGGTTTCCATAAGTAAAGCTTTTTCGTATAAAAAGTTCTTGTCTTCAAGATCCAATCGTCAATCAATTAAATTGAATCAATCAAATCAATCTTGATGTGGAATCCAAACCAGATCACTAGCCGTTATATCTTCGGGGCTTGAGTTACGTTCTGTCGAATCTGGTTGTAAAGTCTGAGAGCCATAGACTTTACAATCTGAGTCTGAATGCGATAGACTTTACAATCTGAGTCTGAACATATTCTGTTTCTGACCTGATTTAGCTTTAAGGTCTGTACTCAGTTCAGCTTCAACATAGAGTCTGTCTTCTGGTTCAGCTTTAGCATAGAGTTTGTCTTCTAGTTCATCATTCACGTTCGGTCTGGAATTAGTCAGAGTTGACAGACTTCTGATGTAGAACAGACTTTGACACTAAAGTCTGGCAATCTTCAAACTTTGACACAGAAGTCTGGAAATCTTCAGAATATACTTTGGACATATGTTACGTTCAGTCTTCTGGTCGTCTTCAGACTTTGACAATATCTTTTACATGTTCTATCATCTGCATAGTCTTTTCCTTAACCATTAAACATGTTAGTAGCATTTGATTTATTTTTTCATCTTCAAAACATCATAAGGGATTTCCCTAACAATCTCCCCCTTTTTGATGATGACAAAACAATCTCTGAGTATGCAAATTTGTAAACATGCTTTTTAAAATATTAATTTAAATCAAAGGATATCAGAAGATAGCAAATAGATTGAGCATAACAATATATAGAAAAATAACCGCAGCTCAATATTATGCAATAAATAATATCGACCAATCAACACATATGGATATTCATATCTTCTCCCCCTTTTTGTCATAATCAAAAAGCAATAATAATGGAAAAAGTATCACGTAGAGAATGATAACAAATATCTTGCATGAATCACAATTTCCAAAAATCAGCTTTTATAAAGTAAATCGAATATTAAAGATATGCAATATAGCTCACTTCGATAATATATATATCAGCAAATATTCAATAAAAATCACGGATGCATCATAAAATTCATTTATCCTTTTTGTCATAATAAAATGATAATATCAATAAAAGATTTGTTAATGACAAAAGGTAATAAAAGATGCACTAACCGGATTTTTAGAACAAATTCTGACACATTTACCTTTTCTTTCATTTATAACAAGATCACGATCAATCCAAAAAGATTTTTCCATAATTGATCAATGCTCCCTCTCAATTTGTTGCCTTTTTGAGATGATCACGATTCTTTCATTTTTCTTGGATTTGCTTTCTCCCCCTGTGATCATGGCAATATTTGCGAATAGAAACAATTGTTGCTTGTTGAACAAAATATTTTTCCAGTATTTCCTTTGTAGCATCAACATCTGCAACGATCACTTTCATTTTGAAATTCGAGGCAAAAATTTATTTTCTTCAATTAAGCTCATTTCGAATTCAACCTGCATCAACTTAACAAACTTTTTGCACAAATAAGCTGTAATAATATCTACGTAATATATAATGCCCTTTCTTCAAATAAATAAATTGAGTAGTATATGTACAATTAAAATACAAAGTACTCAACCTTCCGTACGATACATAAGGGATTTCCTCAACAATTTGCAAAAATTTGCATAAGGAATGGAATCTTTGAACCTCCAGAAGATAGTATAGAATCTTCATAATTTTCAGATCAAGCTTACCAAAATTCATATGGAAGATTCTTTTGTTACCTGCAAAATCTTGTATAATAGATAATCATCTTTGCAAAAATTTCATGTAGTATCTTCCTTTAATTTGCAAATCAAACTTCCTAGATAGAATATATCTTCTAAGAATATAGCAAGAATATCCATGAATATGCAATGTTATCTTTTGAGATCAAAGAGATTTCCTTGAGCATAAATTTCAGATATGCATTTTGCAAAAGGAAAATAGACATTTTTGTCACGTGTCAAAATTGCAATACTTTATATTTATAACAAAAGATATTCACAATATAATAAACAATCATCCAAAATCATGATAAATGCACATAGAAATTTACAAGGAGGGATGATCTCTTACCCATGGTATATGTTTCAAATATACCATTGAAAAAATAAAATCATTACCAATTTTCGCATGAGATATTTTCTGATTGTACCAAAATTTACGTAGATTCGCAATCATTCTTGCCTTATTGAATTTCCTTCAATCAACTCATTTCCCTTTTTGGTATCCATCAATTTGGATCCTTCCTTGACGTTAGAGCAAAATATATAATCTCCAAATATTCTTTCTTAATTCATCATAACAAAGTATTCAACGAAAGAATATTATGCACAATGATATTTTGAAAAATAAATTCTCACTTAGTCATAATACGATAAAATCAGAGAGAATAAAATCTTTGAATATTTAAGAATATCTTGCATCATCACGTAAAACAGATTTTCACTTTGCAAAATATGGTTAAACCTGAAGTATAAAATTAGACAAAATAATATGAATTATCTCAAATAATCACAAGTACTAAATCAGATCTCAACTCACAAATCACAAAAACAAATTATACGATTCTTTCTTCAATAAAGCAAAATATGATCATTATAAAATCTCAATCAACCAAGGATATATCAAATATCAAGTATAATGAGAATTATTGCCCAAATCAAATTGAAAACAAAAAAATATACATTCCTTACCAAACTCTCTTTCTTCTTTCTTCTTTGTATCCTGCAAAAATAACTCATCTTTTCTTTGGTACCCATTTTTCTTGGGTCCATGAGAGTTAGTAGAGAATGCTATTTTTATCAAATTTTTCTTGATAGGTCTCAGACTTTAGGACAATCTTTCTCAAAGTGTTTTGAATCTCCACAATTTGAGCACTTGAGCGTCATTTCCACCAACATGTTTTACAAACACTTTTTGAAAATGATTTTTGTAAAATGCCTTTGGAGGTCTTTGTTTAAGTCTCTCTTTTACTTTAGGAAAATCAATTAAAGAATTATTTTCCTTATTGAAACCAAGTCTGACTTATTATAATAAGGAACTTGATTAAAAAGAATATGCTCTAATATTTTTGATCCATTTGAAAATCTTGTTGAAATATTTGAAAATTCTTTCTTCAAAGAATCATTTTTTTTTTAACAAGAAAATCTCAATTTTCTTTTATTTGTAGAAAATCTTTTGCAAAATTTCAAAATTTTCTTTTTGAGAAAGATCATGTTGCTTAAGCCGAGAATTCTCATTTTTAAGTTCGAAGATCCTTTTAAGCGAAGATTTGAGATTTGAGCAAAGCTCATTTATATACTTTGAAACTTTGAGAGGAATTTTGAATGACTTACCTCGATTTCCTCATCGGATTTTGAGTCGTGTCCAAGTCAGACTCTGATTCTGAGTCTGTGTTTGAATCAGACTCAGATTCTGAATGTGCCATCAAGCATATATTTCATTGCTCATCATCTTCTTTTATTGTTCTTTTCTGGCCATTCTGCTCGTATTTTCTTCTTCCACTGAATTTGCTTCCTTTTCTACTCAACTTTTTGAATTTCTCAATCATAAAAGCAAGTTCTTCGTCGTCCATGTCATTTTCTGAGACTGTTTCATCAAAAACAGCATTAGATATTAAAGCAATGGACTTTTTACCTTCGGGATCTTCGTCGTTGAGTTGTTCCACTTCATAAGATTGAAGAGTGCTGATCAATTCATTAACGGAAAGTGGCATAATCCTCTAAGTCTCCCGGATTAAGGTCTTGACATGGTTCTAATCTTTTGAGAGACCTTGCAAGAGTTTGTTGACCTTCATTGGGGTAGAAATTTGCTGACCTTGATATGATAAACCATTTACAATTTCTGTAAAACGGCTGAACATATCTTCAATTGACTCTCCTTGCTTCATCTTGAAGGATTCATATTTGCCGAGCAGGAAGTTTAATTTTGTCTCTTTTACACGATCATTCCCTTCATATGTAACATGAAATTTATCCCAAACTTCTTTTGCTGTTTCACATGAAGAGATTATGTTATATTCAACAGGAGACAAAGCGCAATATAAAGAATAAATAGCTTTTGCATCAAACGCTTCTCTTTTGGACATCTCTGTCCGAGACATAGGAGCGGGGGGTTTGGTTTCTTTGTCTTTACCATTCTTATTTGATGTAGATGCAGCCATAGGGTTGATTCCTCTTTCCATAACATCCCATTGCAAGGGATCTCTGGATCTTAGGAATGCTTTCATTTTGTTCTTCCGCACGTTGTATTCATTTCCATCAAAATATGGTGGCCTTGTGTTGCTTTGTCCCTCCATAAGTCTTAGTGCCAATATACTAGCCATAAAAGATCTTTAGCTCAAAAGTAAAAACACTTTTATAAACCGAGTACTTGGCTCTGATACCAATTGTGAGTGCAAGTAAGAAAACCTAGAGGGGGGTGAATAGGTGTTTGAAATAAATCTTGGCAAATATATGCAAAATAAAATAATCTTCAAACAAAGGAGTTAGGGAAGAGAATAAGAACACAACATTTATAGTGGTTCGGCTTAATCCAAGTCTACGTCCACTCTCCCACGCTAACAGCCTTCTTCGCTGGATTCCACTATGCAATCAACAAGAGATTAAAACTTTGAGTGCAAACACTTAGTAGATTACACTATCTCACTAAGTCACTATTTTGGTATTTCTCTCATGATCACAAACATTTAAGCTCTCCAAAGACAAGTGTATGATCGAAGGTCGCTCAGACTTTGGAATTATAAATTCTACGCTCTGTCTCTTGCTCATCAGTCCATGATCTCCTTAAATACTCCTCCATTTCCAAACTACCCGTTGGACAATATCCTGGAGAATCGTCTTCCAATATACCCATTGGACAGCTCTGTATCTAGAAGATTTGGTAACCGTTGAGTGACAAAGGTAAAATCCCAGATTGATTCCGATCGCCCATACAAACGAAATCTTGGTTTCCATAAGTAAAACTTCTTCGTATAGAAAGTTCTTGTCTTCAAGATCCAATCGTCAATCAATTAAATTGAATCAATCAAATCAATCTTGATGTGGAATCCAAACCAGATCACTAGACGTTATATCTTCGGGGCTTGGGTTACGTTCTGTCGAATCTGGATGTAAAGTTTGAGAGCCATAGACTTTACAATCTGAGTCTGAATGCGATAGACTTTACAATCTAAGTCTGAACATATTCTATTTCTGAACAGATTTAGCTTTAAGGTCTGTACTCAGTTCAGCTTCAGCATAAAGTCTGTCTTCTGGTTCAGCTTCAACATAGAGTCTGTCTTCTAGTTCATCATTCACGTTCAGTCTGGAATTAGTCAGAGTTGACAGACTTTTGATGTAGAACAGACTTTGACACTAAAGTCTGGCAGTCTTCAGACTTTGACATAGAAGTCTGGAAATCTTCAGAATATACTTTGGACATATGTTACGTTCAGTCTTCTGGTCGTCTTCAGACTTTGACAATATCCTTTACATGTTCTATCATCCGCATAGTCTTTTCCTTAACCATTAAACATGTTAGTAGCCTTTGATTTATTTTGTCATCTTCAAAACATCATAAGAGATTTCCCTAACATCTTCCTCCGCTTGTTGATGAACATCCTGTGGTCTAGCCCGAGGAGAATGATGCGGTTGAGAATGTTGTGGATTCTGCTGTTGTCTTGGAGATTCTTCTTCTTCCGTAAGGTCAAAGTGTGTAAGACCCTCACGCATATGCTGTGGTCCCATGCTTACAATCCTTGAAGACTTTCTTTGGAAAGACATTCTCACAGTCTTTGAGAGATTTCAAACTCGATTCATGAGAAAAATAAAAACTTTGAGGATTAAACTAGAGAGTAAAAGTAAGAAGGTGATGTTCTATACTTCTAGGGTTTGTGAGTAAAACCGAAGAAGACAAACGGTATATAAAGCAATTGAAATGAGGTATACGGATCGTCGTAAAAGGAAAAATAAAAAATGCCTTTTAAAAAATAACTGCCTTTTTAAAAATGAATAACTGTAAAAAAGATAACTTCTTTTTTCGAAAAGGAATGATTGCTATAATTACAAAATTTGGAGGTTGGGACACCTGGAGTGCCATAACTTGGCACGGAGGGACACTTAAGTGTCATAACTTTAAAATGGTACACTTAAGTGCCATTATCGGAGTAAAATTGAACACTTAAGTGCCAATCCAGCCAAAAACCGACCAAAATGCAGACGTGGCATTTTCCGGTGACATGCTTAACCGATGTGGCAATTTTTTTTTTTTTTTAAAAAGAGCACACGTGGAGGAGGAAAACAACGTTGCCTCATCCACTGTGCATTTGGCCAAACTAAACGACGTCATTTTTCCTTAGTGTTAAATGACGTCGTTTGGTTTATTTGGATTTTAACCTTTCGTTAGTTCACACTAGGTCTGACGTCCTCTCCATCCATCGCCGTTCACAGCTTGCCGCTGTCGCTTGCCTTCGTCGCTCGCCGTCGTCGTTCGCCGTCATCGCTCGCCGTCGTCGATTTGCTCAGGTTTTTTCTCTTCTTCCTCTCCCCTGTGGTGAAATTATGGCTCCGACTCGTTTAGTAGGGCTTGGACTTGAAATTTGGGGGTCAGCTAGGAAAGCTCAGGCTTGATGTGAGATTTATGGCTCAGATGTGGTGCTACAATCCTATTGGGGGATTCGAATTGACAGTTTAGGAGTAGCATTGAAATATAGGCTCGGTGTAGGGCTCGGCGGGGGGAAAATTAGGGCTCGGTGTAGGGCTCGACATCGCCTCATCCACTGTGATGTGTGATTCATTCAGGGTGTTGAATTGTGATGTGCGAAAGTAATTTGTAATGGTCGGATGTGAAATGTGCGATGGTGATTGGTGATTGTTAGGGTTTAGAGTATTGGACTTTGGACATGTTCGAATCGAAGGTTGTGGGGATGGGTACTTCTGGATATTTTTTTAATAAATTGCATTGTTGAGGACCCATGCTGAGGAACCTCTCCATATTTTAAAGGAATGCGACGGCATAATCAAAGCGGTTGTCGGGTCCCATCTTTATTTTTATTTGTCCTTGTCCTGAGGCCTCTTGTTTTCAAGCTGCAGCTGTCGTCTGACCGCATCTTCCCTCTCTCTTTCTTCATTTCTTTTCTTTAATAAAGAGTGTAGGGACCTCCACTTGCAATTGTCTGTCATTTGTGAATGTGGTCCCAAAAGTTAATTGTATATTTGTCCTCTTTTGTTGCAGAAATGGCGCATAAAGACTATGTTGCTGTCATCGTTTACTACGGTGGAGATTTTGTGATTGGGGAGGATGAGTGGGAGTATGAGGGGGGAATGGGGGTACTATCTTTGTAGATATAAATAAGGCATCTTATATTGAATTTGTTAGGGATGTAGTGACATTTTTGCCTTGTAGAGTACAAAAGTTCTTTGTCTTGTGTTCCCGAGAAAGGCTTGAGAGATGGTTTGAGAGTTTTGGAAGATGATAATGGTTTTAGGGATGTCTTATATCATTATCTTCATGGCAAAGAGGCGAAAGTGTTTGTTGAAAACAATAGTGATAGTGAGGACGAAGATGATGACAGAGATAACACCTAAGTAGGAGAAGGAGGAGATGGTATTCAAGCTAGTGCGGGTTAGGGATGAAGTAGGGCATGATGGACAGGATGGGGAGGAGAGGGGCGCAGATGCTGTTCACCAGAGCGATTGTGACATGGGTGATGTCACCATCACTAAATTAGATTGGGAAGTAACTGAATCCAGTGATAGTGATGATGACGATGACGATGAAGGGTTGGCTGCTAAAGCTGAAAATTTATTAATCTTAAGTGACGTCGACGATGACGATGAAGGGACTTTTTGTCAGATGGATTTGCATATTTGCATGTAGCTGATGAACATCCAAACAGAGACGAAGGCCCTGCAAATGTTGGTGTTACTGGCCAGGTCCTGGAGACAGATTATGAAGAAAGCATCGACACCGCAACTTCCCAGGACGGAGTTGAAGAAGATCAACGAGCTGTGCGTAGAAGGAAAAGTAAATTTCCTTCCTATGATCCATCTGTTGCCTCTCCTACTTTGTCAGTAGGTATGAAATTACATGATGCGATACAATTTAGGGAAGCTATACTGAAGAACTCCATTGCTGCACAAAGAAATATTGATTTCATTAGAAATACCAAGAAATTTGAAAGAGCTAGGTGTTCGCAGCAAAGCTATCCATGGAAGATTTACGGTGCGTTTGTTAAGAAGAGTGGGTCTTTTCAGATTAGAGCCTACCAAGAGGAACACATTTGTTCCATTAATTTTCAAAACAAAAGGGTAACAAGTGCATGGTTGTCCAAGCACTTCTTCGATCTGATCAAGGTGATGCCCGAGATGAAAATTGCTAACTTAGGATGCTAGTGAAAGAGCGTGTAGGCATTAATGTATCTAGGAATCAGTGTAAAAGAGCAAAGCAAAAGGTGATAAAGATACTTATTGGTCAGTATGCTAAGGAATATGGGCAGGTGTGGGAGTATGCTTGGGAGTGTAGGCTGCAAAACCCTACAAGTAGAGTGTATGTAGAGGTGATTGAGAGACCGCTTCCTGATCATGGGACCAAGTTCGATAAGTTCTATGTGTGCTTTGATGCATGCAGACTAGGATTTTTAGCTGGTTGTAGACGAATTATAGGATTGGACGGCTGTTTCTTGAAGGGTTTGTGCAAGGGAGAATTGTTGGCAGCGATTGGAAGAGATGCGAATAACCAAATGTTCCCACTAGCTTAGGCTATTGTAAAGATTGAGAACAAGGACAATTGGTCCTGGTTCTTGAAAAATTTGATGGCTGACTTGGAAATAACAAACGGGGAAGGGTGGGCATTCATGAGCGACCAACAAAAGGTAATGCTTGCTTTTTGAAAAATTTAGTCAATAGTTTGCTTTGTAATATGAACATGTAATTTGCTATAGTATTTCTTACTTTGAATTATTGCAGGGATTGGTTCCGGCAATAGCCGAGTTGTTGCCCCATGCTGAACATCGAATATGTGCGCGGCACATATACGTAAATTGGGCAAAGAACTATAAATGGGATAAGCTGCAATTGCAATTTTGGCAATTAGCAAAGAGTGCAAACATAGCTGACTTTAGAATTGCCAAAGAAGGACTGCTTCAGTTGACAAAGGAAGGTTGTGCTACCCTATTTCAACTAGAACTGAAGCATTGGTGCAGGGCATTCTTCAGTGAGGAGTTCAAGTGCGATAACGTCGACATCAACATTTGTGAAGTATTTAATTCGAAGATAATAGATGCCAGATGCAAACCAGTCATCTCAATGCTTGAAGATATATGAGTTGCGGTTATGACTCGGCTACAGAAACAAAGAGATGAGGCTGCAAAGTGGACAAGACAATATGGTCCTAGGATTGTCAAGAAATTGGATGAGAACTTGGCTACAAGTAGGCATTGTCATCCCATTTGGAATGGAGATGACGGATATGAGATAATGAAGGGTGCAAATAAGTATGTTGTCAATCTAGGAAGTAGAAAGTGTTCATGTAGAGCATGGCAAGTAAGTGGAATTCCATGTGCACATGCCATATGTGCCATCCAGTTGAAGGGCGACAATACAGATGATTACATCGATGATTGGTACCATAAATCAAAATATCTTGCTTCCTATCAGTTCATGATGTAGCCAATTAGAAGTAGTAAGTTTTGGGAGCCCACGGATCATGAAGCACCTCAACCTTTGCCACTGAAGAAGAAAATTGGAAGGAAAAAACGAAGATGAAGAATGGCGGAGGGAGAGGTCTCGGGTCAGCAAAGAATGAGCAGGCAGGGTGCAAAGATGATGTGCTCTTATTGTCGCCTAACAGGCCACAATATTAAAGGTTGTCAATTGAGGAAGCAACAACAACCGTTGAGGCAAGGTGAAGGGCTTAGTGAAGAGACAG
Source organism: Eucalyptus caleyi (assembly GCA_014182885.2). NCBI lineage: Eukaryota > Viridiplantae > Streptophyta > Magnoliopsida > Myrtales > Myrtaceae > Eucalyptus > Eucalyptus caleyi. The sequence continues at coordinate 12,399,236 of CM024466.2, read as the reverse complement.
TTGGAGAAATGCACACAGAAGGGCCAAGTGAGTCGACTGTTCTTCAGTCAACAAGTAGAACCACGGTAAGTCATGAAATTTATTTTATGTTTATGTTGCTTTCTTGTCGTTTATCATAAAAATGTACATAATATCCTATTTGGCCTTGTATGTAATGTGTTTGTTAGGTCACAAGAAGAACCTCAGTAAGTCATGAAATTGAACAGCCTGTTCGAAGAAGGCAAGGTAGAAGACCGCCGGGTGAAGGATTGGCCCAAGCAGCATCACGGCCAGCTGAAGGATTGACCCAAGCAGCATCAGGGCCAGCTGAAGGATTAGCCCAAGCAACATCACGGCCAGTGCAGTCGACTGTTCTTCAGCAACGAAAGAAATACCCACTGGTAAATTCAACCAATTTGTATTCAGTTTTTCATTTTCTTTATATTATTATATGTCTCAATATTATATTTATGGTATCTTTTGGCCTCTTTCTCAGGTTCGAAGAAAGCAAGTTGGAACTCAACTGCCAATTGAAGGGCCATCACAAGAGCCAACTCAATGATCATCACAGGGGCCACCAGAAGAATCACTACAATGGGGCACCACAAGTACCACCACCAGTACCACCGGAAGGCCCAACAGAAGGAGGTATCACTGAAGTTGAAGGGCTACACAGAAGGACAACTAGAACAAGGCCAGGTGAAGGGCGGTACACAAAGGCCATCGGAAGACGCCCGGCACAATTAGTCGAAGAAGCCTCGTGTTTGTAGTTAAAGGGCCCAAGAAAGCGGGGAAAAAGGGGCAACAAATCACAAGTTCACAAAGTGACGCCCATATTCAAACAAGAGGGGCACTTGGGAAGAGGTTAAGACAATATGGCTATGGCCTTTATACAGATGAGCGTATTGGAACAGTTATTCTCAATGTAAGTTTTATTGGCTGCATTTAATTTAATTTATGCTGTAGATTTTTGCTAACAATTTATTATTTTTTTGTAGCCTGGGAAAAGTTCAGAGATTCTTATCTCAGGCCAACTCAAGAATCGACGGCTGCACCAACAAAAAAGAAAACATCAACTGTGCCAACAAAAAAGAAGAGAAAGAACCCAGCTCCAGCTTCAGCTCCAGCTCCAGCTCCAGCTCCTTTTGATTCAATTCGGCCTAGGACATTTGCAACTCCATTTGAGACAGTGGATACTGAGAAGGTTGAAGAAGAAGTTGCACGTCCAGTTAGAAAGAGTGCCAAAATTATGAATCAAGTGAAAGGCCCATCGAAAGGAGCACGAATAGGGGGTGTCGTGCATATTGATTGATGAGATGAGATGTGATAGGATTTGTGGAGCTTAAGAGTCAAAACAATTATGTAAACGTTGATGTTGTCAGACTTTCTATGGATGGTTATCTTTTTTTTTTTTTCTTTAGTTTGTCATTCATTGATGTTGTCAGACTTAGACTTAATGAAATATCAATGAAATGATCTTGCGCTGCTTGTCAATTTATGTTGTTGTTTATCATGGATTCTGCTTTTACTTGTTGCTGCTGCTGTTGGTGTTCTGTGGTGATAGCTGAAGTGCTGGTGTATCTGGTGATGGTGAATGGTGATGTTTGGTGGTAATCAGTTTGTTGTTGGGGTGCTAATGTGGTGGCTGGGGTGCTGATGTGGCTGGTGGTGATGCCCGGTGATTATGGGTTTGTGGTGGGGGTTATAGGCTTAAGCAGCTGCACCTACACCTGGTACAAGTGTGCAGTTTGCACATCTTACACCATGTGTACTGGTGCAAACTAGTGCAAGGCTCAGCTTGCACTAGTATCTTGTGCAGCAACACCACCAGCATGGTGGTGGCTGGAGCGCCTAGTGTGTAGTGTGGCTAGTGGTGATGGCTGGTGGTGCAGCCAGTGTTGGTGGCTGGCACAATTTTTAGAGAAAACCCACAAAAAAATTGGCACTACAAGTGACACTTAACCGATCACTTTAACAATAACTTGACACTTAAGTGATCATTTTTTCATCGCGACTAGCATTTACGTGATTACTAAATACAACTTATGGCACTCGGGTAATCACTCATGTTTGTTTGGTGTATATGTTGGTCTGTATCAAAACAGAGAAGATGATTCTGCATCAAAACATAGAAGATGATGGTAAACTTATGGCAACTCCACACGACAGCACAAACAACAACAAAGCCACAATGATCTTGCGGAACAACACAAACTTCTTCGCATCTTTCAAAAAGAAAAAACCCTACGTTTAATCTAGAACAACACCATTTTTAACTATGACAATCGGAGAAACTTTTTCTCATTTTCAAGTAATTTACATTTCATCATAAAGTACAATACAAAACAACACCATAATACACGCTTGGTAACACTTTCGTTCAATTTTCATCATTGAAACTTTATTCTTGAAAGGTTTAGTTGAAGATGCTTGAGCGTGCATTAAGACTTCATTCTTGAAAAGTTTAACTGAAGACACTTGAGCTTGCATTAAGTCAACATCGTCCAAGTCGTCCACGAACACAGATGGAGATTGCTGTCTTTTATGAAATAGATCCAATATCACCTCTGTGGCTCGGTCAGAGAACTTCTCATCGATCCATTTGAAGTATTTGCACTTCGACGCTTCTTTATATCGGGCGCATCCATAAAATCTTCTCCCAGGATTGATTTGAGTCCACGATGTTCTTCTCGGACTCGGGAACCCACAAAAACAGAAACGCTGGCCTTCTCCTTTGCTTCGGTGAGAGGAAATTGAGCTGCTGCTGCGAGTCCTGCTCTCCATTTCCAAGATTCGACGAAGGAATTTTGGGCAAATGAAAATTAAGGTTTGAGACTTGAATTTGAGCACTTTAATAGGGATTTTGGCCGATTTAAGGTTTTAGATTTGGGGCATTTGGAGAGACGACGTCGTTTTTGGAAGATTTTGGGCTTTTATTATGCGACGACGTTGTTTCGGTGAGTTAGAGCCGACTCAGCTCTCCGGCGAGCCACGTAGGCAAAAAATAATAATAAAATATTGCCACGTAGGATTTCCGGTAAGGGTTGCCGGAGGTGGCACTTAAGTGTCCCACTAGAAAAAAAAAGTGGCACTTAAGTGTACCATTTTGAAGTTATGGCACTTGTACTGTACTTCTGCCCAAAATTTGGAAACATAACATCAATCCATTGCAGATTAATAGGCATTCGTACCTTTTCGAGATTTTATCCAAATGATAAGTTTCTAAAATAACTTACAGTTGTGATTCTTGATCTTCTGAGTCTGAGTATCTTTAAACTTTTATCCCTGAGTCTGAACTTCTTCAGAGTTTAATATATTAAGTCTGGAATGAATAGACTCAAATTGACTTTTCTTCAGAGGTTTTGTAAATATGTTCGCCAGCTGATTCTTTGAGTCAATGAATTTAATCAAGATTTCTTCATTTTAAACATGGTCTATAATAAAGTGATGTTGAATCTCTATATGCTTTGCTTTTGATGGAAAGAATTGGATTCTTGATGAGATTAATCTCGCTGGTGTTGTCACATTTGATCTCAGTGTATGAATCTCCGATTCCAAAGTCTCTTAACTGTTGTTTTATCCATAAGATTTGAGAACAACAGCTTCCAAGACCCACATACTCTGCTTATGCTGTTGAAAGAGTTACAATACTTTGCTTCCTTAAAAACTAAAATATTGTCCTGTTACCAAGCAATTGACAAGTGCCCGAAGTGCTCTTTCTATCAACTCTGCATCCTGCTAGATCTGCATATGAGTATCCAAAGAGAGTAAAGTCTCATTCTTTAGAATACCAGAGACCCAAATTAGAGGTTGTTGCAACGTATTTGATAATGCGTTTTGCAGCGCTTAGATGAGATTCCTTGTGATCTGATTGAAATCTGGCACAAATGCAAACACTAAACAAAATGTCAAGTCTAGAAGCAGTAAGATAAAGAAGTGAACCAATGATACTCCTGTATGATCAACTGTCTTTCCTCCTTCATCTTTGTCTAGCTTCGAGGAACTCGACATTGGTATATCAAACTTTTTGCAATTCTCCAAACTGAACATTTTAACAAGTTCTTTAGCATAGTTTTCTTGGTGAATGAAGGTCCCTTCCTTTAATTGTTTTACTTGTAGTCCGAGAAAGAATGATAGTTCATCCATCATGCTCATCTCAAATTCATCTTGCATAGATTTAGAGAATTTCTTGCACAAATTTTCGTTAGGTGATCCAAAAATAATGTCATCAACATAGATTTGAACAAGTAAGAAGTCTTTATTTTCTCTTTTGATAAACAAAGTAGTGTTTACTTTACCTTTAACAAAGCCATTTTTGATTAAAAACTTACTTAACTTGTCATACCAAGCTCAAGGTGCTTGCTTTAAACCATATAGCGCCTTTTTCAGTCTAAATACAAAGTCTGGTTTCCTTGGGTCTTCAAAACCGGGAGGTTGTTCCACATAAACTTCCTCTTGGATAAATCCATTTATGAATGCGCTTTTGACGTCCATTTGGAATAACCTAAAGTTCTTATAACAAGCAAAAGCAAGTAGTAATCTAATTGCTTCTAACCTTACTACTGGTGCGTAAGTCTCATTATAGTTTATCCATTTTTCTTATCATTTGGTCACGAGTCTTGCTTTGTTCCTTATAACTTTTCCTTTTTTGTCCATCTTGTTCCTGAAAACCCATTTAGCTTCAATAATAAATTTACCTTTTGGTTTAAGAGTCAGTTCCCAGACATCGTTAATACTGAACTGCCTGAGTTCGTCTTGCATAGCTTCAATCCAGCTTTCATCAAATAAATCATCCTCTATGTTTTTGGGTTCTATTTTAGAAATAAGAGCCACAGTACTGGACTCTTCATGCCTTTTGGATCATGTACGAATCCCTTCACCAATGTCACCAATAATGAGTTCTTTGAGATGACTGGACTTGTGCTTCTAGTTGCTAGTTGGTCTGACAGATTGATCTTTTTTTTTTTTTTTTTTTTTTTCATTTGATTCTTCAACATTTGTTGGTTGTTGATCTTCTGAAGTTTGAGCTGCCTCTGGAAATTTAGACTTTGTAGAGTCTGGAGCAAATTCAGATTCTTCAGGTTGAGTCTGGATCAATTGATTTTGTATAAGGTCTTGAAATTTGACATTCATCTTTTCCTCCACCGATTGAGTATTTTTGTTGTAAACTTTGTAAGCTTTGCTAGTGGTTGAATATCTAAGAAAGATGCCTTCGTCTGATTTTTCTTCAAACTTACCAATTCGATCATTTGCATTTTTCAATATAAAACATTTGCAACCAAACACATAAAAATAGGAAACAATTGGTTTCTTTCCTTTGAACAACTCATGGGGAGTTTTCTCTAGAATAGGCCTTAAGAAGACTATTAATAATATAACATGCTGTAGAAACTGCTTCAGCCCAAAAACGAGAAGAAATATTGCTTTCAATTAAAAGTGTTCTAGCCATTTCTTGGAATGATCTATTCTTCCTTTCCACAACTCCATTATGTTCTGGAGTGTATGGATAAGAGAATACATGCTGAAAACCAGATTTATCACAAAATTTAGCAAAGTCTTGATTTTCAAACTCACTTCCATGGTCAGTTCGTCTGCTTGAAATAATATACCCTTTCTCATTCTGTACTTTCTTATCAAACTTTATGAAATAAGAAAATGTTTCAAACTTACTTGCTAGGAAATATACCCAGGTAAATCATGAATAGTCATCCACTATTACTAGGCAATATTTCATTCCACCAATGCTTTGAGTTCTAGTTGGTCCAAAAAATCCATATGTAGGAGCTGCGGTACACGATTAGTGGAAACTTGATTTATTGGTTTAAATGAACTTCTAACCTGTTTTCCCTACACACATGGTGTGCATAATTCAGATTTTTGGTATGTCAGGTTGGGTAGTCCATGAACAAGCTTCTTTACAGAGATCTTGGCTATTTGCTTCATGTTGATGTGACCAAGTTTTCTATGCCAGAGATTAGCTTCCTCTTGAATTGAAATTAGACATTGAGATATTTCTTGTTTGATATCCAAGAGATAGATATTCCCATGTCTTCGCCCTGTGAAAGTCTGAGAGGAGTCTTTACTGGTTCCTAAACATATTCCTTCTTAAAAGTTAATTTTGAAACCTGTGTCGCACAGTTGGCTAATACTCAGCAAGTTGTAGTTGAGTCCTTCCACTAAGAAAACATTGTTGATTGTGAGACTTCCAATCTTTACTGTTCCACATCTGACAATTCTACCTTTGCTATTACCACAAAAGGAAACTTTTCCACCATTAACTTGCATAAACTTTATGAAACAACTTGAGTCTCCTGTCATATGTCTTGAGCATCCATTATCCAAGTGCCATTTGACATTTTTCTTAATAGTGACATGCATTTAAAAAAGAAACTCAAGCTTTCTTTGGTACCTATACTTTCTTGGGTCCAATGGAGTTAGTGCAATATACAGTCTTTGCCCAAACATTCTTAACAGATTTCCAAACCATAGGACATTCTTTCTCAAAATGTTATAAGCTGTTACACTTAGAACATTTAAGAGCATTACGGCCAACAGGTTTTATAAAAAAATTTTGAAAATGTTTTCTATAAAAGTCTTTTGTAGGTCTTTGTTTGATCATTTCCTTTACTTTTGAAAAATCAATTAGAGGTATGGTTTCAGCAGTCATTCCCGAGCCTGATTTGTTTAAATAAGGTCTTTAAGCTGAGAGAATCTTTTCCAATTTCTCAGATCCTATAGAAAATCTTTTTGAAATGCTTGAAATATCATTTTTCAAAAGTGTATTTTCTTTTGAAAGAGAGTCTGCATTTTCTTTCAGAGTAATAAAACTTTTATCTAAGTTTTCAAACTTTTCTGTCCAAACAATCTCTTGTTGCTTCAGTGCGGAATTTTCCCTTTTTAGTTCAGAAATCCTCTTGAGAGATGTTTTAAGACTAAGACACAGTTCATCAATATATTTAGAGACTTTAGTATGAATTTTTAAATTACTTACCTCGATTTCACTGTTTGAGTTTGAATCTGTCTCTCGAGTCCGAATCGATTATGATTGTGCCATTAGACAAATATTAACATAATCATCATCACTATCTTCGCATTCGATATCACTTCAAGTTTCTACTTTGAGAGCCTTTTTGTACTTCTCAGTTTTTCTTTTCTTTTTCTTCAACAAGGGACAATTGGGTCTGATGTATCCCTTTTTCTTGCATTCAAAACAAATCACATCTTTATTGGATTCATCATCCTCAGCTGATTTATTTTGAACCTTTTGAGAGCTTTGTTTCTTCCAATTGAATCTTCTTCCCTTTTTATTAAGTTTTCTGAACCTTCTTATCATAAGAGCAAGCTCTTCATCATCTATATCGTTTTCAGAATCTGTAATATCAGAATCATTATTAGATTTTAAAGTAATGGATTTTTTACCTTTAGGATCTTCATCTTCATTGATTTACTCCTCTTCATAAGATTGAAGAGTGCCAACCAATTCGTCAACAGAGAGTGGCATGATCTTTTGTGTCTCCCTTATTGAGGTCTTTATGTGATTCCAATCTTTTGAAAGTCCACGCAGCAGTTTGTTAACTTTCATGGGTCCAAAGATTAGTTGACTTTGATATTCAAGACCATTCATGATTTCTGTAAAACGACTAAACATGTCAGTGATAGTTTCTCCTAGTTTCATCTTGAAGGCTTCATATTGATCAAGCAGAATATTGATTCTAGTTTCTTTCACTCGATCAGTTCATTCATAGGTGATGTGCAGCTTATCCCAGACTTCTTTAACTATTTCACAAGAAGATATTCTGTTATAGTCAGTAGGAGATAATGCACAATATAATGAATAAATTACTTTTGCACCAAGAGCTTGTCTTTTGGATATCTCTTCTTGTGTCATCATGCTAGCCTCAACAGCTTTTTTTTCCCTTTCTGAGACTATTGTAGCTTTAGGAATAATTCATTTGTCTACCACATTCCATTCTAGAGGATCTTTTAATCTTAGGAACGCCTTCATCTTGTTTTTCCATATGTTGTATTCATTTCCATCAAAATAAGGCGGTTTGGTATTGCTTTTCCCTTCTACCAAACCTGGAGCCAACATACTAGCCATGGATCGTTAACTCTGAAGTAAAAACACTTCAATTTAAATGAGTACACATGCTCTGATACCAATTGAAAGAGCTAGTATGAGTACCTAGAGGGGGTGAATAGGTGCAAAGACAAATTTTGCAAAATATAGTATAGAACTTTTCCTTTTAACTAGAGTCTGATTGACAATAGACTTTGCAGAATGAATTAGACTTTAACAATTAAATAGAGTTATGAACAAATAAAGAGTTCAGGGAAGAGAATAAGAACACAAGGTTTAAAGTGGTTCGGCTTAATCCAAGCCTACGTCCACTCTCCCGCATTGACAGCCCATTGGCTGGATTTCACTATGAATCAAAAAGAGTCGTTACAGTATCACATCCTTGATTCCACAGTATAGAGACTTTGCTACACTTCCTCAAGGTCTCACAAGAATCTAAACTCTCTTTTGAGTACAAGTTTATGCACAACAATTGAATCAGTAAAGAACAAGGAGTTTCAAACTTTGGAATTTCTCTATCTCGCACACACTCAAATAACTAGAGCATCCTCCTTATATACTTCTCTATGCCTTTATAACCGTTGGCACCTTCCAAAGGAGTTCTTCCAATCTACCCGTTGGATAAAATCAATTTAAAGAGATCTCAAGTTACTTAAGGAATGTGAAGATAGCTCACCAATCCTACTTGCCCATACAAATTAGGATCTAGGTTTTCATAAGTAGAACATTCCAACTATACTTTGCCAATCAATGGATCTGAATTACTCGAATTATTTCCAATACGAATAATAGATCTTTAGATGCTATCTCCAGTCATGAGATCTTCTCCAACCATTCGAATCAAATTCTTAAAAAAATACTCGATTCTAGATAAGTCTTCTTCGACGATCTAGAAATAGTCAATGATGGTAGACTTTAAATCTTGAGTCCGGCGATCTAGCGGTCTTCAGACTTTGACGAAAGAGTCTGCAAGTCTTCAAACTAGACTGATGGAAACGTTTTGTTAGCTTCAAAAAAAATAAGGAAGTTTTCTCCAACAAGTTCCCATTTGTTTGAAACCTTAGATCCAAAAATCGGAGTATTTCCCCTAACCCCAATGATTAAGGCTACGTCCCTCTTCTTCTTCTAGCTTTCTTAGTCATCATTGCACTTTGTCTCTATCGTAGAACCCCTGCGCCAAAGCTCAACTCAGATCTGGAAAATGGTCTCCAAAGCTCACAATCAACCCAAAAAAACCAAACCCAGATTAACAAAGAGCTGAACCTTGAAACCCCTACCACCGATTGAACTTTAAACCACCTGTGAGTCCCTAGAACACTCTCAATCCATACCTAGATAGCCCAAAACCATAAGTTGCGAAGAATAGCCTTTTCAACGATAGAGCTCCCTTCACTCCTTTCCTTGCCCATACACCTTTGAACAGTCAAAATTTTGAGGAACTTGTTCGAAAATGGAGAGATCCCGAGAAAAACAAATCAGATTGGCGGCATTATGTAGGAAAATGGGAGACCTCTAGTCAGAAGACGATGTGCTGAAGCTCGAGCCAACTATTCCTAAGAAAGAAAAACAGGAAAGTGAACTCATCCTCTATGGAAAGCTTTATTCAAAACCGAATGTCAATTTCCGAGCATTTTGTAGTACAATGAAGAAAGCACGGAAAGTTGAGACTGTCAAATGTTAGATTATAGAACAGGGTTTATTTTCCTTTCTGTTTGAATCGGTAGAGGATAAAAGAAGAGTTTTAGAGACGAGTCCATGGTCTTTCGCAAGTAATCTTCTTGTGTTGTTGGAAGGAGATCCCGATGTGCCTAAACATTGTTACGAGTTCACACACACCGCATTTTGGGTGCATTTTTTGGGGTTACCTAGAGCTAGAATGAATGAGGACTCTATTCGGAGTATAGCTTCTAAAATGGGAAGAGTGGAGGAGATGAAAATAAAGGCTAGAAACAACAGTTTATGCAAAATTAACAAGGCAAAAGTCAACCTGAACCTCTCAAGTCCTCTTAAAACAGATGTTGTAGTGGACTTAGGCGGTAAGAAATGGTGGTTAGATTTCAAGGATGAAAGGCTACCACATTTTTGTTATTCCTGTGGTCGTATTGGGCATTATGCTACTTTTTGCCAAGAAATACCTTATAAGGAATCGGAACTGCCTCAAGATAAACTAGGGAGATATGGCTTATGGCTAAGAGCAAAAGTACAGGAATTTAGTCCTTTATGGGAAACATTTTATCGAAGAGTAGACCTACCATAGGAGGATGAAGAAACTGTCCCAAAGACTCCTATCATGGCTGAAGTGGAGGTTGTAAGGGAGGAATATCTAGGGCCTAATGCCTTAGTTGTGATTACACCACAAGCCTGAGGTAAAGAACCTATAGAAGATGTGACAATGGATGATTATATGTTGTAACAAAGGGGGAAACGTGTTCAGCAAACTCATATCATGTAACTCACCTCAAGCGACCAAGAAAAAGGGAAGGCCTGGCAGAAGAAAACCAAGAGTGGTCTCAAAACACCTGTGGCAAAAAAATAGAAAAGAGTTAATCCTTATGAAAAACGGACTCCATCGAATCAACTACTTGATGAGGAGGTTCTTCTGGACACATTGATCTAGGGTTGGGAAGGGGTCAAAGAATGGGCTTTGGTGGCTAGCCCTAATAAGCCACTAAAGCACAAATGAAGGTCCTAAGTTGGAATTGTCAAGGGTTGGGTACTCTCTTGACAATTTAGCACCTTAGAGCCCTAGTAGCTCATGAAAAGCTCAGCTTGGTTTTCCTTATGGAAACCAAAAGCAGAGAAAACATGATTCACTGAGTAAGAAGAAGCTTAGGTTTTAAGCATTCTATTATTATGAATCCAATTGGAATAGCGGGAGGATTAGCTCTTATGTGGGATGATGAAGTTGAAGTGGAATTGAAGGAAGCTCCTAGGAACTTATCGATATTATTTGCAAAATCTTTAGCAGTGGACAATCAATGAGGATATCTTTCATACATGCTTCCACCGTCTTTCAGGAGAGGCTACGCTTATGGCAAAATTTAAGTTCAATCAATTACTCTAACACTCTTCCTTGGCTTTGCATTGGAGATTTCAATGAAGTGCTATATCAATGGGAGAAGGTTGATAGAAGGGAGGCGGCTATATAGAGAATGATGGCCTTTCGTGAATTTCTGGACTTTTGTTCCTTAATGGATATCATAAGTAAGGGATGCACATATACATGGACCAACAATAGAGAAGGAAGTGAGCTAGTAAAGAAACATCTTGACAGGGCCCTCTGTAATCCAGCATGGAGAGTTCAATTTCGGCATGCAGAAGTCTTTGCATTACCCACGATTGGCTCGAATCATTGCCCATTAATTTTATCCTTGGAGCCCAACACAACAAATCGAAGAAGAATGTTCAGGTTTGAGGCTTTTTGGCTCGATGAAAATGAATGTACAGAAGTCATCCGAGAAGCTTAGGGAAAAGATACAAGTACCCCTTTGAACATTGTACCGAAATCAAGAAGGGTGGCTGCTGAGTACGAAATGATTCAAAAATGCACCTCAACAAATTGAACGTCTAAGAAACAAACTCACAAAGTTGATGAATAGTGGAGATGCTGTTTCCAACAAAGCAAAGTATAGTGAAATTGTAGAACTTATTGAAAGGTTATGGAGGTAAGAAGAAATGTATTAGTGCATGCGTTCCAGGATTAATTGGCTGAAATGGGGTGATCACAATACAAAATTTTTTCATGCCACAACAGTCCAAAGAAGGCAAAGAAATAGGATAACCATGCTTAGGCTCAAAGATAACGCGTGGAGTAGAGATTTTTCTATCCTAAAACATCATATAAGGGGCTTCTATCAATCTTTGTATACTTCGATGGGAAATAGAAATTATCAGCCTATTTTAGACCAATGCTAGCAAAGGGTCAATGAAGAGATGAATGCGGAGCTGATAAGGCTAGTCTCAAGGGAGGAAGTTAAAGCTGTAGTTTTTCAAATGGGTGCCACAAAAGCTCCAGAACCAAATGGACTGAATGGTTTATTTTATCAAAGCCAATGGCTAGTGATTCATGAAGATATATTCCAAATGGTCGACTCCTTTTTCAGCCAAGGTATGTTCGACCCTGAGCTAAATCAAACTCATATCACACTCATCCCCAAAGTTACAAATCCTAAAGACATAACCCAATACAAGCCTATTAGTCTCTGCAATTTCAACTATAAGATTATAGCAAAAGTGATGGCAAATAGACTAAAACCTCTCCTCCCGAATATTGTTTAACAAGAACAAAGTGCCTTTGTGAGTGGTCGTCAAATTCAAGATAACATATTCATAGTCCAGGAGGTTTTACATCAGCTGAGGGTTCGAAAAAGGAAGCGGAAGTTCCAGGCGATCCTTAAACTAGATATGCAAAAGGCCTATGATAGAGTCGAATGGGATTTTTTGACTGACTATATGTTGAAACTCGGTTCCTATGAAAAATGGGTCCTCCTAGTCAAAACATGCATCTCATCGGTCTCTTTTTGTGTAAGAGTTAACGGAGAACCCTTAGCCCATTTCTTCCCATCCCGAGGCATTAGACAAGGAGACCCACTTTCCCCCTATCTTTTCATCATAATGGCAAATGCCCTATCTTCCCTTATCCTGAAAGCCGTCGAAGATAAAACCATCCAGGGGATCCGTTTGAACCCAGCCTGTCCTATACTCTCACATCTCTTGTTTGCGGATGATGCCATTTTTTTCTTGAAGGACTCGATCATGGAAGCTCAAAATCTAGCAAATATTCTAAATCAGTACTGTTTCGCCATAGGTCAAGCTATCAACCTCAACAAGTCAGGTATTTTCTTTGGGAATGATTGCCCTACGGCTTGAAAGCAAATCCAACAGCTGAATTGAGAGTCCCTATAATGGAGAAAATAGGGAAGTACCTAGGGATACCTTCTAATTAGGGCCAAACTAAAAAACAACTATTTGCTTGGATCCTAGCAAAGGCGGACAGGAAACTGGAGGGTTGGAAAGAAAAGTTGATATCAAAACGGGGAAAGAGATCTTAATCAAAACAGTCATCCAAGCATTGCCACAATACCCCATGTCAATATTTAAAATTCCCATATCCATTTATAAAGATATTGAGCAAAAAATTTCCAATTTCTGGTGGAAACGAAGTGTCGAAAAGAAAGGCGTTCACTGGAAAAGTTGGGAAGTGTTAAAGACTAGGAAGGATTGTGGAGGACTTGGGTTCAGAGATTTTGTAGATTTTAACAAGGCCATGTTGGGGAAACAAGCCTGGAGGATGATCAATGCCCCGGATGCCCTTTGGAGGAAAGTTTTGAAGAGCCTATACTTTCCCATAAACAACTTCTTGAATGCAAAAAAAAAGCCATAATCCTTTTTGGGGATGGTAGAGCCTCATAGTGGGTCGGGATGTTACTGAACCAGATATGAGATGGGAAATTGGTGATGGAAAAAATGTTAGAGTTAGAGAGGACACATGGCTACCTTCAGGTAAGATAGGAGGCCCTCCAAATCAAAACGACCCTCAGTTTGTTGCTGAACTAATTGATTTTTCAGTGGGTAAATAGGATGAACAAAAACTTTAGCTTTTGTTCGAGGATAGAGTAGTTACAGAAATTTTAGCTACTCCCCTTTGCCTGAACCTAGGACATGACAAGTTACTATGGACAGCAAACAATTCGGGAGAATATAAGGTAAAGAGCGGATACAACAGAGTCACAAATCAGAACAAATGCCATCCACAGACCCAACCATCTACATCATACTAGGTCCCGAAAGCCTTATGGAATGAAATATGGAAGTTGAAAACATACCCCAAAATCAAATTTCTTATATGGAGCATATGTAACAATGCATTGCCTACCAAGGAGTGTTTATTCAAGAGGAGGATGGTACCTAAGCCTATTTGCGCAATATGTGGCCAACAACCGGAGACGGTGGAACACCTCTTCCTAATGTTCAGCTGGACAAAAGATGTGTGGTCAGGCCCCATATTAGAAATAAACATCTCCCTGATGGAAATCACACGTATAGACAAATGGGTGTCAGAGACTCTTACCTCAAAGGTCGACTATCAAGAGAAAGCTTTTGTTGCTGGAGTACTATGGCAAATTTGGAAGGCAAGGAATGCTATGGTCTTCCAAGCTCAGCCACCACAACCAAGATCGATCCTAGAGGAAGCTTCCCTAGAATCTTGTCTCTACCGAAAATGGCATCTACACGAAGAAGAACTGAATATCAGCAAACATTCACACCCCAAACCATGGACACAAATGAAAAACCAGATTTGGAAAATAAATGTGGACAGCTCTTGGTGCAGCTCATCCTTGACTGGATCGGTGGCTGTGATCTGCAGAAATGAGCATGGCGTTCTCATTGATGGTCTTGTGAAGTCAATCCACACTACTTTCGGCTCTGGTGGCGGAAACCCTAGCTGTGAGAGAGGGGCTGCTCTGGTTGAAGAAGAAGCTGGACACAGAACACCCACGAACTGAATGGCATCTACACGAAGAAGAATTGAACATCAGTAAACATTCGCACCCCAAACCATGGACACAAATGAAAAACCAGATTTGGAAAATAAATGTGGACAGCTCTTGGTGCAACTCATCCTTGACTGGATCGGTGGCTGTGATCTGCAGAAACGAGCATGGCGTTCTCATTGATGGTCTTGTGAAGTCAATCCACACTACTTTCGGCTCTGGTGGCGGAAACCCTAGCTGTGAGAGAGGGGCTGCTCTGGTTGAAGAAGAAGCTGGACACAGAACACCCACGAACTGAGTTTAGTTCACTTTATGACTTGTACTTTCTCCTTGCTTTAGATAATTTAGTGGTTGTGGACAGCATTATGGGACAAAGGGAAGCACCGTGGGCTGCCAAATCCATCATCAACGACTGCACCTTTTTGTTGGGCCTTCATCCTTAAGCCCGGCTTATCTTTCAGCCTAGAGAGGCCAACCAAGCGGCCAATTGAGTAGTGAGGGCCCATCGTACGGGCTCTCTTCCACCGAGTTGGATTGATAATCCTTCCCACCCTCTTCACTTAATCCTATGCTTAGATGTTGAATCTACTTGTTATCCGTTTTTTAGCAAGTAATGAAAGCTACTTATTTCGACCAAAAAAAAAAAAAAAAAACTGGAAGATTCTCATTAGGGCTGTACATACTTTGTTTCTTTTTAAAATCCAAACGAACATATTTTAGAGTAAATGAGTATTTGGTGAAAATGAAGGAACAAAGATATGAAGCAAGTTTGCTTGGATTTAAAGGCAAGTTCATATTTTATGGATTTATAGGTCGGTAAGTGATGAATGCCTAAGGGATGAAGTCTTAGAAAATATTTTCCTTACACCGGAAAATATTTTCCGAAACATTTTTAGGTTTTAGCCGAACACTAGAAAATATTGTTATTTTCCTAGAAAATGACTTTTAGGAAAATATTTTCTAGAAATAGCCAATTTTCCGTGAAACGAAGGGACCCTAAGAGTTGCTATATTTTTTAAACCCACGGTCTTGGTATGGTTGGAAAGCTCTTGAAGATTGCAACCTAATTGTTTCCTTCAATCGAAATCTTTTATGAAGTTTTGTTTTCGATCAAAGTGTCTCGAATTTTTCAACAATCATAGGCAAAACATTAGGTGTTTATAGATATGTTTTCCACCATCTTTGATTGAAGAATTCCCGATTGACTTTCCTTTTCTCTTTAAACTGATATACCTAGGTAAAATAATATCTCTCCCTCTCTGTGCGCTCATGGCGCATAGATGTGACCAATTTAAGGTTGTCCAAGGTCAGTGACTTTGGAGTGACATCAGAGCTATTGCAGCTTGAGGTCGATCGAGATCCGCAACCTCAGCTCGACTCACATTTGAGGTGATGATTCGATTCTTTATTATTTTGTTGCGAATGTGGTTGTTTAGGTGATATTTTGTGTAAGTGACGTTTATGTTTGTAAAATACGAATTAGAGATCCAATTAGAGAAAGTTTCCCTCAATTACCAATAGACTAGAGGAAGAAAACATTAGGTGGGCGGGTGCGGGGCGTCCATTGCAAGTTATCTGAGTGTTCAGACTTGATAAGGGTCTGAGTCAGCTGGTTTGAAAAATGGACTAAGAAAGGTTGAACAATGCGCCCACCCACCGTCCACTGCAAGTTATCTGAGCGTTCAGACTTGATAAGGGTCTAAGTCAGCTGGACTAAGAAAGATTGAACAATAGACTAAGAAAGGTTGAACAATGCGCCCAACCACCGTCCACTGCAAGTTTTCTGAGTGTTCAGACTTGATAAGGGTCTGAGTCAGCTGGTTTGAACAATGGACTAAGAAAGGTTGAACAATGCCCCACCCACCCACCCCCAAAAACGTCTTCTCCTCAGTAAACACGACAGCATTCTATAATGAGAAAACTACATTATGTAGCGGTATCTTAGGGTGGCCAGTGCCCCCGCTATTGGGGAGCGCTTTGGAAAATAAAACCGTACTTTGGAAAAAGAAAAATGGCAAACGAGAAAGATAGTTTAAACTTGTTACATTGGCTCATAACGAACATAGTCAACGACCGGCTGACTGGCAGAAGGATCCTTGTCTGATTTAATCAATAATCATTCCTTTTTTGTATTGTATTTTAGGCTAAGATCGTGAGGTTTCTTCGTATGCCAAGTCTCTCTCTACCTTTTATTCCTAGACCTATGTTCCTCTCCTCCCCCATGACAAAGAGGGTACCATTGACCCGAGATTTGTCGTCCCAAAATATCTACTTAAAATATGTTGTCTCACTTTATAGATCGAATCAGTAAATTCATTTTCGCATCTGAAATTTCTCTAATTTTATCTTTCTCTTCGAGAGAACATATATAAACTAGTTGATTGCATGCGCCATTTTAGAGGTAGATTTAATCTTTGGTAATCAGTTGTCAGTCTAATTTTTCAAACCTCCATTACAAAAACCAGCTTAAAATCTTTGCATCGATAAAGACAAAGGCATTATACAACAAGAAAAGTCTTCTTAAAATTGTTATTTTGCTTAGATAGCAAAATTGTGATCATGAAAATCTCATGCACCAAGTGAGACTAAACAAAGTGGACCATACTTTAGCATGTCACTTTTTCGTTACTCTCTGCCCACCACTTTTAACTAATCATAGCAGCCGAGAGGGCAGGGGCCTCGTTTTTTCGACCTTTCCGTCCACCACTGGGCACTATCTATGCCTACCAAAGAAACGGGGTCAATAAGATATTTTAAATATTAAATTATATCTTTATCCAACATCCTAAATTTCTAGATTAATTCATAACGATTTCATAAAATTCACATGATATCACAATAGAAGATTTTGAGTTCATATCTTTCCATCGAATAGCTTAATCATTTATAATAGTCAGTAGTAATCTCATAAAATATCACAAAGTCCATCCTTTAGTGTGTCACTAATTTGATAACAATATGGTGCGTAGTGCTTGCAAAGTACAAAGCGAGTTGGAATATAAAGTCTTAGGCAAGGAAAAAACAACAGCACATGCGTGGGCAAATTCCACGTCTGGCCCCGCATAAAATCGATAGTCTAAGTTGACCAACTGACCTGTCTATATACATATAAAATTGTCAGTTGCTCAATTTCTTACAAAGGAAGAAAATTGTAGTTGTAACAGAGCCCCGCCATCGCATCCGTTAACCGCCGTGCTTCGTGGCCCTCACCACCATCCCAAATGTCTGATACAAAAATAGTCCTCGTAAACCCAATTTTTAACGTGAATATCACCAATATGAACGTGCCGGAGGGTTCCAAAGGCCAAGGGCGGCCCCGTGAGTTACACCCCCACGGCGCAGCCAGGTTGGGTATCCCAGCGGCGCCCCAAATACAAAACTCCCCTGCCAAAAACCAAAAGCCCTCCGGCGCAGCCGTCCCCCAAGTTCGCCCGTCCCAGCCTGCCCCCCAGAAACAAAAACACCCCGCCAGGTCGGGTAGTAACGCCACCCCCAAAAACAAAAGCAGAAACCCTCCCCAAGTTCGGGAGTCCCGCCGCCCCCAAGCCGGCCCCCAAAAAAAAAACACCCCCAGCCCCGCCACCATTCTCAGGTCCGGCAGCCCAGCCAACCCACCAACACCGGAGCCCCTCCGCACCCCAAGCGGGCCCCCCATAAACACAAGCCCCCGTCCCGATCCTCCTCCTGCTTCTGTCTCTAGCGGCGCTTCGAGGGATCTATGATGGCGACTCGTGGTCAACAATTAGCTGGTTCGCAGAAGGAGCCTTGCCGGATCTGATTAGGTGTATGGGTTATTTACATTATTTAGTCTTGTTTGCCTTTTTCTTTTTTCTTTTTTTGTATATTAGGCTAAGGATTAAAGGTGTGGTTTTTTTTTTTTTTTTCGGTATCCCATGTCTTTCTCTCTACCTTTAATCCTAGTGGTTTGGTCTTATTCTCCACAAAATAAGTGGGTACCACTCATTAGAGTTTTGTTTTCCCAAATATCTGCTTAAAATTTGTTGTCTCACTTCATAAATCAATTCGGTAAATCGATTTTGCATCTCAAATTTCTCTAATCGATCTTTCAAAAGAATATTTGTGAACTAGTTGATTGCATGCACCATACGACAGGCAAATTCAACCTTAGCTGATGGAAGTAGCCGTTCTATGGAACAAAAACCTAATTATGTAATGGTTTACTTGGGTTTTGGGGAGTATACATTGACAACAACTATATCGACCAAGTCGAAAGGGTGATGTAAAGCAGTGAAATGGGGATAAACCAACTTATATTGCACTAGATTCGTACAATTGAAGTTGTGCACACATAAACGAGCAAAACATATAAAATTTTCTCTCAATTCATTTATTTCATCAAAAAGGAAAATTACGACACATGAAAATGAAGCATATATTTATACGCTTGAGATCCTAAACTAGTCAAAAATTTTATAAAGATAAATAAAATCAAGTTGACATAAAAAAATAATATCATGTAAAAATTTTCTGAATATTTAAAAATGATCAGGGAAATAAATTAAATCACCTTAAGTATTATCATGTCTTGCGTCACGGTGTCTAGTGTAGTCGGGGAAAGTTGAAGCAAGCAAGTGCCCAAGGAAATTCAAACGATGAATTATATATAAAGAAGAGGGAGAGGATGTAGTCATTAATAGTTGGGTTGTCGACCGGTGGGGCCCTAAGGGTGTTCTTGATTCCGGTCGAGTCGTCTATGACCTTTTCTGAGTCTAGTAATCTGGCTCGGGCCTAATTTAAAAAAATAAAAAATAAGGCCAACCGAACTGAATGGTTTGTCCGTGCCAGCTTGGCCAAAGCCCAAATTTTCAAAGATATAAAAGATATTGTTTATGATTATGAAATTTCAAAATTGCGAAATGGATTACTGAAAGGCTAATATGAATTTTCTTTAAAAAAAAAAAAAAGAGTATAAATTTACCATGAAGTTAGAGATCCCACGCTTTGGCATGAACAAGGAATAATTTTTTATTCAGATGAAATTCCATAGCGGTAAACACAATATATGAAATTTATTCAAAGCTCGTTTAAGACCGTTTTCAGTCCACTTCACAATGGTCCGATTAGCGATCGCTGCTATTGAGTCAACGATGATGATGCATCTAAGACATCTTTGTCTGTCAATTTCAATCGGCTGCAATAACATTAGAATTCTCTAGTTAATAGAGTGCTCTTCGTTATATTGTTGCCTTTTAAATTAAGGGTTATGGACTCGTTCCATTGCTAGAAATCTTAACTGCTGTGATGAAGATGTATTTAACTCTAAGCAATCTAAAACGAATTAAAAGGATAGTAGCCAAAGCAAAACATAGAAATGAGGCACAAATTTTACTGGTCTGATTGCTCCAAGTTCAATTGATGGTCAATTACCGGCCTTACTATATATATATATATAGTGTTGCAGAGCTTGGTTAATTCTCGGAACAATAGTAAGCGTAAATAGTGTAGTAAGGCCTGGATGAAGGTAGGACTGGAAGAACGAAAGCAGCAGTGGCCGAAATAAGGACCAGGGGCTGCGGAAGTACTCGCGATTGATTTGCATCCATCGCACGTTCCACCCATGGCGGTGGTATCGGGTCACTTGCCTGAATAACTTGGCCAAGTGGCTATACTTGATATCAAATCAGACATCGTTAACAAGATCGTTGACGAACCTCGTGACCTCCTCCTGGTTTAAGGAGTTGAAAAATGATGCTCAAAACCGTTTTCTTCACAAAATTTTTAAAAACTCTGATTTTTGAACTCTCCCCGTGATTAGTTTTGATGCAAGAAAGAATACCTCTTTTTTTTTTTTTTTTCATTTTGAATGTTTTTGGTAAATTTTGAAAAATGAGAAAATGCTTCATGCTTGTGCATAAGGAAGAAAACCCACCTATAACTTTTGTAATCATCGACTACTACCAAGTAGTACCTTTTACCTCCCAAACTTTGCATTCTTGTAGGTCCAAAGATGTCCATATGAAAAATTTTCAAAGCTTTGTTAGTACTAACAAAGTTGTTGGGCTTGAATGAATTCCTTACCTATTTGCCTAGGGCATAGATTGAGCAAACTTCAAATCTTTCAAATCTAAGATCCAGTAAACCCCATGCCAATTTCTTTGAGGAGATTTTCGCTATTTGCTTGGTGCTTATATGCCCAAGCTTCTTGTCTAGAGGCCTGATTCATTCTTGATGGAGATTAGACATTGAGCATCATCAACAATTATACATAATATATAGATATTTCCGTGTCTTCTCCCAGTAAACAACTACTTTAGATCTTTGCTTGTACCTGAGCACTTGTCTCCTTGAAAGCATATTTTGTATCCAGTATCACATAGCTGGTTGATGCTAATTAGATTATAGTTTAGACTTTTGACAAGAGATACATCTTTTATTGTCAAGTTTCCAATCTCGACAATTCCTTTACCAATAATCTTCATTTTGTTGTTCTCTCCAAAGGAAACACTTCCATTATTAAATCTTGTGAACTCAACAAATTTGCTTGGATCATCAGTCATATATCTTAAGCAACCACTATCGAGGTACCACTTGTTTCTCTTTATCTTTGGTACCTACAAAGGTTAATGCAAATTCATGTCTTCTTTGGTACCTATATCTATTTGGGTCCTTTCTGGTTAGAAGGATTGGCCATGCTTTGAAAGTTCCTCCGAATTGGCTTCAAACCTTTGGAACAGTCATTTTCATAATGATCATGACTCCCACAAATTGAACATTTTTAAGAAGGTTTTTATCATCAGGCTTTACAAATTGTTTTCTAAAATGATTTTCATAGAAAACTCTAGGAGGTTTTTGCTTCTTCCTCTCTTTGTGAGTCGTAAAATCATTTTCTAAAACTCTTTTTTTTTTTTTTTCAATCCAAGTTATGATTTGTTATAATATGGGATTTGCATGGACAAAATATGTTCCAAAGTTTTTGAGTCAATTGAAGATCTTTTGCAACATCTGAAATTTCCTTTTTTAAAGAATCATTTTCTTTTGGAACAAAATCATGATTTTCTTTTGTTTGAAGAATATCCTTTTCAAGACACTCAATTTTTTCTTTTTGGAAAAAATCCTGTTGTTCAATCTTGAGTTTTCCTTCTTCAATTCTAAGAACTTTCTAAGCACAGTCTTATAATCAATATGTAATTCTTCAATGTAATTAGATATTTCAATCGAAATATCAAAATTACTTACTTCAAATTATTCTTTAGAGTCAGGTTTTGTCATGAGACAAATGTTGGCGTATTCTTTATCACTTTCTTCACACTCAATGTCACTCCATATTTCGACCTTCAATGTTTTCTTTGTCTTCTCATACTTGCTCTTCTATTTCTTCAGAAGAGGGCAATTTGGTTTGATATGTCCTAACTTTTTGCATTCCAAGCAAACCGCATGTTTGTTTTCATCCTTGTTATTGAAACTTCTCTTATGCTCAGAAGTTTCAAAGGATTTTTTTTTCCTTTAAACTTCCTTTCTTTTCTAGCCATTTTTTGAAGCCTTTTTACCATAAGAGCAATCTCCTCGTCATCTTCGTCATTTTTGTCTAAATCTGAATCATTTGAGTCAAGATTAGATTTTAAAGCTATTGATTTCTTACCTCTTGTGTCTTCTTCATTTAGACGTTCTTCTTCATAGGATTGAAGTGTTCCTATGAGTTCATCCACAGAAAGAGGTGATATTCTTTGAGTCTCTCAAATTGATGTCTTAATGTTGTTCCACTCCTTTGACAACCATCGAAGAATCTTGTTCACTTTCATTGGATCTGATATAGGTTGCCCTTGGTATGCCAATCCATTGACAATGTTAGTAAATCTGCTGAACATGTCCGATATGGATTTTTCTTGTTTCATTTTGAAGGGTTTGTATTGTTGGAGAAGAATGTTTATTTTCATCTCCTTAACCCGATCAGTTCCTTCATATGTCACTTGCAATCTATCCTAAATTTGCTGATTCATAAGAAGAGATTCGATTATATTCAGATGAAGATAAAGAGCAATACAAAGAGTAAACAGCTTTAGCATCTAGTACTTCTCTTTTGGTTATGTCCACATTAAATAAAACTAAGATCTCTAGTTTTTTGCTGCCTTCTTTCTAAGAAGCTATAGGTCTCACGCCTTTTAGAACTACATCCCACTCCAAGGTATCCTTAGATCTAATGAATGCTTTCATCTTATTCTTCCAGATATCGTAATCTTTCCCATCGAAGTACGGGGGTCTAGTATCACTCTGTCCTTCCATCAGACTTGGCGCAACATTGCTAGTCATAGATAGATCGTTAACTCAAAAGTAGTATAGCACTTTAATAAAGAGTAATCGTGCTCCGATACCAATTGTTAGGCTAAAATATCACCTAAAGGGGGGGTGAATAGGTGATTCTGCAAAAATGAAAAAAATTAAATAAACATTACAACAAGACAACTTCTCGTGAAGTGGTCAAATCTTACTAGTACACAATTTTACCACAATAATTAAGAGAGTGAGGGATAGAGAATTGCACATCAAGATTATAGTGGTTCGGCTTTTGCAAGCCTACATCAATTTTCCCGCACTACAGCCTATACACTAAAATCCACTAGTAAGATTGATTAGAGGTTACAAGTCTTGAGCTACAGAACACAAGTTCATGTGAACAACTCCTCAAACTCTTGGCCTCTAAAAGGTTACATAGTAGCGCTCAACAAGACGAATGTATGAGAACACAAAGCACTCTTCAGACTTTGGAATCAAAAGCTTTAATTCTCATAAATGCAAATTCTTATTCCTTCAGCTTCAAAACCTCCTCTTATATTCCTCCTAGTCCAAGCTGACTATTGGACAAGTCTCCAAGAGAATCATCTAGCCAATCTACCCATTGGCCCTGGATACGGTCAAGAAGATTTGATTGCTTCAAGATCGCCTAGGATGAAGCTTCCCATATGTATTTGCCACCCAAACAAATCAGGTTTTCAAAAGTTGAATGTTTATGTTTGGAAAGAACAATTTGCCTCTAAAGGATTGTTTTAGGAAAGTTGGATTTCCAGAAGGTATTAGGGAAACTTTCCCTTTGGAACTCTTCATAAATATGGCAAGGAATCCGGCTAGCTATTGCACGGGTGATTTACTCATTCCTAGTTGTTTGATGCAACAAGAATGGAATAATAATCCATGACTCTGATTTTGATTGAGATTTTCTGATTATATTTCATCAAACTTTTCACCTAAAAACTAATTTTGATTTAAAAACAAAGTTTCTATAGTTTTGTCAATCATCGAAACCACTTAGGGAATGTTTTCTCAACAGCACATAGACGTTCATATATTGAATTATCTCTCTCTTTCTTTTGCAAAAAAAAAAAAAAATTGCAAAAAAAAAAAAAAGAGAGGATATTGTCCTTATTAGCACGGCAATTAAACCCCTTAAATGACGTCCTTCGTTATGTGGGACCCCTCGACATGGCCCCTGATCTGCTAGGGTCACCACAATTCACTTACCTTTCACTTGTCTTAACAACATGTCACTCTGATACCATTTGACTTGTAGTGAGTCCATAAATCCTAGGGGTTTGCATCATCTCAATCGGTCCCAGCACAGTTCATATAACGGAAGCATACTCGACATCTCCCTAACCCGTACTCAAACTAAATAATATAATGTAATGCACACCAACTACACTGTGCATATATAATAGCTGATGCCAAACCACTTTTATTTACATAATATGAATGGACATCACGAGTCGGTACAACAAAAGGCCAAGGCTTTAACTAAGCTCAACTATAACCCAAAAGAACTTGACTCTACATCAGACATGTACATCAATTCATCCTCTACTAGTCACACACTCTAATCACACCCAGCCCAGTTCATCGGCCGATGGCGGCGGCAGCATCCCCATCATCGTCCCGTCGCATCGAACATGCACGGACAGGAACTCCTGTACTATAGGGCCATCAGGTAGACCCACATCATACATAACCAAAACACGAACACGGATAAACACCAGACCATGAACACCAACGCAGGGGTGCTCCGAGCACTCGACCTCAACATCAGATGGTAAGCCATAAAATGTACTACGCATGACAAGTGACAGAGACATCTCTCAATCTAAAATGTTAGTCCCCAAAAGGGGTGAGTACAACCACTCAGCAATAAAGATCCATCAAACTACATAATGCAATAGGTAGAACAACCACAATTTCGTGTGAAATGCACATATCATCCATGTAATCATGCTTGTATTTCCATGAGATTCATTCATTAAGGCAATTTATATTCCATGCCATATGAACATACATGCGCACGATTCATATCATCCATACAATCATGTATATATCCCCATGAGATCCATTTAATATCTTCACGCTATCAACTCAATTTCATAGGCAATTCATGCATCATGCCATACGCACACACACATGCGCATGATTCAATTCCCTTTTTAATTTTCAAAAGGCTCTCATTTTTCTTCCAAGGACCAGTGTTTGCATCCCTTATATATTGCTCGCACCCAACCTGGCATTATGAGGAACCTCCGGCACACACCTCCGGGCATCTCGCACCCCAACTGGCATCACGAGACCATCCGGCATACACCTCCGGGCATCCCGACACTCCCGGGGTATCGTCGGCTCACACCTCCAACGGTATCATCATCATCATAATATATATATATATCATTTTGGAAGATACCATTTGATGCAATTATGCCAAAAGTATCATGAAATTTATAAAATTTCATCAATTTTGATGTCATATGAAATGCACAAATGTCACCACACATTTCATATAAATAAGAACTCAAGGTATCATATCTCATAGAGCAATTTATTTGCTTTTGAAAATAGAACAATTTTCGGATAAAACAGAATGCACTTCATTAATAAAAATTCTGAAAGAATTAATAAACGATCTCAATAAATTCTGAAAATTTAACATGTTATAAACAAGATCTAGAGAAGAAGGTTTCATGAAGAACTCCATGTCAAAAGAACTTCGTATGAGTCGCTACTGTCTATGCATCACAGCCTTAAAATTTCAAACATCACCATTGCACAGTTCTATTCACAAATTCGGTATAAACTTTAAATCAACTCATAAAGTTCTGAAATTTTGATATGTTATAGTAAAGACATAGAGGTAAAATTTTTATGAAGAACTAAAATTCAGATTCGTTATATATCATGAGCTACATTCACCAAAACTCCCCCTAACCCTCGGTAACGATTTTCAGATTTAACACTTCAAAGAAAAATCATTTCACCAACCAATACTTGTCTGTTGCTTCTCAAATTTTAGTATATTACTCTTTAAGATATCATCTACAACTTTCATCAGAACACAAGATCAAATTCTAACTGGATAATTTTATAAAATTCACGGAATAGCAAGGGGTCGAACTGTTCTTACATGCAACAGATTACTTATTCTAGGAGACTACCACCATTCACTCGAATTTCAACATCCAACATCACAACTCAAGCATCTCCAACACCCATCACACTTCACACACAACCACAGCAAGCAAAATGTAGGCTAACGGACTTCACTTGCCTCAAGTTCACGAAAATGAGTAAGTAAATGGTGACTTGGGGCTTCGGCAGGCTCGATCGATGGCGGTGCTAGGCGGTGTCAACGGCGGCAGCTGCTGGTGCACGCAGGGCGGGGCTGGTCTCCTTCCTCCCTCGTCAAAACACCCACACGAACAACTCTCTCTCGAATTCTCTCTCGCTCGCTCGCTTGGTCTCCTCTCTCTCGTGAACACTCTCTCCCCCTCTCTCTCTCTCGGTTGTTGCCACATCCATTCTGCCCCTCTCTCTCTCTCTCTCTCTCTCTCTCTCTCTCTTTCTTCCTTTCACCCTCATGATTAGCTAGTAATCATGAGGTTTTGCATGGCAATGACAAGTGGGAGTTGGTCTTGGACAAATGTAATAGAGCATGCAAACCTCTCTTGCCACTTGTCGATTTTCATGCAAGGATAATGGGCCTCATTTGGGCCGGGCTTGGGTTAGCCTTGGTCGGCTGAATGGGGAAAAACAGTGGGCTAGTTTTTGGGCTGGTTCGGCCTTAAGAAATCAACCCACTCCTTCTCCTATTTTTCCATTTAATCTCCACTTATATAAATACCTAATTGCAAATTTATATGGCCATAAAAATTTGTAACATAAATCAATAAAAATCCAACTTATAAAGTACATGGCCAAGAACAAAATTTCCTTATCAATTTTATCCTTTAATACAATCCTTAATCACACATGGACATAGGATACATTTCCAACAAAATAATTGTCCATTAGATGCTCGGCCTTGATTAATTGAAATTCATTGGTCTAATGACTATAATATGGTCTGATGGTGCTTCCATCACCTATTTATGGGTCGCAGTGCACCTAGAGATTGCTATGAAATTTTTAGGATGCCACACGTTCCCCACACCATCATCCCATATGTTTGATTCAAGACATAGTTCAGAGGCCTGGCCCACGACGTGGTGCAATTTATCAAAATGCTGGACTCTTATGCCCCTAATTACGGCCCAGCCAACACCCCCAAAACCCCAACCCCCGCCTTAGTACTACTTGTTCTCCAGCTATCTAGCTGCTTCTGCCCCCGGCTTCGACGAAACTGCTCTGAAGCATCGCTAGTGGCAACTCGTAGTAAAAGACTAGCTGGTTTGCGAAGGATCCTTGCCCAATTCGATCAGATGTGTGTTTTTCTTCAACATTTATTCTTTTTCTTTTCCTTGTATTTCAAACTAAGGATTAAGTTTGAGGTTTCTTTGTATTTCAAAGTCTCTCTCTACCTTTTATTTCTAGTCATTTAGTCTTCCCCTCCACAACATAATTGGGTGCCATCAACTAGAGATTCGTTTTTCCTAAATAACCAATTGAAGTATGTTGTCTCCCTTTATATATCAATTTAGTAAATTCATTTTTACATCTCAAATTACTCTAATCTATATTTTGAGTGAATGTTTGTGAACTAGTTGATTGCATGTGCCATATCATAAGCAAATTCAACCTTAGTTAATGGTAGTGCCGTTCTTCTTAACAAAAATACAATTTAGTAATGATTTACTTAGGTTTTTGGGAACATGTGTTGACAAAAATTAATTTGGCCAAATTGAAAGGGACGATGTAATGCGATAAAAATGAGGATAAACAAAATTAAATCAGACTAGATTTGCACAACCATAGTTGCACATCAACATGCAAACACAAAGAAACTTGCTCAATTCATTTAATTCATTAACGAGGAAAATTAGGTTACATGAAATAAAGTATATTGATAACTCTATAAAAATAGAGTTATTTTACCTATTTTAGGTAACAAATAATGCAATATCTATGAGAAAATATTTGAATTTCTTTCTGATTATTCGAATTTTCTTTGTTTATGTAGAATAATGAGATATGGAGAAGATAAGGTAAAGAATCACAAAAATCAGGAATTCAAATCAAAAGCAGTGGAAGATGGATATCAAATCAGGGAATCCCTGATTTTGTTCCCTAATGTTATCTATAAGTGTTGAGAGATAGATATCAAATCAAAGATCCTCTGATTTACTCCCTAATTTTATGTGCAATTGCTCGAGATAAGGATGTTGAATATATCCTATAAATAGAAGAACATTGATAGTGAGACATCAATTAAATTTTTGTTAGATCGTTTTTTATTGTTAGAGTTTTTCAAGTATTTTGAAAAGAAGACAAAAGTGATGATAAAATTATTATTCTTTGATTCAAGATGCTGGGTTTGATTTTTATTTTAATTTCTTCTTCTACTATGTTTTAATTTTCTTTTGTTAGGACTACGATGTAGTCATTGTAAATTTTATGATTTTTATGTTTTGCAATTGATTTCATTCATATGAGTTATATATTATTGTACATAATGCTTTTGAGTGACTGGCCACCACTTGAATGGTCTGATATGCATATTTGAGACTAAGAAGTGATAATATGCAATTGTTCATTATAATATATAACCATGAATTAGACGTGGATATATACCACGTTTTTTGTGTAGCTTTCGATGATAAAGTGATCCAAAAAACTCATTGTAAGTCGGGAATATTCATAGTTCTTAATGTACTCATGTTTATTTTAATTCATATAGAGATATAGTGAATGAATAAACTGAGTAGGTTTGTTATACCTAGAGATAATAGTAAATAGATTAGGAAATTCCGCTATCACATGTTTGATATCGTTCTTGTACCTAGAACAATCTGAAATTCATATCTAACGGTTATGGTGAAATCGGATGCTCTAACATATTTATCTAATTGATTCATTGCATTTAGTCTCCAAATTTTGTTTTTAATTTATTCTCAATTATATTTTGATTTGTTAAATAAATTTTAGAATTAATCTATTTTAGTATTTAATTAGTTTATTAATTATCAATCTCTGTGGAACGATGCTATTTCTTATCATTATATTACTTGTTCGACATATTTACTTGCATTTAGAATTTACGAACATATACATATATAAGCAATGCCCTAAACTAGCAAAAATTACAAAAATGGAAAAAAAAAAAAAGTCAAGTAATCATACCAAAAAAAACATCTAAAATTCTAAAAGAAATATTAAAATTCTTAAATTAATCAAATCATAGTCTAGAAAGTGGAAATTCAAACACATCAAGTAATTGATTTTCTATATAAAAGAAAAGACCTAAACTACTATGCGTAGCCTAACCATGATTCTACTAATTAATTAGTTACTCTAATTAATTCTCTCTTGTTTGGTTTTCCTTTATTTAAAAAAAAAAAAAACTAATTGTATGAAATTCTACTCTAAATTAACATGCATTGTTCTTATGACATATGACATGCAATTTATATGACATAATTGTAATGAACCAGCTGCAATTTACTAACTATTAAAGTGTCAAGTGCTTTTCACTCAGCTAAGTGCCAAAAACCCGGTCGCCAATGAGATCGAGCCTTGACCGACGACCTCCGCTTCAACGCTTAGAACAGAGAGAGAGAGAGAGAGAGAGAGAGAACGTCCGAACCCTAAAGAATTGAGGGTCAAGCAAGCGTGTGGGGTCGTGGAGATAAATTTTCCATGCATGGCGCTTTCATGTTTTGTGTTTCTGATCGTCAAATTGCGACGATGAAAACTACGAGTGTCGTGTTTTGATTCTCTTATTTTCTAGCGGTGCAGAAGGAGAACTTGGAGTCCTCGAGCGAGCATTACGAAAGATATGATTGGACGGTTTGATGTTGCCGTTGACGATTTGATCACTCGTTTCGTTACTTGACTTCCGCTAGGGGTCGATGGTGATACGAATGAATAGTGAGTCCTCACCTAGTACTTTAAATCGTGAAAGGGAAACCCAACATGCATGATGGTAATGATGAAAAAAATGGGGATTGTCACGGATTCATCTTTAATATGTTTTATCCTTGAATTGTCAAATGTTTAGTGTATGTGGGACACTAAATATGTATATAGTCTCATTGACCATTTCTCCAATTAGCCGAGGTCACATCTAATGGGAGAATTACCAACAAAAAAAAAAGGACTTATGGCATTCGTGCAAATTCAATTATAAACATTTTGACTATTTGTTAATTGAGCCCATAACTTTTTAATTATTTGCCAATTGAGTTCTTCCGGCTAATTTTGGCTAAAATTGTTGGTGTGGACGTCAACCTGCTTATGTGACATAACCAACTCGACGTGGATATTTTTTAATTTTTTAAAATTTCATTTCTTTTTTCTCTTTGCTTTTTTTTTTTCATTATACTGATAAACGTTTATGATTGAATTGGTATAAATGCAATGAGTTTATGACTTTTAGATAAATTTCCCCATATATAATTATGAGCTCTCGAAACTTTTGTTGTCTATTTCCAAATATGAGCGAGGGATAATAAAATTTTCGTCTCATCAATACCTCCAAACTTATATCAATGACCCAAACCTACCTTCCACGGGGCTTCTATCCATAATGGCTGTTAAAAATCTGATATGGCAGTATTTGTGGAGATCGCCGGGCATAAGGCTGCCACTTCAGATTTCTAACGGCCGTGCATGCCGGCACGCGGGATTTAAATAGCTATATAGACGGAAGGTATTTTCTAGTACTTGGCACAAGTTTGAGATATTGGTGGAATGAAAATTACTTAGGAATATTGGCACCCAACAAAAAAAAATTATAATTTTAGGTGTGATTACCGCTTTCCAATTGTGAGAGTTAACATCGCTTGAGACAGCGGTATGTGGTGAACGATAAAGTGTGATTGAGTAGAAAAACTCACTCAGTTATTTAATAGTACCACGAAATTCCTTTGTCTGGAGGATCAGTTTATGTTTTTGTAAGCTAATCAAAAGGACTAAAGGAATATCACTCGAATGTTGGCCGGATTAGATTCCTGATGAGAATTTCATCCACACAGCACACGTTAAAAATGAGGCACGCAAAGAAATATCACTGATTAATCCCCAAGAAAAAGACTTATTTATTGAGAAGTTACATGAACTAGGCACACAAGATGAGTTCGAATCTCTAGACCACTACGTGTAATTAGCTCAATAGTCGAGCAATCGACCAAAGTTTTAGTTCTTTTGTTAGGATTCAGTGTACAAACACAACGAAATAGAGAGTAAAGGTGAGAAAGAGAAATTGAGACATGAGATATATTATGGTCTACCTTTAAATTTGGGCTACATTCGGTGGAGAATTCTGTTATAATTAATACCTCCCATCTCTTCTATTACAGCTCTCAATTACAAAATAAAGAGATTATATATAAGTAACAGTAGCTATGGGCGTGCATGTTTTTGTTCCTCATTTCTGTTTCTGAACACTTTTTTTGTTTTTTTTGTTCCCGGAACACAAAAGGAACAGAAATGAGAAACAAAAAAAAAATTGTTTCTTGTTCCATAAACGATTTTTAAGAAACGTTTCTTCTTCTCACTCTTCTCTTTTCTTCTTCTTTTTTCTTTGGCCAGTCGCCAACCTCGGCCATGACCAGCAACCGGCCGTCAAGGGCCGGCGACGCCGTCGAGGGTCGGCGACCTCGCCGAAGCGTCACCAGCCCCTGGCGAGGTCGAGCGTCGCCGACCCCCGAAGGCGAGGCTCGGGCTCGCCCAGATCCGGCAAGGCCGAGCCTCGCCGGGGGCTGGCGACACTTGGCCTTGTCGGATCTGGGCGAGGTTGCCGGCCCAGTCGGCCGGTCGCCGGAGGTCGGGACCGGCCGAAAGAAGAAAAAAATAAAAAAGAATGGAAAAAAATGAAAATAAAATAAAAATATTAAAAAATTAAAAGAAACAAAAAAGAATAAAATTTACCAAACGTGTTTCTATTCATTTTTTATTCCCAGAACAAATGTTACCAAACGCGTTCTTTTGTTCAAAACTATTCTCCTGAATATAAACAATTTTTTTTATTTCTGTTCCCTGGAACAAAAAATGAACAGAAACATTACCATGCAGCCCCTATATGGCCCAAACCCAAACCATTAATAAAATACAAAACTAATGTAGTCTCGTGCCTTCCGTTGTAGTTCATGAAGTTAGTGAGGTATATAATGGATCTGGGCTTGTTTATATAAGATCGGCTTGCGCATCTTTATCCTAGAGTAGTTCAGCATGACTTGCTACAAGAAACAAGAGCAACGATAGAGATGTTATGACTAGAGGTGTTAAATGGGTAGAAAACCCATTTATCAACCCATTTATGCTTAAATGGGTCGTTAATGGGTCAGCCTTTTTTTCCCAAGAAACCCACGTGGGTTTTAAAAATAAACGGACTGGGTCTTAAATGGGTCTACTATATACCCATTTACCAACCCATCAAAATAAACCCAGTAACCCACGAAGGCCACGCCCACGAATCACGATTGACGATTCTACAACCCCCTCTTCACTTTCGATTCGCTGCCACCTCCATCGCCTCGTCGCCGCTTGCCGCCGCCCATCATCGCCTCGTCGCCGCTTGCCGCCGCCCATTGTCGCCTTGCCACCGCCCATCATCGCCTTGTCGCCGCCCATCTCTAGTGGTCAAGGTTTTCCGACAACTCAATAGTCGCAGTGTCACCACCAGCGGTAGGGTTCGGGTCGGCGAGGATGGAGGAGGGTCGCTCATGCTAGTCAGCAGCGGCTATTCCAAGAAGGAGGGAGGGAGTCGAGGGACTACTTCCAGCGGCAGCCGTATGGAATTTGTCCATTCAATCAATTGGGAATTTTAGCACCACGATCAGTCTCGCGGATTAGCTGGACTAGGGCGTTCCTCTCGATTTCGCGAAACACGTCAATCGGCATCTTCATTTGACATCGAATCCAGAATCTGCAAAACCCTAAAAGCAGCACTCGTCTGCTCGCCGCGAACGGCTCACGGATCCATCGTCGGAGGATGGAGACGCTCGGTTCAGGTACTCCGTCTCAACACGCAGTCATGGACTTTTTGGGGGAATTCTGTAATCGGATGATGATTACAAGTACCGGTGTTTTTGTTTGCATTCATCTGATTATGTCTCCTTAGTCTCGGTCTCCTTATGTGTTCTAATTCTAGGACTTGAAGATGGAGGAACTCTTTGTGGCCATACTCTCAATGCTTCTCGTTTTGGCGCTTATTCCGCTGTTTGCATGGAAGCGGCGAAAGGATTCTTCATCAACTGATACGCACGAAGAAGGACAAGATCAGGTTTATTTCCAATACTTCTTCTTTGCATTCGGTAGTGCGTTCAAAATGGATAAAACCATTTGTTGCTAGGGCTGTGTGGATAAAAAGATACTCTTTGTCCAATCATTTTGTGAGTTACGGGAGAGCCATGTACTGCAGCTGATCTTCATTTTTTATTTCCCTTACCAGCAGTTCGCTCTACTACTGGTGGTGACCACTTTGTGAGTTACAGGAGAGCCGGATCCAGTGGAGTTGCAGATGGCCTTTACCTATTAAAAGTTGGAATTGGAATTGTGAAAACCATAGCAAGTGTTAAAGCTTGGTTAAATCTGTTGCATTCTCTTGTTAACGTAACACAACAAGCCAGTTAAGACATAAGGTTGTGATAACCTTTCTGTGAGCTTTAAAGGTCTGATCACTCGAAAAATACTTTCTCATGTGTGTATTCTTTCGTGTTTTCATTTTTGTAATACACCTTTTTATTGCTTGCAGGCTGCTCTAGAGGCACCTCAGGTTCTGAATCTAAACAACAGCGAAAATTTTTCAGGACCATATGGTGGGAATTTTTTCTATCATTGTTTCGTTGAAGGTCAATTTTCAGTTCTAAATACTGATTGAAAGTTAAATTTTATCTGTGCGTCAAGCAGGTGAAGATGTTGTCTTCATTGCCAATGACTGGCACACTGCTCTTCTTCCATGCTACCTCAAAACAATGTACCAATCTCGAGGGCTTTACAAAAATGCCAAGGTAAGTTTTCATCTTATAGTTCATTGTTTGTGACACATTTTTTGTTAGATAGTCTGGACATGCAGCTAAGTAGATAAACTTGATCCCAGGTAGCATTCTGCATCCACAACATTGCCTACCAGGGAAGATTTCCCTTTGGAGATTTCGCCCTTGTCAATCTACCTAATGAATTTAAGAGTTCTTTTGACTTCATAGATGGGTATGTCGTCTGGGTCTAGTGCAACCTTCCATTTTGCAAGAAGATTGTAGTTTGGTTGCCTTAACATCAACTTTCTTTCTGCTGAATCTGTTGGTGTATCTTGCAGGAATCTCAAGCCTGCAAAGGGAAGGAAAATCAACTGGATGAAGGCTGGAATTATAGAATCCCAGAGGGTCTTAACTGGATGATGCTTACAGTGAAGATGATGCAGCAGAGGCTTCATGGAGTTCTGAGTACATGAGTTTTCATAAATAATCAGCATATGATGTACCCATGTTTTAAGTTAGATTGACATCTTTTAGTCTTGAGTCTACCATGCGTTCGTTTTGTTTGATGTATATTTTGCTTCTGCTGTGTGCGGATATTGTATCAGTGATGAGAGATTGGCAATGAATAGGAGCTGTTCAATTATGAGATTCTTCTGGGATTCCTTTCGGCTTGACGGAGTGTGGGTCAGTGGCAAATTTCAATACTTCTGACCTCTTAAAATCAGTCTAGGCATAAAGGTGGCACCTGTAGAGAATGTTGCATCAAAGTTATTTGTTCAATGCTCTCGGCAAAAGGGGCTCATGAAGATCTATAGACACTTGCTCAACTATCAAAGTACTGCACTAATATTCCTTAAATTCTTACATCCATCGAGACACATTCCATCTATAAAAAAAAAAAAATTATTTAGAAAAATCGGTCACTTGGCCAATTGGAAAAATGATACTAGAGAAGGATAGATTGGTTTCACTTTTTACGTTGGAACCCTTGTGAGAATACTTACATAATTTGCTCAATCATATATATCCTCTAGAGCTCGTCGAGCAAGCTTGAGGCTCGCTTGTGGGCGATTGCCAGCCGTTGTCATGGCCGGCGGCCGGCCAAAGAAGAAGAAGAAGAAGAAAAAAAGAAAAAAGAAAAATAAAATTTATATTTAAAAATATAAATAATTAAAAATTTATTTTAAAAAATAAAAATAATTAAACTTCGATTTTTTTAAATAATTATTTTAAAAGTTATAAAATTTTCCATTAAATTTGTATTTTATAAAATTATTTTAGCAATACCATTTTTTTTTTAAATATATATAATAAATTAAGTTTAGTTAAATGGGTCGGGTATGGGTTGGGTATGGGTCGGGTCGGGTATGGGTCAAAATGTTTGCATTACAATAAACGGGTCATAAACGAGTTAAATGGGTCGATTTGGGTCGGACCATTTATGACCCGACCCAAACCCGACCCGACCCACCCGTTTAACGGGTCTAGTTATGACTAACCTAACGGGATGTAGACAATTTCTAAAATTTTTTGTACGCTAGAAGAGTTTACCAATCTTTTTTTTTTTTTTTTTTGGTTGTAAATCCCAGCTAGAACAAGATGCGATCGTTAGGACATTGTAGTCCATTATGTGGGTGTGTGTGTGTATATATATGTAAATCCTTATCTTCTGTTTACCAGTCTCGAGGGAAGTATGCAAGCAATTAATTAACACTAACAAGTATTTATGCACGGGACATACCATAATTAGATGGTAAGGACGCGACTGTTTTCGCTAATAGACAATATTTCTCCGGACAAAGCCTAACTTTCGTTACTTCTGAACTAATTTCTTTATTTTTTGCTGCTTCTGGTGGCATGGGCGAGGGTTTTGTTTTGATGAGAAATTTACTGTAGATGGTAGTTGGGAAAAAGGAATGTGTACTGTTGAGTTAAAATTTCACTTCAGGCCCTTGAACTTGTACATTTCTTTCAATTAAATCCTTGAACTTTTGATAAATTTAGTCAAGTCCTTGAACTTGTGTCAATTTTCCAGATAAGATCCTTCGTGCTGCCAATGCAATTAATAGGAGTTGGTGTGCCCGTCGGGGCCGATCAGCCCAATGTGGAAAACTTTTTAAACTGTGGACTAATGGGGGAGACTAAGACTTCAAAATTAAGTACCACGCGACCCGCAGAATCATGCAATTTCTTTAACATGGGCCCCTGAGCTTATTACGTCTGACTCTTGCTGGCTTTCGAGGCTGATGGGTTTGATTAGAAAAGCTAGGCAAGTTACAAGACTTTATTCGACAATTTGGCGATATTAGGCAATCCAAAAGAGCCTGAGTCACCGCACGGTCATGATCCCAATCAATCGGCCCGTGACACAAGCAATTCAGTAGACAGATCATGCAATGAATTTGTTTCCTGAAGCCTTAAGCGTCATTTGAACCAAGATCCTTGGACCAAAGCGAGCGCAATAAAGCATTAAGGAGGGAGTACGCGATAAGGATTTTCGCCGGAAGAGACCAGAGAGAGAGAGAGAGAGAGAGAGAGAGAGAGAGAGAGGAAGGAAGGCCGGGGCTTTTCGGAATTTGGATGGGCCCTTCCATCTAATGTCGTGGGTTTCCTTTCCTAAGGGGTCTAATTATGCAGAGTGGGTTGATGGGTCTAAACTGATATTAATGGGCTGCGCCCATGCATTAACGGTCAATTGAACTGAAGCCTCCTTATTTTTTTAATAGTTATATTATTTTTTATGACAAAAAATGCATATTTGACGTATTGGCAAAAATTCAGGTATTAACAGTGATGATGTGGAAAACAAATCAAATTTTGGCCTTGAAATATTGTCACGTCTTCTGACGTCGTGTCTGGTGAAGTCAGGCAAAGCTGAAGGAAACAAGTGCCGAAGAAAGGGTGAATGATAAATCTAGATGTGTGATTGGTTTGATGTAGCATAACATAGGCCTCAGTTTTTCAAAATCTAGTTCAATCTGCCTAGCCTGTGCGTGAAATCGGAATCTAGACAACCCCTTCACTTCATTAATGGTCTAATTAGCGATCACTGCTGCTTTTGAGTATACAATGATCATGTGTTCTGAGGATTCTTGATCTGTCGATTTTGATCAGCCGCACTAACATTAAGTTCTCTAGTGAATATAGTGCCCTTTGTTGAATCGTTACTTTCAAGTGATCTAACTGCAGTGATGAAGATGTAATTAAGTTCAAGCCAATTAAAACGAATTTGGAGGACAATAGCCAAAGCAAAACTTAGAAATGAAACACAAATTTTACTGGTCTGATTGCTCCAAATTCGATGAATGGTAAATCAACATCATATGTCTCTCTGAAGCAGTGTTGCAGAGTTCGGTTAATCCTCGGGAAGACAGAAAGCGTAAACGGCGTAAAAGGCCTGGATGAAGGTAAGGACTAGGAGAATAAAAGCAGCGGCAGCCTAAATGAATGACCAGGGGTTGCCGAAGTACTCGCGCTTGATTGCCTATCGCGCCTTCCACTGGTTCCGGTGGTACCGGTCACTTGCTCGAGTACCTCAGTCAAGTGGCTAGACTCAATATCGAATCGGACATCCTTAATGAGATCGTTGAAGAACCTCATGACCTCCTCGTCGGTTATGGGGCACTGAGATGGGAATGCCACGTCGCTTGCCATCATGAGGATCACCTTAGTGGTGGTGATGTAAAATTAACGCCGAACCTAATTGAGATCTTTGCAAATAGTCAATGCGAAAATCGCCGAACAAATAGACGAAGAATAATAAAAATAACAAATTTACATAATTTAATCCGAGTCTTTATATTTATATCTACGAGATTATTCAGTAACAAATAATTTCACATACATATTTGAAGGTATCGGTCATTTTGTAAAAGCAAGGAATTATGATTTGAGGATTCGATTATGTATGGGGGAGGGGTTATTTAGCATCCACGCCCTTTTAGTACTATATTTTCCAATCAAGGTTATGAGGCACACTCGTCAAACAGTTTTTTGCAATTTAAGTAGGGGTGAGCACGATTTCTAGGTAGAACTAGGAGCCGGAGAACTGAACTGGAGGGTAGGACTCAAAAAAAAAAAGCCCCAAATCAATTACCTTCACTTCACTTAACACTTTCACAGTTCTCTGAGTCTCTCCCATTCTCTGCCTCTGCCTGGTCGCCGACGCTGCTCACCCTCAACGCCACCGCCGAACGTTGCTCGCCCTCGATATTGCTGCTGGATGCTGCTATCCCTCAATGCCACCGTTGAACGCTGCTAGACGCCAGTCGCCCTGCACTTGCCTCGCCCTTGCCTTCCTCGACGCCGTCACCCCTTGCTCACCTCGCTGCTCAGCTGCCGCCGGACACTGGTCATCCCGCTGCTGGACGCCAATCGGCCTTCGCTCGCCCTGCCCTTGCCTCCCTCGACGCCATCAAGGGAGAGATGGCTGTGGAGAGCATATCTCAAAGGAGGATTCGGTCTCTGTATCGTCATCTTTCACCACAAGCTTCTGATGCGAGCTAAAATGTTCGATGTAGTTGGTGCTTAGTTGATATTCTGATTTTTTTTTTTCTGTTTCTGGTTTTGATGATGAAGACTGTAGTGAGAGCAAAGCAATTAAGCCTTCGAGATGGTAGAGAAGCTGTGGTAATCGTTGGTATGGTGTTGGACTTTCATGCCCTACCTTTTTCTCCTCTTGCTCCCGGAACCACAACCCCTGGCAAAGTAAATTTATTTTTCATCGCTTATCTATTTGTTCAGTCATTTTTATTCTATTTTGAATAGAGTCTTATGTGGGATGTTTACCTTGCTTGTAATGCGAGTTTAAGAATGAAATTGTCAGGGCTGGTTGCAAAAAATTGCCAGATTGGGCATCAGTTTTTGCGCTCTTAGTCTGGATTTCAGTTGAAAGAGAGGTGGGAGTACTCTAATTTGGTCCATTTGGGGAAATTTTGAAGTTGCTGGAGTAATCTAACATGTGCTAGTCTCTGTAATATGGATTGATGCTCGTCTCTGTCGATGACATGGAGAACCTAGCCGAAAATGATAGGAGAGCATCATATAAAGATAATGTAGGAAAGGAGGATAGACCGACTAGTCATATAGAATGAGAAAGGTTGAATCGCAGAAACATTAGGATTGTGAAGATAGACGCACAGTCTTGTGTCAACTTTTACCCATTTAAAGATACGTTTGTAGAAGGGAGAAACTGGTTTGGAAGCAGGTGGTTTTGTCTTTGGAGGAGTGGGTTTCTGCTTGGATGATGGTGGCGGAGAAGGTTTTGGAGATGTGTAATGGGTAGTTGCACAGCAAAAAAACTGGATGCGGGCACTTACCACTATATTCTCCAAGGGGTCCAATGGTTGTGTCTCTGTCTCTTCCTCTTTGAAAAATTTCATGCTCGGATGAGCTGCACTTCTTTCATTTACACATTTTTTCTGCTAACTTGGGGTATTGCAATGCAGTAGTATGCTAAACAGCACAGAGATGCTGCCCTCATGCAGGAAGTTACGAAGCTTTTGAAGAAGAATAACTTGCCATTGCAATCCAGCACGGCCGATATTGTCTTCAAGTCACTTCCGTGCTGTTTATCCTGTTTTCATGCTGTTTATCCTGAGAAGGA
Source organism: Eucalyptus caleyi (assembly GCA_014182885.2). Classification (NCBI taxonomy): domain Eukaryota; kingdom Viridiplantae; phylum Streptophyta; class Magnoliopsida; order Myrtales; family Myrtaceae; genus Eucalyptus; species Eucalyptus caleyi. The sequence goes on along the minus strand of CM024466.2, from coordinate 12,359,738 downwards.
GTTATCATGTAGTAAGCCATTATTGCACGTAATTGTGTGAAATGTACTGCATGGTTATCACGCAATTTATCCAATTTATTAGTGTCTTTTATATATGATATAATCAATTTTTTTTTTTTATATTAATCATTGTCTGCATTGCTACTCTCAATCTAATAGTTTACTCATGTTATTTGATATCCTTTTTTTCATGGAAAATTTTTGAAGCATTTGTAACGATACAGACCATTGGGGGTTGCTCACAAAGCATTCGAAGGGATTTGTCAAGGGTGGCGTGAAATTGCATAAAGCTGCATTTGACATCTGGATGGAGTTTGCTGCAAAAGTAGGTGAGAAACACTCGCTCTGTCTCCCTTTGCTCCTCTCAAGCCCTTGTCCCTCAGCAATTTTTGTTTTCCATTTCTTCCCACGAGTAGTTTTCTCATCCAAGTCCCGCCACTTACTACAAAAGATGGGATGTGCTTGAATATATTCCTCTTTGGCCATTTTTTCCTTTCTGGAGATTTATGTGATGCTGGACAGGTATGAGATCTTCTATGAAAGGTAATCTAGCATCCTGAAGTTGAGTCTATAACATCCTTTTATTTTACCTTATTGAAGGTATCCTTCTTCGTTATAGTTCGAATCTGAAAATGAAACCCAAAAAAAAAAAAAAAGAATCTGTTGGAACCTAGAATCAACCGTGGAACCTGTGACAGGGTAGGTTTCAAGTTCCAAAAAATAAGGAACCTGTACCCGAGGGTAGGTTTCAGGTTTCAGACGGAACCTATAAGGAATCGGGAAATGAATCGGGAACCACTCACCTCTAACTATAAGTGCAATTTCAATTTTCTTTTTAGAGCAACGACAAGGAAAGTTCCACAACACTTTATGCCCCGGCATGACTCCATGTGTTGTGTGTTTGTGTGCTCTTTAGAATATGCATAAAGACGTGGTAGATATGTATGAGTTCTAATTGTTGAGTGTATACACATTCAATTTGACTAAGAGATAGTTTGTTTCGCGAAAAATATTTTCCAGAAAAATATCTTCCTTATTTTGCAGTGTTTGGTTCACTTAGAAAAATGAGTCAACAGTTCGATAAAAAATGTTTTCCTACCGAAACTTAAATTCAAGAAATGATTTCCTTTTTGAAAGAACCTAAAAAGGTTTTCAAAACACGACTAGATATCGGCATTTAGACTAGAAACTTCACCCTTAAACATGGAAATCCCAATGTTGATTTTCAAGTCTCGGTGTTTCCATCAGGTCATGCCTGAGACCTTAGTGCTTGGGCCTAGGCACCCAGCACCCACACCTAGGTCCATCGAGGTTGGGCTCAAACCCTTGGTATCTGTACTCAATGCTCTGACACTTGAACTCGACATAAAGGCCGTGCTCAAATCCCTGACACTCAAGCTCTAGTCCTGACCTTCAAGCCCGATGTTCACAAAGGCCATGGGCGAGTGCTCAATGCTTGAGCTTGGGTCCTTGTTAATGAAACACTTGTTCTTATAAAAATATTTTTATAAAAAGAAAATGAATTTTTAATTAAAATTTTTTTATTTTTTTTATTTGCTTTTTTTTTCCTTTTCATTATTTTTCTTTTGTTTCAATCGGTCACCAATCACGATGACAACAGATAAGCTCGGGCCTCGCCAAATTGGGTGAGCTTGTAGCCTCCGATGTTGAGGCTCAAGCTCACTTAAGGCTTGTAAACTCAATTCTCACTAGATTGGGCGAGCTTGTGGCCTTCAGTAGCAACACTTGAGCTTTACCAGATCAGACAAGCTTGTAGCCTTTGGCGAGGAGGCTTGAGCTCGCTCAAGGCTAGCAAGCTTGCGACCTTTGGTAAGGAGGCTTGAGCCTCTTCACATCAAGCGAGCTTGCAGCCTCTGGCAATAAGGCTCGAGCCTTGTCAACCTTGGGTGAGGCTAGAGCTAGTTTGTGGCAACTATCACCACGGCTGATGATTGGCCAAGGAAGAAGCACAAAGGAAAGAAAAGAAAGGAAAGAACAAATATATAAAAAGAAAAAATTGAACATACAAATTTTTTGATTATTTTCTGTCATCAAATACTCCTTATCAAACGATAGAAAATAAATTTTAGGTCTTCCCTTCAGGTTTTAGTCAAATATCGAAAAATAAAGTTGTTTTCCTATAAAATAGCTTTCTGGAAAATACTTTTCAGAAATAGTATTTTGTTTGTGAAACAAACATACCCTAGATGACATTACACTTGATAATGCGTGAACAACTTTGAAACGATGGAGCGATATTCTTATTTGGCCTAGTTAGGCAAATGTATTATCATCCTTTTGGCCATTTATGAAGCTGGGTTTTAGAAATAAATAAATAAAATTAGGAAAATATTTATAATTTTGGAAACAACTTTTTTCAGAAAACTCGACATGCGTGAAGCCTCTGTTCATGGTCAGCCAGCCATTAACCCTTCGGCTTAGATGTGCTTGGACTCATGGGTTGTCTTCCATGCAGCGTTTCTCTAATGCTACAATTAAAACAGACTTAACAATACTCTAGAGAAAATATGAAATCTCCTAAATTTGATCTAGCGGAAAAACAACTGCACTTTTTTGGAATTCCACCTATTTATTAGAAGAATGGCAGCCTGGACCAGTAGGGTAACTACTACATCTATTAAATATCTAAACTTTTAATTTGAGCACTATAATTGTCATGACGCTAATCGAGGCAGACCTAGGGGTGGTTTAACGGATTGCTGAGTAAGCGGAGATAGCCCCCTCGCCAGGAGATGCAGAGTCTTCGCATTAACTTTCCTAAACCTTATGAATCGCAACTTAATGATTTATTAAACGATAGTAGAACTGCTACGAACCTATCTTAGGTCAGTAAGAAGTCAAGTTATATGTAGGGGCTCATCTTATTTATGCAAACCAAAGGTTTCGAATCAGGGGCTTGGTTATGCTTATTTTACTATATGCCCGTTAGTGGCACCTTCTGTCTTTTAGAGCAAAAAAAAAAAAAAAAAAAGCTGTTTAATCCAATCTTTTTCATTTTTTTTTATTCCTAAATATGCATATATATGTTGTCATGCATAACTGCGCAATCATAAATAATAATAATAATAATAATAATAATTAAGCAAGGTGAATGTGAAAAAAAGAAAAAGAAAAAAGTAAACCGAGTTGTTTTGGCAAAATTAAAACATGGTCTTGTCATAGGATTCTTGTGAAGTAAGGGCCTACATGGTAACGTTTTTATTTTTCCCAATTTCTGTTATTTTGTTCCTTGAAACAAAAAAAGAACACAAATCCGTTTAGTAATACCAACTTACTTTTATATTCCCGGAAGTAGAAAAGTAGTCGGTGAATAGATTTGGAATAGAAATAAGAAAAAAAAAAATAGCTCATTTCTGGGAACAATTTATAAAAATAAGACAATTTTTTCTTTTATATTTTTCTTGTATTCTTCTTTCTTGCTGCGGCCACTGCTAACCGCTTGACAACCACCGGTCACCTCTGGTCGCTCGTGGCCATCGTTAGCCAACCACCATCATTGCCGCCTAACCACCTCCGATCATCGTCGTCGCCACCACCTACTATTGTCACTGTAGCCCCCGATCGCCAGCCACCGTCATCATTGCCGCTCAATCGCTGACCATTGCTGCCGCTCTCCGCTACATGGTTGCCACCCATAGCCCATTGGCCACCCCTACCGGCCGACAATCGCCATCAACCGCCGTTGCCACCACTCAACCATTGGCAACTTGTCGTCCCCACCATCGATGCCACCGGCCGGCCATTGGAGGCGGACGGGCAACCATGGGAGGGGATGGCGGTCGGTGGGCTGTGGGCGGCAATCGTGTGGCGGCGGTTAGTGACGACAGTCAATGGTTAGCAATAATGCAGCGGTTGGCGATGTGAAAAGTAGAAAAAAAAAGTGAATAAATACAAAAATTTATAAATCGTATCAAATGCATTTTTTATTTTTTTCTATTCCAAGAGTAAAATTTTATATAGTTACCAAACGCATTATTTTACTCAAAATTGTTTCCCATAGTAGAAATAAAAAAATCATTTCTGAAAAGAAATTTTTCCCCAGAGTAGAAGTATTATCATACACCCCTAAACGTGCACAAAGCCTAAAAGAAATCTTCTATCTTACTCAACAAACTTTGAACTGACACGCAAAAAAATGGATTAAATTAAGCTAGACTAATCATATCAAACTGCCAGAAACGACTTAATGCAACTAAATGACCTTTCTTACTTAAAAAAAAAAAAATTGAAATATATATTTTCCATGACGGGGCTATGAAGCAAATCATAAGTATATATACTTGAGACAGATATGCTATCTTTTAAACATGGCTACCTTAGCCTTTCAAAAGGGACTATCTTTAGTCTCTAAGTACCATGAAGCTATTTCATAAACTTTAAAGTTTCAGATGATTTATGATCCACAGAACTCATAAAATGATAAGTGGAGAGTGTATTTATAAAATCTCATCATATCAAGCTAGTGGCATGCTCTGTATGCTAGAACCGGATCATTTGATGGAGGAGGATGAGGAAACTTTTAATAAGACGTGCGGAAAGCAGACACGATTTTATTCCTTCAGGAGAGCCTGCCTCAAACGTTGCATCTTTGTGCCTCGCACAGGCATCAGGGGAAGGGAAAGCCAAACGGTCACGCAAAAGACAGCAAACCCGTGATACAACACTCATGGCCGACGATTATTTATGACAGGCATTTGCTATAGTATTGCTACAAAGAATGAACAGTATTTTTTAATGCAATTGACATGTATGTTCGTCGCCTACCAATCAGAGACCTATTTTGAGAAAGTCTCCTTCAATTACATTTGCTACAGTATCGCCACAAATATGGAACAGTAATTTTTATTTATCTTAGAGAAAAACTACTGGTGTATTTATACGCATGAGACCCTAAACTACTAAAAAGTTTCGAAAAAATAAATGAGACAAATTACGTAAAAGAACAAATAAAATCAAGGGTTTTTTCTATTTGATTCCTGTCGAATGGGTTGGCCCTCACTTTTCGGAGTCTAAGGGGTATACTCGGCCCTAACAAAAAGTTCAGCCCCAATCGAACAGAATGGCTTGTCCGTGCAAGGACGTGAATTACGAATGGGTAAAATCAATCATTTAATATATATATATACGAATTATATCTTGAACTTAGAGATCCACATGGACCAGGAACAACTTTTTACTCAGATGAAATTCCAAAACGGTAAACATAATTAAGGAAATTCATTCTCATTTAAAGATCGTTCTCAGCTTTGCAAAAAAACCCACATTTCAGCTAGTTTGAGTCCATTTTCCCAATTCCATCCCTAATACTTCGCTGTTTCTATGGTCCATTAGCGATTATTTCTTCTTTTGAACCGACAATGATCATGAGTCTGAGAAATCTGTTTGTCAACTTGGATCAGTTGCACTAATATTAAATTCTCTAGTTAGTGTGGTGCTCTTCATCAAATTTGCTAATCTATTTGCAGTGATGAAGATGTAATTATGTTTAAGCAATCTAAAATGAATTAGCAGTACAGCAGCCAAAGCAAAACCCGGATATGAAGCACAAATTTTACTGGTCTGATTTCTCCAAACTACATGGATGGTACATCAACATCATATGTCTCTCTGAAGCTGTGTCGCAGAGCTGGGTCACTTCTTGGGATCAAAATAAGTATAAACGGTGAAGAAGGTCTGGATAACTGTAAGAAATATGAGAATGGAAGCAGCGGCAGCCGAAATGAAAGACCAGGGGCTGCCGAAGTACTCGCGCTTGATTCCCGCCCACCGCATGCGCCACTTGTTCCGGCGGTACCGGGTGACTTTCACGAATAACTCGGCCAGGTAGCAGTCCTGGAAATCGAACTGGACATCCTTGGCGAGATCACAGAAGAACCGCGCGGTCTCCTTTTCGGGCCCTAGAAGGTTCGTGAGCATGCCGCACTGAGACAGGAACGCTGCATCGGCTGCGTTGCCCATGAGACCACTCATGAGGACCACGTAACTGCTGATGTGCTTTTTGCAGTAATGGTAGCTCTGCTCATAAGCCACGCAGTTCTGGAAGAAGGAAGTGGTGAGAAGGTCGAGAGTCAAATGAGGGATCCGGAGCACTCCGTGATCAAACATGACGCCTATTAGGTCCTCGCTCTTCCTTGGTTCCAACTTTATCCCCTCGAGAAGCAGATGATTCACGGAGGGCATCAGTTGCAGCAACTTTTCATCAACCTCTGGGGTTTCTATGGGAATAGATTGGCCGACCAAGCACAGTCGGAACAAATCGACCAAGTGCGTGATCCTGTGGACTCCGAAGTGCCTCCAGAGATGTTCCTCTGGCCATTGGAGCGCGCGGTTGAAGAACAATATGGCAATCTCATTGATGGAGCGACCTTCATCATAAGGAGACTTGGATAATTTATGGATCTCTTCAAGAACGAAGAATGGGATCTGGTTTTCAATCAGGAGGAGGTCAATCATGAGGGCCGCTAATATCCATGGCGTGAAGAACAAGTGGTCGTAATCATACTCTGGAATGCTCTTGACGGTCCACACGCGGAATAACTCGATGATGAAACAAGCATCGAGAACCATCATCTCAATCAAATCCGCGGTTGCACAATTGAGGGGCTCTGAGTAGCTATCCCGTATGTCAGTCTCCAGCAAGGCGACAGCCCGGAAGTAATCATCCAGGCCCGCGCAATCATCATCATAATCACTGGTCCGTTCAAGCAGTGTGGCGAACACTCGAGCTTTGTGCTGCTCGATCATCTTCAACTGCTCTTTCCCGTGGTGGTACGGGCCAATGGACACAATATGGGGCTTGTAAGCGTTGGCATTGCTCTCCACCTGGCTCTTGGGTGCTCTGAAGATGGTGCAATATTTGGCGCCGGCCGAGGGCTTCAGAAGAGTTGGCTCCTGCTGAAACAGGTCCTTCATGCGAGAAGACCAGCTGTGCTCACCCTCTGCGGCCACCGTGAATGTGTAGTGGTCGCTCTCTCCGCTCATTCTGGTTTTGGGGGTTGATTCCGGCGAGTCAAGCTTTCAGGAGCCGAATCCCCTGAACATTTTGCCGACTGGAATGTTATGCTGATGCAAGTTCCTTAAAGAAAGACTTTTTTATGTCACTATCATAGAGTCAACGAAAAAGGAGTCTTACCGCTCGGCTGCGCCAGGTAAGCTCCAAAATATGTTTTACATGTGTAAAATATTACTACTCACATTTTTGTCCGATTAGTAATTTAAACAACGATTTTACCTTGATCAAGTTACATGATAATAGATTGTTAAGTGCTTTTAGATTGGACAATAAAAGGCCTCCTGAGTTGTTTAGTAACTTAACAACAAGATAATGATTTTTCCACTCATTCCACAGTAGATTACAAAGTGTTTAAAATTTTTCAAGTGGACCTATTAATTAAACACGTTAAAAGGTTAGCCGTGCCATGTTGTCCGACCGACATTCACACCTCAGCAATATACAACCAAAATTAGCCGAAATAATTGAATCTGTGCTAGGTCAAAAAGTTTAGAGTTGAATTGGCACAAAGTCAAAATGTTTAAAACTAAATTGACATTTAAATTTTGGGGACTTTTAAAATTTTCTATTTTTAAATAATTTTTATTCCAAAAATAGGGATTCGGGCCGGGCCCCGGAGCCTGGTCCAAATATGGGCCAAAATCTGGTCTCATGGGTTTGGGCCACAAACGAGATCGGCTCAAGGCACCCGGAGCCCATTATCAATACCGATTTAAGTCCAACTGAAAAGCAAATTCGGTCCAACCTAATTTCAACAACGTCCTCTTCAAGAACGAAAGCCCAACTCGTTCATGGCTCCCACCAAACACCTTAAAACATTACAAATATGTTTTCAACATTTGGCCAAATGCTGAGACTCATTTTTTTTCTTTCAAAATTATTTGTATCAATTCTTTAAATTTTCGATTTTGTCCCTCATTAGTTTTTTTTAAAAAAAAAAAAATAAAAAATGATAAAATCCTTTGTCGGTCAAGCAAAGGGCTATGGCCGCCAACGAGCCAAACCTGATGCGTGGCGGCAATTGGTCAAGGTCGAGCGACCCTAATGAGGGCTGTTGGAGGTCGCACGACCTTGCGTGACCCAAGCTACGTGCGGCCCAAGCAACCGTTGCCTAGGTCTCATGGCCTTAGGCAGCCTTCGTTTGGGTCTCACAAGGGTCACGAGGGCTGCTTGAGGCCGCAAGACCTGGGCAACGGTAGCCCAAGGTTGAGCGATCTCCAGTGGCTCTTGCTAGGGTCGTGTGACCCTCACCGGAGGTTGCCCAATTTCAAGCAACCTTGATGATTGATTGCTGGCAGTCATAGCCCTTCACTAGACTAGCAAAGTGTTTGGTCTTCCCTCTGTTTTTTCAAATTTTACATATATTTGATTTTTTTATATTATAAATAAATAAAAATTTAAAAATATTAATCATTAAAGGGCTTCTCAAATATGTTTTTGTTTTAATCAAATGGCATTTCTCTCAAATTATTTTTGAAAGCATAGTTTATCAAACGCCCTTTGTATTTACCTAAAACTCTTTAAAGTAAGTTGTTTTACATTTTTCTTATAGGCTTTCAAATTATTAAATCAAACACACCTTATATGCATTGAAAGGTTTGGATGTAGTGATCAGCATTTAGAACAGCAACGAGGCCACCAATCATCAACTAATGACTCGGATTTCTCAGTGACTTTCACAAAAGCATCACAAATACAGTTCGGCCTTGAGTCTTACCAAAAAACAGGGCAAAACACGGAAGGTGGTGTTACCGTGCAGAGGAGATATTATTGGCTACGATCACTAGTCCAGTCAGCGCTTGGGAAATTAGGGAAACGTCGCTTGAGGGTGGTGAGCATGGGCTTCGGATTTGAAGAGCTCGGTTCGAGTCTCCGAGGTGGAGGGCCGGGCCAAGGGGGGCACTCTTCGTGGCGGCCGAACTGAGAAGAGTGAAGGATTTTAAAATGTCTAACAACTCATTTATAGCCCAACCCCAAATTTAAGAGTCGAAAAAAAATGGGTGTATGTCCTATTTCGATGCTGCTAACGTGTCCGAGTCTCTCTTTTCTTTTTCCTTTTTCTTTTTTCTTTTTTTATCCGTTTTGAAGTGTGTTGTAAAATGATTGCACATAACCTAAACTAAATTTATAAGCGAAAAAAAAAAAAAAAAAAAAAAACGGCTGAAATGAGACAAAAAGACCAAACTTGACCTTTCGGTTGCCCCTCTCCCTGAATTTGGGATACATGGCTGGAAAAGTTCGCCGTTATTGGTTCTTAGCCTAGCAGCACCCTAAAGTTGCTGGTTTTGGTCTTATGGGTGCGGATGAAATCGTTCAAACGTCGATTTGGGAAAGGATGTTTGTTGCATTTGCTTAAAATATAAGTGAATTTTGAAGGCGATCGGTGATTTATTTAGTCCTGTACCGTGGAATGTACATTTCGTCCACGTTGAGCCCCTCTCCCATGACCAAGAGCTTCACCAAGAGGAAGTAGAAGAACGAAAGTGAGGAGTGAGGGGAGAGAGAGAGAGGGGGGGAGAGTGAGGGTAACGACAGCAGCCAGAGAAGAAATGGAACAGCGCGCGGGACCACGTTGGCAAGACAATTCGGGACGACCTCGTATTTGCTCTGGCCGAGCCTGGAAGAATCGGACCAAGAACAGTTGGAACTCACTTTGCAAAGCAGATGCGCACGCAAAGCAGATAGTTAAAAACATGAATTCACTTTGCAAAGCAGATGCGCACGCAAAGTAGATGCGCCAGTCAAAAAGATTCTTTGCAGAGCAGACGCGCTAATAATTATACTTATCTTTGTGCTCCCATAATTGTACTTTTTTGCATTGAGGTCAACTTGTGGTGCTCTGATAATTTGTCTACTGGTTCATCTTAATGGGGCAACCCAAATATAGATAGGCTTATTTTTGTTCTTTCATATTAACAGTTTGACTAGTTTGGTGAGTTATCGCAGGAGTAAAAATGAAACGTGTTATACTGCTTGGGGGTTCTTTTGCAGTGTTGGTTGCTTCGATTCTTCTCTCCGTGCTCGCACGCAATTCTGTCAAGAGCAATAAGAAGAGCAGGGGTCGTGATGATCGATTACACTTTTATCCAATTTAATTTTTCCCCTTTCAGTCCGAGGGTCGTATAATTACTTATGAAAATCTCTTAAGTACACTACTGGAATAATTATCTCCTGTAATCTATTTCACGAGTCCTTTTCTTGTGCATGGCATGTGTCTACAGACTAGTATAATGTTATCTATGAAGTTCATTTCTTTCTTTTTCTTTGCTTTTAGATACAAATATTAATGTCGTGGCCAGAAAGGACTGTAATTACAGAGGTAATTGTAGTTTCTCTTTCAGAAAAAAAAAATTAAAGGAAAATTTTCTTTACACATGGAAGATTCCCATTGCGGTCCACTCTCGAAGTTTCCTTGGATTCGCATAGACTCAGCAATTTAGGGTACAAATGATAATTACTCTGTTTTCTTGACACAAATGCTGGCCAAAAATATATTTTTCTATTTATATTCCACAGATGAGTTTTTAAGTAAAAATGCACTTTTGATAAAAAAATATAAAATTTCTATTTGTTTGATAACGATACGGTATTTCTCCCTTCTAGATGTTTGGCAGGCAATGGGAGGAGGTGACAGAGAAGCAATTGACTAATAGCAAAGGCAAGTGAGGAGAAGAGTTTTTATTTTTCATTTTTATTCAAAAAAATTGTTACTTCTCATTTCTATTTCAAACCTATTTCTGAATTAAATTTTTTTTTCTTCAAATAGAAAAAATAAATTACATTATCAAACAGATTTTTGATCATAAATAAAATGATTATCATGCGCACTCTTCAACATACCTCATTTCAGGAACAAACACAGTTTGCTTAGTAATGGCTTCATTTGGTAATGTTTCTATTTTTCCAAATTTTTGTCCTTTTGCTTTTCAAAAAAGAAAAAAAAAATAGAAATCCGTTTGGTAATATCAATTAATTTTTCTATTTCCTGGAATAGAAAAGTAGTTAAGGAATAAATTTGAAGTAGAAATAAGAAATAAAAAAAGTGGTTTCTTGTTCATGGAATTATTTTTGGAATAAGTCATTTTTTTTATTTTCTTCTTCTTTCTCTTCTAACTACTTGCCACAATGAATTAAAAAAAAAAAAAGAAGAAAGAATAATAAAATTTAAAAAAAAAAAATAAATAGAAAAATTGTTTACATCAATGTTAACGTCAACAATTTCCAGCAAAAATTGACCGGAATTACTCAATTCACAATTGGTAAATTGTCAAGAGGTTTAAAGTTAATTTGGCTTAAGTGAAAGTTTTTGAATTGAATTGACTCGAAGCTAATAGGTTTATGTTTTTTCTTTTTTCTTTTTGATAATTTTCATTATTTGCTAACAGAAGAGAAGTGAAATGATTATCAAGCACAGGAGTTGCTTGAGGATGGCTGAAAGGCCCGTTGCCTCTCTTTTCGCCACCCCTGTCGCATGTAATCTAATTTGGTAATAACATAGGGCCCAGTGGCAACAAAGAGACGTTGGAACATAAACCCTTGCGTTAAGGACTAAGAGAAGAAGACAATGACACCACAAACCTGAGCAAGTTCCACAAAACCTCGGATAAATAGATACTCAAAAATGGTCAATTACTTGTCTGAACTATATAAATGTTGGTGGAACTTGGAACGCGCTTGCAGATCCATATTTATGAAATTATCGATTGCTCTTTCTCTTGCAAAGGAAGAAAACTGTACTTGTGATGTAACATGGCCACCGAATCTATCGACCAACGAAAGCAACGTCCTTCGTTAGTCTTGCCAGAAAAAAAAAAAAAAAAAAAAAAAAAAAAAAAAAAAAAAAAAAAAAAACCGAAACCCCCTATTATGGCCATGGACAATCTCAACGGCCGAGAGCGGCGCAGCAATGTATGCCCAGGCAACGGAGCCTTGGGTGGCCCAGCGGCTCATCTCCCCACAGGGACAGCCGTGTCCGGCCAAGCTGCTCCACAAAGGTCTCCAAGACAAGCGTGTTACGAAATCTCACGTCGATTCCAGAAAAATAACGCTCGCAAACAATTCACCAGATAGAATACAATAATAAAAGAGCAGAATCATATGAACACGCTAGAAAATTTGTTATCGAAGTTCACCCAAACCTGGGCTATGTCTCCGCGCAGAGGCACTCTGCGAATCCACTAAACTTCAGAAAAAGTTGGAATACAACGACGATCTTCTCTCAAGATAGGGGTACAAAGAGATTGAGAACCCTCATCAAGAAAAAACTCACTTTTTTCTTCTCTCTTTTTCTTGCTTCTCTATTTCCTTTTTTAGCGTCTTGACGGCTAGGGTTTTGCCATCACTAATATATAGGTACCACTTTTAACCTAAAAGGAAATCTAATAGAAAAGACAAAAAAAAAAAAAAAAACCCTAAAAACAAATATTTGGCTTTATGTATAATAATCTCCCACTTGAAGACAAATATACCTAAGCACCAAGCAACTTTGCATCCATCTTCTTCAAAAAATAGTGGTTGAAAAACTTGTGCCTCTGCGATACTCCTCATCAATCAACAAGGAGTAATACCAATGGTAGTAGTACAGAAAATATGCTTATCTCTGTCCACTACCTTGGTCATCATGTCAGTTGGATTCTTCGAGCCATCAATCTTTTGTAGTTTTAATTCATTATCTTTCAATGCTGACCTGATAAAGTGATAACGCTTCTTGATATATCTAGTTCTTGAGTGATAAGCTGCATTCTTTGCTAAGTGCACTCCACTTTGACTATCACTCCACAGTGTACTGACTGGCTGTTTTCGATGTAACTCCGCCATATAATCTTGTAACCACATGATTTCCTTGGAGACTTCTGTAATCGCTACATATTCTGCCTCTATTGTCGATAAAGCAACTACTTTTTATAGTTGAGATACCCAACTCACTGCTGTACCTGCAACTGTAAAGACATATCCAGTGGTACTATTACCACTATCTCGATCACCCGAATGATCTGCATCTACATAACCCTGCAACTCTAAAGATGTACCACTATAACAAAGTGAGTAATTGGAAGTACCTGCTAGATATCTCAATATCCATTTAACTGCATTCCAATGCTCTCTACCTGGGTTCTGCATATATCGACTCACAGCTCCCACTGCTTATGCAATGTCTAGTCTCGTGCTCACCATGGCATACATCAAACTCTCCACTGCTGATGCATATGGAACGACCGCCATCTCATCTTTGAAAGCCTGAGTGCTTGGACACATATCCTTGGAAAGTTTGAAGTGATTCGCTAGAGGAGTTGCAACCGGTTTTGCCTTGTCCATGTTAAATCTCTTTAACACCTTGTTCATATAGTCTTCCTGCGACAACCATAATTTCTTATTTTTCCTGTCCCTGATAATTTTCATGCCTAAAATATTCTTGGCCTCTCCCAAGTCTTTCATAGCAAACTGTGATGATAACATCTTTTTCACTTCTACGATTCTCTTCATATTGGAACTAGCCACTAGCATGTCATCCACATATAAAGAGAGATACACAATGTCACCATCATCATACTTGCGAAAATAAACACAATGATTAGATTCACAGCGTACAAATCCTTTTTCTTGCAAGAAACCATCAAATTTTAAGTACCATTGCCACGGAGCTTGTTTCAAGCCATACAAGCTTTTCTTCAAGTGACATACCATGTGCTCCTTACCTTTGACTTCAAAACCCTTAGGTTGTGCCATGTATAATTCTTCATCTAAGTCACCATGTAAAAACGCTGTTTTTACGTCTAACTGCTCAAGATGAAGATCCTCCACTGCAACTATACTTAGCAGAACTCTAATTGATGTCATTTTCACTATAGGTGAAAATATCTCGGAGTAGTCGATCCCTTCTCTTTGAGAAAAGCCCTTGACTACAAGTCTCGCCTTGTATCTAATACTACCATCTGCTTCATTCTTAACCCTGTACACCCATTTGTTTAATAAAGCTTTTTTACATGTGGGCAACTTGGTCAACTCCCAAGTTTTGTTCTGAAGTAACGAGCTCATCTCGTCTTTCATAGCACACTCCCACTGCAAGTGAGACATGTCTGTCTTTGCCTCATCGTAAGTCTCCGGTTCCCCCAAATCTGTATATAAGACATGGCTCAGAACAGTATTAGCTGATGGATCAAAAATTACCTTTGGCTTTCTCACATGTGTAGACCTTCTCAAGACAGGTACTTCAGGGTCATTCGTTTGCTCCGAATCACTGCGTTCTTCTTGAATTACCTCTTCACTGATAATAGGCTCATCTTAAACCTCTCTTTCAGGTGAACTTTGATCTACCGGAAACATCTTCACGGGCATTATGTCTAATTCAACATACTCGGTTGTACTACCTTCTCATGCTCGTCTTTGTCGACGATTCTTGTACATCTTTTCTTCATGGAATACCACATTGCGACTGCGGATGACTTTGTTATTTTCATAATCCCAAAGTCTATAGCCATACTCGTCGCCACCGTATCCGATAAAGACGTACTTCTGGGACTTAGCATCAAACTTTTTCCTATCCTCCCTGTCAATCAAAGCATATGCAATACAACCAAACACTTTTAGATGTGAATAATTAATCTTCTTACCTGACCACCGCTCTTGTGGTATTTCTCCATCCAACGCACTAGATGGACTTATGTTGATAAGATACACAGCTGTATCAACTGTGGCAGCCCATAAGTGTCGCGGGAGACCCGCGTGTAGTCTCATACATCTCGCACGTTCTAGAATAGTCCTATTCATCCTTTCAGCTACACCATTCTCTTAAGGAGTTTTAGGAACAGTCTTTAACCCATGTATGCCTTCTCGACTCAGATAATTTGCAAATTCTTTACTTGTGTATTCACCACCATTATCAGATTTCAAAGCTCTAATATGATAACCTCTTTCTTTTTCTACCATGGTCTTCCACATTCTGAACATCCCGAATACTTCTGATTTTTCTTTAAGAGCATAGACCCAAGTCTTTCTTGTTGCATCATCAATGAATGTGACAAAATATCTCTTACCACCATAAGAGAGTTCCTGAGTAGGTCCCCATACATCAGTATGAACCACCTCTAGCTTCTGGCATTTATTTTGTCACCCATTCAATTGAAAACTAACAGCCTTCTGTTTTCCATAAATGCAACTCTCACAAAAATCTAACTCAACTTTTTGTATACCCGGAAGTAATTTCCTCGAGTGTAACTGCTTTACACCTTTTTCACCAAGATGTCCCAAACGATAATGCCAAAGAGTAGATAAATTACATGTAGCCATTGTAGTTGCAACCATATCACTGATATTGTCTCCTTGGAGAAGGTAAAGTGTACCTGTACGCTTTCCCTTTGCTACTACTCTTACCCCTGAGGTTATCTTCCACTCTCCGCAGCCAAAGGTTATTACCAAATCTTCTTGGTCAAGTTTACTGGTTGAAATCAAATTTTTCTTTAATTCCGGAATATGCCTAGTTTCATGCAAAACTAGACGTCCTCCACCTGAGATGTTCACAGTCACGGTTCATTTCCCAACAATTGGACACATGTGGCCGTTTCCCACAACCACTTGTCCAAAATCTCCACTGGCATAATTATCAAATATGTCTCTTTGCGAGGTGCAATGAAAAGAAGCACTAGAATCAATAAACCATTTATCTGTTGTCAAGTCAAACCCTGCAGACAAACACAAGTTATCTAGCAAAGATTTATCGCTAACTACATTAGCACCTTGATTT
The DNA here is from genome assembly GCA_014182885.2 of Eucalyptus caleyi. Classification (NCBI taxonomy): domain Eukaryota; kingdom Viridiplantae; phylum Streptophyta; class Magnoliopsida; order Myrtales; family Myrtaceae; genus Eucalyptus; species Eucalyptus caleyi. The sequence continues at coordinate 12,343,965 of CM024466.2, read as the reverse complement.
TCATCTTGCTGCTTCTTTTTGTAGGCTTCACACTGAAACCTCCGGTGTCTGGTTTTGTGACAAAACCAACACTCATTTTTTGCAACCTGTCTCTTACCCCTTGATTGTGATCTGCCACGACCGCTGAAATTTCCTCTACTTTTACTTCTTCCACGGTTCTCCACTGCAAGTGCCATTGAAGATGTAGATGTAGAAAAATTATCTCCACCTGAGACTTTCCTTCGCATCTCTTCATCCATGATACTACTCACAGCATCATCAAGAGTTAAATCATCCTTCATGGTGCTCGAAATTCCTTGCACTATGGTATTGTAGCTTTCTGGAAGAGAACATAAAAATAATAAAGCTTGAAGCTTCATATCTAAATTTATGCCTGCGGATTCCAATTGACCCGTGACCTGCGTGAAACTATTAATATGCTCTGCCACAGAACCTCGATCAGATAACTTCATATTAACCAGTTTCTTCAGCAAAAATACCTGATTTGATGTGGATGGCTTCTCAAAAATATTCGTTAGAATATCCATGGCTTCTTTTGCAGTTTTTGCTTTCGCGATGTGGTACCCTGTCTTTTTCGTCAACCCTAGACGAATCGCACCTAATGCCTTTCGATCAAGAATTTTCCATCCGGCTTCTGCTGTTGGATCCACTTCCGCCATCTCAGGTTTCCAACCCTCAAGTGGTGCATAGAGATCTTTCTGATAAAGATAATCCTCTATTTGTAGTTTCCACCATCCGAAATCCTCTCTATTGAACTTATCGATTCTGATTTTATCTTCTGCCATCATGTTTGCTTTCAATCGAACGTCACCGAAAACCCTCGATGTTCTCGATTAGCCAACCCAGGCTCTGATACCAGTTGTTACGAAATCTCACGTCGATTCCAGAAAAATAACGCTCGCAAACAATTCACTAGACATAATATAGTAATAAAAGAGCAGAATCAGATGAACACGCCAGAAAATTTGTTATCGAAGTTCACCCAAACCTGGGCTATGTCTCCGCGCAGAGGCACTATGCGAATCCACTAAACTTCATAAAAAGTTGGAATACAACGACGATCTTCTCTCAAGATCAGGGCACGAAGAGATTGAGAACCCTCATCAAGAAAAAACTCACTTTTTTCTTCTCTCTTTTTCTTGCTTCTCTATTTCCTTTTTCAGTGTCTTGACGGCTAGGGTTTTGCCATTACTAATATATAGGTACCACTTTTAACCTAAAAAGAAATCTAATAGAAAAGACAAAAAAAGCCCCTAAAAACAAATATTTGGCTTTATCTATAACAAAGCGCCCCCCCCCCGCGCAAATCCTCCTGCTGCTTCTACTTCTAGCCCGCGCTCCGAGGGATCTATAATGGTGCCTCATAGTTATCAACCACATGGCCCGCAGAAGGATCGTTGCCGGATTTTATCAGATTTATTTGAGTTTTTTACAATATTTACTCTTATTTGTCTGTTTTTTCTTTTCTTTTTCGTATTTTAGGCTAAGGATTAAGCGTGTTTTATTTTTATTTTTATTTTTTTGTATTCCATGTGTCTCTCTCTCTCTCTACCTTTTATTCCTAGTCTGGTCTTCTCTCATCAATCTTAAGAGAGAATATTTGTGAACTAGAGGATGCACGCGCCCCAACGGAGCGATTCAATCTTAGGTAATGGAAGTGGCCCTTCTGTCGAACAAAACCCAAAATTTCTAACGTTTTACTTATGTTTTAGTAACTATTGCCGGATTCCTCTCCCACCTCTTTTCTCCCTTTCTCTCTCTACCTCTCTGAACTTGACAGCAGTTTTAATGTCAAATTTGTACTCATTCAATGTGTTTTCATTCAAAGTTTTGGCACTTTGCATTAACTACAGGACTTGCTCTCATAGGTGCCTAATCTGAGTTTCTTCAATAGATTTACATTGTCTTTGTACGGTGATGGTGTTGGGGATGTGTGTCGTCGAAAGATAAACCCGTAATTACAGAAGGAGATCCTGGTGTGTGCTTATCATAAATTCGTGCTATGTGATTCGATGATTGGCTACCAATCATTTTGCTTAGATGCAGTTATAGATCCGTTCTTAAAGGATGAGTCTGTGATTATCTCTACCAACCATGCTTTGATAAAACGTATTGATTTTTGATTTTTTGTTTGTTTTGAAGTTTTATGGGCTTATTTCGTTACTATGACTTTTGAGATTCCTTTTCTATGTATCATTCAGTATTGAATGGAAATTTCTTTTTGACAAAAAAAAGTTATGTTTTTGTGAGTATCCATTGACATAAACAAAAAAAAAAAAAAAAAAAAAAATCGACCAAGTTGAAGGGGGCGATGGGACATGGTGGAAATGAAATTAGACTAGATTCGCACAATGAAAGTTGCACATCCATTGGCATGCAAAACATAGAATTTTTTTCGATTCATTTAATTTTTCAAAGAGGAAAACTACGATAAGTGAAAATAAATATATTTATACGCTCGAGATTGTAAACTAGTAAAGAATTCTATGAAAATAAATAAAATCAATTAGACATAAAAAAAATCTTGTAAAATATTTCAAAAGATTATGAAGATGATAATGGAAATAATCAAATCACAGCCTTGAATATTATTACGTCTTGCATTACGGTGTCTAGTGCAATGAGGCAAAGTTAGGGCTCAAGAGAATTTGACAGTTAAATAATAATTCTCGGCATGTGATTGGTTTGATGTTTGAAATAAGAAAAAAAATAAAAAGAGGAGGGAGAGGATGCAGTAAGTAATAGTAACAGTCGGGTCCCAAGTGTAGCCTTGATTCCGGTTGAATAGGTTGACTATCACTTTTACTGAGTCTACTGTTCCACTGCACAAGTAAATCTCCATTATATTTTCAATATGTAAAATATGATTGACGACTTCCCTATCGGATCAATCATCAGTAACTCTCCAACGCAATAGCGATTTTACCATTTTCAAATCTACTGCACGTAAGTGTAGCTGCAGTTCTAGATTCGACAAGCGGGCCTCTCTTAATTAATAACTTAAAAACAGGATAATGATTTTTACCATGCTCGTATTCCAGAGTATATCTCAAAGTGTTTAAAATTTTACGTGTGAGCCATCAGTTAATTTGTAAAACCAACAAGATAATAAAATTGATTTAGAGGAAGTAAGTATATGTGCGTTTATTCATGCGTATCATGTAATTTTACCATCAACATGCATAATTATAACATGCTTAATTGGAATGAGATATTTCATTCACAAATGCAATGATGAGCTGTTTTATACCAATGAAGAGTAGATGCCAATTTTTCCATAAACAAGTCGGTTTTATAAAATAAATCAATTTTTAGATAATTTTTATAATTTCCAAAAATTATAACATGCACAGGGCCTACTCCCATTTTGTCATGGCTGTGCAGCTCCTTATTTATGTAGGAGCCATAAACGTTTTTACAGACTCACGGCCTTTGCGGGTCTCCACTCCTCCAATATGTCGGACCGATCTCTCGATCTACGAACCTTAATTAAGATTACGACCCAACTGTATCATTGGATTGGATTTTTTATTAAGGTTAATATCATAAAAAATCTCAAACTAATATACCTATAACAAATTTATCGCAAATTAATTTTTTGACCTTTAAAAACCTTAAACAAATATACTTGTGATAAATATATCTCAAACTAATTTTTTTTTATCACTAACCCAAATTGGTATGTTTGGTCTAACAAGTTGTCAAATCATCGATAGCAACATCTAACCGTCAAATTATATGTTTGGTCTGCTTGCTATTATTTATATTATTGGAGGGTCGTTATGCCACTTAGTTAGAATATGAACTCATAAGAGAGGAGAATATATTAAAGTTGGCAAGACAAAAAATTATTCAAATATTATTTTTAGAATGCCACATCAGCGTCAAGCAGTCAAAATTGAAAGTAATATTTTCTTCTCGTTTTTGGGCTAAAGCAGTTGCTACAGACTTGTTATATCATTAACAGAGTATTTTTAAGGCCTATTATGGAGAAAACTCCTTATGAGTTATTCAAAAGAAAGAAACCAATTATTTCTTATTTCCATGTATTTGGTTGCAAGTATTTTATTTTAAAGAATGCAAATGATCGAACTGGTAAGTTTGAAGAAAGATCGGACGAAAGAATTTTTCTTGGCTACTCAATCTCAAGCAAAGCCTACAAAGTATTCAATAAGAAGAGTCAGTCTATGGAAGAATCTATGAACGTCAAGTTTCAAGACTCAATGTAGAATTAACTGAATTAGGCTCAACTTGAAGAATCTAAACCTACTCCAAATCCTACAAAGTCTACTTCCTCCGAAGTGATTCAGACTTCTGAAGTTCAGCAACAAGATGAACCAAAAGATTCAACTGAAATAGAAGATTAGCAGACTCACAAACCAACCAGCAATTGGAAGAATAAGTTAAGTCATCCCAAGGAACTCATCATTGGCAACATTGATTAAGGAATTTGTACCATATCCAAAAGGCATGAAGAATCTAGTGCTTTAGCACTTGTTTCTGAAGTTGAACCCAGAACTGTAGAAGAAGCCTTGGCTGATGAAAGCTAAATTGAAGCCATGCAAGAAGAGCTCAGATAGTTCATCATTAATGATGTTTGGGAACTTATTTCTAAACCTAAAGGTAAATCTATTATTGCAACTAAATGGATTTTCAGGAACAAGATAGATGCGAAAGGAAAGGTAGTTAGGAACAAAGCAAGACTTGTAGCCAAAGGACATACACAAGAATAAGGGATAGACTATGACAAGACGTATGCACCAATAGTGAGGTTGGAAGCAATTAGATTATTACTTGTTTTTATTTGCTATAAAAATTTCAGGTTATTTCAAATGGATGTAAAAAGTGCATTCCCAAATGGATTTATTCAAGAAGAAGTTCATGTGGAACAACTACCTGGTTTTGAAGATTCAAGAAAGCCAGATTCAGTCTTTAGATTGAAAAAAGGCTATTTATGAATTAAAGTAGACACCTCAGGCTTGGTATGACGGGTTAAGTAAATTCCTAATTCAAAATGGTTTTGATAAAGGTAAAATAGACACTACCTTATTCATTAAAAGAGAATGTAAAGATTTTCTATCCATTCAATTGATGATATTATTTTCGGATCACCCAATGAAAATCTGTGTAAGAAGTTTTCTAAATCTATGCAGGATGAATTCAAGATGAGCATGATGGGTGAATTAACCTTCTTTCTCGAATTACAAGTCAAACAATTGAAGAAGAGAATTTTCATTCACCAAGAGAAATATGCGAAAGATCTCATCATGAAGTTTGGTTTGAAAAATTGCAAAATGACTGAGATACCTATGTCGAGTTCTTCAAAGCTTGACAAAGATGAAGAGGGAAATAGTGTAGACCAGAAGTTATATAGGAGAATAATTGATTCACTTCTTTACCTTACTGCATTTAGACTTAATATTTTATTTAGTGTTTGTATATATGCTAGATTCCAATCAAATCCCAAATAATCTCACTTAGCTGCTGCAAAGCACATCATCAAATACGTTCCAACAACTCCAAAGCTAGGTCCGTGGTATCCCAAAGAATGAGATTTTACTCTCCTTGGATATTCAAACGTAAATTTAATAGGTGCAAAGTGGACATATAGAGTACTTTTGGTACATGTTAATTGCTTGAAAACAAGCTAGTATCCTGGTTTTCAAGAAAACAGAGTACTGTAACTCTTTCAATAGCCGAAGCATAATATGTAGCTCTTAGAAGTTGCTGCTCTCAAATCTTATGGATGAGGCAACATCAAAGAGACTTTGGAATTGAGGGATCGTGTATCGAGATCAAATGCGACAACACTATACCATCAATCTCACAAAGAATCCAATTCTTCATTCAAGAGCAAAGCACATAGAGATTTGACATCATTTCATTAGAGATCATGTTCAAAATGGAGAAGTTATGATACAGTTTATTAACTCGAAGAATCCGCTGGCAGACATATTTATAAACGCCACTAGAGAAAAGCTTATTTGAGTCTATCCGCACCAAACTGAACATCATATATTCTATCGAGTAAAGTCTGAAAGTGTTCAGACTCAGAGGTAAAGTCTGAAGGTGTTCAAACTTAGAGCAACCAAGTTACGATTGTAAGTTTATTATTTTTCTTTGTAAGTAATTTAAATTTGCAGGTGATATTTTTGAAAAGATACGGTTACTTTTTAATCAATAATTGATTGTTCTTTTTTAGAAATTGTCTTTTCCAAATTTTTAAGGCAGTTTTCCTTTTCAAAAAGGTAGTTTTCACTTTTTCCTTTATGATGATTTGTTTATCTCGCTACATTTGCTTTATATACTTGTCGAGATTTTTCTCTTCTTTTCACTCTCAAACTCTAAAATACAAAAATCCCACTTGCTCTCATTTTCTCTTTAGTTTATTTCAAAAAGTTCTCACCTTTTTTGGCGATCGAGTTCGAGATTTCTCCCATAAAGCGACAATGTCTTCAAGAAAGTCTTCTAAAATTGCAAGCAGGGGACCATGACATATGCCTGAGGGCCTACACACTTCGATTTGATCGAGGAAGAAGACTCTTCTCATCAATAGTGACCAAGTCAGCAACAACCTTCTCAACAGCATCAATCTCTTCCACTGACTCAACTAGAAGAAGAAATAATTGAAGAAATTGAACTTGTAAGAACGCCGAGACCCCAAGTTGCCTTTAAACTTTATTCTAAGTTGAAAGAAAGTGGTACTGCTATGTCTTTGATCGATGAGTTTCTGAGAGAGAGAGAGAGAGAGGCTACAAGAATGAAACTCTATTCTTGTGCGATATGGAGCGTGGCTGAAAAAAGGTCGGTTGAAAAGACCTTTGCAAACTTTCGTAGTGACCCGCATTTTAGCACTTTCAATCAGCTAGAAGGAAAGGACAATGACGAAAAAATGTTAACACATTTCCAGCCTAGGATGGGAGTGGTTGCAAATGTTGAAAGTGATGAAGCGAGTCTATTCAGATCTAAGGACCACAAGAAAAATTTATTCAAAACTGATGAAGGGAGGGGTTATGAACCCTAGAAGCATTGATTTTGATTTTCTTGATTCTGTGAAAGTAAATCTGAGGGAGAAGTTTACACTTCTACAATTGGAGCGTTTTTGTTTTGAGACAACAGTTACTTATCCAGAACTCACAACATATTTCTATTCGAATCTATCCTTTTTTGATGTGAATAGATTCTCTTTTATTGTTAAGGATAAGGAATTTTTGGTCAATGTGGACATCCTGACTGACTTGATTGGGGTGGAAAGAACGTGTTTCTAACCAATCAGTGTGTCCATTGCTCATGTTATACTGAATTTGGTACAAGATAGGATTGTTGAAGGCAAGATCTCCTATTCTAGGATGAATGCCTCCAACATCTTGCTACATAAAATCATGATCAACTGCATTCGTCCAAAATCAACATCCAAGACTGATGTGTCTCATTCTAAAGCAAAGTTGATGTATGCCATCAATGTTGGATACAAGTTCTCTCTGCCTCACACCATCCTGATGCATATGTATAGAATAGTGGTGAAAGACAAGGGACAACTTCCATATTCTGCTCTTATCACAACTTACATGTTCCTTTATGCTTACAAAGCATTGCTCCTATAGTAATTGGATTGAAGATGGTTACCATGATGCGTCTGAAGGAACTCAACAAGGTGTTATAGAGAATGAAGGAGAAATCCCTCGTCAAGGTAAAGCAAAGCTTTGCAACATCAAAATGAAAAGGCAAAGAACCAATGATTGAACCTATCAAGATAAGGAGAACACTTATCTTGGAAGATGAAGAAGATGAGGATGACCTCACCATCTTCGCCTTTGCCCTTCGCAATTTACAGAGCTTTATTAGCTTTCAAGAGATAGAAGAATGAGAGACTAGAGAAGAGACAGAGAAAAGAGATGAAGGAAGAAGAAGTGAAGAAGAAAAGAGAACAGGGGAAGAGGAAGAGGAAGAGGAAGGAAGAAGAGACTCGAGATGATTCATTTGAGCCTACCTTGGTTGTATCCTTGTCAAGTAATCCGAACGTATAAGGAGTGGAACTGGTGGAGTGAAAGGAAAAGAAAACATCACTCTCTTGCTGAAACGAAATAGGAAGAAAAAGTTAATTCTCCACCTTAAGGCACACAAACAAGAGGAGTTACTGAAAATCGAGGTATTTCTTCACCTGTTATAGCTAGTGATGTTAGTCATTTTGCAACAGATCCAGAGAACGTGTATGCCTCTCTTTATCTTGAACTAGACATTGAGGCATCCACTCCTAGTCATGGTAGACGAACTACTGAAGATTCCTCCAATCTCAAGACTCCAGGTTTAAATTCGGCTGGACCCAATGCTGTACTAGCACACTTAGCGGGCTTTTCAAGAATGATGGATATCCTATTGGATTTAAGGAAACATCAATATGGTTTGGAGTATGAGATAAAAGATCTCAAAAAGACTTTCTTGGCTACTTCAGTTTCGTTGCAAGAACAGCTACTCGCCCTAAAGACTCAAGTGCAAGATCATATGAGGGGTGATGATTTACAGCAACTGAAGGAGACTCTTGGAAAGCTTGAGAAGATAGTGAGCTCAATGGGGGAATTTTAGCTTGTTCACTTGTCAAAACAGCCATGATTTTCACATCACTCTTTTCACTCAACTTTTCTACTTAATCTCCACTTTTTGCTGCTAACAAAAAGGGGGAGAAATTGTGCAAATTTATCTTTATTCACAATTTGTCTTTATTTTTAATGACTTTGATGTTTTTAGACTTTGTTATTTTTATTTGGTTGTGGACTTTTGACTTTGGACCTTGACTGCTTGACTGTTATTGTGATTTGAATCTTTGATGCTTGCAATAACTTAGCCTGTGATACTAATTGTGGATGTATAGTTATCTTGTAGGATTAACTTGTTTTATGTGATTGCGGAATTGATTCTATCCAAGTCCTAATCAGCTTATTTTTATAAGTTACCATGTATTGCTTAAGTATTGTTTTGTAGGACATAAGTTTTAAAATTTGCAGGAAAGTTTTGTCACCATAAAAGATGGGGAGATTGTTGGAGTAAACTTATTTATTGTTTTGAAGTTGACAAAATATTTCCATCAATCTAGTATGAAGACTTCCAGACTCAAGTATTAAAGTCTGAAGAACTCCAGACTTTGTCATCAAAGTCTGAAGACCGCCAGACTTAAGACTCAAAGTTTGTCCTCACTGATAGTTTCCAGACCGAAGATTGAAGACTTATTCAGATGCGTGTTTATCTTCAATGGATTCAATTTGTATAATTTTGGAAGACCTTATGGCTGGAGATAGCATCTACTAATTAATTATTGGATCAAATCCGATAAGCAAATTTTTTAAATGGCGAAGTATACTTGGAAGGTTCTACTTATGGAAACCGAGATCCTGATTGTATGGGCGAGTAGGATTGATGGGCTATCATCACATTCCTTAAACAACTCGAGATATCCTTAATTGATTCTGTCCAACGGGAAGATTGGAATAACTCCTTTGGTAAGTACCAACGGTCGTAAAAGCATGGAGGAGTATTTAAGGATGACTGTTCAGTTGTACGAAAGTGTGTGCATGAGAGAAAAATTTCAAAGTTTGAAGCCTCCTAGTTTTTTGCTATTTTAATCATTGAGCTTTACTTGTGCTCAAAAGAGAGAGCAAACACCTGTGAGACTTTGAAGAAGTGTAGTAGAGTCTCTACACCGCAAAGTCAAGGACACGAGACTATAATATTTCTTTTGATTCATAGTGAGATCTGTTAGCACGGGAGAGTGGACGTAGGCTTGATCTAAACCGAACCACTATAAATATTGTGTTTTCATTCTCTTATCCTTAAACTCCTTATTTCAATTCATAGCTTCATGTAATTGTTTAATGATGTTTACATTGCTAGCAAATTTTATTAAATTTTTGTAAAAATTTCTTTATCACCTATTCACCCCCCTCTAGGTGATCTTACTAGCCCTTTCAATTTCCTTCCTCTCCCCTTCTAGTTTTGGATCTGAAAGTTTTGCTCTCCCGATCTTATATCCAAAAGTTTTTCTCTAATCTAACTCTAGATTTTGAAATTTTAATGAATAAGTACTCAACATCCAATTTCAATAGTATTTACAGTAGTTTTAATGTCAATTTTGTACTCATTCAATGTGTTTTCATTCAAAGTTTTGGTACTTCGTATTGACTACATGACTTGCTCTCACAGGTGCTAGATCTGAGTTTCTTCAACAGATTTACATTGTCTTCGTACAGTGATGGTATTGGGGATGTGTGTTGTCGAAAGGTAAATCCATAATTACAAAAGGAGATCCTTGCATGTGCTTATCATCTGTGTGATTCGATAATTGACTGTCGATCCTTTTACTTAGATGTAGTTATAGATTTGTTCTTAAAGGATGAGTATGTGATTATCTTTGCCAACTATGCTATGATAAAACACCTTGATTTCTAATTTTTTGTTTGTTTTGGAGTTTTATGGGCTTATTTTGTTATTGTGACTTTTGATATTTCCTTTTTTACATATCATTTGGTAATGAATGGAAATTTCTTTTGATAAAAAAAAATTATGTTTTTGTGAGTATCCATTGACATAAAAAAAAAAAAAAAAAAAAACAACCACGTTGAAGGGGTGATGGGACACAGCGGAAATGAAATTAGACTAGATTCGCACAATGGAAGTTGCACATCCATTGGCATGCAAAACGTAGAAAAAAATTCTTTCGATTCTTTTAATTTTTCAAAGAGGAAAACTATGATATGTGACAATAACTATATTTATATGCTCGAGATTGTAAACTAGTAAAGAATTATATGAAAATAAATAAAATCAATTAAACATAAAAAAAAATCATGTAAAATATTTCAAAATATTATGAAGATGATAATGGAAATAATCAAATCACCGCCTTGAATTTTATTACGCCTTGCATTACGGTGTCTAGTGCAATGAGGCAAAGTTAGGGCTCAAGAGAATTTGATAGTTAAATTATAAGTCTCGGCATGTGTTTGGTTTGATGTCGGAAAGAAGGAAAAAAAAAAGAGGAGGGAGAGGATGCAGTCATTAATAGTAACAGTCAGGTCCCAAGGGTAGCCTTGATTCCGGTTGAATAGGTTGACAATCACTTTTACTGAGTCTACTGTTCGGCTGCGCGAGTAAATCTTCATTATATTATCAATATGTAAAATATAATTGACGACTTCTCTATCGGATCAATCATCAGTAACTCTCCAACGCAATAGCGATTTTACCATTTTCAAATCTAATGCACATTAGCGTAGCTGCAGTTCTAGATTCGACAAGCGGGCCTCTCTTAATTAATAACTTAAAAAGAGGATAATGATTTTTACCATGCTCGTATTCCAGAGTATATTTCAAAAGTGTTTAAAATTTTACACGTGAGCCCATCAGTTAATTTGTAAAACTAACAAGATAATAAAATTGATTTAGCGGACGTAAGTATACGTGTGTTCATTCATGCGTATCATGTAATTTTACCATCGACATGCATAATTATGACAAGCTTAATTGGAACGCGATATTTCATTCACAAATACAATGATGAGCTATTTTATACCAATGAAGAATAGATGCCAATTTTTTCCATAAACAAGTCGGTTTTATAAAATAAATCATTTTTTAGATAATTTCTATAATTTTCAAAAATTATAACATGTACAGGGCCTACTCCTATTTTGTCACGGTCGCGCAGCTCCTTATTTATGTAGGAGCTATAAACGTTTTTACAGACTAACGGCCTTTGCGGGTCTCCACTCTAAACTCATAAGAGTGACGATAATATATTAAAGTTGGCTAGACAATATTGAAATATTATTTTTAGAATGTCACGTTAGCATTAACCAGTTAAAATTGGTCAAATGGACTGAACTGATACAAATGTAAAAGGTTTATGATTGAATTGGCAAAAAAATAAAATTTAAGATTGAATCGATATGATTGCAATAAATTTAGGACTTCTTTTGGTGATTTTCTCAAGCTCAAGTGATGATTGTGGATGATAATGGAGTCTTGATAGTGTAGCTGCAGTTTTCACATGAGTGAGTGGAGAGAAAGAAAAAGAGAGAAGGAAATGGGACAACCAAACTTTACTAATTTCACTAAATTCGAAGAATTATCAAGTCCGAGTTCTCATATGGCAAACAAATATTAGCCCCTAAAATTAAATAATTTGCTTACATTGCAAATTTGTGGTTGTGAAAATCTTGAGAACCATGTAAGACTCAACTTATACTTTCTTGACAAAACATGATGGGTGGTAATTGAAGCTAATTGTACTAAACGCAGGAGTTGCTTGAAGATGGCTTAGAGGGCAGCCGCCTCTCCTTTCGCCACCCGTCCGACCACCATTATAGATGACTACTAGAAAAAGGGCATATCACTAAATTTGGTAATAACGTAATGGATTACCTCTTCACCCACTTATGTCGCTTGCATTTAACATAAAGCCAAAAATCATGTGCAAAATTGTGTTTCCGAATGATTATTGAGATTGGATCGGTTCAATTCGGGAATTAATCTAGAGAATACTTTCGGATAAAAGATATGTAGATGATAGAATAGGTACATGGACCTCATTGAAAAAAATGGTATCTTAAGCTGCCATTGTTTAGTGGCTACAAAGCATGCTCGAAAGTAAAATCCAACTTAAAAAAAACAAAAAAACAAAAACAAAGCCAATAAGATACAACATGCATATAGGCAATTCAATATTCAACTCGGAAATGTTAATCTACACAATAATTTTGGACAAAAAAATAAATCTTGATAATACATTAGTAACACTAACCCCATTGAAAACATAAGCTGTTAGCGTCTAGTGGCTACAAAACAGATTAGAAAATAAAGTCCTATGTAAAAATAAACAAGGCAAATAAGACACGGCACATGTGTTTCAATTAGGAAGAATTATTCTATAAGTTACTTTTGGATAAAAAGAAATCGTAACGTACACGAACCTCTTTAAAGTGATGGCATCATAGGCGGCTAGTGCCTAGTGGCTACAAAAAGCTCTGGAAAATAAAATCATATCATACTAAGGCAAGTAAGGCCTAGAGCGGATGGGCAAATTCCTCGTGGTGCACGGATTAGTCGATAATCGAAACGAGTTAGCTATCTTTTAGAATTATGTAAATGCTGAAACCTGGGACCCACATGGAGGTCCATTTTTTTTTTTTTTGGTCGGAGTGGAACTATATTAGAAAGCACAGAAAGTCTGAGTACATAAGACTCAAATCCGAACAAAGTAAAGCCCATGAGGGTTCCGGAGGGTTGGACAACCAATTGAAAAAGAGTGATCCATTACGACAAGCCTTTGCAAGCCAGTCCGCGACCCGATTTGATTTCTTGCTACAGTGGGCCGGGTTTAGATCTTTGAAGCCCAACATCAGTCGCTCTTTCTCTTACTAAAAAAGAATATCGTCCTTGTAACATAGCACAGCAATCGAACCCCTTAAGCAACGCGCTTCGTTCCCCACGCCATCATCCCATATGTTCGATTCAAGGACATATGGGAACATATGGGATTAAGCGTGTGGTTTCTTCCTATTTCTAAGTCTCCCTCCACCTTTTATTTCTAGTCGTTTGGTCTTCTCCTCCACAGCAAAGATGGGTGCCATCAATTACAGATTTGTTTGTCCCAAATATCCATTTGAAGTACGTCGTCTCACTTTTATACAACAATTCTGTAAACCTGTTTTTGCATCTCGAATTTCTCTAATCAATATTTCCAGCGAATTTATGCGAACTAGTTGATTGCATGCGACATACCAGAGGCAGATTAAACCTTAGATGATGGAAGCGCTGTTCTTTGGAACAAAAACCCGATTAAGTAATGGTTTACTTGGGAGCATTTGTTGATGAAAATTACATTGGCCAAGTTAAAGGAGGGTGATGTAATGCGGTGGAAATGGGGGCCAATGACTAGCGTTTGACAGTGGCCGACGACAATCGGTGGTCGGCTAGTGTTTGGCATCCGACAGCGGTTGGCGATGATGAGAGTGAATAATGAGAAAAGTTCTTAGTTTTTACTTTTATTCCAGAAATAGAAACATTAAAAATTTAAACTTATGATTTTTGTTCCAAATCTAATTCTGAAATAAAAATATTATTTCAGAAATAGAAAAATAAAATTGCGTTACGATGGATTTATGCTCCAAACTTATTCTACGAAACAGAAAAATTTTAAAAACAGACATATAAAGAAAGATAATAGTTATTATGTGCATCCTAAACTGGCCAAAAATTTCAAAAATAAATAAATAAAACCAACAACATAAAAAATACTACCTAAAACTCTTGGAAATATCAAGTTGATAAGGAAAATAAATCCAATGATGAGAGTGAATATTATCACGTCTTCCACCACGGTGTCCAGTGAAGTCGGACGCAGTGAAAGAAGCAATGACCTTTACAATGGGATTTTTACGTGATTGGTTTGACATAGGAAAACATGTCTAGAAGAAGAGAAAAAAAAATAAAAATGAGAGTGAATTGGGGGGGAGCGAATGTAGTCTAGGTGTCAACTGATGGGGCCTCAAGGACTCAAGGGTCAAGTCGTGTCGAATAGTTAAATCCCTAACACCTCGCTCAAGTCCATTTTCCCAATTCGACCCCTAACGCCTCGCTGTTGCAATGGTCCATTAGCGATTATATCTGCTTTTGAGCTGACAATGATAGCGCGTCTAAGAAATCTCTGTCTGTCAACTTTGATCAGTTGCGCTAACATTAAATTCTCTAGTTGGTACTGTGCTCTTCGTCAAATTTGCTAATCTATTTGCAGTGATGAAGATGTAATTAAGTTTAAGCTATCCAAAACGAATTAAGAGTACAGTAGCCAAAGCAAAACCCGGATATGACGCACAAATTTTACTGGTCTGATTTCTCCGAACTAAATGGATGGTACATCAACATCATATATCTCTCTGAAGCTGTGTCGCAGAGCCTAGCCTGGTCACTTTTTGGGATGATAATAAGGGTAAACGGTGAAGGTGGTCTGGATAACTGTAAGAACTAGGAGAGTGAAAGCAGCAGCAGCTGAAATGAAAGACCAGGGGCTGCCGAAGTACTCGCGCCTGATTCCTGCCCACCACACGCGGCACTTGTTCCGATGGTACTGGGTGACTTGCCCGAATATCTCGGCCAAGTAGCTCGACTTGATATCGAACTGGACATCCTTAGCAAGATCACTGAAGAAACTCATCACATCCTTGTCGGTCCCTAGAAGGTTCGTGATTATGCCGCATTGAGACAGGACCACTGCATCCGCTGCGGTGCCCATGAGACATCTCATGAGGACCACGTAACTACTGATGTGCTTGGAGCAGCAAAGGTAGGACTGCTCATAAGCCACGCAGTTGAGGAAGAAGGAACTGGTGAAAAGGTCGATAGTCAAAGGAGGGATCCGGAGTACTCCGTCATCAAACACGACGTCAATTAGGTTCTTGCTCTTCCTTGGTTCAAACTTTATCCCCGCAAGAAGCAGATGATTCGTGGAAGGCATCAGTTGCAACAACTCTTTATCAACTGCTGGGGACTTTCGATCTCCAAATGGCCGACCAAGCACAGTCGGAACAAGTCGAGCAAGTGTGTGATATTGGGGACTCCGAAGTGCCTCTGGAGATGTTCCTCTGGCCATTGGAGCGCGCGGTTGAAGAACCCTAAGGCGATCTCAGTGAGGGAGCAGTCTGCATCCGAAGAAGACTTGGATAGTGCATAGATCTTTTGAAGAACGAAGAACGGGATCTGGTTTTCAATCAGGAGGAAGTCAATCATGAGGGATGATACAATCCATGGCGTGAAGAACAAGGGGTCCTTGGCATCCCGTGGAATCACCCCGGCGTGGACGCGGAATAACTCGATGATGAAACAGGCATCGAGAATCATCATCTCGATCAAATCCGAGGTTTCCCAATCGAGGGCCTCTGAGTAGCTATCCCGTATGTGGGTCTCCAGCAAGGCGACCGCCTTGAAGTAATCATCCAGGCCTGCGCTGCCTCTGGTCCGATTGAGCAGTGAGGAGAACACTCGAGGTTTGTGCTGCTCGATCAGCTTCAACTGCTCTTGGCCGTGGTGGTAAGGGCCAATGGACACAATCCGGGGCTTGTAAGCGTTGGCGTTGCTCTCCACCTGGCTCTTGGGTACTCTGAAGATGTAGCAAAAGGGGGTGCCGGCCAAGGGCGTCAGAAGAGCTGGTTCCTGCTGAAACCGCTCCTCCATGCGAGAAGACCAGCTGCGCCCGGTCACCGTGATTGTGCAGTGGTTGCTCTCTCCGTTCATTCTGGTTTTGGGGTTGATTCCGGCGAGTCAAGCTTTCAGGAGCCGCATCCCTTGAATATTTTGCCGAGTGGAATGCTATGCTGATGCAAAACATTGTGATGTAATCTGCCTCAATAGACATTACTATATTGGAAGGTCGGAATATCGTGCCTAGCCCCAGTGGGCACACAAGTTCCTTAAAGAGAGACTTTTTCACATCATTATCATATTGCGTCAACGAAAACAGACTCTTATCGCTCGGCCGTGCCAGCTAAGCTCTAAAATATATTTTACTTTGTGTAAAATATTACTGCTCACATTTTTGTCCGATCAACCATTAGTAATTCAAACAACAATTTTACCTTGATCAAGTTGCGCATTAATAGATTGCTAAGTGCTTTTAGATTGTATAATAAAAGGCCTCTTTAGTTGTTTAGTAACTTAACAACAAGATAATGATTTTTCCACTCATATTCCACAGTACATTACAAAGTGTAAAATTTTTTCAAATCATTAAACACGTTAAAAGGCTAGCGAGCCACGTTATTCAACCAACATTCAGTCAAATATCCTGGTCAAAATTAATGGAAACGACGAATTGGTGCTTAGGTCAAAAGATTTAGAATTGAATTGGCACTAAATTAAAATGTTTAAGATTAAATTGACATTAAAATTTATTTTTTAAATTTTTTTTAAATTTCCTTTTTTTAAAATAATTTTTATTCTGAAAATAGGGATTCGGGCCGGGCCCCTGAGCCTGGGCCGAATATGGGCCAAAATATGGTCTAACGGGTTTGGGCCACAAACAAAATTGGGCTCAAGTCACCACCGGAGCCCATTATCAATAGTGATTTAAGTACAGCTCAAAACAAATTCGGCCCAACCTAATTTCAACGACGTCCTCTTCAAGAACGAAAGCCCAACTCGTCCATGGCTCCCACCAAACACCCCAGAACATTAAAATGCTTGATTAATGAATAGGCCCTTCAACTTTAAAGTGAGCACAGCCAGGCATCACCGGGAGCCGCCTCAGTCAACTTAATGAAGACATTTCAACAAACAGCTGATATGCATTGAAAGGCTTGAATAAAGTGATCAGCATTTAGAACAGCAACAAGTTCACCGACCATCAACTAAAGACTCGGATTTCTCAGTGACTTTCACAAAAGCATTGCGAATACCGTTGGGCCTTGAGTCTTACCAAAGAACAGGGCAAAACATGGAAGGTGGTGTTACCTTGCAGAGGAGATATTCTTGGCTACGATCACTAGTCCGGTCAGCGCTTGGGAAATTTGGGAAACGTCGCTCGTTGGGGGTGAGCACGGGCTTCGGATTCGAAGAGCTCGGTTCGAGTCTCTGAGGTCGAGGGCCGGGCCGAGGGGGGCACTCTTCGTGGCGGCCGAATTGAGAGCGACGAGAGATGAAGCGGTGACGGAACGTCGATGAGCAGCAGCGAAAGGTGATCTCGAGTGAGAATCGGGTGAGGACGAGGGAGGAAAATGGTTTTTCTCCAGAGAAGGAATGCTCCGTGAAGATGGTGGTCTCCTTTCTCCGTGAACGGCAAGACCCCTTCTTGGAATAAAGGAGCCTCTGTTTTTCTGTGGGCCTCCCGCCACTTTCTACCGCCAGCCCCCTCCTCCCGCTTTGAAAATGTCAGGAATAACCTAAGGAGGACTTGAGGCTAGGCCTGCTTTAACTCCACGGGCTGGTGGCTTAATTCCATTTAGTGGACTGGTGGTTTGATGGGCTCCAAATCTCTAGCTCGGATTAGGCTAATAGTGTTGGGTTCAATCGAAACTGGAGACTCCGTGTAAAATGTGGACTGAAATCCATGGGTTTGGTGTGGCTTGGGCGTTGTCACTGGGCCTTTCTCACTTAGACCAATTGGACTCGTTTATCACATTTGTTTTTTTCAAAAAAAATATGCTTGACGCGTTTATGAAAATTCAGGTGTCAACAATTCTAAGCCAAATATTTAGAGTGGATTAATTGTAACTTTAGGGTCTCAATTTAATTAATTAAGCATTCAATCTAATTTAATTAGAAATGTCATTAATCCATTACGGGTCGGTTAGAAAATCAAGTTAAGCATGAGAGAACAGTTTACTTCCACAAATATCTCTAGGACTTGGTTACACAAGATAAATATAATGCCATTTTTGTGCTTTTCTCTTTATTTCAAATTAATTTTAATGCTAAACCACTAACATGTGATGCATGCTTATGCAAGTGCATAATCAAACACGTAATCTCAATAATTAAAGCACAAATAAATAAATAGTTAAAATCACAAAAAACTCAAAATTGGTATACATATCACGAATTTACTGCAAACTAATTTTTTGATTACCAAAACCTAAAATTGATATATTTATGACAAATTTGTCAAAAACTAATTTTTTCGTTACCAAAACCCAAACTCGATACACCTATAACAAATTTGCTTCAAACTAATCTTTTAATTATCAAAAGTCAAAATCCATACACTTGTGACAAATATACTCAAAACTTATTTTTTAACCACCAAAAACTTCAAACTAATACATTCGTGATAATTGATGGGTGTGCCAATTTGAAGTTTCACCCTCAATTTGCCACATGTGTATCGATTTTGTGATTTTTTGTGGTATTAATCCAATTTAACATAAGGTATATTTGTCACAAATGTGTCAATTCGGAGTTTTGGTGATTAAAAAAAATTATTTTATGATAAATTTGCAATAGGTATATCAGTTTGGAGTTTTTGGTTGCCACAAAATTAGTTTGGGCTAAATTTGTCATATGTATGCTGGTTTGAGGTTTTTCATGGTAAAAAAATTAGTTTGAGATAAATTTATTATGATGTACTAATTTGAGGTTTTCCATAGTCAAAAAATTAGTTTTAGATAAATTTGTTACGGTATACCGGTTTGGAGTTTCCCATAATACTAATCCAAATAAATAAATTGCTAGAAAAGGAGGGCAAATCTCAACGTAAAGCAAAGCATAACTTTGCTATAATTAACTTCTCAATATATGCAAGATGTTATTTGCATAGCATGACTTCTAATCTAATGTCAAATAATTCATTTTTGGGTTTTTTTGTTAATAAAAGCTAAATTATATGCAATTTTAATCTAAGTTTTAGAATGCATGAATTATTAAATTAATGACATATGACGTGCCCTAACTTTAACGATAGGCAAAAAAATGAATTAATATAGCATGACATCTAATATAATTTATATGAATCTAAATATGCAATCACTAAATGACATGGCATGAAAATATGGTAATGTAGAAATGATGATATGACAGTATAATGATGTGACAATGATAACATGTCATGTAATGATGTGCCACGTGGCAATGATGGTGCAGAATTGATGCATCTAATTCTATATGATATAAGCATATTATTATTGTGATTTTTTTTAAATCAGGCCCCAATGAACGTATATTCACTTTTGAGTTTTCAAAGAAAAGGACTTGAACTATCTCGAATTTCCAAAACTAAGTCGGTCTGTTCTGACCACAAAATTACAAAGCATTTCCTAGAAACTCATTGGAACTTCACACATGCGTCCATTTTTCATGAAGTTTATATCACTGTGAAGATCTGGACCTTAGCTTCAATATTCATACAGAATCAACTTGAAATTCTAAGTACAAAAATCATAAAAATCGAGGAATCGAGCAAGGCCGAACTAGAAATATGCATTATAGAACAGACATCAAATTTTCCAGATTGTGGCATCATATTTTGTGGCCTAAACGGCATAGCAAAAAACATCCATTTTCGACGTGCGATCTATCAACTCAAAGCTTGTAATGTTAAAATTATCTATCAAGTTCATCACATCTTAAACTTTTTAAGTTATGAAGGTTCAATCGAGCAATTAAGCACACTGACCCAAATAACTCTAAAAATCACAGAACATAATAACATGACATGATTAATCTTCTAATAAGCAATCAAACATTCCGATTTGATTGCTAGCTCCTCCTAGCCCTGATTGCTTATGATTGGATATATTTTCGATACAAGACAATATCGCTTCATCAAAGGCTTGGATATACTCTTCATGGATGAGAGACGGTATGCACATTGAAATTTTCAAATTTATATTGTCCTATTAAACCTAGTCCATGGGATCTCTAATTACTAGGTTATGTTTCCATATTTTCGATACAAGACAATAGATCATAATAAAAAATAGGGCAATATAAATTTGAAAATTTCAATGTTCATACTGTCTCTCACTCCTATAATGCAACGATTCTTTCTATAGGAAGTTTTAAGGTTACAATATGCGTTTAATGATTGCTATAGCTAGGAATTTAACATCCTAGTAAGGTATGGTTGGATACCTTTAATAGAATGAAAATCTTTAAAGGCTAGAATTTTTTTAAGTACGCATGAATCTCAAGAGGTCTAGGGCCAAAGAAATGACCACAATCAAGAACCAATCTTGATTTGGGATACTCTATCTGAGGTTTATTATCTAGGTTTATATCAACAACTAGCGATTCCAGGCTTAGTCCATCAACTGGTTAAGTAAGTTTGATAAGCTTTCACTAAAGAAAATTCAAAGCGAAAGCTACCTATCTTAATGCAATATACTTCCATAGGCGCATTTAGAATTTCTCGAGTCAAAATGTTTTGTTGATCCATTATTCTAAGGAATTGTTGTAATTATGGTGAGTTAATAGATCAACGAAAGTGAGCTCTTTAGTTCATGTATCTCTTTAGCTCATGTACCTCTTGAGTTCATATATCTCGTTTGTTCATGTATCTTTTGAATTCATGTATTTCTTGAGTTAATGAATCTCCTTAGTACTGACTTCTTGAACTCTATAAATTGATTTGAACTATTCTTCATTCCATCAATCACTTGCTTCTTCTCACTTTAATTTTTCTCTAAGTGTGCCGGTTTTAAGAAGTGGTCGGCAAAGTCCTATTTGCATAGTACTAATTTAAATGGGTTAGAGGTGTTGTATTTTGAGAGACATAATTCTTGAAATTGCTTAGTATCATTGGTCGGAACTAATTGTCCTGAGGAAATTTAGTTAGCTGTACATTAGCTCCTGTCTATTTTTTATTATTGTTTTTTCGGAGTTATTATTTTCTGATCACAACCAAGAGTGTTACATATTTTTCCTTTAATACGTTATATCGTAATTTTTTAACAGAACAGCCCCCGGGCAATGACAACAGTGTGAGATAGACGAGGAGAAAGATCTAGGGCGGCAAAGCCAAGAGTTGGGGAGTAACGAAGAGACTAGCAAGTGGAGAGGTAAGCTATAGGGAGGAGCGTAGATGGTGTAGCTGCAGTTTTCGCATAAGGGAGCGGAGAGAAATAAAGAAGAGCGAAGCAAATGGGACAAACAGATTTTATTATCCATTTATTTCACAAAAACTGAATAATTAATTTTTTTAAAAATATTATCACTTATATTGTTTGAAATAACTAGTCAACGAAAAATATCTTCATTATTAATAACAATTTATATCTATATATTTTTTGTTCACGATGAAAATATTTTTAATTTATTTATTGTAGGTCGTAACAATGATCATTTTTAAGAAAATATTTTATAAATTATTTATTTTCTATGAAACAAATGGAGCTTTATTTACTAAATTCAAAGGATTATCAAGTCTGAGTACTCACATGACAGACAAATTTGACCTGAACTATTCACTTTGACTTACTGTGGAGCCGTTGGCCCCTAAAATCTCCTCATCGATAGAGACGAAGGCATTATATAATAAGAAAAATTCTTTAAAAATTAGATCATTTGCTCATTTAGCAAATTTGGGGTAGTGAAAAGCTTATGAGCCAAGTAAAACTCAACCTATTCTTGCTTGACAAACATAATGGACCGTAATTGAAGCTAATTGTGCTAAATACAGGAGTTGCTTGAAGAAGGCTTCCTTTGGCCACCCTTTTGACTGTCATTACATATGACTACTAAAAGGCTCAGCCGAAGGGGCTGCAAAGGCCCTGGGGCAGGCTATTGCCGGGCAAGGCCCTCCGCAGCGAGGCCATGATGGCCTCACCCAGGGCCAAGGCATTGATGAGGTCACTGGTGATGGCTTTCATGCCCTTGCCCAAGACCATTGCAGCCTTGCCACTTGCGAGCAGGGCATGAAGGCCCTCGTCAAATCCGGCAAGGCCAATAGTAGATTTTCTAATGAGATAAATTGTCAAACTCCCTTAAATGATTGATTTTTCAAATTTATGGTATTTAAATGATCAAGTTCAATTTTTTAAATTGGTGGCACTTAAGTAAGCAAAATAATAACAATAATAATAATAATAATGAGACAAATCACCTGATGATGATGATAATACAAAATTGTCTATGTTAGTGAAGGTGGAGTCACGAAGTACAATCGGCATCCGTGTCAAATTTTTTGATGAGGCAAATCACCGATTACATTTAAATGATCAATTTTTCAAATTTGTGGCACTTAAGTGAACAAAAGAAAAGTTATGACCCATAAATGAGCACCATACAAAAGTTACAGTACTCTTATACTTATTTCAAAAAAGGGTGTGTTATCAATTTGGTAATAACATAATGGATTACCTCTTTGCCTGTACATGTTGCTTGCATTTAACATATAGCAAAAAATTATGTGAAAAGTTGTGTTATCAAACGATTGTTGAGACTGTGATTGATTCAATTTGGAGGAATCAATCTAGAAAACACTGTTATGATATCTAGATGATACAATAGGTATATGAATGTAATTAAACAAATGGTATCTTAAGGTGCTATTGCCTAGTGGCTACAAATCATGTTCAAAAGTGAAATTCTACATTAAAAAAAAAAAAAAGGTAGATAAAAGACAGCACACGTGTGGGCGAATTCAAATTCAATTTGGGGATATTAATCTAGACAATACTTTTGGATGATAAATTTTTTATAATACATTACGTACACCGATCTCATTGAAAAGAATGGTATTGCTAGTTACTAGAGAGCAAGGCAAATAAGACACAATTCACAGTATGGGCAAATTCAAATTCACTTCGGGAGAATCTATCTAAACAATGCTTTTGGATAAATAATTCTTGATAATACATTAGGTAAACTAACCTCCTTATAAAGAGTGCTAGAGCTTGTGACTACAAAGCACGTTGTAAAATAAATTCCTACATATGTTGCTTGCATTTAATGTTTATCAAAAGTCATGTGAGAAATTGTGTTATCGGACAACTGTCAAGATTATGATTAATTCAATTCGGTGGAATCAATCTAGAAAACACTTTTGGATAAAAGATATCTTGATGATACAATAGGAACATGAACAAATACTTTGGGATAAAAGATATCTAAATAATACAATAGGTACATAAATCTCATTGAACAGATGGTATCTTAAGTTGCTATTGCCTAGAGGCTACAAAGCGCGTTCAAAGTAAAATTCTATATTAAAACAACAGGGTAGATAAAACACAGCACACGTGTGGGCAAATTCAAATTCAATTTGGGAGTGTTAATCTAGACAATACTTTTGTATAATAAATTTTTTATAACACATAAGGTACACCGACCTCATCGAAATGAATGTTATTGCTAGTTCCTAGAGAGCAAGGCAAATAAGACACAACATACAGGGTGGGAAAATTTTAATTCACTTTGGGAGAATCAATCTAAACAATACTTTCTAATAATTAATTATTGATAATACATTAGGTAAATTAACCTCCTTGAAAAGAGTGCCAGTGCTAGTGACTACAAAGCACGTTGGAATATAAATTCCTACATATGTTGCTTGCATTTAACGTATAGCCAAAAATCATGCAAAAAAATTGTGTTATCGAACTACTATTGAGATTATGATCGATTCAATTCAAACAAATCAATCTAGAAAATACTTTTGCATAAAAGATATCTAGATGATACAATAGGTACATGAACAAATACTTTTGGATAAAAGATATCTAAATGATACAATAGGTACATGAATCTCATTAAAAATATGGTATCTTAAGCTGCTCTTGCCTTGTGGCTACAAAGCGGGTTCAAAAGTAAAATTCTACATTAAAAAATAAGGTAGATAAAACACAGCACACATGTGGGCAGATTTAGATTCAATTTGTGGGTATTAATCTAGACAATACTTTCGGATAATAATGTTTTTATAATACATTAGGCACGCTGACCTCATTGTAAAGAATGCTATTGCTAGTTACTAGAGAGTGAGGCAAATAAGACAACACAGTGTAGGAAAATTCAAATTCACCTCGGGAGAATCAATCTAAGAAATAATCTTTAATAATTAATTCTTGATAATACATTACATAAACTAACCTCCTCGAAAAGAGTGCTAGTGCTAGTGACTACAAAGCACGTTGGAATATAAATTCCTACATTTGTTAGCTTGCATTTAACATGTAGCCAAAAATCATGCAAAAGAATTGTGTTATTGGACGACTTTTGAGAATGTGATCGATTCAATTCGGCGGAATCAATCTTGAAAACACTTTTGCATGAAAGATATCAATGATACAATATAAACATGAACAAATACTTTTGGATAAAAGATATCCAGATGATACAATAGGTACATGAATCTCATTGAATAGATGATATCTTAAGCTGCTATTTTCTAGTGGCCACAAAGCGCGTTCAAAAGTAAAATCCTACATTTAAAAAACAAAGTAGATTAACCGCAGCACACATGCAGGCAAATTCAAATTCAATTTGGGAGTATCAATCTAGACAATACTTTTGGATAATAATGCTTTTATAATACATTTGGTACACTGACCTCATTGAAAAGAATGCTATTGCTAGTTACTAGAGAGCACGTTGGAATATAAAATCCTACAAAAGAACAAACAAGCAAATAAGGGCATGTTTAGTAACGATTATGTTATCGGAAACAAATTATGACTAGAAATTATTATTTTTTTATTCTATTCTCGAGAACAATTTTTAAGCATTTTAAACCGTTTGGTAACTGTTCAAAATTTCTGATTTTGGAATAGAATTGCGTTTAGTACCGTGCTCATTGATTATGTTCCAAATTTAATTTCTTTTAATTTTTAGATATTTTTTTATTTTGTTCTTTTTTCCTTTTTTTTCCATTCTTTTTCCTTTCTCTCTCATGTTTTTCTTCTTCCGGTGGCCAGTCACCTGCCGGCCCTCATTGGCCGAGCCTCGCCGGTGGCCAAGCCGGCTCGCCAGGATTGGGCGAGGCTCGCTTGGCCACCGGCGAGGCTAGGCGAGCCTCGTCGGGGCTAGGCGAGGAAGGCTCGTCTGGCCATCGATGGGGCTAAGCGAGCTTTGCTGGGGTTGGGTGAGGCATGCCTGGCCACTGGCGAGGCTCGGCCTCACTAGTCGCGAGACTTGCCTAGCCCCGGCAAGGCTTGGCCTTGCTAGCCTCACCAAATCTGGTGAGGCCAAGCCTCGCTGGTGGCTAGGTGAGCCTCGCCCAACCCTCCAGCGAGCTCGCAGGTGGCTAGGCTAGTCTCCGATGAGCTCACCGGTGGCTGGGCTTGCTTCTGGCAAGCTCGCGGACCGGTTGCCAACGATCGGCGACAACGGCGGCGGGCGGTGGCGGACGATAATCGCGGGATGGTAGTCGATGAAGAAGAAGAAAAGAGAAAAAGAAGAGAAAATGGAAAAAAGAAGAATTGATTTTGATTCTTAAATTTGTTCCCGGAATAAGAATTAACTTGTTTTTTTTTTTTATTATTAATTTTGTTCCAAATCTACTTCTAGGAACAAAAAAGAGAAATTTGTTCCAAGGAACAAAAGTTTTACCAAACACGATTCTGTTCCCAAACTGATCTTAGGAACAAAAATCAGAATCATGCATTATTTGGATGGTTACCAACAATACCTAAGACAACACACAGTGTGGGCAAATTCAAATTCACTTCGGGAGAATCAATCTAAATAATACTTTTGGATAAAAAAATTCTTGATAGTACATAAGGTAAACTAACCTCATTGAAACGAGTGCTAGTGCGCCTTGGAAAATAAATTCCTAAGTGAGAACAAACAAGGCAAATACGACACAGGACGCGCCGGTTTAAGAGGGAAGTGGGGGAGGGGGCGGGAGGAATTCAAATTCAATTTCGGAGTATTAATCTAGACAATACTTTTGGATACAATTTTTTTAATAATACATTATGTACCCTAACCTCATTGAAAATATGGTATCTTAAGCTATTAGTGCCTAGTGGTTGCAAAGCACATGAAAATAAAATCCTATGTAAAAGATAACGAAGCAAATAAGACAATACAAATTGGGGGCAAACTCTCAGGTGGGGCGGGAGGAATTCAAATTCAATTTCAAGTACTAATCTAGACAATACTTTTGGATACAAATTTTTTAATAATACATTATGTACCCTAACCTTATTGAAAAGATGGTACCTTAAGCTATTAGTGCCTAGTGGTTACAAAGCACGTGAAAATAAAATCCTATGTAAAAATATAACGAAGCAAATAAGACAACACGCATTGGGGGCAAACTCTCAATGGGGTGGGAGGAATTCAAATTCAATTTGGAGTATTAATCTAGACAATACTTTTGAATACAAATTTTTTAAATAATATAGTATGTACCCTAACCTCATTGAAAAGATGGTATCTTAAGCTATTAATGCCTAGTGGTTGCAAAGCACATGAAAATAAAATCCTATGTATAAGATAACGAAGCAAATAAGACAACACGCATTGGGGGCAAACTCTCAATGGAGCGGAGGAATTGAAATTCAATTTTGGAGTATTAATCTAGACAATACTTTTGGATACAAATTTTTTTAATAATATATTATGTACCCTAACCTCATTGAAAAGATGGTATCTTAAGCTATTAGTGCCTAGTGGTTGCAAAGCACATGAAAATAAAAACCTATGTAAAAGATAACGAAGCAAATAAGACAACACGCATTGGGGGCAAACTCTCAGTGGGGTGGGAGGAATTCAAATTCAATTTCGAAGTACTAATCTAGACAATACTTTTGGATACAAATTTTTTAATAATACATTATGTACCCTAACCTTATTGAAAAGATGGTACCTTAAGCTATTAGTGCCTAGTGGTTGCAAAGCACATGAAAATAAAATCCTATGTAAAATATAACAAAGCAAATAAGACAACACGCATTGGGGGTGAACTCTCAATGAGGCGGGAGGAATTCAAATTCAATTTCAGAGTATTAATCTAGACAGTACTTTTGGATACAAATTTTTTCAATAATACATTATGTACCCTAACCTCATTGAAAAGATGGTATCTTAAGCTATTAGTGCCCAGTGGTTGCAAAGCAGATGAAAATAAAATCCTATGTAAAATATAACAAAGCAAATAAGACAACATGCATTGGGGGCAAACTCTCAATGGGGCAGGAGGAATTCAAATTCAATTTCGGAGTATTAGTCTAGACAATACTTTTGATACGAAATTTTTAATAATACATTATGTACCCTAACCTCATTGAAAAGATGGTATCTTAAGCTATTAGTTCCTAGTGGTTGCAAAGCACATGAAAATAAAATCCTACGTAAAATATAACGAAGCAAATAAGGGTCTGTTTGTTTGTATTTCTTTTTTTTTTTTTTTAACACTTTTTCTGTTTTTTTGTTCCGAGAACAAAAAGGAACAACGCGTTTGGGTGCGTTTCTGTTCCTTTTTGTTCTTTTGTCCCCAAAACAAAAAAGAAATAGAAATAAGAAACAAAAAATTCGTGTTTCTTATTTCCGAAACAAAACTTAGAAACACTTTTTTATTTTCTACTTATTTTCTTCTTATTTTCTTCTTCTTTTTCTTTCTTTTTCTTTTGCCGGTTGCCGGCCTCGCCCAGCCACGGCGAGGCTCGCCGGCCCCCGGCGAGGCCGAGCCTCGCCCAGCCACGGCAAGGCTGGCTGGCCCTTGGTGAGGCCGACCTCGTGCCGGGCTGGGCGAGCTCGATCTCGCCCAGCGGCCGGCGAGGCTCAGCCTCGCCGGATCTGGGCGAGTCGGCGTCACCTGGTGGTGGCCCAGCGAGGCCGAGCCTCGCCATGGCTGGGCGAGGCTGCCGCCCTCGTCGGCCGTCGCTGGCCATGGCCGAGGCCGACGACCGGCCAAAAGAAGAAAAAAAGAAAAATGAAAAGAAAAAAAAAAAAAGGAAAAAAAAAGAAAATACAAACAAACAGACCCTTATTTGCTTCGTTATATTTTACGTAGGATTTTATTTTCATGTGCTTTGCAACCACTAGGAACTAAAATTTACCAAACGTGTTTCTGTTTATTTTTATTCCCAAAACAAGTTTACCAAATGCGTTTTTTTGTTCAAAAATTGTTCCCTAGAACATAAACACCTTTTTTTTTTTTTTTTTTATGTTTCCTTGAACAATTTTTAAACAGAAACGCAAACAAACGCACCCTAAGACAACACGCATTGGGGGCAAACTCTCAATGGGCCGGGAGGAATTCAAATTCAATTTCGGAGTATTAATCTAGACAATACTTTTGGATACAAATTTTTTAATAATACATTATGTACCCTAACCTCATTGAAAAGATGGTATCTTAAGCTATTAGTGCCTAGTGGTTGCAAAGCACATGAAAATAAAATCCTATGTAAGATATAACAAAGCAAATAAGACAACACGCATTGGGGGCAAACTCTCAATTCAATTTTGGAGAATCATTTATACATTACTTTCAAATGAAAAAAAAAGAAAAGAAAAAAGACACCAATAATCCTAAATAATGTCAAATGTGACACATATACCTAATTTTTTTGGGTGGCATAAAAAAATCCCAAATTTGTATTTGTATAACACATTTATCCTTTTATTTTTTTTTACGACACCAAAAACCTCAAGCTTGTACTCATATGATATATTACTTTATAATTTGGGATAAATGAGTAGCACGAATACAAATTTATGGTTTTTGGTGTCCAAAAAAATTTTAAATAAATGTATTATAGTGGACATAGTTTAAAGTTTTTGGTGGTTTTTTCTCTAAAAGATCGCAATGTACATGAACTTCATTGAAATGATGGTATCTTGCGCGTCTAGTGCCCAGTAGAAACGAAGAGAATTGGCAAATAAAAGCATAAAAAAAAATAAAAAAATGAGAGAAGTAAGACACACCGTGTGTGGGCAAATTCCTCGTCGCTCACGGATTAATCAATAATCAAAACGAGGTAGCTACTTTTCTGAATCATGTAAATGCTGGAACTTGGGACGTGCATGAAGGTCTACATATTAAATTATTGGTCGCTCTTTCTCTTATAAAAAAAATCTTGCCCTTGTGACATAGTACGGCAACGGAACCCATCAGCCAACGTGCTTCGTTTTTTACATCATCATCCCATATGTTCGATTCCAGAGCACAAGGCCTAAACTCTGACGTGGTGCAGTTTATCGAATCGTCGGACTCTTATGCCCGTCGATTGTCGCCCAGCCAAAACCCCAAAACCCCACCTCCAGCCCAGCTGCCCCCAACCCCGCCCTAGTCCTGCTCCTGCGCGTGCTCCGGCTGTCCTGCTGCTTCGGCCAAACGGCTCCAAGCCATCAATAGAGGCAACTCATGGTAAATGACCAGCTGGTTCGCAGGAGAATCCTTGCCGGATTCGATCAGATGTGTGTTTTTTGTCAACTTTAATCCTTTTTTTTAAGGCTAAGGATTAAGCGTGTGGTTTCTTTGTACTTCGAAGTCTCTTTCTATCAATTATTTCTAGTCTTTTGGTCTTCTCCTCCACAGCATAAATGGGTGCCATCAATTGGAGAAATGTTTGTCCCAAATGGCAAATATCTACTTGAAGTATGTTGTCTCAATTTATGTATCAATTCAGTAAATTCGGATTTGTATAATTTCGAATAATACGAACTAGTTGATTGCATGCAGAAAACCAGAGGCACTTTCAACCTTAGATAATGCAAGTGGCATTCTTTAGGACAAAAACCCAATTAAGTAATGGTTTACTTAGGTTTCTGTGAGCATGTGTTGACATTAACTAAATCGGCCAGGTTGAAATAAGGTAATGTGATGCGGCAGAAACAGAAATAAACAAAATTAAATCAGACTAGACAGACTAGATTCGCATAACTGTAATTACACATACGTCAAGGTGGGAAACACGGAAATTATTCAATTCATCATAGAGGAAAACTACATTACATGAAAGTAAAGCATATACTCAGGACCTTTAACTACTCAAAATTATATAAAGATAAATAAAGTCAAGTAGTCATACCAAAATAAACATCTAGAATTTCAAAAGAAATATTAACAAAACTAGAAAAATATATCGAATCGCGGTCTTGGATGTTATCATGTCTTGCGTCATGTTCAGTGAAGTCAGGGAAAGTCGAAGGAGGCAAGGGTCCAAAGAAATCAAACCTGTGATTGAGATGAGTGCATTACAAATTCTTAAATTTATTACAAAAGTACAATTATGTCCTAAAACTTATAAAATGTGAAATCAAATTTTAAAAATTATTAATTTGGTGTAATTGAGTCATTTGAGACCCTCTCTTGCGGCCATCAACGAGGGCTCACTTGCCACAATGAAAAATGAAAAGAAAAGAAAAATAATGAAATTTTCAAAAATATAAAAAATTAAAAGAATTTTTTACGTTAATGCCGATCATTATGATCAACCTTCATGTTAGTAATTTCTGGTAAAATTAGCTATAATGACTCAATTAGCAAATTGTCAAAATGTTTACAATTAAATTGGTTAAATTGAAAATTTTAAAATTGAATTTACACACATCCAATACGTTTAAGAATTTTTCGATAATTTTCCTTATTTGTTAACGGAAGAGAGCTGAAATGATTATCAAGCACAGGAGGTACTTAAAGGTGGCTGAAAGGCCAGTTTGCCTCTCTTTTCGCAACCCTCTGTCCGCCCCTCCCTATGACCACTAAAAAAAGGAGTCCATATTTTCGCATGTCATTTAATTTGGTAATAACGTAGGGCCTAGTAGCTTCAAAGAGACGTTGGAACGTAAAATACTGCGTAAGGAGAGAACAAGACAACAGGACAGCACGGGCGTGGGCAAATTCCACGACACCCCAGATAAATTAGTAGTAAAACTGGTTAACTACATGTCTGAACTATATAAATGCTGGTGGAACCTGGAACGCGCTTGCAGGTCCACATTTATGAAATTATCAGTTGCCCTTTCTCTTACAAAGGAAGAAAACTGTACTTGTGACTTAACATGGCCGCCGAATCCGTCAAGCAACGAGAGCAACCTGCTTCGTTAATCCTGGAAGAAGGAAGTTCATGGGTAGTACAACCGGAAGAACGTATTTTCATGTACATGGAAGATCTCAACGGCCGAGAGCGGCCCCGCAATCTGCACCCAGGCAGCGGGGCCTCGGGTAGCCTAGCGGCCACTCTCCCCACAACGACACCCATGTCCGGCCAAGCCGCTCCACGAAGGTCTCCGGGACAAGCGTCCCCCACAACCCCCCTGCCCAAATCATCCTGCTGCTTCCTCTAGCCCGCGCTTCGAGGGATCTATAATGGCGATTTATAGTTAACAACCAGGTGGCTCGCAGAAGGATCCTTGCCGGATTTGATCAGATTTATTTGAGTTTTTTACAATGTTTACTCTTATTTGTCTGTTTTTTCTTTTCTTTTTCGTATTTTAGGCTAAGGATTGAGCCTTTTTTTTCCCCGTATTCCATGCCTTTTTACCTCTTATTCCTAGTCTGGT
The DNA here is from genome assembly GCA_014182885.2 of Eucalyptus caleyi. NCBI lineage: Eukaryota > Viridiplantae > Streptophyta > Magnoliopsida > Myrtales > Myrtaceae > Eucalyptus > Eucalyptus caleyi. Next base: position 12,312,030 of record CM024466.2, on the reverse strand, counting down.
CTTCTCTAATCAATCTTAAGAGAGAATATTTGTGAACTGGAAGATGCATGCGCCCCACCAGAGGCAGATTCAATCTTAGGTAATGGAAGTGGCCCTTCTATGGAACAAAACCCCAAATTTCTAACGTTTTACTTATGTTTTTGTAACTATTGCCCTGTTCCTCTCCCACCCCTCTCCGCCTCCCCTCTGTGCGTGTGGTTATACTTTTGGAAAAAATCCTTAGGAAAATGCAAAAGACTTTAAGTTAAAAGGATTTTTCAAAATGCAAATTGCGTTTGGTAAATTGTAATTTAAAAGTCCATTCGAAAGTAGCCTTGAACAAAATAATGTTTGGATAAGCTATATTTACAAAACCTTTGTTATTACAAAAAAAAAAAAAAAATTGTTCAGTGAAGGGCAACGGTTGCTGGAGCCTGCGGCCATCATTTGAGGTTGCTGGACCTCAGGTGGTCCCTAGAGACCATCAGTGAGGGCCGCGTGAGGTCGGATAATTGCCGGCAAGACCCCCACCTGAGGTCGCGTGGCCTTGGCAAGGGCCGCCAGTGGTCGGGCGAGCCTTGGCGAGGGTCATGTGACCTAGCCAAGACCCTTGCCGGGGTCGTTGACCACAGCCAAGACCCTTGTCTGAGGTCACGTGACCCTTGGGACAACAGCCCTCGCCAAGGCTATGCGACCTCGTTGAGGTCTTGCCTGCGTATTGTGACCCCTGGTGAGGGTCGTGCCTTCGCTAGGGGACAGCCGACCACCGACGACCCCCATTGAGGTTGCGTGACTTCGGGCGAGGGTCTTGCCTAGGTAGGGTGACCCTTATAGAGGGGTCATGCGACCAGATCACGTGGCCTAGATACCCGCTGAAGGTTGCGTGACCCACTAACGATGGTTGCGTTGGTCGCCGTGACCATCACTGGCCCGTCTCTAGTCTGTCACTCGCCCTCCACAGCCTTGTGCAATCTGAACGTCGGCCTCAACGAAGAAGATGAATAGTAGAAACAAGGGCAAAGCCAAAGCTGAAAGCTCGGTGCCTTGGGCTTTTAGCCTTCAGAAAGTCAACTTTCCCCTAATGGGGTTTCTAAAATCTTTCCCACATACCTAATATTTAGCCAAAAGGCCTTCACGTGTCCAAAGCCCATTGGAAATGTAGGTTCCAAATACACCCTCTGTCTCTGTCTCTCTCAATATTTCTTCGTCTCTTCCACTTTCGGAGGGAAGGGATTTCACCTAGATCTCTCTCTCTCTCCCCCTCCGAGTTCCTTTTCCTTCCATTTCTTTTTGTTTCTTTCCTTCCTCTCCCGATCTAATTTAGATATGGGAGTTTTGCTCTCCCGATCTTATGTTTGCAAGCTTTTCTCTCCAATCTAATTCTAGATTTTGGAGTATTATTGAATAAGTACTCTGTCTCTAGTTTCAATGATGTTCACAACAGTTTTGGTGTCAGATCTATGCACGTTAGACGTGTTTTCATTCAAAACTTTGGCACTTTGTATTGGCTACAAGGGTCGCTCGCATAGGTGTCAAATATGAAATCCTTTAATATATTTATGTTGTTTTCATATGGTGAAGATGCTGGGGATACCGAATCTAGGCACACACCGTCGAAAGGCAAACCCCTAATTACAGAAGGAGATCCTAGTTTGTGCTTATCACGGATGGTGCCGTGTGATTTGGTGATTGGCTGCTGATCATTTTGCTTGGATAAAGCTATAGGTCTATTTTTGAATGACAAGTTTGTGATTATCTCTACCAACCATGCTATTATGAAATGCCTTGATTTATGATTTTTTGTTTGTTTTGGAGTTTTATAGACTTTGTTATTGTGACTTTTGAGTTTCCCTTTCATATATCATTTTGGTAATGAATGGAAATTTCTTTTTGACAAAAAAAAAAAAACCTTATGTTTTTGTGAGTATTGGTTGACATTAAAAAAAAAAAAATCGGCCAAGTTGAAGGGGATGATGGGACACGGTGGAAATGAATTTGGACTAGATTCGCACAATGGAAGTTGCACATACATTAGCATGTCAAACGTAGAAAAAGTTCTTTCAATTCATTTATTTCATCAAAGAGGAAAACTATGATACATGAAAATAAATGTATTTATACGCTTGAGATTGTAAACTAGTAAATTTTTTTATAAATATATGCGCCAGCAAGTAAAGATTAAACGCGATAAACTTGGTGATGGGGTTGCCAATGTAACCAATTAACAAAGTCATGACTATCACTATATCTTGAATCTTGTTAAATTAATGTCTCGAGTTTGAATTTAGATGACGATTTGTTAAACTAAATTTGTTGATAAAGATTTCTCAAGTAGAAAAAATTTCGTTGGACTCGTTGAACATTTACAAAAGAGGAAATAATAGAATAAAGAAAAAAAAAAGAGGAAGCAATGGAAGCCTGCATAAGCCTGCCGAAAGAAGTGATCTTCGTGGGGCCCACTTTTTGGGCACCGTAGCAGCGTCCCATCGTGTATCGTAGACCCAAAAAAAAAGGTGGGCCCAGGTCAAACTTTGACTTGGGCGCACGTATAAAAATAGAAATATTTGTAGGTCTTCTTTTCTTTTCGTAAGTTGCCGCCGAAGCCCTATGTAAAGGTAAAAGTCGCACGTCCACACCACATGTCCACGCCAAAGAGGAGCTGCACGAAAGAAAGAAAAGGAAGTTGGAGATCTTTTTTTTTTTGGTGTACGACTTGAACGTGTGATATTTTTGTGCAATAAGTTTATGTTCAAGTGAGTTGTAAACACTTTGGGTTTGGGATTAAATCTAAGTTTGGGAAATACTCAAGTGTGTGAGTGATTGTAAACTTTGATTCTCCAATTATAGTGGATTATTTGCTACTGGCTCTTCCCGTGGATATAGGTACCGATACTCATGCTAAATCATGTAAATTTCTCGTTTATTTCTCTGGTGATTTCGCGTTGGCGTAAATTACAAGATTCTATCGTTTTTGCATATTATATTCCAACAATTAGTATCAAAACCTGGGGTTGGATTTTTTTATTGTGATTTAGAGCTTTTGCTTGTCTGATTATTATTTGGAAATTTTGTTATTGTAATTATGTTTGAGAAGAAATCTGAAATTGAGAAGTTTAATGAAAGCAACAACTTTGTGTTATGGAGCATCAAGATACGGGCATTATTGACAACCCAAGGTTTGGCCAAGACCTTTGGATGGTGAAGATGAGTTGCATATTATAATGAAAGCCTCTGAGAGGGTAGAGCTAATGGAAAGAGTAAAGAGTACAATCATGTTAAATTTGTCAATGGGGTCTTAATAGAGGTTATTGAGAAGAAGGATGCCACAGCATTGTGAGCAAAACTTCAAGCACTTTCTGTGAAGAAATGTTTGAATAATTGCTTGTATATGTTGAAGAAGATGTTTCAATTTAGATATACTGAAAGTACGTCTATCAGAATCCGCCTAGATGAATTTAATAAACTCATGATGAATTTGAAGAATGTCGATAAGATACTTGATGATGAAGAACAGGGCATGATGTTGTTAGCCTCTTTACCAGAGTCGTGAGCATTTTACTGATTCATTGTTGCAGGGGCGTACTACAATTACCTCAGAAGAGGTAAAATCTGCTTTATTCTCTAAGGGGTGGCAGAGAAAGTTACGTGATGATTGTCTGGTGCAAGGAGTAGTGCAAGCACTGATGATATGGGATAAAGAACAACATCAAGGGCCTAGTAACAACAGAGGTAAAAGCAGATCGAAATCATGCCATAGAAAGTCTAAGGGACGCGTGAAATGTTTTGAGTGTCATGAGGAGAGGTACATCAGTAGAGACTGTCCAAAGCGAAGGAATAAAGCTAATAGGCAGAATGCCTCAAGCAGTGTGGCAAATGTTGCTGAAGGGAGCAATAATGATGCAAAAGCTGTTTTATGTGTGATTGATACTTCGTCAGGAGACGAATGTGTGTTAGATTTGGGGTGTTCTTATCATATGACGTCTCATAAGAACTGGTTTATTACTTACTAGACTACAGATGGTGGTAGAGTTCTTTTGGGGAATAACACAGTCTATAAGGCTATGGGGATATGGATAATTCAGATTCGGATGCACGATGGGGGTGGTGTGCATATTGACAGATGTGAGGCATGTATCAGAGCTTAAGAAAAACGTTATTCATCTGAGGACACTTGATGACATTGAGTGTAGGTACATTGCTGAAGGTGGAGTACTGAAGATTTCTTTAGGTGTGGGAAACACTCGAGTGCGTGAGTGATTGTAAATTCTGATTTTCCGATTATAATGGATTACTTGATGCTGGCTCTTCCCGTGGACGTAGGTATCGATACTCAAACTGAACAATTTAAATTTCTGGTGTTATTATTATTTTTGTTTATTTCTTTGGTGATTTCGCGTTGACGTAAATTGCAAGATCCTCTTGTTTCCGCGTATTATATTCCAACAAATCTCATTTATATGGACCACCAGTTGGAGCATTTTGGAAGAAAAGAAAGGAAATATGCATTCAACATATTTGCATTGGTGACCTTACACAATCCTTCATAGCATAAGGAAGAAAAGATCATGCAAATATGGAATTGCTCTAAAAATCTTGAAATAGCAACATGAGTCTACCGCTCCATTACATCAAACACTACTTAATCCCTAAGGTAAAACTATGGAGCTGCATTTCTCAGTTGCAATTTGCCTTGAAGTAGTCATCTCTTCTATCACGTGCATCTGAAAATTCATGATCTATAGATTCAGAAGCCATTTTGAGTTGGGTAATCAGCCGAGATTGGGTAAACAGGACTTGCAAAGGAGTGTTATCGTCAACCTTGTAGACTTAGAGAGTGGCGGGCTTGAGCTAAGTCTTCTTTCTTCTGAAGCAAGTCCTTCTCTAACTCTTCAAAGGCGTTGATTTGCTTTAGCCATGCCCCGTAGATCACAAGATGGAGTTGAACGAAAGGAAAAAATTCTTTAACGGCAAACGCTAAGGCATGGCACTGCATAGGGTAAGGTAAGTTGGTCAAGTGCAAGGAGAGACTTAATTTCCATCTCAACATCAAGGCACATATGACATCATAACCTGCATTTAGTAAGTTATAGAGTTGATTACTCCTGAGATAACTAGACTATATGCGAAAGTCATTAAGAGATTTTAATGTAATAGACTTAAGGATTCGACCAGGACTCGACTACTTGATCGTGTTCATTTACAAAGATCATTACGGTGCAGTTAAAAATCACTTAGAGATTAGAAACAAATCGGTTTGACTGAGATGTGTAACTAAACATGGGTGATTCCACGAAATTGAGAAATTCTCGTTGACCGGCTCTAGATTGTTTTTTCTGTCGTTTTGGTACACTGTGTTCGTATTTGAATCCTCGATATTTTCACGACAATTGAGGGTTGCCAATATGTCAAGCAGGTTCATTGTGGCTCGAAGAAAATTAACCACGAGTCATTTACACTAAAAATTTCTAAAAGCTACCCAGCAGCCTAGGTCACGCTAAAAATGCGCCAGAGTGAAATTAACCGCGAACTTGAATCCGATTTCAAAAATTGAAAGTTCTATCATGTTACAAGTCATTTTAGGAACGTTAACTCAATCTCCAAAGATTTTTTTGTAAACCAAAACTTTTTGGGAAAAATTCGTCATAAGATCGTTTTCGTCTAGAAAATTCAAAGAACCGTTTTTTATTGTGAAATTGGGAAGCAAGTAGGATCAATTGGTGAGGAAAAATACCAATTTGATCGTTGACTCGAAAATGGAATTTATGAGAGCTTATTTGAGTTGATTCAAGGAGGATTCAATGTCCAACTTGAGAGAAAACTTTGCAAATTTGTACCCGCCCTTGCCCATGACTTTTGGACCATTTTCTTAGCTTGTTGAGGAAGCTTGGAGGCTGAGAATTGCTGAGGAAGCCTTCCTTGGTGGTGGGACCAGTCAATAGGACAATTTGAGAGAAAAAGAGACCAAGTGGTCTCCCTTTGCCCCCTCCCTCTCTCTCCTTCCTACCTCAACCAACGACCAGCCCTCTCTCCTTCTCCATTGTATTGTTTGAAGCTCAGCAAATGCAGAGGAGACCAATAGAAGCCAGCCAGCCTCGTCGGACCGCTAGAGCCACCATTGAATGCTGTCATTACCGTCGCACACCTCACCTTGCATGCAGCCGTCTCCATTGTTCCAAACCGTCATTCAGCCTTAGCCACGAGCCCAGTCCACCTCCGAAGTTGTTAGAGCACGTCCCACAGTCACCGGAGCTCCCTCCGCCCCCATGAAGAGTCATCTAGCCCCACTTGAACCTGGTTCAACCGTCTTAGCTTGTTGTCGCCTCAATCAGCACCGATTAGCCCCTCCTTTCGGCCTAGATCAAAATCAGTTCAAGTGGGTCTCAAGGTGGCTATTTGGCTTGTTTTGGAGGCATTCTTGACCCCGCTTGGCGGTCCCCCTTTGAAGTTTCTTGCCCCTCGCCGCGTCCCCGTCGATTTGAACCGAGCGGTTCGTCGATAAAGTAAGTTTAACTCATTAATCCTTGCTTAGTAAGTTAATGACGTTTAAGGGTTTTTTTTAGTTTAGATTAAGCTTGGATTAGGTGGATAGTTAGATTAGATTAACAATTTAATTAATTGTTATTGCATTTTAGGTGGTTAGAGTAGTGTAGTTAGAGCCTAGACAAGCTCTAGTATTTAACTAGAGTGGTTTAGCAATTTTTCGGGCCCGTCTCGACTTCCAATTAGGCTTTACGGGCCTAAGTTCTATTTATTGACATTTATTTATTATTTTCCGTGATTATTTAATTAATTATTTTTTTTTGAAAATTAGATTGGGATAGTGGTGACCAGAATTTTATACGATTAAGTGGTGTGATTCTTTTATTTAATTAAGTTCTAATTTATGCAGATTTTGTATGATTTGTATTTTAGGAATTTATTTCTAAATTTATTTAAATTCAATAATTAATTAGAAATCACCGCGTCGATTTACAGCACCAAAAATGAATTTGTGGACTATTGAAATTAGTGGGATTTTCAAGTGATAAAATATTGTATTTCTTTACCAAAAAAAAATATTGTATTTTGGCTAAGACTGACTATGTAGCCACACACGATTATTTTTATCGGAAATGATAAAAATGGTGAAAAGGTTGAATATATCAGGTTAATTGATTTGGCAGCTTTTGGCGAGCATATTTAGTATACTATATGATTGAACTTTATAGATAGTATTGATTGAGATGACTGGGGGAATGGTTTCGATGACATGTAATCGACCAAGTCGATTGATCGATAATTCGATCTATCTTGATGTGTTGAAATGATTAGTTGAAAATGTCGATTATATTGTCTTGCGGGAAGGAACGAGAGGCAAAGGTAAGACCTTTGACTCATGTTGTCTTAAAAAGCGACCTTAGAGCGTATTTTCTTCCTATTCGGGTTTTAGGGGTAGAACTTGCCGAGACGTCGTCTCACCCCATTGTGGGATAACATTTCAGGTTCTTAGATGATAGCTCCTGATTTTGTTTGGACGACCTAAGAAGGTTACAGAGCAGACCTCTTACTTTCTGTTGCATGGAAGCCCTAAGGGCTGGACCTATGAGCCGGTGAGGTCCATAGTTTGGGTCGATGCGGGTCTCACCCACAAGGTGCCCCATCATGTCATGGTATCGCCGAGCTCAGAATGGCTAGAGGGTCCCATCCCAGAGGCTAAGATACCTCTGTATATTTTAGAGGTCGCTTTTGGAAAGGGTACAAAATATCCTCCTCAAGGCTCAATCATAAATGCGGTAGACCTGGCTCCTCAAGTGCCCGAGTCCCCGGTGCAGTCTTCTGAAGGCTCTAGTTGGAGTGTGGAAGAAGGTGAAATCGAGGAGGACGAGGACCAGTAAATGTTGAAAACCCCCCCTGTTTGATAGACCTTATGTGTGTGTGTGTATATATATATTTTTGGGTTGGTTTTTGATGATGTTATATATATATATATATATATATATATATATATATATATATACATACATACATACATGTATATGTATGTATGTAAGTTGGTAACCCTGTATAAAACGATGTTTATACATACATACATGTATATATACAAACATCAATACTCCCTGGAGTGCGGATTACCGCCCTAGTGGATGACTTGATGGTTTCTGCATCCTTCAATACATGTAATTTTATTTGTTTGACAATGTCTGTATGGACCGAAGTCCAGGGTGGAGGATCCTTACGAAGCCTTTGATGTAAAGGTTTGCAAATGATATTTATATTGGGAAGAAATCTAAAATATAATTGAGGCTACCCAAAAACCTTTGTAATTGAGTTTTGTCTTTAATCTCATCTGAAATTTATCGGTAAAAGAAATTGATCTTTCTATTGGGGTTATAGTACCTAAATGGATGTAATGACCTAGAAATCTAATTCTGTCCGGAATAGTGCAATCTTAGTGAGAGAGACTACTAGACCATTTTGTATGATTATTTTTATGAAAGTAGAAAGATGTTTGAAATGTTGTTCTATATTAGAGGAAAAAACTAGAACATCATCTATATAAACTATGATGTAATCTGAATAAGGATTGAAGATATCATTCATGATTCTTTGGAATTACGAAGGGGCATTTTGAGACCGAATGGCATAACATTCCATTCATATTGACCAAAAGGGACAGTAAAAGCTATTTTGTATTTATCCTTCTCACAAATTTGTATTTGCCAAAATCCTGACTTCATGTCAAATTTTGAAAATAATTTTGATCTACAAAGTCTGTTTAGCAAATCTTTTTTATTTGGTATAGGATATCTTATCCATCTAAGGGCTGTATTAAGAGGTTTATAATTAATAACTAACCTGGGAACTCCTCTTTCTAGTTCGGCATTTTTATTGACATAAAAAGCAGAACAACTCCATGGTGATTGGCTTTTTCTTATGAGTTTTTTTATTCAAGAGGTCTTGTATTTTCGCTTGACAGAATTTCAAAACTTCTTGATTCATCTGTGTCGGGCGGGCTTTGGTAGGTATTTTAATTTCAGAAAAATCTTGTCATAAGGTAAATCAACGATATGCTTCTTCCTTTCCCAAAAGGCATTAGGTAGAGTAGAGCATATAGTTTTTTCTATGTGTTTTTGTAAGGAGGCTATTTTTTCTACGATGTTGGATTTTATAAGATTTTCTTCTATTCTTTTGAATTCTAAGTCTTCTTTTAAGAATTCAAGCTGGTTCTCTTTGTCTTTTATGAGGCAATTTATTTCAGAAATAGAATGTTCTTGTAAAATATTTAGGCTTCTCCTCCAAACTGACATTTCTAGAGCTAATACAACAATTCCTAGGTCTATTAATTGGAACCAAGTTACTTTACCAGAACAATGGGAATTAGAAAACCAAATTCCCCAACAAGTTGTTCAAAATACAGATCCGACTAATGTCATTCAACATCCAGAAGGAAGAGTGACCATTAGATTTCCTAGAAAATCTTTTGATTCAAGATCTAGTCCTTCTTTTCATAATTCTTATACAAGGTCCATAGATCTTATTCCTAATCTTCCTCCTATAATCACCATTCCTCCTAGTACGCACAGAAACACTCCTCCTCCTAGTATACATAAAGATACTCCCACACACGATACAACACCTTTACCTCCTTCCACCAGTAGAAGTAATCAAGAGACACCTCCTGAACTAGAAATTAGTGGTTTAGATAATAGATCAGGGATTTCCAGGCCAGTTTATCAATAAAACCAGCCTGAACCAAACAATACAGATTCCCCTCATCATTCTCCTACTTATTCTCAAATGATAGATGCTGAGCTTAATGTTTTAGAAAAACATTTTGAACCAAACAAAACTTTTCTTAATAAAGAATTTAATTCTGAAGACAACAAACAAATCAGAGAATGGTTCTTCAAAACCTTTGCTGAAAAAGCAAAAGACGTCAAACAAAAATATTACGACTACATATACGAATATGAAGTCCATATATTCTTCTTTGATTGGTTAGAAGAACAATTCCTTGAACCAAAAGAAATACTTGTTTTAGATCATCATTATAAGTGGAAACTTGATAATGGTGAAACCATAGAATCCAATCATCCACCCCTTAGAAGAATAAAAATACAACATGGAGAAAGTGAGGTTACAACTACTCCTTTTAGGCTTCCAAATCAAGGAGACTCTCTTTATACTCACAAAGTCATTGAACAAAACAATTACACTAATCAACATTTGGCGACCATAGGAAAACAGTTGAATAGGATAGAATCCACCATTCAGAATCCTACTCAACTAGCCACACCACAAGTTGACACTTTCAAAAAACCCATTTTTAAAGCCTTTGAATTCCCAAAAAACCTTAGCCCGGAGTTTGCCAAAGCCATAGAACAAAAGAAAAAACTTCTAGGAAAAGCAAAGCTAGAACCCACTCCTATTATAGACACCCCTAAATTCCAGAATCTTATCATTAAAGACACCCTTGACCAACCCACTATCAGTACATTGACCAAACAATCTGGTGACTCTGATAATGAATTGGTCGTTGAGATTAACAGACTCAATTGGAGACAACCTCAGAAGCTTTATTATAGTAGGGCTACTCCACTTGACATTGCACAAGAAGAATCATCACAGAAAATACAGAATAAATACTTTCCTGATGCCATTTATGAATGGAATATAGATGGTGTTGCCGAAAGCAATATCGTGAATATTCTTAATAACATGGTCATGCTTGCCAATGCCTACAAAACCCAGCAAGATGTTTCTGATCATGCTGTTGCTAATCTTTTAGTAGCTGGATTTACTGGACAACTAAAAGGTTGGTGGGATAATTATTTGACCGATGAACAAAAAATACAAATTTTAAGTGCCTATAAAATAGATGATTTTGGCCAACGCATGGATGATGATCAAGGACATCTCATCCAAGATGCGGTGAATACTCTTATCTATTCCATTTCACAACACTTCGTAGGAGACCCTTCACATATTAGAGATAGGAATCAAGACCTCTTATCCAATATGCGTTGCAAATCCTTAGGAAGGTTTAGAGAATACAAAGAACTTTTCCTTCAAAGAGTTCTCATCAGACCTGATTGCAATCAACCATTTTGGAAAGAAAAATTCTTAGCAGGTTTACCCCAAATTATAGGTGACCAAGTTAGGGATAAAATTAGAGAAGAATACAATGGCCAAATACCTTATGATCTTCTTTCTTATGGTGAAATAATCTCTTATGTTTACCGTCAAGGAACACAAATGTGTAATACTATCAAATTACAAAGACAGCTCAAGGAAGAACAATCTCTCACCAATAGAAGTCTAGGAGATTTCTGTGCTCAATACGACCCTTCTTATAATGAAAAAACAAAACCAAAATGTAAGGGAACTTGTCATTCTGAGAAAGAAACAAAGAAACATCACAACAAATCTCAACCTCGTAGGAATAAACAAAGACACCAGAATAACCAAAATAAACCTCATATTGATAGGAAAATTTTTAAAGACATCAAATGCTATTCTTGTGGTAAAAAAGGACATATTTCAAAATACCGTAGGATTAATAAAAAACTAAATGAACTCTCTCTTGATGACAATACTCTTAACCGGTTAAATAACATATTCATAGAAAATAGCGATACTTCTTCCGATGAACTTCTTGAGGAAGAAGGTCTTGATTAATGAAATAGATTCCTCTTCTGATTCTGATTACGAAGACGCCTCTCCTGAAAAACCCGTTCTTGAAATAAACATGTTAACAAAAGAGGAAGAATTTCTCCTTAGCACTGCTGATAAGATTACTAACCCAGAAGCCAAGAAAGAATACTTAGATAGACTTCATTCTTCCCTAAATATTACCTCCAAGCCCAATACTTCTTACAATTTAAAAGACATCTTAAATAGAAACAAAAAACCTCAGTCTAGACCCGTTAATATAAATGACCTCCAAAATGAAATAAAACAACAAAAATTAGAAATTCAAGCCTTAAAAGCAACACAGTTAGATATGAAAAAAGAGATTTCTGATATAAAATCTCTCGTCATAAAAGGAAAGACAAAATTAGAAGACCAAAACGAAATCACCAATACTTATGATATTCCAGACCCAGCCTTCCTTATGTTATTAATAGAAATAACATCTAGAAAATGGATAATAAATATTATGATAAAAATCAACAATGAGTTTATTATTGAAACAACAACACTCTTTGATACAGGGCTTATGATCTCAATTGTATCAAAGAAGGCCTTGTTCCAACAATATACTTTGAAAAACTTCAACTTTGATTGCTTGTATATTTCCTTAAGTTGTATTTTGAGAATTTCCCAATTTTCTATAGATTTGTTGAAATCTTCTATCCGTACTTCTTCTCTATGTATAGGACTTGGATCATCTTCAATTTGTGATAGAGAACTAGAGGAAGATCTAAATCTTCTATGTAAGCTCATACTTAAGATCGGAACTAACCCTTCTTCAAACCAATCGTTAGAAAAGATGGCTAAACCAACGGTCTAAACTATAGCCACTCGATTTACTTACGGCAAAATACCTGGACCACTCTGTAGAAACAAGAAGGATGCCAACGAATGGCTCTCGATCTAAGTGTATGTTCTTATAAAGACTATCTATACTTTCCTAATGGCTCTGATACCATAAAGGGGTTAGGATCGGAGTACTATATGAGAGAACAAGGAAGTATAGAGATTAACAGATCTATATGAAAGCAGGGAAATATGTATATAAAGGGAAATGATGTATAAGAACAAGAAGGTAAATGACTTAAATAAAATTGCGAGAATTAAAGATAATGTAAAGACCAAAAGCAATATATAAAATATAAAGTAAGAGTATGCATAAACAAAAACCAACCATGAAGGTGGTATGAACTTGTATTATAAAAAGCTGAAAAGCTGAAAAGCTGAAATTACATGTATTGAAGGATGCAGAAACTAAAGCATCAAGTCATCCACTAGGGCGGTAATCCGCACTCCAGGGAGTATTGATGTTTGTAATACAAGAAATGGTTAACCAACTATCATGTAAGTTGGTAACCCTGTATAAAACGATGTATATGAAAACTAACTTACTTTGAAACCAGGGGATACAAGGTAAGAGAGCTTGGAGATGGAAGAGATGAGGATGGAGATGGAAGAGAGGATGGTTTACAAGTGAGAGGGAGAGAGAAGAAGAGAGAAATCTGGAAAATTTCGAGCCCCTTCTTCTATGTCGAGTGGGTGTATTTATAGAGGGTGCTATAGTGAAAGTGCTACAGTGCTTAACAGTGTAAAGTGTACAGTACTTAGTGAACAATGTAAAGTGAATAGTGAACAGTGTATGAACAGTGTATGAACAGTGTATATCTACTACGCTCCGGTGTGTAGCCTTTGCGCCGCTTGTAACAGTATTTGCATGTGATGTCTTTTAATCTCTGTCCAAATTGATCACGTAGTAGTCGTCTTCATTAGTGTTTCCACTATGATATGACTGGGAGGATCCGTCTTGACTGTATTGAGATTTGGAAGATCCACATTATGATTCTTCCGCTTCTGAGAGCATTGTCCTGAGGATATTGCAGTATTCATCTCTGTTTTGGACTGCTGTAAGTGCTGCACTCGCCATGGATTTTCTTGTAAAACGATGTATTTGATGGGGATGCGATTATTTGGGTTTTTGGCTATTTAGCCATGTTTTAACCGCAGCCGGATCCTTGATCAAGAAATCTGAATCCATCCCACCATTTTGTTTTGTATTTTCGGACAAGTATTGGTACACCCGGTTTTTTGGATGTATTGTATTCAAATTCCCATGCTGTTACCCAAGAGATTCTGAATATTATAAAGAAATGCATAAGGCATGGGAACCTTATATCATGAGGTGTTGGTATGAATTGTTCACTGAAAATCTTGTATCCTTGTTTGACTGTGGGGTGTAATATTATGTCCAAAGGACCAAAGAGATCCCACCAGGAGTCAAACCAGTTTGGTAAGCTTTGTCTTGGGAAATTGTCTTTGAAGAATAATAACCAGGTGTGTTGGAAATTTGTATTATGTCTGAAAAAGACGTTCCACCAAGCTTGTTGGTAGTCCCAGTATGTATATGAGGAGGAGTATGGTAGGCTTTGAGTAAGTCTGGTTTGGAATTTTCTGTGTGTATGGGGTGAGGCTCCCCAGTGTGAGGGGTGTATGACTTTACTGATGGATATAGTGGAATAAAGGATATTTTCTGTATTTTTTATCAGCAAAGTGAGTGAACCTTGCCGATTCTGTTTCCACTAAAATTTGCTCATAATAAGCAAGGGTTTTGTTTGTATTATGAGGTTTGAAAAGCCAATTTTTGGAAATATGTTTTCTGCAAATTTGATTGGATCTTTATCGAAGAATCCATCTTCCACAGTCAATATTTTTGAAAAGATGTTTTAGGAAAAATTTTGATCTTTGAGAAGGAGGGTTGCCACATGGGCTTAATAACCACCTCATTCGAAATTCTTTTGTATTCCGCTTGTTTTTGTGTAGCAAGCGGGGAAGGATTGTTACTTACCTCTATGGCACTGGATGGCTCTTTCTTTACGTTTTGTAAAGACTGGGCAAGTAACAATAGTGTTTCTTTTGGTAGTATGTTGGCTAACTGATTAAAGGCTAGCATGGGTTCAGATGATATGGGTTCTGTTGTCAAAGGTGTTGGCTGTAAGAATGTTTGGTTGTTTTCTGCCATTTGGAGCCATGTCTTGACGGATGTTAAGCCTTTTGGCTTTGGTGGTGTATTGGAGGGTTCGGCAGTGGCTTTGCCTTTGCCTTTATCTTTGTCTTTTTTGGATCTTGGCATATTGGTATCCCCTGTAAAAATTCTCTTGTGAGAAAATCAGGTAATGAATTTGAAGAACCATTTATAAATTAAATGTCAAAATCAAATACTGAAAGTATGGCTTGCCATTTGGCAAAAATCTGTTTTGATGCAATATTTAAAACGTCTTTTTGTAGAATGTCTTTGGCTGATTTGCAATCAATTCGTAATAGAAATTTTTGATTTAATAAATCTCCTTGGAATTTTGATATAGATAAAACTATAGCAAGTATTTCTTTTTAATTGTCGAATAATTTTGTTGAGTGGAATTCCAATGTTTTGATATAAACTGAACAACTTGTTCTTTGTTGTTTTTGACCTGTTTGAGAACGCCACCATATCCTAATTCTGAAGCGTCTGTTTCAACTATTTTGAAAGCAGAAGGGTCAGCAAGGTGTAAGCATGGTATATCTTTTACATGTACATATATATGTATGTATGGTTGTGTTTTCAGATGAAGAAAATTGTGGCCCTACTTTCTTATTCCATTGTGTTATTGTCTTGGGATTTATTTATATGCTTTTGCATGTGCATTAAAATGAATGGGTTGGTGACACGTCCTGAGATGTCGCTATTAATCGACCGTAGAGGGATGGGTACTTGCTCGGAGGATTGAGGCATGACATCTTTACCCCTAGAAATGTGGGTGGTATTAGCAAGATTGATGCTAACAGGATAAACAGCAAGGTTGAGAGATGGCTCATCGATCGCACTTGTTGTCCTTCTATTAAAATATGTCTCGAGTTTGAGCCTAATGCGAAATTCCGAATATTCCGAATTGGATATGTTGCAAACGTTTGAAATCGAGCAAAGAAGATCTGAAGATCAACTTCCTAAAATTCGAACATGCGTTGGAGAATTTGGCCGCTAAAATAGGAAAGTCCAACTTTGACTAGGACTTGGATTTTGTTTAAAATATACAGAGATATGTTTTGGTTCAAGATAGGAAACAGAATCCTATGAGAAGTTGGCAAAAGAATAAGAGTCTCACTTATTTATAGACTTTGTGGCCATGGGTGGCAGAATGTTGATTATGAAGAATTGGTCTTGAAGTGTTGTCTTGTCGTCGAGTGCTTGGGAGAGATTTTTTTTTGTTGTTCTTGTTCATGAATTACATCCAAGAAGATTTAGTGTTCGAGCCAAGTAAATCTTGTGATAATATTTGCGTTTAATTCCTTCATGAGATTAAGAGATTATTTCTTGAGAAATTTCGGGGCTAAACACTACGTGCGTTATTGAGTGTAATTGTGACTTGGGAAACACCAAGTGAGTGTTTGAGTGACTCGAGTGTGTAATCTCCTTGTATTGCTTGATCTATAGTGAAATTCGTCGTTGCTCTCTTCGTGGATGTAGGTCTTTATGACTGAACCACGTAAATCCGATGTTCGATTTATTGTCTTCTTCTATTTATATTATTGTTCGATCGTTCGCCTTATCGCAACACCTTTCATCTGATGCTGATGAGTTTCCTGCATCGAGGAATAAAAAGAGAATGGTATAAATAGAAGAAAGATTAGCAAGTAAAGCCACTACTTTCACTAGATGAATGCCATGACGACGTGCCCACCGAACCTGTGCAATTTGAGGAAATCTCCTGAATGGATGCGTTAGTCTAGGAGGAAATTGAATTATTCCTGAAGAGACTGCTCTAACACTTGAAGGAAATAGGATTGATCGATACTCGTTCCACCATTCCTCGAATGCATCGACTATGCGGGCCCCAAGGAAATCAAGAAATTCAAATTTCCTCATAATATTATAGTGACCTCATTGTAGCATGCGATACTGGCTCTCCCCTGGTCTTGTCGTCTAGAAGAAGATGAAAAGGGAAAATTTCATGGAAGAAACAATTGGTACAGGGATACCCTGCGCGAGCCCAAATTGCCGACACAAAAATGCAAGTTATACACCTCGAAACCAAAGGAGAACTTTCCTCTATTGGAGAAGTCTAAAATCAGGTCAGTTGGGGTAAGAATGCTTGTCCAAAATAGACAGGTGTCAAACTGTTCGATGGAAGGGCTACATTCAAAGCTATCGACGGCTACTTTTAAAGTTCTGCAAAGAAAGGAGAAACATTAAGAAAGCATTTGAAGGTCGAAAAACCATCAGGAGGGTGGTAGAGGGGAGAACTTCCATCGCCCAAACTTGTCTTCAATAAATGATTCATGAGCTTCAGCCCGATGAGCCGGGAGAATCCCCTCTTCAAAGAACAACTTAGGGAAGTAACTTCGCAACCATCCATGCAAGATCCATAAAGGGCCAAAGAAAAGTTCAAGATGTGAGCTATAAAGTGAAGATTGGGCATCTGTAGGGCCTCGATACAATGCAGCAAGAGTCATGCACCCTAGACCAACATCAAGCCATTAGAAAGTGCATAAGCAATATCGATGAACCCCTGGGACACAGTCACAGAGGGAAGGCGAAAAATGTAACAGCAAAGCCAGCATAGAAGGAAGGCAACATGTTCCTCAGAAGAAACTAGCCTGTTGGATCTAGCAAACTTATTCATAAATTCATCGTAAGGAAGATCGAAACATGGTGAGTCATGGAAATATGGACAAGTTTGCAATTTCTGACCATGGAACTCCGTAAAAGGAGAAAGGCCAGTCAATGGCCATACATCCAAAAGAGCAATAGTTACCGGACCTGTTGGGGGAAAAAAACAATGAGATGAACATGACCATAAACAGCAAAGGTTGCCAATAAGGCTGTACTCAAGAGGATCGATGGACATACAGCAAAACATTAAGGCCTCATCAATTCCAGTCTCATGCCAAAAGCCCGACATTTCTTTCTTCATTCTCTTATACCAGCAAAAGAACTATTTGTCAAAAGAAAATTATGAATTGAATGGATAAGTAGGAGCAGACCAAGTGTAAGCACAAACGGATTCTCGATTGATGGGAGGAGGCACCGATTTGAAACAGGGACCCAAGGTGATATGGTCGTTTTCAGAATTGTTATCCATGAACGATAAGGACAGCCGTCCTTTGTCTTCATACTGTTGAAGATCCTTGAAATGCTTTAAGTACGTTGCAGCATGAATGCTGGCGGAGGATTGAAAATGGCTTTTCCACTATAATACAGCTAGAGTGGCAAGTAAACTACGGCATGCTCTGCAATGACTTGAATCACCAGGTATAAATTGGCCTTCATAAGTAACTAATTAAGCCAACTAGTTGAGGTTCGTGAAGACGGGGAAACGGAGTGTAGAAGTTATCAATAAAAAATTCAAAGGGAGTTTAATCCCGCCATAAAGCTTTGACATGATTGATGCACTAAGCATGTTGGAGACGCGTTAGAGCAAAAAGAGTTTCGGCATTATGAAGCTACAGGAATTAAAAAGAACAACTTTATTGAGGAGGGTTCTTTTTGGGAGACAAAAGGGTCTTTACATCCTGTTGAAGGGCAAACATACTGTGATCAAGCCTACCATTTGCAAATATAACTATTTTTGATGTGATGGTTCTTGCCTGCATCTCTATCATGCAGGCATATTGTGCTTTCTTCAACTCCTTGAGGGAAGCGACATGTTTATCTAAGTCATCCTCTTTTTTTAACCTTTGGTCATACTTGGAATCGTGTTGTTGGCGCACATCATCCAGCTTTCTCTCAATCTCTGTTTTCTGCCTTTCAAGAAGTAACTCATACCTATCGAGATCAGCTGTCTCGTTTATGACAATTTGCAAGGAGGCCAGTTTGTCTTTTACGTGCTAACTTATCCTCTTCACAGGGTCACTAATGTCTGGACTGTCCTTGTCCAAAAGAGTTAAGAGACATTATTTGCTCATAGTTGCGTCGATAAGTCACTAATGTGATGGGAAGATCATTGCAGGCATCGGTGCTAGCGGAGTGGTCCGACGACGGCACTTCGGGCTACAAGCGTCTTGGTGGCGCGACGAGGGCGGCGCAGTGGTGATGTGACAGGGGTGACGGCAACAGAGCTGAACTGCTGTGGAGTCGAGCAGATCGTGGGTGAAGCGATGGTGGGCGGCAGAGCGTTGAGCGACACGAGGACAGGAGGTGGAGACGTGATGGTGGACGCTGAGCTCGTGGATCCTGCAAGTGGAGGCATGGTGGCGGTGCTGGTGTGGCAGCCGGTGCAATGGAGATGCTTACAGCCCAAAGTGCCGTTGTCGGACCACTCCGCTAGCACCGACACCTGCTCTAGCCACAACCCAGTGCCTCTGCCTGCCGCTTTGCCTTGCCTGCAACCTACAAATCCCATGACTCTGTCCTCGCTATGCTCCGCCTGCAGCTTGTTCGCCGTTGCTGTGCTTGCTCGCTCGTCCCCTGTGTCCATCGTCGCCCCTGCAGCCGAACTTGACACCCCTGCAATGTCCACCTTCGAGCCAGTCGACGTGCCTCCGCACTTGCTGACCCCATATAACACCGGTGCCAAGTCGTTGCATCAAGTCCTACTGCCTTGCCGCGTTTGGCTGTGATCTTTGAGCAACATACCGAGAAGCTGAACCCACCACAAGCTGTGTCGTGTCCTCACCGAAAGACCAACAAAGTTTATGTTTTTTTTTTTTTTGTAAATTTTTATTTAATGTATGATTGAAATTCCCAGCATGAAGTAGCCTCTTAAATTAGGGATTAATCATGTACGAGATGTGGTTCATCAATTTTTGGATATCAATCTTATCTTGTTTTGATTTGCCGTTATGTGGTTTGAGTTGATTTTTTTTTTTTTCGTAAAAAGAAAAGAAAATTCAAAAGATATATGAATTTGGATTAGGTTCGTTTTTTAAAATATTCCTCATCTTAGGATTATCTTGCATATTTAGAATAGGAGTTTTAATTTCGGATTTAAAAAAAAAAAACAAAACACAAAAATCGTCATGCATATGTCATGTAAAATTAGGGCATTATTTGCATGTCATTGCATATTATGATAGATTGCATACTCTTTAGGAGAATAGAAAAATCATGCGCACGTCATAGTCATATAGAATTAGGTTCATGAAATGCACGTCATTTAGTAATTAGAAATTGCCCGTCATTAAAATTAAGTCATTAGGTTAATTTTGATTGCACATTTAATCATTACATTTCTCTAAAAATTATTTTACTCATGTCATATAATTTAGGCTATACTGCTATGTCATATCACTTCATGTTAGATTGGTAACATTGCATTGCATATAGATTAGATTCTCATTAAATAGGTGAAAAACAAAAATTGAGTGATTGTGTGTTAATTAGAATTCATATTTAGAATTGTTGATGTGAATTTTGATTTAACAACGCAGATACTTTTGTTGCTATGAAGTAAGTTATGCATTTTTTTTATTTGCTTTCTTGAGTGTTAAATTGGTGGTTTGCGCACCCGAGTGATCACCTCACATGTTAGGGAAGTGAATTAAAATCAATTCAAGCTGCTTGCAAAACATTTTTTCGAAATAAAAAGAGAAAGGTACCGAAATGACATTAGAAAAATCTAGTGTAATCAAGTCCCCGTACCTAAAATAATTTTACTTAGGTGTCTAATCGACCTACCGCTAACTGATTAGTGGCGACTCTCTTTTGCATGCTAAATATTTGAACCTAAGTTGCGAATTGGTATGGGTTTGGGAGAACCCGAGCTAAGTTAAACTTAGTAGTCCATTAACCTAATTTTAGGTGGTGCACCCGAAATTTAGGTCACGACAGCTTGGCGACTCCGCTAGGGACTTGAGTTAAAACTCTTAGTGGACTTATGCCATTTTTCTCTTCTATTTGGAAAAAAAATGTTTTTGTTTGGCAGTGAGGATCCTAGGTACGTTCCTAACATTTAAGGTGTTAAATGTTTTTGCAGGATGTGAGGTATAATGGGAAGTGTTTGCTGACCTTTGTTTTACAGGGAGGTTTAGGAATGTATGGTTTATTTTCATTTATAAAGTGTTACTTGATATAAACTACCGCGCATGCCTATGCATTTACACTATAATTTTGCACACACAACCTGCCGTCAGACTTGGACCGCATAGGATCATCTAGAATGGTATTGAGATGGATACCACTCTGACCACATGCCCACAGTACGAGTCGCCTATCTCAATCTCGAAATTTCTTTTATTAGTATCAAGAGCACCCACTTTGGTTCACATGCCCGCAACCTAGGCCGGCTCTTTGACCAAGCCGGAGTCATGAGGACCCGACTTAGTCTGCACGCTCGCGGCTAGTCTGATCATCCTAGTGGCTTTACTTTGCTAAGCCTGTCTAGAGTAAAAAGTGAGCCTCACATTTCATGTGTATGTCTATGTGATTGCCATTGATTTTCCTTAGTGAAGTAAGTCTTCTATTCCTATATTATCCAATTTACTTACTTTGTCATACTTTTGGTCTGTTCATGTCAATCTAAGTTAGTTATTTGATCCAATTCCTTTGTTGTTTAGAAATAAAATGAGGAAATTGCCATGCAATGAATCATTTGAAAAAAAAAAAAATTCGGAGAATTTGTTTTTAATTCATGTCTAGGAAATTTGGTCTTGCTAGGGTGTCTATTTTTCTAGCTCTTTTTTAGGAAATTCCCTTCTTGTATGAACTTTTCATGAATAAATGAAAAAAAAGAAAGAAGAATCAATTAGATCATTGTCATGGATTGACTCTCTATTTACATCTAATGCTTACATGTTTCCGTTCATTTGAATTAGGTGATTACGGAGCGATCCCACTCACCCATCCGTACACGGTTGAGAGCTAAAAGGACGGATCAAAATGAGTGAGAAATTGCGACTTGAAGAAGAAAGTCATGAGACATTTTCATGCTTGACAGAATTTTCATTCTTGCACATTAATAAGAAAATGAGGGGAAAGTAAAAGAGGACCATCATTCTCTAGTGGAAGAGGTACGTCTCGTCCTTGAACATAATTAATTTTAGGAAATGCCACTCTGTTCTTTTCCTTGCAGATGACAAATTGGGGCATGATAGATTTTGGTAGCGATCTGACTGAAACAAAATCTCCACCCAAACCAAAATGGATATTTCATGTGCATTTAGTTTGATGTTGCACAATATTCTATTCTTGCACGTTATTTTATGCAGGGGCAAAAGCGAAAACGAAGTGTCTATTAAACTAAAAATTGAATTTTCAATCTCAATTGATCAATTTGTTTGTTTATTCCTTTTCAATAGGAGCAATCCAAGAACACCCACCACTGAGACAGTCCCTTCGTGGGACAATTCCTTCAATGAACGCTTAAAATCATGTTTTTCATACTTATGAAAGCATTTTTTGAGTAGGGTAAATCGTTTTTTTTTTTTTTTTAAGTTGACAATTTTTGCATGCTTAAAGTCATTGAGCTCTTTTGAAAAGGCTTTTGCATAGTGACTGCTACATGTTTAGTCCACCAATTCTACTAAAGAACATCGAATGGACCGATTTAAATGAATGATGTGGAATGGATTGAGCATACTAAATGAGATGCATCCTATACACAGTCCCCTAACTATACACTTATGAGATGGGTGTAGGAAAGTTCCACATCCGCAAGGTGAAGAGTTCTCTCGCAAAATGTACGATGACCAAAATGATGAGGGGCAATTCATTTTTCTATCCCAAACACTACAGGTGATCTATTGCTTAACTTCTTTGAGCTCCACACACTTATGGAGATTTTTTCAAACCTGTCAAGAACCATCCCACATCGAGGCAAATCGGAGGTAAGATAGCACCATAAGGTGAAGAAAATAAAAAAGAGATTTTTTACTCTCACTTGCATTAATCTTCAAGTCATGCTATTACATTGAATTCATGTGGTAATTTAAGTGCCTTAGGATGACGAAGAGTATTTCTTTCTCTGTCCTACATACTTGTATCCATTGCTTAGCCCACTTGAGCCTACAATTTCATTTCTTCAAACCCAGTTGGTGATCATCCTCCACATTGGGGGCAAGGCAAAATGCAGATGAAGACCCTTGAAAGTTCGAATGTCATTCAAAGTGTAATGGCTTGACATATGCATTGTGCGCAAGAGTTGAAATCAAAATAGAATTAATGAGCATGAAAAAACAGTGTGCCTGGTAAAAGCAAGGCTAATGCCCATGAAAAAAAAGTGAAGAAAAAATTAATGAAAACTAGGGGCATGAAAAAGCGATGTGCCTGGTAAAAGCAAGGCTGATGCCCATAGATGAAAAAAAGAGAGTCGAGATAGATGACCATCAATTGCAAAAATTGAATTCCAATGGAGCAATATTCAAAGAGCACAAATACTAAGCTTTTACAGTTAGTGGACCACATTGCCAAGACAATCCTTGGTGAAGAAGACGACATGACTATTCCAAGATGATCATCAACTCTCACATTTTACACATATTTTGAGCCTAATGATCCTTTCGTTTCTCAACCCATGAACCTAGCCTACGTTGCGTCCCTTACAAAGTCTCTTTTGATTAGGGCACTTGAATTAACGCAGGGGTTCACATGTTTTAAGCATCGCTCGAAGAAGTGTGAGTAAGATTATTTCTTTCTCATTTTGCGGGGTTCTTCATTTGTAAACCCGAAGATGATTACAGAACTGTTCTATCAATTACCTTGACTCAAATAGTCCATTTGTTAAGCCATTGACCAAACTCACATTATGGTCCTCATTAAAGACCTCTCAGATTGGTAAGGTCGTACCGCTTGCAAGAATACTCGGACCCTTGTCAATATGATCATGGTGAGATGGAGTGATTCTCATAAAATAACCATTCTAAATGAGAGTGAGTGAAAGTCATTTCTAACTGAAAGTCTCTAATTTAGTATTTTTAAGAAGTTCATGTCATTGTTTTGAACGACAATTCTCTATTGTGGAAATTTGGGTGATGTAAATATGGTAAAGTCGTTATGTATAAACCTTGATTGAATTGATGAAGACTTTATTAAATTTTGAAATGTGCATTTTAAAGTAGTTTAGATTGTCTACTTCTTTGATAAATGCATATCAGTTTTTGCTCTAATTGTGTCTAATAGATAATATTTCCTTGAAGATTGAGTAATACCTGACGTTCAAGTTGCTCCTTGAAGCCTTGAGATTCAGCATACTTTCGTAGCCCGAAGCTCTTTTCACTTACCGGCATGCTTCCGTAACACGGTGTCCTTTTTTTCGACTTAATGTGCTTTTATAGCCCGATGTCCCTCTTTATTGACCCAGAATGCTTCTGTAGCCCGGTGTTCCTTTATATTGACCTGGCGTGCTTCCGTAGCCCGTTGTCCCTTTATATTGACCTAGCGTGCTTTCGTGCCCTAGTGTCCCTTTATTGAACCGGCATGCTTTCATAACCTGGAGTTCCTGACCTAGCGTGCTTTTGTGGCTTAGAGTCTCGCTTTATCAACCCGGCTTGCTTCTGTAGCCCAATGTCCATTTATATTGACCCGGTGTGCTTCCATAGCCCAGAGTCCCTTTTATCAAACTGGCGTGCTTCCATAGCCCAAATTTCTTTTATTGACTTGGCTTGCTTTCATAACCTAGAATCCTTTTCATCAACATGGCATGAGTCCTCGTATAAAATCGGCGTGCTTCCTTAACCCGTTCCTCTTAATCGACACTCGATTGAGCTGTCTCCAAAAGGTTTTTTTCCAGGTTTAGTTTGACTAAGGCGACTGAAGAAAGGTTTGGGTCCTGATTGGACAATCTATGTTGCAATGCTAGGCGACTAAAGAAAGGTTCAGATCCTAATCAAGAAAAACCCATGTTTAGGCGACCGTAGAATGATACGGGTCCAAAATAATATATAGTTGAAGTTCTCATGAAAGTCAAGCAACAATTGGCCTTGGAGCATTAGGATTCGTCCAAACCATCCGGTGACCCAATCAAGCCTTCAAGTAGGGTACCCCAAGTAAGTATCAAATCTGTCAAAGTACTTGAGGTAAAGCTTAGGTTGCTCATCTTCTAATCAAAATGCTTAAGGAAAAATTAGAGTATTTCCTCCAATTTGCAGAAGTTGAGAATCTATGAATTTCACTAAAATCTTTCAATTCGTTGTTAACATCTCAATTTAGATTTGAATGTCACAAAATTATTTTCATTTAAACTTTTCACTTTGGATGTGAATGTTTTTCGATCTTTCTTGTAATACCTTAATCTGGATCTAGGTATTTTGAGTGCAAAATCTTGACATCTCAGTTTGGATTTGGATGTCTTAATTCTTTTCGTTGAACATTTCACTCTGTATGTGAATATTTTTCGACTTTTCTCATTATACCTTAGTTTGGATCTAGGTATTTCGAGTACAAAATCTTGACATCTCAATCTGGATCTGGATGTCTTAATTCTTTTCGTTGAACATTTCACTCTAGATGTGAATGTTTTTCGATCTTTCTCGTTATACCTTGTTTGGATCTAGGTATTTCGAGTACAAAATCTTGACATCTCAGTCAGGATATGGATGTCTTAATTCTTTTCGTTGAACATTTCACTGTGGATATTTATATTTTTCGATCTTTCTCGTTATACCTTAGTCTGGATCTAGGTATTTCGAGTACAAAATCTTGACATCTCAGCCTAGAACTAGATGTCTTAATTCTTTTCGTTGAACATTTCACTGTGGATGTAAATGTTTTTCAATCTTTCTCGTTATACTTTAGTCTGGATCTAGGTATTTCGAGTACAAAATCTTGACATCTCAGTCTGAATCTGGATGTCTTAATTCTTTTTGTTGAATATTTCACTCTAGATGTAAATGTTTTTCAATCTTTCTCAGTATACCTTAGTCTAGATCAAGGTATTTTGAGTACAAAATCTTGACATCTTAGTCTGAATCTTGATGTCTTAATTCTTTTCGTTAAACATTTTACTCTGGATATGAATTTTTTCGATCTTTCTTTTTATACCTTAGTCTGAATCTAGGTATTTCGAATACAAAATCTTGACATCTCAATTTGGATATGGTTGTCTTAATTCTTTTCATTGAACATTTCACTTTGGACGTGAATGTTTTTCGATCTTTCTCATTATAGCTTAGTCTATGTGGCACCCCTCGACGATCCCCGATTCGATTAGGGTCGCCACAGGTCGCTTACCATTCACTTTTCCTAATAACATGTCACTCTGATACAATTTCAATTGTAGCGGGTCCATACAACTTGGGGGTTTACATTTTTTTTCTATCGGTCCCTTGTGCAATTTATATACGGAAGCACATCCAACAACTCCCTTCCCTATATTTAGAAAATGATGCACACCTACTAAACATCTTATATAAGTTAAAACCGAACAAGTTTATTTACATAGAGCATATGGATATCTTTAGTCGGTACATCAAAATGCTGTAGTTTTCTATACTCGACTACACTTCAAAGGATGACCGACATCTTCTCCAACAATTGAATACTTAAAGTCCATCGATCAGTGTCGGCGTCCAAAAGTTCCTCCCTTTGTTATCCTCCTCCTTGCAATCATAACCAACCACTTGATTCGTCTACTGGTAGCAGTGGCAGCAGAGGTATCTTATCTAGTTTGAAATGTTATTCCCCAAAAGGAGTGGGTATAACCACTCAGCAGGTAAAAGAATCTAAAAACCACTCAATGCATCATACAAGTCATATATGTATTGCAGGCATTACTTACCTTAAAGCCATGCATATACTATCATGCATCATCACCACAATCATAACACATACATGTGTATCATCATGTCATACTTATATTATCGTCATCATGACATTATTATATCACACACATGTCATCATCATCATATACATGACACCATCATACCATACACATGTCATCATCATCATGACATCATCATATCACAACATATATGCATGTCATCATGCCATATCATATATCATCATCATATCATGCATATCATCATGCCATGGATGATCATCATCAAATCATATCATACATCATCATCATCATGCATATCATCATGCCATGAGTGATCATCATCATATTACATCATACATCATCATCATCATCATGCATATCATCATGCCATGGGTGATCATCATCATGTCATATCATATCATGCATGGTTCAATTTCCACTTTTAACTTTCAATTTGATCACCACATCACCCTTCCTCGAATCATCAATTTCATCTCATATATTACACTCGCATCCCATGCGAGAAAACCTCCGGCATTTAGCCATTCCAGGCCACCGGGCATCCGGCCCCCCACATTCCGGGCATCTCGTATCCCAACTGGCATCGCGAGGCATTCCCCTCGGGCAAAGACCTCCAACAGGGTTTCCGGCATTTACACTCCCTGGCCGGGCATCCCGCACCCTTACTGGCATCGCGAGGCATCCCCTTGGGCACAAACCTCCAGGGCTTCCGGAATTACGTACCGACATACCACCAGGCCTCCCCTGGAATTACGTACGGTATACCACCGGGCATCCCGACACTCCCGGGGCATTATCATCCGCCACATCAATCTCCTCATTTAACATTATTCATGTTCACCAATTTCGGTCTCAATTTAGCATGGCATATGATGCAATGGCAACCAAAAATCATGATCAACATTGAATTCACACATGCATCTCAATGCATACATCAAGACCCCGTCACACAACTACATGGTGAAATTATTTATAAATTATAATTCATGGAATTTATGCCAATTAAAATAATCCATTTATCATGCCCTTTTTCATTTATTTAAATTCCAGCTTATGTCATTTTCAAAAATATTAAATTTAATTATTTATAAAATCTCAAAAATCATAAAATTAAGGCAAGTAATAAATAAGATAATAGGATAATGATTTCATGCAAAATACACGGCCAATGAGAATTCCACACAAATCCATTATTCACACAAAACAGCATGTAATTTTCGGATGAAATCAGAATGCACAGTCTCCGAAGAAATTCGATTAAAATATCCATACGACCTCCAAAAATTACGAAATTTTACCAAGTTATATCCAAGACATTTACGTACATCTTTCATGCAGACTTCCAAGTCAGATTATTTCTATATTAATTTCTACAGTCTCACGAAGCTTCTGGATCCATCACCGAAACATCCAGTACATGCTTCTCCGAAATACTGAGTTTTCACCTACCTATTCTTCTTAATTTCCTCTGAAATTTGGATATGTTATACATCAAGATGTTCTATACAAGTTTCATGAAGAGATCCAAGTCAAATATCCAGAGTATAGTCGTCATTTAGGTCCATGAAGTCTCGGGTGTCCTGTAATACATCTCCAGAATTACCGTCTTCATGATCTAGTCGATTTACTAGGTTATACTTGTTCATTTCACTTCCAATTTGAGTATGTTGTATTTTAAGATGTCTCCTACAACTTTCATGAAGAAATCGAAGAGATATTCTTAGCACAAATCAACATGCAACCACAAATTCATCAAGATGTCAGTGAAATCGTTCCAGATCTGAGGTCTCCGTAGAATGAGAGTTTAACCCATTAAATCTCCATCATTTTCCACCAAATGTTATTATTTTGTAGTTTAAGATGTTAGTTACAACTTTCATGAAGAGACCAAAGCCAAAATCGAACTCTAAACATGCATACAAGCTCTCACAACATTCTGACTCGAGCGGATTCATGCGAAAACATTCCAGATCTGACATCTCCGTAAGATGAGAGTTTGACCCCTCAAATCTCCATAATTTTCCGCCAAATTTTATTATGTTGTATTTTAAGATGTTAGCTACAACTTTCATGAAGAGATCAAAGCCAAAACCAGACTCTAAACATGCATGCAAGCTCACACAATATTCTGACTCAAACTGTTCAAGTGAAAACAGCAATACCACTCAAGAACAAGCCATCCAAGCTTCGGTTTCCCCCTTCCAATCACTCAAATTCGACACTATATCAAACATACATGTAACACACACACATTCAAGAGCAGCAAAGAACCCCAACTTGCCTCTAGACCACATGAACGGCGGCACACCGGCGACGGACGAACGGCGTGCGGGCGGCGACGGGCGAGCTCCTCCTCCTCGGCCTCCCTCTCTCTTGCATCTCACTCTCTCTCGGCAACTCTCTCCCTCTCACTCTCTCAAAACCAGCCACTCTCTCTCTCTCTCTCTCTGTCTCTCTCTTTTTGGTGGCTTATATATTGCATGCTTTCTCCTCTTGCATGGGGGACACTTGTCCCTAAGAAGGAGACAAGTGTCTCCTTTGTTGAAGACACTTGGAGGAAGCCATGCGGCTCCTCCTTCCCCCTCCATGCACCGACAATGGGCCGGGCTTATGGCCCACTTTAGGCCCATCTCACTTGGGCCTAAGGTCCAAACTTAAATGGCCCAAGTTTATTTTATTTTATTTTTATAATATATCTTAATCATCATTTAAATAAATATCTAATTGCATAAATAATAAGGCCATTAAACTTATAGTCACAAATCCATAAATTCCAATTTATGATGCACATGGCCAATGATAGAATTTTCTTTCCTATCACATAAGTACCCCTTAAAAGCTTGGCCATATATCTTATGCAAATTATGGATTAAATGGCCATAAAATAACTTAATGGTACTTCCATCTCCTATTCATAGACCTAAATGTGACTAGAGGTTGCCATGAATTTTGGGATGCCACAGTCTAGATCTAGGTATTTCAAATACCAAATTTTGACATTTCAGTCTGGATCTAGATGCCTTAATTATTTTCATCTAAAACATTTCACTCTGGATGTAAATGTTTTTCAATCTTTCTCGTTATACTTTAGTTTGGATCTAGATATTTCGAGTTCAAAAATCTTGATATCATTGTATGGATCTGGATGTCTTAATTCTTTTCGTTGAACATTTTACTCTGGATGTGAATGTTCTTCTCAATTTGGATGTCTTAATTTATTACCAATTAGACTCTTCAAGGAACCTAAGTGAAAACTGGGTACTTGTGGAGTAAATGAAGATTTATCATGTACCTCAAGATACTCTACCACATTGATTGCTAAGTAACTATAGGTACGTTCTTTCTTTTTCACATCATGCATTTGCATTAGCATTGTCATGCATTATATAAATTATATTTTAAAATGGGATTCATTTTTCGACAAAAAAAAATCATTTAATGCATGTGCAAAGTCAAAATTTAGGTCTTAATTTGTCTTTGGAGGCAACCTCTTTGAGCTCACCTTCAAAGAGGGACAGCTGTTGACACTTAAATTTTGGTGACCCGTTTAGTCATTATCGCATTAAAAATTAGGGATTAATTTTAACCCCTAAAAATATTATTATTATTATTATGAGTTAATTAATTAATCACATAGCATATAGTTTTAAGTGCATTTATTTTTAATTTGCATTTACATTAGGTCGGTGACGAGATGGGTTCAAATTGATGGTTCAGAATTTATCTTTGTGAGATTTTAAATTTGAGAAGAATTCTCTTGCAATTCTGAATCATATCATAAACAAATATTACATTTAGAAAAGCAAATCTTCGTGGATATGGATTTGGAAAAATTAAAACCCTAATTCATGGGCTATAAAAAGGTAAAATGCATAAGGTTTTAGGGGCCTCTTTTCTTTCTAGGTCAAAAAAAAAAAAAAAAACAATACGAAGAGAAAAGAAAAGTTTTCTTTTTAGGGTTCTTTTTCGAGGGTTTGGTTTTCGAAGTCAAGGAATTCAACATAAAAGAGAAAAGCTTTTGGGGCTCTTTTTGGAGGAAAAAAGCAAAAGGCAGCGGAGGACTTCCTTCGGCCGACAACAGAGAAGATGTGGGGGAAAAGAGAGAGACAGATGAGGGAGATGTGGAGCAGAAAGCAAAAAAGGAAAGAAGAAAAAAAAGGAGAAAGAAAAAGTAGCATTGTTCATCTCCTTCGTGCTTCGCCCCACAGCTGCTCGAGGCCTCCATTGCACTAGCCACCACACTAGCATCACCACCGCGCCAGCACCACTGCCATGCCTCCACCTGTAGGACTCGCAAGCTCAGTGTGGCATTCGGAAATTTCGACGACCCTCAGTTATGCAACAGCCATGAGTAATCAACGGGAGTATCGTCGATACCACATTCGGCCTAGTTTCATCGTCACTTGACATCCCGAAATATTTACTTTCAGAGAAAAAGGAAAATTTTATTTGAATGGTCATATGAACAATCTCACCAACGGCTACATTATTATTTTTTTATCTCTTGGACCCGAACCTCCCTTGTGCATTGTTGAGACACAGTGTGGCCATGTGAGTAGGCTGTAATTCAGCTCATGCATGTGCGGAGATTAAGGTTAATATTTGGAGTTGGGCTGTATAATAAGGACAATGAAGCCACAAGCCTGCTGGGCCAAAATAACCCCGCACTTTCTCTTCAATTGTCGACAAATGGGGTCAGCACTTCTCAAGAATTCCTCCAGCTTTGTTGACCAAGAGGGAGCCAGCAATAGCCACGTCGCCCACCCACACGTCTGCAGAGTGAGCTTGATCGTGTGTGAAGGAGACACGCCTCCACCAGCTGTCTTCGGTTTCTGCTGCCTTCGAAAAACCCACATGCATTGACTGAATTAGTCAACCAACTAAGAAACAAAACGCTCGTACAGGTGAGGAGGAGAGAGAAGGAACCGAATGAAACTTGAACAAAGAGAGAAACTGAGAGTGAGCGGGTGAGTGAGTGATAGAGAGAGAGAGAGATTGAGCAAGAGAGTTCGTGAGTGAGCAGCGAAGCGGGTGAATGGCGAAAGGAAGAAGAGACCGCCTTCCGTCCGTGCTCGAGCTTCCGCTGTTGACGCCGCTTGTCTTCGCCGCCGTTGAACTGAGCCCGAGACCCACGAGCCTCTGTTTTGCTTGCAATTGAGCTAAAGAGCTAGAGACAAGCGAAAGTCCATTAACTTATATTATGTTGTGCTGTTGTTGTCTAGTGGAGTGCAATAGACTTGGAGATGTTTGGGTTGTGGATGTTGGATGCTGGATTTTGAATGAGTAGAAGTAGTTCTCTTAGAATTAGTAAACTGTTTCATAGAAAACAACATGACCTTTGATGATTCTGTGAATTTTCTGTAATTATCTAGTTAGAATTGGACTTCTAACCCTTAATGAAAGTTGTAGGGCACATCCTTAGAAATAACATATCAAAATTTGAGAATAAATGGACAAGGTTTGGTCAATAAATCGATTTTCTCTGTAAATGTTAAATCTGGCAGCTATTACAGAATGTTAGTAAAGAATATAGCAATTACTTCTCTTGATATACAACGAATATGACTTAGTGTTCTTCATGAAACTTTTTCATTAAGGTCTTGTATATAACATATCAAAATTTCAGAATTTTCTGAGTTCATTTAGAGGTTATTCCGAAATTGTTACTAAAACTGTGCATTGTGATGTTTGGGCCGTTTTGTTCCAAATTTGTTCAATTTGTCCCAAAGGTGAATGCATCTTGAGTTGTTGTTTAACATGATAATATTGTCATTCAGCATATCATGCAATATTGAGATTTGATGAAGACTCATGGGACATCTTGTCATTGCATTGAAAATTGTTTTTGATATTAAGATGTTAATTGTTACCGTTGAACCCTCGGGTCAACAATGCCTTGGGAGTCGGGAGGCCTAAAGGATTGAATGAGTCGATGCCTTGTGGATGCCTAGGGACTGTAGTGCCCCAGAGGTTTTCCCTGGGAGCTTCGGGATGCTCGGTTGTATGCTTGTCGGTATGTAAATCCGGAGGTTAGGGGTAACCATGTCTATGGCCCCCAATGATTCCTCATAAGGCCAGGTGGGGTGCAAGATGCCCGGAGATGTGACGCAACGCTCTAGATGCCCGGTGGCCCTGTGTGGCTGGATGCCGGAGGCTTTCGCAACATCAAGTTGGGTGAGAAATCCCAGAAGGACGCAAACATTGTGTGGCATCCCAAAAATTCAAGACAACCTCTAGATGAATTAAAGCCCATGATTAGGTAATGAAATTACCTATGGTCTATGCTTTAGCCATTGATTTTCTCCTAATACCAAGTGTTATATCCTTGTGTTCATAAGTTATTAAAATTAGTATTATAGGATAAATAAATGAGAAGAATTTATTTTTGGCTAAGCACCTCATGGATTTAATCCCTATAGATTAAGTGTTACAAGATTTTGGCCATGTGAAATTTAAAACTTGAAATCTATAAAAGAAAGAATTAAAGATGAATTAGTAAAAGTAAAATTGGGGTTTAATTAGGCTTGGGCCTTAGGCCCAAAAGTATGAACTTTTGGTGGGCCAAATGGCCGGCCCATGAAGCCCATGGAGAGGCTGCCGTCGGCCACAAGGGGGGAAAGGCCGGCCCAAATTCTTCCAAGCCCATTTTGCATGAGTCTTGCCAAGTGGCAAAAAGGAGACTCCATGCATTGGCCATTGTGGGTGGCTTCTCATCATTGCTAATGATTGTGGCTTAGGGGAAATAAGAGGGAGAGAGTGGCCGATTGAGGGGCTGTCCCCAAGCCAAGAGAGAGAGAGAGAGAGAGTTGCGAGAGAGAGAGAGCTTGAGAGAGAGAGAGAGAGAGTTGCGAGAGAGAGAGAGAAACCGAGAGAGGAAGAAGGAGCCGCTCGCCCGCTTGCCATCCGTCTGTCCGTTGCCGACCGTGTGCCTCGTTTGCTTGATTTTGGAGGCAAGTTAGGACCCATTTTCTGCTCTTGCATGTGTGTTTGGAATGGTGTTGAATCTTGGGTGTTTAAGAGTGAGAAACCGAAGCTAGTGTGTTTTGTTTTTGAAATAGCTTGCTGTTTTCGTGTATACTGCCTGACCCAGAAATTTGTAGAGACTTGTATGCGTATTTCGAGTTGGATTTTGACTTCGACTCCTTCATTAAAGTTGTAGAAAACATCCCAAAGTATAACATAATAAAATTTGAGACAAAAAGGCTGAGTTTTAAGGGGTGAAACCCTTCTTCTACGAGGACACTAGATCTGGAACTGCTTTGTTGACCTCTTGGTGGTTTTGTGGGTTGCATGTTACTTTTTACCAAGAATATCCCTTTGGCTTCTTCATGAAAGTTTTAGAGAACATCCTAAAAACTAACATACTCAAATTTGAGGTAAAATGAACAAGTTTAGCCTAGTAAAACGATTTTCTTTTTAAGATGGTAAATCTGGAAATACGGTACTGGACATCCGAGACTTCTTAGACCCATATGGTGACTATTCTTTGAGAATCTCACTTAGATCCCTTAATAAAAGTTGTAGGGAACCTCTTGAGGCAAAACATATCAAAATTTCATAGGAAAAGAAGAAAGATAAGTAGGCGAAACCTCGATATGTCGGAGATAGCTAAACTGGACTGTTCGGTACTAGAAACAGGAACTTCGGACGCCTATAGAAAATTATCTAGAACGAATCTGGCCTAGATGTCTGCATGAAAAATATACCTTAAGGTCTTGACTATAACCTGGTAAAATTTCATAATTTTGGGAGGTCATTCGGGTATTTTAATCGAATATTTCAAGAACCGCGCAATCTGACTTTATCCGAATTTTACATGCTGTATTGTGTGAGCCATATCTTATTGTGTGAAACTCTTTTGGGCACGTGTTCTTCATGAAATTGCTACCATTATGTCTTTTCTATCACATACTCTGATTTTATGATTTTTGAATATCATATGGATATTTAATTTACATGTTTCCCGAAACTATGCAAGCTGAAATTTGCTAAATCTCAAAAGTCATGATGTATGGATCATTTTAAGTTGCATGGACCCCATGGATTGTATCTTGCTGCATGTGTGATGATGATTGGAAATGTATATAAGAATCAAATTATGAGAATGATCTTGTTTGTCATCACATCATATGCCATGTTGAAATTGAGCTATAACTGAAAGTGAGAACTAAGATAAGTGAGAAGGCCGTCGGAGGTGTGAGCCAACGATGCCCCGAGAGTGTTAGGATGCCTGGCTAGAAGGGTAAAGGCCGGATGCCTGGTGGCCTTAAATGGCTGAATGCCGGAGGGTCCTCGGGAGTTTCGAGATGCTCGGAGCGTGGGGAGCTGGAAGCCCGGCAGGTATTGTGTCGGGGGATGCCTCGTGGTGCTAGTTGGGGTACGAGATGCCTAGCAGGTATTGTGTCGGATGCCCGGCAGGTATTGTGCTGGAGGGTTCTCGCGATGCCAGGATTGGGTGCAAGTGATAAATGTGGGATGCAAACATTGGTCCCGAGAAAGAGAAATGTGGTGGCCCAAAATGAAAGAATAAAATTGGGAAATTGAAATTAAATTATGCATGATGGTATATGTATGATATGATGATGATGAGTGCATGTGACATGATGATGATGAGTGCGTGGATGCATGATGATGGTGAGTGCATGGATGTATGTGCACCTATGGTATGATGGTACATGTGATATGATGATGATGAGTGCATGGATACATGATAGTGGTGAGTGCATGGATGTATATGCACCTATGGCATGATATGGTACATGTGACATGATGATGGTAAGTGCATGGATGTATGTGCATCTTTGACATGAAGGCACATGTGACATGATAAAGGTAAGTGTATGACATGATGGTGATGATTATATGAGGATGTATGTACATGCGATATGATGACATATGCATGGTATTAAGGTAAATTATGCATGGATGCTTGAATGACATGTATAATGCTATGATTGTATTGTGTGATGCATTGAGTGGTTTATTAGTCCTTTACCTGCTGAGTGGTTGTACTCACCCCTTCGGGGACCAACAAGTCAGATTAGCAAGATGCTGCTCCCTACTGTCACGCGGGGCGTCTTTTATGGCCTTCCTTCAGATGTGGAGGTTGAGTGTGTGGAGATCGACTGTCCCACCATTCCTGGTCTGACATTCATTCAGGTTCGCGCCTTAGTGATGTATGACGTGGGCCTGGCTGAGGGCCCTGTCATTCGGGATGGAGTGATGCGGGGGATATTACCGCCGCCACCGCCTGATGCACCGGGATGGGTGTGAGGGCCCGTGCGTGAGAAGTAGGAGCTGTAACTTTTTGGACAATAGCTGACACTAGTTGATGGGGGATCTTGCATGATAGACATAGTGGGTCGAGTGTCTCTTTTTGGGGTTATAGCCGAGTGTAGCTACAAGTCTCGGCCTTTCTTTTGATGTATCAACCCGAGAAAAACCCATCATGAAAATATGTAAATAAAAAATGTCGTGGCTTTATCTTTTCTTATGATGTTTTAGTGGTGTGCCATTGTATCATGGTTGTTGAAGGGGAATTAGTAAGACTTGATTATGCTTCCGCAAATAAGATGCGTTGGGACCGTTTAAAAAAAAAATGTATGCCTAGGAACTAAGGTACTTCTTTGATAGGATGTGGTGACCTTGGGCCCTTCGGGTGCCACATCATTGGTCCTCTGGGGGATAAAACCGTTTGAATGATTAAAACCGATGATTATATTAAGTGTGAGTGTGGTCTGGTTATGGGACTAAATTTGTATGGCATGGAATGGGACGTGTTATAACAGTTTAGCGCTATGATCGGGACTTGTGTGACTGGACATGATGCATCTTATTGGTTGGAACTGCACTGATCATTGCATTGAAGAGTTATATGGTTTAGATGCATACTCATTCATTGATTGCCTATCTTGTCTATCTTGCATAAAACTAGATCGTGATGGCTTGCATAGTATAGTTTAATGGATCTTTTGCTATTGAGTGGCTGTACTCACCCCGTTTGGGGACTAACATTTCAGACTAGAAAATATGCCTCTGCTACTAGTCACCCCTGGCACATTCTATGGTATACCGGTCGACCTTGAGTGTGAGTGTACGGAGCACCACCATCCTGAGATACGAGGGTTGGTTTTTGTTCGAGTGAGGATACTGATCATGTTTGACATTGGTCCTCCTGCTGGCCTAGTGATCCAGGAGTTTTGACTGTGTTTGTCCATCGTGATGGGAGTACGCTAGGGCCATTGTCGCCACTGCCAGCTGATGGACCAGACTGGGTGTGACCGAGAGTGATGGTCAGTAGATGAAGCATTTTTGAACCACCGATGCTGACTGATGGACTTATGTACACGGTTGTTATAGAGTCTAGTACTTTTTGAAAATGGCCGAGTTTAGAAAAATCTTGGCATTTTGATGTATCGACCTGTGATGTCCATCAAGTTTTGTAAATTAAAGTGTCCGGCTTTAACTTATAAAATGTGTAGTTGGTGTGCATTGTTTCTGAATATGAAATAGAGAGATGTTGGTTATGCTTCCACTATATAAACTGCGCAGGGACCTATAGAAAGAATATAAACACCCAGGACCTATGGATTTGTTAAATTTCTATGGTATCAAAGTAATGGATTTTCAAGTTAAGAGAAAGCACAGGTGAGCAAGTGATCTGTGGCGACCCCAACGGATCGGGGGCCATTTAGGGGGTGCCACACTCAGCATCCTCCGTCGTGTCTCCACCTCCCATCCTCATCCCGCTCAACGCTCTGCCGCTCACCATTGCTCCGCTTGCAATCTGCTCGATGCCACAGCAGTTCGCTCTGTCACCGTCGCCCCTATCGCAGCACCATTGCGCCGCCAAGCTTTGCTGCCTCCAGTTGCCGGAGCTTCCCCCTGCCAGACCTCCAATCAACCACCCTTGGCTATGCACCACGCAAGCACAAGCCATGCTTTGGGAAAAAAAAAAGAAAATTAAATTAGGTAGTCTTTTATTTACCTTATTTTTGTTTTTATTTATTATTTTTCTTTGTTATTTTGCCTTTTTAGTAGAATGTGTGATTGAGATTTTGACATGAAATAACCCCTCAAATTAGAGATTGACAGTTCGATTTTCACGCTTGAAATTTGACTCGCAATCGCTTGCAAAATCGTCAATCCGATCTCACGCTCAAGATTCAATTCACGATTTATTTAAAAATTGGCCAACTCGATCTCACGCATGAGATATGGTTCGCCAATTTGTGGATATGAATCCTATCTTATTTGATTTGCTGTCATGTTGGTTGAATCAATTTTAATTCTGTAAAAGGAAAAAAAAATTGAATTATGTGGCATATTTAGAATAGGGATTTTATTTCGATTTTTTAAAATAAAATATAAAAATGCATTCATTTGGGATTTTTTTTTTTTAAAATTCGAGTTGCATGTTTAATTATGTGGCAATTTTAAATTTTGAATTTTATAACAAAAAACAAAAAACAAAAATGATCATGCATGTGTCATATAGAATCGCACATCATTGCATGTTAATATTGCATGCTTATTAATTATAGATTTAGATAATTTCTCCTAGATAGATTGCATGTTTTTTTTAGGAGAATAGAAAAATCATGCGTACGTCATATAGAATTAGGTTCATGAAAATGCACGTCATTTAGTGATTGTTGTTAGGTCCATTTAATTAGAAATTGTTCATCATTAGAGTTAGGTCATTTAGATTAATTTAGATTGCACATTTAATTATTGCATTTTTTTTTTACTCATGTCATATAATTTAGGTTATACTGCCATATCATATCATTTCATGTTAGATTAGAAGCATTGCACTACATATGGATTATATTCTCATTAAATTAGTAAAAACAAAAATTGAGTGATTGCATGTTAATTTGAAATCATATCTAGAATCATTAATGTGAATTCTAATATAACATTGCAGATGCTTTCGTTGCTATGAAGTAAGTTATGCATTTTTTTTTATTTGTTTTCTTGAATATTAAATTAGTGGTGTGCGCACTAGTGTGATTACCTCACATGTTAGGGAAGTAAATTAAAATTAATTCAAGATGTCTGCAAAACATTTCTTCGAAATAAAAAGAGAAAGGTACCGAAAGGGCATTAGAAAAGTCTAGTGTAACCAAGTCCCCGTACCCAAAATCTCTGATTTGTAGAAGTAAAATAATTCTCCAATTATTTTACTTAGGTATTTAATTGACCTACCGTAAACTAATTACTGGCTACTCTCTTTTGCATGCTAGATATTTGAACCTAAGTCGCGAATTGCTATAGGTTTGGGAGAGCCCGAGCTAAGTTATATATAGTAGTCCATTAACCTAATATTAGGTGGTGTACCCGAAATTTAAGTCGCAACACTACTGAAAGTAGATGGAGCAGAAAAAACTGATGCCTCCCTCTATAGAAGTCAGATTGGTAGTCTGCTATATCTCACTGTTACATGACCAAATATTATGTATGCGACAAGTCTACTATCACAATTCATGCAAAATCCAAGTCAAATTCACCTTGGAGTTGCCAAGAGAATTCTTAGATATTTACGAGGAACTATAGATTACGACATTTGGTATCAGCCAAGTGCAAATGCCAAGCTCAATGGTTACACTGATAGCGACAAGGCAGGTTTAGCCAATGACAGGAGGAGTACGATTGGCTAGGAGTGA
Organism: Eucalyptus caleyi; assembly: GCA_014182885.2. Classification (NCBI taxonomy): domain Eukaryota; kingdom Viridiplantae; phylum Streptophyta; class Magnoliopsida; order Myrtales; family Myrtaceae; genus Eucalyptus; species Eucalyptus caleyi. The sequence continues at coordinate 12,273,026 of CM024466.2, read as the reverse complement.
GCATCGGTCTGGGGTTAACCCTTGATCGGCCCAACCCTACCGGTCTTGGTCCAATTCCTAGAGAGACTAGGTCGATCCTTGGTCCTATAATTCCTGGACCAACACTATGCGAGTCAGTCCTTGATCCTGAGAATTTCGGGTTGGTCCAACCGGGACCAATCCTGATTATATAAATATATATATATATATATATATATATATATATATATATATATATATATATATATCTAATATATTATTTATAATTTTTTTATATAGAGAAAACCTTGAAACAAATAGTGTCAACAACATTAAACAACTCTTTAGTGGGGAGTTCTAGTAATTTTACATTGTTTTTTTAATAACTTAGATTTTTAATGTCTTTTATGGCATAAATAGTCATAATTTACGAAGGAGGAAAATGTTTTCATGAAGAGTCCTCACGGCATTTAAAAAGGCATAAATAACCCCTTATGGCATCTTCCTCTAGTATTGGTTCTCTTCTATTTTAAATGTCCTCTTAGTCTTCAATTTCCCAAAATCGAAAGAAACAACTTCTCCGCTCGCAACTCAACACTTGCCTCACTCGCTTTGGGTTACTCGTGCCGCTTGTTGCTCAATGCTTGCTTGGCTTGTTGCTCCTTGCTCAACATTTGATGCTCATTTTGTTTGACGCTCACCCCACCGGACCCTTACTGCTTGCCTTTTTAGTTGACCACGTTCATCATCAAACCTATTAGGTCGATTTGTCATTTTAAGGAGCACAAAAATAAAATAAAAAAATTATTGGTTGGTTTTGGATTGGTCTTGAAACCGAACCGAACTTATTAGATCAGTCCAGTCCTCAATTTCTTTTTTAAGGAGTACAAAAATTAAATAAAAATTATCAATTGGTTCTGGTTGACCTTAGAATCGGACCGAACCCATTAGATTAGTCCATTCCTCGATCCCAAGCTCAATAGGGTTGGTCCTCGATCTCAAAAATTGAGGATCGGCATTGTACGGGTTGGTCATAGGGTTAGGGGGTGGACTGGCCCAACCCGGACCATGCTCACCCCTACAGCTATGCATTCACCCTGGGTTTTGAATTATTCTCATGGATATCGAAAAAATAAGACTCAGTGGTATAGTTGATTGCAGAAGCTAAATACATTGCAGCTGCTATGACCACTAGTCAAGCAATATGGCTTTGAAGAATTCTAGAAGACATTGGAGAAGTATAGATGGAATCAACTCCGATACTTTGTAATAATAAGTCCGCGATCACTATATCAGAGAATCAAGTATTCCATGGAAGAACCAAACATATTGACATCAAATTTCACCTTATACGAGAACTGCAAAACAATGAGGAGATTGAGCTCAAATATTGCTAGACCAAGGATCAAATAGCGGACGTATTCACTAAAGCACTAGCGCTAGCCAAGTTTGAGATATTGCAGAATATGCTTGGTGTAGCATGAAATTGGATCAAGGAGGAGTGTTAAACTATTGATCCAATTTCTAGTTACTTCAAGATAGACATTAGCTAGAGAAGTCAAGAAAAATTCTAGAAAAGAAATCTAGACTTAGGCAGCAAAGGAAGAATCAAGAGTCTACTGATTATGTGTTAGAAGAGTCCATAAAATTATCTTTGCAAATGGCAGATATATTTGTCTTAAAGAGTCTGTTGTTGAAGTAAAAAAAATTGTAAAAATCTACTAGAAATCAAAGATTGTGGGCCATAAGTCGGCGAAGCTTCCTTATTGTGACACCCCTCGACGGCCCCCGATCCGATTAGGGTCGCCACAGTTCGCTTACCATTCACTTTGCTTATTAACATATCACTCTGATACCATTTCAAGTGCAGCGGGTCCATACAACTTGGGGGTTTATATTTTTTTTCTTTTTTTTTTTTCGATCGGTCCCTTGCGCAATTTATATGCGGAAGCACATCCAACAACTCCCTTCCCTATATTCAGAAAACGATACACACTTACTAAACATCTTATAAGTAAAAGCCGTACACTTTTTATTTACTTAAATCAGATGGACATAATTCATCGGTACATCAAAATGCCGTAGTCTTCTATATTCGGCTACACTCCAAAAGATGACCGACATTTCCTCCAACAGTCATACACGTTAAGTCCATCGATCAGTGTCGGCGTCTAAAGGTTCCTTCATTTGCTATCCTTTTCCTCACAGTCATATCCAACCGTTCAAACCATCTACTAATCTGAAATGTTATCCCTAAAAGGGGTGAGTACAACCACTCAGCAGATAGGGAAATCCAGTAACAACTCAATGCATCAGGTAAATCATACATGCATTGCAGGCGTTACTCACCTTGAAACCATGCGCATACTATCATGCATCATCATATCATACATGTCATCATCATCATGGCATCATTATATCATACATGTCATCATCATCATGACATCACACATGTCATCATCATCATCATCTTGCATATCATCGTGCATATCATCATCATCATCATCATCATCATCATCATGCATATCATCATGCGTATCATATCATAGGTGATCATCATATCACATCACATATCATCATCATTACATCATCATGCATATCATTATGCATGTCATATCATGGGTGATTATCATATCACATCACATATCATCATCATCACATCATCATGCATATCATTATGCATATCATATCATGGGTGATCATCATATCACATCACATATCATCATCATCACATCATCATGCATATCATCATCATGCATTAATTTCCATTTTTATCTTTAGATTTGATCACCACATCACCCATTCTCAATTATCATCCCTTCGGGCAAAGACCCCCGACAGGGTTCCCAGCATTCAGCCTCCCAGGCCACCGGGCTTCCGGCCCCCCACATTCCGGGCATCTCACATCCCAACTAGCATCACGAGGCATTCCCTTCGGGCAGAAACCTCCGACAGGGCTTCCGGCCTTTACCCTTCTAGCTAGGCATCTCGCACCCCAATCCTGGCATCGCGAGGTATTCCTTTCGGGCAAAAACCTCCGACAAGGCTTCCGGAATTATGTACCGACATACCACCAGGCCTCCCCTGGAATTACGTACCGTATACCACCGGGCATCCCGACACTCCCGGGGAATCTCCGGAATTACGCCACTAGGCCACCGAGCATCATCATCCACCACAACCACTTCCTCACTTATCATTTTCCACATTTACCATCCTTTTAATCTCATTATTACATGGCATATGATTCACACATGCATCGCAATTTATGATCATACATACACCAATGTCATATAACAATGCATAATAAATTCATGGCCAATAAAATAATCCTTTTTATTTATTATTATTTTATAATTATTTTATTATATTTATTTATTTTCATAAATAAATATTAAATTTAATATCTATGATTTTCCCAAAATCATAATATTCAAACAATCATTAAACAAACCAATAGGATAACAAATTTCATGCAGAATTCATGGCCAATTCGAATTTCACATAATTTCACAATTTCCACAAAATAGCACATGATATTCGGATAATAACCAGAATGCACGGTTTCCAAATAAATTCGATTAAAATACTCATATGGCCTCCAAAAATTACGAAATTTTACAGGGTGATAGCCAAGACATTTTCGTGAATTTTTCATGAAGAACTCTAAGCCAAATTATTTTTAGATTAATTTATACAACCCCACGAAACTTCTGGAACCACTACCGCGTCGTCCAGAATACACATCTCCGAAATATTAAGATTTCACCCATCTATTCTCTTTCTTTTCCTCTGAAATTTGAACATGTTATGTACCAAGGTGTCCTTTACAAGTTTCGTGAAGAGATCTAGGTCAAATAACCAAATTATGGTCACCATTTAAGTCCATGAAGTCTCGGGTGTCTCGGAATACTTCACCAGAACCATCATTTCCAAGATCTAGCCGATTCACCAAGCTATACTTGTTCTTTTCGCTTCAAATTTGAGTATGTTGTATTTTAAGGTGTTACATACAACTTTCATGAATACATAGAAGTCAAATCTTCAACAGAAATCAACATGCAAACAAGAATCCAGCAAGAGGTCAGTGGAAACTTCACAGATCTAGGGTCTCCGTATAATAGAACTTTAACCCCTCATATCTCCATCATTTTCCACGAAATTTCAGTATGTTATAGTAAAAGACGTTAGCTAAAACTTCCATGGAGACATCGAAGCCAAAATCGGACTCCAAACACACATGCAAGCTCAAACAAGCTACTGACTCCTTCAACCGAGCAAGAACAGTCACACGGTTTGAAAACAACCAACCCTTACCTCGGTTTTTCGCACTTGAAGCACCTAAAATCTAACATACAACCAACAATACAACAAGCAAGAGAAGTTAAAGGACTCCACTTGCCTCTAGACCACACGAATGGCCGCACACCGGCGACGATCACGGCGGACGGACGGCGACGGTTCCTTCTCCTCCTCTCTCGGCCTCCCCTCTCTCTCGCATCTCACTCTCTCGGCTCACTCTCTTGGCCGAATGCCACTCTCTCTCTCTCCCTTTCTCTCTCTCTTTCTTTTTAGTGGCTTTTATATTGCACGTGGCCACCCAAGATGGCCAATGGGGGCAGCCACACCTTGCACAGCCTCCATGCCACTTGGCAGCTCGGAGGAAACACATGGCCTCCTTCATGCAAGATGGGCCTCCATCTTCGGCTGGGCTTGGGCCAGCAATGGGCCGGCGATCCCTCCTCCTCCTTTGGGCTCCGCAACTAAGCCCAAATGGCCGAAAATGGGGTAAGGTTATGGGCTGGTTTTAAGCTAATGCTTTGGCCCATATCTCATCCTAATAATCCCCCCCTTAAACTTAAATTTTATAAACACCTAATTGAAATTTATAAATCACAAAACTTTGTGACCTATCTTAATAAATTCCAATCCATAATCCCACATGGCCAAAACTAGAATTTTTTTTCTATCAAATAATTATTCGCTAAGAGCTTGGCCAAAGTCTAAATACAAAACATTAATTTGAGCACCCCTAATGACCGGCAAGGAATTCTAGGATGCCACACTTATAAATACGAAGGGTGGAGCGCAACAGACCAACAAGGTAAGCTCCTTCCCCTTCCCTTTGTACTACAACTAAATAATAAAAGTTTTCTTTTAGTTCCCCTGTGCTCCCTTGCCGCCACTCTCTTTCACACATTCTTATTGTTACTTTGGTCAATCATTTCTTACCCACATTGTTCTTAGTTCTTTTGCTCTCTTGATAATTCATACACAAAGCACTCACTTACACAGACATCAAACAAACGCTTCCGCAATCACCAACAGTTATCATGATTTTACTTCTGCTTGTTCACAAAAGGAAACTCCAAGGAGTAAGAAAGGGGCTTGGGTATGGCTTGCCACAGACCAAACTATCTAGCGTAATACTACAGCGAGTAAACCTCAAAGCCATGGTATAATCTCCCTTTCGTGGATAGCCACACAAGAAGATCAATCGGGGCAAGCACACAGACCCAGAAATCATGGTGATATCCTGAGCATAAGGGTCGAAAAGGTAATTGAATTCCTCGTAGTCATAAGGAAAAAATTGAACATCTTTAGAATTGAGTTCTAAAAGAGCTTGAAGATAGAATGCGAAGGAAGAAAAACCCTCAGGAGTGTCCAAAGGAGAACGGCTTAGTAGTCCACATCCCAAAGGAAAAGGAGTGGGGCATCGAGAGCCTGGTAGAGAATAGTGAGGAAGGATTCGAAGGTCTTTGCTAAACAGAGGAGGAAAGTAAAGAGTCATCCATTATTGTAGGAGCCAGAATGGACCTGATATCATGCTGTCTTCCTTAGATGTCATTGCGGAAATGCGTGGGTGAAACCTCTATATGAAGCAGCAAGAATGAGTGGACCCCAGGCAAGTAAATTACCTGCCGCAAGGTTCGAAACAATATATATGTAGTCCCTCAAAACCTTAAGAGTTGGGCTAAAAAATATATATTTTGATAAACGATAAAGCAAAAAGGCTATATGTTCAGTGGAATCGATGGGGTCAGAAGTGAGACAGAATCGATCAAGGAACTTGTCATAAGTAAGGACATTTTTTGGAATATGAGGTATTTCCAATAGCTCCATGTTTTCTACAGGATTACCATTTGGAGAAAAGCCGGCTATGGCATAAACGTCCCAAAGAGTAATGGTCATGGGACCCCAAGGAAAAAAGAAACAATTTGTTGATTAGGACCAAAAACCTATAATAGAACCTAACAGCCCCTAATTTAAGTCGTGGGATAACGTACTAACCTCCAAAGTCATCTCTATCCCGGTATTGTTCCAAGTGAGTTTGATTCGCAGATCATCCTTCATTCGTAGATACCACCTATGGAATTCTATTTCAAATGAAGGAAAACTCCTGAACCAAGAAGGCGCTGTGGTCCAAATATCTATGATGGAGGGTTGTTGAATGAGAAGTAACTCCCCACGCTTTGTTGGGAAATAGGGTTTGAGGGCAAAAGAACGCTTCAAGTATCATAACTTGGCACAGAGGGACACTTAAGTGCCATAACTTACAAAAGATAAACTTAAGTACCACATTCGAAGAAAAATCGATTATTTAAGTGCCACTTCAACCAAAGTCCAGCCAAAATGCTGACGTGGCATTTTTTCGGCAAAGCGAACCTAAAACGACGTCGTTTTGCACTCTGATGTGGCCAAATAATGCAAAAAAATGCATTGTTTTGGGTTGATGTGGTAAAAAAATATAAAAATTAATTAAATTAAATTTAAAATTAAATTTCGTTAAAATATTAAAAAATAATAATTTTAAATTTAAAAAAAGGGGTTGGGGGCACCGTTGCCTCCCGCCGTCGCCGGAAGGGCCGGTGACGGAGGGGGAGGGTCGGCTGGGGTCGCAAGCCCTCGCCCCAGATCGAGGCGAGGGCTGCAACCCTCGCCCAAATCTATGGCAAGTGGCGAGGGATTGCGGCCCTCACCCAGATTCGGTGAGGGTCGGCGGCCCTCGCTCGACTGGGCCAAGGGCCACTGACCCTTGTCGGATCTGGGCAAGGGCTCGCGAGCCCTCCCCGCCGGTCGGACAGGGTTGCCGGCCCTTCCCGATGATGGTGGGGAGGCGGCGACGAGCCACCGCCCCCACTTTTCTTTTTCTTTTTAAAATTTTTAAAATTTTAAATTATTATTTTTAAAAATTTTAACCAAATTTAATTTTAAATTTAATTTTATTAATTTTTATTACGTCAATGTGCAAAACAGTGTCGTTTTAAGCTCACTTCGCCGGAAAAATGCCACGTATGCAATTTAGCTGGATTTTGGCCGGATTGACACTCAAGTGATTAATTTTGCTCCGATTTTGACACTTAAGTGTACATTTCATAAATTATGACACTTAAGTATCCCTTTTTGCCAAGTTATGGCACTCCAGGGCTCCACGTGTCAGGGCTTGAGAGATGTCGGGACTTGTTGATCATTTAGAAAACAAGGACCGAGAATCAGACATTCCGGGTATTCTTCGATCCCATTCAGAAGACGAAAGTAGCAATTATCAGCATTCTCATCCTATCGTAGGCCATCAAAGTTGGCAATATAACTATTGGGAGAGTATTTAGGAGTATCGGACGCCATGAAAGATAGTAGAGTAAAAGGAGCATAGGTCAAACTCAATAGTGTTTTAGGGCTCTAGGAAGAAGACAAAGGAATACAAAGTTTAGAGCCTACAGCGTATACACGTTTATCGAAGATGGCAATTCAAGATGGTTATGGGTCAAGTGATTTGCGAAGACAAAGGTACTTGGACAAAGTCAAGAGCGGTTACTAAAGAATATGCAACTATGCAGCGGTTACCAAATTTCTCTATATATACCACCAGTCATCCAAGGAAGAAGCAGCTCCTCCAACCCGACAAATCAATCAAAATGTTATATCTTTATCTTTGCTTTTCCTATATTACACTTTAATTTCCCTGGTTGTATCTTTTAGATTCTCGTCGTTAATTAGATTCCGGAGCATATCTATATCCCGATACATCATCATCGATTACATTCGTATGTTGTGTCCCTGTATCATGATGCATAATCGTTGATTAAATTTTGACATTGTATCTCATTGCACTGGAGTAGTGTCATTGATTAGATTTTAGTGTTGTGTTCAACTATCCTTAATATGTCTTGTTGATTGAATTCTGACATAATTTGAGTATGGACATGTAAACTTTGAGCCTTGTTGTCAATTAAATCTCAACTTAGCCTTGTGTTGTATAGTGTTGCTTGGATACAAGAGGAAAAAATAATATCTACATTCGATATCCTCTGTCTAGAGTTGACATAGAACACTTGACCCCTTTAATAAAAATCGAAGAACAACTCTCGGTGAAAAATATTTTGTTGCAGGAGCAATTCCAATGAAACACCTGCGTAAGAATAAACAAGGCAAATAAGACATAGCACGCATGTGGGCAAATACAAGTTCAATTCGGGAGAATTAATCTATATGATACTTTTGGATAAAAAAATTCCTGATGACACATTAGGAACCCTAATCTAATTAAAAAGAGTACTAGTGCTAGTGACTACAAAGCGCATTAAAATTATTGGTGATACATTAGCTACCCTAACCTCACCTACATAAGAGCAAACAAGGCAAATAAGACACAGCACACGTGTGGACAAATTCAAATTCAATTCGTGATAATCAATCTAGACAATAATTTTAGATGAAAAAAATTCTTGATAATAAGGCTATGTTTGGTAACATTTCTAGGAAATAGGTGTTTCTATTATTTTGTTCCTGGGAGTAGAAATAAAACAAAAACGCATTTGGTAAAAAAATTTTGTTACCGGGGAACATATTTGGAGCGAAAAATAAAAAAAATAAAGAAGTTGCTTCTTGTTTTCAAGAACAACTCAAATAACAAGAATTAAGAATCAAGCTTTTTTTTTCCTTTTATTTTCTTCCTTTTGTTTTTTTCTTTCTCTTACTCCCTTCTTCCCCTAGTCGGTCATCGGCCTTAGCGTTGGCTAGATGAGGCCCAACGACCTCGCCAGCCGTCGGCTAGGTTGCCCCGAGCTTGTTGGCCATCGCCGAGGCCCCTCTTGAGCCTCGTCATGGTTGGGGAGGCTCCTCGAGCCTTGCCGTGGCGAGGTGAGGCTCGACCTCGCCTAGATTTGGTCGCCCGGCCGACGATTGATTAGAGGAAGGAGAAGAAAAATAAAAAAAATAAAAAAAGAAAAAAAAAGTAAAATTATTAATAAATTAAAAGAAAATATAAGTCATAAAAAATTTATGGGGTCACACCAAATGTATTTTTTTCTCGGGAACAAAAATTTTGTATAGTTATCAAACGCGTCCAAATGTTGAGAAACTGTTTTCGGGAATAGAAACAGAAAAAAAAAATATTTTCCAGAATATAAACATTACCAAACACATCATAAGGTACCCTGACCTCATTAAAAGGAGTGCAAGTGCTAGTGACTGGAAAGCACGTTGAAAGATAAAATCCTATGTAAGAACAAACAAGGCAAAGAAGTCACGGAACGCATGTTGGCAAACTCCAATTCAATTCATGAGAATTAATCTATACATGGATAAACATAAATAGGAATGTACACGAACCTTATTGAAATTGGTATCTTGGGCGGCTAGTCCCTAGTGGCTACAAAAAGAAGCTTTGGATAATAATAATAATAATAATAATAATAATAATAATAATAATAATAATAATAATAATAATAATAATAATAATAATAATAATAATAATAATAATAATAATAATAATAATAATAATAATAATAATAATAATAATAATAATAATAATAATAATAATAATAATAATAATAATAATAATAATAATAATAATAATAATAATAATAATAATAATAATAATAATAATAATAATAATAATAATAATAATAATAATAATAATAATAATAATAATAATAATAATAATAATAATAATAATAATAATAATACGGCTAGTAAGACGCGGTGCGGGTGGCCAATTCCTCGTCGCTCAAGGATTAACCAATAATTAGCAAATTACTGACGATGAGGTTTTTCCAAAGACTACTCCATCAGCTCATGTGAATCCAACACTGCTGCCCTACGTTGAACCAAACTCTAAAATGCAATAGCAATCCAAATATGGGAGGACAGGTCGGCTTATGGAGCCCGGCGATACATTCACAAGTGTTGTAGTCTATGTACCCGAGAGGGGAAGAAATGTCGACTTTTAAGCAACCGACATTAGCGAGTACTTATCCCAAACCCTATATTCCCACCGAAGCACACAATTTTAAGTAGTTACCAATGGAGCCTCCCACTCATAGAAAGTTAAAGACTACAAGACTATCCACAAGAACAGTAGCAGCTAAGAAAATTGATCGATACACACCATATGATTCACGCAGCATAACGACTGAAGCAATCGATGACCAAAATCTTATGGAAACTCCTATTATATTGGCTATTGAGGTGGGAGGATGGGCGATGGCGGTTGGCCCTCAATAGTCGCCTTTGCACAAATGAAGTTTGTAAGCTGGAACTGTCAAGGTTTGGGTTCCTCCTTGACAGTTCGAGCCCTTAAGGCCCTTGTGGCCAAAGAAAAGCCCGACATCTTATTTTTTATGGAAACCAAGAATCGAGAGGAGGTGATCACTCGACTACAAAGACGTCTGAAATTTCAAAACTCTAATATTCTAAACCCTGTTGGTATGGCAGGAGGGTTGGTTTTACTTTGGCATGAGCATCTTACAGTTGACATGATTCAATCTTCTCAAGAGTTGTTTGATATGACTTGTGTGGATTCTCGGTGTCACATATCTATGCGTCTGACATGTGTCCATGCACCTACCGCTTATCACCCTCACCAAATCTTATGGACAGAACTTCAATGGATTGCCCGCACCAACACTTTACCCTGGGTTTGTATTGGTGACTTCAATGAGGTTATGTATGTTTGGGAGAAGATCAGCAAGCGACCACCTAGCGCTCACAGGATGTATTCCTTTAGACAAGTAGTACAAGATTATGCTTTAATGGATATGGCTACCAAGGGCTGTGCTTATACCTAATCAAATAATCGAGGAGCTGATTTTGTGAAAGAAAGGCTAGACCAAGCTTTTTGTACATATGAATGGCGTCTTGCTTTCCCTGAAGCTAAAGTTTTTGCGCTACCTATAGTGGGTTCTGACCATACTCCTATTTTGTTAATTACTAATGGCTTACAAGGACGTCGACGTAAGTACTTTACTTTTGAAGCTTTTTGGTTACAGGATAAGGAATACAACGAAATTATTCATGAATCCTAGAACTCAGGCCATGGAAGAACTTACAATCTGACACAACAACTCAAACTAGCATTGATGGCCCTTACCAACTAGAGTTGTCAGAAATTTTCCATAGCCCACAACCAACTAGCAACTTTACATCAACAACTCCGAAATCACATGAACTAGCCTCATACACAATATGATAAGCAGTCCATCAGCAACATAAAGGCAGAAATAAACATATTATGGCAGCAAGAGGAGCAATTTTGGGCAATGCGATCTATAATCAGTTGGCTAAAGTGGGGCGACAAGAACACAAAATTTTTCCATGCCACAGTGATACAATGAAGATAGCAGAATTGAATATGTATGCTGAAGGATGGTGATCAGAGATGGATTCGGGATGATGACTCTCTAAAACATATGAGCACACAGTTTTTCACCAACCTTTACCAATCTGTTGGTCACCAGGACTATCAGCCCATCATTGATCAATGCCCGATAGTGGTTTCTACAGAAATGAATAGTCTTTTGGTGGCTGAGGTTACCCAAGAAGAGGTCCGTATCGCAACTTTTCAGCTTGGGTCTACTAAAGCTCTAGACGATATGAATGGCCTCTTTTATCAAACACATTGGGATACTTTGCGGGCTGATCTTTTTATGTTAATACAACAGTTTTTTTAGAATAGGGGTTATGCCTATAGATTTGAATAAAACCTTTATCACCTTGATTCTGAAAGTTCCTCACCTAGAAAACCTTGACCAGTTCCGACCTATTAGTCTTTGTAATTATGCCTACAAGATTATCTCTAAAGTGCTAGCAAATCAACTAAAACCCTGGCTTCCATCTTTAATCTCTACTGAACAAAGTGCCTTTGTAAGTGGCCGCCAGATCCAAGACAACATTTTTATAGTGCAGGAAGTGCTTCATCAATTGCGCACTAGAAAACGCAAGAAAAATTTTCAGGTAGTTCTGAAAATGGATATGAAAAAGGCTTATGACTGAGTGGAGTGGGATTTTCTCGAAGCTTATCTTCTGAAGTTAGGTTTTCATCTCACTTGGGTCCGATGGATAATGCAGTGTATCACAACACTATCTTACAGTGTCAAATTCAATGGTGAGCAGTTAACCTATTTTCATCTGACTAGAGGAATCAGAAAAGGCGACCCACTTTCCCCATATCTATTTATCCTCATAGCAAATGTCTTATCGAATCTCATAAGCCAAGCTATCCACATGGGACATCTCAAAGGCATTTAGCTTAACAGGTGGCGTCCTACATTATCTCATTTATTCTTTGTTGATGATGTCATATTTTTCCTAGATGCTAAACTTCAGGAATGCCAAAATCTTGCCAACTTATTGAATCAATATTGCTTAGCTACGGGACAGGAAATTAATCGAAATAAATCTAGAATTTATTTTTCCAAGATGTGTCCTTATGCCTTACAAGAAAATTTGGCGAATGCTTTGAGAGTCTTGGTGTCAGTCAAAACTGGGAAATACTTAGGAATCCCTTCTGATTGGGGACGTTCCAGGAAGGAAGTATTTGCTTGGATTATTGGAAGAGTGAATCAAAAACTGGAAGGATGGAAAGAACGCTTGATATCTAAGGGAGGCAAGGAAATACTCATTAAATCCATTGTTTAGGCAATGCCTCAGTATGCTATGGCTATATTTAAACTTCTAGCTTCTATTTGTATTTCCATTGAAAAGAAGATCGCCTACTTCTGGTGGCAAAATGAAGCTACAAAATCTAGGATCCATCGGAAAAGATGGGATGCGCTTAAAATGAGCAAGATTCAAGGTGGTCTCGGCTTCAGAGACCTCATGGACTTCAATAATGCAATGCCCGGAAAACAAGCATGGCGTCTGCTTCAACATCCTACAAGACTATGGAGTAAATTGTGTAAAGGTATCTACTTTCATTCCCAAGATTTTTTGTATGCTGATAAAGGTACCAGACCGTCTTGGGGCTGGCAAGGTCTTTTATTAGATTGGGATTCAATTCTTCCTTGACTTCACTGGTCAGTAGGTGATTGGACTAGAATTAGCATTAGAGAAGACCAGTGGTTGCCACAAGGAATTCTGGGTGGCCCAGCAAACCGTGAAGAACCTATTAAGGTCGCCAAACTCATAGATATGCAAGCCAGTGCCTGGAATATCCTGCTACTTAACCACTTTTATGACAACCATATAGTTAGGGAGATCTTTACCATCCGGATCAGTCCCTCTTATACAGAGGATAAACTGATATGGACGGCAACCACCCATGGCAACTATACTATTAAGAGTGGTTACCAATCAATCAAGCAGACAACAATTACCAAACATTAGTTAGAAGCTTTGCCTACCTACCAGATTCCATGAACTTTATGGAAACAACTATGGAAGTTAAACATTGCTCCCAAAATCAAGTTCTTTTTGTGGAGTCTTTGCCACAATGTCTTACCTACAAAAGCAAATCTATTTCATAGGAAAATCACTCCTGACCCATATTGCTCTCTCTGTCACAATAGCATTCCTGAATCAACAGAACACATATTCCTACTTTGTCCTTGGACTAATACCATATGGTCAAACCTGGCGATAAACATACCTATTCAGTCGCAGGTTATACAGAGAATAGACGCATGGATAGCTGCTATGTTTTTTAGAAAGCAATCCGTACCTGATCTGAACACCCTGGCATACATCCTCTGGCATATTTGGAAATCAAGGAATAATTTCATCTTTCATCACCAACAGTTGGATGTGCATCAAGTGGTTGATAGTGCTTTCGCCACTGCTCGATCTGCTCTATGCTCTTATCGCAACCCTACAACCACAGAACAACAACAACTCAACACTGGTGAGTTATGCCGTCCTCCAGATCTAAGCACTTTCAAGGTAAATATTGATGGGGCTTTTCAGCCACACATCAGCCAAGGATCAATGGCCAGTATATTCCAAGATCATAATGGAAAAATGCTCGATGGACTTACCAGGAACTTTCTTGCTTCTTTGGCTCTATAGTCGGAGTTCAGGGTGTTTTTGATAACTCTTCACCATTGCAGCAGATCGGCAGACACCCTGATCCATTGGTCATTGAATCAGACAGCTTGATATTGGTTGATTCCATCAATACTGATTCCTAGCCGCCATGGGAGGTTCGAGCAATCTTCCACGAAGCCATCCATCTCCTCCGTAACTTTTCGTGTGTTAGGGTTCGCCACTGTCGAAGGGAAGCGAATGCAGTAGTGGACTGGGCCGCCAAAAGCCACAGAAACGGTGCCCTAACGGAGATTTAGCCCATTTCACCCTCTTCGATTTTGTTTGACCTTTTAATTTCTAATGCTTTGGTAGCTGGATGTAATCCTGTGGGTTATTGAATGAAATTTCCTTTTCTGACAAAAAAAAAAAAGAAGGATTAACCAATAATCAAAACGAGTTAGCTACCTTTCTCAATTATGTAAATGCTGGAACTGTGGACGCTCGTAGTAGGGGTGAGCATGGTCCGGGTTGGTCCAGGCCACCCCTTAACCCTAGGACCAACCCGTGCATGTGTCGGTCCTCAATTTTTAGGACCGAGGACCGACCCTATTAAGCCTGGGATCAAGGATCGGACCGACCCAATGGGTTTGGTCCGGTCCCAGGGTCAACCCGACCGATCGATAATTTTTTTCGTCTTATTTTTTATACTCCCTAAAAAAGCAAACCTACAAATTCAAATTACACATCCATCGACAATGTGGCATTGTGCAACTAAACTATAAATACCAATACATATTTAGCAAATTTAAGATGACACAACAATAGAAATTTCATATTTATTAACTACTCATCGAGATATGGGACAATATGGAAAGTTCTTGTAATCATCTATCTTTAATATTCATAACACCATATGCAAAAGCGTTTTCCTACATTTGATCATGTAGAGTTCACTTAACCGAAAAATGAGCTTCACACCACTTAACTAGCAAATCACCGTAGCAACTGCAATACTACTCTACTCTTAAAAAATATCTACCATTTGACACAAATTGAAAAGCAAAGTGCAACTGAAATTCATTAGTAAAATATAATTAAACCATAAAAAGTTCAAAATACTTAATATAAACCATGAATATATAACTTCACATTTTATTAATTCACTTGAACTTCTAAACACCTGAAAACAAAACAAACGACACATAATATAATATAATATAACAGTGTTGGTCCTGAAATTTCAGGACCAAGGACCAACCCAGTCCCCTTGGGAACCGGACCAGGACCGGCAGGGTTGGGCCGGTCCAGGGTCGGTCAGGGTCAACCCTAGACCGCTGTTCACCCCTAACTCGTAGAGGTCCATATATTAAATTATCTTTTTCTTGCAAAAAAAAAAAGAAAAGAAAGGATATTGTCCTTGTAATATAGCATGGCAATCGAACCCCTTAGCCAACGTCCTTTGTTCCCCACATCGTGATCCCATATGTTCGATTCAAGAACACAGCTCAGAGGCCTGGCCTCCGACGTAGTGCAATTTATCGAAGTGCCGGACTCTTATGCCCTCGACTGCGGCCCAGCCAACCCCCCCAAAACCCCAACCCACGACCTAGTCCTGCCCGCTCTCCGGCTGTCCTGCTGCTTCTGCCCCCAGCTTCGGCCGAACTTCTCTGAGTCATCGATAGCGGCAACTCGTAGTAAACGACCAGCTGGTCTGCAGAAGGATCGTTGCCCGAACCGATGTGTGTTTGTCTTCAACATTTATCCTTTTTCTTTTCCTTGTATTTCAGACTAAGAATTTTATTTTATTTTGGTCATGACTAAGGATTAAGTTTGCGGTTTCTTTGTATTTCGAAGTCTCTCTCTGCCTTTTATGTCTAGTTGTTTGGTCTTCTCCTCTGCAGAATAATTGGGTGCCATCAATTAGAGATTTGTTTGTCCCAAATATCCAGTTGAAGTATGTCTCCATAAATCTGTTTTCACATCTCGAATTACTCTAATCGATATTTTGAGTGAATATTTGTGAACTAGTGATTGCATGTGCCATACCAGAAGCAAGCAAATTCAACCTTAGATAATGGTACTCCTGTTCTTCAGAACAAAAACACCATTAAGTAATGCTTTACTTAGGTTTTTGGGACCATGTGTTGAACAAAATTAAATTGGCCAAATTGAATGGGACAATGTAATGTGGTAAAAATGAGGATAAACAAAATTAAATCGGACTAGATTTGCACAACCGTAGTTGCACATCAACGTGCAAACATGGAGAAACTTGCTCTATTCATTTAATTCATTAACGAGGAAAACTAAGTTACATGACAATAAAGTATATATTTATATGGGATGCCCTAAACTAGCAAAAAAAAAAAAAATTGAAAAATGTAAAAAAAGTCAGGTAATCATACCAAAAAAAAATCTAAAATTCTAAAATTAATCAAATCACAGTCTAGAAAGTGGAAATTCAAATACATCAAGTAATTGATTTTCTAAATATAAGTAAAGACCTAACTATGCCTAGCCTAACCACGATTCTACTAACTAATTAGTTACTCTAATTAATTCTATTTTGTTTGGTTTTCCTTTATTAAAAAAAAAAAACTAATTGTATGAAGTTCTTCTCTAAATTAGCATGCATTATTCTAACAACATATGACATGCAATTTATATGACATAACTGTAATGACCTAGCTGCAATTTATTAACTATTAACGTGTCGAGTGCTTTTCACTGAGCTAAGTGCCAAAAACCCCGTCACCAATGAGCTCGAGCCTTGACCGACGACCTCCACTTCAAAAATTAGAAGAGAGAGAGAGAGAGAGCACGACCAAACCCAAAAGAATTGAGGGTCAAGCAAGCGTGTGGGGTCGTGGAGATAAATTTTCCATGCATGGCGCTTTCATGTTTTGTGTTTTTGTTCGTCAAATTGCGACGATGTGAAACTACGTGTCATATTATGATTCTCTTCTTTTCTAGTGGTGCGGAAGGAGAAATTGGAGTCCCCGAGCCAGCATTACGAAACATATGATTGGACGGTTTGATGTTGCCATTGAGGATTTGATCACTCGTTTCGTTACTTGACTTCCGCTAGGGGTCGATGGTTATACGTATGAATAGTGAGTCCTCACCTACCACTCTCGATCATGAAAGGGAAACCCAACATGCATGTTTAATGATGATAATAATCGGGATTGTGACGGATTCATCTTTAATATGTTTTATCCTTGAATTGTCAAATGCTTAGTGTATGTGGCACACTAAATATGTATATAGTCTCATTGACCATTTCTTTGGTTAGCTGAGGCCATATCTAATGGGAGAATTACCAAAAAAAAAATAAAAAATTGGGACTTATTGCATTTATGCAATTCAGTCATGAACTTTTTGATTATTTGCTAATTGAGCCCTAAACTTCTTTTTTAATTATTTGCCAATTAAATCATTTTGGCTAATTTTGGCTAAAAATTGCTGACGTGAACATCAACCGTCTTATGTCACATAATCGGCTCTAATGTGGACATTTTTTTATAATTTTTCAATTTTTTTCTTTTTTTCTCTTTGCTTTTTTTTTTTTTTTTTTTTAATTGTGCCGATAAGGGTTTAAGATTAAATTGGCACGAATACGATAAGTTTATGACCTTTTTGATAAATTTCTCCACAAATGATTATGAGCTCTCAAAACTTTTGTTGTCTATTTCCAAATATGAATGAATGATAAAAAAAAAAAAAAAAAAGAATTGTCTCGTCAATACCTCCAAACTTATATCGATGACCCAAAGTTACCTTCCACGAGGCTTCTATCCATAATGGCTGTTAAAAATCTGATACGGCAGTATTTGTGGGGATCGCCAGGCATAGGGCTGCCACTTCAGATTTCTAACGGCCACCCATGCCACCATGCGGGTTTTTAACAGCTGTATAGGCGGAAGGTATTTTCTAGTAATTAGCACAAGTTTGAGATATTGGTGGAACAAAAATTACTTAGGAATGTTGGCATTCAAGGAGAAAAAAATTATAATTTTAGGTGTGATTATCACTTTCCCATTGTGAGAGTTAACATCGCGTGAGACAGCTGAATGTACTGAATGATCAAGTGTGATCAAATAGAAAAACTCATGCAGTTATTTGATATTGCCACGAAATTCCTTGGCCTGGAGAATCAGTTTATGTTTTTATAAGCTAATCAAAAGGACTAAAGGAATATCACTCGAATGTTGGCCGGATTAGATTCCTGATGAGAATTTCATCCCCACAGCACACGTTTGAAAAATGAGGCACGCAAAGAAATATCACTGATTAATCCCCAAGGAAATTAGGCACACGAGATGCGTTTGAATCTCTAGACCACTACATGTAATTAGCTCAATGTTCAAACGAAGGACCAAAGTTTTGGCTCTTGTTGTTAGGATTCGGTACACAAACACAACGAAAAAAGAGAGTAAAGGCAAGAGAGAAATCGAAACATGAGATTTATTCTGGTCTACTTTTAAATTAGGGTTATATCTAGTAGAGAATTCTGTTATAATTAATACCTCACATCTCTTCTATTACAACTCTCAATTACAAAATAAAGAGATAATATATAAGCAACAGTAGTTATTCATGGCCTAAATCCAAATTATTAATAAAATACATAACTAATGTAGTCTCGTGCCTTCTTCTCAATGGAAAGTATGAACCATACCCCAACACTTGTTATATGAAGTCCATGAAGTTAGTGAGGTATTTCATGGATATGGAGCTTATTTAGATAAGATGGGCTTGCGCATCTTTATCCTAGAAGAACATTAGAGGATTTTGGAGTAGTGCAGCATGACTTGATACAAGAAATAAGAGCAACGGTAGAGATATTATGACTAACCTACAACGGGACGTTGACAATTTCTAATTTTCTTTTGTACATTAGAAGAGTTTTCCAATCTTTTTTTTTTTTTTTTTTTGTGTAAATCTCGGCTAGAACAAGATGCAATCGTTAGGACATTATAGTCCATTATGTGTGTCTATGTATATATATCTTCTGTTTACTAGTTCAACGAAGAGAATGGTCGTCTCAAGGGAAGTTCCAAAGCTTACCATGCAAGCAATTTATTAACACTAACAAAGTCCTTATGCACGGGACATAAAATAATTACATGGTAAGGACGCGACAGTTTTCCCTAATAGTCAACATTTCTCCTGACAAAACCCAACTTTGGTTACTTCTGAACTAATTTCTTTATTTTTTGCTGCTTCTGGTGACATGGGCGCGAGTTTTGTTTTGATGAGAAATTTACTATAGATGGTAGTTGGGAAAAAGGAATGGGCACTGTTGAGTTAAAATTTCACTTCAGCCCCTTGAACTAGAACATTTCTTTTAATTAAATCCTTGAACTTTTGATATATTTAGTCTAAGTCCTTGAACTTGTGTCAATTTTTCAGATAAGATCCTTCGAGCTACAAATGCGATTAATAGGAGTTGGCGTGCCCGTCGGGGCCGATCAGAGTCCAATGTGGAAAACTGTTTTGACTGTAGACTAATAGGGGAGACTTAGACTTCAAAATCAAGTACCCCGTGACCGGCATTTGAGTCATGAAATTTCTTAACATGGGCCCCTAAGCTTATTACGTCTGACTCTGGCTGGCTTTCGAGGCTGATGGATCTGATTAGAAAAGTTAGGCAAGTTGCAAGACTTTATTCGACAAGTTGCCGTTTTAAGGACTTAAAGAATAATCATAGAGAGGGAGTGAAAAACCAACATATACCCCAATTCCTCGAGATTAGTCCATTAAAATTTAAAAAAAAAAAAAAAAAACTTATGCAATTGAACCTATTTAATTGGTACTTTTCAAAGCAAGCCATCTTCTTTAATTCGTATGAATCTTCTTTAAAGTTCAAAAGCAGTTTTAGGATAGAAGGAGAGTAACTCTAGCTGAAAGGGAGAAGAAATTTGACTTGATATCTCGTAAGGAAATTACTATTAGAATCTGATATGACGATATATTGTGTTATATTTGCTTAGAATTGACAGCATATTATAAACCTATAGTTATATGTCCAGCAAAATCCCTATACGGCGAGACTAGGGTTAGTCTGCAAATAGAAAGCTAACTAGTCTAGATTACGAATAATTGCGCTACATACATTATATATTGGTGTTGAACTGTTTGTTCAAAAATAGAAAATTCTGCATCCAATGCCGTTGACTTGAGAAGAAAGAAAAGGCATAACAGTGCAAAGTAAAACTCTTGTATAAATACCCCTGAGTTCATTTGACTGCAACAAACACACAAACACACTCGCGCACAGCAATCAAGCTTGTGCTTCTCCTCCTCCTTCGCTTATCTCCTTCTTTGCTGAAACTTAACTCCAAGCCATGGCTTGTGGGAGCTCTTCCGCCAGACCAGCCTTCTTATTGTTGCTGTGTTTCCTCCATGGAACAGCCTCTGCTCAGCTGTCCAGTACCTTCTACTCCACTTCCTGTCCCAGCGCCCTCTCCACCATCAAATCCGGCGTGAGCTCTGCGGTCAAAAACGAGGCCCGCATGGGCGCGTCCTTGCTCCGCCTTCACTTCCACGATTGCTTCGTCAATGCAAGTCCCTCTGCTCTGAGTCTCTCCTCTCTTTACGATCGATTACTACCATTGTTTCTCTCCTTCATTCAAGATGAATGCAAGCGTGCATGCATGATGCATCTTTGTGCCTATGCATGTGAAGCGTTCGAATCAACCACATAGTCAAAAGAATCGTTAGATTCGCTTCTACGCAAGTTTCGTACTCTCTTTTTCACTAACCAAACAGTAGGTAGGAGGTTGACTTTTTTTTTTTTTTCAAAGGTTGACATATTGAATTAGTTGAGATTTTTGGTGCTTTGTTGTGTCATGAATTTTTGTGAGTTTATTATACCAATAATCAATTCTGTTTTATGAAAAAAAAAAAAATCAATTCTGTTTATTAGAGCAAAATAATTTTTTTGGTAATTCAAAAAAACTTCATGATCATTTTTAGCATACATTGCCAGTGTAAAAATATTTTTCACAAACAATCTTATCCACCCTTAATTTGGCAGTTAGTGAGAGATTTGGTAATTAGAATTCTCAAATTACGAATGGCCAAGAATGATTATGTAAAATTTTCTTTACATCGATGGTCTATGCTCTAATTTACACCGGAAAAAACTATGCAGGAGAACGTACTTTACGCTATGCTGTTGATCAGATAAATGGGTATATAAATAATATTGGAGCTGACAAAAAGAGAGAGATGGCCATTGCTTTTATATCGGCGGTTGACTTTACTCGGTTATCACATTTGGCTAACCAATCAGTCCTTTTCAATAGATTTTGATCATATTTTAATCACCTCGCTGTGGTAGCCATATATTTCTACATAAAAAGTGATATGGATGGTAAAGTATCATTTTTAATGAAATTGATAACTCAATACTATTCTAAAATCGCACTAGATCTTTGAACAATCAAATCGTGCCTTTTGCATGGCCTAATTAGTTTGCTTTCACACAAATTCAAAGTGTCAATCTAAATTAACTAATCCATTTAGATTAGTGTGTTCGTAATGGGGGCAAACTATTTCAGTAAAGATTAGAGCACTTAACTTGTTTGCAACCATTAAATCTAATTAACTCCAATCGGATCAATTTTCTATCTAGAAGGACTGATTAACAACATGTGGCAAAAAACATGAAATAGGGATGCGACGCATCAATTTTATTGGACGACACTACGAACTTCACCGGGGAGAAGAACGCCGGCCCGAATGCCAATTCCATGCGGGGATTTGAGGTAATCGACACAATCAAGTCCAAATTGGAGAGCAAGTGCCCCAGTATCGTGTCCTGCGCTGATATTTTAGCCGTCGTTGCACGAGACTCTATCGTTGCCGTAAGCACACATTTTCTTATCAATTCTACTTATCAATTGTGACGAAAAAAATCACATGTTATGTTCCCCATGCTATATTAATACTAACACGTATGGATTTGTTATTTATTTAATTTTTAGTTAGGCGGCCCTAGTTGGACAGTCTCCCTTGGAAGAAGAGACTCAACCACTGCAAGTCAAAGTGCTGCTAATATTAGCATTCCTCCCCCAACTTTGAACCTTAGCGGCCTAATCTCTACCTTCTCTAACAAAGGCTTCACAGCTAAAGAAATGGTGGCACTTTTAGGTCATTGTTTCTTTTTTTCCTTTTTCTTTTTCCTTTTTTTCTTTTTTTTTTTGCAATTTTTAATAAATAATAACAATAATGCTCGATCAATATACTAAAATCATTTTACAAAAATTGTTCGACCATTGTTAACAGGGTCGCACACTATAGGTCAAGCCCGATGCCTAACTTTCCGGGAGCATCTTTACAACGAGAACAACATCAATGCCACATTCGCGACATCGCTGAAAGCAAGTTGCCCAAGCTCCGGAGGCGATAGCAAACTCTTTCCTTTTGACACCACAAGCCCGACGTCCTTTGACAATGCCTTCTTCAAGAACTTGCAAACCCACAAGGTTTTTCTTCATTCGGACCAACAATTGTTCAGTGGTGGCTCCACGGACGTTCACGTGAATGCTTATAGTAGCAATTTGTCCACTTTTAGGACAGATTTTGCTAACGCCATGGTGAAGATGGGTAAACTTAGCCCACTCATTGGCTCAAGCGGTCAGATTAGAAAGAACTGCAGTAAAGTCAACTGATATTCCTTCTAGGATTTACTTTTTCTGTCTTTAAAGTTTGGAATTTTCTGTTGCATCTCCAATGTTCTGAAGTTTATTTCAATAATAAAAGGTTCACCTTTATCATAACCTCCCGAAGCCATACTCGCGGCGCAGAGGCTAATGGCTCGACTAAGTTTGAGCTTTGCCCTAACTCTCCCAAGCCCACCAATTCACAACTTATGATTCGAATTTTTAACCTGCAAATAAATTTCATTTAAAAGTTGCCAATAATTGATTTAGGGCGGTGGATCGATTATAAACTCAAGTAAAATATTTGGAGAAATATTTTACTCATGCACAATTAGAGAAACTAGGATTAAAGACTTGATTACATTAGTTAATAAACTAATACTCTTCTGGTACCTAATCTTGTTTAAATGTTGAAGTTTGATTTTTTTATAGCTTTTCATGCATTAAAAAAACACTCCAAAACCATTTTGTGGCCTTTATCTAATTTCAGAAATTTTTGAAGTATTTTTCATGTATTTTTAAGAGAAAAAATGGTTAAAATCAATTTTAGGCCTTTCCTTAAAAAGAGATTTTTTTCGGATTTTTTTATTTTTGAATATTCTTTTAAAAAAATACAGTAAAATAAAAATATACTGACCCGAGTCAGTCAGACCCGGCCGCGGGCCCGATTTGGATCCGGCCCGACTGACCCGGATCGCGCCCCCTCCAATCGGCTAGCAAGAGAAAAGACCCCTTTCCCCATTTTACTTCTTTTCCTTTTTTCTCTCTATCTCTTTTTGTCTTTACATCCTGTTGACTTTTTGACTTCTTCTCTTTCCCCCACGCGACCGTCATCTTTTCTTTTTCTTTTTATTACCCTTTTTGTTCCTTTTTCTTTCGCCCTCGCGGGGTTTCCTTTCGAGCATGCCAAGAACACCCGAAGGTTCGCCTGCCGATTCAAGAACATCAAGACTCCAGCCGGGCACATGACACTCCACGGCCGGCTAGAAAACACTCTGCACGAGGAAACGACACATCAAGTAACGAATCGAGAAGAAAAACGTATCGGCCGTGTCTAAGGACCAACAGACGCCCAGACAGACCAAAATCATAGGAGACCTAAACGAGTTCTGGTTCGAGCATTTCACCGAACATGTGGTGTGCATCATCTGACGGGTGAGAAACGCCAACAACCAAGCCGAATCCAAGCCGAGATTCAAAGCGATCAACACATTAGACCCCAGACTGCAGCGCACGCACAAATGAGGCTGAAAACTCACATGAACCACGCCATGGTGGCCCGGTCCAGCGAGCCCAAAGATTCATGAACTATACCTCCTGAAATACTTCTAGGAACCAACGCACTTGAAGGAGTTTTTTTCAAAAAGGAATTCTAATATCTATATGACTCTATTGCCATGAATTAAAGAAGGCTCAAAAGATAATCATTTTCTTAAGTTGAAGATTATCTTAGAATTGTTGCGAGAGACTTTGGAAGATCCGTCATTAACATGTCCCTTTTCACGTCCATCCATTAATTCATCTATAAATGCATCATAAAACTACTATAAAACTAAGGAAATGCATCTATTAACGCATCAATCAATTCGTCCATAACTGTTCCAAGACTACCCCCGATGCATTAAGGCTAAATGAATGTATCCATTGAATCATGAACTTACATCGAGCCATTAATACCATTAATTCCTCAACACTCCCTGCGAATAGCCTCAGTAGGTTCCGGCTTGCCAGTTTTCGTTTTTGTTCGATTTGGGGTTGATTTCCCGAGGTCCCACCTTGGAGGCGCACAAGGCGAATGGACGCAGCCTGATCTTCGAGCTCGTCCATCGTCCGACATCGCAAGTCGAGTAGGAAGCACCCACGCAACCGCCCCTGTTTTCCTTTCCTTTCGCGCCCTGTTTCTTAATGGCGTAATTACCTTAAGGAGATTCAATTAACTGTACCTCACCTCTTGTTTAATTTCCTTTAAATTTAATTACAATCAAACAAATTTGTATTTGAGTTATAATTCAGCATCTTTATATGTAAAGATTATACAAACATTGACTCGATCATAATTATATTATTGCTATCATTCTCACAGATTTATTATTTTTCTTATTCTAACAAATAGTATTACGTATTTTTTTCTCCAATATGTAAATTTTATTTTTCTTCCGATACATGAAAGTTTTTTTTTCCAACTCGGAGAAGGGTGATACCCGTGGGATATCGGCCTCAACACAGGCACAGTGGTTAGTGGGGTCGTTTTCAATTCTCTCTCCCTTGGTCTCACTCTCTCAGTTCTCACTTGGCCCTCTCTCACAGCTTGGATCTGCCTCACCGATTTCTCTCTCTCTCTCAGGACATCCCTCGATTTCTCTCTCTTTTCATTGCCCAGAACTCGCTCGGCCTCTTCCCCTCTTTTTATAGGCACGGCTGGCCTAGAGCCGGCACACGGGGAGGGGGGGGTGGGGGTGAGCGGTTTTTCCGCTGGTTGGACGTTTGGCCGGCTACAACTAGTCGTGTCGCCGGCTGCCCGTTCTGCCCTTAATTCAACGAGCATCTAAGGCGCCTGATCCGCGCCCCCTCCCTTCAGATTTCGTGCTGGCTTCCGCGCTGCTTCTGACCTTTGCCCTTGCGTGAGTTGCAGAGGAGAGGAAGGAAGGAAAAAGGAGGAGGATAAGGGGGCCGGGCCGAAGGAAAGAAGGAAAATGGACTGGGCACGACCCGCGTGAGGGAAAAGAGGGAAAGGGGGTTGGGGCAGAAGCCCAGCCCTCGAGCCTCGCGGGCCCTTTCTAAAAAAAAAAAATCATCCCAAAATAAGGTAAAATAAGGAAAAATAAAGCAAAACTAGTTGATACAAATAATATTAATAACTTGACGATGCAAAAAAATATTTTTGTTAGGGCCAAATTGGTCCCTTGTTGTCTATGAAGTTTAAATCTAAATATATAATCAAAATTTAGTGTCAACAACCTTATTGTTTGTCTTGAATGATTGATCCCACTTTTATCTATCTAAAAGTGTACGCAAGTGATGTTCATGTGATTGTGGCGCATGGCGGATTGCAAATTCATTATTCGGTGTGACAATTCATTTAAATTGTGTTACAATTAAACCCAACAAGCATTTTACAACTAGGGATTCACGTGAAGCAAATTATAATGGTAAGAATTGTGGACGCATTTAGCATTTTTCTCTTTAAAATCCACAAATATTGTGCACAAATTGCATGCCAAGAGAGCTTTAGAAGTAAAATTTGACAATTTCTTGTCCTTCCAATGTTTTTTTTTTTTTTTTTTTTTGTAGCGGGCCTCGTTAGGCCAATGCCCTACCTAACTTTTAAGGGAAAATTGTCAAAAAGTCTTAAAACCAATTTAGTCATAAACTTTTTAATTGTATTAATTTGGTACTAAGCATTTTGAGAATTTTCCAATTTAGTCCTAAACTATTTGTGGAATATCAATAGTCCTTCCGAATAATTTTGGCTAAAACTTGCTGCCAATCAGTGTTGGTTATTCTATGTAGCATGATCAACAATGTTGTTACAATTTTTTAATTTTTCAAAATTTTTATTATTTTATTATTATTTTTCTTCTTTCTTTTCAATTCTTTTTTTGGTATAAAGGGTCGATGAGGTCATCGCCCACCGACCGAGGTCATTGACTATTTGATGAGGGCCGCAAAGCCTTCGCTGATTGTGGGCGAGGGTAGCAACCCTCATTAGGGCCAGCAAGGGCATCGCACCATGGTGAGGGTTGACCCTCACTCACATTTGTTGTCGCTAGGTTGAGGGCCTTGATGCCCTCACTAGATCTGGTGACAACTTGTTCGCTCTTGCTATGGCTAGTGTGGGCTCCGTGGCCCTTATGTGGGGCTCGATGGCCCTTGCCAAGTGGCTAGTGGAGGTTGACAATTGGCCCTGCCGGCTCTATGAACCAAAAAAGAAACAAAAAAGAAAATTAATAAAAAATCTCAAAAATCATTCACATCAGTGTTGGTTGTGCCACGTAAAATAGCTAGTGTTGATTGGATTGTAACGTTAGCAATTTTTGGCTACAATTAACCAAAAAGACTATATTTGTAATCCATTAAAAAATTTAGCACTAAATAAGCAAATCCTCAAAAAGGTTTATGAATAAATTAGCACAATTCAAAAGTTTAAGACTGAATTGATCACCTTACAATAGATTTAGGATTTCTTGGATAATTTTCCCAAACTTGCAACATTATTCCACTCTAATTTATAATCTCTCCAAACAACAGCAAAGAAGGAACATATGGAGATTTTGGGGTAAAATCTCATACAATCATTGAAAAATGAAATTCGGTGAATTTTGCAACCAAGCAATTAAATTTAATCTTAATTACTTAATATTCTATAATTTGATTTCTTTGCAATTTTGATACAATTATTTCTAGTGTTATTGTCCTCAAATTTTAGCTACAATAATTCTCGAAACTAGCAAGACTAACTTAGGAAGTAGACCATATTCAAATAAAATATGGATAAATATACGCGACATAGGCTGTATACCTAAAATCCTACTTATTTGACTTGCTGATGTGCGTGTTTTTACTTTTAGCATTTAGCGTTATTTCCAATCCCATGTAGATTTCACCTACAAGTTCACCAAAAGGTGTTGTTGGCCGTAGGAGGCGCTGTGGGATGTAGCCGAGACCTAGCTTTCCTTAGTGAGGCCACTGGGCCGCCGCTAGGGTACCTATAAATAAAGATCACGTCGCTGGTGCTACTAGGTTCAATGCAGTTAATAGGAAATTGCTAGTGCTACCGGGCCATCACTGGAAACTACCAGCGCACGTCGGGAACTGCAAGGGAGTGGCTGGGGTCGTGGCCGAGAGAGCTGTTGGACTGAGGCTGGAGTCGGTTTTGAACGTTGGAGTGGATGAGGGGTGCCACCAAAGGAACTACTTTTCTTTTCACCTTTTGCTTTTGACTCTTTGTGCACTCTTTTGACCCTTGTTCTCCCGTCTATGCAAAGATGTGCCCTTTATATAGGCCGTCTAAATGGCTTCCCAAGATCGACATAACTAGAAACTCGAACATCCTAAAGAAGAAGACGAATATTTGCGTACCTAATTTTGAATTCATAGTTCTTGGAGAAAAACGACAGCAATCCAAGCCTTTAACGCTGAAGATCTTCTCCTCTATGACCCTCAGTTCTTGGCTTGATGAGACCGCCACTCACAGCTTGCCTTATGTGAGGTGAGAGAGAGTTTTTGGAAGAATGAGGGCTAAAGCAGGGACCTTAGTGCTATTTATAGAGTTTTGGACGGGCCCTTTCATCACGGGCCGGGCCCAATTTGGTCCACACAAGCCAGGCCCATATTTGACTATTAAGAAACTTTATATCCTACCTTATTAGATCAACTCCGTAAGAACGGTTAATTACAATCTTAATTAATGTAGCCCATATTAGAAAAATTCTTACATTCTCTCACTTAGGCTATATTAATTGAGACCGTACTATATTTGCACATCTTTATGTTGATCTAGAGATAATTCTCAATAGTCAATCCGATCCTATAAGGTCTCTAACACCAGATCATGACGGTAACTGCATATACATACACAGAGTTTTCCATGGTCACAAATGCGATCAACTTTACTTATATAGATTTAATATGGTTGTATGGCAAATTGATAGCACCTCATAAAGAGTTTTATCTTATGTGTTATGCTCTTTATCAGTCACTATTCTCTTACCTTAAGAATCACAGAAAACCGGATGTGGCACTAGAAAATATCTTTATGGTTATAATGAACCCACATATATCTTATCTTTATGGTTAACATTTTCTTTATGTGTAATTGAGACATATGTACAACGTTAACAACTGAATGCTCCTAGCCTTTACTCAAGATTTACATAGTACCTTGAGATTTTCTTTAGATATATGTACGTAACTCAATAATAGTTTATACAAAAGGAGTTGACATATGTCTAAATGTTACATAAAGTAACAAAATACAGACTTAAACTTTATTAGAGCAAATCTAAAATAGCTCCAATTAAACAATAGTATCCAGTGATTCTCCCAAGCTCATGTTCATGATATGTTAGCAGATTTGCCAACATATCATCTGTGGGAATATGCTCTACTATAATGTCACTATTCTATACCATTTCCTTTATGGTAAAAAAATTGACCTCCATATGCTTAGACCCTTTGAGACTTATGTTGTTATTGACATATAACACAGCATAATTGTATTTTTTTTTTTTTTTTGGTAAAAGGTAAGAATTTCAAAGCAGAATTGTTATCACAATATAAATATATGGGTCTATCCACAAAATCAAATACGGTCAATTCCTTAATGAGGTTTCGAAGCTAAATTGCTTAAGTAACAACTGAAGAACATGCTATAAACTTCGCTTGCATAGTAGAGGAAGATATAGATTTCTATTTCTCACTTTTCCATGATACTACACCTCCTGCTAACATGAATATATATCATATTGTCAACTTCCTATCATCCTCACAACCAGCAAAGTCTGCATCTGAAAATGCCAACAATCGCAAATCATGGACATATTCATAAATCAACATATAAACTCTTGTTCTTTTCAAGTATCTCAAGACCTTTTTGGCAGCAACCCAGTGATTGTGTCCTGGATTTGACTAATATCTGCCTAAAAGCCCTGTTACAAAGGCAATGTCTGATCTGGTGCAAACTTGAGCATACATGATATTTTCAAGTACATTAGCATAAGGCACATCATTCATTTGGTTTTTCTCAAAATCTGATTGAGGACACTGTGAGAGACTCAGCTTATCATCCTTAATTACAGGAACGGTTCCTAGCTTGCAATCCTGCATGTTGAATCTCTCTAAAATACGATCAACATATGCCTTTTGAGATAAACCTAAGATACGACGAGAACGATCCCTAAGGATTTCAATGCCAAGAACGAAGGATGCCTCACCTAGGTCTTTCATGTCAAAATTCTTCGACAATATTTATTTTGTTTCACGCAGTAATCCAATATCGCTACTTGTAAGCAAAATATCATCCACATAAAGTATAAGAAAAATAAATTTCCTCCCACTAACCTTACAATATATGCACTGATTTACTTTGTTCTCAATAAAACCAAAAGAAGTAACAACATTGTGAAACTTCAAGTACCATTGTCTGGAAGCTTATTTGAGACCATGAATAGCCTTCTTTAGTTTACATACAAACTTACCAAATCATTTGCTGCAAAACCTTCAGGTTGCACCATATAAACCTCCTCATCAAGTTCTCCATTTGGAAAAGCAGTTTTAATGTCCATTTGGTGTAATTCCATGTCAAAATGAGCTACTAATGTCATGATCACTCTAAAGGAGTCTTTAAAAGAAACTGGAGAAAAGGTTGCTTCAAAGTCTATCCATTCTCTTTGAGTGAAGCCCTTGGTCACAAGTCTAGCTTTAAATTTCTCAATCTTTCCTTTTGAATCTCTTTTAGTCTTACAAACCTATGGCACCCGAGAATTTCGCTAACCGTGATGTGTGACGGTAGTGACTGATCAATAAAAGTATTGCCAAATGGTATCATTAGTATTTTGCATTAGCATTATTTGATTCCATCGACGGACCGATATCTCATGTTTAGTAAGGGTCCGATTGTTAAATTGACTATCGACTTCACTGATCGTATGTGTTTGTGTGTGTATATATATATATATATACCTTTCGATGACTCGACACAATTATACCACTTGAGTGCACATGAGATAAGAAAAGAAATTGAAACACCGTGCAATCTCGTTCTTCTTCTATACAAGAATCTAAGTCATGAATAAGTACACTTGATAAATTATTGAACCACCAAGACCATGGGACCGAGAATGCTCCATATTTGTGCAAGTTTAAGGATCAATTTTCTTTAGAATTGGGCCTTGTTATTTAAGGACCGCGCGTCCACTAATCTACTAGCCCAAAATAACCCAAAAACCCCTTAATAGTTGACATTTAAGTCAACTAATTGGAAGAGATTGACTGAAACTTGGTTGGGTGATGCCACGTTGCTGGCGTATGGACAGCCAGCGAAATGCACGGGGAGGCATGCTGAAGACACGTCCATTCCAGCTGCCCGTTCCCCCTACAACCACTGAAACATGTCTCTCTTTTGTTGACTACTTTTAGCAAAACCAGTGATCTTGTGCTCGTGAAAGTGGGTAATCGAGAGAGTGAGCGAAACCAGGAGTAATCGAGAGAGAGTGAGCGAGAAAGATTGCGAGTGAGCAGCGAAAGAGTGAGTCGGCAAGGGAAGGAAGGAGATTAGTCCCTGCCATGCGTGTGCGTTGCTGTCATCGTTGAGCCGCGCATTCCTCACCGTCTCACCACACGCTGTTGAACCATAGGACATCAAGGCAAGTGAAAGTCCATTAATCTATATAATGTGATGCTGTTACTGTCCAGTATGGATGGTGTGTGCTGGATTTCGGTAGTGATGGGTTGAGAAATTGAGAAAATGCCCTGATTATCCATGTGAATTCGTAATCCTCATGAACTACATGGTGAGATATAGGTCTAGATGAGCCTTTGAAAGTAAGTAGACCAAGGTGTAGGTGTCGGATCCCATTGAATCTGTGTGGTCCGACATTTTATCTTGAGAAACCTAGTAGTTTTGCCGATTTGTCTATAAAATCTTCTAATAGGATTTTGGTTATGGTTTCTTCATGAATGCTGTAAAGAATTGCCTAAACTATAACATAGATTATTGTTAGATTTTTCGGAACTCAGATGGTGGCAGAAAATTATTCTAACATGCGGTATCTTCCTGATTGAAAAGTGAACTCTGATTTGAGCTTGTAGCTGTGATATACGGTCTGTTGCAACTTGTACATAATTAATCTAGCTTAGTGTCCTTCATGAAACTTTTTCCTCTAGATCTTAATTATAACGTGTTAAAATTTCAGAATTTTTCATGGTCATTTGCTGGTTATTTCGAAATCTCTACTGAAAGCGTGCATTCTGGCCTTTACATTGCTTTATTTCGAAATTGTTCAATTTGTCCTAATAGTCGTTGCATCTTGAGTTGTTATTCACTTGATGGATGCAGTGACATTCAGCATATCACATGACATCAAAAATTTGATAAAGTCTTATAGATCCATGGAACCTTTGACGTCATTGCATCAAAATGTGCTTTTGTAATGAGATGTATATTATGATGTGGATGTTACCATCGGAGGTGTGAGCCGACGATGCCCCGAGAGTGTCGGGATGCCCAAGGGTCGAGTGAGTCGATGCCGTTGGATGCCCAGAGGTTTGTGCTGGAGGGTCCCGGGAGTTTCGGGATGCCGGTTGTAGGGATTGTACGTAAATCCGGAGGGAAGGGGCAACCATTTTCATGTCGAGCCCTAGATATACCTCGTGATGCCAGGTGGGGTGCGAGATGCCCAGGGGTGTGATGAAACACGCTTTGGATGCCTAGAGGTTTGTGCCGGAGGGTCTCGCGATGCCAGGTTGGGTGCGAAAGCCCAGAGGGACGCAAACACTGATCCCCGAGGAATGAAATCTTTCTTTGAATGCTAAAATCTGGTACATTAAACAAGTGCATGTGTGTGCATGTGGCATGAGATGAGAATTGTCTATGAAATTGAGTTGGTTTCATCCAATATTGAAAATGCATTTGTTATGGCATTGAATTATTTTAATGAATGTGGTGAAGGTAAATTAGTCTTTGATGGCATGCATATATATATATATATAAATGACATATGTGTTTTGCATGCATCTGGATAGTTAGAGTTTCTACATAATATAGTTTAATGGATCTTTTATTGATGAGTGGTTGTACTCACTCCTCTTGGGGACTAACATTTCAAACTAAAAGAAAAATGCCACTGCTACCTACGACTCCCAGTATGTTTTATGGACTCCTGACTGACCTATAGTGGGAATGGTCAGAGCACCGTCATCTTGGGGTGCACAGGTTGGTATTCGAGCGTGTGAGGATTTTGCTGACTTTTGAGGTAGGCCTCTTTGCCGGGCCTATTCACCAAGAGTTCATATCAGTTCTTATTCGTATGGATGGTCACCTTCTGAGGGTGTTGCCGCCACCACCGGCCAACGGACCTGACTGGATATGACCTAAAGTAGAGGGTAGCAGGAGATGAATTTTTTTGGACGCCGACACATGGGTGATGGACGGATGCATATGATATCCAAGGATAGAAGTTGGTTCTCTTTTGGGTAATCGCCAGGCACAAAAAGACCTCGGTGTTTTGTTGTAACAACTATCATAGTCCATCCCTTATATAAATAAAAGTGTTCGGCCTAATTTATGAAAGTTTTAGTATGGTGTGCATCACTTTATTTTTTGATGAGGGATAGTCGGATTATGGTTCCGCCATATTATTTGCGCAGGGACCGGTAAAGAAAACAAATGAAAACCCCCAGGTATTGTAAGTTATGTTAAAATTTCTTTGGTCTTAGAGTAGTATGCTCCAAGAGAAAGTGACTGTGGCGACCCTAATGGATCAGGGACCGTTTCGGGGTGCCACAAAACCCACTTGCAACCTATGAGCTTACAACCTTCCGGTAATTCAACAAGCTCCCAAACATCATTATATTTCATAGATTGCATCTAATTTCTTATTGCATCCAACCACAAATTTGATTGAGGACAGGAAACAGCGTCTATATAAGCCACGGGATCTATAATGCAGCTTATATCGTAATCATGTTCTCCTAAATAGACTATATTGTCCGGTGGTATAGCTGAACGCCTTTCCCTAACATACCTCCTAAGTGGAGCCATTGTAACTTCATTTTAAGTCTAAGGAACTTGAAGGACTTCATCTGTGGCCGTTTCGTCAATAGGATTCTCAATGTTAACATGTTCAGTTTGTGGCACAATAGGCTCCATAATCGTCCGCATAGGTAAGGAGAAAGACATAGCAGGTCTCATCATGTTGTCATGTTCACTAATTTGTGAGCAATTATGCTCTTCGGTTACATCAAATTCCCGAAACTTGGCCGTTTGTGATTCCACAATCCTTGTTCCTCCACTTGGATTATAAAATCGATACCTCTTCGAATGTTTTGAGTAAGATACAAAGTAGCATCGAGTGATTTTAGCCTCCAACTTACCTAATGTTTGATTATACAATCTTACTTCTGCAGGACATCCCCAGACCTTGAATGATTCAAACTTGGTTTGTGTCTAGTCCATAACTCAAAAGGAGTTGATGTAATAGCTTTGATAGGAACACGATTCAATATATAAAGGGTTGTTTTTAAAGTCTCACCCATAAAAGTCAAGCAAATTAGTCCTACTCATCATACACCTTACCATATCCATGAGAATACGATTGCGCCTTTTAGCCACACCATTCTAATTAGGACTTCCAAGCATAGGGAACTGAGCCACTATCCTAGAATCCTCTAAGTATTTAGCAAATGGCCCTTTAATTTGCCCAACATTGCCATATCTACCATAATATTCTTCACCTCGATCAAACTAACCACTTTTATTACCTTTCCTAACTGTTTCTCAACTTTAGTCCGAAAAATCTTGAATTTGTCAAGAGATTAAGACTTTTCCTTAATTAGGAATAGGTAATCATACCGAGAATAATCATCGATAAACATGATGAAATAAAAATTTCTACACAAAGTTGCAGTATAGGGTCCACTGATATCGGTATGAATGACTTCTAGTAAGCCAGAACTTCGAACTGCGGTTTTCTTCTTTATCTTAGTCATCTTTCCTCTACAACAGTCTATACAAGTCTCTAGGTCACCTTTAAGAGTAGGCAGGATGTGTGTCTTTATCAGCCTTTCTACTATTTCTTTAGATATCTGACCTAGTCGTTTATGCCATAATACATAAGACCGTTCCTTAAGTAAAGGTCTTTTGGGAACAACATTTTCAATTATGTTAGCGACGTATATATCATTAGGAGATAAACACAATATGTACAATTCATTGAACATATTACAGCACCCAACCTTATTTGAACTAAAAAATATAGATACAGTATTGTTCTTTATTTCAAAAGAGTAACCACACATATTCAAACATGATACGGAGACTAAGTTCCGTTTGAAGGAAGGTACATAAAAAGTGTTTTTCAATATCATATAAAAACTAGTATCTAAAATCAAAATGATATCTCCCACGAACTCAACGTCGATCTTGTCTTTGTTTCTCATAGTGAGCTTTGATTGATCTTGATTTGGCATCTTTCTATTTGTGAATCCCTGTATGGTAAATGCAACATGATTAGTTGCACCACTATAGAGCCACCAAGAACTGGATAGGGCTTCAGATAGGTTGGATTCACAGACAAGTGTCAAAGAATCATTATCTTTATGCTCATTTTTAAACAACCAAGCTCTATATTTATTGCAGTGTTTCTTTATGTGTCCCATCTTCTTACAAAAGTAGCAAAAGACACTTTCCATTTTTAAAGGTGCTTGTCTAGGAGCCACTGTGGAGGAGGGGCCAGCAGCTTTAGGATTCCTCTCTTAAGAGCTATATTGTTAAAAGCACCTATGGCTTTAGGATTTCCTCTATTATGTGCAATCTATTTACCCTTTCTGTTGGCAGATCTAGAGGCAAGATGCCCTCTTTCTTTCTTCAGTTTCTCTTCCTCTACCATCACTCTAACTATAAGGTCATTGATTGACCAAGCCTCATTTTGCGAACTATAGTTCGTCTTGATAATTCCAAAATCAAGAGGAAGAGCATTTAATGCTTGATGCACAATGCAAGCTTCGGGGATATCGACCTAAAAAATTTGGAGTTTTTTCTGAAGATCTACCATCCTAAGCACATAATCTCTAACTTCACTCAAATCATCATACCTCATATTAAAGAGTGATTGCATAAGTGTACTTATCTCAACATTGGAAGAAACAAGATACCTAGCCTCCAAAGCTTTCATCATTTCCTTAATAGTACAATCAGTTGGCAAGCCACTAATCAAATGTTCCTGAATTAACCGTTTCATAATAAGCAAGCAAATTCTATTACTATTTTCCCATGCAGCAAAATGTATTTTCTGGAAATCTATACTAGCATTAGTAAGGTCTGCCGGCCTATCCTCAGTAAGAGCAATATGAACATCTACCAACTTCATCCCAAACAGAAAATCCTCTTTCTATTTCTTAAAGTTTGATCCAATGAGAACCTCAATTGTAATGGAATTGCCATTTACAGAGAAGGTGACTGATTATACAAGCAATACATACAATTAGCATCATGTGAGTGCTAAACACACATCTCAAGAGCTACATACATCATCATATAAGCACCTTTGGGTAAAATACATAACATGCAATTGTATACTCTTCACATGATAGCGATCCATGAAAATATATTATAACCTTTCGTGAATTCACCACCTTTGGGTGTATGAACCAGTAGGGTTAGTCACTTTTCAAACATATGCTATACATGACTATCGGCTGTGGTGGCTCCACTGGGTAGACTTCAGTGATCCTCTGCGAAGGAGGGGAAAGGTTCGAAGCCCTTGCAACGCAAGAGGGCTGGCGGAGTTTCTTGGCATCTTAAGTGTGCTATCAGGGGTGAGTCCTCCCACTTAAGGCACCTGAGGGTTTACACTTTAGCTACCAGCTGAGGCGGTTCCTCCAGCACAAAAAAAAAAAAATGCTGTACATGTATCATTCCATAAACTAACACACAATCACCTCCTTTTAGAGTATAATCATGCATTAGAGTAGGAGACATCCCATTATGACATGAGATCGATGTTTTTCAAATTCAATTAAGTGTGCCATTTTGGTGGTCACAGCCCAACTAAATCATTGAAATTCTCTCATATCAGGGATATAACTTTATGACTCACATTCACTTTCACATGTGATTTTAGACTTGATGACAGGGGTTGTTTGTCAATAAAATCACAAGTCATGCTAATTGCATTGCTTCATCCACTAATACATACTACTAATAAATCAACACTATACATATTCCTTAAGTGATAATATACTCATAAGCATGCAATTGTATATCCCAAACCATGTAGAAATATTCCAAAATTACATCAAAATTCACGTCTTTATGATTTCACACACAATTTCATATCCTTAAAGGCATCAAAATATGCAAATAAATACGACACAAGGTAGGAAATTCACATACGAGCACGCCCATATCAATCACGCGCCAAACGGATGTCACACACGCCCTCACATGCCACTAGAGTGTGGCACGTGAGCGGCATGCGTTGGCGTCCTAAAACCGGCCCGAAGCCGGTCCGACCAGTCAACGGGTCAAGTTGGTCAACGGTCCGACTGGGTTGAGTCAACCCAGTCAAATCAGGTTACGTCGACCTGGTCAACACCAGGTTGAGTTTGTGGTGACGTCATTAGTGACGTCACATGCCACGTGGCGGTTGCACGTAAGGCGGCTTACGTGACGTCATCATGACATCCATAGACACCTGTCCATGGCAGTGGCGAAGTCGGCGGGATGACGTCACGGATGACGTCATCACTGCTAAGGTGATCCACGCGTCGACGCGCATGAGCGTGTGCGCATGTGAGGCCGTGTGGCGGTCCACGTGTTGGCACACATGAGTGTCGTGACCTAAATTTTTCGGGGTGAATC
Organism: Eucalyptus caleyi; assembly: GCA_014182885.2. Lineage (NCBI taxonomy): Eukaryota > Viridiplantae > Streptophyta > Magnoliopsida > Myrtales > Myrtaceae > Eucalyptus > Eucalyptus caleyi. The sequence continues at coordinate 12,235,577 of CM024466.2, read as the reverse complement.
ACCTAAGTTTAGGCTAATGGATTACTAAGTTTTAAACTTAGCTTGAGCTCTTCCAAGTTCATATCAATTTGCGACTTAAGGGTCAAATATTTAACATACAAATTATTATTATCCAGGAGTCGCCACTAATCTATTTTTGGTGAGTCGATTAAAAACCCAAGTAAAGTAACGGGAGATTTACTTTACTCCTACAAACCAAAGAATTTAGGTACGAGAACTTGATTAAACTAATCTTCTCTAATGTCCTTTCGGTACCATTCTTTTATTTTCAAAAATACTTTGGCAGGCAGTTTAAAATTGATTTTAAATCTATTCTCCTAATATGTGAGACAATCATGCGAATGCACAAACCACCAATTTAACACCCAAGTAAAGCAATAAATAAATTGCAAGACTTACCTCATAGAAACGAAAGCATCTGCATTATTATATCAGAATTCACATCAACAGTCCTAGATATGATTTCTAATTAACATGCAATTTCTTTTTTTTTGTTTTGTTTTTACTTATTTAATGAAAATTATGCAATATACGATGCAATATTAACTAAATGACCTAATTCTAATGCCATGTAATTTCTAATTGAATGGACCTAGCAACAACTACTCTATGACATGCATTTCAATGAATCTAATCCTAATGACGTGCATATGAAATTTTTCTTGTTTTCTTTTCTTTTTCCTAAAAGAATGCAATCTATCCTAGAGAATAAAACTAATTTATTCTAAGACATTTTGTGTATTCGAAATTAGGTGAAATGTGAAAATTACCTAGCTAGATTAAGATCCTATTCAATTTATATTAGGAATTAGGTTGAGCCAAATCCTAATTTAAACTAAAATATTATCTTAACCCAAATAATCCTAAAATGCAGTCTATCTAAAAAATCTATCTAAACTTAAAATTAGTTAGAAAGTAAAATTAGACATGCAATCTTACCCTAATATGCAATAACATGCAAAAGATGCCCTAATTCTATATGACATATGCATGATGATTTTTATTTTTTACTTTTTTTAATTTTCGAAATTAATAATTACCAAATAATTAAACATGCAATTTAAACTAGTGAAACAAAAATCTAACATCCTAAATTTATGTTTTTGGTATTTTTTTTTTAAGAAATTCAAAATAAATAAAATTCCTATTCTAGACATTCGAAATAACCTAAAACAAGTAATATTCTAACATGCATCTAATCTAACTCAAATATTTTTTTTTTGCTTTTACGGGAGCAAACAAATAAAGGCATCAAGAATAGCATGGCAACAAATTAAGCAAGATATCATCCATGTCCATTTAATTTTGAGAAATAAATTGATGAATCGTATCTCGAGCGTGAGATCGGATTGGCGATTTTTCCATACAATTGCGGGTCGTATTTCGAGCATGAAATCGGACCGTTAATCATATGTACGTTGCAAAATTAGGAAGATTTCCCAATTTAGAAGGCCACTCGAAATTATGGATATCATAGCGTATCGGGAATTTCCATCATGTGCATCAACGGATATTTCAAATAAGGAAACGAAATATTCAGGAATCAAATAAAACGAAATTTTTACCTAATTCGAATATAGATTTCCAAATTTGGACTTTGCGCAATCGGACCGGGATCACAATCGGCGGGCAACAGTAGGGGTGGATCGTGGTGGCGATCCGCTGCCGATAGTGGTTCGGCTCGGACAGCAGCTGAGATGGTGGACTCACGGTGATGCCTCGATGATTTGAGACAGGTGATGGCTCACGAGGCGGTGGAGAGGTGCACGGCTAACTCCTAGCCTTACGGTAGAGATTTCTCGGAATGCCTGCAACTAGGAACTTGCGAAGACGATTAGGAGCAGGAGGAAACCTTTCTTTGTTTACTTTTTATATATATGCACTAAGATCTATGGTGGAGGATGATGACTCAGTGGAGATTCCCTTGCTACGTGTACCTTCCTCAAGGTCCAGACTGTGGAGAAATTTTGACTTGCTTCGCTGGGATTTAAGGCGTGATAATCAGGCTTCGGTGGACACGAACAATGGCCCCCCAAGGGACACACTTTGCTGGACGCTCTCCTTGCTTTATGAATCTTCTGTTTCGAACGTGTCTTCCTATTGTGTTCCATGAGACCTACAAAGAAAGACCAGTATTCGTTGTTGCTGAGGATTCCGCAAATGGCTTAATAGGCCACACGGATGCAGCTTGCGTCGGAGATGCCTCTAGAGATCTTGAACATCAACTCGTCGCTGAAGCAAAACAGCAGCAAAATATATGCAATCGAGGACTTGCGCGTGAATTCCCCCGAGAGAGAAACGAGATGAAAGTGAGATGTTGATGGAGAATGAGCGTGAATCTCCACGGTAGCAAAAAGGATTTGACTTTGAAGACTTAGTGGGCAACGGGATCTTCAATTGGCCAGGGGCGGGTCTCCTTCTTCACAATTTCTCCTTCATGCACAGAATGTCCGCTCTCTCTCTCCATTCTCTGCTCATCTTAGAATTGTGGCCGTGTATTCTCAATTGTGTGGCCATCTCAAACCCTACGTGAAAAACATTTTTATAAGTTGAAGATTAGGGTTCTAATTTTCTTTTCAAATCAACATCCGCGAATATTTCTTTTCGCACGCAATATCACTTTTTATTTTATTTTATTTTCCACATCTTTTGATTTTACCGCCTAAATATAATATTGCAACACGATTTTCTTAAATTCCAAAAATCCACCGTAATATCATTTCAAATCTCAATTTAGGTAATTTTTGTCATTAGAGGAAAACGGGCTAGGCCAATTTACTTGCTTCGTGGGCTTAGTCCGACCCGCCAAATTAAAGCTTAGAACCACTAAATCAAACTCATTTGTCACCGACCCAATGTAAATGCAAATTAAAATAAATGCACCTATATATGCTATGCAATTAATAATTAACTAATATATTTTTTTAGGGGTTAAAATTAATCCCTACTTTTTTAATACGATAAATGACTAAACAGGTTATCAAAATTTAGGTGTCAACAGTGAGCGCGTAAAGCCGCGCGCAAGACTGCGCGGTAGCGCGTAGCACCGACTCCCAGCACTGCCTGGGTGCGTGGTGGCACGTGAGGACTTTTTCAGCATCGTCTAGAAACGTTCTACCCACCAAATTGCTCCTATAAACGAGGAGAAGCCATATATGTGATAAAAATTTACTTTCATCGGATGAAAAATCATGAAAAACAAGCAAAATGTTCCAAGCTTGAGTTAAGTCCGAAATGGGTATAGATAGCAAATTTGGCCTCCGTCAGAGACATGCTACCCATGAAAACACTAGGCTCAACAGAATGAATCCGAATATACAGTCAAAATCAAATTTCAACGGATAAATTTTTCAAAATGGGACAAACTCCCTATATTCGAGTTCTAATTTATGCCGGCTCTGATACCAAATATAGGCTGTCTAAATGGCTTCCCAAGATCGACATAGCTAGAAATTCAAACATCCTAAAGGAGAAGACAAAGATTTGCGTACCTGATTTTGAATTCATAGTTCTTGGAGCAAAACGACAGCAATCCAAGTCTTTAACGCTAAAAATCTTCTCATCTATGACCCTCAGTTCTTGACTCGATGAGATCGCCACTCACAGCTTGTCTTATGTGAGGTGAGAGAGAGTTTTTGGAAGAATGAGAGTTAGAGGAGGACCTGCCGCTATTTATGAATTCCTGACGGCCATTTCATCACTTTAATGGCCCAATCAATCTTACCACAATGTCAGCCCCTATATTCGACTGTTAAGAAACTTTATATCCTATCTTTTTAGATCAACTCCGTAAGAACGGTTAATTACAATCTCAATTAATGTAGCACATATTGAGAAATTCTTACACTTTATTCTCACTTTTTGCTTGGGTCACTTCCTCTTTATACGTGAAGAAATTGACCCTCTCTTTTGTCTATTTCTCTCTACTCCAAATTCCTCAAATTTTCTCTCCTTCCGACGTGTGTGTTCGTGCCCTTTCACATGGGAAAGAAGTGGTCCCCTGGAGGAAAGGACAGAACTCCTTTTCCCCTTTCACGCGATCGTGCAAATAAAATACCCCAGCCAATCTCTTCAATTTCTCCGACTTTCCTGTTTCGCTTCCTTTCTCAAATTTGGAATCAATAAAAACCAATTTTTTTCTAACTTGGCGGCCCCGTCTTTGATTTTCGGCCGCTGCGTGATTAATGGGCTTTGGCCAAATCTTCAATTCACGGGCTCACTTCAATTAGTTAGGATAAACCTCAGAATCTCCGCGCACCACCCCGTTCACACTAGTGCGATCACATGGGCTTAATGCCATTGGAAAATGCTCTTGATATCTGTACGTAATTTAGCTAATATTTTGTTTAGGGGTTATTGATCGGTCCCTAAATCTTACATATAAGATTTTTAGTTTATCTAAAATGTTATTAAGCTATGCAAGAAGAAGAAGAAGAAGAAGAAGAAGAAGAAGAAGAAGAAGAAGAAGTCATTAGTCATTAGTCATTAGTCATTTTTTTTACCATCACTTATAGATATTTACTTAAGCACGGAACAAATTTCAATTTTTTTTATACGGAACAATAGAATGTCACGGCATGAAAAACATCATGTAATAAAAAAGATTTTGGTACAAACCGTGGCTACCCTCGTTTGGGCGTCTTTTTTAGTCCTCGTCATGGGTCTTAGAAAATTGTCCTTTATTAAAACTAGTGAGTAGCGATGATTGAGCGATCAATAACGCCAATTCTATACGACTATACGTTCCTCACACGCGGATAATTCAAAGGAGTATGAGAAATCACTGTGGTTGGGAGTGAGCATGAAGTGGTGTTTTAGGTTCACTAATTAAATAAAGAACAACTCATGAAGCTGTACTGTGCGTAACAGTGACATGTTTATCTATCATAGGATTAATGGGGACCTCGAACCACCTTGAACATTTTTATAATTAGATTGTGGCGGGGGGATGTATGAGCAAATAGGTGTTTGCACTTGTCTTCTTGTCTTGGTAGTTTAGGACAAGCCTTCCCTCCCTATCATGATGGTGGATGAAATTCTCTCATTCGAGTTGATTTATAGACATTGGCTTGACATTAAGGGCGCATGACAAAATTTCTAGAATAGAAATTGATTTCTGGCTAGAAATTGATTTCTAAATTTCTATTTCAAAAATTGAGAAGTTAAAAATTTTAGTTCATGATTTATTCTTCAAATCTATTTTTGGAATATAAATCGTCATTAAAATAGAAAAATCAAATCGTGTTACCAATCGAATTTCTGTTCCAAACCTATTTCGGATAACAGAGAAATAGAGAAATAGAGAAGTTGAAATTTTATCACGCGTGCCCTAAAACAACTTTCTTTTGGTTAAAATTCAGGACTTATAGATTTTGAGGAAAATCCGTCTCTCTTATATTTGCCTCAGGAAGAGTGAAGTTCAACTATGGCCGAGCCTATCAGGCCACAAGACGTGCAGGTGGACCAAGTCGAGAAGGTACAATGTGATTATTGTGCCATAGGACTCCTGGGTGGATCAGTACTATTCATGATTTGTAATTTAATGAGTCTATTTAAATGGACATGCATTACAGTTTAATCACAAATAAACAAAGCAAAAACCAAACAAATACGAATAAAACAAACGTCCAATTGCATCATCAATGCAAGCACTTTGATTGAAAAATTAAAATGGCTTCAATCCTCTGTATAGTTATGGTTAACTTTTCCTCAGTGGAGTCACTAGTCAATAGTGTAATTTTGAATTTTCTTTTAGAGCAACGAGAAGCAAAGTGCTACACCACTTTACGTCCCCACATGACTTCAGGTGCCGTGTGTGTTTTTGCGTTTTTTAGAATAAGTATGATGACATGGTAAATATGTATGAGTTCTAACTGCTAAGCGCATTCATGTGCCGTTTGATTACGTGACATCTTAGTTGATAACGTGTGAACAATTCTGAAATGACAAAGCCATGTTATGATTTAGCCTATTAGGCAAATGTAATTTCATCCTTTCAGCCATATATAATATTGGGTTTTAGAGATTAAAAATAAGAAGAGAGAGAGCAAAATATCTATAAATTTGGAAACATCCTTTTTAGAATACATGACATGCACGAAGCCTCTGTTCACGATCAGCCAGCGATTACCACATTGGCATAGGTGTACTTGGACCATTTTCCTAGATAATTCGAATTATGGGTTGTCTTCCGTGCAGGGTTTCTCTAATGCTAGTATTAAAGGAGAACTAACTATGATTTAGAAATTCCCTAAATTTGACCTGGCAGAATAACGACCGCATTTTTGGATTTCCACCAATTTATGAGAAGAATGAAAACCCACTTATTCCGGAATATTCTAGTTTTGGACCAGTAGGGTAATTACTACTCATCTATTACAGATCTCAATGTTAATTTTAGCACTATAATTGTCATGACCCTAATCGAGTGGATCTAGGGACGATTAATGGATTGCTAAGTAAACACAAATAGCTCTCTTGCAAGATGATGCTTACCCTTTACACAAACTCTCATAAGGCCTACCAATCGCAATTTAATTTCTTGCATATGAGAATATAGCTACGACTAACTTATTTTAGGCTAGTTAGAAATCAAATTAAATGCAGAGGCCCATGTTGTTTCATCTATTTTTTTTTTCATTTTTTTAATTCTTAAACATGCAAATCTAAGCGGCTATGCATATATGCACAATCAATAAAAATGAATGAATATAGTAATTACAATAATAAATAAAGCAAGGGTAATGTTAAAAAAAAAGAGTAAAGCAAGTTGTATTAGCAAAATTAACACATAATCTTGTCAGTGGATCCCTGTGAGCTATGTGTAAAAAGTAAACATGCAAAAAAGGTTAGAAAAATCTCCCATCTTACTTTTTTTTGTGTGTAAATATATGAATATCATTAATCAATTGAGGTACAAAAGTTTAGGGGAATCCCTTATCATTTTAAAGAGACTAATTATGCGAGAAAATGGAGGAAGAAATCATCCATACAATAACCAATAAAACATTTCCCAATAAAACCTACACTATTGGTAGAGTGACGTCCTACCTCTAACAATCTTTCGAATCCTAGCCAACGGAAGATGATGCTCAATTGAGTTGTTTTGACATCTAAAAATTTTTCGGCATTATAAGTATCCATTCGTTTTACAAAAATATATAAAAAAGGAAATTAAAATAAAAAGCATAAAAATACGTGTGAAAAGAGATATATATATATATATATATATATATATATATATATATATATATATATTCTTTAATAAGTTTCGGACGTGTTAAGCCCACGTGGCCAGCCCATTTCTTTATCTCTTTCGGCCCATGCATCTAACTCACTTTCCTTGGCCCATTTCTATGTTTCTTTTTTTAGCCAATCTATTTTTAACCCATCTCCCTTTTGTCTTTCGTGGCCCATCTTTCCTTATTCCTTTAAGCCTACGATTTTAGGCCACGTCGAAACCAAACAAAAGAAGGCCCAGCTCATCACCCATTTCCTCTCCTCTGCGCAGACGCGCACGCGCGCCTAGCAAAGACTCCGGTCAGGGGCCATTTCGTCAGCCCACCTTTGCTCATTCGGAGGTCTTTCCGCAGCCGAGGAAGAAGCCCAGCTTGTCGTGCTCTGCCATCGCCGATCGAGACCTCGACTCGCCCGACAAACCAGGCATGATCCTCCTTCCCGAACCTCCAGTTTGGCCCCTGTTTTTTTTTTTTTTGGCTGGGGAGAAACTCGCCTTGGTGGATGAATTTTCTTTTTTATTTGATGAAATCTTGTTAAACCAAAGTGTACCGACTGTTAATGCGTCATGTTTAGGCTGAGGAGCTGAGGAATGCTTCGGGTTTGAACCCAGAACTCGAGTTCATGAATGTATACCGACTGTTTGATGTTTTGCTGGAATGAAGCATGAAACACTTAAGAGCACCGAACTTAAGTGCTAGATTTCGAACGGATCGTGACCAACTGAGACGGATTTGGCACAAAATATGTTGATTCAGACTTTCATACATCATCTTTGATTCGAAAATCGCATTGAATCTTGCTGTGGAACGCATCCTTTAAACTGCATATCATGTGTTCGATAAAATGCTTGAGAGAGAGCCGAATGACATTTGTTATTGAATCTTGAGCTCAGCTTACAGTTGCGGTATTGGTCGAATATCTTATGATCTTCCCGTTTCTTGTGTTTTTCACGCTATTTTGTGGACAAAATCTTGGCTCGAGTTGGTCACGTATGCACCCCTCCATGTCGAAATCCCCTTTGCCAGAACCCCCCCACTGGCGAGCCAGTGGTTTGAGGTCACTCCTGTCAGTTTATTTACTTGCATTTTAATACGCTTGTGATTGTGTTCCTGTTAGAGATGTTAGGATTCAATAGATTTGTATTGATGACTGTTGTTTGTTGATTTTTGTGGTCGCTGGAAGGAGCAACCGGAGATATTGGATGCCGATCGGAATAGCGATCGGTAGTATGTGGTGGTTTGGTGGCGGCATAGGTATCATTGATGACGTGTGTGAAAAATGATGTAGCGTTGGTGGTCCATGGTTCGGCGACATAAAGCTGCAGAAGAAAAGCTTCGATGAAGAAGACGAGAAGAAGAAACTTGCAGCAGAAAAGGACAGAACAGAAAAAGACAAGAAGAGACAAACAGAAAAGAATAAAAAATAAAATTGAAAACTAGAAAAGAGGGGAAAGGGGTTGGGATTTTGCATAATGTCTCTCAACGAGGAGTAGAAGGCCGAGAAGTCTGTGGAGATGCATTTTGCGACAGGTCCACCTTGCAAGGGGTGTTTCACCCACCCCTCTTATCTTCACCAATGCGGATGGCTATTATACCGATCTAAAAGTTTCTCAAACACCCTTTACGAGGTGTGGTGGAGTCTATTCTCCCCATCTAGAGGGCCTTTAATTTTGAAGTGTAATTTTTTCTTTCTAACTTCGGAGGGAATACCCCTGACGTTTTATGTCCCAGAGTTCGAACGAAACAATTTTAAGAAATACTCGGATCCAGTCTTTGGTCTGAGGGCTGATCATATAAAGAGGAGAGTTCGTAAATTGGCTGAGGAAGAGAGGAGCTTTGGACTTATTTGTTGTGGGCTATGTTCTTTTAGAGTTTGGGCCAAAAACAAAAAGAAAAAAGGTTCATGGGCTTATTAATTAATTTTGAGCGGACCTAAGGGTTGCCTTGTTTTTAGCCCAACCCAATCCAATAAGGTTCAGGTCGGCTTATTTGGGTCGGGTCTTTTAACCGGTCCAAATTTCTTATATTTTAATAAAAATAATATTAAAATTTTAAAAATTTTAAAAATTTGGATTTTTTTAAAATCAGAAAATGAAAAATAATTAGAAAAACCATTAAAAATTAAAAAATTCTAAAAAAAAATCAGAAAATTAGAAAATTTGGAAATCCTTTAAAAATATTAAAATCCAAAATTTGGATAAGCTTTTAGGGCTTTACAATAGGATTCTTTGTTTTGAATTGTCTTTTTCTTTTCTTCTTTTTTTTTTTTTTTTTTTGCTTTTTAGAGACAATATTAGGATGCTTGTGTGCTAAGGGTGATTGGTTCCACTTAAGAACTGGGAACCGAACCGAGAGGGTCAGTTCCCAATTTTTGGGATTGAGATTAGACTAGATCGGACTAGACTTGACCAACCAGTTTGGTCTGGTCCAATCTGGTTCCATGGATCTGATCAATTAACAAAAAAAAAATACTAGAGTTATTATTATTTTCATGGTTTATTGCTATTTTAAAGAAATTAAAAAATGTATATATTTTTAAAAAAAGTCGGTATGGTCAATCTGGTTCGATCTGAACTGGGAATTGGACTGACAATCATTGGTTCCATTTTTATGGAATCGGGAGCTAGACCAATTCCTCCAAGGATCAAACCAAACTAACCGGTCCGATTCGGTCCAAACGGTTATTGATTTGGGTGATCCAGCATGCTTATCCCTATTGTGTGCTTTCCTCCACAATTATACTTGGTTGCGCTTTTCAATATCTTGGATGTTATTTCCTGCTCTAGAATGGTTATGACAATACCTAAAATTCTTTGATAGGTTGCTATGACATTCGTTAGCGTGATTAGTTATGTATCGAAATGGTGTTAGCCTTAGGGTTAATGTAACTAAGTCCTTGGTTTTGGAATCTCTAGTTGCATAAATAGTAAGATATTCTCCCATATCTTACTGGTTCCTGGCCATCCCCAAAAAGGCTGGTGATGACTCATTAGTCAAAGTTTACATAAACTTAAATTGATTAAAATTTTAAACACTTGATGTCATGTGAAATATGGATTTTGGAGAGCCCGAGTCAATGGAAGGTCGTTGGCTCAAAGTTGACAATATTCCTAAACCTAATAGTCTCTCCCTAGTCGAAAGGGGGTTCAGTTGTGATAGTGACGTCCTACCTCTAACAACCTTTCGAATCCTAGCCAACAAAAAATGAGGCTCAATCGACTTGTTTTGAAACCTTTTGCAGTTGCGTTCCATCCATATGCAATAGATAGTCACTAAGAAAGATAGTTTGAGGAGTGTAACCTCGCAGTTTTGCTTGACCTCTTGCAGAACACAAAATTCCATTTTTTGCCAAAATACTGCACCATACACTACTCATCCAGGTATACACAAAAAATAAGTGGTTTTTGTCTTCTATACTTATAATACAGAAGTTACATCTAATATCTACTAAAGACAACCACCGTGATATGGCTACTACTGTTAGTAGCCTATCTCTACAAATAAGCCATCCGATAAAATTATGCTTGCTAATACCATTGGTCCAAATTGATTTATACCAGTTCACAATTGGTCCCTTCTGTCTGAATTCCTTGTATATCTCTTTGCAATGGTATGTTTGGCAGGCCAATTCCATAAAAAAGCATGAGCTTTAGGTGTTATCCCAAATCTGGCCCAAACTTTATTTTGTCTAAAAAAAAAGGCACGAACTTTAGTTATTATCTCAAATATGACCCAAACTTTATTTTGTTTAAAAAAAAAAGCACGAACTTTAGATGTTATCCCAAATTTGACCCAAACTTTATTTTGTCTAATAAAAAACACTAATTTTAAGTGTTGTCCCAAATCTGGCCCGAACTTTATTTGAGACAAAATAAAGTAAGTCTATTACAAATAGGCTTCACATCTCTATTTAACTACAAGATACACACGCTTTTAATATCTCACTTTAAGGTAATGTAATCTTATGCTTCCAACCCAGCTTCTGACATTGCAAACAGCTTGCCAATTGTTAATTGATCTAATGGCTTTAGCTATGTGCCTCGTCCCTTAGAATTGAAGCTGCTAAATTATTTTTACAATGAGAATCATCTGTAAAGTTCACTTCATTGGAGAGCAGACTTAAATTTAACACTTCCTCCAAACACTCGAATGCAGCATCGTTTTGCTGTGTTGGATATTATTGCTGACGTGGAAATGTCACGTCGGATGACTATGGAATGAGGGTTAACGGGGGGCCAGATTTGGGACATAAGTGAAAGTTTGTGCTTCTTTTTTAGACAAAATAAAGTTCGGGCCAGATTTGGGACAACACCTAAAGTTTGTGCTTTTTTTTTAGACAAAATAAAGTTCGGGCCAGATTTAGGACAACACCTAAAGTTCGTGCTTTTTTTTTTATGGAATTGACCCTATGTTTGGCTAGAGATAATAGGTGTTAGAGCAAGTCTTAGCTTGAGTATCCATAGTGACTTTCAAGCCATACTGCCGTTTATGTCGAGTTGCATAATGGAAGCACTTCTACATTTAATGTGACGAACCCAAGTACTCCATAGGGATGGGGACGGATGATTGATGATGCTTCAAAGCATGTGACCTAGCAACACCCTTTTAGAGTTTCCACTCGAGCATGCCTAGTTCTCCCTCCTTTTTGGGTGAGCATATATTTTCCATGCAACTTTATGAGATTTGTGAGTTCCAGCGTTTCCTGGCCATAAGTTGGCTAATCTTTGTTTTAATCTTGTAAATAGTTTGCTTTGGGAGAGAAACATCTGCATCTAGTGAGTGCAAATGGAAAAAAAAGTATCAATTTGGCCGATTGAAGTCTTCTTGCGTCATTGATATAATTCATGTCCCATCCATCTATTTTCTATAATATCTTCTCTATTAGACCCTTGCAATCTGCATGCGTAAGCCTTTGCATAACAAGTGGGACACCAGGATATCTGATGAGGCGGGATCCCGTGGAAAAATGTGTGTCATCCAATGGAGTTATTCATCCTCAAACAACCTAGAGAAAAATATATGACATTCGTCTAGGTTAAATCTAAGTCTAGTAAGAGCTACGAAATCATCAAGTGCATCAACAAGGCAAATGATGGAGTTTACATCCCCATAAGCAAATAAGAACAGATTATCAGCAAAGCATACATGACTAATCCTTTGCAATTTGCAACGCCAATGGAATTAAAAAGATGAGGTAGAAATTTTCCCTGAGATAATTCTAGTAGGATTTCCATAACCAAAACAAAGAGGTAGGGAGAAAGGGGGTCACCTTGTTGTAGCTCATGTGTGCTTGCAAAATACCCAACATGTTCATTGTTGAAGTTAATTGAGAACCTTGGGTAGTAATGCATTGATTTATATGATCAATCTAGTACTAAGGGGCATTAACGTCTTCCAAAACCCCGAGAGTAGCATCCCATTTTATCATATCATAAACCTTCCATGAGATCGATTTTTTTTGCCACCCATTTACCTTTAATGCCCTTATGGTAGTCATGCAAGAGTTCTCAGCACAATAGAACATTGTCTGAAATCCGTTTTCCCTTTATAAAAGCAGTTTGGTTGAGGCCAACAATCAAAGGGAAAATATAAATTATTCTTTCTACAAGTAGCTTTGATATGATTTTATGTATAACATTGTAGCATGATGATATGAGTCTGCACTCCTTAAGGAAGGAAGCATGGATTTGAAACCTGCGCTATAAGAGAGATCAATGTAGAATTTATTGATTTTGTCCTACGACGGGCCAAGCTTATTGTAGAATAAGCTGTTATACTCATCTAGACCGGGTGCTTTGAATTTATTGATACTCTTGATGACTCCATGAATAAGCTAGACTAATAATATTAGAATGCAAGAAACGACTAAATGCACCTAAATGACCTTTCCTAAATTTTTATTGAATAATACTATTTAAACTATATATAAAACTGAATCCATACGCCAAAGAAAATGATAGGACGTGAGATTGCCTAAACTCTGCACAAGGGAATGATAAGGTTGGTCAAAGCGAGGCTTAATCATATTTCCATCTCGACATATCCTGCAAAGAAGAGGTCAAAACGGTACCCATTGCATACATGAATGTATCTGGGATGCAAAATTCAAAGAAAACCTATCGAGGATTAACCCAAAGCGACTCAAAAGTCGGAACATCTTAATTCAGAACATATAGATTTAATTGGGATCACGAAAATAAATCTAGCTTGAATGCAGACTACATACTTCTTAAAAAGCTTGCATCCAAATGGATGTTTGTTAAATATGTCTTGAGTTTAAGCCCGAAGCGAAAAGCCGAATTTTGAAATAAATTGATATAACGAAAGATTGGTGTATTTGGAAGTTTGGCCTGAAATAGGAAAGTCCAAACATGGACTTGGACTTGGACTTGGACATGCGAACCAAGACAAAAGAAAAAAAAAAGGGAGGGGTTCTTTACCTACAGCGTGTCACCGAAGAAGGAATTATTCGGTGGGGCCAAGGTCAAATCTTTGACCGTCTGGGCACGCACACACACATGTTAAGCCGAAGCAAGGAGTGGTGGTGGGCCCAGGTCAAAGTTTGACTTGGGCACACGTATAAAGACAATATATTTCCTTCTTTGATGGTGTGCGTGGAGCGGTCGATGACCCACGTATAAAAGCATAACTTTCAGGTCTTCTTTTGGGGCTTCTAAAAATTGTCGCCGAAACCTACGTACGTAGCCGCACGTTCAACGATCAACGAAGCCGCAAGTCCTCCGCGAGAAGCTTGAAGAGATACGTGATTTCATACGTACATAAACCAAGTGTACGTAGAGCATTGTATTTTGAGGTTGAATGCACAGTAACTTTGTGCCGTGAGTTGGGTTTGGGTTCAATTGGCGTTTGGGAAACACCGAGAGAGTGTTTGAGTGACTTGAGTGTGTAATCTCCTTGTATCGCTTGATCTATAGTGAAATTTGCTGCTGCTCTTCCTATGGACGTAGGTCTTTACGACTAAACCACGTAAATCTGGTGTCCGATTTATTTTTCATCTTCTGTCTATATTTTGTTCGATCGCTTGCCCCATCGCAACAAGTGGTATCAGAGCTAGGTTTGGCTGAGTTGAAACGAATCGATGGCGACAGAAGAAGTAAAAGTGAAAACCAACAGATTTGATGGGAATGATTTTAGTTTCTGGAAGATGCAGATTGAAGATTATCTTTACTAGATGAATCTGCACTTGTCTTTATTTGGGGAGAAACTAGAGATGATGAAGCAAGCTAATTGGGATTTGCTGGATAGACGAGCTATGGGTGTTATTTGGCTGACGTTGGCTCGTAACGTCGCGTTTAACATCATGAAGGAGAAGACCACTGCCGATTTGATGCAAGCCCTATCGGATATGTACGAGAAGCCCTCTGCGATCAACAAGATCTGTTTGATGCGACGTCTGTTTAACTTGAAGATGAAAGAAGGTGCATCAGTTGTAGATCATATCAATGAATTTAATGTGATTGTTAGTCAATTGAGTTCAGTTGAGATTGATTTTGAAGATGAGGTACGTGCTTTGATTCTGTTATCCTCATTGCCTGATAGTTGGAATACTACTGTTACTGCTATTAGTAATTCCTCTGGGTCAACAAGTTTGACGTTTGATGGGGTTCGAGATTTGATTCTGAGCGAGGACATTTGTAGAAGAGAATCTGGTGAATTTGTATCTACTACTCTAGTAGGTGAAAATAGAGGAAGATCTAGAACACATGTGGGTAGTAGTAGTACTAATATGAACTGACGTAGTCAATCTAAGACTGCTAATGTTGTCTGTTGGAGCTGTGGCAAGAGGGGGCATCTTAGAAGGGATTGCCTTAAGTTGAAGAATGAAAAGGGTAAAGGAATTATGGTTGATTTTCCAGATAATGTTGCAGCTGTAGCAGATAATGTTGATTATGTCTTGTCTATCACTGATTATTCATCGTTTGATGGATGGATTATGGATTCTAGTTGTTCTTTTCATGTCACACCAAATAGAAATTGGTTTATCACTTATCAATGCACGGGTAGTGATAAAGTTCAGTTAGGGAACAATGCTGAGTGCGATTTGTGGGTGTTAGTGATGTTAAAATCAAAATGCATGATGGTATCATGAGGACATTGACTAGAGTGAGGCATGTTCTGGAATTGAAAAAGAACTTAATTTCCTTGGGTGCCATAGATTCAGCTGGTTGCAGGTATTCTTCAAAAGGTGGAGTTCTAAAGGTTGTTCGAGGTGCCCTGGTGATGATAAAATGAATCAAGCACGATGGCATGTATAAACTTCAAGGTGAGACAGTGATAAATTTCACTGCGAAGACGTTGGATGCATTTGCTCGAGAGTCTTTTGACTGCTCGAGGAAGACCTGGGTGTTTGTGCCAAGGCACAAGTTTGTTGCTGGTGTTAAGATCTCGCAGTCAACAGCTTTGATTGAGACGAAGACTGGTAAGTCGATCAAGCATGTGCGGACTGACAATAGCATGGAGTTTTGCTCAGAGCTGACAAATAAATTCTGCATGAAAGAGAGCATAGTGAAACACCGCACTAGTGCTAATAAATCATAACAATTTGCAGAATTAATGAGCAGAATATTACTAGAGACGGCCCGAAAAATTATCTCTAGTGCTGGTATGGCTAGGAGATTCCTGGTTGATGTGCTAAGTACGGTAAGCTACATGGCGAATAGATCCCCATCAACTGCTATTGAATGGCAGACTCCCGAAAAAGTGTTGTCAGGTAACGCTGCTGATTATTTTATTATTAGAATGTCTGGTTGCCCGTGTTATTTTCGAGTGAATGATGGTAAGCTCGATTGGAGGGCAATGTGCATATTCCATGGCTATGCACAAGGTGAGCGGGGTGATATGTTGTGGTGCCTAAATATAAATTCACCTGTTAACAACAGAGAAGTTACCCTTGATGAGTTTCCAATACTTCTAGCTAGTAGTGTTTGTGTCAGTGTTAATACGGATCTGGACGGTGTTCAGCTTGAGGTGGAGTTGCGACCAGAAACTCCTGAGGTAGCGAGTACAGGTATTAGCAAAGTAATCGACACAGATGGTGCTCATAGCGAGGTGGAGCCTATAGAGCCAATGGTTGCTGTAACTGCTGAAATTAACAAGGTACGTCTTCGATCTCCTGACAGATATGGATGCAATAATAATTTTGCTTTATCTGCGGTTGAGGAAGTTATGTCAGAAAATCCTTGCGGAGCAGTTAAAGGTGCATGTGGAGTTGGTATTTTGATGAGGTCCTCGATTATGGCGAAGTTTAAGACTTGAACTTGAATAATATCTGTGGCGGTTGAGCCCATCGGGGACTATGGGAAAGTAGCAGCATAATTTGAATTTTTTACGAAGCTATTGTAATTTGGCTTAAACATCGAGCCAAGGTGGAGATTGTTAAATATGTCTCGAGTTTAAGCCCGAAACGAAAAATCGGATTTTGAAATAAATTGATATAATGAAATATTGGTGTATTTGGAAGTTTGGCCTGAAATAGGAAAGTCCAAACATGGACTTGGACTTGGACGTGCGAACCAAGACAAAAGAAAAAAAAAAAAAAGGGAGGGCTTCTTTACCTACAGCGTGTCACTGAAGAAGGAATTATTCGGTGGGCCAAGGTCAAATCTTTGACCGTCTGGGCACACACACACACGTTAAGCCGAAGCAGGGAGTGGTGGTGGGCCCAGGTCAAAGTTTGACCTGGGCACACGTACAAAGACAATATATTTCCTTCTTTGATGGTGTGCGTGGAGCGGCCGACGAACCACGTATAAAAGCATCACTTTCAGGTCTTCTTTCGGGGCTTCTGAAAATTGTCGCCAAACCCTACGTATGTAGCTGCACGTTCAATGATCAACGAAGCCGCAAGTCCTCCGCGAGAAGCTTGAAGAGATACGTGATTTCATACGTACGTGAACCAAGTGTACGTAGAGCGTTGCATTTTGAGGTTGAATGCGTGGTAACTTTGTGCCGTGAGTTAGGTTTGGGTTCAATTAGGGTTTGGGAAACACCGAGAGAGTGTTTAAGTGACTTGAGTGTGTAATCTCCTTATATCGCTTGATCTATAGTGAAATTCGCTGCTGCTCTTCCCGTGACCGTAGGTCTTGTCAGAAATTGAAGCAAGGGACGAAGCAAGATTCGGAAGAGGAAAAGTGGAAGGAATTTGGGGAGAATTTCTTTTCTGTATTTTTCTCTATGTCTCGACAATGTACATCAACGAATAATTATAATACAATGTGTACATTAAAAAAGGCAATGAAATATCTCGCATATCAATCTAATTTTAGATTGATTCTATAAAATCAAAATCGGATCAATTAATATCCGAGGATCTTCTGCATATCTTCTAACACTCCCCCTCAAGCTGGTGGCTTGTAAATGTCCAAGACACCCAGCTTGCTCAATAGATATGCATGCTGTCTTTGACTTAACGCCTTGGTAAACACATCTGCAGGCTGTTCAGCAGTTCCAATCCCCTTTGTCTCAATTGTTCCTTCTTGAATCTTCTCCCGAGTAAAATGACAGTCCACCTCTATGTGTTTAGTTCTCTCGTGCATTACAGGATTCGCTGCAAGCTTCAAGGCCGATTCATTGTCGCAATATAACCTTGTCGGACCTTTCAATCGTACTCCAAGATCACTGAGCAATCCTCGTATCCACACGACTTCACATGTGGTTTTTGCCATGGCCCGATATTCTGCTTCAGCTGATGACAGAGAAACTGTTGCTTGTTTCTTGGTTTTCCATGAGAGAAGGGAATCTCCAAGCTTGATACGAAGCCGATTATGGATCTTCGACTCATAGGACATGTTGCATAGTCCGCATCACAAGATGCTGTCATTTCCATGTTACATTTTCTGGATAAAAGTATTCCGAGTCCTGGACATCCTTTCAAATACTTGACCACCTTCAGAGCAGCATTCATGTGAGATTCTTTCGGTTTGTGCATGAATTGACTCAGATTTTGCACTGCATATGATATGTCGGGCCTGGTCATAGTCAGGTATATAAGTTTTCCAACGAGTTTCTGATAACCCGTCGGATCCTGCAGTATAGGATCATCCTGAAATGTTCCCCCAGCATGATCTGCTGTAGTTAACCTGACGTTCTGTTCGATTGGAATGACAGCTGGCCTGCATCCTGATAACCCGGCCTCTGATACAATTTCTAATACAAATTTCCTCTGACTGAGAGAAATCCCTTGGTGAGACCGCGCGATCTCAATCCCAAGAAAATATTTCGGTGCTCCCAGATCCTTTATATGAAAAGCGGTATGCAAGTACTTTTTAAGACTTTCTACTGCAGCTTCATCGTTTCCCATGATAAGAATGTCATCTACATAAATCATCAAATAGATAGATGACGTACCTTTGGTCCATGTGAACAAGGCATAATCATACTTCGATTGTTTGAAGTTGGCATTGATGAGAGCCTTGGCAAACTTAGCATACCACTGTCTGGAAGCTTGTTTCAGTCCATAGAGGGACTTACGGAGACGACATACTTTATCCTCCCCCTGTCTCCGTAGGCCCTGAGGAATGTCCATGTAAATTTCTTCATCCAGATCACCATGAAGAAAAGCGTTGTGGACGTCCATTTGGTGTAATGACCAATCATAGATTGCTGCAACAGACAAGAACGATCTAACAGTGACATCCTTGGCGACTGGAGAAAAAGTTTCATTATAGTCGAAACCTTCGCGTTGTGTATACCCTTTTGCCACCAATCGAGCTTTGTATCGTTCAATGGATCCATCTGCTCTGTATTTAACTTTGTAGACCCATTTGCATCCTATGGACTTCCTATCCCGAGGAAGATCAACTATCTCCCATGTGTGATTATCGGCCAATGCCTGCAATTCTGCTGCCATCGCCTTTTGCCACCGTGGATCTTTGGATGCCTCATCATAATCAGATGGTTCCTTTTCATCGGATATACGGCTAATGCAACATTTATGATCCGATGAAAGTTTTTCAAATGAAACATAGGAAGATGTCGGATAGTTAATACCTGGTCCATTAAGAGAGGCACAGACATAGTCTTTAGTCCACGTCGGTGGTCTTGTGGCTCTCTTTGAACGTCTTGGAGGATCTGTTGGTGGTGGAGGTGAAGACATTTCTGCAGCATTATTTTCTGCTTGACGAGCGGATACATCCCGAATGTTGGGCGAAGCAAGGGCATACCATCCAATGTGTCTGCATCGTGGTGAATGATCGAATGGTGGTGGTATGACTTCCCGGTGATGCAGCAATAAAGTATTCAGGAGATAAATCATCTTCAATTGGAAGTTGTTGTGAGCTATTGGAGATATTCAGAGATCCCCGAAGTCTTCGGAATGGAAAGACATTTTCGTGAAATATAACGTCCCGCTCACGAAAATTTCTCCTGTCGACTGATCCAGAATATAATACCCTTTCTGTAGGTTAGGGTAACCTATAAAAATGCCTTTCCTCGCTCGTGGACCCATTTTATCTCTGGGTCCCACAGTTGTAGCATAACATAAACAACCGAATACTCGTAAATGGTCTACTGCTGGTTTCCTTCCATAAAGTAACTCAAAAGGTGACTTACCAGCTAAGATCCGAGTGGGCATACGGTTGATGAGGTAGGCTGCAGTAAGGACACAATCTCCCCAATATGTTGCTGGTATGGATCCTTGAAAGTTTAAAGCGCGTGCAACCTCCAACAAGTGACGATGCTTACGTTCCACCACTCCATTCTGCTGTGGAGTATAGACACAGGAGCTCTCATGAAGAATGCCATGAATCAGAAAGAGTGATCTGCATTCATGATTAAAAACTCCTTTCCATTGTCAGTCCTTATCCGCTGGATTGACTTCCCAAACTGATTTTTGGTCAGGACAATAAATGTCTTCAAATGAGATGTAACCTGTGCTTTTGACTGCATCAAGAATACCCATGTAGCTCGGGAGTGATCATCAACAATAGTGAGAAAATATCGTGAACCGTCACGATGTGCTGTGTGATATGGCCCCCAAACATCCACATGAATTAGGGAAAGAGCACTATTGGAACGTTTTGTATTTGAAGGGAAAACGACACGAGATTGTTTCGCTAAAGGGCAAACATGACAGTTAGGATATGGAAATGAGGCACTATGTCCCATTCGTGAATGCAAAAGAAATTCTTTATCATTGGCAATGGCATTACACAATGACGTTTTATTGAAAGAAATTGAACGATGATGACTTGGAGTGCTAGTCCAGAAATATAGACCTTCAGAAACATTACCCAAGCCCATCAATTTCCCAGTCGAAAGGGCCTGAAAAAACATGTGTCGCATCAAAGAGTATTTGACAAGAATTTTCTTTGCATACTTTGGACACGGAAATGAGATTGAATCGGAATTGTGGGACATAGAGGACATTTTTCAGGATAATTTGAGGGCTTAATTCAACCTGCTCCCGTCAACGTGACATGAGTAATGTTTCCATTTGGGAGTTCTACGAAATAGGTTCCTTCAATTCCCTATTCCTCTTTGAAAAAGGCTCATATCACAAATAATATGATCAGTCGCTCCTGAGTCAATTATCCATGCCCTTTTTGAAATTGAGTTTATCAGGCAATGAGATATACCTGAGAAGCTTCCCCTTGTTTTTCCAATATCTGCTTTCTGCAATGCCTGCATCAATTCCTGATATTGCCCATGCGTAATAGGCCGATCACTACTTATCCCAGTAGGTCCGGTCACCTGGTAAGCTGCAGAATATTCTCTCCTTTTTCCTTTTTCTCCTGGTTTTCCATGCAATTTCCAGCAATTTTCTATGGTATGATGCGGACGTTTACAGTGCTCACGGTATAGCTTACCTTTTCCTTTTGAATTTTGGCTGAAATTTCGTATGGAAAAATATGGCCGTCGGATCCCTTAATTCCCGAACCATCATAGCCGTCCGATCGAGCGAATGGATCCGCTCTTTGCGGACCGTCAGATCTTCGTGCAAAATCGGGGCCGTCGGATCTCCTCGTGAGATCTGCACCGTCGGATCTCCTCGTAAAATCTTGGCCGTAGCTTCCATCCCTTTTAAGGGTTTGCTCGGCCATTTCAAACCCTAGCCCCAGCCCTTCGCGATTCTCCCGAGCTAGGGTTTTCGCCCCCAATTCTCTCCCGCGGCGATCTCCGCGGAGGGCGAGGGCTACGGCGTCGCCTCCTCGTGTCTGCTCCGGGGCCGTGAGTCGCTGGCTCTCCTCTTGGACGGCCAGCTGGAAAATCCGGCCGAGGGGCGGCACGGGATCCATCGCCAGAATCTGCGATCTAAAGGTTAGGTAAGATTCGTTCAAAATCAAGAGAAATCGAGTAGATTTCTCCCTTTCCTTGATCGATCTATACTGTCTGAGCGTCTCGGGGGGTCCCTCGAGTTTTTCCTCTGTGGCCTCGAGCTCGTTCCAGAGCGATGAGAGTTTGTTGTATACCGCCGTGATTGACATGTTTCCTTGTTTAAGATCCGTAAGTTCCTGCGTGAGACAGAAAAGTTTTGCTCGATCTAACTTCCCGTACATCTCTTTGATGTTGTCCCACATGGTCTTCGAATCTTCGGTCGGTGGGAGGCCTGCTGCGACGTCTGGGGACACACAGTTGCCGATCCAGGTGCGGATCAGGCGATTGCACTTCCTCCAGTGCCTTGCCAGTCTCTCGTCCGGCGGGATCGGCACGGTGCCGTCAAGAAAACCGTCCTTATCCTTGGTCGCAAGAGCCCTCCGGAAGTCTTGTGACCACTTGCTGTAATTTTCCGGCCCGGTAAGTTGTAGATTGATGAGTCTCACTTCTGGACCGTCGGCGGTAGATACATGCAAAGGGTCCCCTGGTTCTGGTCGGCCGGTGATGGCCGTAATCGGATACGGGAAAAAATTGGGTGGAAAATTCGGGTTCGGGTAGGGATTCGTCCCTGTACCCGACCCAGCGAATCCAGATCTATGCTCCGCATTAAAAAAACCGGGACGAGGGTTTGTCTCCGATCCCGCTTCTCCAGACCCGCTTCTCGGTTCTGTCTCGGCGGCTGAGTTTGCCCCGCTTGCGGATGGTAGACCTCCGTCGAGCTGAACGTTATTCTGGTAATTCATTACCCCCGGCAATGATGGATACGGGCTTTGCCCGAAGTACCATGGATAGGGTACCCATTGGTAAGGTTGGCCCGGAATGGGCTGCCCCACATTCGCCTGAGCCGGGAATATTTGCAATTGTTGCTGTGTATTGGTGTTTGCAGGTGCTACGTCGGTGTTGTGACCCTGCGTTTCTACCGACGGCGTGACATTCCCTGTGGAAGGAATTCCGGTGCCGATAGGAGGTAAGTTTTCTGGATTCATGGTAAGTGAATCCTCTCCGCTTCTTCTCCCTTCTTACAACAATTGTTTTCTTTCGTAACAAAGCGTGGATCTGTCTTGCAGATTCAAACGAAGAAAACTGGTGCGGAAGTTGGAGCTTAGAATCGACGCTCTGATACCATGTCAGAAGTTGAAGCAAGGGACGAAGCAAGATTCGGAAGAGGAATTTGGGGAGAATTTCTTTTCTGTATTTTTCTCTATGTATCGACAATGTACATCAACGAATAATTATAATACAATGTGTACATTAAAAAAGGCAATGAAATATCTCACATATCAATCTAGTTTTTAGATTGATTCTATAAAATCAAAATCGGATCAATTAATATCCGAGGATCTTCTGCATATCTTCTAACAGGTCTTTACGACTGAACCACGTAAATCTGGTGTCCGATTTATTTTTCTTCTTTCGTCTATATTTTGTTCGATCGCTTGTTCCATCGCAACAATGTTAATGGAGATAGATGAAGATTTAAGCTCACGATGAGTCGAAATTGGATCGGATGCAAGTCTTATTCAATGAAATGTTAAGAAAATCTTTCCAATCAAAGCAAAAAAGTGAAGAGACCATTCGAATGCTCACACCATGAATGGTGCATTTGGGAAGACTTTGGGGGAAAGTCCTTTAGAAAATGTAAATGCCTTTGAGTTAAAGGAGTTTTTGGAAATGCAAATTGTGTTTGGTAAATCGTATTTGTGAAAGTCCTTGTGAAGTATTTTTGAGCAAAATAGTGTTTGGACAAATTAACTTTGCAAAAGACTTTTGTCATTAAAAAAAAAGGAAAAAAAAAGGGAGAATTGGCCGGTTATTGCCGGTGAGGGGTAGGCGGTTCGGCGAGGGGCAAGCGTCCAGCGATTGGGGTTGTCGCAACCAGATCGAGCGGCCCCAACGACCTTCGCACGGAGGTTGTGGTGCGGCAGTTCGTGCGACCTTTCGGTGAGGGTCGCAACGACCCACATCGTGAGATCTGGGGACTGCATAGCGCGCTGTTCAAAACTGGTCACATTGACTCACGATCGACAACCGTATGGTTCGCAGAAGATCCTTGTCGAATTTTGATCAAATGTGTGATTTTTTATAAAATGGGCACAACATTTTGTGATCTCACTTTATAGATCAATTCAATAATTCCGGCTCCTAGTTGATTGCGAGCGCCATACCAGAGGTAGATTCAACCCAAAGGTAATGGAAGTGGCAGCTATAAGGAATAAAGACCAAATTAGGTAATGGTCTACTTAGGTTTTTGCAAGCATATGTTGACAAAAACAAAACCGGCCAAGTTTAAAGGGCGACTTGAAGCGGTGAAAATGGGGATAAACTAAATTAAGCCATGTTAGATTTACGCAAACGAAGCTGCACAATCATCAATATACACAGAAAATTCTCTCAATTCATTTAATTTATCAAAGAGGCAAACTAAATTTATGAAAATAAAGAATATATTTATACAGTGTGAGACCTAAACCAGTACAAAAAACTTAAAAAAAAAAAATCAATATCAATTGGCCATGACAAAAGTACCACCTAAAATTCTTAACAAATACTACATATAATAAGGAAAATACATTAAATCACGACCTTGAATATTGTCACATCTTGCTTCACGGCCTTTTTTGGCGAGTTTGAGTCCATTTTTTCCAATTCGATCCCTAGCACCATCTTGTTTCTGGGTACTAGGTACAAGATTTTTCCGTTGGAAGGATACTTCGGTTAAAAATTTATAGCGTTAGCATCGAGCTTGGCTTTTAAAAATCTAGTTCAAACTTCCCAGCTGTTGCATGAAATCGGAATCTGGGCAACTCGTTCGCCTTATCAAAGGTCCGATTAAAGCCTACTGCTGCTTTTTAAGTCATTGATGGTTTTAATTATTTAATGTGATGGGCCTAAATTGGCCCGTCCGCCCATGTTGGGCCTAAAAGTCTGGCCCACAAAATTAGGGCCCATGGATGAAGGGATACGTTGAAGTGTTGTAACTTTGGGAGGACGTCTTTTGCTGAAGGGACATGTCTTTTGGAGAAGACGTATTTAAGGGAAGAAAAGAAAAAGAAAGCGTGCCTTTTGGACGTACGTACACTTTTCTTTTTCCTTCTCCCAAAACCAACGTAAATTTTCTCCCTTTTGAACCAATAGTAGGCTCCTTGGTAGCCGGGATCAGATTCTTCCTCTAACTTCAACGTTGGTGTTTAATCTGTGGACAATAAGGTACGCTCGATCATGTAGTGTAACTTTCGATCGGTGATACATATTATTTCTGGGCTCATCTTCTGCATTCGTTTAATCTCTATCAATTTCGTTCATGTAGTGCTCTTCGTCACATCATTACCTTTACATTATGGACTACTTCCATTTGCTAGTAATCTGACTATATTGATGAAGATGTAATTTGTCTTAGCAATCTGAATCAAATTAGGAGTACAGCAGCCAAAGCAAAACCCAGAAACGAAGCACAAATTTTACATTTACTGGTCTGATTTCTCTGAAGGAAACGGATGGTACATTAACATCATATATCTCTCTGAAGCTGTGTCGCAGAGCCTGGTCACTTCTTGGGATGATAATAAGGGTAAATGGTGAAGACGGCCTGGATAACCGTAAGAGCTAGGAGAACGAAAGCAGCGGCAGCCGAAATGAAAGACCAGGGTCTGCTGAAGTACTCACGCAGGATTCCTGCCCGCCACACGCGCCACTTGTTCCGATGGTACTGGGTGACTTGCCCGAATACCTCGGTCAAGTAGTTCAACTCGATATCGAACTGGACATCCTTAGCGAGATCATTGAAGAACCTCGTGACATCCTTGTCGGTCCCCAGAAGGTTCGTGATTATGCCGCACTGAGACAGGGCCACTGCATCCGCCGCAGTGCCCATGAGACATCTCAGGAAGACCACGTGAGTACTGATGTGCTTGGAGCAGTAATGGTAGCACTGCTCATAAGCCACACAGTTGAGGAAGAAGGAACTGGTGAAAAGGTCGAGAGTCAAAGGAAGGATCCGGAGCACTCCGTGATCAAACACGACGTCTATTAGGTTCTCGCTCTTCCTTGGTTCAAACTTTATCCCCACGAGAAGCAGCTGATTCGCAGAGGGAATCAGTTGCAGCAACTCTTCATCGACCTTGACCTCTGGGGGTTTTTCGATGTCCAAATGGCCGACCAAGCACAGTCGGAACAAGTCGAGCAAGTGCGTGATATTGAAGACTCTGTAGTGCTTCTGGAGATGCTCCTCTGGCCATTGGAGTGCGCGGTTGAAGAACCGTAAGGCGATCTCATTGAGGGAGCGGTCGGCATCAGAAGGAGACTTGGATAATGCGTAGATCTCTTGAAGAACGAAGAACGGGATCTGGTTTTC
The DNA here is from genome assembly GCA_014182885.2 of Eucalyptus caleyi. NCBI lineage: Eukaryota > Viridiplantae > Streptophyta > Magnoliopsida > Myrtales > Myrtaceae > Eucalyptus > Eucalyptus caleyi. The sequence goes on along the minus strand of CM024466.2, from coordinate 12,209,654 downwards.
AATCAGGAGGAGCTCAATCATGAGGGACGACACAATCCATGGCGTGAAGAACACGGGTCGTCGGCATCCACTGGATTCTCCCATGTGTGGGCGCGGAATAACTTGATGATGAAACAAGCATCGAGAATCATCATCTCGATCAAATCCGAGGTTTTCCAATGGAGGGCCTCTGAGTAGCTATCCCTTACGTGGGTCTCCCGCGAGACAATAGCATTAAAGTAATCAATCGGGCCCACGGCACCTCTGGTCCGATCGACCAGTGTGGAGAACACTCGAGGTTTGTGCTGCTCGATCAACTTCAACCGCTTTTGCCCGTGGTGGTACGGGCCAATGGACACAATCCGGGGCTTGTAAGCGTTGGGGTTGCTCTCCACCTGGTTCTTGGGTGCTCTAAAGATGTGGCAAGAACAGGTGCCGGCCGAGGGCCTCAGAAGAGCCGGCTTCTGCTGAAACCGGTCCTCCATGCGAGAAGACCAGCTGTTCCCACCCTCTGCGGCCACCGTGATTGTGGAGTGGTTGCTCTCTCCGTTCATTCTGGTTTCGGGGGTTGATTCCGGCGAGTCAAGCTTTCAGGAGCCGCATCCCCTGAACATTTTGCCGAGTGGAATGTTATGTTGATGCAAAGCATTGTGATGTAATCTGCATCAATAGACATTACTATATTGGAAGGTCGGAACATCGTGCCTAGCCCTTGTGGGCCCACAAGTTCCTTAAAGAAAGACTTTTTCACGTCATTATCATATTGCGTCAACGAAAAAGGAGTCTCACCGCTCAGCTGCACCCAGGTAAGCTCCAAAATATATTTTACATGTGTAAAATATTACTGCTAACATTTGTGTCCGATCAACCATTAGTAATTCAAACAACGCTTTTACCTTGATCAAGTTGTGCATTAACAGATTGCTAAGTGCTTTTAGATTGGACAATAAAAGGCCTCTTCGGTTGTTTAGTAACTTAACAACAAGATAATGATTTTTCCACTCATATTTTATAGTAGATTACAAAGTCTTTAAAATTTTCTCAAGTGGATCCTTCAATTAAACACGTTAAAAGGTTAGTTGTGTCACATTATCCGATTGGCATCTACATCAGTCATATCCGACCAAAATTAATAGAAAGATTGAATTTGTACCATGTCAAAATTTTTGGGATTGAAAACGTCAAAATGTTTAAGTTTTCGGGATTTTTCAATTTTTCAATTTTTAAAATAATTTTTATTGCGAAAATAAGGATTCGGGCCGGGTCCTTGAGCCTGGTCCGAATATGGTCCAAAATCTGGTCTCATGGGTTTGGGCCACAAAGAAGATTAGGCTCAAGGCACCACTAGAGCCCATTATCAATAGTGATTTAGGTCCAACTAAAAAAAGAATTCGGCCCAACCTAATTTCAACGACGTCCTCTTCAAGAACGAAAGCCCAACTCATCCATGGCTCCCACCAACACCCCAGAACATCGCAATGCTTAATTAATGAATAGGCCCTTCAACTTTCAAAGTGGGCACAGGCATCACCGGGAGGCAGGACCACCTCAGGCTGCGTTTGGTTCAGCATTTCCAAGGGGCTTTTAGCCCTAAAAGCCCATTGAGGAAATGCTGGACCGTTTGGTTCATATTTTTTGCTAGCTCTCAGCTTTCAACTTGCCTTCAAAATGCTGAAAGCCCAAAGCTAGTAGGGACTAGCTTTGGGTTTTCAGCATTTCGCCGAATGCTAAAATTATTTTTTCTCTTCCAAAACTACCCTCATTAATTTTTCTTATTTCTGATTTTGCCCATGTTTATTTATTTTTTAATTGAAAAATGAGGCAGCCCTTCCTTGGATCGGCGAAGGGTTTAGTTCAATTTTATTTAAAAAAAAAAAGAAATATATATTATATCCATTAAAGCCCATTGCAAAAGTTTTCTTTACCAAACACACATTCAATTCAAAGTTCATTTGCAAAATTTTTTTACTAAACACAATTGTATTTCTCCAAGAAATTTTTGAAAGATGACGGGACTCAAAGCCCCATCGAAATGTTGAACCAAACACAGCGTCAGTCCACTAACCCCTGGACCACCTCTATTAAACATGTTTCACAACTTCATGAAGACATTTCAACAACCAGCTTATATGCATTGAAAGGCTTGAATATAGTGATCAGCATTTAGAACAGCGACAAGGTCACGAACCATCGGCTAATGACTCGGATTTCTCAGTGACTTTCACAAAAGCATCACGAATACCGTTCGGCCTTGAGTCTTACCCAAAAAGAGGGCAAAACATGGATGATGGTGTTACCTTGCAGAGGAGATATTCTCGGCTACGATCACTAGTCCAGTCAGCGCTTGGGAAATCTGGGAAACATCGCTTGTGGGGGTGAGCACGGGCTTTGGATTCGAAGAGCTTGGTTCGAGTCTCTGAGGTCGAGGGCCAGGCCGAGGGGGGCACTCCTCGTGGCGGCCGAACTGAGAGAGTGACAGGAGACGAAGCGGCGACGGCCAAACTCGCGGAGAAGATGAACAGCGGCGAAAGGTGATCTCGAGTGAGAATCGGGTGAGGACGAGGGAGGAAAATGGTTTTTCTCCAGAGAAAGAATGTCTCCGCGAACGGCAAGACCCTTCTTCAACAGCACGTGACAGCCGTTTCACGCTCTCCGACGTGTCATGGACGCGGCCAAGACAGGGAGGAGGAGAGAGAGAGACGGCCGGGACACGGCTTGATCCTCAATTTTTAAGTGGGTCATGGCCCACTCTGGCTGGATTTTAAAATGCCTAACAACTCATTTATAGCCCAACCTCAAATATATGAGTCGAAAAATGGGTGTATGTCCTATTTTTGACACTTCTTATGTGTCAAGAGTTTCTCTTCTTCTTTTTTCCCTGTTTAAAGTGAGTGTTGTAAAATGATTGCACATGACCAAAACTAAATTGACAAGCGGAAAAAAGGGCTAAATAGAGACAAAAAGACCAAACTTGACCTTTCGGTTGCCCCTCTCGCTGAATTTCGAATACATGGCTGGAAAAGTTCGCCGTTATTGATTGTTAGCCTAGCGGCACCCTAAAGTTGCTGGCTTTGCCATGAAATTGAGGTTCCGGTCTTATGGGTGCAGATGAAATCGTTCAAACGTCAATTTGGGAAAAGAGCTTCACCAGCGAAGATGAAGTAGAAGAACGAGAGAGAGATTGTTGGGGGGGTGGAGAGAGAGAGAGAATAACGGCAGCAGCCGGAGAAGAAACGGAATAGCGCGCGGAACCCCGTTGACATGACAATTCGGGACAACCTCACATTTGCTCCGGCCGAGCCTGGAAGAATCGGACAAGAACGGCTGGAGCTCACTTTGCAAAGCAGACGCGCTAGTCAAAAGGATGTTTTGCGGCCAGGAACTGACGGTGGCGAAGAGGATTATCAGTAAAAACGAGCCTCTGTCTGCTCTAATAAGTGTACTGATCTCTGTGCTCCTATAATCGTACTCTTTGGCATTGAGGTCACCTTGTCGTGCTTTGATAATTTGTCTACCGGTTCATCTTGATGAGGCAACTCAGATATAGATGGGCATATTTTTGTTCTTTCACATTAACAGAGTGACTCAGTTGGCGAGTTATTTGAAGGAATAAAAATGAAACGTGATCTAGTGCTTGGGCGTTCTTTTGCGGCGTGGGTTGGGTCGATTCTTCTTTCTGTGCTCGCACGCCATTCTGTCATGAGCAACAAGAAGAGCACATGTCGCGATGATCAAGTACACTTTGATCCAATTTAATTTTTCCCCTTTCAGTCGGAGGGGCCTATAATTGACAGAAACTGAGGTGGAGTGGAGAGGAAAAAATGATTTACGTATTTTCTGTATATCCCTTGTATGATCCTCCACTTATAATGTTAGTGAGAGGAAGTAAGATGGGAAAGAAAAAATAAGGAAATATACATTGATTACATAATGATTCTATGTCCTAAATTACCAAGCTAATCACCAATAAACCGAGTCAATCACTGATGCTTGGATTGATACTCGGAATCGGTATCTTCATATTTCCAACACTCCCCCTCAAGCTAGTGGCCTGTATATGTCAAGGACACCTAACTTGCTCAAAATGTATGTATGTTGTCTTTGACATAATGGCTTAAGATATCTGCAGGCTGCTCTATAGTTCCAATTCCTCTTGCTGTGATGATCCCTTCTCGAATCTTGTCTCAAGTGAAATGACAATCAACTTTTATATGTTTAGTCCTCTCATGAAAAACTGGATTTGCCGCTAATTTGAGTACAACATCATTGTCACAAAAAAGTTCACTAGGTCCCTCGATTCGTACTCCAAGGCTGAAGAGTAACCAACGTATCCACACTATCTCACAAACAGTCTTTGCCATGGCTCGATATTTTGATTTGGCTGACGATAGTGACACGGTCGGTTGCTTCTTTGTCTTCCATGAGATGAGTGACTTCCCTAGTTTAATACAAAAACCAGTAACTGATCTCCTTGTTATTAGACAAGTGGCATAATCTGTATCGCAAAAAGCTGTTATCTTCATATTGCAATCACAAGATAAGAAAATACCAAGTCCCGGACATTTCTTCAGGTACTTCACAACCTTTAATGCGGCATTCATATGAGATTGCTTTGGCTTGTGCATGAACTAACTGAGTATCTGTATTGCATAACAAATATCGGGTCTTGTCATGATGAGGTAGTTTAGTTTTCCAACAAGACGTTGATATCCCAATGGATCCTCCAGCAATGGATCGACTGTGGATGTGGCCAAGCTTATATCATATTCATGCGTCATTAGCTTCGCATTTTGTTCAATCGGTATGGCAGCTGGTTTGCATCCTGATAATTCTACTTCTGAAACTATCTCCAAAATGAACTTTTGTTGACTAAGGTTGAGTCCCTTATCGGAGCGAGTTATTTCAATACCTAGGAAATATTTGAGAGGTCCCAAATCCTTAATATGAAAAGCATAATGCAAATATTTTTTGAACCTTGTAATTGCCAACTCATCGTTTCTCATGATAAGAATATCATCAACATATATCAACAAATGAATTGATGAAGTACCTTCAATCCAAGTAAACAAGGCATAGTCGTGCTTGGAGTGCTGGAATCCTGCACCGATTAATGCAGTAGTGAATTTGGCATACCACTATTTGGAAGATTGTTTAAGTCCATATAGGGATTTGCGTAGACGACACACACAAGACTCCCCTTGTTTGCGTAAACCTGGTGGAAGTTCCATGTAAATCTCTTCATCTAAGTCCCCATGTAGGAAGGCCTTATGAACATCCATCTGATGTAGTTGCCAATTACCAAGGGCTGTAATGATTAAAAAAGAACGAGCAATAACTTCTTTAGCTATAGGGGAAAAGGTTTCATGGTAATCAAAACCTTCCCGTTGCGTGAAACCTTTTGCAACTAACCGAGCCTTGTATCTTTTGATGGAGCCATCTGCCTTGAACTTTATCTTGTAAACCCATTTGTAGCCAATGGGTCTTCAATGTGGAGGTAAAGGAACAATGTCCCATGTGTGGTTTTCAATTAGTGCTTTAAGCTCAGCTTCCATTGCATCTTGCCATTTGGGGTTGCATGCCACTTCATGATAGGAAGACAACTCTTGTTCTTTAGAAATCCGATTAATGCAGCATATATGTTCCAGTGACAGTCGACTAAAAGAAACATATGAAGATATTGGATATTGTGTAACTAGAGAATTTATCGTAAGGCATATGTAATCCTTCATCCAGGTAGGTGGTCGTGTATGTCGACCAGAACGCCGAGGCTCCCCACCTCTTCCTTCTTCAGTAATGATAGGTAAGGAGTCTTGTGAAGAACATTGTAACTCCTATTGTGAAGAGGTGACTGGAGAACCGGATAACTGATTTTCCTCATCTAAAAGAACAGGTAATTCAGCTCCATGATGAGTTGGATTTGTTGTTTCCGGTGCAGGTTGTTTTGGTGCAATGATTACATATGGAGGTTCCATACATAAATCTTCTTATGATAAAAAGGGGCGATGATTGGAAGTTGAGATAGAGGATGAGGAGGTACTTTCTCGAAATGGAAATATGTCTTCATGAAAAACCACATCCCTGCTCACGAAGAAGTGCCCTATAGAGATCTCCATGACTCTATAGCCCTTTTGCAAGGAGGGATATCCCATAAAAATACATGGAATAGCACGAGGGTCCATTTTATTTCGAGGCCCTACTGTCGTGGCATAACACAAGCATCCAAATACTTTAAGGTGATCAATTCTTGCTTCCTTTTCATAAAGCAATTGAAAAGGTGTTCGCCCATCAAGAATCCGTGTCAGCATTCGATTAATCAAATAGGTTGTTGTAACAACACAGTCTCCCAAAAAATCTTTGGGAATTGAAGCTTGGTATTAAAGAGCACGAGCAACCTCTAAGAGGTGCCGATGTTTACGCTCAACTATCCCATTTTGCTAAGGAGTATATGTGCAAGAGCTTTCATGGATTATTTGTGGCATCCTAAAATCTCATGGCAACCTCTAGAGTACCATGAACCATGATTAGGTAATGGAAGTGCCATTGGATTTTGTATTAGCCATTGAATCAATGACATTCAATTAATTTAAGGCCGAGCATTGTAATGGACGATTGTTTGGTTGGAGATGTGTCTACAAGTGACCCAAGGATTTTATTAAAGTGCAAATTGATATAGAAATCTTATTCTTGGTGGTGCACTTTATAAGTAGAATTTTATTGATTTAAATTACAAAGTTTTGTTTGCTTATAAGTTGAAATTAGGTGTTTATTTAAATGAGGATTAAATGGAATATGAATAGGAGAGGGTGGGCTGATTTTTAGGCCCAAAGACCGTCCAATCAGCCCACACCACCCTCCTGGTCGACTGACCCATGAAGGCCCAAGACCGGCCGAACATTGAAGCCCATCAACCCTTGCATGTGAGTTGCCAAGTGGTAAGGAGGTTGAGCCAAGTGTGGCTGCCCCCATTGGCTCCTTTGGGCGGCTACATGCAATCAAATGATTACAAATGATTGTAGGGGAAGAAAATTAAAGGGAGGAGGCGAATTGATGAGGGGGATTGACCAAAGGAGAGAGAAAGGGAAACTGAGAGAGAGGAAGAGAGAAACAGAGGAAAGCGGCTGTGCGAGAGGAAGAAGAAGAAGAAGATCGTCGTTGTGTCGCCTAGCCCCGTCGTTTTGCTGTGTTTTTCTTTGATTTAAGGCAAGTGGAGTTCTAAAACCTACCCTTTGCATTGCTGTGTTGTGTGTGTAGAAGATGGTAAATATTGGTTGTGGTAGATGGGATGAAATTTCGGAGCTTTGGAGAGAGATTTGTTGGATTAGCATACTCTTTCTGGAAAGACCAGTCTGATCATCCATGAGATTGTGTGCTGCACGCGAATTTTTAGTTGGAATCTTGTTTTAATTTCTTCATGAAATTTGTAGAGAACACCTTGAGGAACAACATACTGAAATTTGAGGCAAAACGAACAAGTATTGGTTAGTGAAATAATTTTTCTTTGGAGAAATTAGATCTGGAATTCGTTGTGCTGACCTTTAGAGATTTCGTGGTCTGTAAAGTAAATTTCTTGTGAAAATCTCACTTTGATCTCTTAACAAAAGTTGTAGTGTACTTCTTGAGGTAGAACATATAAAAAATATAGAGGAAATGAACAAAAATAGGTTGGTGAAATCGTCATTCTTTGAAGAAACTGGATCTGGGAAAACGCTACCTCGACCTAGTATAATTTCATGATTTTTATAAAATCATACAGTTAAAATTTGATTGTGTGTACTTAATGAAAGTTGTAGGTAATATTCTGAGGAATAACATAAAACAAATTTAGAAGAAATGAACATATGTAGCTCGGTGAAATGAGTTTCTTTTGAAAGATGAAAATCTGGAAAAGATGACACCGAGAACAGGGGGAAATAATCGTCTATATCTATTAATCTAGAACGATTTGGGTTTCGATTTCTTCATGAGATATTTACCTTTAATATTGTCTATAGCATATCAAAATTTCAGAATTTTTGGAGTTCATTTGGGTATTTAATTTAAATTTCTTCCAAAACTGTGCAAGTTGAAATATTGAAGTTTTGAGAACTGTGATGCATGGACCATATTGTTTTGTATGAGATTCTTTTGGCATGGAGTTATTCATGAGATATCTGCCTTTAGGTCTCGCCTATAACGTGTCAAGTTTTTAGAATTGATGTGCTTTGAAAAATAAATGAATTTATCCATGTGATGTAATACTTTGAGTGGTTGATTTTACTGCATATGTGATGACATATGGCATGTTATATGGCATGAAAAGTTGGTTGAGATCTTTGATATTATTGCATCGAATGCCATGTTGAAATTGAGATACATGTGTGAATATAAATTGAGAAAATAACGAGACTGTCGGAGGTGTGAGCCGATGATACCCCGGGAGTGTTGGGATGCCCGGAGTGTGTGTGCTGGATGCCCTAGGAGTGTTGGGATGCCCAAAGTGTGTGTGCCAGAAGCCTCGGAGGTGTGTGCCGAGGGGGATACCTCGTGATGCTAGTTGGGGTACGAGATGCCCAGAGTGTGTGTGCCGGATGCCTGGAGGTGTGTGCCGGAGGTTCCTCGTGATGCCAAGTTAGATACGAGCGATAAATTGTGGGATGCAAACACTGGTCCCTAGAAAGATAAAAATTGAGACTGTATCGTGCGCATCGTGATATATGCTTGAATGCTTGATAATAAGTGCATGGTGATATATGCACATATGGCATGGTGAGATGTGCATAAATGTTTGATGATAAGTGCGTGGTGGTATATGCATATATGGCATGGTGATATATGCATGAATGCTTGATGATAAGTGCATGGTGGTATATGCACATATGGCATGGTGATACATGCATGGCTGCAAGGTAAGTTATGCTTGAATGCACGAATGACTTGTGCTTGTTCATGATACCTTGATTGTTTTGTTTGGTGCATTGAGTAGTTTGATGGATCTTTACTTTGAGTGGTTGTACTCACCCCTTTTGGGGATTAACATTTCAGATTAGAAAAATGCTTTTGCTGCTGGTTGCACGCGATACTTACTATGGCATACCTACTGATGTTGATGTGGAGTGTACTGAGCATATCTGTGTCGGTGCCCTTGGTTTACTGTTTGTTCGAGTTCGTGTCCTGGTGATGTATGATGTGGGTCGAGCTGATGGCCCAGTTATCCAGGAGTTTTTATCTGTCCATGTCCGACATGATGGAGCAATGTTACGGATGTTATCGTCACCGCCACTCGATGCACCGGATTGGGTATGATGGCGCGTATAGCTGTTGGGAGTTGATACTTTTTAGAGATAACTGACGCTTGTTGATGGAAGGTTGTACATGTTCGATGTAGGGTCAAGTCCTCTTTTGAGTGATAGCCAATTATAGTTAAAATCTTGGCCTTTTTGTCGTATCCACCTTGATGCCCATCATGGAAATATAAATAAGAGTGAATCGGCTTTATCTTTTCTTATGGTGTGTAGTTGGTGTGTATTGCATTATGGTTATTGGAGTAAGGGATGGTGAGACTTGTTTATGCTTTCGCAAATAAGCTGCACTGGGACCATTTTCAAAAAAAAAAAAAAAAATCTCTAGTCAAAGGGTATCAGTCTGTGAAGTTATATGAGATCGAGTAATTAAGAGAGATCACTTGTGGCGACCTCAGGCGAATCGGGGGTGCCACATTATTCCCTTAGATGATAGAAAAGATTCACACTCTCTAGTATAGAACTTACGTCCATTGTCTGTACGAATTTTTTGAACAGTTTTTTTGAATTGATTTTCAATAAGAGTGAGTGTCACACCCCGATCTTCGGGCACGCACACATCCTTCTTCTATTGGTCGATTTTATAATGCGATATCCTAGGACTATGTATCGCTGACCCTTTCATTTATTAAGTACATACGGTAACAGTTATAAATCCCCAGATAGTTAAACAATGGGATAGAAAAGCAAGTCATATTTTTTATATTAGAGCCTAGAGACACTCAGAAGATGCCAGGATGGAAACGTTTCTAATCTACCCAAGCTGCATTTCTCGAAGGATCCTACCAGGCTGGAGAAGAAGGGAGATTTAGAAAGCCATAGAGGTTTTTCACAAAGCACACTCTTTACTTCAGGGGACTCTCCCCAAAACGATACAACAACAATGCCTTATATAGGCAAAATAAAGGGAAACAAGGACACACAGGGACCAACACAGGGGTCCAGAAACAAACTGAGGCACCGGAACTTTCCGGGAGGGAATTATTAGTACACTATGAACAGTAACTGTACTGTGAACAGTACATTCCCTAGCCTAGTGCTACAGTAAAAGTGAACAGTACTTTGCTACAATGAAATTGTACGGACTCAACGATCTCGTCCGTCTCATGCATTGTAGCTACATACTGAATCGTCATCTGAACTGTCTTTTAGGAGATGTGCCTCGTATTTCTGCTGGAGGGCTTCAAGATCTTGAGGTGAAAGGATCTGGTTCAGCCTTTGAGATGAGGATGCTTCATGAGCCTAATGGGATGCTTCTTCTTTTGCCCAGTTTGTATTTTCACTTGTAGTGTTGGCAGGAATGTTTGGCATGCTTGGCTGAGGCCAATTGGATGGCTGTGCATAAAAGGACGTATCCATGTTTTGGAATGAGGACGAAGCTCCCTGTTCATAGGGATTCTGGGACAGAGGGCCTCCAAAGCGTGCATAGGGGTCTTGAGTTGACTGGACAATGTCATCTTCACTTGTCATTTCATGCTCTTGGGATGATGCAGCTTGTCTGTGTTGCCTGAGTGCTTCCTTAGCTTCTGGTGCTAGGTCATAATGATCCCACGTAGTGGGTACATTATTCCAGACATCTTCGGGAATGGTCTTGTTTTCCTGGCATAGGATTCTCTGGAGTTCTCGGTATTCATGTTCACAAAATCTAACGGATCTCGGATAAGATTTGTGAATCCGGGCTTCTCGGCTGTTCAAGTGAGGTTTATAGGTTGTGGTTCCTATTTCGAGTGGTGCATCAATAATACATCCATTATTTCTAGAGAAATTCCATGGACGTCTGAAAAACAGGATGGTGTGAACCTCAGGTTTTGGTGTCGTGGTTCTTAGTTCTCTTTCCAAGTCTTGTTTCCAACATGTAGGATGATAGAACCAATTTAGAAAATCTAAAAGATTTCTATCACATTCTTTTTCGATGTTTCTCCCGAGCATGAATATCCTGGTGAGATTAGCAATGAATCTTCTGGTGGGGATTTCAATGGCTATTAAGTACTTATTGGTTAAGTACCATAACAGCGTTTTGAGCTGATCAGGGAAATCATCTTCCTTCCAGATAAGAGGATGAATAAAAGGATAATTCAAATTTAACCCGAAAGGATAAAGAATCGAACCTCCATTGAATCTGAAAAGGTCTGTGTGGCTTTGCCACATGAGGTTTTCCATGTTCTGAGTAAGACTGTCATTCTGGATTTGCTGAATAATTTCCTAGGGATATTTCTGGCTTGGCAAGTCTTTGATCTTCTCGATCTTGTATTCGACTCCATGATTAAGCATATGGAAAGCAGGTCTTTTGATGTACATGTTGATTTCAGCTGGGGCTTTGGGTCTTGACAGGAAATTAGCAAGGACATTATTTTTTCCAGGAATATGTTTTGTTTCAAAGGAGTATTTTGAGAACCATTCAGCCCATCGAAGCAATTGGGGGTTTGGAATCTGCTTCTGTTTAAACTTGGTCATCTGAGGGAAGGATGCCATGTCTAGTTCTACCAAGAAGTGATGGCCGATGAGATGAAATTCAAACTTCTTGATTCCATTTTTAACAGCCAGGATCTCTTTAAAAGTGGAATGGTAATGCATTTCAGCCTGGGAAAACTTTCCACTTTTGTGAGCACAAATGTGTTTCTTACCATCAATTTCTTCGAACAGGACAGCTGCCCAGTATTCATCACTGGCGTCGGTTTGAAGAATTCTTTTCCCTGTTGATGGTATTTGTAATGGTGGGAGATTCTGCATAATCTCTTTAAGCTCAGCAACTGCTTCAGTCTGGATTTTTCCCCAAGGTGGGGGATTCTTTTTTAGCATGGATTGCAAAGGGATCAAAAGCTTTGCAATGTTTGGGACAAAAGCTCTGAGATAATTAATTATCCCAAGAAATTGCTGAACTTGTTTTTTCGTGAAGTCTTTTTCAGGAAACTTCAATAATTCTTGTGCAATGTGTGGCCCTGAATAGTATGTACCCTTGTTGAGGTGCATACCAAGAAATTCAATTTCTGTCTGGGCAATATTCATTTTCCTTTGAGAAAGCATAATGCCATGCTTTTTCACGATTTCTGCAAATTTCTCAAGGAGTTGGCAGTGCCTCTGTTCATCAGGGCTGTAGAGCAGAATATCGTCGATATACACTGCTGCTGTTGACAAAATGGGTTGGAAAATGCGACACATGGCCTTTTGGAAAAGGAATGGGGCAACCTTTAAGCCAAAAGGAAGAACTTTCCACTGAAAGTGCTGGTTTGGGATACAGAATCTTGTTTTGGTTATGTCTTCAGGATGAATGCCCAATTGCCAAAATCCGGCTTTGAGGTCGAATTTGGAGTAGATATGGGCCTTCGTTAAACCACTAAAGAGAGAATCTCTGGATGGTAAAGGGAACTTGTCATCTTGGAGAAAAAGATTAAGAGGTTGGTAATTGATTACCAGTTTCATTTTTCCTCTGTTCTGCTCAGCGCGCTTATAGACATAAAAGGCTTCACAAGCCCATTGAGAATCAGAAACTTCAATAAGGCCTTGTTGTAATAATTCTGAGCATTCCCTTTGAGCTAAGGCCAAGTGTTCTGGCTTCATTCCCGCATGACTCGCCTTTGTTGGGTTGATGTCTTCATTTTTCTTGAAGGGGAGGCGAATAAAGAATTCTGGATTTTCCCATAAAGGATGAGAACATTTTTGAGCGAACTCTGAGTGGGATTCCGAGCAAGATTCTAGCAACTTTTGCATGATTGGATCTAATAAACTCATATGGATGGAAAAGAGTCTCTGAATATCAACGAACTCAGAGAAATGATTTTTATATCTAAGACCCTTTCCTGGAATGATGCGGAGTTGAGAGATTTGAGTCATGATGTCCCACCCAATTAGCAAATCTTTATTGGGGAGGTTTGATCCAAAGATTTTTGCCTTTATGGAGCATTCGGGGAAGAACTGGACAGTAACTGGAGTGGTTCTGACACTTGTAGAGAAAGTATCTCCAGAGGCAGAGTTGAAATATCGGATATGAGGAGTCCAATACTCTTCGGGCAGAACTTTAGTGTCCATAATGGAACAACTTGCTCCGGTATCAATGAGAGCAATGACATTGATAGGCTTGGCGAACTTTGAGGTGAAGATTTTGACAGGGAAATGGGGACAGTGAGTTTGGCTTGAAAATATGTCAGGATTTGGTTCTGAAGATGTAGGAGATATGTGAAAAATATCTTCAGATTCTGATTCATCAGACTCATTTTCACTGGAAGTTTGATAGAAGGGGATAACACAAAGGGTTTGCTCTGTTGGTTCCTCATCAGCAGAGAATAAAGATTCAATGTCATCATTTTCAAGGGAAATACTTTTCATTTTCAATCGATGAGTCGACCTTTTTTCGCCCGAGGACAATTTTTGGCAAAATGTCCTTTCTTGTTGCAAATGTAGCAACGGCTTGACTTCTTATGGCCTGTGTGATCTTTTCTTTTGCGTAGGTATCGCCATTTCTTCTTTTTCCGGAAATGCTTGGAGCCATGCTTGGATTTTTTAATCGAGTACTTTTTGTAGTGCTTTTTCTTCCGGGAATAATGGCCACAAGTACCATCACAATCCTGTTTGGAGCATTTGATCTTTAACTTCTGGTGAGAACAGGCTGATTCAAGACGTTTGTCATCTGTGATGTATGTTCGGACCATTCGGCGCTTTAAGCATAATTCTTCAAGGCATAGATGGACTTCTTGTTGAATTTCTCCCAAGGGAACGTCTTGTATCCTTCTTTGCTTTCCAAAGAAAGATCTTTCAACCATCTGTGTTAGCTCTTTAGGGATAGAAGTGAGGAAGACATGCTTTAGATTTGGATCTGCGCCTATTTGGTAAAAGAGCTGAAGCATTAGTCGATAATGCTTATCAAGATGCTTTTTCTGAAGGGAGCAGCATCTTCTTTCGAAGAATTCTCTTCTTTTTAGCTCTTTAAGATCTCCGGGTGTTCCCACAAAAACATGATATAGGTAAGTAAGGGCATGGCTGAAGTTGGGTGACAATAGAAATGTAAGTTGGTCTTGTTCTGTGAGTGATTGCCACCAAATTTAAGGCTCCCTGTGAACCTTGTAACAAAATTGTAAAGGACATCATTCATATCATGGTTGGTGATGGACTGTGTACTCAACCAAGTATGAAACTCTTCAAGTCTTTCTGGCCATTTTGGATAAGGAATATCATCAATGGAGAAGAATTGTTTGGATGCCATGGACACATGTCTGGCTGAATTGTTTCTGGTGGGATTACTCGTCTGCCCAAATTCTGGATCAGAATAGTTTGATTGCATTTCATAGTCTGAAGGAGTATCAGCCATGAATATTTGTGAAGTTGGTGGAACAGTAGGGGGAGAATCAACTGGTTGGTCTGAGAAGGATGAAGAAGAACAAATAGATACTGAATCTGATGAAGAGGAGGAAGTTTGTTCAGAAAACAGAATCTGTTTTTTCGGGATAACAGGATCAGGCTCAGGCTGTTGGGTAATAGGATCAATTTCTTGCTTACCCAAATCCTTCAAAAAGGATTCTAATGGATTTGATAACATCATATGATCTGGCTTTTCTCTTATAATGATTGAGCTTGATTCAGTAGGTGGTGTTTTTTCTTTCCCTTTTTCCTTCTTCAAGGCTTTGAGACGATTTCGTAAATCTGATTCTCTTCTGGAGGGATCTTCTGGGATATTGGCAAAAACAGACACTTGTGGTGCTGGGGATACATACCCAGTTTGAACAGGAGGTGCCAATGGATCGAAAGGTCTGAACTTTCCTTCTTCAAGAAGCTGAATTTGCTTCTTGAGTTTGTCTATTTCTGGTTTTGGACTTTCAAGATAATGGTACCCAAGATGTTGTCCTGATTCTAAGGCATGAAGCCTTTTCTGGAACTCAGAAAGTATCTTCTTGGTACTCTCATCATATCTTCGAAGATCTTGTTGTACATTTCCAATCTTGGAATCAATAGCCTTGAAGGCATTGTTCCGTGCCAATAGAGTCTCTGATTGCCAGTTTAGAACGGCTTCAGCAGCAGGGGTTTTCTTTTGTCTTCCATGTTCGTCCACATCAGTGGGGGTAGGTATTTTGTGAACATGGCGGTACCTGCCATGTGGATCAATAAACTCTTTTGTAGCAGGGAACGAGAGTTTAGAACTTTCCTTGACAAGAGGAGGAAAGTCAGTATCTTGGAACATAGCGATAGAAGAAGTGGGTGGTGCTTCTGTCGGGATTTCGAAGGGGTAAGAGTGTTTCTTAGCCCATTTGAGGATTGGTTTGTAGAATGGAGAGAGAGCTTGCTTTTTCTGGGGAGGAGAAGGTGGAGGTGATTTTGGTGGATCTGGTGAGACTTGGGATGTGGTACTAAACTCTGGCGGTGGAGGTGGTGCATAAGATACCATGAACTGGTATTTATCACACTCACCAAGAGTATCCACGGAGGTATCTCCGTCTAAGTACCTCTGGTACACCTTATCCTTGGATTTTTTCCGTCTAGGTGGAGATCTTGCATGAGGGTCTACCTCGTTGGGAGAATTTATACAGTAGGAACATTGGCAAAAGGGATCCCAAAAACAATGACCATGCTTGTCTTTATAGTAATGGACAGGATGTCCATCACCGTCGAAGTGTCGAACATGCTTCTTTGGATCTGGTTCGGAAATAGATTCAGGAATACATGGTTCGATCATGAGGATGGTCTGGAAGATAGAAGGACTTTCTTCCTTTTCTTTGCCAAATTTGATGGAAACAGTTCCATCTTTTTTCCGCACAAATTCTGAGTCTGTGGACTGGAACGGCTTGTTATGCTGGTGTAGCTTTTCATAGTTGGTGATCCAAGTCTCTGGAAGGAGCTTGGCCAACGTATCCTTTGGGATCTGTCGGGGGACATGGATGCAGGATGCCTGGTCATTCTGCATGGAGATGAACAACGCATTTCATTACCATTGTTGAAGTTGAGGTCAAGAGCATGGTTCTGCACTCGATAAACCATTTGGTAATGTAGGGTTGCGGCTACAGAGTCAGCAGTTTGGGGTGCTCCAGTGAGCTGGACTTGAACTTTCAGAAAAGAGAGAAGTTGGGGGTCTGAAAGAGCGATGTTGAAGTTTGGATACAGAGTTACAAAGACTGTTTCGGCATTCAGAGTGGTTTGAACAGTACCGATGCAGGCATGCTGGTATTGTAAAAACATGGTATCTAACAGCGCGATTCTTGCCACAACTGGCAAACCTTTTTGACCATGAAAGGTGAGAGCAAGACGAACAGCTCCATAGTGAACATGAGAATATCCCTGTTGAACCCATTGTCTGGGAAATTCTGGAGGGATCTGGAGAGTAACAAAGTATTCTTTTTCAGTAGCAGGAATGGGATGCTGATCGAATTTGGAGGACTGAACGTATTCTTTGACTTGCTTTGGAGTCTGGTGAATAAGTTGACGGATAGAGCGGATAGGTGAGAAAGATGAGGTGGGTTTAGCAAAAGCTGAATAGGGATTCATAAGAGGAAGCTGAGTTTCTGAGATTTTGGTTTCATCACTAAGAGAGACTTCGTAAAGATAATCTATCTTAGAAGCATTGGAAACACGAAATTCTGAGAGAGCTGATGAAGAAGAAGAAGGAGCAAGAGAAATGGGTGCTTCGAGAATTTCTGGATCTGTCATGGTGTGTGAGGATCTTCTCAGCACTGGATTCACCTATCAAGCGCATGGAATGGATCATATCAAAAACGAAACCATGGCTCTGATACCATGAATGGACCTAGACTTAGGATCAGGGAAGGAGAGTATATTTCCTGCAGGTATGCATCCCACATTGGGCGAACAACTCCCGTTCAAGCCCTTCAGGGACAGCCTTTTAGCAGAAAACCACTCAGCCTTTTAATCCAGAGCCTAGAGACACTCAGAAGATGCTAGGATGGAAACGTTTCTAATCTACCCAAGCTGCATTTCTCGAAGGATCCTACCAGGCTGGAGAAGAAGGGAGATTTAGAAAGCCATAGAGGTTTTTCACAAAGCACTTCACAAACTATTCACAACTTCAATGTCTCACTCTATCTACACATATACAAAGGGTTCACCAAGAGATGGGATTTCAATCCTCATCCAATTCATACTCAGGACCATCTTGATCCTCTTCTGACTTCATCATTCTTCACTGAGCTCACATCCTTCAAGCTTTTCATCATTTTCTGACTCCATCGTCCTCTTCTAGTTCTTCCTCCACAAGCTCATCCACGGGCCTGAAATGTTGTCCCACAACCGGGATGAGACTACGTCTCAGCAAGTTCTACCCCATCAAGACTCGATTAGGAAACCAATACGCTAACCGGACTGCCTATGTACACACGAGTCAGAGGATTTACTTTGGCCTCAGATTCCACCTACATATTAGCATAGTTCAATAGACACCCAAGCAATCACATTACAGATCAATATGTCAATCAAATCGACCTAGTCGATCACACGCCAACAAGGCCACTCGCGGTTATTTCCATTCAATCAATCATTTCACAACACTAGATCAAAGTAATGATCAATCGACCTAGTTGATTATATGTTAATTGGACCATTTCTAGGTCATCTCACTTTACACTATATAACCTCCAATAGTACACTTAGTCACGGAGCTACAGTAATGCTCTTGGGCGTCTATTCACCAAGGTGATGTATAATAAACACTTTATGCATGTTCTTAGGCATTCCAATTACCTTTAGCCACACGGACACGATACTCGACACACAGAAATACGGCCATGCAGGCATGGTTTACGCCACACAGGCATGTTCTACGCCACAGAGGCATGATCAATTATCGCCACACGGGCATGATCAACTATCGCCACACAAGCATGATCAATTATCGCCACACAGGCATGATCAATATTCAACAATTTAAGTTCATTCTCTAAGGCATTCTACATGCCAAAGCGATGTAATAATCGCCGAGCCACATTACACAGCATTTCTTCTCATCTTTTATCATCATTGATAAAATATCGTGCGTAGGTACATGATTGGCCTTAGCCAAAATATAATAATCTCGTTTTCACAATTCCCACCATTATTTGCATCCACCAAAACACTTTTGGTGCTATCAACCGACACCCGATTATTTTCCAATTAATTATCCAAATTAATTAATCCAGGAAAATAATCTTATAATCACAATTAATTCAATTACATGCAACGTAGAGATCAATTAAATAAATGGACTGTGCCACGACAATCAGCATGAGATTTCGGTCGTTGGCCATCACAACCTTAATTTCCGAAAAATAAATAAATAAATAATTAATTTCGAAAATTAAATAATTAATATTAAAAATTCAATTTAGCTCAAAATAAAGCTTGATTAAATAAACGGACTTCACCATGGTCATCAGCACAAAATTCCGGTCACTGGCCATCCTAGTTGAATTTTCGGAAAATAAATAAATAATTAATTTAATTCCGAAAAATAATATTTAAATACTAAAAATTCCACTTAGGCCCGAATTGTCAAATTGAAGCTTGATTAGAGGTCGGAAAAATCCCGAGCTACCCTCAATAAATAGTAGACCATGTCTACTTGCTAATTATACATTCAATTTGTGTAATTCACATCATAATTGACTATTAAACGCTAATCGATACTAATCTAACCACATAAACCTAATTAATTAAAAATAATCAACCCTTAAGCATCATTAGTCTACTAAGCAAGAATTAGTGAGATTACTCTCTGGAATTGCGCACAAATCGGATCAATCCGACGGGGATGGTGCAAGGAACGATAAACCCTAAAGCACGGCTTGGGTTCGGGGCCCGGAAATGGCCCAAAAGCGGGCCTAAAGCTGCTAGAAACCCTCTTCGTGGGTTGCTGTTGTTGGCTGGCCGGAGCTAGTCCGGTGGCCAAAACAACGAGACGGGGCCGACGGAGGGTGAGGGGGACGCCGGAGAGGTCGAGACGACGGTGAGCGGCGGCTGGAGGCGGTCGGGCCGAGCTGGGCAAAGGTCGAACGGCTTGGACGGCGCACGGCAGGGATGGCGAGGCGCGAAGGAAATGGTGGTGAGCAGTGGCCGCACGAGCGGCGGTGTGGGTGGCGAAGCACGGGCGGCGACGGTGAGTGGCTCCTATCTTCGTGCGCCTACAACTTCCGCTCGTGCTTCTGATTTCTGCCTTCTGTCTTCGTTCACTGGTTTGCACGAAAAAGGAAGAAGGAGGGGATTCGGTCATGTGGGAGTGGGGGAGAAGAGAGGAGAGAGAAAGAAAGGATAAGGGAGAAGGAAGTTTGAAAAGTTAAAAAAGTAAAAAGTGAGAGGGGGAAGCAAAATGAGAAATGGCAGAGGGCAATCGGTGGGGAAGGGGATTCGCACGAAGGGAGAGGGAAGAGAGAAAAGAGAGAGAAAAGGGAGAGAAAATAAGAGAGAGGGAGAGAGAGAAAAATAAAATAAAATAATACCCATATTCTTATTTTATTTTTTCTTTCTCTTTCCTTTCTAATTTCTTTCGGTCTTCGATTTTTCCTCCGATAATTTCTTTCCTGAAATTTCGGACTCATCAATAATTTGACGGACGATGAGACAAGATCCTAAGAATAAATTGTGACACACTCAAATATTCGATTCCCGAAATCGAATTCAATTTCCTAGTTATAATCGATCGACATGATTTTAGTTCAATCCAACCAATTAGGTAGTTTTTAGGGATTTTACCGCGAATACATCCCTTAACGGCTTCACCCAATAGGTTAGTTAACTCGTGAGTAATTAGCTCAGAGAAAAAGGACCATAGGCACGTTGACGAAATGCCCATTTCACTTTATCAAAACGGGGTCGAATTTTAGGATGTCACAGTGAAAAACTTTGATAGAGTTTGGAAAGTTTGGCTCTTTGACTGCATGAGGAAAATCCGAGTCGCATGACTATAATCATCAACAATGGTAAGAAAGAATCGTGACCTATCACGATGTGGTGTGTGATAGGGTCCCCAAATATCAATGTGTAGTAAAGAGAAAGCAATGATGGCTCAATATGTGCTAGTGGGAAATTGTGTCCGAGATTGTTTAGCTAGGGGACAGATGGGACATTTCGGATTAGGGAAACATGCACTATGACCCAAGCGCTGATGGAAAACAAGATTGTTATTATTGATAATAGCATTACAAGAAGTGCTTTTATCAAAAACTTCAGAAGAACTAATCCAAAAGTAGAGTCCTCGTGCAACACTACCCAAGCCCATCGGTTTGCCAGTCAAATGGTCATGAAAGAAACAATTCTCAGAATTGAATATGACACCACAAGAATTGTCTTCACAAGCTTTTGAGATGGATATCAGGTTGAACTTAAACTTTGGAATATGGAGGACATTTTTTAGGACAATATCGAAGCTAAGGTGAACAATTCCAACCTTAGCGACATTTAGCGACATGAGTAACATTACCATTCGGAAGTCGAAAAGTATATAAATATGGACTTTTCTAAGCATGGGAAAATAATTTCTCATTGCATATTATATGATCACTTGCACCTGAATCTATAATTCATGCATCAGTTGGTATTGAGTTCGTTTTACTAAGGATAGTACCCGAAAAGCCTGCGCTCTTGTCACTTGTGTTTAAATGATCGAGTGCCCTCATGATATTCTGGTATTGATCTTGGGTAATTGGTTGGTGTGCTCCATCAATCCTTAGTGCCGACACATGATAAGCAGAAAACTCATTTTTTTTCTTTATCACCCAGCTTGCCATGCAATTTCTAGCAAGTTTCTATAGTATGGTGTGGGCATCTACAATATTCACAGAATTTTCCTTTATTTTTTAAATTTTGCCCACCTGGTTTGTGTGATGACGTGCCGTGTCATGGTCTGTTGGATCCCACGGACATTTGAGCTGACGTGGCCAAGCTACAGCCATCGGATTCTGGCGTACCGAAGGAAGAATATCCATCGTCGGATCTTCTTTGCTGCCCACCGTTGGATCCAAAAGGGTTGGCA
This sequence comes from Eucalyptus caleyi, assembly GCA_014182885.2. NCBI lineage: Eukaryota > Viridiplantae > Streptophyta > Magnoliopsida > Myrtales > Myrtaceae > Eucalyptus > Eucalyptus caleyi. Next base: position 12,188,456 of record CM024466.2, on the reverse strand, counting down.
GTTGGATATGAGTCGTTGGATCCCTTCCTTTCATCCTAACTATCCATCCGTGGGTTCTTAGGGTTCCCACTTATTTTTCTTGCCGCTATAGTTGCAAGTCCTTCGGAGCTCCCGAAGCTGTTGTTTCCTCCATGGCCGATGTGAGTTTGATTGAGCAAGACAGAGTCTCCGGTGAACGTAGCAGCAAGAGCAACTCCATCAGTTGCTCGCACGTGCTCAGTGGTCGCCAATTTCTGGCTTTCTTCTTGAATGGCCAGTTGATAAATTCATCCGAGCGAGGGCGTTGGCTCCATCATCAAGATCTGTGACCTAAAAGTAGTGTACATCTCATCCAAGCTCAGTAAGAACTGCGTCACTTTCTCCCTTTCCTTTATGGCCCGATACTAACAAAGTGTTGTTTCGGGTCCCTCCAGTCATTCCTCGACCACCTCGAGCTCGTTCCAAAGAGTGGAGAGCCAATTGAAGCAAGCGGTAACTATGAGGTTCCCTTACTTCAATTTAGAGAGAGCCTAAGTTATGGTGAATAGCTTCACCCAATCGAGCCGTCCGTACATCTCACAGATGCTTTCCCAGTAGGCTCTCGAGTTCTTTGTTGGAGGAAGCCCTGCTACAACATCCGGTACAAGGTAATTTCCAATCCAGGTGCGTACCAATTGATTACACCGTCGCCAATGCCGTTGAAGCCGTTCATCTGTTGGGTAGGGCACGGATCGGTCAAGAAAACCCTCTTTGTCTTTGGTGATGAGGGCTCAACGGAAATCGCGTACCCAAGTGCTATAGTTGTCGAGGCCGGTGAGTTGTAGCTGGATGAGTTTTAGGTCTGGTCCATTCGTCGGTGAAGTGAAGAGAGGGTCGCCAGCTTCGAGTTGGCTATTGCTGCCGGTGGGAAATAGGTACGGTACATAGTCGGTCCAAAAAATGGGTAGGGATTTGGTCCTTAACCTGTAGACCCATTTCCTTGGTTCAAATCCCTACAATCCGGTTTCGGACTTGGGTCAGCTTCATTTTTGTTAGAGCTTGGATCTTGCGCATATGAGCCATGTTGAGTCCACCCCTATCCTGGACCTGCGCCCCATTGGCCTTGAACAGGGTACCATGGAAACACAGGCCACTGCATTGGACCAGAAGCAAAAGGAAAAAGGGGACCAGGAGGAAAAGCAATGGTGCTTTAAGGATCCTCTGGTTTTTGGGTGAATGCATCCTCCTTTTCATTCAAATTGATCTGAACCGATGAAGCTGAGGTTTGATCTTGAGGCATTTCCTCCAAAGGTGAATCTCGAGTATTCCCTTTTCTTGCCATGGTACAGAAGATCGAATTCCAACTCAGCTTTTTGGTTTGTTTTGCAGATTGAAGAACCGCAACAACAATAACTCAAGAAAGAAACGAGGGCAATTCTGAGATCACGAAAGCTAGGTTTGGGACTGAAAGCTTTGATACCATGATAGAAATTGAGGTGGAGTGGAGAGGAAAAAATGATTTACTTATTTTCTATATATCCCTTGTACATTTATGATCCTCCACTTATAATGTTAGTGAGAGGAAGTAAGATGGGAAAGAAAAAATAAGGAAATATACACTGATTACATAATGATTCTATGTCCTAAATTACCGAGCTAATCACATTGAGTCAATCACTGATGCTCAGATTAATACTCAGAATCGGTATCTTCATATTTCCAACAATAATCACTTACGAAAATCTCTTTAAGTACACATCTGAAATAATTATTTCAAGTAATCTATTTCACGAGTCTTTCCTCGTGCTATGCACGGGTCTATACACTAGTATAATGTCATTTATTAAGTTCATTTCTTTCATTTTCCTTGCTTTTAGATACAAATATTAATTGCATGGCCAAAAAGGATTGTAATTACAGAGGTAATTACTATTTCTATTTCAAGAAAAAAAAAAAGGAAAAATTTCTTTACACTTAGAAGATTCCCGTTGTGGTCCACTCTTAGAGCTTCCTTGGATTTGCAAAGACTCAGCAACTTCGAGCACGAATGATTTGACACAATTTTTGCCCAAAGATGGATTTTTCTATTTATATCCCTTAGATGACTTTTTAAGTAAAAATACGCATTTGATAATGATATAAAGTTTTTGTTTTTGAAATATTAATTTGTTTGATAATGACACAATATTTCTCCCTCCTAAGTGTCTAGCAGGTGGCGGGGGAGGTGATAGGTGGGCGGTCGGCTGGTAAGGGAGAATAAAATTTTTAATTTCTCATTTCTATTTAAAAAAGAAAATTGTTACTTCTTATTTCTATTCCAAACCTATTTCTAGATTAAAATCTTTTTCCTGAAATAGAAAAATGAAATTGTCTTACCAAGTAGATTTATATTCCAAACTTGTTCTCAAGAACAAAAAAAATTGATATGATAATAAATAGAATAATTATCATCTTAACAACATACCTCATTCTAGGAACAAACATAGTTTGCTTTATAAGGTTCCGTTCGGCAATGTTTTAATTTTTTTCAAATTTTTGTCCTTTTGTTTCCGAAACAAAAAAAGAATAAAAATCTATTTAACAACATTAGCTAATTTTTCTATTCTTCATAATAGAAAAGTAGTCGGAGAATAAATTTAATACAGAAACAAGAAATATAAAAAGTTGTTTCTTGTTATTGGGATTAATTTATGGAATAAGTCATTTTTTTTTTGCCATCTTCTTCCTCTTTTAACCACTTGCCACAATAAATAAAAATAGAAAAAAATAATGAAATTCTCAAAAATATAAAAAGTTAGAAAATTGTTTACACCAATGCCGATGTTAGTAATTTGTAGCAATGATTGATCAGAATTATTCAATTGGCAAATTGTCAATAGGTTTAAAGTTAAATTGACTAAATTGAAAATTTTAAAATTGAATTAACTTCAATTTAATGGGTTTAAGATTTTTTTGGTAATTTTCCTTATTTGCTAACGGAAGAGGAGTGAAATGATTATCAAGCACTGTAGTTGCTTGAGGATGGCTGGAAGGACAGCTGCCTATCTAATTTGATAATGACATGGTGCCTAGTGGCTACAAAGAGACATTGGAATATAAAATCGCACGTAAGGAGAGAACAAGACAAATAACGCAGCAAGCATCTGGGCAAATTCCAAGTCACACCGGATAAATTAGTGGTCAAAACTGGTTAACTTCCCTCTCGAACCATATAAATGCTGGTGGAACTTGGAAGTGCGCTTGGAGGTCTCCATATGTGAAATTATCGGTTGCTCTTTCTCCTACAAAGGAAGAAAACTGTACTTGTCACGTAACATGGCCACCGAATCCGTCAAGCAACGAGAGCAACCAGCTTCGTCAGCCACACGACAAGGAGGTTTAATGTTTAAGTTTTACGGGCCTCCACCAGCTCAGTGGGCCCAAATCTGGAATGTCCATATACGGTCTCAACGGCCGAAAGCAGCCCAGAAATCTACACCCAGGCAGCGGAGCCGTGGATGAGCCAGCGGCTACTCTCCCCACAATCACACCCGGCCAGGCCGCTCCATAAAGGTCGCCAGCACAAACGTCCCCCACAAACCTCACGTCCAAATCCTCGAGTGACCCAGCGGCTACTCTCCCTGCAACCACACCAGGCCAAGCCGCTCCACAAAGGTCTCCAGGACAAGCGTCCCCCCCAACCGGCCCGCCCAAATCCTCCTGCTGCTTTTGCCTCTAGCCCGCGTTTCGAGGGATCTATAATGGCGACTAGTTAACAACCAGGTGGCTTGCAGAAGGATCCTTGCCGGATTTGATTATATTTATTTGAGTTTTTTACAAAATAATTCTTGTTTGTCTGTTTTTTCTTTTATTTTTCGTATTTTAGGCTAAGGATTAAGCGTTTCTTTTTTCTTTTTAATTCCTTGTCTGTCTCTACCTTTTATTCCTAGTCTAGTCTTCTTTAATCGATCTTAAGAGAGAATATTTGTGAACTGGACGAATGCATGCGCCCCACCAGAGGCAGATTCAATCTTCGGTTATGGGTGCGGCCCTTCTGTGGAACAAAACCCAAAATTTCTTACGTTTTTGTAACTATTGCTTTGATCCTCTCCCACCCCTTCTCTCCCCCTCTCTCTCTCTCTCTGAACCTTTCTTCGTCTCTTCCACTTTTGAAAGTAAGGGATTTGTCCTAAATCTCTCGGAAAAAGTATACTAGAAATACCTTAACTTGTGTATGACTCACTTTGATGCAACAGCTTTTCGCCGGTTCACTAAAATGCCACTTAAAAAAAAAAAAAAAAGACCATTTAAGTGCTAACTCTAATCTTTTTCACTGGAAATCCAACATGACAAAACTTTATTAATTTCTCAATTTTATGTGGCTTGCAAACATGCTGAGTTAGCATATAATTTCTAAATGACGTTGTGTAGTAGGTTAAAAAGTGATCACTTTAATGCCAATTGTTGTAAAAAAGATCACTTCAATGCCGATTGTTGTTAAAAAGTGATTACTTCAGTCCAATCTTAATGAAAAAGTGATCATTCTAGTACCTAAAAGACCCAAAAATAACTTTGTCTAGTAAGTTAAGAAGTGGTCACTTTAATGCCAGTCATTATAAAAAAGCGATCACTTCAATGCCAATTATTATTAAAAAGTGATTATTTCAATGCTAATCTTAATAAAAAAGTAATTACTTCAATGTCAAAAAGTGCCACTTTAGATAAGATTTTTAATTATAAAAGTCACGTAATTTCTTTAATTGGAAATTTTCGCCAAAGGTACTTAACTAATCATTTTTCTTCAATTTTGGCACTTTAGTGAGCCGGTGAAAAGTAACATTACTAAAGTGATTGTTGTACATAACTTAAGATACTCCTATGTACTTCTCCCCAGATTTCTCCCTCCCCTCCTAGTTCCTTTTCCTTCCATTTTTTTTTTTCCTTCCTTCCTCTCCCTGCAACCACACCAGGCCAAGCCGCTCCACAAAGGTCTCCAGGACAAGCGTTCCCCACAACCCGCCCGCCCAAATCCTCCTGCTGCTTCTGCTTCTAGCCCGCGTTTCGAGGGATCTATAATGGCCACTCATAGTTAACAACCAGGTGGCTTGCAGAAAGATCTTGCCGGATTTGATTAGATTTATTTGAGTTTTTTACAAGGTTATTCTTATTTGTTTGTTTTTTCTTTTATTTTTTGTACATTAGGCTAAGGATTAAGCGTGTTTTTTTTTTTTTTTTAATTTCATGTCTCTCTGTACCTTTTATTCCTAGTCGGGTCTTCTCTAATCGATCTCAAGAGAGAATATATGTGAATTGGACGGATGCATGTGCCCCATCAGTGGCAGATTCAATCTTAGGTGATGGGTGTGGCCCTTCTGAGGAACAAAACCTCATATTTCTTACGTTTTACTTACGTTTTTGTAACTATTGCTATGTTCCTCTCCCACCCCTTCTCTTCCTCTCTCTCTCCCTCTGAACCTTTCTTTGTCTCTGCCACTTCTGAAAGTAATGGGATTTGTCCTAAATCTCTCGGAAAAAATATACTAGAAATGCTTTAATTTGTATACAACACTCACTTTAATTCAATAATTTTTCAGCGGTTCACTTAAATGCCACTAGAAAAACTACACTTCTAAAAAAGTAATGAGCATTGACACTAATCACGTCACATGACTTTGCATCAGTATAAAACTCCACTATCCGTAATGATCAATAGATACGACTTCAACCAGCTGGTCTTTAAAATATGAGTCCCCGTTAAGAACGCCTACTTCACTATAACTACATAGTTACGATGGAACTCTTTTTTATTATGGGCGGGTGCACGTGGAATGATGATGGGGAGGGGGAACGAGGCACGTTGGTAATCGGATTCGTTGTTATTTTACAAGTACAGTTGTCTTTTGTTGGAAGACAGAGCGACTGTTAAATTTATAAATGGTCCTCCGTACGCGTACCAATTTCCAGCAATTACAAAGGTTAGACAAGTAGCTAAACCACTTTAGACTTTTGATTTATGCGTGGATGTGGAATCTTCTCGCATGCGAGCAGTGTTAAAAAAAGTGTCTACATTTTTCGATAAGTGCTGTTTGGTCAACACTCTTAATCACCCGTTCGATTGATCATAAGCTAAATTGACTATAGCACGATGTTCCAACTTTCCAAGAAAGGAATGTGCATTGACACATATCATGTCACATGATTTTGTATTAGTATAAAACTCGCTACCTGTAATGATCAATTGATAAAGGCTTGAACTAGCTCGTCTTTAAAATATGAGTCCCCGTTATAAATGCCTACTTCACTATAACTATATATTTATGATGGAACTCATTTTTTATTATGGGCAGGGGCACATGGAATGATGGTAGGAGAACGAGGTACGTTGGTCATCAGATTCGTTGGCCCTGTTATTTTACAAGTACAGTTGTCTTTCTTTGGAAGACAGAGCGACTGTTAAATTTGTATATGGTGCTGCGTATGCGTCCCAAGTTCCAGCAATTACAGAAGTCAGACAACTAGGTAAACTAGTTTTGACTATTGATTTATATATGGGAGATGTGGAATCTCCTCAAAAAAAGTATTTAAATTTTTTAATAAAAGCCATTTGTTCAACACTCTTAATCACGTTAGATTGATCATAAACTAAATTGACCGTGGCATGATGTTCCGACTTTTCAAAAAAGTAACATGCATTGACACAGATCACATCACATGACTTTGAATCAGAATAAAACTCCACTATCTAAAATGATCAATTGATACGACTTGAACCGGCTGGTCCTTAAAAACTATGAGTCACCATTATGAACGCCTACTTCACTATAACTATATATTTATGATGGAACTCTTTTTTATTATGGGCGGGGGCATATGGAATGATGGTAGGGGAACGAGGCACGTTGGTCATCGATTCGTTGGCCGTGTTATTTTACAAGTACAGTTGTCTTTCTTTGGAAGGCAGAGCAACTGTGAAATTTGTAAATGGTCCTCCGTACGCGTCCCAAGTTCCAGCAATTACAAAAGTCAGACCATTAGTTGATTTATCCGTGGGAGATGTGGAATCTTCTCACATGCGAGGGTTGTTAAAAAAAGTGTTTAATTTTTTTAATAAGAGCCGTTTGTTCAACACTGTTAATCACACATTAGATTGATCATAGGCTAAATTGACTGTGGCAAGATGCTATGACTTTCCAAGAAAGTAACGTGCGTTGACACAAATCACATCACATGATTTGGCATCAGTATAAATCTCTACTACCTAAAATGATCAACATATTCGACTTGTCAAAGTTTGACATTGCGGAATCAACCTTGAAAACTAGAATGAGCGGAGACATCAACCATTGCGCAATCATAGTGGCTGCAGAGGCAACACGTGACTGGTCTTCCCACATGGAGGACCGGTTCAAGCAGACGCCTACTCTTCTGCAGCCCTCGACCAACAACTCTTTAATGTGGCTAGCAAGAATCACCAAGAGGGGCTGAATAGGCGATGATATAAAATCTTGGCAAATTAATGTAGAGTAGAACAAGTCAAGATAAGAGTCCTGAAATAGGTTGGGAATCCGTTTCACGACAAAACAGACTTTAGAATCACCCAACAAGTGTGCAATGGACTATATGAATAAACAATAAGAGTTTAGAGTTAAGAGAAGTTGCACACAAGATTTATAGTAGTTTGGCTTTGGTTAAGCCTACATCTACTCTTCCATTCTGACAGCTTACTAGCTGAATTTTACTAGACGATCAATAAGAGATTATAAAATTGAGTACAAACACCTAGTGATAGATCATACTATCTCTCTAAGTTACTCTATATGTATTTCTCTCATGATCACAAATGTTGAAACTCAAGGAAAGATAAGTATATAAATCAAGTACGCTCAAACATTGAAATTTTAGATTTTACGCCTCATCTCTTACTTGCTCCGCGATACTTTCATCTCCTTACATATTCCTATATATCCAAACTTGCCGTTGAATAGTCTCTAGAGAATTGTCTTCCATTTTAATCGATGGACAAAATTGTATCAAGAAGATTGGTTTACCATTGAGTGACATAAGGTGAATCCCCGCTTGATTCTAGTTGCCCATAGAACTAGAGTCTTGGTTTCCATAAATAAAGCTTTTTCCTTTAGAAAAAACTTATCTCCACAAACTTTTGGATAAAAAAAAAAAAAATTCGTGGCAATACATTAGGTACCCTAACCTCATTGAAAAGATGGCATCTGAAGCTATTAGCGCTCAGTGGTTACAAAGCATGTGAAAATAAAATCCCATGTAAGATATAACAAAGCAAATACGACACAACATGCAATGGGGGCAAACTGTCAATTCAATTTGGGAGAATTAATATGTACATTACTTTTGAATGAAAAAATAGAAAAAAAAAAAGCCAACAGAAATCCTAAATAATATCCACTTTGTGACACTTATATCTTAAACTTTTTTTGTAACATAGAAAAACCCAAATTTATACCCTTGTAACATATTTACCCTAGATTTTTTTTTTTTTTACGATACCAAAAATCTCAAATTTGCATTCATGTAATACATTTACTTCATAATTTGAGATAAATGTGTCATATAGATATAAATTTGCGATTTTTAGTGTAAATGTGTAATAATGAATATAATTTAAAGTTTTTGGTAGCTTTTTCTCTAAAAAGATTGTAATGTACATGAACTTTATTGAAATGATGGTATCTTAGGCATCTAGTGCCTAGCAGCTACAAAGAGCTTTGGTTAATGAAATCATAAAAAATAAAAAAATAAAAATAAGGGAAGTAAGACATAGTGCATGAGGGCAAATTCCTCATTGCTCACAGATTAATCAATAATCAAAACGAGGTAGCTACCTTTCTTAATTATGTAAATGCTGGAGCTTGGGACACGCATGGAGGTCTATACATTAAATTATTGGTCGCTCTTTCTCTTACCAAAAAAGAACTTGCTCTTGTGACATAGTAAGGCAATCGAACCCCCCCAACCAACGTGCCACGTTCACCACACCATCATCCCATATGTTCGATTCAAGAGTAGAACTAAGAGGCCTGGCCTCTGACGTGGTGCAGTTTATTGAAGCGCCGGACTCTTATGCTGTGGCACCCCGAACCCTTCACAGGTTGCCATAGGCACCAACGTAACACCTTATTACATCTCTTAGAAGAAGCATCGCAATTCATAAACATTTTTTTTTTAAAAGCAGTCCCAGCGCGACTCATTAGTGGAAGCAAAATGTAACATCGCCATCTCCCCCTCCATCAACCATGATAAAATTGCACACCACTAAATTTCATTATAAAGACAAAGCCATGACACTTTATTTACATATTTTTAAGATGGGTTTCCATAGGTCGGTACATCAAAAGAAAGGCCAGGACATGAAGTCGCACTCGGCTTAAAACCCCAAAAAGAAACCCTTGACCCGCTACAACTCACGTGCTAAATCCCCATCATCAGTGTCGGCTAACTATCCCAAAAAAGATCCAGCTCCTACTCATCATGCACGGGCCCTCACACCCAAACCGATGCATCAGGTGATGGCGGTGGCAACATCCTATGCATCACACCGGCGCAACGAATGTGGACGGATATGAACTCCTGGACAATAGGGCCCCCAGCCAGGCCTACATCGTACATGACTAAATAGCGCACTCGAATATACGTCAATCCAGGGACAAAGGAACAGCCAAACTCCTCGCACTCGACCTCTACATCAAATGGTAGACCGTAAAACACACCTCGTGTGACAACAGGGAGCGGCATGCTACTAATCTGAAATGGTCCCCAAAAGGGTGAGTACAACTACTCAGCAGGTAAAAGAATCCAATAACCACTCAATGCATCATACAATACAATCATAACATCGTACATGCCATTTATGCATCCATGCATGCTTACCTTGAAGCCATACATATGCCATCATACTTCTTCATCACAATCGTAACACATACATGTCGTCATGTCATAGGTTATCATCATCATGTCATACACATGTATCATCATATTATAGGTCACCATCATATCATACATATGCCATCATCATTATGTCTTAGACATATCATCTCATACATGCATATCATCATGCCATAGGTGATCATCATCATATCATATCATATATCATCATCATGCCATAGGTGATCATCATCATATCATGTCATATATCATCATCATGCCATAGGTGATCATCATCATATCATGCCGTATATCATCATCATGCCATAGGTGATCATCATCATATCATGTCATCATGCCATAGGTTATCATCTTCACATCATATATATACATGTCATCATTTTTCACTTTTATCTTTCAATTCGATCACCACATCCGGCATCGCAAGATAACCCTCTGGCACACACCACCGGGCATCCGCCCCCCCACATTCTGGGCATCTCGCATCCCAACTAGCATCATGAGGCATCCCTCGGGCAAAAACCTCAGAGGCTTCTGGTATTTACATTCCCTGGCCGGGCATCTCGCACCCGAACTGGCGTCACGAGGCATCCCCCTGGGTACAAACCTCCAGGGCTTCCGGCACCCCCACTTCCCGGGCATCTCGACACTCCCGAGGACAAATCCGGCCTTGTATCTCAATACAATCCGGCTTTCAACACCCCCCATCCCGGGCATCCTGACACTCCCAGGGCATTATCATCCATCATAACAGTTTCCTCATTTATCATTGTCCACATTTACCAATTTAGGTCTCACTTAGCATGGCACATGATGTAATGGCAGATAAAATCACTTTCATCCTTCAATCTATACATGCATTACCAGTCATCATCATGCATTCATCAAGGTACAATCATCCATAAAGATAAAGTTTATGGAATTCATACAATTTAAAATAGTCCATTTATCATGCCCTCTTTTTCTCTTCTTTTTTTTTTTTTTTTTGAAATTTATTTAAATTCCAGCTTGTATCATTCTTGAAAATATTTAAGATTAAATATCCATATAATTCTCAAAAATCATGAAATTAAGGCTAATGATAGACAAGACAATAGGGTAATAATTTCATGAAAAACACAAGGCCAATCAATTTCCACACAAGATTTATAATTCACACAAATATAGCATGAAATTTCGGATAAAAACAGAATGTACAGTTTCCGAACTAATTTTATTAAAATATCCAAACGACCTCCGAAAATTATGAACTTTTACCAGGTTATAGCCAAGACACTAAGGTAGACTTTTTATGAAGACTTCTAAGCCAAATTCGTTTTAGATTATTTTCTACAGTCGCACGAAGCTTCTGGATCTAATACCGAAACGTCCAGTGCATGGTTCTCCGAAATACTGAGTTTTTACCCACTTATAATTCTTATTTTCCCCTCAAATTTGGATATGTTTTACTTCAAGATATCCCCTACAACTTTCATGAAGAGATCTAAGTCATATTTGCAAAGGACAGACTCCATATGGGTCCATGAAGTCTCGGGTAACCTGTACCGCGTCTCCAGATCTACAGTCTTCAAGAGTCAGTCGATTTACTAGGCTATACTTGTTCATTTTCCTTCAAATTTGAGTATGTTAATATTTAAGATGTTCTCTACAAGTTTGATGCAGAAGTGGAAGAGATATTCTTGATAAAAATCAACATGCAAGCCCAGATCTACCACAAGGTCAGCGAAATCGTTCCAGATCTGGTGTCTCTGTAGGATGAGTGTTTTACCCCTTAAATATCCATCATTTTACACCAAATTTTAGTATGTTGTAGTTTAATATGTTAGCTACAACTTTCATGAAGAAATTAAAGTCAAAATAGAACTCAAAACATGCATGCAAGCTCTCACAAGGTTCTGACTCAAACAGTTCATGCGAAAACATTCCAGATCTAGTATCTCCGTAGGATGAGAGTTTGACCCCTTAAATCTCCATAATTTTACACAAAATTTTAGTACGTTGTAGTTTAAGATGTTAGCTACAAATTTCATGAAGAAATCAAAGTCAAAATCAAACTCAAAGCATGCATGCAAGCTCTCACAAAGTTCTGACTCAAACAGTTCATGCGAAAACAGCATGCAACTCAAGAACAAACCACACTTGCTTCACTCCCATGCCTCCAAACATCCTAGATTCCGATCATACATGCAAAACACTGGTGCAAGAGTAGAAAGTGGATTCCCAACTTGCCTCTAGACTAAACGAACGATGGCACACGGCGGCGAACGGGCGGCGCACGGGCGGACGGACAGAGTGCGACGGCGACTCCTTCCTCTCGGCTTCTCCTCCCTCTCGGCCTCACTCTCCCTCTCTCTCGCACAATCTCTCTCTCTCTCTTTGGGCGGTAGCTCAACCGGCCACCTCTCTCTCTCCTCTTCCCTCTTATTCTCCCATTTCCTAATCATTTGCAATGATTAGTTTGCCTTTCAATTTGCCAATGCATGAGCTCCTCCTTGCCACTTGTCATAATACATGCAAGATGGGCTTTGGGCTTGGGCTTGGGCTTCCCTTATGGTCGACGGCCACACCTCCTTGGGCCTCAATGGGTCGACGACAATAGCCCCTTTCGCAGGCCTCTATTAGGCCGACTAGCTTGGCCCATTAAAGCTGAAGCCAATGGGCCTAAGGCCCAACCTAATTAAACCCACAATTTCACTCTCAATTATTTATCTTTAATTATTTCTTTTATAGAGTTTAAATTTTAAAATTCACATGGCCAAAGAATAAATCATCCTCATAAATTTATCCTTTAATACTAATTTAAAAACTTATGATCACAAGCACAATAACACATAGCCTTAAGAAAACTAATGGTTAAAACATAAACCATAGGAAATTTTCATTACCTAATTATGGGCTTTAATTCCTCTAGAGGGTGACTTGAATTTTGGGATGCCACAATTCTCCCCTCAAAGAATTTCATCCTCGAAATTAGACACCACTCGTGCCTTCTTGAAACAAGTAGGGGTACTTTTCCTTCATCTAATCTTCACTTTCCCATGTGGCTTCCTCCATATCATGATGTCGCCATAATACCTTAAATAGAGGAATCTTCTTAGTCCTAAGAATTTGTTCCTTTCGATCCAATATCTGTATAGGCTCCTCGATGTACCTTACTTTCTCATCCACTTTGATGATTTCATGATGGAGTATGTGACCAGGATCTGGCTGGTACTTCCTCAACATCGATACATGAAACACATCATGCAAATTTCCCAACTTAGGAGGTAACGCTAAACGATAAGCTACATCCCCTATCCTTTCGAGTATTTCAAAAGGTCCGACAAATCTAGGGCTTAATTTACCATTCATCCCAAATCGAGATATCCCTTTCATTGGAGATACCTTAAGGAATACATGATCTCCTACGCTAAATTCCAAAGGCCTTCTACACCTATCTGCGTAGTCTTTCTGCCTACTCTGAGCTGTTTTAAGCCTTTCTTTGATAATTTCAATAGCTTTAGTGGTAACTTGTACCGGTTCGGGTCCTGTCAATTTCCTTTCACCTACTTCATTCCAACAGACAGGAGTCCTACATCTCCTTCCATATAATGCTTCATAGGGAGCCATGCCTATACTTTTCTGAAAACTATTATTATAGGCAAACTCCACCAAATGCAATCTTTCATCCCAATTTCCTTTGAAATCAATTACACAAGCCCTTAACATATGCTCAAATGTCTGGATTACTCTTTCTGTTTGTCCATCTGTCTGGGGATGAAAAGCAGTACTAAACTGAAGCTTAGTCCCTAATGCAATTTGAAGACTTTGCCAAAAGTTCGAAGTGAATCTTGAATCCCGATCCGAAGTAATAGTTACTGGAACACCATGTAAGCGTACCACTTGACTTACATACATATCCGCATATTTGTCCATTGAGTAGTCCATGTGAATAGCTAGGAAATGAGCCGATTTAGTCAAACGGTCCACTATAACCCAAATAGAATCATGACCATTTGACATCCTTGGCAATCCTTGCACAAAGTCCATCGTTATATGCTCCCATTTCCATTTTGGTATGTCTAATGGTCTCAAAAGTCCTGCGGGTTTACGATGTTCCGCTTTTACTTGCTGGCACGTCAAACATTGAGAAACATGTTTAGCTGTATCTGCCTTCATACCATTCCATCAAAATTGTTGACGCAAATTCCTGTACATCTTTGTACTACCTGGATGAATACTATAATTACTCTTATGTGCCTCCGACAGAATTTCCTTCCTTAATTCTTCGTTGTTGAGAACACAAAGTCGTCCTCGGCATCTTACTATTCCATCATTAGAGACTTGGAATTCTGGTCTTTTTCCTAAAGATACAGCATCTTTCACTTTCAAATCTCCGGGTCAAATTCTTGCAAGAACTTAACTTTTTGAATAATTTCGGGTTCTATTCTTAATGCACTAAGCATACTAGTAAGACAATCCACCTTCAATTTAAATTCTGAGTCTGCTACAGACTTTTACAATCCCCATTCTGCCATTCTTAAACTAGCCATTTCCATTGCCAACTTACGACTAAGAGCATCCGCTACTCTATTTGCTTTCCCTGGATGATATCTTATCTCACAATCATAATCCTTTAATAACTCCATCCACCTCCTTTGTCTCATGTTTAACTCCTTTTGTGAGAACAGATATTTCAAGCTCTTATGATTCATATAAATCTCAAACTTCTCCCCATACAAATAGTGTCTCCATATCTTCAAGGCAAACACTATAGCTGCTAGTTCTAGATCATGCATCGGGTAATTCAGCTCATAGGATTTCAATTGTCTAGATGCATAGGCTATGACCTTGTCATGTTGCATCAAAACACATCCCAGTCCTTTGTGAGATGCATCACTATACACTGTAAAACCATCGGGTCTAGTAGGTATAGTCAGGATTGGAGCCAAGGTCAATTTCCTTTTAAGCTCCTAGAAACTCCTTTCACATTCCCCATTCCATTCAAATTTCACATTCTTTCGGGTCAACTTAGTTAAAGGTCCTGCCAGTCTTGAAAATCCTTCAATAAACCTCCTATAATAACTAGCTAGTCCTAAGAAACTTCATACTTCAGTAGGTGTTGTCGGTCTCGGCCAATTTACTAACATTTCAACTTTAGCCGGATCTACTGCAATTCCTTCTCCTGATACCACATGCCCTAAAAATATTATTTGGTCCAGCCAAAACTCACACTTACTAAACTTGGCATACAACTTATGCTCTCTTAGGGTTTGCAAAACTATCCTCAAAGGTTGCTCATGCTCTTTAGGCCCTTTTGAATATACTAGAATATCATCAATAAAAACAATTACAAACTGGTCTAAATAGGGCTTAAATATCCTATTCATTAAATTCATAAATGCAGCCGGCGCGTTAGTCAATCCAAATGGCATAACAAGGAACTCGTAGTGTCCATAATGAGTCCTAAAGGCAGTCTTAGGAATGTCCTCTTTCTTAATTCTTAACTGATGGTATCCCGACCTCAAGTCAATCTTAGAGAAGACCGAACTTCCTTGGAGTTGGTCAAACAGGTCATCAATTCTAGGCAAAGGATACTTATTCTTAATGGTTACTTGGTTCAGCTACCTATAGTCAATGCACAAGCGTATCGATCCATCTTTCTTTTTCACAAACAAGATCGGTGCACCCCAAGGTGAAGCACTTGGTCTAATGAATCCTTTGTCAAGCAACTCCTGCAGTTGCACTTTCAATTCCTTCAATTCGACTAAGGCCATCCTATATGGGGCTTTTGATATTGGTCTTGTTCCAGGCATTAATTCAATTTCAAACTCAACTTCCCGCTCTGTTGGCAATCCAGGCAATTCCTCAGGGAATACATCTTGAAATTTGTCAAGTAACTCAAGTTTAGGCTCCTCTCTTGCATAATCTTTAATTATAGCTAGGTACCCTTGACATCCTTGGTCAAGTAACTCACAGGCTTCTACTGCCGAAATAAGTGCTACAGGAAGATGGGTCTGACCTCCTAAAAATTCACAACTAGACTGATCAGGTAAAACGAATTGGATCAATCTTCTATAACAATCCATTCTAGCCCAATACTTACGAAGCCAGTCCATTCCTATAATAAAATCAAAATCATACATGGCCATTACAACTAGGTCTATTTCCATATCTTTTCCTCCCATTGATATCTTACAATTCCCACACACCAGCGTAGACAATACCATATCCTTTAAAGGCGTGGAAACACAAAGAGGCGTCTTAAGAGGCATAACTTCTATCTTATTCAAACGTCTATACCTTTCAGACACAAATGAATGTGTTGCACCCGTATCAAACAATCCATATGCCTTTTCACCATTGATAAGGATTGTACCTGAGATAATATTTTTGGAAGCTTCCGCTTCCTCTTGGGTGACTGCATACACCCTTCCCTGTACTGGTGGTCTCTGAGGATTCCCTTGTAAGTTCGATTTAACGACACTCTGATATCCCTGTCGCACCGAGCCAACACTCACTTGCGACCTTTCTTGTGGGCAACTTCTCCTAAGATGACCCACTTGTCCACAACCAAAACATTTTGGTCGTCCATTGCAAGGTCCTGGGCCATATCGCCCATTACACTTTTGACAAACACCAGGCTGATAGGGTGCTTTCCCTATATTCAGACCACTCCTTGCTCCCCCAAAATTTCTAAAATTGCTCTTTTTCTTCACATTCCAAGTCTAACCTTGACCAGAATAAGGTCTCTTACCTCTGCTCACATTATTAAAATTCAATGGTTTCCTAAACTCTGACCGCTGTCTTAACAGTTCCTGCTATACTAATTGTGCCCTTTCATAAATTTCATTATAATCCCTTATGTTCAAAGTCACTAGTTGTTTCCTGATATTAGTCCTTAGCCCTTTCAGAAACCTCTTAGCCTTTTCCTCTTGATCCTCAATCAATCTAGGAGCATATCTAGACAGTTCAGAAAATCTAGCCTCATACTGATCCACTGTCAGCTCCTTTTGTTCTAATTGAACAAATTCTGTAATTTTCCTATCCTTAGCACAATCAGAAAAAAGCTTCCTATTGAAAGCTCTCAAAAACTCCTCCCAGTTAACATTAATACCTGGTGGAAAGATTATGTCCTTCGAAGCTCTCCACCAAAACTTTGCATTTCCCTCCAACTGGTACTCTGCTAAAATTATTTTCTCAGCAATAGTGCAGTCCAACAGCCGGAAAATTCGTTCCATCCCATCAATCCATTGCTCCGCCTCCTTAGGACTTCCCATTCCATTGAACTTAGGTGGCTTCAACTTCAGAAATTGCTCCACCAGTCCTTGAGTACGGCGTTCTGCTCCAGGCTATTGCTGCGCCTGCATTTCCATCAGATTTCCAATATTGGCTAATGCCTGCAGGATGTCTTCCATTCGGGGTTCAGCCCTTGCAGCAGAGGCTTCAGCCTTCGATGGATGAGCACTTCCAGCTCGCACCATAACTTTCCTGCAAATTCCAAGCATTGCCTTAGGAATAATCTGAGACTCACTGCCCCAATTCAAAGCAACTACTACTACTACATAAGTAACATATACATGTTACTGGTACCTAAAGGCAATTCAAAATGAACTACTAGGAATCTACGAGTGAATACTCATCATCCGTTATTCAATTATTTCGTTTTATATCCTATGGTGTGCATTATCATCATGTTCCTCAATTTCCAAATGAGGCTCCTTATCACTCCACCTATAACTATTGGCTCTTATATCAAAAAGGGGTCTGTGGCACCCCGAACCCTTCACAGGTCACCACAGGCACCAACGTAACACCTTATTACATCTCTTAGAAGAAGCATCGCAATTCATAGACATTTTTTTTTTTAAAGCGGTCCCAACGCGACTCATTAGCAGAAGCAAAATATAACATCACCATCTCCCCTTCCATCAACCATGATACAATTGCACACCACTAAACATCATTATAAAGACAAAGCCATGACACTTTATTTACATATTTTTAAGATGGGTTTCCATGGGTCGGTACATCAAAAGAAAGGCCAGGACATGAAGCCGCACTCCGCGACACTACGTAATTATTGGGTATTTGATTCGACTAAGCCGGGGTTAGGAGGACCTGACACGTTAATGTGAAACTGCAATGGTCAAATCATCCTCTTAGCTCCACCTTGTTAAGCCCTCTAGATAGAAATTGATCCTCACACTTCATGCGTGTGTCTATGTGATTGTCATTCCTTTCCGGTGAAAGTAAGTTGTCTGAACTCTCACTTCGTACTTTACTTACTTAATTGTGCTTTTAGTCGGTCCATGACAATCTAGGTTAATCATTGATTTAATTCCTTTGTTAATAAGAAATGAAATGAGGAAATTGCCATCCAATGAATCTTTCCATCAGATTTCCTATATTGACCAATGCCTACAGGATGTCTTCCATTAGGGGTTTAGCCCTTGCAGCAGAGGCTTCAACCCTCGACGGATGAGTACTTCCAGCTCGTACTATGTTTTTCCTGCAGTTTCCAAACATTTGCCTTAGGAATAATCTGTGACTCAATGTCTCCATTTAAAAGCAACTACAACTATATATAAGTAACATAAACATGTTATTGGCACCTAAAAGCAACTCATAATAAACTACTAGGGATCTACGAGTGAATACCCATCACCCGTTGTTCAATGTTAGTCACCTATCCCAGTTAGTATCCTATGGTGCGCACTATCATCATATTCCTCAATTTCCAAATGAAGCTCCTTATCACTCCACCTATAACCATTGCTCTGATACCAAACCCGTTGTGGCACCCTCAACATGGCCCTTGATCCACTAGAGTCGCCACAATTTACTTACCTTTCCTTTGTCCTAATAACATGTCACTTTGATACCATTTGACTTATAGTGGGTCCATAAATCTTAGGAGTTTATATTATCTTAATCGGTCCCAGCGCAATTCATATAATAGAAGCAAAATCAAACTCTCCCTACCACATACTTCAACAAAATAATGCAATGCAATGCACACCAACTACACATTTTATAACCACCGCCCACAGTGGCGCAGCTGGCTTAGGCTCTCTCCCCCTCATGAAGGGGAGGAGTTCGAATTCCAGAGGCGTAGTTAGGGATTCTTACCTGGAGTACTGTGGTGGTGGGTCCTACAGTCACTCCCCTAGGGTTTGCTTGCCGACTGTCGGCTTACGGGGTTCTCTAGGTTACAAAAAAAAAGAAGAAGAACTACACATTTTATAGATAAGTTAAAGCCAAACCACTTTATTTACATAACTATGATGGATATCACGAGTTGGTACAACAAAAGGCCAAGACTTAACTAAGCTTGGCTATAACCCAAAAGTACCCGACCCCACATCAAACATGTACATCAATCCATCATCTAGTGTTAGCTATCCAAAAAGTGTCATCCCCTACCAATCACACGCGTAATCACACCTAGTCCGGTGCATCGGCTAGTGGTGGCGATAACATCCCCATCATCATCCCGTCGCGACGAACATGGACGGATAGGAACACCTTGACTACAGGGCCATCAGGTAGACCCACATCATGCATAACTAAAACTCGAACCTGGATAAACACCAGTCCACGAACACCAACACAAGGGTGCTCCGAGCACTCTACCTCAACATTGGACGATAAGCCATAAAAAGTACCATGCGTGACAGGT
Organism: Eucalyptus caleyi; assembly: GCA_014182885.2. Taxonomy (NCBI): domain Eukaryota; kingdom Viridiplantae; phylum Streptophyta; class Magnoliopsida; order Myrtales; family Myrtaceae; genus Eucalyptus; species Eucalyptus caleyi. The sequence continues at coordinate 12,168,940 of CM024466.2, read as the reverse complement.
AACAGAGGTATCTCTCAATTTAAAATGTTGGTCCCCAAAGGGGTGAGTACAACAACTCAAGAGTAAAAGATCCATCAAACTACACAATGTAACAAGCAAGACAACCAAACTTTCATGTGAAATGCACATATCATCCTCATATTTCCATGAGATCCATTCATCAAGACAATTTATACACACACATGCGCATGATTTATGTCATCCATACAATCATGTATATGTCCCCATGAGATCCATTCAATGCCTTCATGATCGCATTCTCAATGCCAAATAGTACCAAATTAATTTCATAGGCAATTCATGCACCATGCCATATGCACACACATGCAAATGATTCATTTTCTCATTTTGATATTCAAAAGGATCTCATTTTTCTCCAGGGACCAGTGTTTGCATCCCTCATATCGCTCGCACCCAACTTGGCATTGCGAGGAACCTCCGGCACACACCTCCGGGCATCTCGAAACTCCCGAGGTATCCGGCACACACCTCCGGGTATCCCGACACTCCCGGGGCATCGTCGACTCAAGGGTCCGACGGTATCATCAACATCACAATGTATATTCACATATATGTCTCTCTTTCAAAATAGCATTTGATGTAATAATGTCAAAGGTTTCAATCAACATTTGATGTCATATGATGTGCTAAATGTCACCACATATGCTGTATAAATAACAACTCAAGACATTTCAGCTTACCAAGCAATTTCATTTGATCTTAAAATAAAACAGTTTCTCGGACAAAACAGAATGCACTTCTTTATTTAAAATTCTGGAAAAATTAGTAAATGATCTTAATAAATTCTGAAAAATTAACATGTTATAAAAGAGATCTAGAGAAAAGGTTTTGTGAAGAACACCATATCAAAATAATTTCGTACAAGCCACTACGGTCCATGCATCACGGCCTTAAAATTTTAAACATCACCCTTGCACAGTTTTATACATAAATTCTGTATAAACCCTAAATCAACTCAGAACATTATGAAATTTGGATATGTTATAAAGAATACCTAAAGGAAATTTTTTTTTTTTGAAGAACTCGAAGTCAGATTCGTAATAGATCAAAAGCTATAGTCACCATAACTCTTTCTAACCCTCGGTAACGGTTTCCAGATTTAACACTTTCAATGAAAAATCATTTCGCTGACCAATACTTGTTCGTTTCTTCTCAAATTTTAGTATGTTTCTCCAAAAAATGTCACCTACAACTTTCATCAAGAACATGAAACCAAATTTCAGCTAGATAATTACAGAAAATTCACGGAATCGCCAAAGGTCAAGTTGTTTTTACACGAAACAGTTTACTAGCTTAAACAGTAAATAGCCCCAGAACGAACATTGAATTGCGAATAAATCACGAACAACACTTCCTCACGTTAGTCTGGATTCAATCACAAGGAAAACACTCAATTTCCACGGTGTAAATGCCGATCATTCTTGCAAAAGTGAAGTGGAATTCCTTTTCTTCTTTGATGGAAATGGAGAGAATTTTGATGCGAATGAATTGCCAACTAACCCAACGGTTGTGTTCGGGAGCCTTTTATACATCTCCCTTCGTACCCCTCCATTTGTGCCTTTCCATCGTAGCATATCAAGTCCAATTGGTGCGGTCCAATCGCATCCCATCATGGACGTACTAGCTAAAACTAAAGTACTACATCTCCCACTCAGACATGATGGGTTTGATAGTGCTCTTTATCAAGAATATAAGGCATTTAACATTCATCAACTTTACAAAACAATTCATACTAGCAAATAAGTCGTGCGACCAGTGAGTACACCTGCACTTGGGAGCTCAAATTATGCACCTGCTAGGGATGACATAATGGCTACAACCCCGGAAAGAAATAAACAATCAATGTCTCACAGTGCTCTAGACATATTTTGTTACATCAGTCCAAAGTATACCTATCCCTTAAAGGCTATACTTGATTATTCACAAAAACACCATGTATTTACAATTACATCCGCAACCACATAGAGCGATATAATTGGTCAACCAATAAATACATGTGATAGATGTAAAACAATAATAGTCTTCCTTCACACTCATGTCTCTCTCAATTTCAGAATAACTGCTTTCCTAGACACATCCCATAAGCCATATCTATTCATGACCACCCGTAACATGCTAAAGTAGCAACATTGATCTTTCACTTCGAGAACATAATCAGAAGTAACATAGGGCACATATTTGAGGCAAATTATAAATTACCTCAAGGACTCACACGATGAGTAAATAGGGATAATTTTACTCACATTCCCTTATTGGTCGTATAATGCACATGCTGTATGAATTACATGCTACAGTGGATTTCTCTTTCTATAAGAGCGTATGTCATTTATTAACCATATCCACTATACAGATCTTAGCCTAAACATAGTCACATGCCAATCACATGCTCATGTTTAGCCCGAGTGCTATATTAGCTTGTTTTCTATAGCGCCCAATTAAGTATTCGCATCCGGCATTTTACAGGCATGCATGATTGTATGTTCGGTCTTATTATAAACAAAAACACATACCTCATCTTGACTCCAATCAAGTTCACATATTTTATGTACCAAACTTGCTCTTCAGCATTTATTTGTACATAACGTCTCATCTCAACGTGCTAACTACAACACTCTTCAGCATTTATTTGTACATAACGTCTCATCTCAACGTGCGATTGCTCGTGTGAGTGAGCCAATCATCGCCTGATGACATACTTTTCAATAATATATGTGTGTTTGTGCTAGTCTCATAGTGGATTTGTACTTATTGATAAAACATCAAATCACCAATAAACAAACAAGTACAATACATCTGTCCACAAATACATAAACCAATGATCCTCTACAATAACAGATATCACATTCTACTTAATCCTAGTGACATCCCATGGGTCAAGAATATGTCTCTAGGAATAGCCTTCGTAAATGAATCAGCAACCATTCTATTGGTTGAAATGTATTGCAGGATCACTTCTTTCTGCGCTATATTATCTCTGATGATATTATTCTTTTTGTCAATGTGCTTTGTCCTTCCATGATACTTAGGATCTTTCACATAGACAATGGCTGCTTGACTATCACAATAAACCTTCACTTGTCTTGGAACTTCAGTGACAGTGGCTAAATTTTCCAAGAAACATTTTAGCCATACTGCTTCTTGCACTGCGGCAGAACATGCAATAAATTCTGCCTCCATTGTAGACAAGGCCGTGCATGTCTGTTTCTTGCTATTCCAAGAAATCGCACCTCCATTGAGCAAGAACGCATATCTAGAAGTCGATTTACGCTCATCTAGGTCTCCACCCCAATTGGCATTTGAATAACCCAATAAGCGTAAATCATTCCCTTTGTAACAAAGTTGATAGTCCATGGTGCCCTTCAAATATCTCAAGATCCTCTTCACTGCTTTCTAGTGTGCTTGACTAGAATTTGATTGATATCAGCTCACCAATCCTATGGCATAGCATATATCAAGTCGAGTACACATCATAGCATACATCAAACTTCCGACTACACTAGCGTAAGGAATAGTTTCCATCACATTGATTTCTTCTGGAGTCTTAGGACACATCTCAGTACTTAGGCCTTCACCTTGCATGATAGGGGTATCAATGGGATTACAATGCTGCATATTGAAACGCTCAAGAATCTTCATAATATAAGACTCTTGTGATAAAGTAAGGAGTTTTCTTGATCGATCTCTTTCGATCTTAACTCCTAAAATATAAGCAGCTTCTCCCATGTCCTTCATCTCAAAATTGGAGGACAACCATTCTTTTATGGTGATAACCAAAATCTTGTCATTTCCAACCAACAGAATATCATCCACATAAAGTGATAAAATTACAAATTTATCTTTGGACCGCTTGACATATACACAGTGATCTTCTTCGATCATGGTGAAACCAAAAGTTATTATTGCTCGATGAAAACGAAGATACCACTGTCTAGATGATTGCTTAAGGCCATATATTGAGCAATTAAGCTTGCAAACTTTATGCTCTCAACATTTAGCTATGAAACCTATTGGTTGTTTCATATAGATTTTCTCATCTAATTCTCCATTGAGAAATGCCGTCTTTACATCCATTTGATGTAATTCAAGGTCCAAATGTGCAACGATGGCTAGAATAATGCATATTGAGGAAAACCTTACAACTGGTGAAAAAGTTCCTCATAGTTTATACCCTCTTGTTGAGTATAACCTTTTGCCACAAGGCGAGCCTTATACTTTTCAATAGATCCATCCGCCCTTTGCTTAATCTTGAAGACCCATTTGTTTCCAATGGCCTTACGATTGAGTGGTAAATCAACCAAGTCCCAGACATGGTTTGCCTTCATTGACTCAATCTCATCTTCCAAAGCTTTTCTCCATTCTTCCTTGTCAGAGGTCGAGAGAGCCTCTTGATTAGTCTTAGGCTCGGCATCGTCTTTTTGAGCAATCATAAATGCTTCCCCTTCAATCTCAAAACGACGACGAGGAATATTTTTACGATTACTTTTACGCAATTGAATTTCTCTTGAATTCAATTCATCAGGCGATCCAACACTCCCACTAGGTCTTGTGTGTTGAGGTAAATCTTTATTTCCCTCTATAACATCAGTAGGTGTGTTATTAGGATCTTCCATCTCATATAATTGGAAGTCCTTATCAATCTCACATTTACTAGGAAAATCGTTCTCCAAGAACGTGACATCTCGTGACTCCTTTTCGGTCACACTTCCATCAGCTTGTTCACCTATGAACACGTACCCTTTGGAGTGTTCAGAATATCTTAAAAAGATACATTTCTTTCCTCTATGACCTAATTTGCCATATTTATGGGAAGAATCATGAACATAAGCTGCACATCCCCATGGACGTAGACTAATCAAGTCTGGTTTCCTACCGGTCCATAATTCATAAGGGGTGGAAGTGACTGATTTTGAGGGCACATGGTTAAGTATATAAGCAGCAGTCAATAACGTATCTCCCTAATAGGAGATAGGTAAATTTGCTTGCACCATCATAGACCTAACCATTTCCAATAGGGTTCTATTCCTTCTCTCAGCTACCCCATTTTGTTGTGAAGTACCAGGAATAGTCAATTGTCGTACAATTCCCTTTTCATCACAAAGAGCCTTGAATTGCTCTGATAGATACTCACGTCCACGATCAGTTCTCAATGCCTTTATTGTTTCGTTCAACTGATTCTCTACCATCGCTATATATCGTCTAAAGCAGTCTAATGCTTCTGACTTATAGGAGATCAGAAAGACATAATCGAAACGTGTGAAGTCATCTATGAAAGTGATGAAATATGAGGCTCCATGCCTCGCCCTCACATTCAAAGGACCACAAATGTTAGAATGTATGAGATGCAATGGAAATTCAGCTCTAGTCCCTTTACCGAATGGTTTTCTAGTTGTTTTTCTCGCCATACAATGTTAACATACGGATAGACTAACATTAGTGAGTGACCCTAAAAGGCCTTCTCTAGCTAATCTTTGCAATCTAATGTGACCTAATCTAGCATGCCAAGTACTTGCATCAATCTCAACATTGTTAGAAGACGCAATTAAAGAAAAACAACCATCATCATTAACATTGTACTGATCATAGTCAATGTCTAACACTATAAAACCATTCGATACATGACCTGAACCATAATAAACTATTCCATACAAAATGTCAACACAATCACCATGGAAATTCAATACATAACCTAAGCTAAGATGAACAACTATAGAGACCAAGTTTCGTCGAATATTTGGAGCATAAAGGACATCATGCAGGAACAGGTTTCGACCACCACGTAAAATTAATTTACATGTGCCGATACCCTTCACTTCAACTCTTGAGTTATTCCCAACATATATCCATCTTCTTCCAAGCGGAATCCGATGATACTCCACAAATGCTTCTCAATCTCTAGTTACATGGTCTGTTGCTCCTGAGTCTACAGTCCATAGTGGATAAGATTCAGCAAGCATTACAATATTAGAAACAAAAGCATTACTCAAAGTAATAGAGTAATGGGGTACCTTTTTCAGCTCAGTGCATTCACGAGCAAAGTGACCAAACTTGCCACAATTGTGGCACTCCATCTTGGCCTTGTCCTTCTTCCCACCACGCTTCTTGCGTTGGAAGGTCTTAGCCCTCTTGGGTGCCTGATCAGTCATCTTCTCTTTGTTGTTGAACTGAAGATTCCTCTTGCGCTTAAAGCCCGAAGCTTTGCGCGAACTTGATTCAGCAATATAAGCATGGGTAGAGGATCTCGCAGCCTCTAGGCGCTCATCCTCTAATTCCAAATGACGCGCAATATCATCAAAAGTGACAATATTCTAATTATGCGTCATATTGATCTTCATATGCTCCTAATTATTAGGAAGAGACCTTATAACAGCCTAAACTTATTGTTCATCAGTAAGGGAGTGACCTGCCGACTTCAGTTCACGGATCATATTTGACATCTCCCGAAGATACTGCCTCATCATTACATTTGGGCGCTTTCAGAATGTGTCAAACTTGATGGTGAGTCTCCTCAGCTTAGTGGCAGATGTACCCTCAAACTTATCTTTCAAGGCAACCCACATAGCTTGAGCTTTGTCATAACTCTCAAACTCACACATGAGATCATCTTGCATACAGCTCAGCAACGTGATGTGAGCAATGCTATTTTTCTTTTTTCAAGCTTGATAAGCTTCCAGATCTCTACTGTGTTGAGCTAAAGTTTCATGCTCAGGTTCATCCATGGTATGGTTGAGGGTTTCCAAAATCTCTTGCTCCTCAAGAATGTACTGAAACTTTCGGTGCCAAATATCATAATTCTCACCGTTAAGCTTCTCACCCTTATTGAGGTCAGCCACAATGGTCTTGGATGCCGAAGCCATAATCAATTGCTATAACACATTGACATAATAAATGCAAAATCAATACTAGCACACTATACAAAGTAACACACATTTAATTTGTAGCAAAGGCAAACTAAATTAATGATAATTCAACAAAAAACACAAAAGCAAAAGTTCACAATGTTCCCGATCAACTTCTATGTACAATTGTTCTATTATCATTAATTAGTTTAATTTGCACAAATTTTAAGTTCTAGGTGAGAACTCCTTTCAATTCTACCAACCTACGAACTTCCACTAGAAAAAATCATTACATAACCTTATGTAATTTCTACATTTTTCCTTAACACAAGAACATAGAATGATAATAATCAATGTATAAACAACAATCATGCTTCAACTATAATTAAAATTGCAATTCAATAGGTAATGAATTTCCTACCATTGTTCTTATTTTCTAGCAACTAGAAAATTGCAAGTATATTAAAATATATACATCATATCATTGAACCAAGCTCTACACAGCATACATAACATCATTTGCACACAAGCTAGCTATTGTATTTCCTAAATCACAAGAAAATACAAGTTACAAATGAATAAGCTGCATTAAACCCCAAAAAATTACGTGTACATAGGGTTTCCAAAGCATTTTCATACATTTATAAAATTCAAAAGTATAAAATAATTATACCACAGTGTAGAGAACACTCATACGAACCAAATGTCACCAACCATGCTCCAATCGGAGCTCGCACGCGCCCCCACGCGCCACCAGAGTGCGCAGCGCGTGTGGCGCACACGCCAGCGAGCCAAAAGGCTCCTGGCCGATCTGACCGGTCTGACCGGTCCAACCGGTGACCGATTTGACCACCGGAACTGTCCGACCGTTGACCAGTCAACGGTCGTGTCAGATCGGGTCAACGGTTCAGGTCTCGGGTCGGGTCGGGTCTCCAGTCGGGTCGGGTCGCCGGCTGATTACCGGACGACCGACTATCGCCGGTGTTGACGTCATTGATGACGTCATCCTGGCGATTACCGACCGTTGGATGACGTCACGGTGACATCACCACGCTCGTTCGCCGACCGGCGCGTGCCGGTTCACAGGCTGGCGCGCGTCGCGCACGCGCCGGTTCGCTGACCGGCGTGTGTGGCGCACACGCTGGCTTCACCAGCGCTTCTGGCGCGTGACGCCCACACGCAGCGGCTTCTGGCCGTGCGTGTGGGCGCGTTCGGCATCTCCCGGCGGCGCTCGACCCATCTTCGAACTCATCTCGACGAGCTCTTTCACCCTAATATTCAAAAATTAATTTTAACCAAAAAAATGTTTCAAAAAATGGCCGAAACCTCACGGATCACGCGACCCCGAACCCGTTCTTCGCTCCGGTTCAATTTTGACTTGTTCATGGGGCAATTTCGACTATCAGGAATCCAAACAGTGTAGAATACAAACTCTTGATCTAAATGTGAAAACTCGATGAAAAATAAGGCAGAAATCACGATCAGGCTCTGATACCAATGTTGGAATTCAAGTCGGTGGAAGACAACTTACCTGATTCCGATGCACAAACAATAGATAGCCCTAAAACGAATGTTGAATTGCGAATAAATCACGAACAACACTTCCTCACGTTAGTCTTGATGCAATCACAAGGAAAACACCCGATTTCCACGGTGTAAATGCCGATCGTTCTTGCAAAAGTGAAGTGGAATTCAATTTCTTCTTTGATGGAAATGGAGAGAATTTTGGTGCGAATGAATTGCCAACTAGCCCAACGGTTGTGTACCGGAGCCTTTTATACGTCTCCCTTCGTACCCCTCCATTTGTGCCTTTCCATCGTAGCATATCAAATCCAATTGGTGCAGTCCAATCGCACCCCATCATGGACTACTAGCTAAAGCTAAAGTACTACACTTTTGAAATTCCAACATTTAGCATCACAACTCAAGCATCTCTAACATCCATTTCATTTCACACACAACCACAACAAGCAAAGTGTGAATTAATGGACTCTCACTTGCCTTAAGTTCGACGAAATCAAGCAAGCAAACGGCAACTCGGGGACTTCGGGCGCAGCTCGATCGATGGCAGAGCTAGGCGGCGTCGATGGTGGCAGCTGGTGTGACATCCCAAGGCATCACATACTAAGCGCAAGTGGAATTATAATTATTATTATCATCTTGCCCAACTTGTAACCTCCTTTAGATAATCTATAGTGTTTACCATTGAAAGTTAGCATGTATAACATGGATTATTTAAAATCTCAAGTTTATATTATGAGGTTATCCTGCTATCACTCTACCTTCAATTTAAGTATTGGCCAATTCATTCATTCACATGAAAAAGATCACAAGAAGCTTCATTTCTTCCTATTAACATCAGGGCCTACAAAATTTATCAACGTGGACTCTTTCCATGTTCATCGCCTATATATACATCATATACATAACAAAAGTAAGGTGTAACAAAAGTTAGGGATAAAAGGTGAGGATGTCTACTCCACGAGTTCCCACACAAGCTTGTATCTAACAAAAAACAAAGACAGTCAACTTCTACATGATCAAAGGTGTCTAGGCGCTATCCATCCCGGCTCCAGGTCCTCTTGTACCAAAGGGTAAAGGGCTGAATATCTCCCCTTCATGGTTGATAAACCATGCAACGAACTTCATTGGTATCAACTTAGCTCTACCATCATCCATTCATAAAGTAGCCTCATATTTAGAGAAAGTCATGTCAATGTTGGGATCATACATGTCATGAAGAGAAACATCAAGGCGTACTATCGCCTCGTATCGAGCTATTGACGGCACATCCATGCTATCAATCTGAAAAATGTAAGGTATGAGCAACAACTTTGCCAAGTAAAGAATGATAAAACTCTAACTTAAACAATCCACAGCCATCAATATTACAAGGGAATCATGACCAAACAATTTAAGATACTAAGGTAGGATTGTCACAAGCATAAAACAATTAGATATTAACACATCATGTATATAATCACCTTATGAGCATCCATTTCTATGCTTACCTTTCTAAAGCTCGATCTCATATCAAGATGCAATGCAACAACTGTAAATGAACTCACTCGCCAAGTAGAATTATATTTAATGTGCATATGATCCGCCCTTGATCAATCACTAACCAGAATTCTACCAGCCTGATCGAGTCAATTCCAGAAGTTACCTTATCTGGACTTCCGCAATATTTCTATTATGGACATCTCACTCCGAGGCATCCTGACATCACTCAACTGAGGTCCTCCCAAGACCACACAGCATGGGGCATCTCACTCCGAGGCATTTCAGTATCACACAACTGAGGCATCCTTGATCACACACAAGGGCATCTCACTCCGAGGCATCCCGGTATCTCTCTACCGAGGCATCCAAGACCACTTAGCATGGGCATCCCAAACTTCCGGGGGCATCACCAGTATCTCTCTACCGATGGGTTTATTCACTCTCTTAAGCACACGTTTCACACCACCATACCTTTGATTAACACATTTATCGTATGCAAAAAGAAAAGACTCCAAAGTATCTTACTATATATCTAACTCTCATGAACCTAGCACACGTGTGTGTCCAAATTATAAGATAAAACCCATTACGACATGTCCCATTCCATTCCAAATAGATATTTATCCCATAATCAAGCACTATGCACCGCATTTATTGCACATGCATGATACTATATGCACTTATATCTCAAATAAGATGTGAGACTTACTTTTACACAACTAACATATATTAGAAGGTTACTAGACTCTATGTGTGTCATACAAGTCTAATATAAAAGACACAACATCTAGTATATGTTCTCGGATCCAAACAATTTACTAGCTAAATATACAGTTTCAGTTTCGGACACAAAAGGCCTATCAATTCTTGTCGAAATACTACCAAATTTTAGTATGTTATATTTCAGACATAGATTGACGTTTTCTATGAAGAAACTTAAGTCTAATTTTGTGGCATCCTAGAATTTCATGTCAACCCCTAGATATGCTATGATCCATGGATAGGTGATGGAAGCACCATCAAATTGTATTGTTGCCATTTGATCCGTGATTTGCATTAAGATTAAGGCCAAGCTTTTTAATGGATAATTATTTGATAAGAAAGAAAATTCTATTCTTGGCCATGTGATTTATAGGTTGGAATTTATTAATTTATAGTTTTATAAATTTCAATTAGGTATTTATATAAGTGGGAAATTAAGGTGGATTATTAGGAATAATTGTGGGCTGGGTATTTAAGGACCAAACTAGCCCATAGCCCCACCATTCGACCGGCCCAAGAAGCCCAATGGGTTGTCGACCGAAGGAGGGGGAAGCCAGCCCATCTAGCCCACCATCTTTCATGGGAAAAATGCCAAGTGGCTAAGGGGATTGGCTAAGTGACATTTGCATGCAATCTAATAATTGCAAATCATTGCAAAAGGGAAGAAAAGAGAGGGAGAGTGGGCGGAGTGAGCGAGGAATACCGAGAGGGAGAGAGAGAGCTACCGTGCAAGAGAAGGAGAGGAAGAGAGGAAGAGAGGAAGAGAGAAAGGAAGAGGGAGGCTGTTCACTGCCGTGCGTGCACCGAGTCCCGCTGTCGAGCTGCCTTGCCCCGCCATTTACTTGCTGTGTTTTTGCTCGGATTAAAGGTAAGTAGAGTCCATTGATCTACCCTTTGCTTGCTGTGCTTGTGTGTGATGAATGGTAAATTTCGGATGTGGATGAGGTGAGAAATTTGGAAGTTATTGGAGTTGTGTTCTAGCCTAGTATTCTGTTTCTAGAAAAACAGTTCGACCTTTGGTGATTTTGTGAGTTGCATGCGATGTTCTAGTTGGAATTTGACTTTGAATTCTTGATAAAAGTTGTAGAGGAATTCTTGGAGAGTAACATATCAAAATTTGAGAGGAAAAGAAACAAATTTAAGTAGGTGAAACCCTTTTTCTTTGATGAAGCTAGATCTGGAAACCGTTATGCTGACCCAGTGCAATTATGTGAATTTTATAAAGTTATCAAGTCCTAATTTGATCTCGTGTTCTTGATAAGAGTTGTAGAAGACATCCTGCGAAATGACATACTAAAAATTGAGGATAAACGAACAGGGAATGGTCAGGGAAAATGATTTTCATTGAAGAGGATGAGTCTGGACAGTGAACCGAGAGTTAGGGAGAGTTATAAAAAGTATATCTTTTAATATAGAAGGAATTAGACTTTGATTTCTTCAGAGACTTTTACCTCTAGATCTTAGCTATGACATATTAAAATCTCAAAATATTCGAAGCTCATTTAGGGGTTTCATTGAAATTATTTCCGAAACTGTGCAAAAGTGGTGCCGAAATTTCTTTTGCTGCGATGTGTGGATCTATGCAATTGATGTGAAACTTTATGGACATGGTGTTCTGCATGAAATATCTTCATCTTGATATTTTTTACATCATGTTAAATTTTCAGAATTTATTAAAAAATTTTACTAATTTTCAAAGAATTGTTACTAAAGAGGTGCATTATGTTTTACCCAGAAATGGTTCTATTTTCAAAAGCCAATGAATTGCTTTATGAAACGTGACATTGTGGGTGTTATTTGTGCTGCATATATGGTGATATTTGGGCATATCATATGACATCAAAAAGCTGGTTGGGACCTTTGATATTGTTGCATCAAATGCCATGTTGAAAATGAGACATATATGTTATCATAAATTGTGATAATAATGAGACCGTTAGATGTGTGAGTCGACGATGCCCCAGGAGTGTCGGGATACCCAGAGGTTTGTGCCGAATGCCCGGTTGTATTACAATACATTCCCGGAGGGTCCTTAGGAGTTTTGAGATGCCTGGTGTTATACGGTATGTAATTCCAAGGGGAATGCCTGGTGGTATGGTGGTACATAATTCCAAAAGCCCTGGAGGTTTGTGCCGGGGGGATTCCTCATGATGCTAGTTGGGGTGCGAAATACCCGGAGGTTTGTGCCGAATGCCCGGAGGTTTGTATTGAAGGTTCCTCGCGACGCCAAGTTGGGTGTGAGCGATAAATTGGGGGATGCAAACATTGGTCCCGTGACATCCCAAAATTCAAGGCAACATCTAGATGTATTAAAGTCTATGATTAAGTAATGAAATTGCCTTTGGTTTATGCTTTAGCTATTGATTTTCTTTTAAGACCGAGTGTTATGTGGATGGAAATGTAATCTTGTGTCCATGGGTTATTAAAATTAGTATTGTTGACACCTAAAATTTGGCGACCCGTTTAGTCATTTATCATATAAAAATCAGGGATTAATTTTAACCCCTAAAAAAATATAATTGCATAACATATGGTCATTAGGAGCATATTTCATTTAATTGCATATTTGTTGGGCCGGCGGTGAATGGATGGCTTTAAACTTTGGATAAGTGAATAATTCCTCCGTGGTGATTGATATTACATTTACATGGGTGTCCTAAATTGTTAAAATTTGATTAAGAAATTTCCAGCATATTGGCACCAACATATTTGTGCATTTAAGGGAACGAATGCAAAGGAAGGACAGCGTGTAAGCGGCCACCGATTCGCACATGGAGAAGCCCATCCACGTGAAGGAAAATTATGCGCTTAGCCATAATTCGGTCAACGTGGGGAGCAAGAAATCGACCAGCATTATTTTAAGAGGAAAGAATTTATCTGGTCCGATTCATACAATATGCACAAAGGAAATTCGAAAGATCAGCATGAGAAGGGAATGTTGGGCACGTTCTACACTGCGGGCACACGGATTTGCAAAAAAGATATATCCCTGCAGAGAAGGCATTCGGTCAATGAGGAAAAGAAAAGGAAATAGAATATATTTCAAAGCATGCACAAAAGGAAACAAAATATGCTTTCTTTCCATGATAGTTCAAACCCTCTCCCTATAAAGGACCTTCGCAGACAAAGAATAGGAGGAAGCCACACAATTAAGAATACACGGCCACATGGAAAGAGGGAGGTCGGCAACATACATTGAGAGCAAAGAAACTGAGAGGGAGAGAGAGACATAGGAAGCTTTCGTAGAAGACGAAAGGGGAGGCCGATCCATCAATAACACCATCATCAGTTGCCGTGCTGGTCTTTCGCAATATTGCGGCGCCAAGTGAGTTCCTCCGAGCCCTGCCACAGTGCCTCAACAAGCTGTTGTCCCAACGAGAGCCTCCCCTTGACTTGATGTTGAGCCTGAGCTGTCGTTGACTTGGTCCTATTCCCTGCGAAGTTTATGTTTTGTAGGTCCATTGGCACGAACCGCTGTCACCACTCGCTGCCGTTGTTCACCGTTGCCCTGCCATGCTGAGCTGTGAAAATCCGATGTGAGCTGCTCTGACGCCGTCCTTTGGCCTGATGCCAAGACAAGCTGCCGTCCCGTTGAGCTCGGTCAAAATTTAGCAAACATCCGAGTCACTAAAATCTGCGCAAGAGAAGGGCACACGTTCTTTGAGTAATGGAGGACGTAAACATTGAAAGGGGGAGGATTTCGCACACTTATTTTTATATAAATTTGGAGCCACTTGGCCATTCTATCACGTGTAGAGTTTTTTAGCAGGACTTTTGGTGAATCTGGAGCAAGGGGCAACCCCTGGACGTTCCTCCCACATCAGCACCATGTCCTTGTAACAATCCAAGTGCGTCATTGAATAGTCCAGGCGAACTTCACCAGCACGTTTGCGGATCCGACGATCCCTGTATTGTCGCAGGCCACCACCACGACGAAAGTTATTGTTTTGCAAATCGCCTCTCGAAGTTTACGTGTAGATTGTTGAACCAACCACAATTTGTGACTACTCGCGGAGCTAGAACCTTTGTTGTGCATGATTTGAGTTGCAATCGCGAGCCTTATCGTGCAGATCAGTACGGCAGTAGCCATCGAGCCGAGCATACGCAGGCTACCGCCATCTGTTGTTCGTCTGAACTCGACAACATGGTCCACGTGACACCAAATATTAGGTAAGAATCTCTTTTAATTCAATTTTCATATATCCTTATTGCCGAATTTATGGCATTATCTCATATAAATATTTGACTGATACCATCATATCCACAAAATGTCGATTAGCATTTTAAATGGGGAAATCTTCCTAATTTCGCAACGTACATATGATTGACGGTCCGATTTCACGCTCGAAATACGACCCGCAATCGTACAGAAAAATCACCAATCCGATCTCAAGCTCAAGAAATGATTCGTGATTTTATTTAAAAATTGGTCAATCCGATCTCATGCACGAGATACGATACGTCAATTTATTTCCCAAAATTAAGTGGACATGGATGATATCTTGCTTGATTTGGTGCCGTGCTGTTTTTTATGCCTTTATTTGATTGCTCCTGTAAAAGGAAAAAAAAATAAAACATTTGAGTTAGATTAGGTTCATGTTAGAATATTACTTATTTTAGGATTATTTTGCATGTTTAGAATAGGAAATTTATTTATTTCGAATTCCTTAAATAAAAACCCATAAAAATGCAATCATTTAAGATGTTAGTTTTAAATTTGAATTGCACGTTTAATTATTGGCAATTTTAATTTCGAATTTCGTAATAAAAAAATTAGAATTATGGCATTCTTTGCATGTCATTGCATATTAGGATAGATTGCATGCTTATCAAGAAAATAAAAAAATAAAAAAATCATGTGCATGTCATATAGCGTTAGTTTCATGAAATGCACGTCATTTAGTGATTGTTGCTAGGCTCATTTAATTAGAAATTGCTCGTCATTAGGATTATGTCATTTTGGATAATTTAGATCGCATGTTTAATTATTGCATGTTCATTAAGAAAACACAAAAAATTATTTTACTCATTCATATAGTTTAGGCTATATTCACATGTCATATTATTTCATGTTAGATCAGTAGCATGCATTGCATATTGCGCGATTTTAATTAATTAAGTAAAAACAAAAAGAAATTGCGTGTTAATTAGAAATCATATCTAGGATTGTTGATGTGAATTCTGATCTAACAACGCAGATGCTTTCGTTGCTATGAGGTAAGTTTTTGCAATTTATTTTTTGTTTATCTGGGTGTTAAATTGGTGGAGTGCGCACCCGCATGATAACATCACATGTTAGGAAAATAGATTTAAAATCAATTCAAGCTGCTTGCAAAACATTTTTTCAAAATAAAAGAGAAAGGTATCAAAAGGGCGTTAGAGAAATGTAGCGTAATCAAGTCCCCGAACTCATAAATCTCTGGTTCGTAGGAGTAAAGTAAATCTCCCGTTACTTTACTTGGGTTTCTAATCGACCCACCAAAAATAGATTAGTAGCGACTCCTAATTGAAAATTAATTGCATGTTAAGAACTTGAACCCAAGTCGCGAATTGGTATGAGCTTGGGAGAGCCCGAGTTAAGTCTAGGCTTAACAATCCATTAGCCAAACTCTAGGTGGTTTACCCAGAAAAAATTTGGTCACAACAAGTATTATAAGATAAGTTGATAAGAAGAATTTGTTCTTGGCTATGCACCTCATAGATTTGATTCTTATAGTTTAAGGGTACAAGTTTTATGGCCATATAAAATTGTAAACTTGGAATTTATAAAAGAGGGAATTGAGATGAATTGTTAATAGTAACATGGGCTATTTAAGTTTGGACTTTAGGCCCAAGAGTATTGGACCTAAAGTGGGCAAAAAGGCCGGCCTATGAAACCCATGAAGGGCTGCCGTCAACCAAGGAGGGGGAGAAGCCGGCCCATCTTCAAGCCCATCATGTATGGGGTTTGCTAAGTGGCAAAAAGAGGAGTTACACCCATTGGCCACCTTAGGCAGCATCTAATGATTACTAATGATTGAATAAAAGGGGAAAAGAAAAAGGAGTGACAGTTTTGAGAGAGGGAGAGAGAGAAAGCTGTCAAGAGAGTGAGGGAACCGAGAGAGACGAGGAAGAGGCCGCGTGAAGGAGGAAGCCGCTCGTCCGTCGCTCGCAGCCGCCCGTGCGTCCGTCGTTTGCCACCGTCGTGCTTGCTGTAGGTCGGTTTGGAGGCAAGTTAGATCCTTTGATCTGCTCTTACATGTTGTGTCTAGAATGTGTCAATGTATGGTGATGAATTTCGGATGTCTAGGGTGTGAAAAACCGAAGTTTTAAAGGTGTTGTTTTGAGATACTAAACTGTTCTCGAGTAAGCAGCCTGACCCAGAATGTTGTAGTGGCTTGCATACAATGTTTCAGTCAGATTTTGGCTTCGACTTCTTCATGAAAGTTGTATATAACATCCTAAAGTATAACATACTAAAATTTTAGACTAAATGGCTGAGTTTGGAGGGTTGAAACCCTCCCTTTACGGAGATGTTAGATCTGAAGCTGTTTTGTTGACCTCTTGGTGATTTTGTGTGTCGCATGTAACATTTTATTGGAAATTTCACTTCGACTTCTTCACAAAAGTTATAGAGAATATCTTGAAGACTAACATACTCAAATTTGAGGTAAACAAAACAAGTATAGTCTAGTGAAACGATTTTTCTATTGAAGATGTTAGATCTGGAAATGTTGTACTGAACTCCAGTGACTTCGTGGACTATAAAGTGACTTTCCTTTGAAAATATCACCTTGATCCTTTAATGAAAGTTGTAGTAGACCTATTGAGGCAAAACATATCAAAAATTCAGAGGAAAAGAAGGAAGATAACTAGGTGAAATCGTGATTTTTCGGAGACGACTAAACCTGGAATGTTCGATGCTAGGAACAGGGGCTTTAACCGTCCATAATTAATTATCTAGGATGAATCTGACTTCGATGTCTTCATAAAAAGCCTACCTTAGGATCTTGACTATAACATAGTCGAATTTTATGAATTTTGAAGGTCATTAGAGTATTTAATCGGAAATATTTCAAAATCTGTGCAAGCTATGTTGATGGAATAGAAATGCTGTGATGTGTGATATATATCAAATTGCATGAGGGTCGTTTGGTACAGTTATGAAATATCTTCCATTAGGTCTTGACTATTACCTATTCGAATTTCATAATTTTTAAAGACCATTTGAGTATTTAATGGAAATATTTTCTAAAACTATGCAAGCTGGATTGTGTGAATTTCAAATGCTGAAATTTATGATTTTTCTATTTTGGATGAGCCCCATGAATTGTTTTGATGGAGGTAATTGAATCTTGCTAAGCAAGTGATGATATTTGGCATTGCATATAGAATCAAATGCTGAATTTGACTTTGTTGCCATTACATCATGTGCCATGTTGACTGTGAGACATAAATTGGTGAATATGAATTATGATGAATTAGGAAACTATTAGAGGTGGCCGATAGTGCCTTGGGAGTGTCAGGGTGCCCGGGATGGAGGGTGTCGGATGCCCGGTTGTATTGTGATACATGCCCAGATGTCCTCGGGAGTTTTGAGATGCCCGGAATGGTCGGGTGCCGGAAGCCTCAAAGGTTTGTACCCAGAGAATGCCTCGTGATGCCAGTTGAGATGCGAGATGCCCGGAATATGCGAGTGCTGGATGCCCAGTAGTGTGTGTCGGAGGTTTTCTTGCAATGCCAGGTTAGGGTGTGAGTGATAATGTGGGATGCAATTACTGATCCCGGGAAAGAGAGATGTGGTGATCAAATTGAAAAATAAAAAGTGGAAATTGAATCATGCATATATGGTATGATTGCATATGCATGGCTATGATATGATGATGGAGAGTACATGGTTGTGTGTGCACCTATGGCATGATGGTATATGTATGATGATGATGATGAGTGCATGGTTGTATGTGCACCTACGGCATGGTATATGTATGACATGATGATGATGAGTGCATGGTTGTATGGCATGGTATATATTTATGACAAGATGGTGATGAGTACATGAGGATGTATGTACATATGGTATGATGACATATGGATGGCTGCAAGGTAAGTTATGCTTAGATGCATGAATGACATGTACTATGCTATGATTATTATGATTGTATTATGTGATGCATTGAGTGATTTAATGGATCTTTTACCAGTTGAGTGGCTATACTCACCCCTTCGAGGACCAACATTTCTTATTAGAAAGATGCCGCTCCTTACTGTCACATAGGGTACCTTCTATGGCCTCCCATTTGACGTGGAGGTAGAGTGTTCAGAGATAGATTACATTACCATCCCAAGGTTGACGTATGTGTGAGTTCGTGTGCTGGTCATGTACGATGTGGGCCTAGCTAGGGGCTCGGTTATACAGGAGCTTATGTCGGTTCACGTCAGCCGAGATGGAGTGATTCAGGGGATGTTGCTGCCACCACCGACCAACGCGCCAGGATGGGTGTGATGGCCGCGTGAGGGGTAGAGAGCTGATGTTTTTTATAGAGTAACTGACATTTGTAGATGGGGATGACACACGATCGATATAAGGGTCGAGATACCTTTTCGGGTTGTGGCCAAGTGTAGTTAAGAGTCTTAGCCTTTCTTTTTAGATGTACCGACCTGAGAAACCCATCATGAATATATGTAAATAAAAAGTGGTTCGGCCTTATCTTTCATATGATGCGTAGTTGGTGTGCATTGCATTATGGATATTGGAGGGATAGATGCTGAGACTCAATTATGTTTACGCTAATAAGTTGCACTAGGACCGTTTTCAAAAAAAATAATTATGCCTATGAACTACGATGCTTCTACTAAGAGATGTAACTAGTGGAGCGATAGGTACTTGTGGCGACCTAAGGTGTTTCAGGGTGCCACAGGTCCCTAGAAAGAAAACAAAATGATGAGATCCTTGTGAAAAATAAAAATTGAAATTGAATCATATGCATGGGTGTATGCATATGGCATGACGCATGATATGCTTATGAAAGTAAATTGATGCTATTTGACATTAAGAATGCGATCATGAAGGTTTGAATGGATCTCATTGGGATGTATACATGATGGTATGAATGATATGAATCATGTGTATGTATGTGCATATGGCATGGGATGAACCTCATGAAAATACAAGCATGATTGCATGGTGGTATATGCACGATGTCATGGGGAGATATGCATGACTGCATGGTGATATATGCATGACCGCATGGCGATATGTGCTTGATAGCATGGATGATACGTGCTTTACTCGTGATAACTTGATTGTCTTGCTTGTTGCATTGTGTAGTTTGATAGATCTTTACTACTGAGTGGTTGTACTTACCTCTTTGAGAACTAACATTTCAGATTGAGAGATGCCTCTATCACTCGTCACGCGTGGTACATATTATGGATTACCGTATGATGTCGAGGTTGAGTGCTCGAAGCACCCCTGCGTCGGTGTTCATGGTCGGGTGTTTATCCGTGTCCGTGTTTTGGTCATGTATGATGTGGGCTTACCTGATGGTCCCGTTGTACAAGAGTTTCTGTTTGTCCATGTTTGTTGAGATGGGAGGATGATGGGGATGCTGCCACCGCCACCGGCTGATGCACCGGGATGGGTGTGATAGGAGCGTGTGACTGGTGGAGGTTGACACTTTTTGGGATGGCCGACATTAGCTGATGGATAGATGTTCACATTTGATGTATAGTCGGGTTTCTTTTTGGGTTTAGCCGAGCTTACTTAAAGTCTTGGCCCTTTTGTTGTACCGACTTGTGAAATCCACCTTAGTATGTAAATAAAAGTGATTTGGCCCTAAAATGCATATATATATGAAAGGTTGTAGTTGGTGTGTATTGCATCGTATTATTTAGTTTGTGTACGGGTTAGGGAAATGATAAGTATGCTTCCATTATATGAACTGCGCTGGGACTAATTGAGATGATACGAACCCCTAGGTTGTATGGACCCGCTTCAAGTGAAATGGTATCAGAGTGGAATGTTATTAGGACAAGTGATAGGTGAGCGAGCTGTGGTGACCCTAGCGGATTGGGGACCGTGGCAAGGGGTGCTACAAATTCTCAGTGTATTAAGAGTAACAATCGCCATAATATTTACTAGCACCCTGTATCGACGTCCAGATTCTTTATCTACAAAGAAAATTGTTTTACTAGCCAATTCTTATCCATTAAATCTCAAATTTTGACACGTTATTACCTAAGATGTGTTCTACAATTTTCATTAAGGATTTAAAGTCCAATTCTCCCTAGGTAATTACATAAAATTCATGTAATTTGTAAAGGTCAAACCGCTTCTCACAAAAACAGTTTACTGGTTTTACTAAATTCACTTCTATCTCTACGTTTTTATATTCATATAATCATAGCTAGGTTTCTAATTCAATCTAATGGATTTTTTATCATGTAGAATGGTTCCTTTCTTATTTTCATCAACATACATAAAGAAAATAATACCAAACAGAAGACTCCCTAACCGTATCCTCCTAGAACAGAATAGGTATACACGATTCCTTCACTCCTAGCCCGACCAAACCACTTATTTTTCCACAAATCTCTTCTACAACACTTCAATACTTAATCACAACAACTAAAAGTACTTTCAGCAAGCTTTTCTTTAACAAATAGCCCATCCATAGCTCGGCTCGAAGTATAATTGCATCCGTGAGTTCACTCATCACAAGATACACCACATCCATCCACTTGGCAACCATTTCATCTCTTCACTCAGCAAAGACAGCATACTCACACTTGGATTTCGAAACATGCAAGACTCAAAAGTAACATGCAATGGCTTCTACCTTCAATCTAACACTTACTAAGCTTAGATTAATCACAAAACAACAACTACAAATCAAATCCTTACTGTTTGGTTAGATCTGCAATCTTTCTTGACAAACAATGGATAACTTTCAACTTAGAGTTATATCTTTCCTTACCTTGCTTCAGCTATTAGATAACTCAAAGATTCTTCAAAAATCAGCATGAAAGCTCGCATGCAAGAAGGAGAAATCACTGGTTTTGGCTACTTGTTTCCTTGCTGTTCGATCGAGAGAAATAGAGAAGAAGAAGAAAAAGATGAGGTGGGTTTCGGTCTTGAAGAGAGAGAGAGCGAGAGTTACGAAATTTAAGAGGGGAAATAGGCTACAAGCTAATCCCTAGGCTAGACTAATGATGAGATTTTGCTAATGATTGTGTTCCTTGTTGATTGTTCTTGGTTTGTGGGAACCAAAACCGTGGGTGATGAAGAAAAACGAAGAGAAAAGAGAGAGAAGTATCGTGGCCTCCAAGTTTGATCTCTTTCGCCAATTGTCACTCAAAATCAATTAGTCTCTAATCCATGTCATTAGTCGGTTCATTAGTTTCTAATATTTTTCACGTAATTCCCTTTTGATTCCATTAGATTTCAATTCTATTATAATCATATAAAGTTATGAAATTATATGACATATTAACTACTTAGTGTTAGTCTATAGAGAATTCATCACAAGAAATGCTAAAGTTAGAAATTGATATTAACAATACAATCACTAATCAAATTATCATAACTATAATCTATAAAATAAAATCACTCGGGCCTAAATATTCGTCTCTGATCCAACAGGCTTAATCTATAACAATTTGGCCCACTAAACTACATTTACTAGTCTAACAATTCTAAATCTTGGCCTGCCATAAGCTAAGCCCAAACCCATAATCTTTCATTAGACTTCTTAAGTCCAATTCGTGTGGCCCACTTATTTCTCAGGCCCACACATTTCTCACAATCCATCGGGTTCACTTTCTGGCCCAATCTAATTAATCTAAGTTCCTAATGATCTAATTACACTAATGAAGGTCGGTGAAATTTGGGATGTCACGGCTGGCGCACGGTGGAAGATAGCCTTCTTCTTCCGCTTCGCGGCCCGCACTCCCCTCTTCTCTGTCTCGCTCGCTCGCCCTAACTCTCCCTCTCTTTCTCTCGGCTTTCTCTCTCTCTCTCTCTCTCTCTCTCTCTCTCACAAACAACCCCCTCGCTCACTCTGCCCATCCTCTTTTCTTTCATCTTAATGATTAGCTAGTAATCATTAGCTTTGCATGCAAGAGCCACTTGGAGAACCCTTCATGCCACTTGTCAATCTCCATGCAAAGAGGTGGCCTTAATGGGCCGGGCTTGGGCCAAGCCTTGGTCGACCAAATGGGGAAATGGTGGGCTGGTTTTGGGCGGTTTTGGGCCTTAAGAAATCAGCCCACTCCTTCTCCTAATAATCCACCTTAATCCCCACTTACATATACATAATTTCAAATATTTCATGGCCATCAATTTTGCAACATTAATCAATGGTAATCCAACTTATAGAGTGCACGGCCAAGAATAAAATTTCCCTATTAATTTATCCTTTAGTACGATCCTTGATCACTCATGGACATAGGATACATTTCCAACAAAACAATTGTCCATTAAGTGCTCGGCCTTGATTAATTGAAATCCGTTGGTCTAATGACTATAATATAGTCCGATGGCGCTTCCATCACCTTTTCATAGGTCATGGTGTATCTAGGGTTTGCTATGAAATTTTAGGATGCCACAGATCATGCGAGTGTGCAAACCACCAATTTAACACCCAAGTAAAAAAATAAATAAATTGCAAAAAAATCTTACCTCAAAGCAACGAAAGCATTTGCAATGTTAAAATAGAATCCACATCAACAACCCTAGATATGATTTCTAATTAACATGCAATTTGTTTTTCACTTATTTAATAAAAATCAAGCAATATGCAATGCAATATTTCTAAATGACCTAATAAGAATCTCTAAATGACATGCATTTTATGAATCTAATCCTATATGACATTTACATGACATTTTCTAAAAATGCAATCTATCATAGAGAATGGAACTAATTTATTCTAAGACATTTTTTGTATTTTTTCATGAAATTCGGAATTAGATAAAATGTGAAAATTATCTAATTAGATTAAGATTCTATTAAATTTGTATTAGAATTATGTTGAACCAAATCCTAATTTAAACTAAAATATTGTCTTAACCCAAATAATCCTAAAATGCAATCTACATAAGAAAGTAACTAAACTTATATTAAACTAAATGCAATTTTACCATAATATGCAATGACGTACAAAATATGCCCTAATTCTACATGACATATGCATGATGATTTTTTTTTGTTGTTTTTCCTTTTACCTCTTTTTTTTTTAATTTCGAAATTAATAATTGCCAAATAATTAAACATGCAATCCAAATTCAAAAAAAAAAAAAAAAAAAAAAAAAAAAACAAAACAAAAGAACTAGCAACCTACATTAATTGACTTGATTTTTGAACTTTTGAATTTTTTGATTTTTTGAATTTTTTGAATTTTTGAACTTATAAAATTAAAATTTCTACTCTAAATATGGAAACCCTAAAACAGGAAATAAACCTAATTCTAACCTACATTTTTTATTTTATTTTTATGAAAGAAAATTTGATTAAATGGCACGGCAGCAAATCCAAGCAAGATGATATCCAAATTGACGAACCATATCTCGCGCATGAGATCGAGTTGGCCAATTTTACATAAATCACGAATCAAATCTTAAGCGGGAGACTGGATTAGCGATTTTTTAACAAGTGATTGCGAGTCGGATTTCGGGCGCAAAAATCGGATTGACAATCACAAACTTCACAGGCTATTTCTTGTGAAACAATTCATCATTGCATCAAGGAATAATTGTACTAATAAAATAAAATAAAAATAAAATGAGGCAAATAAATAAAAGAAAGAAGAATAAAAAAAACTACCTAAAGTGATTTTGCTTTTTTTTTTTTTTTTTTCTCTCCCTTTTCACTATTTGGCAGCTTCGCGGAGGTTCACCGGGAGTTGGTCGTTGGAGCTTCAGCAAGGATGACCAGCAGCGAGCGGTGGTGTCGTGAGGAGCAGCGGCAAGCGACCTCGCTCGAACTCAGGCAAAGAGCGGAGCGACTCGGCTCGAGCTCGGGCAAAGGTGTCAGATCGCCGACAGGTCGCTGGCCAGAGTAGCACCGGCAAAGATCTGTGGGCAGAGACAAGACGGGGACAGCAGTAGCGTCATCAGAGTGAAAGGGCTACAATCCGACTCAGGTCAGGCTCTAGGGTAGAGTTGCAATGGGGAAGCAGTGGCGTTGGACGCGAGGCAGCTCAGCAAGTGTTACGGGCGAGACCGGTGCAATGATGGTGAGGCAGAGACAACTCACGGGCCGCCAGCAAAGCAGCGGTGGGCGGCAGCTCGTCTGCTTGCGCAAGTGGAACTTGACAAAGATGGTACCGGCGCAGACCAGGGGGTGGAGCAGAGAGGAAGACAACATCTTCCTCCTTTCTTTTTCTTTCTTCTTTTTTCTTTTCCTGCTGCACGTCACTTCTGTCCTCTTTCTCTTTTTCTCTTTTTTTTTTTCTCTCAAAACCGAAAACTCGTCACCTTTTTGCTCTAGATTTCGAATTTCGCTCCCCGTCCGTACGCAAACAACTCCTTTTATAGGGGAAAAAATTAGACCTTGGTTACATATTTTATTTCCAATTTTACCTGCACATAATCTCTTGAATATATCGTTGCACCCCGCACAATATTCTCTTTTGTATTTTCCAAATATTCCATTCGAAAAATTTCCTTTCTGCTCAAAATACATCCCCCAAGTGTATATTACCCAAATATGTGAAAAATCCTTCCTTCACCGGTAGTATAAAATAAAATAAAACAAAATAAAAATAAAATGTTTCTAAACTATATGCCATGTGTGTTTCTTTTTCTTAATTTTTTTTTAAAATCAACTCCAAAAATTTAGGTGTCAACAGTCCCTATTGGAGCATCCCATGTCTTTCTTTTCCTAGTCCATTTTTAGGAAATCCTCTTCATATGTGGACTTTTCTTGACTAAAAAATAGATTGTTGTCATGGATTGGTTTTTTCATTACACCTCGTACTTACATATTTTCATTCATTTGATTAGGGTGATAACGGATCCCTTATGTTCGCCCATAATTACATGATCAAGAGCTAGAATGGCCAACCAAACTAAAATGCGTGATCGTATCTCTGCTATGGAAGGCCAACTCCAACAGTTGCTCACCTCTATGCAATTCATGATAGCTCAAATCCAATCCCTTCGAGCGAATTTCACTCCTGCACCTACTCTCCCCAAGACAATAGTCCTTAAGCAGGTAGGCAAGACCCAAATGAGCAATGGCAACATGCCTAAACCGGAGGGTGACCCACTGTTGGTCGCTGATGAAAAAAACTAAGCTTGATAATGTCCTTAAGACGGAGCAAGTGGAAGTGATGGACACTCTGGGGCAGCCAATTGGTAAATTTGATTATTGGGTGAAGTACTCGGCTCCTCCTAGCTTTTATATTGATCCCCGTGACATAATTCCAGATGGATGGGATGGCATGGACGATCCAACGCCTCCAAAGACAGAGAGCTCTGATGATGCCCTAGAAGAAATCACAAGTCTATTCAATGACCTCTTCATAAGAGCCAATGACGAAGGACCTTTGGAAGACATGGACGTTAGCCCGCAAGAGTAACTTGTTACTTTTGCACATTCCCTTGCACGGGAATTTTTATCGCTTTCTAGGAATTCTTATCACTTTTCAAGAATTTTTTTGCCTTCTAGAAATTGTTTTCAATTTCTTATTTTTCTCTCTCTTTAGAGATTAGGAATTGCATTTTCCATTCCAATAATGTAATTCATTTGATTCTATTCAATGAAATTACAATTTTATTTCCAATTTTTGAGGGCATGACGGGGTATTCCAAACCAGTCAAATGACGATATCCAACCATGAAAGAAACTATCATCCACGGAGAAATCCTGAGGGCTAGACTTGATCATGCTTCCTCCCAAAAACTTTTTGGAAAACAAAAGCATTTCATTGCTAAAGAAAAAAAAAAAGAAAAAAACATTTCCCCAAAACTTGTAGCAAATTAAACCCGTTTGTTTGTCTGACTCATTTGTTTCATGTCTCTGAGCATAATTCTATAACTTGTTAAAACAAAGGACATATGAGAATAGCATATCAAGTTTTAATGATCATGAACTTGGCTTGTGATCAACAGGTTTAAAGCGCACTTGCAATGAAAAAAGATTTGGGGCAAGTAAAAGAGAACCATCATTCTCTAGTGGAAGATCCTGGGGGCAAGTTTGCTCCAAATTATAGCCTATATATGGTAAGGAAGGTACTTCCAGGAGGTGCCATCCTAACAGAAATGGATGGTTGTGAGTTTTCAAACTCCAGTGAATTATGATGCTTTCAAGAAGTATTATTTGTGATAGAATTTGCCATGTCATGTTTTGAGCTGCAAGCATTTCTATGATGAGTAAATTGCCTCAGTGAATTGAATTGTTCAAATTTGTTGCAAATCTTGTATTTTTGTTCCTTGATGAATTGTGTGAGATGGATTGAATGTGTAAAATGCGATACTTTGGAATGATGAAAGGCAAACCCTATTCCATACACCGTTTCATACACCAACCCCCAGTGAGTTGTGTTAGAAAATTCCATGCCTACGAGGAAAATTGTGATCTTGCAAAGGGTACGCCAACTGAGGTGATGAGAGGTGGTTTCTTCTGCTACCCGAAACACTACAGATGTATCCATTGTTTAGCCCTTTGAGCCCACACACATGAAGAGCTTTTAAAATTATCCCTGTCAAAGATCGTCCCACACTGAGACAAGATTTGAAATGAATGATAGGAATTTTCTTAATCACACTTGCATGGATCTTTGAGTATTGCTTTCGCAATGTAACTTGTACGATAATTTAAAGTGCCTTAGGACGACGAAGAGTAGTTCTTTCTCTATCCTATACATTTTATCCATTGCATAGCCCCCCTTGAGCCTATGAATTCGTTTCACATTAAACCTAGTTGGTGATCATCCCCCACACTAGGGCAAGGCAAAAGACAGATAAAAACCCTTGAAAGTTTGAGTGTCATCCAAAGTGTAATTCCTTGACGCATGCACTGTGCACAAAAACTGAAATCAAAATAGGACTAAGGGGCATGAAAAAACAGTGTGTCTGGTAAAAGCAAGGCCAATGCCCATGAAAAAGAATTGAAGAAAAATGAATGAGAACGAGGGGCATGAAAAGCAGTACGCCTGGCAAAAGTAAGGCCAATGCGCAGAAAGAGAAAAATTAAACACTCGATATAGTGAGTCGTATCCCCAACAAGGCGATACTAAAACAAAACTCAAACGTTGAGATGCTGCAATCAATGGAGTTGCGATGTGAAGAAAACCTCCAATGATGAAGAAGAAAGTTGGTGGAGATGTCAAGATGATCATCAACTTTAATCCCCAAACACTTGTTGAGCCTAAAGATCCTTTTACTTCTCAACCCATGAACCAAGCCTACATTGCATCCCTTGCAAAGTCTCATTAGATTAGTTCACTTGAATTAACGTAAAAGTTCATATGTTCAAAAGCATCACTTGAAGAAGTGTGAGTAAGATAATTTTTGCTTCATTTCATATGTTTCTTGACTTGTAAACCCCAAAGCAATTGCGAAATGTCATTTTTTTAGTAGCCTCGACTCGAAGAGTCTCCCTTGTTGAGCCGTTGACCAAGCCCACATTATAGTCCCTCTTAAAGACCTTTCAGATTGGTAAGGTCGTACCACTTGTGAGATTGCTCAGACTCTTATTTGTCATGATGATGGTGAGATAGAATGACTATTAAAATCTTGCATCAAATGTAAGGATGAAATGGCCATTTTTAATCAGGATGAGTGAAAAGTCCTTTCAGACTAAAAGATCCCTCACTTGACACATCCATGACACTCATGTATTCAAATTGGAGTATTCTTTTGAAATGTTCTAGTGGAAATTTAAGTGATGCAAATGTCATTATGCATGAACCCCAATTGAATTGATAAAAACTTCAGTGGATTTTGAAGTGAGTATTCCAGAATAGCCTTAATTGCTTGTTTCTTTTGGTGAATGCACTTTTGCTCTAATCATGTTTGATAGGTAATGTTTTCTCAAAGACCCAAGAGCTCCTGACATTCAGGTTCCTTTTAGAATGCCTCATGATATTAGGAGGTGAGAAACTATCACGAACATTCAAGGTGCATCCTTGATGTTCCAAAACTTATTTCTACCAGGATGTGAGAGACCTCCACAAGATATCTAAGCTCCAAAAGGCATATCCCTAATAATCAGAGATATCATCAAGTAGTATATCTCTACCCATTCTCGACACTTGACTAAGTCAAGCTGTCTCTTTATATTGACCTGGCGTGCTTTCATAACCCAGAGTCCATTTCATCGACCCGGTGTGCTTCCGCAGCCCGGTGTCCATTATATTGACCTGGCGTGCTTTTGTAGCCCAAAGTCCCTCTCATCGACCCGGCATGCTTCCGTAGCCCATATCCTTTATATCAACCCGGCATGTTTTCATAGCCTAGTGTCGATTTTCATTGACTGGGCGTGCTTCCGTAGCCCGATGTCCCTTTTAGTAGACTCGACGTGCTTCTGTAGCCTGGAGTTCTTGACCCAGCATGCTTCTGTAGCCCAGTGTCCTTTACCTTGACCTAACGTGCTTTTGTAGCCTAGAGTCCCTCTTTATCAACTTGGCGTGCTTTTGTAACCCGGTGTTCATTTATATTGACCTGGCATGCTTTCATGGCCTAGGTTCCTTTTTTTTATTGACCTAGTGTACTTTCATAGCCCAGAGTCCTTTACATTGACACTCAATCAAAGAAAGGTCCGGGTCCTGGTCAGATGATCTATGCTGCAATATTAGGCGACCGAGGAAAGGTTTGAGTCCTAGCTAAGCAATTACCTTAGTTCAGGCGACCGTAGAAAGGTACGGGTCTTGGAAAATGATTCTTTATTCAGGTGACCCTAGAAAGGTATGGGTCCTGGAAAGTGAATCCCCATTTAGGCGACCGTAGAAAGGTACAGGCCCTAGATAATATCTATTTCTTATTCAGGCGACCATAGATAGGTACAGGTCCTGAAAAGTGAGTCTCCGTTTAGGCAACCGTAGAAAGGTACGAGTCCTAGACAACATTTATTACTCTAACAGGCGACCGTAGAATAGTACAGGTCCTAGAAAAACATTTTCCCCATTCAGGCGACCGTAGAAAGGAACGTGTCCTGAAAAATCAATTTTTTCATCAAAGCAACCGTACAAAGGTACGAGTCCTAGACACAACTAAACACCGTCATACTAAGCGACCGTAGAAGGGTATGGGTCCTAAGAAAGTAGTTTCCTTACAGAACCTTGCTGCCGTACTAGGCGACCGTAGAAAGGTACGGGTTATAGGAAAGTAGTCTCCTTATAAAGTCTCATTACTATTTTCGGTGACCGCAGAAAGCTACAGGTCCTAAACATGTAACATCAACTATCTTTAATTGGTCTACCCTCCTTGAAGGTAAGTTATTCTAGGTAGGTTCCTTTATCATTTGCACTAGCATTTCCGTGCATCATATGAATTGCATTAAAAAAAAAAAAAAAATCACTCAGTGAATGCGTACCTCTATGAGCTCATCTTCAAAGAGGGGCAAGTGTTAACTCCTAAATTTTAGCGACCCATTTAGTCATTTATCGTATTAAAAAATTAGAGGTTAATTTTATCCCTGAAAAAAATATTAATTGCATAGCATATTGATTTACGTGCATTTGTTTTTAATTTGCATTTTTTTTACATTTATTTACTGGACTAGTGGCGGATGGGTCGAATTAGTGGTTTTGAGTTTTAAATTAATAGGCCGAACTAAGCCCTTGAAGAGTGAAAATTGGCATGAGCCCGTTTTTTGAAATTGAGATTTGAAATGAGGATTTTTGGAATTTAAGAAAATCGGGTCGTAATCTTCTCTTTAAAAATCAGTAGAAAATATTTAGGAGATAAGGAAAATAATAAGATTTTTATGATCAGGAGGTTATTGGAAAATCTTCGTGTATGATGAGATATTTCACGAAGATCACATCTTTATTTGCCTATAAATGGAGCCGTGTATGATGAGAGAAAGGGGGGCTCTCTTGGTTTTCGAAAAAGGAAGAAGAAAAGTCAAAGGAAAAAAAAGAAAGAAAGAAAAAGGGAAGAGAGAAGGAAAAGTGAGAGAGCAAACTGGTGAGAGGACGTGCGACAAGTGAGAGAGAGAGAGAGAGAAAAAAATGGAGAGGAGTGTTCATTGTCTTCTTCATGGAGCCATTCCGCCTGCCCTTCCTCCTGCAACCCAGGCATGACACCACTGCTCCTGCGCCCCTGCGCTGCCCGCATCTGGTCGACAGCCATCGCCACGTCCCACCGAAATGCCTTTACCCACCGATCACCACATCTGTCCCCGTCGTGCCTCAGTCCCTGTTCCACCTTGCCGCTCCCGCTCCACCCTAGCCGTGATGCAGCCAGAGCCAGAGCCAAGTCGAATCGCACTGTGGCATCCTAAAATTTCATGGCAATCTCTAGATGCACTACAACCCATGAATAGGTGATGGAAGCGCATCGGACTATATTGTCGCCATTAGACCAATGGATTACAATTAAACAAGGCTGAGCATTTAATGGACAATTGTTTTGTTGGTAATGTATCCTATGTCCATGTGTGATCAAGGATTGTACTAAAGGATAAATTGATAAGAAATTTTCAATACTTGGCCGTGTGCCCTATGAATTGTATTTCCCTTGACTAATGTTGCAATATTTTATGGCCATGTGAATATTTGTGATTATGTAATTATAAGTGAAGATTAAAGTGAGATATTAGGTGAAGGTGTGGGCTGATTTCTTAAGGCCCAAACCGCCCAAAAACCGGCCCACGTTTCCTCTTGATCGGTCGACTAAGGCCTAGCCGAATGATGCCCATCATCCTTGCATGAAGATTGACAAGTGGCAAGAGGGATTAAGCAAGTGTTGATGCCCCCATTGCTTCACTGGTGATCTCCATGCAAATCCAATGATTACTAGCTAATCAGGAGAGCGAAAGAAAGAAAAGAGAGAGAGAGAGAGAGAGAGAGAGAGAGAGAGAGAGAGAGAGAGAGAGAGAGGGGTAGAGTGAGCGAGGGAGTGATCGAGAGAGAGAAAGAGAGTTAGACTGAGCGGGTGAGCGAGCGAGAGAGAGAGGAGGAGAGTTCGAGTGAGAGAGAGGGGCGAGTGCAGGCTGCAAGGGGGAAGAGGAAGGCCATCTTCCACCGTGTCCCAACTGCCGCCGTCGATGCCGCCTAGTTCCGCTGTCGATCAAGCCGTGCCCGGAGACCCAAGTTGCCGACTTGCTTGTTGTGGTTGCTTTGAACTTGAGGCAAGTAGAAGTTCTTCAATCTATGTTTTGCTTGCTGTTTTATCTAGTGAGGAATTGGTAGATGTGAGAAAATGTGGAATTTGGAGTTGCATGTCGATTTGTGATGAAGGAGATGAAGCTGGCCGAAGTAATGGAACAATAATAGAGCAAGTTTTGGTGGATTCCGCTTTTGAATTGAAATGAGAACTCAAGGATTTAGCTATGGTGGATTTTTGAGAAGTAAATAGGATGTATTGAGGTCTAATGTGCTTACAAATCTTGGCTGTGGACGTTGGATACCGAAACTCAAAGTATAGGAATAGTCCTCTTTAGGCTAGTGAGCTGTTTCCGCAAGAACAGCATGACCACTGGTGATTTCTCAATTTTTCTGAAATTTTCTAGCCAAAATTTGACTTCAAATACTTAATGAAAGTTAGAGAGAAAATCTATAAGAGTAACATATCAAAAATTTAGCATAAATGGAGAAGACTTGGCCGACTAAATGATTTTTATACGGAAATGCTAAATCTGTAAATTTTTCAGAAACTGTAGCAAGAAATACCGAAGTTTTTGCTCTCGATGTGTATGAAATTTGTTCCTTTGGGTCTCATTGATAATGTTTCAAAATTTCATAATTTTCTGAGTCCATTTATTATTTATTTCAAAAATTTTACCCGAACTGTGCATTGTAAAAGTTGGGCTATTCTGTTCTTGAATTTTCACAAAAGTATCCAAAAGTGAACGTGTTTTGAATGGCTATGTGATATGATGGTATTGGCTGTGGATATTTGTGCAATATTGAGATGTGATAGAGGGTCCATGAGACGTCTTGTTTTAGCATTTGAAAATGTCTTGTAAATTAAAATGCTAAATTGTTACCATTGAACTCTCGGGTCAACAAGGCCCCGGGAGTCGGGATGTGGCATCCAAGAATTTTGACAACCCTTGGATAGGCGGCGATCCGTGATTAAGTGACGAAAGTATCGTCGGATGATGTCGTTGGCATTACATGCGAACATTTAGTTCGTATTATTGTTGGACCAACGCATTTCGTTTAGTACTGATCTAATCATCGAATAAACCATAGTCTTGTTGGGAAACTTTTATAAGCTCAAGTGAAACCAACCTCATCCGTACTTTGCCGACCTTGGAAAATGACAGTACATCATGGATTGATGAAGATGTCAACGGATTCTGTCATCGGCACGAGTGTTGGACTCCGTTGTTATCATCAGCCTTATCGGCACCACACTCGACCTCGCCAACCCGTGTATATTTTTCTGATGACACTACTCGGCTATACTACCTAAGTGTTCATGAAGTAAGAAAGGAATTCGGGTTTTGATCCATTGATTTTGAGAGTTGAAGGAACAGAACATGGCCATGCGTGAAGAACATGGATGCCCGCGTGGAAAAGAGAAATTACCCGCACCCAACGCTGCCCCAATCTCTTTCCATTGGGTCAATGTTTTAGTCAACATTGTGAAGGAAATATTGACCGAAGCAGGGCCCACGTTAGCCACATTGCTTCTCCATTATCGGCCAGCAAATTAAGACTAAGAAAAAGATTAAATAAAAGGCTGAAGACACGTTCCTCACTTAGGGAAGCAAAGTGTCGAGCAACTGAGAGGAAATTTGAGCATGCTGGACACGTGTACTCCAGCTGCCTCTCGCCTGATTAAACCACTGAAAATCCCCCTCTTCGTTGACTGGTTTTTAGCAAAACCAGCGGCTAATCTGCTCATGTAAGTGAGCTAAAGAGAGTGACTGAGCAGAACTGAGAGTAGAGAGAGAGAGAGAGAGAGAGAGAGAGAGAGAGAGAGAGAGAGAGAGAGTTCAAGCGAGGAAATTTGCGAGTGAGCAGCAGGCGAGTGAACGGCGAAGAGGAAGTAGGGACCGCCTCCTGCCGTGCTCGAGCTGCTGCCGTCAATGCCGCTCGTCTTCACTGCCGTTGAGCCGCGCCCGAGACCCACGAAACCTTTGTTTTGCTTGCTGATCAAGCTTAGGAGTGAGACAAGTAGAGTCCTAAAACCTACCCTTTGCTTGCTGTGATGTGTGTGTAGAAGATGGTGCATTTTGGTTGTGGTAGATGGGATGAAATTTCGGAACTTTGAAGAGAGATTCGTTGGCCATGCATGCTGTTTCTGGAAAAACCAGTTTAACCATTCTTGAGTTTGTGTGTTGCATGTGACTTTTTAGTCGGAATCTTCATGAAAGTTGTAGAGAACGCCTAGAAGAACAACATACTAAAATTTGAGGCAAAACGAACAAGAAATGGTTAGTGAAATGATTTTTCTTTGGAGAGACTAGATCTGGAATTCGTTTTGCTGCCTTCAGTGGTTTCGTGGTCTGTAAAGTAACCTTCTTGCGAAAATCTCACCTTGATCTCTTGATCAAAGTTGTAGTATACTTCTTGAGGTAGAACATATCAAAAATTTAGAGGAAATTAACAAAAATAGGTCGGTGAAATCGTTGTCTTTTGAAGAAACTGGATCTGGGGAAAAACGCTGCTTCGACCTAGTATTGATTCGGGATTTTTATAAAATCATACAGTTAAAATTTGATCATGTGTCCTTAATGGAAGTTGTAGGTAATATTCTGAGGAACAACATACTAACATTTCAGAGTAAATGGACCAGTAATGACCAAGGAAACGAATTTTCTTCAACACGGGTAGATCTGGAAAATGATACTGAGAATAGGAAAAGTAAATTGATTTGATCTTTTAATCCAGAATGAATTGGACTACGATTTATTCATGAAACTTGTACCTCTAGGTCTTAAATATAGCGTGTCCAAATTCCAGAATTTGATGAGTTTATTTAAGGGTTTAATCGAAATTGTTTTCAAAATGGTGCATGGATGATGTTAAAATCCTTTTCGGTGATGCATGGACCTGTACGTTTTTTTGAATCCTTTTTTGATATGGTGTTCTTCACAAAATGTGTTTTCTTAGATCTTATCTTCAATGTGTTAAATTTTCAGAATTAATTTCCATCATTTACTAATTTTCCAGAATTTTTCATAAACAGCACGCATTCTGTTTAAGCTGAAAAACTGTTCTATTTACAGGTTATTGATTTGCTATATAAATTGTGATATATTGGATTATCATTCGTGCAATGATGTGGTGACATTCATGCATATCATATGACATCAATAGATTTATGGATTTTCATGAATTCAATGAAGTTTCTCAAAACCATTGCATCAAATATCCCAATGCATATTATATTATTTTGAAAAGGCTGATTCCAATCATTGGCATTATTGCATTAAATGCCATGTTAAAATTGAGATACATGTGTGAATATAAAATTGAGAAAATGACGAGATTGTCGGAGGTGTGAGTTGACAATGCCCTAAGAGTGTCAGGATGCCCAGATGTGGGGGTTCCAGATGCCTGGTGGCCTAGTGGTGTAATTCCGGAGGGTCCCCAGGAGTTTCGAGATGTCGATGTTATACGGTACGTAATTCCATGGGGGATTCTTGATGGTGGATTCTTGATGGTATCTCAGTACATAATTCCGGAAGCCCTAGAGGTGTGTGCCCGGGGGGATTCCTCGTGATGCTAGTTGGGATGCGAGATGCTCGGAATGTGGAGAGGCCGGATGCTCGGTTGTATTTTGAATACATGCCTAGAGATTTCTCGCGATGCCTGGCTGGATGCGAGCGATAAATTGTGAGATGCAAACATTGGTCCCTCGAAAGAAAACTGATGAGATCCTTGTGAAAGATAAGAATTAAAAATGAATCATGTGCGTGGGTGTAGGCATATGGCATGATGCATGATCTGCTTATGAAAGTAAATTAATGCTATTTGATATTGAAAATGCGATCATGAAGGCATGAATGGATCTCATGATGATGTATGGGTGTATGCATATAGCATGATGCATGATATGCTTATGAAAGTAAATTAATGCTATTTGATATTGAAAATGCGATCATGAAAGCATAAATGGATCTCATGGTGATGTATGCTTGATAGCATGGATGATATGAATCATGGTGGTATATGCACGATGGCATGGTGAGATATGCATGACCGCATGGTGTTATATGCACATATGGCATGGATATGCATGAATGCTTAATGATGAGTGCATGGTGGTATATGCACATATGGCATGGTGATATATGCATGAATGCTTGATTGTGAATGCATGGTGGTATATGCACATATGGCATAGTGATATATGCATGAATGCTTGATGATGAGTGCATGATGGTATATGCACATATGGTATGATGACATATGTATGACTGCAAGGTAAGTTATGTTTGAATGCATGAATGATATGTGCTTTGTTATGATGCCTTGATTGTTCTGTTTGACGCAATGAGTAGTTTGGTGGATCTTTACTGCTGAGTAGTTGTACTCAACCCTTTTGGGGATTAACATTTCAAACTAGATAAGATTCCTTTGCTGCCACTACCACCGGTAGATGGATCAAGCGGTTGGATATAACCGCGAGGAGGAGGATAGCAAAGGAAGGAACTTTTGGACGCCAACACTGATCAATGGACTTTAAGTATACGACTGTTGGAGGAGATGTTGGTCATCTTTTGAAGTATAGTCAAGTATAGAAGATTATAGCATTTTGATGTACCGAGGAATGATGTCCATCTGGTTTAAGTAAATAAAATTGTTCGGCTTTTACCTATAAATGTTTAGTGTGTGTGCATCGTTTTCTGAATATAGGGAAGGGAGTTGTTGGATAGGCTTCCGCTATATGAATTGCACAAAAAACCGATCTAAAGGACCCCTAGGTTGTATGGACCCACTGCAATTGAAATGGTATCAGAGTGACATGTTATTAGGGAAAGTAAAAGGTAAGCGAACTGTGGTGACCCTAACGGATTGGGGGCCGTCGAGGGGTGCCGCACGGGATGCCCAAAGGATCGAGTGAGTCGATGCCTTGTGGATGCCTGGTGGTCTTAAATGGCTGAATACCAGAGGTTTTTCCCCGGGAGCTTCAGGATGCCTGGTGGTATGCTTATCGGTATGTAATTCCGAATGGCCAGGGTAACCATTTTCATGGGAGGCCTTCAAGGTTCCTCATGATGCCAAGTGGGGTACGAGATGCCTGGAGGCGTGATTCGCTCCAGATGCTTGGTGGCCTTAAATGGCTAAATGCCGGAGGCTTTCGTGATGCCTAGAGGGGTGTGAATGCCGAAGGGACGCAAACATTGGTCCTCTAGGGATGAAACCTTTTGAAAAATAAAATGAATGATTCCATTATAAGTGTGTGTGGGTCTAGATATAAGACCGAGCGTATGGCATGGAATGGAACGTGATGTTTCAATTTGACCCTATGATTGAGATTTGTCTATCTTGGATATGTTGCACTACACATTAGGACTACATTGTTATTACGTTGAAGGTTTTCATGATTTTGATACATAACTATTGTTAAATTTTGTGTTTTGTCTACCATACTTGAATCTAGATATTAATAGTAATGCTTAATATAGCTTGAGGAATATTTTACTACTGAGTGGTTGTACTCACCCTTTTGGGGACTAACATTTCAGATTAAGAGATGCCTCTATTACCAGTCACACGTGGTCCTTTCTATAGCTTATCGTCCGACATTGAGGATGAGTGTGTGGAGCATTCCTGTGTTGGTGTTCGTGGATTGGTGTTTATCCGTGCTCAAGTTTTTAGTTATGTATGACGTGGGTCTACCGATGGCCCTATAGTCCAAGAGTTCCTATCCGTGCATGTTTCTTGTGACCAGATCATGATAGGGATGCTGCTGCCGCCACTAGCCGATGCACCGGGCTAGGTGTGGTCGTGCGTGTGACTGGTAGAGGATGACACTTTTTGGATAGCTGACACTGGATGATGGATCGGTGTACATGACTGATGTGGGGTCGGGTACTATTGGGTTATAGCCGAGCTTAGTAAAGCCTTGGCCTTTTGATGTACCGACTTTTGATGTCTAATCAAGCTATGTAAATAAAAGTGTTTCAGCTCTAACATATATATATATATATATATATATATATATATATGAAAGGTATAGTTGGTGTGCATTGCATTGTATGATTTAGTTTAAGTATGGGTTAAAGAGATGTTGAATATGATTCCGTTATATGAACTGCGTAGGGACCAATTGAAAAAAAAAAAAAAACTTATAATCCCTCAGGATATATGGACCACTATAATTCAATGGTATCAGAGTGACATGTTATTAGGACAAGTGAAAGGTAAGCAAACTGTGGTGACCCTAACGGATCGGGGGCCATTTCAGGGGTGCCACACGCAGCCTCTTCCGCTACGCCACGACCCAACACCCCTGCTCGCCGAACACCATATCGTCGTTCCTCCAGTCACCATCGCGCTCTGCCTCACCTGCAACTCGCAAGATCCCAGCAAAGCTGCTGCTGAACCACTCAATCTCTGATCTGCTCGCCCAACTATGCTATGACGACTTGAAGCGCTATCGAGTCGCTCCACCATCCTAATGAAGTCGCTTGTCGTGCCGATCCGTGATGATCCCGACACTACTCCTTGGTCCGTTCGTCGCCGGTTCGCTCGCTACTGACTCGTGACATCACTCGCGACCTGTTGCTGCTGCCAGACCACTTGCTACCAATCTACCCATTGACGATCCTTGCCGGAGCTTTGACGGACAATCTCCTATTTCAAACAGTGACCCATTCCCCCTATGAACCACCCCCAGCGAGACCACAGCCGCTGCCTTTGCACCGTCTCTAGCCGTGCTGAGTCTCCATTGAGGTTCAATCTACCATTGGATTTTTAGGAAAAAAATCCAAATTTAGGTAGAAATTTGTTTTATCATATTTGATAGGTTTATTTTTAGGTAGATTTAATTTATTTAGGTAAATTTACTTTATCTTATTTTAGTTTTGATATCTTATTTCTTTGTTTGAAATAGTTCCTAATGCATGGTTGAAATCCCTAATGTAACATCCATTTGCAACCGCATGAATTTTTATTCTATCTATAAGACTTTAGATGAAATAATTATTCACGCGAGTAAAATTGAAATTTTGATTTTTAAGACTTAAGATCAATTTATTGAATTTATTAGCAAGATAATTGAGTTTAAATTTCAAATTGAGTGATGGATAACGTTTTGAATGACCATGGATAATTTGAATGTTTATCTCTTAATTGTTCTATTTATCCCGAAAACACAAAAAATTGCATTTTGCATTCCATGTAGATTAGGATTAATTGCATGATAGGTTAGTTTTTTTTTTTTTTTTTTTGCATGTTTATAAGGCATTTAGAATAGATAACATTTAACTTTAGTAAGATTTTTATTTATTTTAATTACGAATTTTCATAAAAGAAAATATAAAAAAATCATGCATATCATGTAGGATTAGATTTATGAAATGCCCGTCATCTAGTGATTGTTGCTAGGTTCATTTAGTTAGAAATTGCTCGTCATTAGTATTAGGTCATTTGATTAATTTAGATTGCATATTTGATTGTTGCATTTATTTATTTTCAAATTTCATGGAAAATACAAAAAATTTAGAATAAATTCATTTCATGCTTTAGGATAGATTGCATGCTTATTCATGTTATATAGTTTAGGTCATGTTGCCACGTCATATC
This sequence comes from Eucalyptus caleyi, assembly GCA_014182885.2. Taxonomy (NCBI): domain Eukaryota; kingdom Viridiplantae; phylum Streptophyta; class Magnoliopsida; order Myrtales; family Myrtaceae; genus Eucalyptus; species Eucalyptus caleyi. The sequence continues at coordinate 12,129,462 of CM024466.2, read as the reverse complement.
ATTTCATGTTAAGTTAGTAGCATGCATTGCATGATTCTCATTAAATAAAGTGAAAACCAAAATTGAGTGATTACATGTTAATTAGAAATCATATCTAAGACCGTCCATGTGAATTCTAAGCTAACATTACGTATGCTTTCATTACTATGAAATAAGTCATGCAATTTATTCATTGCTTCATTTGGGTGTTTAATTGGTGGTTTGCTCACCCGCATGATCACCTCACATGTTAGGGAGATAAATTAAAATCAATTCAAGCTGCCTGCAAAATATTTTTTAAAATAAAAAAGGAAAGGTACCGAAAGGGCGTTAGAGAAATCTAGCGTAACCAAGTCCCTGAACTCACAATCTCTTGTTTGTAGGAGTAAAGTAAATCTCCCATTACTTTACTTGGGTTTCTAATCGACCCACCAAAAAATAGATTAATGGCGACTCCTAATTAAAAAATCAATTTCATGTTAAGAACTTGAACCTAAGTCGCGAATTAGTATGGGCTTAGAAGAGCCCGAGCTAAGTTTAGGCTTAGTAATCCATTAGCCTAATTTTAGGTGGGGCACCCAAAATTTAGGTTGTGACGGTAGGCTAATGATGCTTAGGATTGATTATATTTAATTAAGTGCAATTAGGTGGATAGATTACAGTAGAGTAATTAGTTTAGAGCCTTATTAATGCATGTTAGGCAAATGGTTAGTGACATTAGCAAGTAGACTCATGTTATTATTTATTGAATGAGTCTCGAAAATTTTTCGGGTCCGTTTCAGCTTCCAATCATGTATTACAGGCTTAAATTGGATTTATTGCATTTATTTATCATTTTCCGTAATTAATTAATTAATTACTTTTCAAAAATTAGGGCTGGGATAGTCAACGACTGAAATTTTATGCTGATCATGATGATGTAATTTATTAATTTATTTGAGTGTTAAATTGTGCTGAATTGATTTAAAGATAATTTTAGAATTTTATTTCTAAATTGATTAATTTTGGTAATTAAGGGAAAATTACCGGGTGTTAGTTTACAGCGCCAGAAATATGTTTTGGGCTATTGAAACTGGTGGGATATTCAAAAAGTGAAATTATGATATTTTGGCTAAGGCCGACCGTGTCCCCACACACGCCTATTTTATCGAGAATGATTAAAGATAGAATTAATTGAATGGTCGGGATGGTATATTGTATCAACTTACGGGCGATATGTCATCTTTTCGAGAGCAGTATACTAGTGTACTATATTAACATACGGGCTCTGATATGTCAGCTTAGCGCGTGCAGTACACTTTATCAGCTTAGAGTGAGCATTAGGGGTATACTATATCAGCCTGTGGGCAATATGTCAACTTAGCGCGAACAGTATATCTTAACCTTATCAGCTTAGTGCGAGCTATATTATCTATTTATCAGCTTAGAGTGAGCAATCCTACTATAGTCAAACTTTATAGATAGTATTGATAGAATTGATCATGGGATGACCCGACGACATGAAATCGACTAGGTCGATTGATTAATGATTCGATCTGAGTTTTGAATTGATGTGATGACGTGATTCAATGATTGATTGATGTGATTTGAGGCATTTGTAAATGTTATTTGATTTGCAGGATAGAACTGAGGCCAAGTTAAGTCATCTGACCCGTGTTGTGCATAGGCGGCCCTTAGGATGTATTGGCTTTCTAATCAGGTCTTAGGGAGTAAAACTTGCTGAGGCATTGTCTCCCTGGCTATTGTATAACTATTTTCAAGTCCTTAGATGATGTCGGTGGAGAACCGAGAGCCCTGAAGTTTGGAAAATTGGAGAGATCAGAATTGGCGAATGAGTCTAACTAATAGGTCATGGGACAATTCCTTTTGGAATGAGCCAACCTTTTTGTAAATAGTCTAGTCTTGTAAATAAACCTGGTTGTTTATAAAAGGTTTGTATCGGAGATAATAAAAATTGGTCGTGCTTTCCTATCTCATTGTTTTATTGTCTGGGAATTATTTATATGCTTCCGCATGCATATTAAAATGAATGGGTCGGCGATGCATCCTAGGACATCGCTATCTAATTGACTAGTGAGAGATGAGCATGTGCTCGGAGGATTGAGGCATGACATATTCTCCACGTGTTCTTTAAAAAAAATAGGTCATGGACCTTTTGTTAGAAAATCAACCAATATGGACTCAGTTTTGATATTCTCTACCATAATGTCTCATTTTTCAACCAAGACTTTAATAGTATAATATTTGATTCAATTAACATTTCAACCGTGGCATTGTTGTTGTTTACAGCAAAAGTACTTATTTGTCACACATAATACAATAAGATCAACTATGGGCAATAAGCAATTCAACAAAGATAATTAGTATATTATAAATTCCCATTTGGATAGAGTGTATAATGCACAATTATTTTCCATAGCATGAAGTTTGTAAAGCACCAATAAGGGTAATTACATATAATTGTCAACGATCCATCCCCTTTGGGTAGAGAAATCCTTTAAATCATACATCTCCAAGATATCAATACATAGAGACAATAAGAAGAATTACATATAATCATCAAGAGCTTATTCACTTTGTGCAAACAAGACCTTTAAATTATACATATCTATTATCACAACATAGAAGGGAATTACATATAATTTTCAAATGAATTTATCTCTTTTAGGTAGATAAATATTTTTTAATTATACATTCCCATCTTTTAAATTGAGAATTAATCATCATGCAATTTTTCAAATTAATATACACAATAACTTCGTTTGGACGAATTATTGTATATACTAATTTTTATCAATAGGGAACTCCAAAATTTATGCCCAAAATTCATCAAACAATACGAAACACTTTACCGCATGTGCTTCCAAAGATCATATTGCATTTGATCAAACAACAATTTTATTTTTATTTTTATTTTTATTTTTACTTTTTAAACTTTTATTTATTTACTTATTTATTTATTTAAGTTTTAGACCTTCCCATAGGGCCCAAGCCTTCGCCCACCCACAGTGCTGCAGGAGCCCATGCCTTGTCACGGTGGAAGAATTGGGCTCACACCAATGAATAAAAAAAAAGGGATAATGCCTTAAAAAACCCCAAACTGGTACACTTGTGACAAATTTACCCCAAACTATTTTTTTAACCATGAAAAACCCCAAACTGGTAAACTTGTGACAAATTTACCCCGACTGATTATAAAAAACCCTAAACTGGTACATTTATGACAAATTTACCCCAAACTAATTTATTTGACTGTAAAAACCCTAAACGGTAAATTTGTGACAAATATACCCTATGCTAAATTGAATTAATACGACAAAAAAAATCATAAAAATTGTAAACTATGACAAACGGAATGTAAAATCCTAAATAGATATATAGGTTAACTGTCACGTGTCATTTAACTTAATAATTTAAGAATAAAATTTAACGAAAACTAACATAGGGTAAATTTGTCACAAGTGTACTAGTTTGGGATAAATTTGTCAAAAATATACCAGTTTGGGGTTTTTTGTGGTCAAAAAATAGTTTGGGGGTAAATTTGTCACAAGTGTACGAGTTTGGGGTTTCTTAGGGTATTATCCCTAAAAAAAATGGGGTTAGACCCATTTATTCTTGGTTATGCGCTCATGGCTAGAACCTCTCTTTTCCCATGAACCTTTTTTTTATTTAATACCCATGTTTTTTTTTTTAATGGGCGTGCGCCCAATTTATTGGCTCGACCTGACTGGAGGTCTTCTTCAACCACCAGAGGAGTCACGAAACCTGCAAACTAGGTCATACGACCCAGTTTCGACTATAACATAAAAAAACACATACAATAGTTGATTTTTGATGAAATTTTTCCAGGGATTTTACATCTAATATCAATACTTAATGAACCATATTCAAGATTTAAAATTTCATATTTAACACCCCCGTAGCCAAAATTCGGCTTTCTCTTGATTAACCCAAAAAACTTACCTTAATGCAACCAAAAGATGCTAAAACATTTATAAAACAATACCCATGCAACAATTTATAATAAACATCAATCAATTGCATGTAATTTTGAATTCTAGAACTTTTCAATATATAAACCCTAGAATTTTAAATTCAAAATTCTCGTTCAATTCTCAATGAAATTATGCAAATTATATATGGTTGGAAAGATCTCAACAAGTAGAACAGAAACCTTATGGTTTCAGGGTCAATCAATTAAAAAATTCACATGAAAAAATAATGCAAATATTCGGCTCAAAGAGGAAAATTTTGAATTTGTTCATAAAAAAATAATTTTGGGTTCTACAATCATACATGACTTGCTCGATACCACATGTAGAAAATTATTCACATAAATAATTAATTAATCAAGAATGATCATATCTATATATGATTGTAAAACACCGAAATCTATAAGCACAATGAAATTCAAATGTACTTGTTTGAGCAAAATAGATCAACCTGATAATCAGAGATTCCAAATCTTCCTTTCTATGACCTACTTTAGTATAGTAGCTTTTAATGGGATTTAACAATTGATGGGTATAACCTACCTTTTTATAGGCTAGAGAAGGGACCTAGCAAACCGTAATCGATAATGTATCAACTGGGACCCTCCTATTATGGGTTTCAGTTAAATACAATTGTCTATTTAATTAGACCCGTTATTTATAGATGCCAAAACCCAGTTCAATAAGATCACTCAAGGATTTAACAAATATTGAAATATCCATTAACCCGATTATTTAAAATAGGAAATCAATAAATTAATGTGAGCCCATATTATAAGAAATTTCCAACATGGACAGCCCCCAGGAAAAAAAAAAAAAGCATGTCATGCGGTCCAGCCACTGCCACAAAACAAAACCACCACCTGGCCTACAACCCAGTCCCTCGGGCACCCCAGCCCTCCGATTGCTACTGCTCCTAGGCGTGTATAATGGCGATTCAGAGTTAAACGACCAGCTGGTTGGCAGAAGGATCCTTGCCGGATTCGATCGGATGTATAGTTCTTTTTTCAGAATTTATACATTTTTTTTCTGGTATTTTAGGTTTAAGGATCAAGCGTGTGGTTATTCTTTTGTATTTCAAGTCTGTCTATGGGTTTTATTTCTAGTTGCTGAGTCCTCTCGTCTACGGGACAATGGGAACCCTCGATTACAGATTTGTGGTCCCAAATGTCCACTTAGAATATGTCTCTGGTAAGGTGCATCCAGTCAACTAGTTCATGATAAATGTGAAATATTCAACCTTAGATCATGATAAATGTTTTGAGAGCATACATTGATAAAAATTAAATTGGCCAAGTTGAAAGAACCGATCCCAGTAAAATTGGGAATAAATGAAAATTGACCGCGTTAGATTCGCACAATCGAAGTTACATCAACATGCATGACACAGAAAATTCTCTCCAATTTGCCTAATTCATCCAAGAGGAAAACTACAATACACCAATATAAAACATACTTTTATACGCGAGACCATAAATTAGTACAAAAAGTTTACAAAGATAAATAAATTCAACTAGAGTTAAAAAATATCATTTTGAATTCAAAAATATTAATGATTGCCGCAATCATCTTGAAGTGGTCCTCACATCCGGGGAAGATGGATTTAGAGATAATGTCGAGTTGGGGATCTAATAGTCTTTAATTCCCACGAGTTTTTCCAAACTCTTATCTTGTGCAATATTGAAAAATTCATTCAAAATCCAAAAGATCTTGAAGTGAGGATTCTACGCTAGAACGGAGTCACAACTATGAGAGTATATCTTATATCCTACATAACCAGAAATCTTAAGTAAAAAAACTTAATTGTATTAGTTATTCAATTAATGCCTTTCAATACCTAAACTTAATTATTTATTAACCAAGGGACGCATGCAGATGAATCTTAAAGTTAGTGGACGCTAGGTGTCCACGCAAGATCTTTATGTTTATTATGATCAAATCTAACCATCCAACTGTAGCAATGAATCGCAACACAAAATAGGTATAATTCCAATCGCATCAAGAATAGTAATAAAGAGTGAGTAAAGTGTGAAGTGCGGTATTGGTTTAATGGGTCTAACTGATTTTAATGGGCTGCGCTTATGCATTTATGGTCAAATGAGTTGAGGCCTCCTTATTTTTATAGTTATATTATTTGTTATGACAAAAAAAATGCATATTTAATATATTGACAAAAGTTAAGGTGTAAAAAATGATAATGTGGAAAACAAATCAAATGAAGGCCTCGAAATATTGTCACGTCTAGCGTCACCATGTTCAGCGAAGTCAAGCAAAGCTGAAGGAGACGAGTGCCGAAAAAAGAGCGAACAATAAATTGTGACTCTTGATATGTGATTAGTTTGATGTTAGCATAACATAGACCGTAGCTTTTCAAGATCCAGTTCAATCTTCCTAGCCGGTCCGCAAAATTGAAATCTAGGCAACTTGATCACTTCATCAATGATCCGATTAGTGATCATTATTGCTTTTGAGTCAACAATGATCATACATCTAAGGGGCAAAGAGAACCCCAAATATCACAACTTGATGCGGGAGGACACATAAGTACTAAAACTTCCAAAATGTACATTTAAATATCAAATTTTTTAAAAAAATTGGATACTTATTTAATTTCAACTTCGGCGGGCTTGCTGAAAATCCGACGTGGTGTTATTTTATTAATAAAACTGATCTTTGTAGCTCGCTGGAATGTCTACTCAATAATACTTTGTCTAAAATAACATTGTCCTCCATGTTCACTTAAGTGCTAGTTGTGGTTAAGAAAAAAAATCATTTAAATGTCAAGTTATTTGTAAGTGATCGCTCAAGTGTCACTCATCGCTGAAAATATACACTTAAGTGCCAAAACAATGTCATTTACTATAGTCTATGTGGACAACACGATGTCATTCGCCCTACCTACATGGATAAACTTTTTTTAAAGAAATGCCACATTATTTAAAATTCTTGTCGAAAAAAGCCACATCAGCTATTTGGCCAAAAATTATCACCATTGATACTTAAATGTTCATTCTTTCTCCAATTTTGACAATTAAGTGTACTTTTTGAAAATTTTGGCACTTATGTATTCCCTTGTGCCAAACATTGGAGGTGTTCTCCTGCCTGCATCTAAGAAATCTTTGTTTGTCGATTTTGGTCAGCTACACTAACATTAAGTTCTCTAGTGAATACAGTGCTCTTCATCAAATTGTTACGTTCTCAAGTAATCTAACTACAGTGATGAAGATGTAATTAAGTTTAAGCAATCTAAAATGAATTAAGAGGAAAATAGCCAGAGTAAAACTTAGAAATGAAGCACAAATTTTACTGGCCTGATTTCTCCAAGGTCTATGAATGGTAAATCAACATCATATATCTCTCTCAAGCTGTGTGGCAGAGCTTGGTTAATTATCGGGACGATAATAAGCGTAAACGGCGTAGAAGGCCTGGATAAAGGTAAGCGCTAGGAGAATGAAAGCAGCGTCGACCAAAATGAATGACCGGGGTGTTGGCATATGAAGCCATATATTTTACCGACTTTTTTTTTTGTCTTTTCTATTAATTTTACTTTTAGGTTAAAAACAATATTTTATGTCAGCGATAGTTAGACACTAGCTGTCAAAAGGGACTAAAAAAGAAATGGAGAGAATAGAAAAAAAGAGAAGGCAAAGTGAGTTTCCTTTTTCTTTCTTTTTATTTTGTGAGGATTCTCAATTTTTGTGGGCCCTGATCTACATTGAAGTATTCTAATTCTCTTTGAAATCTAGTGGATTCGTAAAGTGTCTCTATGCAGATATATAGCCCAGGTTTGGTGAAATTCAATAGCAAATTTTCTAGATGTGTTCGTCCAATTCTATTCTTCTATTGCTATATTCTATCTAGGTGTATGGTTTGTTTGCATTATATTTTTGAATCATCGTGCGATTTCCTAACAACTAGTATTGAAGCCTAGGTTGGCTAATTGAAATCATCAAGGGTTTTTTAGGTCACATTTGATTGAAAGCAAATAGCTTAATAGAAAATAAAATCATAATCGATAAGTTCAATGGGCTGGACTTTGGATGATATAAATTCCAAATCGAGGACTATTTTTATCAAAAAAATTTCAACCAGTATATTGAGAGTCTTAAAACATGTCACGAAAATATAATTGAGTTTTAAAACTTTCAAAAAATGCAATCAAGTCCTAAAATTTGTCACAAAAATGTAACAAAGTCCTAGAACTTTCAAAAAGTACCATCAAGTAGGGGTGTGGATAAGAACCGAGAACTGCTGGACCGCCTGGAACTGGACGGGATTAGATCAAAATCGATGTTTCCAAAGTAGACCAATCCAGTTCTCGGTTCCAATTTATTGGAATCAGTGAATTCTAGTTCAATTCGCGAGTCCAAGGTCGGATCAATAATGTATAAATATATATTTAAATTTAGACCAATTTTTTTTACAAAAATGAAAACCCTAAAATCTATAATATGAAGCTTAACACCCATTAGCTAAGTACTAGTCTCGTCTCACTCTCACCTCGTTTGAGTTGTCTCTTTATCTCTCACTCATGGCTTCAACTCTCAACTTTCAATATGAGTCTAATCTTTTTACTGATCTTACAATTAAGAATAGGGAAGTTCTTTGTTTTTCGCTTTACTTTTCATTGCTAGAAAATGTTGCACTAAGTGCATGACACTTGGTGGAACTGGTTACATGGACTCACCTAGAAACCAAACTGGTTCCTAAGTGAATCCATGAAACTAATGGCTTGTTCCCAATTTTAATTTTTTGGAACCGATCCTTAGGAGCTGGTTACCGGTTTCCGACCTGAACTATTCCCACCTTGACCATGCTTGGCCCTACCATTGAGTCTTAAAAATTATCATAGAGATGCAATTGAATCTTAAAACTTTCAAAAAGTGTAATTAACAAAATAACTTGATTAGATGAATTTGACAAGTTTAGGATTTGATTGCACTTTTTGAAAAATTTAAGACTCAATTACACTTTTGTGATAAGTTTTAGGATTTGATTGCTTTTTTTGATAGTTTAAGACTCAATTGCACTTTATTGACAAGTTCTAGGATTTCTAGTGGACTTATCCCCTTTTCTATGCACGACTTGAAATCCCAAATCGTGAAAGTAGATCTGACAATAGAATCCAGATGGAAAGTTCTTGATGAAAAGGCATTAGATGGGATTTGTCTAGGGCTGACAAAAAGACAAGATACTACATCGTGAAAGCAAAACTACAAAAAAAAAAAAAAAAATCATGGATATTCTAACAAACATTTATGAGAAACTATTCACATCAAATGAGGTATTTTGGTTGAACAAATTAGTTAATATGAAGTTATCTAACAAATGTTTTGTGATAGAGCATATTAATAGTTTCACATAGGTTAGAGGTCAATTGGAGTCCACAAGCCTAAATCTAGATACAAAGATATGAGCTTTATTATTTTTATGTTGCTTTCTAGAAAGTTATAACATTGCAGTGCAGGGAATTTTGAGTACCATGAATGATGATTTGATTTCGGGTGATGCTATGAGCAGCATCATGGATGAAGAGATGTATAGGAAAGTTTTAGATGGAGATAATTTTTCGGCATTTACATCTTCAACGACACTAGCAGTGGAGAACCGTGAGACAAATAAAAGTAAAGGAAAATTCAATGGGCACGGCGAGTCACAATCAAGGGGAAGGAGACAGGTTGCAAAAGGTGAGTGTTGGTTTTGTCACCAAACTAAACGCCAAAGGTTTCAGTGTGAAGCCTACAAAAAGAAGCAATAGGATGGGAATCAATGAGTTAACGTGGTTAGTGATGAACCTTTGTTAGAGAACTTGTGTTTGTTTGTAGGGTTTGACTTGACGACAAACAAGTGAGTCATTGGGTTTGATGCTTCTTTCCATTGCACCTTGCAAAGAGATATATTTGATAATTTTGCTAGTGGAGATTGTGGGCAAGTTGTTGTGGGAAACGACCGCATGTATCCAATTGTTGGAAAAGAAATTGTGACTATAAATATCTCAAATGGAGAACGTCTAGTTTTCCGTGAAATAAGGCATATTCCCAAATTAAAGAAAAATCTAATTTCAACTAGTAAACTTGACCAAGAACGTAATGGTAATAAAATTTGAATGCAAGGAATGGAACATGTATCCAATTGTTGGAAAAGGAATTTCGACTATGAACAACTCAAATGGAGAATGTTTAGCTTTGTGTGAAATGAGGCATATTTCAGAATCAAAGAAAAATATGATCTCAAATAGTAAACTTGACCAAGAATGAATGGTAATAACATTTGGATGCATAGAATGGAAGATAACCTCAGGGGCAAGAGTAGTAGCAAATTGAAAAGTGTACAGGTACACTTTGCCTTCTTTGATGAAATAATATAAATTATATATTTACAACTACCATGGCTATAGATAATTTGCTTACTTTTGGTATTATCGTTTGGGACATCTTGGTGAAAAGGGTGTAAAGTTGTCACGCCCTGACCCTCTTCGGCCACGCAAAAATTTGCACTCATCATACTTTACTTATCCTTTAGTCATTTGCTTGTGATGTCTTAGGAGGCGTCACCGACCCGATTTGCAATAACGATAAATTGCACAAGCAGAAATGTAAACAAATCTCTATCCATTTAACAAACAGGGATAGTTAAAAATATAATCATACATATGCATCATAGGTCAACATCACATACATGTCATGTTTATAAGTTAAACAACTAGATTCTTCCTAACAAGTTTTGCCACCCGATTGTACTATTATAACCTTCAATAAAAAGGGGCTGGGGTGGACCTATACGCCTAATACTATGAGGGCAATTCAAAAGGTATCATCAACCCCATTACAACCTAAGCCTCTATGGGTTCTAAGATCCACAGCTCTGGCTCGGCGATTAACTCTAGATCAAGCTCAGGGTCAGACACTTCCCCATTAGGAACATCCTCGTCCTTGGCATCCCAAATAATATCTTCCCCTGACCCTCCGACACCCGGTAGACCATCAAAGTCATGGATGGGACCATAGCTCTCATTACCCACCCAAAAGTACCAGGCTACGAATTGGTGAGGCATAAGGTTAGGTAGATCCTCGCTGACCCAAATGGTCGTGACGTAGCACGTGTAATGAGTGTCTGCCCTCTATCACCTCCTAGTTGTGCTTTATGGGGAGATCGAATTGAATCTAGCGGAACGACTCAGCCATTCTTAGGGCCTGTAAACATTCAACAAATAACTATGAGATAAACTCAATGAGTGAACATCCTAGAACTCGTGTAGGGAAGTCGTTCACGTTGGGAACGCCCTATACCTGCAATTATTTATCAATGACAAAAACATGGCAAACTCCTCTTGCTTTATCCTAACTATTCACATAAAAGCGATCTATTATTCAAGGCCATTGATAAAAACACATAGGCAAATTCTATCATTTAGTCCATTCTCTTGAGTGAAACATACAAATGTGCACTATGGTTTAAATCATGCCTTATGTCATGCAATAATCTGGATCTGAACACATGTGAATCTCCCGCACTTTCCATACTATTACAGTCACTCAGGACCCAAGGCCAACCCTAAAGTTCACAATCATCCGGCATAACCGGATATCCTGCGTTAAGGCATCAAGATAGTCATTCTTGTAAGAAGCTTTGTTCCAAAATCCACCCACAAACGGCATCCCATTGACTTGGGGGCATCCGAACTTAATTGGGCATCATCCCGCGTGAAACGCATCAAGATGGGTTCACACCCGTTGTAAAACGCATCAAGGTCCTATGTGATCACACGGACATACCATCACACAATTATTTTCTTATCTTTCTTATTAATCCACGTGATACCCATGCGATATGCCGCATCACTTGCCAAGTGTCATCATGTTATGCGTGTGCATCATACTATATCATATATAAATGCACCATTTAATTTGTAAACTCATGGCATATAGGTCACTTATCAAAATATAATAAAGTCATCATTGTCACGCCCCGATCCTTGGGCAAGCATCCATCCCTTACTAGTCAATTAAATAACGACGTTCCAGGATGCATCATCGACCAATTTATTTTAATACGCATGCGGAAGCATATAAATAATACCCAGACAATAAAATAATGGGATAGGAAAATAAGGCCAAATTTTAAACCTTTAAGACAACCATGCATATATACAAACAACCAAGTTGTATATATCACAATACAAACATAACTTCAGGTCCTACTAAAACTAGTTCAGAAAACAAGGTTTGCAAACAAGGGTGAGGTTTCAATCCTCATATGGATCTTCCTCTGGGTCCTCCTCGGTATCCTCCTCGACAATCTCCCTTCTTCCATGCTCCAATTGGAGTCCACTACTGAGCACTCCGGAGAGTCAGGATCATCACCAAGCTTGGGATCCTTCGCGTCCACCACCGATCCACCCTTAGGATCTGTTGTTCCCTTCCCAAACACTACCTCTAAAATGTATAAAGGTACATCAGATTCTAGTTCACAGCCCACCCTTCATCCATCATTGCTGTGGGGCACCTTTTGGGGTTCACCCACATCAACCCAGATAGTGGATTTCACCGGTACATATTACAAACCTTTAGGGTGATGGTATATCGGAATATGATGACCTGTCTCAGTGATTTCCTCAGGTATACCAAAATGCACGGGGGGAGGTGCAGGTGCTGTCATTTATGGACCTAAAATGTTGTCCCACAATGGGAGGAGATCATGTCTCGACGAGTTCTACCCTCCTAAGACTCGATTAGGAAGAAACTACGCCTTGAGCACTCCCTAAGCACAAACATAGGTTGGAGGACTTACCTTTGCCTCTGTCTCTTCCTACAAGTTAGTATATATCAAATATACACAAACCACATCAATTCACCCAATCATATTGAATTTATTGATCAATCGACTCAGTCGATTACATGTAGCAACGACCTTCTTCTGGTCGATACATTCAATACTATCTATAATGTCTTGTCAATTCAAAACTGCTCACCCAAAGTTGAAAATAAATAGTATAACTCACCTAAAACTGATAATATAGTATATTGTATATATGCTCGCCAAAAACTGATAGATTAGGGCCCCTAGGCCAACATAGTATACTATATATGCTCGTCCAAAACTGATAATATGTGCTCACCTAAAGTTGATACTATGGTATAATAATGATATGCTCGCCCAAAGCTAATAAATTTAGGGCCCCCAAGCCAATATAGTATACCACCCAACTATACAACCAAATCATCATTTTTATCATACCCGCTAAAAATACTTGGTGTGAGTACACAATCGACCTTAGTCAAAATATAATAATTTCACTTTTGATCTTCCCATTACTTTCAACAGTCCAAAATTAGATTTTTGGCGCTGTAGACCGACACTTGGTTATTTTCCAATCAATTACAAAAATTAATTTAATTTAGGAATAAAATCCTAAAATCACAATTAAATTAATTCAACATAAATTAGAGCTCAAATTTAATAATTTCTAATCTGGCGCTTTTTAGCATGACCTAAGTTACTAGGTAGGTTTTAGAAATTTTTAGTGCAAATGACCTATGGTTGATTTTCTTCAAGCCACAATAAACCAACTCGACACATTGACGACTCTCGATTGTCATGAAAATCTTGATGATTCAAATATGGACAAAGGGTACCAAAACGATAGAAAAATCAGTCTAGTGCCGGCCGACAAGAATTTTCCAATTTCATGGTGTCACCCACGATTAGCCACACGTCTCAGTCGAATCGACCTATCTACGATCTCATATTGATTTTTAACTATGCTGTAATGGCCTCTAAAGATAAGCATGGTTGAGAAGTCAATTCCTAGTCGAATTCTCAAGTTTATCACATTAAAATTCTTTAATGGCTTCCCTAGATAGTCTAGTTATCTCGAGAGTGATCAGCTTTGAGAACAGCCCTATAGGTGCGTCGATGAAATGCCCGATTTATTTAATAGAAAACATAATTGAAAATTTGGGATGTCACAACTCTTCCCCTCTTATAAAAATTCCATCCTAAAAATTTAAATCATTACAAAACTTAAACAAAAAGGTGGCGGTACAACTGTCTCATCGACTCTTCAGTCTCCCATATTGCTCCTTCGGTACCGTGGTGTTGCGAGACCACTTTAATCAACGAGATGGTCTTTGTACGCAGAACTTATTCTTTTCTGCCAACGATCTAAACCAGGCTTTCCATGTATGACACATAGTCATCCACTTCCAATTCCTCAAAATTAAGCACGTGAGTTGGGTCAGGCTCATACTTCCTCAACATCGACACGTTAAAGAAGTCGTGCACTTGCTCCAATCTCGGTGGCAACGCAAGATGATACGCTAAGGTCCCAATTCACTCAAGAATTTCAAACGGACCTATGTATCTCAGACTCATTTTTCCTTTCTTACCAAAGCGAGAAGTTCCCCTCATTAGTGATACCTTTAGAAAAATGTGATCACCAACTTGGAATTCCAATGATCTTTGGCGCTTATCTGCATAACTTTTCTATATGCTCTGATTGATTTTTAATCTGCCTCTAATCATTGCAATGACTTCCACGGACTGCTAGACCAACTTTAGGCCTGTGATCTTCCTTTCCCCAACTTCATCCCGACACACTGGTGTTCTGCACACTCTACCATACAACGCTTCAAAAGGAGCCATCTGGATACTCTGCTGATAACTATTGTTGTAGATAAATTCCACCAAGTGTAGTTGTTTTTCCCAACTTCCTTTGAAGTCTAGTATACAAGCTCTCAGCATGTCCTCGAGGGTTTGAATTGTCCTCTCAGACTGGCCATCCATTTGAGGGTGATATGCCATATTATATTGTAGCTTCATACCTAAGGCACTCTTTAAGCTTTTCAAAAAAGCGACGGTAAACCTTGAATCTCTATTTGAAGTTATCGTAACCGGCACTCCATACAAACGAACTACCTGACGCACATATAGATCTACATTTCTATCCAAATTGAGGTCTTTTCGAGCTGCAATGAAGTGAGCTGACCTTGTCAATCTGTCAATTACCACCCAAATTGAATCATTTCCTCTTTGACTCCTTAGTAGTCTAGTCACGAAATCCATCGTGATATGCTCCCATTTCCATTCTGGGATCTCGAGAGGTTGTAGGAGTCCTCTCGGCTTGCAATGCTGAGCTTTCACCTGCTAACATATCAAACACTTGGCGACATGCTTGGCGTTATTCGCATTCATACTTGACTACCAATAGTGTTGACACAGATTCTGATACATCTTAGTATTACCAGGATGAATGCTGTAACTGCTACGATGCATTCTGATAAGATATCCTCTCTAAGTTCCACATCATCAGGCACAACCAAACGTCCTCAAAACCTCAGTATTCCCTCATCAAAAATCTGAAAGTTAGCCTTTCTTTTCTAAGTGTCTTCCTACAAAATCTTCTGCACATCTAGATCTGTCGATTAGAATAGCTTGATTCTAATCTAGACATCCGGTTCAATTATGAGGGTGGCCATAAGACTCAAAATGTAGCCTACCTCAAACTTGAATACCGAATCTTGAGCTCTCTTGATTAAGTTCCACTCCTTAATCAGTATATGAGCAACTGAAGACTTCTGACTTAAAGCATCGGCGACCTTGTTCGCCTTTCTCGGGTGATATAAGTTATCACAATCATAGTCCTTCAGTAATTCCATCCATCGACGCTATCTTATGTTCAACTCCTTCTGATAGAACATGTACTTGAGACTTTGATGATCCATGAAGATTTGGAATTTTTCTCCGCACAAATAGTGTCTCCATATCTTCAAGGCAAAGATAATTGCCGCGAGCTCTAAGTCATGCGTCGGATAGTTCTATTCATGAGGCCTCAACCTACAGGAGGCGTATGCAACAACTATGCCATGTTACATCAGCACGCAGCCCAATTCTCTGAACGACGCATTACTGTAGATCTCGAATCCTCCAGGACCAAATGGAATCGTCAGCACATGTGCGGTAGTAAGCTTTTCCTTAAGCTCTTGAAAACTACTCTCGCATTTGTCTATCCACACAATTTTTTCCTTTTTCTTTGGGAGTCTTGTCATTGGTGACGCTAATTATGAGAATCCTTCCACAAACCGTCTATAATAACCTACTAAACCTAAAAAACTTCTGATCTCTATCACTGTAGTTCCTCTTGACTAGTTGATCACGGCTTCAATCTTGCAAGGGTCTACAGAGATTCCTTCGCCTAAAATCACGTGACCTAAGAAAGCAACGAGAGTCAACCAAAACTCGCACTTGCTGAACTTGGCATACAACTGATGGATTCTCAATGTCTACAACACTAATCTTAAATGACTCATGTTCTTCCTCACTTATTGAATACACCAGAATTTCATCGATGAACACAATCACAAACTAATCTACATATTCCTTAAATATTCGATTCATCAAATCTATGAAGGCAGCAGGAGCATTCGTCAACCCGAATGGCATCACTATGAACTCGTAATGACCATAGCGAGTACGAAATGCTAACTTAGGAATGTCCTCCTTCCTAATTCTTAGTTGATGATATCTCATCCTCAAGTCGATCTTTGAGAAAATCGAAACTCCTTGTAACTGATCAAACAAATCATCGATTCTCAGCAATTGATACTTGTTCTTGATCGTTACATGATTGAGTTGCCGATAGTCGATACACAAGCGCAACAAACCATCTTTCTTCTTTACAAACAGAATCGGTGCTCTCTAAGGTGATGCACTTGGATGAATGAATCCCTTATCCAGTAGCTTTTACATCTGCACCTTTAGTTCCTTCAACTCAGTTCCTTCAACTCAAATAACACCATCCGTTAAAGAGCCTTAGAGATTGGCTCTATCCCGGGTGCTAGCTCGATCATGAGCTCAATTTCTCTCTCTGGTGGTAATCCTGGCAATTCCTTTGTAAAGACTTCTGGAAATTCTTGCACTACGACAATGTCTTCCACTTTCAGCTCCTCAATAGTCGTATCCACGACAGTTGCTAAGTACCCTTGACAACTCTCGTCTAACAAACGAGTTACCTCTCACGACGAGATCAAGATAATAAAGGGTCCTCCTCGATTTTCAACAAACTCGAAGCTCTCATCTTCTAATTGGTCAAACCGAATCATATTATTATAGTAGTCCATTATAGCTCATTGCTTGGTGAGCTAGTCCATGCCAATTATCAAATCAAAGTCCTACATGGCTAGGACTAATAAGTCTATTTCCCCCACTCACTCACCGATCGCTAACTTGCAACCAGAACAATCCAAAGCCGCTATCACTTTATCCTTCAATAGGGTAGATATGCAAACTGCCGACTCCAACAATATAGGACTTAATCCTAACAACTTAACATATTGTTCAGCAATAAAGGAATGAGTTTTTTCAAAGTTGAATAAAGCATAAGCAGGATGATCATTTAGCAATACCATACCTGTCATCACACTAGGCGCAACTTCTACTTGACCGTGTACGACATACACCGTGCCTTGAACTGGTGGTCTCAGGTGTCCTCCTTACGGCACATTTTGAGGTGCATACCCTTTGGTCTGTCCCATAGGTGGCAACGGCGACAATTGTGGTTGTCCTCTTGGTCGGTTGGGACAATCGTTGATCATGTGACCCTATTGGCCACATCCAAAACAAACACCTAGCCTTCGAGGACATGGCGCTGTACCATGTCGCCTTCCACAGAAGCGACACAGGCCATTTTGACTCGGCCCTGATTTTTCGATTCCACCCTTCCTGTTGGGTGGAACCTGAAATCTTCCTCCAGGCATGGCCTCTTTCCTTGGCGAATTCCTTCTCGATGTGAAGTAAGCCTTAATCCAGACAAAGTGACTTGCTCATTCAAACTCCTTTCAAGCAGTTGTGCTCGACGATAGATTTTTGGGTAATCAACCAAGTTGAATGGTACCAGCGGCTACTTCAACTCTTGTCGAAGGCCATTCTTGAACCTTCGAGCTTTCTCCTCAGGGTTTTTAATCAGTCTTGGAGCATATTGAGATAGCTCCGCAAACTTGACCCCATATTGGACAACAATCACTAACCCCTGAAGGAGTTGCAGAAATTCTTCTATCTTATGCTCTCTTGTGTTGCTTGAGAAGTATTGTTCATTGAATGCCTAAAGGAACGCATCCCACAGCAAGACTACTCCTTCTGGAAATACTATTTCTCTAGCGGCTCTCCACTAGGTGTTGGCATTGCCCTGCAACTGATATACAGCCAAGGTTACCTTTTCTGCCTTTGTGCACATTAGAAGTGTAAAGGCTTTCTCCAAATCCTGGATCCAAAGTGAAGCGGCCACGAGGTCTCTAGTACCCGTAAATCTTGGCAGGTTCAACTTAAAAAAATTGCTCCACCAGCTTGTGAATCGGCCTCTCTCTTTACGCCATCACATTCTCAGGTTGAACCTTGGCAGGTACAGCAACAATTGCGGTGGCGGGTGCAGCCTTAACGGCGATGGCAACAGCAACAGTAGCAACGGCAACAGCAGCAGCAACTTGATTCTATGCTTGTTGTCCTATTACATCTCTCATGGTCTCTAGCGCCTGCATGATCCCTTCAATTCTGGGATCACCAGGGGCTACTACCCTAGCACCAACGGGAGGTGGATCCACTCCACTCGCGCTAGCCTAAGCTAGTGCTCGACCTCAGCCTCCTCGAGTACCGACCTTGGTGGGTGTTCTACCCTGAGTCATGGCCCTAACGGTCTTCTTGTTAGGAGTTCACTACTCCTGATCACTCATGTCTCAGCTTTATCTACTGAAATCTGCTTCCAACTCAGTATCGAATTAGAAACAAAGTGATCCAAATAACAAGCAATTTTATCAAACAACTATCACAGACATGCACCAACATGAATTTAAAGGTCTTCCCTACCACTATCCCATAAATCATCACACCTTATCACTCAAATCCTAAACCATGCTCTGATACCACTTAAATGGGAATGTCATGCCCCGATCCTTAGACACACACCCATCCCTCACTGGTCGATTAAATAGTGACGTCCTAGGACGCATCACCGACCCATTCATTTTAATATGCATGCAAAAGCATATAAATAATATCCAGAGAATAAAACAATGGGGTAGGAAAGTAGGGCCAAATTTGAAACCTTTGAAAGCAACCACACATACATAAAAACAACCAAGTTGTATATATCGCAATACAAACATAACTTCAGGTCCTACTAAAGCTAGTTCAAAAAAAAAAAGGTTTGCAGACAAGGGTGAGGTTTCAATCCTCATCTGGATCCACCTCTAGGTCCTCCTCGGGATCCTCCTCAATGATCTCTCCTTCTTCCATGCTCCAACTGGAATCCACTGCTGAGCACTCCAGAGAGTCGGGATCATCACCAAGCTTGGGATCTTTTGTATCCACCACCGATCCACTCATAGGATCTGTTGTCCCCTTCTCGAACACTACCTAAAAAACGTACAGAGGTACATTAGATTTCAGTATAGGGCCCACCCTTCATCCATCATTGTAATGGCGGTACCACGACCGATATTTGTGGGGCACCTTTTAAGGTTCACCCACATCAACCTAAACAATGGATTTCACTAGTACATATTCTAAGCCCTTAGGGTGATGGTGTATTGGAATATGATAACTTGTCTCAGTGATTTCCTCAGGTATACAAAAATGCACAGGAGAAGGTGGAGGTGCTGCCATCTATGGACCTGAAATGTTGTCCCACAATGGGAGGAGATCACGTCGCAACGAGTTCTGCCCTCCTAAGACTCGATTAGGAAGAAAATACGTCCTGAGGACTGCCTAAGCACAAACATAGGTCGGAGGACTTACCTTTGCCTCTATCCCTTCCTGCAAGTTAATATATATCAAATATACACAAACCACATCAATTCACCCAATCAGATTGAACTATCGATCAATCAACTCAATCGATTACATGTCACCACGACCTTCTCCTGGTCGGTACATTCAATACTATCTATAATGTCCTATCAATTCAGGACTGCTCACCCAAAGTTGAAAATAGATAGTATAACTCGCCCAAAACTGATAATATAGTATATTGTATATATGCTTGCCAAAAGCTGATAGATTAAGGCCCCCGGGCCAACATAGTATATACTATATATGCTCGCCTAAAGTTGATAATATGTGCTCACCTAAAGCTGATACTATGGTATATTATTGATATGCTCGCCTAAAACTAATAAATTTTGGGCCCCCAAGCCAATATTGTATACCACCCAACTATATAACCAAATCTTCATTTTTATCATACCCGATAAAAATACCCGTGTGTGAGTACACAATTAACCTTAGCCAAAATATAATAATTTCACTTTTGATCTTCCCACTACTTTCAATAGTCCAAAATTAGATTTTTTCCGTAAACCGATATCCGGTTATTTTCCAATCAATTACCAAAATTAATTTAATTTAGGAATGAAATTATAAAATCACAATTAAATTAATTCAACACAAATTAGAGCTCAAATAAATAAACAAACCACACCGCAATAATCAGCATAAAATTCCAATCGCTGGCTATCCCGATTTAATTTTCTAAAAATAAATAATTAATTAGATAATTACAAAAATATTAAATAAATGCCAATAAATCCAACTTAGGCCCGTAATGTCTAATTAGATGCCAAAACGAATCTGAAAAATTATAAGGTTCGTTAAATAAATACTAGGGCGTGTTTACTTGCTAATTACACTAACTATTCACATAACATGCATCGGCAATTAACTAAATTCACTAATCTAATCTAATCTAATCTAACCACCTAATCCATCTTAGCCTAAACTAAACAACCCCTAAGCATGATTAACAGACTAAGCGAGAATTAGTGAGTTAAACTCACTTGCTCGGCAACCCAAATGGCTCAAATTGTCAGGGACGCGATGAGGCTTACTTGTTTCCAAAGCGGGCCTAACTTTCGGGGTTGGGATTGACATCAAAACGGGCCCAACAGTAGCTGGAAACCCATTGGTTTCTATTTTGATCTTGGCTGGAAAAGACAAGCTGAAGGCTCAAGTGAGACAACAACGGACCAGGAAAGGTTAAAGAGACCAAATCGGGCTCAAGTGGGGACTCACAGAGGTCAGAAGGTGGCTAGCAACAGCTCACGACGATGGATATGAGCTGGATAGCTATTGAACAGCTAGGGACGACAGTGAGCTAGGTGTGACAAGGCAGGCCCATGCATGCAGGTGGTGAGGTGCACGAGCGGTTCGGCAGGTCTTGGCAACATGCTAGCTGTTCCGACAGCTCCTCTGGCATTGCTGGTTCCTCTATAGGTTTTTAGAAGCTTGCACGGCACAAAGAAGAAAGAGGATGGGCTAGTCGACGGCAGCTAGAGGAGAGGTGAACAAGATGGGTTTGGAGGGGGCCACAAGCCTCATTTTTCTCTTCAATTGTCCTCCTTAACCAAATCCTCATTCACCAGCTGGTCCTTTGCCTCAAATCAGCCACCAAGGCTCTTCTTGCAACTCTTGAAATGGTAAAAAAATGTGGGTAAAGGGGGGGCATACGAATTTCAAGAATTTTCCCTCAATTTGGACTTCATGTCTTTCTTAAATCAACCCAAACCGGCGTCTATAAATTCAATCAACCCACCATCGAGCATCTTGGCATTTTTCCTCACCCATACAATTTAGTTGGTTCTAAAATTTGCAATAAAAAACAATCCCCGGTATTTTCTAGACAAAAACAGCCCTAAGACTAGTTTTTCCCAAAAAGTCTCGGATTGTAGAAAAATCTTCTGAGACTGAGTTGACGCTATTAGAATTAATTGTGACATGATAGAACTTTCAATTTCTAAAATCGGACTCAAATTCGCGATTAATTTCAATATGGCGCGTTTTTAGCGTGACCTAGGCTACCAGTAGCTTAAAAAAAATTTAGTGCAAATGACCTATGGTCGAAATTCTTCAAGTCACAATGAACCCACTCGACGCATTGGTGACTCTCAATTATCGTGAAAATCTCGATGATTCAAATATAAACACGGGGTACCAAAATGATAGAAAAATCAGTCTAGTGCCGGTCAACGAGAATTTTCCAATTTAGTGGTGTCACCCACGATTAGCTACACATCTCAGTCGAATCGACCTATCTCTGATCTCAAATCAATTTTTAACTATGTCGTAATGGCCTCCAAAGATGAACATGGTCGAAAAGCCGATTCCTGGTTGGATTTATAAGTCTACGCATTAAAATTCCTTAATGGCTTCCTTGGATAGTCAAGTTATCTCGAGAGTGATCAGTTTTGAAAATAGCCCTATAGGTGCGTCGATGAAATACCCGATTTATTCAATGGAAAACATAATTGAAAATCTGGGATATCACAATCATAATATTTCAAAATCGTTTATCATGTGACATCATAACCTGTAATATGTCCAATTCATTTAACACGCGTAATCATACCACATCACATAATTCATCCTTCAATAAATATAACATACATATTTCGTATAATACCTCAAATACATACAACACATAACACATATAACCCATTTAGCACGTATATCACATAATCCATATAACTCATTTAATATATAATCCATAACCGATATAACACATGCATCACATAATAGTCTATCCTCCTAGTATGGCATTTTAAGACAACATATCAACTTCGTTTAACATAACCTGATAGCTTATCATCCTAACAATGATCACCTATTATCATAACCTAATAACTTATCATTAAAAATTCGATAACCTATCGCCCTAAACATAATAACTTATCATCCAAGGTCCAATGCTTATCACCTAAAATCCTATAACCTATGGCCAAAAGGGTCCAATAACCTATCACTAAAAGTCCAATAATCTATTTCTATTCTCAGAATTGAATAAGTGCAAGAATGTATTTGGTATAATCCACAAATTTTTGTGGATTGTAGAATTTCTTTTAATTTTTTAATAATTTTTATATTTTTTCTTTTTTTTTTTTTCATTTCTTTTTTTCCTCTCTTTTTCTCCTCCTCTAGCTCGTAGCGGTAGCAATGACTGGCGACTAGAGGCAGCGGTCGAGGTCGGTGACAGGCAATAGTGGCGATGGTCGGTGACCAGCGGTAGTAGGCATCGAGTCTCCATTGGCCAATTAGGAGAGGAAGAAGAAGAAAAGAAATAAAATAAAAAAAAAAATTTATTTCTATAAATTGTTTTTGGGAACAAAAAAATTACTTTTTTTTTCTACTTGTTGTTTCTATTCAAAATCCATTCCTTGGCCACTTTTTTTATTTCAATTAATTGATATTACCAAACAGATTTCTGTTATTTTTCTATTCTAGAGAACAAAAGAAAAAAAAAGACAAATAAATAGGAACGTTACCATGCAGGTCCCTAAACAAAGAAATAGGAACGTTATCATGCATGGAAGAAAAGTTATGGCACTTAAGTGAGTGCCGTAAAAAAGTTATGACACTTTTGTCAACTTATCCCAGAATGAAGGCATGTCATTAATTTGATAATAACATGATGGATTCTCTCTTTGCCTACATATGTTGCCTGCATTTAACGTATATCCAAAAATCATGTGAAAAATTGTGTTATCGGATGATTGTTGAGATTGTGATCAGTTCATTCAGAGCAATCAATCTAGAAAAATATTTTGGATAAAAGATATCCAGATGATACAATAGGAACATGAACAAATACTTTCAGATAAAAGATATCTAGATGACACAATAGATATATCAATCTCATTTAACAAACGGTATCTTAAGCTGCCATTGCCTAGTGGTACAAAGCGTGTTCAAAAGTGAAATCCTACATTAAAAAAACAAGGTAGATAAAAGAAAGTTCACGTGTGAGCAAATTCATATTCAATTTGAGAAATTTAATCTAGACAATACTTTTGGATGATAAATTTTTTATAATACATTAGGTACACCGACCTCATTAAAAAGAATGCCATTGCTAGCTACTAGAGAGCAAGGCGAATAAGACACAACTCACAGTGTGGGCAAATTCAAATTCACTTCGAGAGAATCAATCTAAAAAATATTTTTGGATAAATAATTCTTGATTATACATGAGGTAAACTAACTTCCTTGTAAAGAGTGCTAGTGCTAGTGGCTACGAAGCACGGTGCAAAATAATTTCCTACATATGTTGCTTGAATTTAAGGTATAGCAAAAATCATGCAAAAAATTATGTTATAGGATGACTTTTGAGATTGTGATGGATTCAATTTGGAGAAATCAATCTAGAAAACACTTTTGGATAAAAGATATTAATAAGAACATGAACAAGTACTTATGGATAAAAGATATCTAAATAATACAATAGGTACATGAATCTCATTGAACAGATGGTATCTAAAGCTGTTATTGCCTAGTGGCTACAAAGCACGTTCAAAAGTAAAATCCTACTTTAAAAAAACAAGGTAGATAAAAGAAAGCACACGTGTGGGCAAATTCAAATTCAATTTGGGAGTATTAATCTAGACAATACTTTTGGATAATGAATTTTTTATAATACATTGGTGCACCGACCTCATTGAAAAGAATGCTACTGCTCCTTACTAGAGAGCAAGGTAAATAAGAAAACACACAATGTGGGCAACTTCAAATTCTGGAGAATCAATCTAAACTATACTTTTGGATAAATAATTCTTAATAAAACATTAGGTAAACTAACCTCCTCGTAAAGAGTGCTAGTGCTAGTGACTACAAAGCACGGTGCAAAATAAATTCCTACATATATTGCTTGCATTTACCGCATAGCAAAAATCATGCAAAAAATTATGTTATCGGACACTGTTGAGAAGGTGATGGATTCAATTCGAAGGGATCAATCTAGAAAACACTTTTGGATAAAAGATATCTAGATGATATAATAGGAACATGAACAAATACTTTTGGATAAAAGATATCTAAATAATACAATAGGTACATGAATCTCATTGAACAGATGGTATCTTAAGCTGTTATTGTCTAGCGGCTACAAAGCGCATTCAAAAGTAAAATCCCACATTAAGAAAAGAAGGTAGATAAAAGACAGCACATGTGTGGGCAAATTCAAATTCAATTCGGGAGTATTAATCTAAACAATACTTTTGGATAATGAATCTTTTATAATACATTAGGTACACCGATCTCATTGAAAAAAATGCCATTGCTAGTTAGTAGAGAGCACGGCAAATAAGACACAACTTACAATGCGGGGAAATTCAATTCACTTCGGGAGAATTAATCTAAACAATACTTTCTAATGATTAATTCTTGATAATACATTAGGAAAACTAACATCCTGGAAAAGAGTGCTAGTGCTAGTGGCTACAAAGCACAGTGGAGTATAAATTCCTACATATGTTGCTTGCATTCAATGTGTAGCCAAAAATCATGCAAAAAATTGTGTTATTGGACGACGGACGAGATTCTGGTCGTAATAATTCGGAGGAATCAATCTAGAAAGCACTTTTGCGTTAAAGATATCGATGATGCAATAGGAACATGAACAATTACTTTCGGATAAAAGATATCTAGATGATCTAATAGGTATATGAATCTCATTGAATTGGTGATATTTAAGCTGCAATTGTCTAGTGGGTACAAAGCGCATTCAAAAGTAAAATTTTACATTGAAAAACAAGGTAGATAAAACACAGCACACGTGTGGGCAAATTCGAATTCAATTTGGGGGTATCAATCTAGACAATACTTTTGGATAATAATGTTTTTATAGTACATTAGGTACACCAACCTCATTGAAAAGAATGCTATTGCTAGTTACTGGAGAGCGCTTTGGAATATAAAATCCTACGTAAGAACAAACGAGGCAAATAAGACATAACACATAGTGTGGGCAAATTCAAATTCACTTCGGGAGAGTCAATCTAAACAATACTTTTGGATAAGCAATTCTTGATAATACAGATCGTAAACTCACCTCATTGAAAAGAGAGCTAGTGCTAGTGACAACAAAGCGCCTTGGGAAGTAAAATTCCTAAGTAAGAACAAACAAGGCAAATAGGACACAGAACGCGGGAGGCAAATTCATATCCAAATCGAGAGTCTTAACCTAGACAATACTTTTCGATAAAAAATTCTTGACAATACATTAGGTGCCCTAACCTGATTGAAAAGATGGTATCTTAAGCTATTAGTGCCTAGGGGTTACAAAGCACTTGAAAATAAATTCCTATGTAAGATATAAAAAAGCAAATAAGACACAACATGCGTTGGATCTACACACTATGGAAAAAAAAAAAAAAAAAAAAAGCCAACAAAAAATCTAAATAATGTCCACTGTGATATATGTATCCCAAAAAAAATTTGTGATATAGAAAACTCTAAACTTGTATCCGTGTGACACATTTAATCAATTTTTTTACGATGCCAAAAACTCGAAACTTATACTCATGCGATATATTTACTCCATATTTTTTGATAAATGTGTCGTATAGATACAAATTTACGATTTTTGATGTAAATGTGTCATAATTGACATAAATTTTTGGTAGCTTTTTCTCTAAAAAGATTGAATGTACAGGAACTTTATTGAAATTATGATATCTTGGGCGTCTAGTGCCTAGTAGCTACCAAGAGCTTTGGCAAATACAATCATTAAAAAAGAAAAAGGAAGTAAGACACAGCGCACGAGGGCAAATTCCTCGTCGCTCATGGATTAATCGATAATCAAAACGAGGTAGCTACTTTTCTGAATTATGCAAATGCTGGAACTTGGGACGCCCGTGGTGGTCTATCTATTAAATTATTGGTCGCTCTTTCTCTCACCAAAAAAGAATCTTGCTCTTGTGACTTAGTATGGCAATTAAACCCCTTAACCACCGTGCTTCGTTCCCGACACGATCATCCCATATGTTCGATTCAAGAACACAGCTCACAGGCCAGGCCTCCGACATGGTGCAATTTATCTAATCGCCGGACACTTATGCGACCCAGCCAGATTCTCCTCTGCTGCTATTGTCTAGTGGGTACAAAGCGCATTCAAAAGTAAAATTCTACATTGAAAAACAAGGTAGATAAAACTCAGCACACGTGTGGGCAAATTCGAATTCAATTTGGGGGTATCAATCTAGACAATACTTTTGGATAATAATGTTTTTATAGTACATTAGGTACACCAACCTCATTGAAAAGTATGCTATTGCAAGTTACTGGAGAGCGCGTTGGGATATAAAATCCTCCGTGAGAACAAACGAGGCAAATAAGACACAGCACTCAGTGCGAGCAAATTCAAATTCACTTCGGGAGAGTCAATCTAAACAATACTTTTAGATAAACAATTCTTGATAATACAGAACGTAAACTAACCTCATTGAAAAGAGAGCTAGTGCTAGTGACAAAAAAGCGCCTTGGGAAGTAAAATTCTTGAGTAAGAACAAACAAGGCAAATAGGACACAGAACGCGGGAGGCAAATTCATATTCAAATCGAGAGTCTTAATCTAGACAATACTTTTCGATAAAAAAAATTCTTGACAATACATTAGGTACCCTAACCTCATTGAAAAGATGGTATCTTAAGCTATTAGTGCATAGTGGTTGCAAAGCACTTGAAAATAAATTCCTGTATAAGATATAAAAAGCAAATAAGACACAACATGCGTTGGATCTACACATTATGGAAAAAAAAAAAAAGCCAACAAAAAATCTAAATAATGTCCATTGTGATACATGTATCTCAAAAATTTTTACGATATAGAAAACCCTAAACTTGTATCCATGTGACGCATTTAATCAATTTTTTCTTACAATGCCAAAAACTCGAAACTTATACTCATACGATATATTTACTACATATTTTTTTATAAATGTGTTTTATAGATACAAATTTACGATGTAAATGTGTCATAATTGAAATAAATTTTGGTGGCTTTTTCATTAAAAGATTGTAATGTACATGAACTTCATTGAAATTATGATATCTTGGGCGTCTAGTTCCTAGTAGCTACCAAGAGCTTTGGCAAATAAAATCATTAAAAAAGAAAAAGGGAAGTAAGACACAGCGCATGAGGGCAAATTCCTCATCACTCACAGATTAATCGATAATCAAAACGAGGTAGCTACATTTCTGAATTATGTAAATGTTGGAACTTGGGACACCCGTGGAGGTCTATATTTTAAATTATTGGTCGCTCTTTCTCTCACCAAAAAAGAATCTTGCTCTTGTGACATAGTACGGCAATTGAACCCTTTATGTGACATCCCAGATTTTCAGTCTTGTTTTCTATTGAATAAATTGGGCATTTCATCGACGTGTGTATGGTGCTTTTCTCTCAGATGGCTACTCTTGAGATAACTGGACTATCTAGGGAAACCATTAAGGAATTTTAAGGTAATAGACTTGAGAATTCGACTAGGAATCGGCTTCTCGACTGTGCTCATCTTTAGAGGTTAGTACGGCATAATATAAAATCGATTTGAGATCAGGAATAAGTCGGTTCGACTGAGAAGTGTGGCCGATTGTGGGTGACGCCACTAAATTGGGAAATTCTCATCGACCGACACTAATTTGATTTTACTATCGTTTTGGTACCTTGTGTCCGTATTTGAATCCTCAAGATTTTCACAACAATCGAGAGTCATCAATGTGTCAAGTGAGTTCATTGTGGCTCGAAAAAAATCGACCATGATTTTTTTGCACTAAAAATCTTTGAAAACTACCTGGTAGTCTAGGTCACTCTAAAAATGCGTCAAAGTGAAATTAATCACCAATTTGAGTCTGATTTCAGAAATTGAAAATTTCTTCATGTCACAATAAATTATGGGACCCACGACTTAGTCTCAGAAGATTTTTCTGACAACTGAGAATTTTTAGGAAAAAGTCGGTTTAGGACCGTTTTGTGCATAAAAGGCCGAGAATTGTTTGTGATGGCAAAATTGAGTTGCAAGATGGATACATGGGTGAGACAAATATCAATTCAAACATTGAGGTTCCAATGGATTTTATCAAGGCCAAATCAAATTAATTTGAATACCGGTAAGTGACCAATTGAGGAAGAAACCACTCAAATTCGTATGCCCCCTCTTCCTATGGTCTTTGGTCCTTTTCAAGGTTATAAAGTGAGGTGGCTTGGTGGTTGATTTGCAGCCATAGGATCCTAGCTCGGTGAGCAAGTTCTAGGAGACAAAATGGTGAAAAATGTGGCCATGGTGGCCTACCCCTCCTCAACTCTATCTTCTCCCTCACCCTCTCTCTCACTCCACCGTCCATCTCACTCTCTCCCCCTGCAATTTTCGAAACCCCAACAGCTGAAGAGAACTGGCAGCAGCCACCAGAGCACGCCTGGATGCCGTCACTACCATGCCGTTGCCGTTCGCGCCCCCACCCATGCGCGTCACTAGCTGTGCACCATCCATCCTGCTCGCCTCCTGCTGCACCATCCAGCTCTCTATTCCGCAGCTATGAGGGGCTGTTGAAGCTCGCCAGAGCCCATGCAACCACCATAGACCACTCCTTTCAAGCCATAGAAGCTCCCCCGAGCCTTGCCGCCCTAGCCAAGGTTGTTTACTTCTATTTTGTAACCATTTCCAGCCAAAAACAGCAAACTTTTTAGTGGGATTTCAGCCACCTTTGGAAGCCATTTTGAGGTGCTTGTGGACCCCGAACCCTAGACCCGCTTTGGAGAAAAATATCCCTTGTGACGTTCTTGAAGTTTCAATCCGAGCGGATTGTAAAATGGGTGAGTTTTGCACATTAATCCCTTCTTAGTTTGCTAATGATGCTTAAGAGTTGATTAGATTTAATTAAGTGCAATTAGGTGGTTAGATTAATTTAGAGTAATTTAATTAGTGACTTAATGATGCATGTTAGGTGATTGATTAGTGTAATTAGCAAGTAGAGATGTACTTCTATTTATTGAATGCATCTCGGGATTTTTCTCGATTTGTTATGGCATCCAATTAGGCATTATAGGCCAACGACCGAAATTTTATGCTGATTGTCATTGTGCAATCTGTTTATTTATTTGAGCTCTACGTTGTGTTGAATTGAGTTGATTGTACAATTCGAGGAATTATTTCTAAATTGATTGAAATTGAGTAATTGATTGGTAAATGGCTGAGTATGATTGTTTAGCACCAATAATGCTTTGATGGGCTATTAAGTGGAGAAGATTGTGAGAGTGAATTGAATATACTCTTGGTTAAGACCAATCGGGTACGTTAATATCGGGTATGGTAAAGATGGGAAAGAGATAGTTAGTGCGTGGCTCTGTGATTAAATATATCACCCCGGTGAAAACGGCACCCCAGAAAAGACACATGGCTCGGCAATTAGTACATCACCTTGGCAAATATGGCGCCTTAGAGAAGGCACATGGGCTCGGTGAATTAATATATCACTTGGAAGAATGCACGTGGGCTTGATGATTAAGTATGGCATCTCGAAGGGGCACGTGGGCTCGGTGATTCGATGCATCACATTGGCAAATTTGGCGCCTTAGAGAATACACGTGGGCCTAATGTTTGAGTACGGCATCTTGAAAGGGGCACGTGGGCTCGATGATTTGGTGCATCACCTTGGCGAATTGCGTGCCTTAGAGAATGCACGTGAGTCCAATGATTAAGTACGTCATCTTGGCGAATAGGTCACCTTAGAGAATGCACATGGTCTCAGAGACTTGGTAGGTCATCCTGAAGAATGCACGTGGACTCAATGACTAGATATCCCACCTTGGAAAACATACGTGGGTTTGTTGAGTAGGTACGTCA
Organism: Eucalyptus caleyi; assembly: GCA_014182885.2. NCBI lineage: Eukaryota > Viridiplantae > Streptophyta > Magnoliopsida > Myrtales > Myrtaceae > Eucalyptus > Eucalyptus caleyi. The sequence goes on along the minus strand of CM024466.2, from coordinate 12,098,838 downwards.
TTTTGGAAAAGGGACGTGGGCTCAAAGATTTGGTACATCGTCTTGGAGAATGCATGTGGGCTCGACGACTAGATATTCCATCGTATTGAGTGAAATGACTAATGAATGGTCTGATTGACATGTAATCGACTAGGTCGATTAATCAAGATATCGATCTGTGATTGCTTGGTGCCTATTGAACCGTGCTGATATGTAGGTGGAATCTGAGGCCAAGGTAAGTCCTCTAACCCTTGTGTGCATAGGCAGCCTGGATAGTGTATTTGTTTACTAATCGGGTCTTAAAGAGTAGAACTTGATGAGAAGTTGCCTTATTGGTTATTGAATAATCAATTCAAGTCCATAGATGGCCCCTCCTAAATTTTTGGGTTGGCTTAAGAAAATCATAGAGCAGACCTCTTACTTTTTGTTCTATGGATGCCCTAGGGGCTGGACCTATGAGTTGGTGAGGTCTATAGTTTGGGTCGATATGGGTTTCACCCACAAAGTGCCCCATCGATATAGATCGTGGTATCGCTAGGCTCAAGATGGCCAGAGACAGGGTCCCCTACCAAAGTCTAAGATGCCTCTGTGTGTTATGGAGGCTACCTTCGGGAAAGGCAATGCAATTCCCCCTCCAGGCCGTATCATAGATGCAGTAGACTTGAATTTTGAAGACCTCAGAAGTCCGGTGCAGTCTGCTGAAAAACTATAGTTGGAGTAAGGAAGATGGCGAGGAGGATGAGGAGGAACATGATGAGGAGGTGGATGAGGACCCATAGCTTGTGGAACCCCATCCTTGCTTGTAGACCTTGTTCCTGGACTTGTTTAAGTTGAGCATGACTTGGTAGCCAGCTTTATATATATGTGCATTGGTTTGCAATGTATATAAGTGTGGTTGTTTTTGAAAGTTTGGAATTTAGTCTTACTTTCCTATCCTATTGTTTTACTGTCTATGGATTATTTTATATGTTTCCGCATGCATATTAAAAAGAAAGGATCGGCGATGCATCATGGGATGTCATTATTAATCGACCAGGTGAGAGATGGGTACACGTTTGAAGATCGGGGCATGACACCTTAACCACCGTGCTTCGTTCCCAACACGATCATCCCATATGTTTGATTTAAGAACACAGCTCAGAGGCCAGGCCTCCAACATGGTGCAATTTATCTAATCGTCGGACACTTATGTGTCACGCCCCAATCCTCTGGGACGCACCCATCTCTCAACTTGGTCGATTAAATAGCGACGTCCCATGACACATCACCAACCCATTCATTTTAATACGCATGCGGAAGCATATAAATAATCCCTAGACAATAAAATAATGGGATAGAAAAGTAGGACTTCAAATTTCAAACTTTAAAAATAACCACACTTATATGCGTTGCAAACCATAGTGTAAATATATACAAGGTTAACTACTAAGTCAAGTCCTAAACAACAAGTTCACAACAAGGTCTATAGAGAGGGGTGGGGTTTCAATCCTCTCCTGGATCATCTTCTGGGTCCTCCTCCGGGTCCTCCTCGACAATCTCACCTTCTTCCATGCTCTAGTTGCAATCCACTGCTGAGTTCACTCAAAAGTTAGAATCGCCCTCGAGCTTGGGATCCTTCGCATCAACCACCGATCCACCCTTAGGATATGTTGTCCCCTTACCGAATGCTACCTCTAAAACATATAGAGGTACATCAGATTCCGATACAGGGCCCACCCTTCATCCATCATTATAATGGTGATACCACAACCGATATTTGTGGGGCACTGTTGGGGTTCACCCACATCAACCTAAATAGTGGATTTCACTAGTACATATTCCATGCCTTCAGGGTGATGGTGTATCGGAATGTGATAACCTATCTCAATGATTTCTTCCGATATACCAAAATGCACTGGAGGAGGTAGAGGTGCTACCATCTACGGACCTGAAATGTTGTCACACAATGGGGTGAGACTATGTCTCAGCAAGTTTTACCCCCACGAAGACCTGATTAGGAAGCAAATATGCCCTAAAGGCTGCATAAGCATACAACGTGTCAGGTGACTTACTGTTGGAGAAATCTTTCCAGAATATTTTGAAGCTGACAAAACGTTTCTATCAGTCTATTTTGGAGCATTGCAGACCCTTCTATTTAGAATCTGAAGACCTTCAGATCACTAGACTCAAGACTCAAGACTCAAGACTCAAGACTATTCTCATTGACAGTTTCTAATCCAGCGACGAAGGCAATCCAGAGCTAAAGTGTTTGGTTAAGGATTTGGCCTTATCCACTGGAGAAGATCTCTTGGCTGGATATGATATAACGGATTCTTTTATTCAAAATCAAGATCATTTGAAGATCCGATGATTGACGAAATATTCTTGGAAGGTTCTATTCTTGGAAACCAAGATCCTAATTGTATGGGCGAACAGGATTGATGGGCTATCGACACGTTCCTTTAATAGCTCGAATAATCTTCTTAATTGATTCCGTCCAACGGGTAGATTGGAGGAATTCCTTTGGTAAGTGCCAACGGGTATGATGGCATAAAGGAGTATAAAAGGAAGATGTTTCAATTGTTCTAGGAGATGCACGATAGAGAAATTCCAAAGTCTGAAGCTCCTTGATTATTAGTCGATTCATATTGAGCAAAATTGTATTCACAAAGGAGAGTCTATACTTAGTGATACCTTGAGCGAGTGTGGTAGATCTTCTACACCGTGAAATCAAGGGAGAACAGTGCTGTAACCTCTCTTTGTTCATAGTGGAATCCAGCCATTGGGGCTGTCAGTGCAGAAGAGTAGATGTAGGCTTGAAATAAACCGAACCACTATAAACCTTGCGTTCAATTTTCTCTTCCCTACTCTCAGTCTTATTTTGATTGTTGTTTGTTTATTGACGAGAAAATTCTCTCAATTCTATCAACTGTCTAGTATTGTGCGATTATCGTGAGAAATTACTCTTTATACCTATTCACCCCCTCTAGGTACTTATACTAGCCATATCAATTGGTATCAGAGCTCGTGTACTCACTTTATTTGAAGTGTTTTACTTCAGAGTAAAAGATCCATGGCTAGTATGCTAGCTCCAGGGCTGGTGGAAGGGCAAAGCAATACCAGACCTCCTTACTTTGATGGAAAGGACTACAACATATGAAAAAACAAAATGAAGCATTTCTTCGATCAAAGGATCCTCTAGAATGGGACGTTGTAGAAAAAGGAATCACTCCTAAAGTTGCATCTGTCTCAAAAAGAGGGAAAGAAACTGTTGAGACCAGCGGAATGACTCAGGAAGAGATAATCAAGAGACAAACTCTTGATGCAAAAGCTATCTATTCTTTATATTGTGCCTTGTCACCCACTGAATATAACAGAATATCTTCTTGTGTTACAGCAAAAGAAGTCTGGGATAGGTTACATATCACCTATTAAGGAACTGATCGAGTGAAAGAGACCAGAATCAACATCCTTCTCGGTCAATATGAAGCCTTCAAAATGAAACCTGGAGAATCTATAACTGACATGTTTAGCCGTTTTACAGAAATTGTAAATGGTCTTGAAAATCAAGGACAACCAATTTCTGATCCCATGAAGGTAAACAAGCTACTGCGAGGAATCTCCAAGGATTGGAATCACATAAAGACTTCAATAAGAAAGACGTAAAGAATCATGCCACTATCTGTCGACGAGCTGGTTGGAACTCTTTAGTCTTATGAAGTGGAACGAATTAATGAAGACGAAGATCCAAAAGGTAAGAAATCCATTGCATTAAAATCAAATGATGATTCTGATGTTACGTTCTCCCAAGATGATATGGACGATGAGGAGCTTGCTCTCATGATAAGAAGATTTAGAAAATTGAATAGAAAAGGAAGAAGGTTCAACTCAAAGAAACAAAGTTTTCAAAGACAACAGACCAAGTCTGTTGATGATGATGAATCAAACAAAGATGTAGTTTGCTTTGAGTGTAAGAAAAAGGGACACATCAGACCCAACTGTCCGCTTCTGAAGAAGAAGAAAGGAAAAGCTGAAAAGTCTCTAAAGGCTCTCAAAGCCGAAACCTGGAGTGATACAGAGTGTGAAGAAAGTGATGATGAATATGCCCACTTATGTCTGATGGCGTAATCAGACTCAGACTCAAACTCTGGAACTGACTCAGATAGTAAATTTGAGGTAAGTAATTTTAAAATTCCTGTCAAGGTTTCTAAATATATTGATGAGCTGTGTTTTAGTCTTAAGACTTCTCTCAAAAGGATCTTCGAACTTAAAAAGGAAAACTCTGCTCTAAAACAACAGGAAAACGTTTTAAAAGAAAGAGTTAAATGTTTAGACAAGAATGTTTCCGCTCTTAAAGAAAATGAAGATAGTCTTTTGAAAGAAAATGCTCTTTTAAAAACTGACTCATCAAATATCTCAAAGAAATTTTCAATAAGGTCCGAGAAACTTGAAAAAATTCTTTCAGCTCAAAGACCTTACTTCAATAAGTCTGGTTTAGGTATGACCGCAGAAACTATTCCCTTGATTGATTTTCCTAAAGTAAAAGAAAGAATTAAGCAAAGACCCTCGAGAGAGGCTTACAAAAATCATTTCAAGAAAGTTTTTGTAAAGTCTATGGGTCGAAATGCCCTCAGGTGTTCAAAGTGCAATAGCCCGAATCACTTTGAAAAAGAGTGTCCTATGGTTTGGAAACTTGTTAAGAAAGCATGGGCTAATACTGTTTATCTTACTAGCACCAATGGACCCAAGAAAATATGGGTACCAAAGAAAGCTTGAGACTCTCTTTCAAATGCAGGTCTCCATCAAGAAAAAGGTAAAGTGGTATCTGGACAGTGGATGTTTAAGACATATGACAGGAGACTCAAACTGCTTTATAAAGATCGTTCAAGTAAATAGTGGAAAAGTCTCATTTGGAGGAAACAGCAAAGGAAGAATTGTGGGATTTGGAATTGCGAAAATTGGAAATCTCACAATAAGTAATGTTTCCCTAGTGGAAGGACTCAACTACAATCTTCTCAGCATCAGCCAACTGTGTGATACTGGTTTTAAGATCTTCTTTCAAAAAGGAACATGTTCTGGAACCAATAAAGACTCTACTCAGTCTTTCATCGGTCGAAGGCATGGAAATATCTATCTCTTGAATGTGAAACCAGATGAATCGCAATACTTAATCTCAATTCAAGACGAAGCAAGCTTATGGCACAGAAAGCTTGGTCACATCAATATAAAGCAATTAGCCAAAATCTCAACAAAGCAGCTTGTTCATGGTCTACCCAATTTATCATACCAAAAGTCTGATCTATGCACTCCATGTATATTGGGAAAGCAGGTAAGAAATTCATTTAAGCCAATAAAGCATGTCTCTACTAATCATGTTCTGCAATGTTGCCGCATATGGATCTCTTCGGACCAACCGAACCCGAGCATTGGAGGTAAGAAATATTGCCTAGTAATTGTGGACGATTACTCCCGATTTACTTGGGTATATTTCCTTGCAAGTAAGTCCGAAACCTTCTCGTATTTTGAAAAATTTGCTAAAAATGTTCAAAATGAAAAAGGATGTGTTATCTTAAGTATAAGAACAGATCATGGAGGTGAATTTGAAAATCAAGATTTTATAAAAATTTTGTGATAAATCTGGCTTTAAGCATGTGTTCTCATTTCCATATACTCCTTAGCAAATTGGAGTTGTGGAAAGAAAGAATAGATCTCTTCAAGAAATGGCTAGAACTCTTTTAATTGAAAGTAAGATTTCTTTACGATTTTGGGTTGAAGCTGTTTCAACGGCGTGCTATATCATCAATAGAGTCTTTTTAAGACCTATTCTAGAGAAAACCCCTTATAAGTTATTCAAAGGTAAGAAGCCTATTGTTTCGTACTTTCATGTGTTCGGTTGCAAATGCTTTATACTGAAAAATGCAAAAGATCAAGTTGGTAAGTTTGAAGAAAGATCAGATGAAGGCATTTTCCTTAGATATTCTACATTAAGCAAAGCCTACAGAGTCTACAACAAGAAGAGTCAATCATGAGAAATCAATGAATGTCAAATTTCAAGATTCTATGCAAAATGAACCCCGACTCATCACGAAGAATCGAACCCGCTCCAAACTCTCCAAAGCTTACAACTCAAGAAGCATCTCGCACTGGAAGACAGGCATCAAGCTGTTCGTGAAGATTCAAGTAAAGAAAGAGATCATCAACCTGACGAATCAACCAGTAACTGGAAGCATAAGTCCAGTCACCCCAAAGATCTTATTATTGGCGACATTAATGAAGGAATTCGCACAAGATCCAAAAAGCGCGAAGAGTCTAGTGCTGTGTCTCTCATTTCTGAAATTGAACCAAAAAGCATAGAAGAAGCTTTATCTAATGAAAGCTGGATTGAAGCTATGCAAGAAGAGCTCAGACAGTTCAACATTAATGATGTCTGGGAATTGACATCTAAACCAAAAGGTAAAACTGTTATTGGAGCTAAATGGGTGTTCAGGAACAAGATGAATGAGAAAGGAAAAGTCATAAGAAACAAAGCAAGACTCATGGCCAAGGGTTATACGCAAGAAGAAGGAATAGACTATGATGAGACTTATGCACCAGTAGCAAGGTTAGAAGCTATCCGATTATTACCTGCGTTTGCTTGTTATAAAAATTTTAGGTTATTCCAAATGGACGTCAAAAGTGCCTTCCTAAATGGATTTATCCATGAGGAAGTTTATGTGGAACAACCACCAAGGTTTGAAGACCCAAAGAAGCCGACTCGCCTTCGGACCGAAAAGGCCTTGTATGGTTTAAAGCAAGCACCTCGAGCTTGGTACGACGGACTAAGTAAGTTCTTAATACATAATGGTTTCGTCAAAGGTAAAGTAGATACTACTCTATTTATCAAAAAGGAAAACAAAAGCTTTTTACTTGTTCAAATATATGTGGATGATATTATTTTTGGATCCTCTAATGAAAGTCTGTGCAAGAAATTCTCTAAGTCTATGCAGGATGAGTTTGAAATGAGTATGATGGGAGAGTTGACCTCCTTTCTTGGACTTCAAGTAAAACAATTGAAGGAAGGAACTTTTATTCATCAAGAAAAATATGCTAATGATCTTGTCAAAAAGTTTGGACAGGAAAAGTGCAAAAAGACCGATATACCGATGTCAAGTTCTTTGAAGATAGACAAAGATGAAGAAGGGAAAAAAGTTTATCAAAAGCTGTACAGGAGTATCATCGGTTCACTTCTTTATCTTACTGCCTCTAGACCTAACAGTTTGTTGAGTGTTTGCATATGTGCTAAGTTTCAATCAGATCTTAGAGAATCTCATCTTAGTGCTACGAAACGTATTATTAAATACGTTGCTTCATCTTCAAGCATCGGTCTTTGGTATCCTAAGAAGGGAGACTTTGATCTTCTTGGATATTCAGACGCAGATCTAGTCGGTTGCAGAGTTGATAGAAAGAGCACCTCGGGAACTTGCCAGTTGCTTGGAAGCAGAACAGTGTCTTGGTTTTCAAGGAAACAAAATTTTGTGGCTCTCTCTACAACAGAAGCAGAGTATGTAGCTCTTGGAAGTTGTTGTTCGCAAATTCTATAGATAAAACAACAGCTACAAGACTTTGGAATTGAAGACTCATGCACTGAGATTAGATGTGACAACACCAGTGCAATCAACCTCACAAAAAATCCAATCCTTCACTCAAGGGCAAAGCATATAGAGATTCGACATCACTGCATTAGAGATCATGTTCAAAATGGAGAAATCTCGATTCAATTTGTTGATTCAAAGAGCCAACTAGCGGATATATTCACAAAGCCTTTAGAGAAGAATCAATTCGACACTATCCGTTCCAGACTCAACATTTTGAAGCTTGAGGAACTTAAAATCTAGAGACTCTTAGACCCTCAGACTCAGACATTCATGGCTATAGACTGTAAGTTGTTTTAATCTTCAATCTCGAAAAGGTACGATTATTCATTCAGTTATAATTGATTTATATTATCTTTAATTTCCGTGAAAATTGAATTTTTCCATTTAAAAAAAAAAAGGATAACTTCTATTTAAAATGGCAGTTTTCTTTAAAAGGGCGGTTATCGTTTTTAAAAAGGGACGACTGCTCACTTTCCTTTATGTCAATTGGTTTTTTCCTTTTTAAAATTGGGTTATATATATATATAGTCAGTTGTTTTCTTCGCTTAACTCCAAAACCGTAAAAAGCATTATCCTCCCAATCCTATCTCGACTTTGTGTTCATCTTCGAGAAAGTTGTTATCTTTTCTTGGGAAAGCGAGTCAAGGAATCTTTCAACGACAAGGAACGATGTCTTCTTCGAGAAAGTCTTCAAGAATCGGGAGTAGGGGACCACAGAGAATGAGGGAGGGTCCTACCCATTTCGATCTCACCGAGGAGGAAGAGTTACCAAGACAGCGACAGAGACCGATTCACTCTCAACCACGTCATTCTCCACCATCTACCCCACAGGGTGTGGGTCAACAACCGGAGGAAGAAATAATCGAGGAAGTAGACCCTGTAAGAGTCCAAAAACCCTCTTTTATTTACAAGCTCTATCGTGCTTTGAAGAGCACTGGTACTCCGCTGAACTATGTAGATGATTTCCTTAAAGACAAAGGTTATGGAAATGAGTATGTCTTTTTGCGACGAATGGAGGTTTTGAGAATTGCTCCCAAAGGAAAGGCTGAGGAAGCACTTGCAAACATTCCTAATGACCCTCGTGTAGGAGGATTGAATCCCACTGACGAGAACGATGATGATAAATTGTTTAGTGAATTCCAACCTAGGATGGGTGTTGCTGCAAAGGTTAAGGGAAAAAGAACGGAGTTGTTCAAATCAAGGGAACAGGAGGATCTGTTCTTCAAACTGTTGAAACGTGGGGTAATAAACCCCAGGAGTGTTGATTTCGACTTTCTAGATGCCATCAATGTGAACTTGAGGGAGAAGTTCAATCTGCTTCAACTTGAGCAATTTTGCTCCGACACCACAGACGGCTATGCACAATTGACAGCATATTTCTATTCAAATCTCAGCTTTTTAGATGCAAATAGAATATCCTTCAGTGTTCGAGACCAAGACTATGTGGTACATGTGGACATGCTGGCAGATATAATTGGGGTTGAAATAGGACAATATCAACCAATCAAGGTTTCAATTGCTCGTACCACACTGGAGCTCGTCAAAGATAGGAATGCAGAAGGGAGAATTACCTACACAAGAATGCGTGCCATCAACATCTTGCTTCACAAAATTGTGATCAATTGTCTCAGGCCAAAATCAACATCCAAAACTAACGTGTCTAACTCTGAGGCGAAATTGATGTACGAGATTAATTCAGGGAGAAAGTTCTCTCTCCCTCACACCATTCTCTTCCACATGTACAGAGCGATGGTGAAGGACAAGGGCCAGTTGCTTTACTCAGGTCTTGTGACTAAGATCTTCAAACACTTGAACATTGAACCTCCACAAACTCTTTGTGTTCGACCATGCGACAAAATGGTGGTGGGTTTGAAAATGCTGACAAAAATGCGTTTGAAAGAGCTTGATAAGGCAATGGAGAAGTTCAAAATGAAAACTCCAGTCAAATCTCATCCAGTATCTTCTGCATCAAAAGGAAAGGGAAGGAGCCCATGGGTGCTCCATCCAAAAAGAAAAGAGCTCTTATCTTAGAGGATGAAGATGAAGAGGATGAACTCACTATCTCTGCCTTGGCATTGAAAAGGCTCAGTCGTTCTGTACCCGAATCAATGGAACGGCAAGAAAAAGGAAAAGAAGCAGAGGAAAAAGAACAGAGAGAAAAAGAGGGAAAAGAAGAAAACAGAGAAGCAGAGGAGAAAGAAGAGAAAGAAAAAGAAGAAGAGGAGAAAGAAGTCGAAGAAGAAGAAGAAGCAGTCAAAGAAAAGTTTGCAGATGAAGCCAGAGAGAAAGGCAATCAAGACGCTGACGAGCATGACCATCACTCTTCCCCAATTGAAGCCTTAGAAACAGGGGGAGATGGCGAGCAAGGAAGGACTACACCATATCCTGTCAACGATGAAGGTGTGAGTCGCTCACCAGCAAATCTAGAAGATCTTCAGGCTTCTGAAATGCCTGAGGAAGGACATGATACCTCAACACCAAATCTGCGCGATTACACCGAAGTTCCATCGTCTGCCTTTACTCCATCCGATAGAGCAAATGCCAGCACGCAGACGGACACTATAGCAGATTTTCGTTGTATCCTTGATCTTCTTCTAGAAATGCAGGGTCAAATGTATGCTTTGGAATATGAACTTCAAGTCATGAAGAATGCTGGACAAGCGTCTTCTGTTACCCTGTCGGATTAAATGCACGACCTCGCTCTTCAAATTCAAGCAAATGCCAAAGGGGAAGAGGTGGCACATCTACGGGAAGACTTGAAGAGGCTGGAAGGCATCGTACAGTCGATGGGAGATTTCCAACTTGTGCGCGTTCCCAAGCAGATTTGACTCTTTTCTCACCTTTTTAATGATGACAAAAAGGGGGAGAATTGCAATCTTTGAACTTTGACTTTAAATTTTTTACTTTAGTTTGATTGGATATTTGTTTTGAGTATGACTTGGGTGTGGATTTGAAATTGACTGTTGCATTTATATCAAGTGTTATTGTATGGCTTTACTCATGAAAGACTAACCTACTTTCTGTGAATGCAGAGTCTAGTTGAGTTGTTAATCTTTATAAGATATCCATATTGCTTGAGTAATGATTTTTAAGTCAAAGTTGTTCAAATCTACAGGAAACTTTTGTCACCATCAAAAGGGGGGAGATTGTTGGAGAAATCTTTCCAGAATATTTTGAAGCTGACAAAACGTTTCTATCAGTCTAGTCTGGATCATTGCAGACCCTTCTATTTAGAATCTGAAGACCTTCAGACCACCAGACTCAAGACTCAAGACTCAAGACTATTCTCATTGACAGTTTCTAATCCAGCGACGAAGGCGATCCAGAGCTAAAGTGTTTGGTTAAGGATTTGGTCTTATCCACTAGAGAAGATCTCTTGGCTGGATATGATATAACAGATTCTTTTATTCAAAATCAAGATCATTTGAAGATCCGATGATTGACGAAATATTCTTGGAAACCAAGATCTTGATTGTATGGGCTATCGACACGTTCCTTTAGTAGCTCGAATAATCTTCTTAATTGATTCCATCCAACGGTAGATTGAAGGAATTCCTTTGGTAAGTGCCAACGGGTATGATGGCATAAAGGAGTAAGACGTTTTAGTTGTTCTAGGAGATGCACGATAGAGAAATTCCAGAATCTAAAGCTCATTGATTATTAGTCGATTCATATTGAGCAAAACTGTATTCACAAAAGAGAGTCTATACTTAGTGATATCTTGAGCGAGTGTGGTAGATCTTCTATACCGTGAAATCAAGGGAGAACAGTGCTGTAACCTCTCTTTGTTCATAGTGGAATCCAGCCAGTGGGCTGTCAGTGCAGAAGAGTGGACGTAGGCTTGAAATAAGCCGAATCACTATAAACCTTGCGTTCAATTTTCTCTTCCCTACTCTCAGTCTTATTTTGATTGTTGTTTGTTTATTGACAAGAAAATTGTTTCAATTCTATCAACTGTCTAGTATTGTGCGATTATGGTGAGAAATTACTCTTTATACCTATTCACCCCCCCAAGTACTTATACTAGCCATATCACTTACTTCGGCCTCAGTTCTATCGTGCAAATTAATATCATTTACAGATGCCTCAAATCACATCAATCAATCAATTCATAACATTAGATTAAATCATTAATCAATTGACCTAGTCAATTACATATCATCACGACCTTCTCATAGTTGGCTCATTCAATACTATCTATAAGTCCACCTATAATAGTATTGCTCACTCTAAGCTAATAAATAGATAGTATAGCTCTCACTAAGTTGATAAATAGATAGTATAGCTCTCACTAAGTTGATAAATAGTGTATTGTTCTCGCTAAGCTGACAAATAATGTACTACTCTCGCTAAGCTGACAAATCAAACCCTTGAGTTGAAGCACACTAATAATGCTCTCTCTAAGCTGATCATATTGCTCTTGCTAAGTTGATTAGGTATACTTCTCTCGCTAAGCTGACGTATCATAGCCTATAGGTTGATATAGTATATTATCCCATACCTGATAAAAATAGCCGTGTGTGGGTACATAGTTGATCTTAGCCAAAATATAATAATTTCACTTTTTGACCATCCCACCGATTTCGATAGTCCATAACTGTGGCACCCCCGAACGGCCCCCGATCCACTAGGATCGCCACAGTCCACTTGCCTTTCTCTTGACCTGATAATATATTACTCTAATACCAAAGAGTTATAATAAATCTATAAGTTTTGGGGTCTATATCTTTTAAATTGGTTCCTGTGCAGTTTACATAGCGGAAGCACATCCATCAACTCCCCTTTCACAAATTAAAACGATGCACACCTACTAAACATTTTATAAGTTAAAGCCGAACACCTTTATTTACATAAAGCAGATGGACATCTTTAGTTGGTACATCAAAAACGCCGTGGTTTTCTATACCCGGCTGCTTTCCAAAAGATACCCGACCATTACAACGACTATAAACATAAGTCCATCAAATGGTGTCGGCAACCAAAAATGCTTCTGCTGCAGACCGCAACTCTCGGTCATATCCACCCATCCGGTCCATCGGCTAGTGGCAATGGCAACAATCCCAGGAAGCACCCATCTCGGTGAACAAAAAACAGCGATGTACTCATGCAGAATGGGGGCGGCAGAGAGACCAACATCGAACACCAAGATAACCCTCACTCGTTCAAACAACAACCCACGCACCATGACGTGTTGGTACTCCGACCGTTCCCATTGGAGGTCAACTGGAAGTCCATAGAATGAACCAGGAGTTACAGGTAGCAGGGGCATTTCTTCTAATCTGAAATATTAGTCCTCAAAAAGGGGTGAGTACAACCACTCGACAGCAAAAGATCCACTAAACTATACTATGCTAGCCATCATGATCTAGTTTTATGCAAGATAGACAAAAACATATTATCAAGGAATGAGTATGCATCAAAACCATAAAATTTTTAATGCAATGGCAAATGCAGTTTCAAAAGATCAAGATGCATCATGTTCAGTCACATAAGTCTCGATAATAGGGCCAAATTGTTATGATACGTCTTATTCTATGCCATACAATTTAGCCTCATAACCATACCACACTCACACTTAGTAGAACCATCAGTTTTAACATTCAAAAGGTTTATCCCATAGAGGACCAATGTTTGCATCCTTCTGGGATTTCACCCCCAACCTGGCATCGCAAAAGCCTCCGACATTTGGCCACTAGGCCGCCAGGCATCCAGAGTGTATTTCGTTACACCTCTTAGGCATCTCGTACCCTACCTAGCGTTAAGAGGAATCTCTCAGGCATGCCAAGAAAATGGTTGCCTCTACCCTTCAAAATTATATATCGACATACCACTGGGCATCCCGATGCTCCCAAGAAAATCTCTGGGGCACTACGGACCCTAAGCATCCAAAGGACATCGACTCAATCAAGCCTTCAGGCCTCCTAACTCCCGGGGCATTGTTGACCCGAGGGTCCAACGGCATCAATTAACATTTTAACACCAAAAACAATTTTCAATGCAATGCCATTGGATGTCCCATGAGTCTTCATCAAATCTCAATATTGAATGATATGTTGAATGCCAACACCCTCATGTCAAATAATAAATCAAGATGCATTCACCCTTGAAATAGATTAGGCAAACTTGAAATAAAATAGTCCAAAAGTCAGAATGCATAGTTTTAGTAAGAATTTCAATATAACCCCTAAACGAACTCAAAAAATTCTAAAATTTTGGTATGTCATAGATGAGATCTAAAGGAAAGAATTTCATGAAGGACACTAAGCTAGATTCGTCATGTATAAAGAGCAGTAATTCACACAACTCAACCCAGATTTCCTATATCACAGAATTTACACACTAGCAGAAAAGCACCGTTCATTAACAGAAACTTATGTCACTATATGGATTTCGGAAAATCTGGCCAAAAACATATGTTATAATTTAAACAATCCGTCACAATTTCCATTCTGAAATCAAAACCAAATTCTAATTAGAAACCTCCATAGAAACTCGACGAAGTTACTGACTACACGTGAGTCATTTTTGGACAACATAGATTTAGTGGAATCTCACACCTATACCTTGTCTAATTTGCTTCCAAAGTCTATAAAAAAATCTATATTTATGATTCTAGATCGAAAGACTTTAAAAGAACTTGCTGAAACCAAAGTATTTCCTCAACTCCTTAATTCCAGTCCACTTCAATCACCCACAATTCGACATTCAGCCTTCATCTCAACATTTCTTCAAGTTTATTACGCTACACTAGACAACAACAGCATTACATTATATAGATTATTGGACTTTCACTTGCCTCTAATCCTTTAGCTCGACGGCAAGCAAAAACAGAGGGCTCATGGGTCTCGGGTGCGGCTCAACGGCGGCAATTTTGAACGGCGTCAACGGCGGCGGTACGCCAACACGGCCGAGGATGGTCCTTCTCTCCTCTCGTTGTTCACTCTCTCGCTGCTCACTCACGAACTCCCTCGCTCAAACCCTCTCTCTCTCTCTCTCTCTCTCTCTCTCTCTCTCTGCTCAAGTTCCTGCTCGATTTATTCACTCTCTTCCCCTTTGTTCCGAACCCTTTTGTTCTTCAATTTGTTGACTAATTAGTCAACTGCATGGGGATCTCTCGGTGGTAGCAAGAACCGAAGGCAGCTGGTGGAGGCGTGGCTTTCCTTTGCTCGGTTTCTCCTTCTGCGCTGGCCACCGAATGAAGAGCAACATGGCTGTTGCGGGCCCTAATCCAGTCAATAATGCCCCTCCATGGTTGACTAAAGTGTTGACTAAATGGGAGAGCTTGGGGCGGCATTGGACATGGACAATTCCTCCTCTCCGCACGACATGCATGTTCCACATGCGCGGCCGAGTTCCATCCTTTCAACTTAAAAAAAAAAAAAATCAATCGGTCAAAGTCCAAAGACTTCTCTTGTTGCACGACTGATCGGTCCAAGAGATAAAAAAATAATAATAATAATAATAACGTGGCTGTTGGTGGGATTGTTCATATGGTCATTCATGGAAAATTTCTTTTTCTCCGAAAGTTAATGTTTCAAGATGTCGAGTGACGATGAAACTAGGCCAAATGTGATACCGACAATAATCCTGTCGATTACTCATAGCTGTTGCATATTTGAGGGTCGTCTAAATTTCTGGATGCCACAATAACATATTTTAGGCAATGTAAACCGACGCTCAATAATTTTCAATTAATTACCAAAATTAATAATTCAGGAACAAAATCCTAAAATCACAATTAAATCAATTCAGCACAATTTAGAGCTCAAATAAATAAACAGACTGTGTCACAATAACTAGTATAAAATTCCTGTCATCGACTATCCCGGTCTAATTTTCGGAAAATAATTGATTAATTAATTAATTAATTACAAAAAATATTAAATAAATGCCAATAAATCTAACTTAGGCCTGTAATGCCCAATTGGACGCCAGAACAGACCCAGAAAATTTCCGAGGTTCGTTAAATAAATACTAGAACGTGTTTACTCGCTAATTATACTAACTAACCACCTAACATGCATCAGCAATTAATATAATTCACTAATCTAATCTAATCTAACCACCTAATACATCTTAGCCTAAACTAATCAACCCTTAAGCGTGATTAACCTACTAAGCGAGGATTAGTGAGTTAAACTTATTTGCTCGACAATCCAATCAACTCAAATCCTTAGCGACGCAACGAGGCTCACTTTTCTCTAAAGCACGCTTAACTTTCGAGGTCTACAACAACCTCAAAACGGGCCTCACCGCAGCCACAAGACCCACACTTTTTTGTTTTGATCTTGGCTAGAAAAGACAAGCCGAAGGCTCAAGTGAAGCAACAACGGACCGGGAAAGGCTAAAGAGACCGAATCCAGTTCAACCGGAGACTCAAGGAGGTCGGAGGATGGTCGGCAGCAGCTCACGACGGCGAGGATGAGTTGGACAACTCTCGAACAGCTAGGGATGATGGCAAAAAAGGTGCGGCAAGGCGGGCACACGCGTGCAGGCAATGAGGCTCATGAGGGGCGGATGACATTTCGGCGTGGCGTGTGATGGCAAGGGGCTTCACGGTTGATCTTCTGCTAGTTGATAGGTTTTGAAAATGGCATGGAGGGGCTAAGGGAGCTGTGGACAATAGCTTGAGGGAGAGAGGGAACAAGGGCCCTACCATGGCCTTATTTTTCCAACTCTTGGTCGCCTTGACCATCTTCATCCACCAGCTGGTCCTTGGCCTCAAAGCAGCCAACAAGGTTCTTCTTGCAACCCTTGAAATGGTCCAAAAATCACAAGCAAATGGGAGATACGAATTTGCTTGAATTCCTCACCAATTGGACACTTGTTCTTACTCAATTCAACACAAACCGGCCTCTATAAAATCAATCGACACTACACCAATCCAATTAGTATTTTTCCTCACCAACACAACCCACTTGCTTCCTAATTTTGCGATAAAAAATGATCCCTAACTTTTTCTGGACAAAAACGATACTACCTTGACTTTTTCCCAAAAAGTCTCGGTTTGTAGAAAAATCTTCTAAGACTGAGTCGACATTCCTAGAATTAATTGTGACATGACAGAATTTCAAATCAAACTCAAATTCGTGGTTAATTTTAATATAGCATGTTTTTAGCGTGACCTAGACTATCAAGTAGGTTTCAAAAAATTTTAGTGCAAATGATCTGTGATTGATTTTCTTCGAGCCACTATAAACCCACTCAACACATCGGTGACTCTCGGTTGTCATGAAAATCTCAAGGATTCAAATACGGACACAGGGTACCAAAATGATAGAAAAAAGAATTTAATGCCGGCCAACAAGAATTTTCCAATTTAGTAGAGTCAACCCACGTTTAGCCACATATCTTAGTCGAACCAACTTATCTTTGATCTCTAATCGATTTTTAACTATGGCATAATGGCCTTTAAAGATAAGCACGATCGAGAAACTGATCCGTGGTCAAATTCTCAAGTTTATTGCGTGAAAATTCCTTAATGACTTCCTCAGATAGTCTCGTTATCTCAAGAGTGATTAACTCTGAGAACAACCCTATATGTACATCGATGAACGGCTCGATTAATTTAATTGAAAATAGAATTAAAAATCTAGGATGTCATAACTCTTCCCCTCTTATAAAAATTTCATTTTCGAAATTTAAACCATTACACACTTTGAACAAAAAGGTGGGGGTACAAATGTTTCATCAACTCTTCAATCTCCCATGTTGCTCCTTCAGTACTGTGGTATTGCCAGACCACTTTGACCAACGGGATGATTTTTATATGCAGAACTTGCTCTTTTTTGTCCATTATATGAACTGGGCTTTCAACGTATGATACATGGTCATTCACATCTAATTCTTCAAAATTAAGCACATGGGTCGGGTCAGGCTCGTACTTCCTCAACATCGACACATGAAAGATGTCATGCACTTACACCAATCTCGATGGCAACATAAGATGATACGCTAAGGTCCCAATTCTCTCAAGAATTTCAAATGGACTCATTTTACCCTTCTTACCAAAGCGAGAAGTTCCCCTCATTGGTGACATCTTCAGAAAAACGTGATCACCAACTTGGAATTCCAATGACCTTTAGCACTTATCTATGTAAACTCTTCTATCGACTTTGAGCGGTCTTTAATCTGCCTCTGATCACTGCAACTGCATCCATTGACTACTGGACCAACTCTAGGCTTGTAATCTTTCTTTCCTCGACTTTATCCAAACACACTAGCATTATGCACGCTTGTCATACAACGCTTCAAAAGGAGCCATCTGAATGCTCTGCCGATAATTGTCATTATAGGCAAATTCCACCAGGTGTAGCTGATCTTCCCAACTTCCTTTAAAGTTTAGTACACAAGCTCTTAGCATGTCCTCGAGGGTATGAATTGTGCTTTCAGATTGGCTATCCATTTGAAGATGATATGCCATACTATACTGCAGCTTGGTACCTAAAGCACTCTGTAAACTCTTCCAAAAAGTGATGGTAAACCTCGGGTCTCTATATGAAGTTATCGTAACCGGCACTCCATGCAAACGAACCACTTGACGCACATACAGACCTGCGTGTTTATCCAAACTGAGGTCCTTTCGAACTACAATGAAGTGAGCTGACTTTGTTAACTTGTCGACTACTACCCAAATCGAATCATTTCCTCTCTGACTTCTCAGTAGTCCAGTCACAAAATCCATCATGATATGTTCCCACTTCCACTCTGAGATCTTGAGAGGTTGCAGAAGTCCTCCCGCCTTGCAATGTTGAGCTTTAACCTACTGACTCATCAAACACTTGACAACATGCTTTGCGATGTCTACTTCATACCTGACCACCAACAGTGTTGACGCAGATTCTAATATATCTTGAAACTACTAGGATAAATGTTGTAATTGCTACGATGTGCTTTTGATAGAATATCCTCTCTAAACTCCATATTGTCAAGTACAACTAAACGTCTTCGGAACCTTAGTGTTCCTTCATCAGAAATCTAAATGTCAGCCTTTCTTTTCTCAATGTCTTCTTCTAGAATCTTCTACACATTTAGGTCTGTCAGTTGGAGTAGCTTAATTATGATCTGAACATCCGATTCAATTCTGAGGGTGGCCATAAGACTTGAAAGGCGGCCTACCTCAAATTTAAATACCGAATCTCGAGCTCTCTCGATTAGGTTCCACTCCTTAATCAATATATGAGCAACTGAAGATTTTCGACTCAAAGCATCGGCAACCTTATTCACCTTTCCTAGGTGATATGGGATATCACAATCATAGTCTTTCAATAATTCCATCTATCTACGTTGTTTCACGTTTAACTCCTTCTGAAAGAACAATTTCTTGAGGCTTTGATGGTCTGTAAAGATCTGGAACTTTTCTCCGCACAAATAGTATCTCCAAATCTTCAGTGCAAAAATAATCGCAACGAGTTCTAAGTCATGCATCGAATAGTTCTGTTCATTAGGCCTCAATTGACGAGAAGCGTATACAACAACTCAGCCATATTGCATCAGCACACAACCCAATCCTCTGATTGACACATCACTATAGAGCTCAAATCCTCTAGGACCAGATGGAATGGTCAGCATAAGTGCAGTAGTCAACTTTTGTTTCAACTCTTAGAAACTACACTTGCACTTATCTGTCCACATGAATTTCTCTTCTTTCTTCATCAGTCTTATTAGTGGCGACGCTAATGCTAAAAACCATTCCACAAACCTTCTATAATAACTTGCCAAACCCAGAAAACTTTTAATCTCTATCACTGTAGTCGGTCTTGGCCAATTGATCACGGCTTCAATCTTACTCGGGTCCATAGAGATTCCTTCGCCTAAAATCACGTGACCTAATAAAGTAACACGAGTTAACCAAAACTCGCACTACACTAAAATATCATCGATGAACACTGTCACAAACTAATCTAAATATTCCTTGAATTTTTGGTTCATCAAATCCATAAAGGCAGCTGGAGCATTCGTCAACCCGAATGGTATCACTGTGAACTCGTAATGACCATATCGAATACAAAATGCTGACTTTGGAATGTCCTTCTTCCTGATTCTTAGCTGATGACATCCTGTCCTCAAGTCGATCTTTGAAAATATCAACACTCCTTGCAACTAATCAAACAAGTCATCTACTCTCGGGAGTAGATACTTGTTCTTGATTGTTAATTGATTGAGTTCTCGATAGTCAATGCATAAGCGCAACGAACCATCTTTCTTCTTTACAAATAGAACCAGTGCTCCCCAAGGTGATGCACTAGGACGGATGAATCCCTTATCCAGTAGCTCTTGCATATGCACCTTCAGTTCCTTCAACTCAAATAACGCCATCCGGTAAGGAGCCTCAGAGATTGGCTCTGTCTCAGGTGTTAACTTGATCATGAACTCAATTTCTCTCTTTGGCGATAATCCAAGCAATTCCTTTGGAAAGACATCTGGAAATTCTTGTACCACAGCAATGTCTTCCATCTTCAGTTCCTCAACTGTCGTATCCACGAAGTTACTAGGTAACCTTGGCAACCCTCGTCTAACAAACAAGTTGCCCCTGGCAATGAGATCAAGACAATTGAGGATCTTCCTTGATTCTCGATAAACTCAAAGCTCTCACCCTCTAACGGGTAAAACTGAATTGACTTGCAATAGCAGTCTATTTTAGCTCGTTGCTTAGTGAGTCAGTCCATGCCAATTAGTAAATCAAAGTCGTATATGGCTAGGACTAATAAGTCTAATTTCCCCACTTGCTCAACAATCGCTAACTTGCAACCAGAACAACCCAAAGCAATAATAACTTTATCCTTCTATGGTGTAGATATACTAACTGCCAACTCCAACAATATAGGACTTTATCCTAACAACTTAACATATTGCTTAGCAATAAATGAATGGATTGCTCTTGAGTCAAATAAAGTGCAAGCAAGATGGTCGTTCCGTATAACCATACATGTGATCACGTCAAGCGCAACCTCTCCCTGACCTTGTGTGATGGCATACATCGTGCCCTGAACTGGTGGTCTCAGTTGTCCTCCTTACAATGCGTTCTGAGGCGTATACCCTTTGATCTATCCCATAGGTGGCGGTAGCAATAACTACGGTTGTTCTTGGGGTCGCCTAGGACAATTTCTAGCCATGTGACCCTGTTGGCCACATTCAAAACAGGCACCCATCCTTCAAGGGCACTGATTCGCACCATGCCATCTTTCACACAGACAACAGGCGACATTTTGGCTCGGTCTTGACTTCCCAATTGCACCTTTCTTGTTGGGTGAGATCTAGAATCTACCTCCAGGCATGGGCCTCTTTCCCTAACGAATTCCTTCTCTGTGAGAGCCAAACCTTGATTTAGACGAGGCAACTTGCTCATTCAAACCTCTCTCTATCATCTGGGCTCAATGGTAGACTTCTTGATATTCTGTCAGATCTAACGATAGCAGAGGTTGCTTTAGCTTAGAACGAAGACTATCTCTAAATCTTCGAGCTTTTTCTTCTGGATCCTCAATCAAACTCAGGGCATACTGAGAAAGCTCCGCAAATTTGACCCATACTAGTCAACAGTCTTCATCCCCTGACGAAGATGCTAAAACTCGTCTATCATTTGTTCTCGGGCAGGACCCAAAAAATACTAATCGTTAAATGCTCTAAGGAAGGCGTCCCACAACGGGACTACTCTTCCTCGAAATACAGTTTCCTTGGCGGCTCTCCACTAGATATTAGCGTTACCTTGTAGTTAGTAGACTACCAAGGTTACTTTCTCCTTCTCGTTGCACGTCAGAAGTGCAAATGCCTTATCCAGGTCTTATATCCAAAGAGACGCGGCTTCAGGGTCTCCAGTACTCGTGAACCTTGGCGGGTTCAGTTTCAAAAATTGCTCCACCAACTTGTGGATCGGTCTCTCTCTATCTACGACTATGTTCCTAGCTGGAACATCAACAGGTGCGGCGGTAGGTGCAGCAACAGCTGCGGCAACAGCTATGGCAACAACGACAGCATTGGCAGCAGCAGTGGCAGTGGCAGCGGCTTCAACAACGGCGGTAATGGCGACAGCTTGATTCTGAGCCTGCTGCCTCATCATCTCTCGCATGGCATCCAAAGCTTGGGTGATCCCAATGGTTCCTTGATCACCTAGGGCTACTACCATAGCACCAATAGGACGTGGTGCTACACCACTCGCACTAGTCTGTGCTAGCGCTCGACCTCAACCTCCTCATGTACCAACCCTAGTCAGCATTCTATCCCAAGTCACGACCTTAAAGGTCTTCTTACTCAGAGTTCGCTGCTCCTAATCACTCATGGCTCAACTTCATCTACTGAAGCCTACTTCCAATTCCACACTAAATTAGAAACAAAGCGATATAACCAACAAGCAAGTCTACCGAACAGCTACCACAAACATGCACCAGCATGTATTTAAATGTCATTCCTACTACTATCCCATGAACTATCGCACCTTATCACTCCAATCTCTAACCATTGCTTTAATACCACTTAAACGGAAATGTCACGTCTCGATCATCGGGCACGCACCCATCTCTCAACTTGGTTGATTAATCCTTAGACAATAAAACAATGTGATAGAAAAGTAGGACTCCAAATTTCAAACTTTAAAAACAACCACACTTATATACATTACAAACCACAGTGCAAATAACAAGTTCACAACAAGGTCTACAGACGGGGGTGGGGTTTCAATCCTCTCTTGGATCCTCTTCTGGGTCCTCCTCCGAGTCCTCCTCGACAATCTCACCTTCTTCCATGCTCCAGCTAGAGTCCACTGTTGAGTTCACCGAACAGTTAGAATTGCCCTTGAGCTTGGGATCCTTCGCATCAACCATCGATCCACCCTTAGAATCTGCTGTCCCCTTCCCAAACGCTACCTCTAAAACGTACAGAGGTACATCAAATTCCAGTACCCTTTGTCCATCATTGTAATGCCGATACCACGATCGGTATTTGTGGGGCACCTTTTGGGGTTCACCCACATCAACCCAGATGGTGAATTTCATCATTACATATTCCAAGCCTTCAAGGTGATGGTGTATTGAAATGTGATAACCTATCTCAATGATTTCTTCAGGTATACCAAAACGCACAAAAGGAGGTGGAGGTGCTGCCATTTAAGGACCTAAAATGTTGTCCCACAACGAGGTGAGACTACGTCTCGATAAGTTCTACCCCACTAAGACTCGATTAAGAAGCAAATATGCCCTAAGTGCTGCCGAAGCACACCACAGGTTGGAGGACTTACCTTGGCTTCAATTCCATCTTGCAAATCAATATCATTTACAGATACCTCAAATCACATCAATCAATCAATTCATAACATCAAATCAAATCATTGATCAGTCGACCTAGTCGATTACATGTCATCACGACCTTCTCATGGTCAGCCCATTGAATACTATCTATAAGGCCACCCATAATAGGACTGCTTGCTCTAAGCTAATAAATAGATAGTATAACTCTCGCTAAGCTGATAAGTAGTTTACGGCTCTCGCTAAGCTGACAAATAGTGTACTACTCTCGCTAAGCTGACAAATCAAACCTTTGAATTGATATATCACACTAATAATACTCTCTCTAAGCTGATTAAGTATATTGCTCTCACTAAGCTGACATATCAAAGTGTGTAGGTTAATATAGTATACCGGTATACTGCTTACAATCTAAGCTGACATATCACCCGTAGGTTGATATAGTATACCACCTCAATCATTTAATCAATTAATCATTTTTATCATACCCGATAAAAATAGTCGTGTGTGGGTATACGGTCGGCCTTAGCCAAAATATAATAATTTCACTTTTTGAGCATCCCACTAGTTTCGATAACCCATAACATATTTTTGGCACTGTAAATCAACACCCGGTAATTTTCAATTAATTACCAAAATTAATTAATTCAAAAATAAAATCCTAAAATCACAATCAAATCAATTCAGCAAAATTTAGAGCTCAAATAAATAAACAGACGAGTACCACAATAACCAAAATAAAATTCTGGTCACCGACTATCACAGTCTAATTTACGGAAAATAATTAATTAATTAAATAATTACGGAAGATATTAAATAAATGCCAATAAATCCAACTTAGGCTCGTAATGCCTAATTGGGCCTTGAAACAGACCCGAAAAATTTCCCAAGTTTGTTAAATAAATACTAGAATGTGTTTACTCGCTAATTGCAATAACTAACCACCTAACATGCATCGATAATTAATTAAATTCATTAATCTAATCTAATCTAACCACATAATCCATATTAGCCTAAATTAATCAACCCTTAAGCGTGATTAACCTACTAAGTGAGGATTAGTGAGTTAAACTCACATGCTCGGCAATCCAATTGGCTCAAATCGTCGGGGATGCAAAGGGGCTCACTTTTCTCCAAAACGGGCCTCACAGTAGTAACGAGACCCACACTTTTATGTTCTGATCTTGGCTGGAAAAGACAAGCTGAAGACTCGAGTGAAGCAACAACAAACCGAGAAAGGCTAAAGAGACCAAATCGGGTTCAAGCGGGGGCTTATGGAGGTCGGAGGGTGGTCGACAGTAGCTCACAGCAATAGGGACAAGCTAGATAGCTCTTGAACAACCAGGGATGACGGTGAGCTGAGTGTGGCAAGGCGAGCACATGCATGTGGGCAGCGAGGCGGGCGAGTGGTAGATGGCGTTTCGACATGGCGTGCAACGGCAAGGGGCTTCGTGGCTGATCTTCTACCGGTTGCTGGGTTTCGAAAATGGCAAGGAGGGGCTGAGGGAGCTATGGACGGCAACTTGAGGGAGAGAGGGAACAAGAGCCCTACCATGGCCTTCTTGCAACCCTTGAAATGATCCAAAAACCATATGCAAAGGGGAGATACGAATTTGCTTGAATTCCTCACCAATTGGGCACTTTTTCTTACTCAATTCAACACAAACCGGCCTCTATAAAATCAATCGACACCACACCGATCCAATTGGTATTTTTCCTCACCAACACAACCCATTTGCTTCCCAATTTTGCGATAAAAAATGATCCCCGACTTTTTCTGAACAAAAATGGCCCTATCTCGATCTTTTTTCTGAAAAGCCTCGGTTTACAGAAAAATCTCCTGAGACAAAGTCGACGTTCCTAGAATTAATTGTGACACAACAGAACTTTCAATTTCTGAAATCGAACTCAAATTCACGATTAATTTCAATCTAGCGCGTTTTTTAACGTGACCTAGGCTACCGGGTAGGTTTCAAAAATATTTAATGCAAATGACCCGTTGTCAATTTTCTTCGAGCCACAATGAAACTACTCGATTCATTAGTGACTTTCGGTTGTCCTGCTGATTCTGCCCCAGTTTCGGCCAAACTGCTCCGAGGATATTGATAGTGGTGACTTATGGTAAACGAAAAGCTGGTTTGCAGAAGAAAGGATTAAGCGTGTGGTTTCTTCGTATTTCAAAGTCTCTCTCTACCTGTTATTTCTAGTCGTTTGGCCTTCTGCTCCACAGCACAATTGGGCGTGTCATCATATAAAGATTCGTTTGTCCAAAATATCCAGTTGAAGTATGTCGTCTCACTTTATATATCAATTCAGCTAATCCGTTTTTGCGTCATGAATTTCTCTAATCGATATTTTGAGTGAATGTTTGTGAACTAGTTGATTCAATGCGCCATACCAGAGGCAGATTCAATCGTAGATAATGGAAGTGCTGCTCTTTGGAACAAAAACCCAATTTAGTAATGGTTTATTTGGGTTTTTGGGAATATGTATTGACAAAAATTAACTGGCCAAATTAAAAGGGACGATGTGATGCGATGAAAATGGGGATAAACAAAATTAAATCGGACTAGATTTGCACAATCTAATTGCAAGTCCATGTGCAAACACGGAGAAACTTGCTCGATTCATTTAATTCATTAACGAGGAGAACTACGTTACTTGAAATAAAGTATGTATTTATAAACGATACCCTAAACTAGTAAAAGATTATTTAAAAAAAAAAAAAAAAAAGTAAACTGAGTCAAGTAATCATACCTAAACAAACATCTAAAATTCTAAAAGGAATATGAAAATAAATCCAATTACAGTCTTGATTAATATCATGTCTTGCGTCACATCCAGTAAAGCAGGATTGATAAATTGTGGTTCTTAATATATAATTGGTTTATTTATAAGAAACAAAAAAGGAAAGAAAAAGAGTGCGGTAGAAGACGTGGTCCTTAAGGTTCTATTGGTAATGTTTTCTATTTTTCAAAATTTATGCTCTTGTGTCCTTTGAAATAGAAAAAGAATAGAAATCTCTTTGGTAATGTTAGGTAATTTTTTATTCGGAACAAACTAAAAGAGTAGATTTAGAATAGAAACAAGAAATATAAAAATTACTTCTTTATTCTCAGGAATAATTTTTTGAAATAAGTCATTTTCTTCTTTTCATTCTTTTTTCTTCCTCTTCTAGCCAATTGTCGAGAGTGGGGAAGGCCAACCTCACCTGGGACCAAAGACCTTGGCCATCACCAAGGCCTAGCGATTGGCTAAAGGGTCACAATAAAATTTGAGTGCAATACCAAACTCATTCATATTCTTTTATTTTTATTTTTTTTACTTTTTTATTTTGGGACTAGAAGTTTTGTACAAATGCCATATGAATTTGAATGTTCAGAAACCCGAACAAGGAATAGAAATAAAAATATATATATATATATTTCTGAATATAATTTGTTCCTATGAACAAAAATGTTACAAAATGCATCTTAAAAGTTATATTGTTGATGGGTGTGGAAGGTTTTTTTTTTTTCCTTTTTTTCCTCGTTGAATAGGTTGAGCCTCACTTTTTGTAAATTACGTTGGTAGGCTTGGCCCTAATTTAAAGAAATTACTCAATGATAGAATATTAAAATATTAAACCATGAGAAACAACTTTTGATTTGAGTGAAATCCCAATATGGTAAACACAATCTAGGAAAATTATTCGAACCTAGTTTAAGATCGTTTTCACCCTTGAAAAGTACACCTATTGGCGAATTTTGAGTCCATCTTCCCAATTCGACCCCTAACTCCACGTCGTTTGAAGGTACTAGGTGTAACAAATTTTCCCTCAGAAGGATATTCCGGTTAAAATTCGGCGTGATCATAGATCTTACTTTTTTCAAAATCCAATTCAATGTGCCTAGTTGGCGCATGTAATTGGATCTGGGCAACTCGTTCAGTTTATCAATGGTCTGATTACCGATTACAGTTGCTTTTGAGCCGACAATGATCACGCGTCCAAGAAATTTTTGTCCGTTACCTTCGGTCAGCTGCGCTAACAGCAATCTCTCTAGTTAATAGGGTGCTTTTCATCAAATAGTTACTTTCGAAGAAAGCGAAGGAGTGGCTCCATTTGCCAGTAATCTAACTACAATGATGAGTATGTAGTTAAGTTCACGCAATCTAAAACAAATTAAGAGTTCTGTACTGAAGCCAACGCAAAACTTATAAATGAAGCACAAATTTTACTGGTTTCATTGCTACAAATTAAATATGGTACATTAACATCACATATCTCTCTCAAGCTGTGTCGCAGAGCTTGGTTACTTTTTGGAAGGATACGCCGCGTAAACGGCGTAGAAGGCCTGGACTAAGGAAATAACAAGGGCCAAGAAAGAAGAGATCACCGACAAGACGCCCCAGGGGTTGTTGAAGTTCATGCGAATGTTCCCCACCCATCTTTCACGCAAATTGTTCTGATACCGGGTAACTTGCCTGAACAACTCGGCCAGGTAGCTCGTCCTGATATCGAACGGGACATCCTTAGAAAGATTATTGAAGAACCTCGTGATCTCCTCGTCAGACCCTAATAAGTTCGTGATGATGCAGCACCTAGACAGCAAATTGGCGTCCTCCGCCGTGCTGACGAGACATCTCATGAAGATCACGTAAGTGGTGATGTGCTTGGAGCAGTAACAGTAGCACTGCTCGAAAGCCACGCAGTTGAAAAAGAAGCAGGTGGTAAAAGAGTCGATGGTCAAAGGAGGGATTCGGAGCACTCCGTGATTGAACTCGACGTTCGTTGGGTTCTTTATCTTGCTCGGCCAAAAATCTATCCCCTTGCGAAGCAGCTTCTGCGCGGAGGGCATGGGTTGCAGCTCTTCATCAACCGCTTGGGCATTTTCTAGCTTTAAATGACTGACCATGCTCAGTCGCAACAAATCGAGCAAGTGCATGGCATTGGAGACCTGGTAGTGCATCTTGAGTTCTTCCTCCGGCAGTTGGAGCGCATTTTTGAAGAACCCTAAGGCGATCTCATTGAGGGAGCGGTCAGCTTCAGAAGGAGATTTGGATAAGTCATAGATCTTCTGAAGAACGAAGAATGGGATCTGGTTTTCAATCTGGAGGAGGTCCGTCGTGAGGAAGGAGATGATCCGTGGCATGGCGAACAAGGGGTCGTCTTTGTCCAGTTCAATCACCTTGGCGGTGACACGGAACAACTCAACGAGGAAACAAGCATCGAGAATCATCATCTCGATGAAATCCAAGGTTTCACAATCGAGGGCCTCCGAGTAGCTATCCCGTATGCGGGTCTCCAGCAAGGCAACGTCCTCGAAGTAACGGTCCAGGCCTTCACCATAGTCTCTGGTCCGATCAAGCAGTGCAGAGAACAGTCGAGGCTTGTGCTGTTCGATCATGTGCACGTGCCCTTTCCCGTGGTGGTACGGGCCAATGGACACAATGCGGGGCTCGTAATCCTTGGCATCGCTCTTCACTTGGTTCTTGGGGACTTTAAAGATGCAGCAAGAAGAGTTGTTGGCCGAGGGCTTCAGAAGAGTCGGTGTCTGCCTGAACCGCTCCTCCATGTGAGAAGACCAGCCGCGTTCAGCCTCCGCAGCCACCATGATTGTGCAGTGGTTGGCGTCTCCGTTCATTCTAGTTTTCGATGTTGATTCTGCAGTGCCAAGCTTTCACAAGTCGTGTCTGATGATCATTTCGTGCAGAAGAGTTTTATATTGATGCAAAGCGGTGAGGGGTGATCTGTGTCAATGCACGTTACTTTCTTGGAAAGTCGGAACATTTGTGCCAGTCAACTTAAGGTCGTCTAGGTACGATAAAAAATAGAATGTTCTTTATAATGGGGTTAGGAAGAAGATGGGTACATGAACCTATTCGAATTAGATGCCTTCACCGACCGAAAAAAAAAAAACTTACATGCCTTCCATGATGGGTCTCTTCTTTCTGCGCACTTTTTTAGTCACTCAACTCCATGCGGAATAGATTATATATAATTGTGAACAAGCACAGTATTAAAAAAAAAAAAAAAATAGAAGTTCACGTTTCTCGTTGCACAAATTGAACCTATCAATTCAAACTGGTCTAAGAAAAAAAAATAAACTTGTTTCACGTCTCTGGAAGTCGCCTAGCACTTTCCTCAAGGCAATACAATAATGGGTTGCTGTAAAAATAAACAATCAGCCAGTTATTAGATGCTGTTTATTAGGTCTTGGATTCTATTTCTTTTGTCCTTTTTGGGTCTGTTGTGCACTAAAAATTTCCCTTATAAATAATAGCTCAACTCGAGGGAAGGTGGGGCACATGTCAGTCTGTGTTCAAACCAAACCTACCCTTTTTTTTTTTTTTTTCTGGTCGAAAGGATAAAATTCATTCATTAAAGTTAAGAGCACAACCGGCAGCCAAAGCATCCGAGAATGTCTAACAAAGTAGAAGGAGGTGAAACGGACCAGTTAAGGGGAAGTGTGCCTTACTTGAATTTTATGTTTTTCTATAGTTATAAAAAATTGCTAACTGCAACCACCGGCCGGTGGCATGGATGGTAGATCCTTGGCCCTCCCCGGTGGAGGCCAAGGTTCGAAGCCCCTGCGAAGCAGAGAGGCTGAAGCGCTGTGTGTTGACTTAAACGTGACGTCGGGGTGGTGGTTTCTCTGCTAGCGTCACCGGGGGGTTTACGGCGCACTGTCGGTGCAAGCTGATTCCTCCTGCTCCAAAAAAAAAATTTGCTAACTGCCATACATATATATGAAGTTTAATCGTCGAGATGAGTTCGTACCTCCAATACATGAGTCATATAATAATACAGTCAATTTAGCTTAGGATGAATCTGACGCTTGATTAAGATTGTTCAACAAACGGCTCTTATTAAAAAAGTTCTAACAGTTTTTTAATGCTCATCGCATGTGGGCAGAATCCACATCTCCCACATAAAATCGATAGGTAAAACTGGTTTAGCTACTTGTCTGAATTTTGTCATTGCTTGAACATGGGACGCGGATGGAGGACCATATACAAATTTAACAATCGCGCTGTCTTTCAAAGAAACACAACCGTACTTATAAAATAACATGGCCAACGAATCCGATGACCAACGTGCTCCCGCCGTCCCCGCCAAACTGCTCCAAGGCGTTCATAACGGCGACACTTAGTCTAAAGAACAGCCGGTCGCACAAGGACTTATCGGATTCGATCAGATGTGCGGTCGTTCTTTCTTTCAATGACCAGTCACACAAGGACTTATCGGATCCAATCAGATGTGTGGTTGTTCTTTCTTTCAATGATAATACTGATGATGATGATGATATTTATTGCTGGTATTTTAGGCCAAGGGTTAAGCGTGTGATTTCTTTATTTATTTTTTCTTTTTTTGTAATACAAGTCCCTTTCTCGACCCATTAGTCATAGTCGTTTGGTCTTCTCATCCACAGGAGATAAATGGATAGTATTAATGGGAGCTTTGTCGTCCCAAATATTCACTTATGATATGTTGTCTCACTTTATAGATTAATTCGGTAAATCCTTTATTGCATCTTATATTCTTTTAACCAATTTTTCGAAAGAATATTTGTGAACTAGTTTTGATTACATGCACCGTACCAGATGCAAATCAAGCTCAGGTAATGGAAGTGGTCATTCTGTAGAACGAAAACCCAATTAAGTAACAATTTATTTAGGTTTTTGGGAGCATGCGCCGACAAAACCTAAGTCGGCCAAGTCGAAAGGGGTGATGCGACGTGGTGAAAATGGCGATAGAGGAACTCACATCGCATTAGATTTGCACAATTGAAGATTCGAGCAAATCAAAGCATAAAATACAGAGGAATTCTCTCGATTTATTTGATTCATCAAAGAGGAAAACCACATTACAGAAAATAAAGCATATATGTATACACGTGATAACCTAAACTAGTCAAAATTTTAATTACATCAATTAGACATAAAGAGTATTTTCTAAAATTGCAGATGGGTTTTGAATACAATAAGGGAAAAAAAATCAAATAGCGATCTTGAATATTATCATGTCTTGCGTCACGTAGCCCAGGGAAATTGAGCGAGATTGAAGGAAGCAAGGGCTCAAGGAAATAGAACAGTAGATTGTGATCTTTGATATGTAATTGATTTGATGTAGTATAACATGCTTAGAGGATAAAAGAAATAAGAAAGACTTCGGGAGAGGACGTGTAGTCATTAAAAAGAGAGGTGTGAACGGATCGGGTCCCGAGTCTTTTTAATTTTTTATTCCGGTTGAATAGATCGATCCTCATTTCTCTAAGTCATGGTGGAAGGTCCTCTGATTAAAAAAAAAAAAAAAATAGCGGCAACCAAACTTAATGGTTTGTCCTGCCGACTCGGCCAAAGCTCAAATTAGCAAGAACCAAAATATATTGTTTATGATTATAAGATTTTTAAATGGTGACATAATTTATGTAATGGGTATCACGAATTTTGTTCACAAAACATAGTGTAACTTTTATGATGAAATGAGAGATCTCATGATTCAGCGTGGACGAGGGACAACTGTTTATTTTGGTGAATTTACAGAGCGATAAACACAATCTAGGAAATTCATTCAAAGCTAGTTCAAGATCGTTTCCGCCGAAGAAAAATCTGTTTTTCGGCAAGTTTGAGTCCATCATCCCAATTCGACCCCTAACACCACCTTGTTTCAAGGTACTGGTTGTAATAATTATTCCCTTGGAAGGATCCTTGGGTTAAAAAAATATGGCGTCAGCATAGACCTTAGTCTTTCAAAATCCAGTTAAATCTGAAAAGCTCGTGCGTGAAATTGGAACCTAGGCAACTCATTCACTTCATGAATGATTTGATTAGCAATTACTGCTGCTTTCGAGTGGGTCATGATCAAGCGTCTGAGTTTTTTTTTTTTTTTTTTAATATAATTTCACTCAGCTGCAGTAGTATTAAATTCTCTAATTAATAGATTATCGAGTTGTTAATTTTTAATTATGTTATCCGATCAACCATTAGAAACTTACGGAATAACAACTAATTTTCCATTCTCAAATGTATCGTGCATAAATAGATTTCTAAACTTACGGACAATGGGGCCTTCATTTAGTCAATAACTCACCTACATGGTCATAATTTTACCATTCTCGAGTGCGTCATCTGGTGGTAGACTGTCAAATGCTAAAAAGTTTTACCATTTATAGCAACGCACCCATTTTATAATGACTTTATCGCCCCGTGTTCGATAGTGGATTATCATATTCTTTAAAATTTTACAAGTGGGCTTTGTCGATTAAGTAGTAACTTATCCGTGAAATAATATTTTTACCATCTCCACATTTAGTATATAGTTGTAGTTATCAACTGCTTTCAGTATTTTACAAATAAGCCCACCAAGAAGTTCAAAGGATTATCTTAGTAGTCTACTAATGCAATGACTGACTAATTCAAAGGATCATCTAAGTGTTAGTACTCAGATGACAAACAAATTTCATGGAATAATACCACTACAACTTCTGGCGTTCGTATTGGCCACCCAAATCTTCTTATCAATAAAGATGAGCGCATCATAGGGGGAAAAACTCATCTTAATTTAGTTAATTTACTTATATAGTAAATTTGTTGTCGTGAAAATCTCATAGAACAAGTAAGACTCAACTTATACTGTTGTTGACAAAAACATTTTTGCTAATTGAAGAGTTGCATGAGAATGACTGCGAGGGCAACTGACTCTCCATTCGCCGCATCTTGAATGGCTACTACATATGACTCCCAAAAAAAGGAGCCAGGTCTATCTAAAAGTATTCAATATTTTCCCATGTCATAAATTTGGAATTATAATAACAGACCTTGATACAATAGTACAAAAACAAAATCTAGACAGCACAATTTGGTACCTGAACCTCATTGAAAGGATAGTATCTTCAGCTGTTAGTGTGAAAAGACAGCACGAGCGTGGGCAAATTCCACGTTTCCCGTGAATATATCGACAGTCAATACTTGTTATATTGACTCGTTGTAACCGACCGCAGTCAACGACGAGCTGGCTCGCAGAAGGGTCCTTCTCGGATTCGATCAAATGTGTAGTCCTTGTTCAGCTGTTAGTGTGAAAAGACAGCACGAGCGTAGGCAAATTCCACGTTTCCCGTGAATATATCGACAGTCAATACTTGTTAGATTGACTCGTAGGCACGGATCACAGTCAACGATGAGCTGGCTCGCAGAAGGGTCCTTCTCGGATTGGACCAAATGTGTAGACCTTGTTCAGCTGTTAGTGTGAAAAGACAGCACGAGCGTGGGCAAATTCCACGTTTCCCGTGAATATATGGACAGTCACTACTTGTTATATTGACTCGTAGTCACCGACCACAGTCAACGACGAGCTGGCTCGCAGAAGGGTCCTTATCGGATTCGATCAAATATCGACAGTCAATACTTGTTATTTTTCTTTTGGTTTTTTATTAAAGGCTAGGGATCACGCGTGTGGTATTCTTTTGTTTTCCAAGTCTCCCTATTTTTCCTTTTTATTCCTAGTCGTTTGTTGTCCCAAATATCCAGTTACCATATGTTGATTCACTTTCTAGATCAATTGGGTTAATCCAATTTTGCATCTCGAACCTCACTAATTTGAAATTTAGAGAGAATATTTGTGGAGCTCGTTGATTGATTGCGCCGTACCGGAGGCAGATTGAACCTTCATTAATGAAAGTGGCCGTTGTGTGGAACAAAATCCAAATTAAATAATGGTGAACTCAGGTCTTTGGGAGCATATGTTGACAAGAAACTAAAATCGGCCAAGTTTAAAAGGGAGAATGTGACACCGTGAAGACAGAGACAGTCGAACTTAAATGACACTAGATTTGCAAAATCGAAGTTGCATTAACATCAGCGTCCAAAATATAGGGAAAATTCTCCCAATTTTTTTAATTCATTACAGAGGAAAATTACCTTACCTCGGTGTGGTAAGTAAATTAATTAGACATAGTAAAAAATCACCTAAACAATTCACAATAATGTTATAATTAGGAAAATAAATCATATCATGATCTTGAATATTATCACATCTTGCTTCTTGGTGTCCAGTGAAGTATGACAAAATCGCAAGGCCTCAAGCAAATCTGATCGAATGCAATTCTTGATATGTAATTGGCTTGATGTAGCAGAGCATATTTAGAAGAGGGAAAAAAATAAAAATAAAAAAAGAAGAGGGAGAGGATGTAGTCATTAGTGGTTGGGGTGTCAATTGGTGGGGCCCCAAGGGCTTACCTCGTTCACCCAAATGAAAAGTTTATTTGGGTAAAGTTACGGAGCGACAAACATAATTTAGAAAATTCATTCATAGCTTTTATAAGATCGTTTTCAACCTCGAAAAAATCCTTTTTTTTTGGCAGGTATCAATCCATTTTCCAAATTTAGCGTTGTTTCAAGTCACTGGGTTAAAAATTTTTAGTGTTAGCATAGACCTTAGCTTTTAAAATCCCGTTCAATCTTCCTGGCTGGTGCCCAAATTGGAATCTAGGCAAATATTTCCCCTCACCAATGGTTTGAATTGCAACCACTGAGGTTTGCCCCAGTAGGCACCCTTCCAACATGGAAGGAGGGGGTGGGGGGTTCGAATCCCCACCATCTCAAAAGAGGTTGGGAGTAAAAACGAATTAGTTTTGTGGCACTCCTCGATGGCCCCCGATCTATTAGGGTCGCTACAGTTCGCTTACCTTTTACTTTCCCTAATAACATGTTACTTTGATACAATTTCAATTGCAACGAGTTTATACAACCATGGGGGTTTACATCTTTTATTATCGGTCCCTTGCGCAGTTCATATGGCGGAAGCACATCCATCAACTCCCTTCCTTATATTCAGAAAATGATACACACTTACTAAACATTTATAGATAAAAGCCGTACACTTTTATTTACTTAAACAAAATGGACATCATTCATCGGTACATCAAAATGTCATAGTCTTATATACTTGGCCATACTTCAAAAAATGACCAACATCTCCTCCAACAGTCATAAACTTAAAAGTCCATCGATCAGTGTCGACGTCCAAAAGCTCCTTCCTTTGCTATCCTCCTCCTCGCGATCATACCCAGCCACTTGATCCATCTACTGGTGGCAATGACAACAAAGGAATCTTATCTAGTCTGAAATGTTAATCCTCAAAAGAGGTGAGTACAACCACTCAGTAATAAAATTCCACCAAACTACTCATTATGTCAAACAGAACAATCAAGGCATCATAACAAAACACATATCATTCATGCATTCAAGCATAACTTACCTTGCAGCCATACATATGTCATCATACCATATGTGCATATACCATCATGCACTCATTATCAAGCATTCATGCATATATCACCATGCCATATGTGCATATACTACCATGATTCATATCATCCATGCTATCAAGCATACATCACCATGAGATCCATTCAAGCCTTCATGATCGCATTCTCAATATCAAATAGTATTAATTTAATTTCATAAGCAGATCATGCATCACGCCATATGCATACACCCATGCACATGATTCACTTTCAATTCTTACCTTTCACAAGGATCTCATCAGTTTTTCTTTCTAGGGACTAATGTTTGCATTCCACAATCTATCGCCCACATCCAATCAGGAATCGTGAGGAACCTCCGGGCATGTATTCAAAATACAACTGGGCATCTAGCCCCCCACATTCCGGGCATCTCGCATCCCAACTAGCATCACGAGGAATCCCCCCGGGCACACACCTCCAGGGTTTTCAGAATTATGTACCGACATACCACTAGAAATCCCCCATGGAATTACATACCGTATACCATCAGGTATCTCAAAACTCCTGAGGACCCTCCGGAATTACGCCACTAGGCCACTGGGCATCCGGCACCCCCACATTCCGGGCATCCTGAAACTCCCAGGGCATTGTCGACTCTCCTCCAACAGTTTCCTCATTCATTATAATTCATATTCACCAATTTATGTCTCACAATCAACATGGCACATGATGTAATGGCAACAAAGTCAACTTCAACATTTGAGTCTATATGCAATACCAAATATCATCACGTGCTCAGCAAGATTCAATCACCTCAATCAATATAATTCATGAAGCTCATCCAAAACAGAATAATCATAAATTACAGCATTTGAAATTCGCACAATCCAGCTTGCACAGTTTTAGAAAATATTTCCATTAAATACCCAAAAATGACCTTAAAAAATTATGAAATTCGAACATGTGATAGTCAAGACATAATGGCAGATATTTCATGAAGGACACTGCACCAAAAGACCCTCATATCATGCGGTATAGACCGAACATCACCGCACCATTATCATAACCACTTAACTTGCACAGTTTTTGAAACATTTTCAGCTTAAATAGAATGCGTGCTGTTAATGAAAAATTCTGGAAAATTAGTAAACGATGAAAATTAATTCTGAAAATTTAACACACTGTAGATAAGATCTAAGAAAACACATTTCGTGAAGAGCACCATATCAAACAAGGCTTCACAGAAAACGTACAGGTCCATGCATACCGAAAAAAGATTTTAACATCATCCATGCATAGTTTTGAAAACAATTTCGATTAAACCCTTAAATAAACTCAGAAAATTATGAAATTTGGGCACGCTGTATTTAAGACCTAGAGGTACAAGTTTCATGAAGAAATTATAGTCCAATTCATTCTGGATTAAAAGATAAAATCAATTTACTTTTCTTATTCTCGGTATCGTTTTCCAGATCTACCCGTGTTGAAGAAAAAATCGTTTCCTTAGTCATTACTGGTCCATTTACTCTGAAATTTCAGTATGGTGTTCCTCCGAATATTACCTACAACTTTCATTAAGGACACACAATCAAATTTTAACTGTATGATTTTGTAAAAATCCCGAAATCATACTTGAAGCAGCGTTTTTCCCAGATCCAGTTTCTTAAAAAGACAACAATTTCACCTACCTATTTTTGTTCATTTCCTCTAAATTTTTGATATGTTCTACCTCAAGAAGTATAATACAACTTTTGTTAAGAGATCAAAGTGATATTTTCACAAGAAGGTTACTTTACGGACCACGAAACCACTAAAGGTCAGCACAACGAATTCCAGATCTAGTCTCTCTAAAGAAAAATCATTTCACTGACCATTTCTTGTTCATTTTGCCTCAAATTTTAGTATGTTGTTCTTCAAGGTGTTCTCTACAATTTTCATGAAGAAATTGAAACAATATTCCAACTAAAATCTCACATGCAACACACAGTCTCATGGACAGTCGGACTGGTCTTTCCAGAAACAGCATGCATGGCCAACGAATCTCTCTTCAAATCTTCGAAATCTCATCCCATCTACCACAAAGAAGACTTACCGTCTACTACACATACACACATCAATGTGATGTAGTTAGTATAAATACCTAGAGGGGGGTGAATAAGTGTAAAAACAATTTCTCGAGATACGGAAGCAATACTAGGCAACCGATAGAAAGGAAGTACTCTTTTGCTTAACCAAAATGAATTACGATCAAAGTAAAGTAAAGAGTATGGAGGAGAAGATTAAACACAAGTTTTATAGTGGTTCGGCTTATCCCCACTCTTCCGCACTAACAGCCTATCGGCTGAATTCCACTATGAACAAAAGAGATGTTACAACACAGCTTTTCCTTAATTTCACAGTGTAGATGTTCTACCACACTTTCTCAAGGTTTCTCACAAACATAAACTCTCTTTTGCGTACAAGTTTTCGCTCAAATGAATTGACTAAATAATAAGGAGCGTCAGACTTTGGAATTCTTCTATCGTGCACTTCTTGAACAACTTATAACGTCTTCCTTATATACTCTTTTATGCCATCATACCCGTTGGCACTTACCAAAGGAATTCCTCCAATCTACCTGTTGGACGGAATCAATTTAGGAAGATCATTCAAACTATTAAAGGAACATGATGATAGCCCATCAATCATGTTCGCCCATACAATCAGGATCTCGGTTTCCATAAGTAGAACATTCCACAAATATTTTGCCAATCAACGGATCCTTAATCTTTGAATCAATCTCGATCAATTAAAAAGGATTCCACTATGTCATATCCAGCCAAGAGATCTTCTCCAGTCGATAAGGTCATATCCATAATAAAATATCAAGTTCTGAATAACCTTTCTTTAACGGATTAGTAACTGTCAATGAGAATAGACTTTGAATCTTGAGTCTGGCTGTCCGAAGGTCTTCAGACTTTATACAGCAACCTTCAGACTAGACTGATGGAAACGTTTTGTCAGCTTCAAAATATTTCAAGAAGATTTCTCCAACACAATGCAAAGGGTAGATTTTAGGACTTCACTTGCCTTAGATTCAAGCACAAAACAGTAGTAAACAGAGGCAAAGCAACAACGAACGGCGGACGAACAGGCAAACGAACTCTCTTCCTTCTTCGTACAGCCTCTCTCTTTCCCTCTTCCTCTCTCTCGGTTCCCTCTCTCTCTTGGGAGGTAACTCTCTCTCTCTCTCTTCTCCCCCTTCCCCTTTTCCTTTTGGTTGAAAAGAAAGCTTGCATGCATCCACATTTTGCATGGGGGACACTTGTCCCCAAGAAGGAGACAAGTGTCTCCCTTGCCAAAGACACTTGGAGGAGGCCATTCGGCTCCTCCCTCCCCTTCCATGCATCAACAACCCCATGGGCTCTATGGGCCGAGCTTTGGGCCGAAGTGCTGGGGGTCTTGGGCTGGGTTTTTGGGTTAGCTTGGAATAAGAATTTCGGCCCACTAACCTTGTGGCATCCCAAAATTCAATGACAAGCCATAAGGTGTGTTAAAGTCTCTAATTATGTGATAAAATTTCCATGGCTTATGCTTTAGCCATTAGTCTTTTAATTAGATGATTTGCGCATGTGATTGTGAAAATTTAAATTTGATAGATTAATAATCTATGCTTGGCCATGTACTTTATAAATTAAATTTCAATGAACAAGATTTCCCAAGACTTTGGCCAAAATGAAAATTGAAATTTGAAAATATTTATAGAAGAATTTCAAAAAAAAAAAAAAAAAAAAGGGGAAAGGTCAATTTTTAGGTTGGGCCTTAGGCCCATTGGCCTAAGCCTTTAATGGGCCAAGTTGGCCAGCCCAATAGAGGCCCAAAAGGAGTGGTCACCGGCCCAAGAAGAGGAAGCCCAAGCCCAAAAGTCCATAGGACAAGTGGCAAGAAGTCTTCATGCATTGGCCTAGACTAGGATGCCATGCATTGGCTAATTTAAGTGGCATGCAATGATTATCAATCATGAGGATTTGGGGGTATAAAAAGGGAAGAGAGAGAAGGGTGGCCGGTCATTTGCTCACCCAAGGAGAGAGAGAGAGAGAGAGAGATCGTGCGAGAGGGAGGAGCGGCCGAGAGAGAAAGGAGGAGGGAATCGCCGTCCGTCCGCCGTGTGCCGCCGTGTTCGCCGCCCTACGCCGTCGACCGACCGGTCTAGAGGCAAGTGGGAGTCCTCTAGCTTCTCTTGCATGCTTGTATGTCGTTTGCATGTTGAGCTTTTGGGTGTTAGACGAGAAAAACCGAAGCATGGATGAGTTGTGTGTGAATGGTGTGGCTGTTCTTGCTCGGATCGTGTGAGTCAATAACTTGTTTGAGATTGCATGTGTGTTTAGAGTCCGATATTGGCTTCGATTTCTTCATGAAAGTTGTAGCTAACATCTTGAACTACAACATACTGAAATTTCGTGGAAAATTATGGAGATTTGAGGGCTTAAAACCTCATCTTACGGAGACCTCAGATCTGGAGAGTTTATACTAACCTCTTGCTGGATTCGTGATTGCATGTTGGTTTGTGATGAGAATCGCACTTCGATTTCTTCATAAAAGTTGTAGGAGACATCTTAAACTATAACATAATCAAATTTAAAGTGAAATGAACAAGTATAGCCTAGTAAATCGGCTAGATCTTGGAGACGATGATTTTGGTGATGTATTCTGAGACACCCGAGACTTCAAGGACCTAAATGGTGACTATATTATGGTTATTTGACCTAGATCTCTTCATGAAACTTGTAAAGGACACCTTGATGCATAACATATCTAAATTTCAGAGAAAACGAAAGAGAATAGGTAGGTTAAAACTTCATATTTTGGAGATGGAGGCACTGGACGATGCGGTAATGGGTCCAGTTATAAAAAGAATCTGGCTTGGAGTTCTCATGAAAGTTGTACGAAAATGTCTTGGCTATAACTCAGTAAAATTTCGTAATTTTTGGAGGCCATATGGATATTTTAATTGAATTTCTTCGAAACTGTGCATTCTGGTTTTATCCGAATATTATGTGCCATTTTGTGGAAATTGTGAAATTGTGTGAAATTCAATTTGGCCATGAATTCTGCATGAAATTGTCATCATATTGGTTGGTTTAATGATTGCTTGAATTTTTATAATTTTTGGAATTTATAGATATTGAATTTAATATTTATTATAATAATAATAATAATAATAATAATAATAATATGGATTATTTTATTGACCATAAATTCCATTGAATATATTAATAAATAATTATACATTGTTGCATGTATGATGAGATATTGGTGTATGTATGACATTGAATTGTGATGCATGTGTGAATGCTATGCCAAGTATAACTTGTTTGATGTCACGCCATTTGCCATGTTAAATTAAGATAAATAAAAATGGTAAATGTGGATAATGATAAGTGAGAAAGTGGTTGTGGTGGAGGATGAGGCCGGAATGTATAGAGATGCATTGTCGGATTTCCCTGGGAGATTCAGGATGCCCAGAATGTGGGGGGGCCGGAAGCCCTGTCGGAGGTCTTTGCCCGAAGGGAATGCCTCGCGATGCCAGGATATGGGGTGCAGGATGCCCGGCCAGAGAGTGTAAATGTCGGAAGCCCTGTCGGAGGTTTCTGCCCGAAGAGAATGCCTCGTGATGCTAGTTGAGATGCGAGATGCCTGGAATGTGGGGGGCCGGATGCCCGGTGGCCTGGGAGGCTGAATGCCGGAAGCCTCGGAGGTCTTTGCCCGAGGGGATGATAAAATTGATGTTTTGAGAAATGGGTGATGTGGTGATCAAATTTAAAAATAAAGATGAAAAATCACCCATGGCATGATATGTATGATGATATGCATAATGATATGCATGATGATGATGATGATGATGATGATGATGATGATATGCATAATGATATGCATGATGATAATGATGATGATATGCATGATGATATGCATGATGATGATGACGATGATGATGGTGATGATATGCATAATGATATGCATGATGATAATGATGATGATATGCATGATGATATGCATGATGATGATAATGATGATGATATATAATATGACATGTGTAATGTGATGATGTCATGATGATGATGACATGCGTGATGAAATGATGTCATGATAAGGATGACATGTATGATATTATGATGCCTGATGATGATGATTATGGTGATGACATATGATGATATGATATGCATGATGATAAGGCATGATGATGCATGATAGTATTGCGCATGGCTTCAAGGTAAGTAACGCCTGCAATGCATGTAAGATTTTGTATGATGCATTGAGTTGTTATTGGATTCCTTAACTGCTGAGTGGTTGTATTCACCCCTTTTGGGGACCAACATTTCAGATTAGCGGTATGCCGCTTCCTGCCGTCGCGCGGGGTGCATTTTACGGGATACCGTCCGACATCGAGGTAGAGTGTGAGGAGTTCAGCTGTCCTTCGATACCTGGACTCACCTACATACGTGTGCGCTGTTTT
Organism: Eucalyptus caleyi; assembly: GCA_014182885.2. NCBI lineage: Eukaryota > Viridiplantae > Streptophyta > Magnoliopsida > Myrtales > Myrtaceae > Eucalyptus > Eucalyptus caleyi. The sequence goes on along the minus strand of CM024466.2, from coordinate 12,057,290 downwards.
GTCTCTTACGACATAGGCCTGGCTGAGGGCCCAGTCGTTCAGGAGTTTGTTTCCGTTCACGTTTGTCGCGATGGAGTGATGAGAGGGATGCTGCCGCCGCCGCCGCTTGACACACCAGACTGGGTGTGAGACCTGTGTGTGACGAGTAGGGGCTGTGTTTTTTTTTTTTTTTTTTTTTTGGAGTTAGTTAGCCGACACATATGATGGGAGTTGAGCACATGTGATGTAGAGGGTCGAGGGTTCTTTTTGAGGTTTTAGGTTGGACATGGCAGAGTCCTAGCTTTTCCTTTTTATGTACCAACCCAAAAAGAAGTCCCATCTTGAAAATATATGTAAATAAGTGTCGTGGCTTGTTTATAAATCATGGTGATTAGTGGTGTGTATTTGTATCATGGTTGGTAGGGGGAGAGATGGTGATGTTTTGCTTCCACTAATGAGTCGCGCTGGGACCGCTTTAAAAAAAAAATGCTTGTGAATAACGACGCTTCTTCTAAGTATAAGATAAAAGGGTAATAAGGTGTAACATTGGTGCTTGTGGCGATGTGCTACAAACCTTTTAATAATCTATTAACATTTTCCACTTAAATAAATATGTAACTTGCAAAAATAATAAGGCCATAAAACTTGTAGTCACAAATCCATAAATTCCAATCTATAATACACATGGCCAATGATAGAATTTTCTTTCCTTTCACATAATTATCCATTAAAAGCCTAGCCATCATTCTCATTGCAAATTATGGATTAAATGGCTATAAAATAACTTGATGGTACTTCCATCACTTATTCATAGACTTTAATGTAACTGGAGGTCGTCATGAATTTTGGGATGCCACAAGTTTCAAGTGTGGGTTTCGACTCCCATGCCCTACAGAGTTGGGAGTGGGGACGAATTAGTTTTAAGTATGGGTTTCGACTCCCACGCCCTGTAATGGTTCGAATTGCGATAACTGCTACTTTTAAGTCGACAATAATCATGCGTCTAAGAAATCTTTGTTTGTCAATTTCGATCAGCTGCACTAACATTAAATTCAATTGTTAATAAAGTGCTCTTTGTCATTTATTTACTTCTAAAGTATGCGTAACGAAGTAATTGCATTTGCTAGTAATCTAACTGTAGCAATGAGTATGCAATTAAATTTATGCAATCTAACACAAATTAAGAGTACAGTAGCCAAAACAAAACTTAGAAATAAAGCACACATTTTACTGGTCTGATTGCTCCAAGTTAAATGGATGTTACATCAACGTCATAAATCTTAATGAAGTTGTGTTGTAGGGCTTAATGAAATTCTTGGGACGATGATGAGCGTAAACGGCATAGAAAGCCCGGATGAAGGCAAGGAGTCCTTACCTTCGAGACTAGACTCAAAGGCAGTTCTATCATGACCAAATTTTCGGGTGAACCACCTAGGATTTGGCTAACGGATTACTAAGCCTAAACTTAGCTCGGGCTCTCCCAAACCCATACTAATTCGCGACTTAAGTTTAAGTTCTTAACATGCCATTGATTTTCAACTATGAGTCACTACTAATTTATTTTCGGTGGGTTGATTAGAAACCCAAGTAAAGTAACCAGAGATTTACTTTACTCCTATAAACCAAATATCGTGAGTTCGGGGCTTAATTACGTTAGATTTCTCGAACGCTCTTTTGGTACCTTTCCCTTTTATTTCAAAAAAAAAGTTTGGCAAGCAACTTGAATTAATTTAAATTCACTTCCCTAACATGTGAGATGATCATGTGGGTGTGCAAACCACTAATTTAACACCCAAGAAAGTAATGAATAAATTGCAAAACTTACCTCATAGCAACAAAAGCATTTGCGTTGTTAGATCATAATTCACATCAACGGTCCCAGATACGATTTCTAATTACCATACAATCACTCAATTTTTGTTTTCACTTATTTAATGAGAATATAATCTATATGCAATGCAATGCTCCTAATCTAACATGAAATGACATGGCAACATGATCTAAACGATATGAAATAAATAATCATGCAATCTATCCTGAAGCATGAAATGGATTTATTCTAATTTTTTTTTTTGTATTTTCCATGAAATTCAAAATTAAAGAAATGCAACACTTAAATATGCAATCTAAATTAACCAAATGACCTTATTCTAATGACGAGCAATTTCTAACTAAATGAACCTAGCAACAATCACTAGATGACGGGCATTTCATGAACCTAATCATACATGATATGCGCATGATTTTTTTGTAATTTTTTTAATGAAAATTCGTAATTAAAATCACTAAAAATAAAAATCTAACTAAAGTGAAAACTAAAGTGAAATGTTATCTATTCTAAATACATTCTAAACATGCATTTAAAAAAAAAAAAAAGTAACTAACCTATCATGCAATCAATTCTAATCTACATGGAATGCAAATGCAATTTTTTTGTATTTTCGGGATAAACAAAACAATTAAGAGATAAATACTAAATCATTCGTGGTCATCAAAGATGTTATCCATCATTCGAATTGAAATCCAAACTTGATTATTTCACTAATAAAATCGATAAATTGATCTTAAGCCTTAAAGATCAAGATATCAATTTTACTCCCGCGTGAATAATTATCCCATCTAAAGCCTTATAGATGGAATAAAAATTCGTGTGAGGTTGAGAATCGAGGTGGTACATCAGGAACTTCAACCATGTATCAAGAAATATTTCAAACAAAGAGACAAAATATCAAAAACTAAAATAAGATAAAATAAATCTACCTAATAAATTAAATCAACCTAATAAAATAAAATAACCTAATAAAACAAATCTCTACCTAAATTTGAAATTTTTCCAAAAATCCAATCGGTAGGATGGACCAACGATGGAGGCTCGGCGTGGCATGGCTCAAGGGGCAGCGGTTGTGGTGTCGCTGGTCACCATTGGTTGAAGGTTGTAGGGGGAAAGAAACGAGGGAAAGAAAAGTGAAATAAATTTGGGGGTTGGTGGTTAGGGGTTGGGGAGAAGAAAGAAATGAGGAAAAGAAAAGTGAAATAAATTTGGGAGGGGAGTTTTTGATACAAATAATATTAATAACTTGACAACATAAAAAATATTTTTGTTAGGGCCAAATTGGTCCCTTGTTGTCTATGAAGTTTAAATCTAAAAATTTAATCGAAATTTTGTGTCAACAACCTTATTGTCTGTCTTGGATGATTGATCCCACTTTTATCTATCTAAAAGTGTACAAAAGTGATGTTTATGTGATTGTGGCACATGGCGGATTGCAAATTTATTATTTGCTGTGAAAATTCATTTAAATTGTGTTAGAATCAAACCCATCAAGCATTTTACAACTAGGGATTCACGTGAAGCAAATTATAATGGTAAGAATTGTCAACATATTTAGTATTTTTCTCCTTAAAATCCACAAATATTGTACACAAATTGCACGCCAAGGGAGCTTCATAAGTAAAATTTGACAATTCCTTATCCTTCCAATGTTTTTTTGCAGCGGGCCTTGTTAGGCCAATGCCCTACCTAACTTTTGAGGGAAAATTATCCAAAAAGTTCTAAAACCAATTGAGTCCTAGACTTTTTAATTGTATAAATTTAGTACTAAACATTTTGAGAATTTGCCAATTTAGTCATAAACTATTTAATGGAATATCAATATAGTCCTTCCAAATAATTTTGGACAGAACTTGCTACCAATCAGTGTTGGTTGTTTTACGTGGCATAGTCAACAATGATGTTGCTAATTTTTATTTTTATTTTCAAAATATTTTTTTCTTCTTTCTTTTTATTTCTTTTTTTTGGTATAAAGGGTCAATGAGGTCATCGGCCATTGACCAAGGTCACCGACTACTTGATGGGGCCATGAGGCCTTTGCCAATTGTGGGCTAGGGTAGCAACCCTCACTAGGGCCAGCAAGGGCATCACGCCATGGTGAGGGTTGATCCTCACTCGCCTTCGTTGTCGCCTGGGTGAGGGCCTCGATGCCCTCACTTAATTTGGTGACAGCTTGTTTGCTCTTGGTATGGCCAGCATGGGCTTCGTGGTCCTTATGTAGGGGTTGATGGCCCTCGTCAAGTGGCTAGTGGAGGCTGACGGTCGGCCCGTTGGCTCTATGAACCAAAAAAGAAACAAAAAAGAAAAAGAAAGAAAATTAATAAAAAAATTTAGAAAAATTATTAACATGAGCGTTAGTCGTGCCACATAAGATAGCTAGTGTTGATTGGATTGTAACATTAGCGATTTTTGGCTACAATTAACCAAAAAAGACTATATTTGTAATCCGTTAAAAAAATTGGCACTAAATTAGCAAATCCTCAAAAGGTTTATGAATAAATTATTACAATTCAAAAGTTTAAAACTGAATCGGTCACCTTACAATAGATTTAGGATTTCTTGGATAATTTTCCCAAACTTGCAACATTATTCCAGTCTAATTTACTTATTCTCCAAACAACAGCAAAGAAGGAACATACGGAGATTTTGGGGTAAAATCTCATACAATCATTAAAAAATGAAATTCAGTGGATTTTGCAACCAAGCAATTAAATTTAATCTTAATTACTTAATATTCTATAATTTGATTTCTTTGCAATTTTGATACAATTATTTCTCGCGTAATTGTCCTCAAATTTTAGCTACAATAATTCTCGAAACTAGCAAGACTAACTTAGGAAGTAGACCATATTCATATAAAATATGGATAAATATATGCAACACAGGCTGTATACCCAAAATCCTACTTATTTGACTTGCTGATGTGTGTAGTTTTACTTTTAGCAAATAATCAATTAATCATGTAATCTATGGAGGTCGATGTAAAGTATGTAAATAAAAGCTACATAGTCTTTGTAGTTGAGAATATCCTTAAAGCCGCATGACTATAGAAGTGCCATTGTGTCATCATCCATTTCCTGGGTGGATATAAATAACGATGATCAGGCCTGAGGTTGAAACAAACCCATATAACTACCTATCAACCCATTAATAATTTCACTTAGGCTATGTTTGATTGTCTAAATTTCTAATTAGAATAGGACTTGATAGGATATGATATGAAATTTGGAGATTTTACTAAATCCAATCCATTGTTTGGTAAGTTGTATTAATAAAATCGAATTTATTCATATTATATTATGCACAATTTTTGCATAAATGACATATTAATATAAATAGCTTTAAGGGGTTGGATTGTTGAAGTAAATTATAATGTGTATGTGCGTGTGGGATAAGACTTCAGCAAGCAATCAAGTGGACAACCAACAAAGGCAACGAAGGAAAATTATGTTTAATAGGTTAAGTGTATTACAAGAGTGGGATTATTAGTATAAGTCATACATCTCCAAGATTATTGACACTTCAATTTTGGCATCCCATTTAATAATTTATTGTGTGGAAAATGAGGGACTAATCTTTAGTTCCTAAACAAAAATACAATAATTGTATATAGTTTTAAGAGCATTTATTACATACTTTAGTTTATTAATTGCATTTGCGTTGGACCGGCGATGGTGAATGGACTTGAATTAGTCATGTGGATTGGGCCAGTTCCATTTAATAATTCATTGCATAGAAAATCAAGGACTAATCTTTGGCCCATAAATACAAAGTTTATAATTGCATAGTTTTAGGATAATTCACTAATTGAATTTGCATTGAACCGCTGATGATGAATTGACTTGAATCAATTACGTGGACTAGGCATGGCTACAAGCAAATATTTGGCCAATGCAAGGATGGGTGAACGCCGAAAATTTCAAGCCTAATGGACTAAAGTTTTGAGCTTTAATTTAAGCAGCACGATGAATTATTTTTCTAACAAAATGTGCCTAAGGGACGGGCGCCCATATGTCGTGGACCATCTCCATAAAAGATAGTAAAAGGTATTAGTGTTAAAGCAAGAGAGAGAAACTATAAGTTAGGAGCGAGAGAAATGCATTTATCTTCTTAGTAAAAGAGCAACATATATATATATATATATATATATATATATATATATATGTGTGTGTGTGTGTGTGTGTGTGTGTGCGTGTGTGTGTGTGTATTCTTTTTCGGTTTAAAGTCGAATTCTATGCAGAAGAGAAGTCTGACACAAGGCTTATGAAATGCTGCATAAGGCCATTTAGGCCTTCATATATGGCGGAAGAACCGCTGAACAGCTGATTAGGAGTCTTGGGCCGCGCTTGAGGCCTCTTGAGGCCTAGCGTGTAACGCCCAAGGGAGATGGCCCTCACTAGCCGAAAGTAGTGCAATGTGCAAACCCTGGTAGGACTTGACCAGCGCTGGCGCGCTGCTGGCTGTTGCAACTGGTGCTGCTGGTGGCAGTTTTTCTTTTAAGAATCATTCAATCTATTTATTCTTTCAAAAATTAACCGAACTTTGATCGTGCATAGATTTTGTCTGATGCAATTGCCCAATTTTGTGCTCACTGGAGCTCGTGATCCGAAACTTTAGAACATGAGGTCAAATTTTGAAAATATTTTTGAGATCACAGAATTTTCAACATTTGCCAGAACGGACAATCATATTAAAAAGTTACCACATTTTACCATTTTTTATTAGTTTATTAGATTGGTCATTTATAAATTATTTGAGTAAAATACATATCACCAAAGCACAACATAATTGAAAAACCTGAGATCCAGATTAAGAAATGCATGGTGGGTTTCAATTTTCAAAACTTAGGAAATCTGTTTCGATTCCAATTTGAAACAAGTTTTAAGTTTTTCTTATTTTATATTTTCATGTGATTTTATGACATTTTATGGCGTTCAATGATGAGTGTGTACTTGAAACCATTAGTATGAGCTTCCATTTTTGGATATACATGATTAAGACTTTTACTTTGTTAATATTTTATAATTTTCGTGTGTCTAAATATGAGTCGTGATGAATTGTAGCAAATGATAGTACTTAGAAGTAATGATTCATTATACTGGTTCAATTAATAATACAAGTGGAACATAGGTAGACTTTGAAACCTGTGACAAAGTAGGTTCTAAGTTCCTGAATATGCAATCTAGGCTTCGGGTTCTAAAAATCAGAAAATTTATTTTAACGGATAGGTTCCACGTTTTAGGTGTAACTTGGATAAAGCTTAGGATCGCTTTTTCCTAAGGTATCTAAAAATGTGTGCATACATTGATATATGTTGTGAAAATAAAGGTCCAAACATGTCGAAAGAGGACCAAGGACACCATGTGCGATATGAACTGCAGCAATCCGAGCCATAACTGACCTTGGACAATTTATAATTGATATGAAGTGTTTTTAATTTAACTATTGACAGATTATATGTAGCGTAATTTTTTAATTTATTAAATGATTTATAGTGAAAGCAGGTCATTCAAGAAAAAAATGAGGACAAAACAGAGCAGAGAATAAAAATGGTTGCTATTCTCTTCGTCTTCATCACCAGCATCTATGATACCTCGCCGTCCATATTTAGTACTAACCAACCAATTATGGAAGCGACAGGTATAGCTTTGACTGCGAACGATGAAATAAATGGAATGTCCACTGGCGTAATTGGCTATCACAAGAATTGACGCCAACCAAACATTCCTAACGTGAAGAAGAGGACAATGACCACACTTTCTCATCTGAATATTGATGAGAGATGCAACGCTGAAGAGACACTCTCTTAAGTGTAATTTGTGGGTAATCATTATTACGATACTTGTACGTTGTTGACAGTCAAAACTGATCCTACCGTCACATGCTTGTCACTAGAGGGAGGATGTACTTGTCCTTTATTCATGTTTAATTGAAAAAAAAATTCCCTTAATATTTCTTTATTAATTCTTTAATTATTCTTAATGACTGTCAAATCAAAATCTTAATATTATTAGTATACTAGTACGTTGTGCTTTGAATGTAATATATACTGTATAATTTACCTCAGATTTTATTACATTTCCATTTCTTGCAATTTTTATTGAATATCGTATTTTCAACTCTTTTGTTTTTTTTTTTTTTTGGAATTTTTCTTTACAAAAAATTCAGTTTATAATGAAAAGGGGCCCAAACCAAACTTGTCCCACCCTGAATGGAAATTATTGTGGAGTCTTGCCTAGGCTTGGCATAATAATGTCCCTGGGCCATGTCGGTCCAGGCACAGACATGGCCCGATGGCTTGTCCTAATATAGCCAATACACTTTTGAAATTATTTTCAAAATTAACAGGTGGTTGAACTCAAATCAAAGAGAAAGGCTAGAGGTACAAATTTATGGGCAAGGGACAAACAAAGTCAAATTCAAGGGTTCACTTGTGTAGTTGTGTAAGAGAATCGGTGTAAAACTGGCAAGGGTGCTCTGAATGCAAGTTCAAATAGAAAATTTGCTCGATTGGGATCTAGCTAGTTCTTTCATTGGGCTTTGAAGCCAAAACTCATTAGTCATTGGGGGAGCTTATATCGTTCCTAAATTTAACCATTCACATTCAGTCAACTTTTTATCAACCATTTGATCAAGAATGTCATACCATGCTTCTTCAATTCACGTCTTATCAAACAAAATGACCGCATACCAATATGGTCAATGGTACCATACAATCTTCCCATTCACTGTCAAGAATAAAAGATGCCTAATTAATATTTTTTGAGATAAAATGGACTTTGTTGACGAGCTCTCTTTTCTCAATCACAAAGAGAAGAGCTCTCTTTGGATTTTCTAAGGTTCACGACTGTCTCTCTCGTTCTCTCCAATCTTCTTGTCCTTTATGACTCCAACGATACCTCAATAGCAAGCGTCGTCCTCTGGCCACAATGTCGTTTAAAGCGACTATAACTAGCTTCCAAGTTTAGTGTTAGATACAAGGTTTTCTTTTTTGATTTGCACAATGTGAAATGATGTCATTGAGTTATTTAGGGATCCTCTTTCAGAAACCAACTATATTTACATTCTGATTTTAAATTACCACTAAGAGCATTCGAAATGTGTGATATGGGCTCGAAATAGTGCTTTAGATAAAAAGACATTGCTAAACAGACATGTTTGTAAACACTAATCCGCACAACCTTAGCATTTTCATGAATCTGATCGAATCTTTTCCTGAACATTTCTTGGCTAAGTCATTCATGATCTAAGAGCGGATCTACACATTGGTACTGCGGTGGTTTGAGATGCCTACTTTCCTCTTTTACGGTGATCCAATCGAGTGCATGATACGACTTCCAATCAGCCCACTTTCCCAAAACATATAGCCAAAGTCCTTCATCGTGCGCAGCGATCAAAAGAAAGCCAGCACATGTCTTCTAGAACTGGCATTCTTTTCCATTGCGAATGGTGGGCACCACGCTGGATCAGCCAAAAGAATAAGAACTTTGAATGAATTAGCTGCAATGCGTTAAAAATTAACGCTTGGAGTGCTTTTCACTTGGCAAAGTGCCAAAATACCCACGTCACCAATGAGCTCGAGCGTTGACCGACGACCTCCATTCCATGATTGGAACCCACGAGAGAGAGAGAGAGAGAGAGAGAGAGAGAGAGGAGGGAGAGAGAGAGATTCTACAGTCTAATCTCCAAGATAAAGCTCACAGGGAAGGCGACGAACCCTAAAGAATCGCGGGTCATGCAAGCGCGTGGGGTCGTGGAAATAAAATTTTCCCCGTCCCTTTCCATGCATGGCGCTTTCGGGATTTGTGTTTCCATCTGCCGCCACTACACTTTCCCACCAGAATTGTCAAATTACGACGCCTAAAAAATCACGAGCATCTTATAGATTCCCTTCTTTCCTAGAGGTGAGAAGAGGGAAATCGGAGTCCTCAAGCGAGCACCGCCAAACATGTGGTTGGACAGGTTTGACGTTGCCATCGCCGATTTGATCTCTCTATTTGTTATTTGACTTCCTTGTGGGGTCGACGGCGGTGCGCGTGAATAGTGAGTCTTCACCTGCTACTCTCGATCAAGAAAGCGAGACCCAACATGCTTGATGATAATGATAATAATAATCTAGATTGTGACGGATCCATCTTTGATTATATGTTTTATCTTTGAATTGTCAAATGCTTAGTGCATGTGGGACATTGAATATGCATAAAGTCTTAATAACCATCTGGCAAAAGATTATAATAGTATGATTCTCATGCGTCATTTGCGGTTTGGAGAGTGAAATTAAGTTCAATTTATGTGTCAATCATTGACAAACATGAGGATAATCATAACACGGCTCTTGAAGCTTTTGCTGAAATGTAATTGAGTCCTCAAAGCTTATAATTTGGCATAGCTAACAAATGCAGTTAATAAAAAGACTTGTCTAAGCATACATTAATCGAAAGTTTTAAGACAGGATTGCATGAAAAAATACAATAAGACTCAATTATGCTTTGAGTTTAGGTTGAGGACTCCTTCTGGAAGTACTATTTTGGTATGCTCGAATCATGCGTGTTTATGCATATGACCCTTTTTGCTAAAGTGATGTCCCACCCCAGTTTGGTCAACTCGTGGTCGGAGACTACTATTTTGTCTAATCCAGATTTTGAACTTTCGGTGGCCCTATTTTGTGAACCAACCTTGCCTAACCCCGGTTGACAAATGCATGATCGCATTGCGTCTTATTCGCTTTGTCTTGTTTTGCATGTGCTGGGTGAACTCATCTTTCGGAATACATAAGATAATCGGGCCTCTGCGCCTTAAACTTTGGTTTCTTTCGAGATGAATTATTTTGATTGTAAGATCATTCCGTTGTTCTTGTCCAAATTTTGTCCCTGGCGTTTGTCTCATAAGTTGACATCAAAGCATGGAACCGGCCGTTGAATTTGCGACGCTGAAAATATCAGATTGCAGCTGAAAAACACTTCCACCGGTTGGGTTGAAGGGTTATTTGTGGCGATATGGTTCGACCTCAAGTTCTAACAAATTTACTTTGTCATCACCTAAGTAGTACCAACACGACATGCGACACACGATACGCGATACAACACGACACGATATGACACGACGATGCATTATTTCTCAAAAAAATAGAGAATTTCGACATGTTATGACACATTATATATTAAATATATATTTTTATATATACATAATAAATATCAATTTTATGATTATTTCAATCAAATTAATTTTATTCAAATTCACAAATAAATAATTAATTAAAAAAAGCCTAGAATGAATTTATACTAAAAACATGAATCCACCATTTATTAATATTATTCATTATTTTAATTTAACAAATTCAACTCTATTCCAATAATTCATAAAACTTGGAGAAAAAACAAGCAATTGACATTTTGGACTCACATGTTAGATATGTTAGAAGAGGGAAAAAACTTAAGGGCTGAATTATGTATTACGGAAAGTGGGACTCTAAAGAGAAAAAAAAGACTAGATTTTTCTTCTTTCTCAATTTATTATTTTTATTATTGTATTTTATTTTTTCACATATATACATTTTGACATCTCATTTATTGAAAATTTTTAAAATTGACATCGATATTGAAATCACATGTCGAAACGATATGCTGGAATTCCGACTCGAATGTTGGAGAGTGTTGGAAAAGTTGACTAGATGTAAGATTTTTCGACATGCGTTAACCGAGTGTCGGAGAGTGTCCGATAGTATCGGAGAGTGTTGGACAAGTGTCGAAGTGTCCAACATGACATGAAGGCTCTTGGAGAGTGTTGGTGCTTCATAGGTTACAGCTAGAAGTTCAGGACATTCAATTTTGGCATTGTTCCGTGCAATCTTGTAGTACGAGAGGGGTATGTTCATGTATAAATCTTATCTACTATCTTCATTAGAAGAATCGTCAGATTCACTTCACGTGTCCTCCAAATACTCATTTTAGATTTTTATTTTTATTTTTAAAATTTCCTCTTTCTCTCGCCCCCACCCCTCCGTTGTCCAATCGCTTGTGGCTGCCATTGATGATCCAACGAAGTCACGGTCGCTTTGCGCTCAACGGCCTTCGTTGCCCACTTGCCTCTCTTCTCCCTCATTAGTCCCTTATCTCACGCTTAACAATGGCCTCCCTCATAACATCGATTCTAGGTCGACCCAAGGTGGTGGGACTCAAATTGGATTTGATTTGAGGCCTCAAAGTCCCCTAGACTGGGTTTTCGCAATAACCAAACAATTGTGTCATTCCTAAACCTAACTTGGGTTCATGGTAGTGGAGGAATTGGATCGAAAGAAGAGGCACTCTGGTGATAAGATATAAAATAAAACTGTCGCCAAAACTTAAATTGATAATTTTATCGTAATTAAGTGGTAATGATAATTCCAGTGATAGATAAATTTACAATTACATTTAAGATGAGCGTAGAAATACTAATGAAAGGCATTGCTTTAGTATAACAATTAGTAGGAATGTTATTGATTTCACTTAGAAGTGAAAATTCCACTGATTTCGTTTGACTCAAGGTGGAGATGGGTGGGTAGGTAGGTGAGAGAGAGAGAGAGAGAGAGAGAGAGAGAGAGATGATGCAAGCTAGATCCGAGGGAGAAGACGTTGACGAGAGATAGTGGAGGCGTGAGGAGTGAAGACAGCTAGGATTTTTCTTTGTTGGTGTCTAAATTGACAAGAGATGAAAATCCAATGACTAATTGGATGGTGACAATGCATGAATTTCGGGTGGGCAATAAGATTCCCTCACCCGATTGAATTTCACTTCTTGAAATTTAAGTTGAACTTCCTTCGGCAATTACATCGCTCAACAGTTTGGTTCTTTCTGTAAAATTTTTGAACAATTTTAGACTATCCATCGCTACAAAGAATTATCAAAGTTCATCGCTATTCAGGCGCACATATGAAGTAAGGATCTAGTGCTTCACATTGGGTTCGTAACTAAAAGACTACAAGTTTCTACAAATACATCAAATGTGACGTTGTAATCTCAATAATTAGCTAACAATGAGGGAAAAGTACTAAAAAAGGTCCTAAACCTATACATTGGTATCAGTTTATTTATAAACATTTTAATTAAATCAATTTAGTCCTAAAATTTTTCATATTGGTACTAATTTAGTCCATTGACATGGATGCTAGTCATGGCACTTTAAATAACCGATGATGATGTTGACATTTTAAAATAATTTTTCGAGTTTTTACTATGTTTTTTTTTTTTCCTTTTCTTTTCCTCACAGATAAAGGTGTATGACCCTCATTGGCGAGAGGCAAGGACTGCCCTTGCTGGAACTAGTGAGGACATGGCCCATGTAGCCTGGGCAATTAACCAAGTTTGGCGAGGGCCACTCTCATGGCTTCTAGAGAGGGTAGCCCTCGGCTATGCGGCAAAAGTCGAGCCCTTGCTAGATTCAATGAGGGCGGGTTGCCTAGGTTGTGAGGGTTGTGCCTTCGCTTAGGCTATGAGGGCAACCCTCACCTATGGCCAACAAGGGTTGCGATGCCCTTGCCTATGGTCGGTATTGGCCATAATCCAAAGAAAAAGAAAAGGGAGAAAAAAAGAGGAAAGAAAAAAAGAAAAAAGGAAAATGATTTTTTTAAATATTAAAAAATCGAAAAGTTATTAAAAAATATTTTTAAAATGTCAATGTTAATATCGGCCATCTTATATGTGATGACTGGCATCCGTGTCCACAATTTCTAGCTTAAAGTGGCCGAATATATTAAATTGGTAATAATGTGAAAAAATTTGAGATTAAATTGGTCTAATTAAAAAGTTTATGATTAAATTAGTATAAATATAATAGGCTTAAGACTTTTTGGCACTTTTTCCCATCAAGTGGATATTGCATAATTTAAGCTATACTTAGAAACTTTAAAGAAAACTATTTCGATTAAAACATCATTTGTTTCATGGAAAATAAATGACTCCAAAAAATAATCACTTACATCTCTTACGAAAATAAATAAATAAAAATATCTTTCTTTTCTATGAAAATATTTAAACATAAATTGTTGTTGATGGGGAAAACGTTGCTCCTTGGCTTTTTTTTTTTTTTTTCAAGTGACATGAGTAATCCTTTTTAGAAAAATATTTTTAAATTATACATCTTACTCTAAACAAACGGAGCCTAATACGGTTGAGATATTTCAACCGTCCTTTTCTAATCATTTAGGTTGCTTCGCAGCTAATGTGAGCCCAACGCGCATGAGCTGTCGGATTCATATCACGACTCGCATGCATAGATCTGATGTGAATCGGATGCATGAATAGTATTGCTTCTTCTCAACAAAAGCTCTCGAAACTTTGGGGCGGAACGTGGGTCGCGTGGAGAAGTCATTTCATCCTCCCAACACTTCCAAATCATTTTCCCACCGGCCGAGGCCATATCAGATCATAAGCTCTCGAAACTTTTGTTGTCTTTTCCAAAATTATGAACGAGCGAGAAACTTTTTTTTTTTTTTTCTTTTGCAATACCTCCAAGCTTATATCAAGGATCTAAAATTATCTTCTGCAAGGCTTCTGTCTATAATGGTCGTTAAAAATCCGAAACGGCAGTGTTTGTGGAGAACACAAGGCAAATGAAACTGACATGGTAATGAACGTGCTTTACCACTTTAGATTTCTAACAGCCTCGCATGTTGCCGTGTGGGATTTTAACATCCGACAAACAGATGGTATTTCTAGTATTTGGCGCAAGTTTGAGGTATTGGTGGGACCAAGGTATCTGATTAGAAAAAGCTCCATAATGTTTGATGTGATTATTCCTTTCCAATTGAGAGAGTCAACATCGTGCGAAACAGCTGCATGCAATGGACAGCAAAAGTGACATCGAGCATTCCTTATCCTAAAAATTGAATGAGTGGAGAAAAACTTCCACATGGCCTCATTTAATATTGCCGCGAAAATTCCTTGTTCTAGCGAATTATTAAACTTGCTTCTAAGCTAATCCAAAAGACTAAAAGGAGAATCTGCATGATTAGCAATCACTCGAAAATGTTGACCCAGATTAGATTCCTAATGAGGCTTTCATTCACACATGCATGCTTGAAAAATGAGGCACGCAGAGGAATATCAGGGATAATCCCATAGGATTGACTCATTGATCGAGAAGTTTTATCGATGCTTATACGAATTAGTCATGTGGGATGAGTTTGGATCTCCATTCCACTAAGTGTAATCAGCTCCATGTTTGAGCAGCCGACCCGAACTTCAGCTCTCGTTATGAGGTTGGTGGGGCATTTCATGGGTGTGGAGTTTATCTGTTGAAGATGCGCTTGCTTATTTTTACCAAATAATAATAATAATAATAATGATAATAATAATAATAATAATATGGGACTGCGGAGGAATTCAACATGACTTGCTGTGAGAAATAAGATATTACGACCTACCTACAGTGGGATGTGGACCGTAGAAAGATATCTTTGTTAGAGAAAGTCAATATTTCATCAATTGGATTTGGCGAACCTTCGCTTGGATGTGACAATTTTCCCTGACAGTCAGTAGCTCTCCAGACGAAATCCAACTTTGACTGCTTGTTTTCTTTATTTTTTTGCTGTTTATAATGACATACACGGGCTTTAATTTGATAAAAAATTTACTATATATGTTGATTGGTGAAAAGGAATATGTTCTGTTGAGTTAAAATTTCACTTCAGGTCCTTGAACTTGCGCATTTCTTTTAATTAAATCCTTGAACTTTTGATAACTTGCATTCCCTCATGCTACAAATGCAATTAATTGGAATTGACATGCCTGTCTTAGCCGATCAGAGTCTAATATGGAGAACTTTTTGATCATGGACTTAATGAGTGAGACTAGAAACTTCAGAATTGACTACCGCACAACCGGGACTTGAGTAATGAAAATTTTTTAACGTGAACACGGCCCAAAGTTTTCTACATCTGACTCCTGCTGGCTTTCGAGGTGGATGGGATTGATTAGAAAAGCTATGTAAGCTACACGACTTTATTAAACAAATTGACAGTTTAACGACTTGATGAAAAAAATATATGCGAGGTCAGGACCAAAAATGAAAATTTGGACACTAGAAAATAAACATAGAGAGTGAGTGAAAAAATCAGCATATATCGCGACTCCTCGATATTGGTCCATTTTAATAGGAAACACATGCAAATATACTTAGGTATCAGACTTTTCAAAATAAGCCATCTTCTTTAATTGGTATGAAACTTCTTAAAAGTTGAAAACTTGAAAAGTTGAAAGCGATAAGATTCTTGGTTTGATATCTCATAAGGAAATTACTTCTAGAATCTGATATGAGGACAGGCCTGGTTATATTTGCTTAGAATTGACAGCCTAATATAGACCTATAAATATATATAGGGCCAAAAATTTCTGTACGGTGAGATTAATGTTAGTTTTCAAATAAAAAGCTTAGAAGTCTAGACTACAAATGATCAAGCTATATATATAAACACTTTGGTGTTCAACTTTTTTTTTTTTTTTCAAAATTCAAATTTTTTATATTATAGATGTAGGCATCCATGCCGTTGACTTGAGAAGAAAGAAAAAGCATAACAGTGCAAAAACTCTTGTATAAATACCCCTGAATTAATTCAAGTGCATCACACAAAAACACACTACGCGCACAGCCATCAAGCTTGTGCTTCCCTTCCTCCTCTGCTTATCAACTTCTTCATCGCTGAAACTTTAACTCCAAGCGATGGCTCGTGAGAGCTCTTCTGTTAGATCCGCCTTCTTATTGTTGCTGTGTTTTCTTCTGGAAACAGCCTCAGCTCAGCTGTCCAGTACTTTCTACTCCACCTCCTGTCCCAGCGCCCTCTCCACCATTAAATCCGGCGTGAGCTCTGCGGTCAAAAGTGAGGCCCGCATGGGCGCATCGCTGCTCCGCCTTCACTTCCACGATTGCTTCGTTAATGCAAGTTTCTCTACCCGGAGTCTCTCCTCTCTTTCCGATTGATTGCTACCTTTGTTTCTCTTCTGTCATTCAAGCTGCATGCAAGCGTGCATGCATGATGCATCTTTGTGCTTTTGTGCATGTGAAACGTTCCGACCGACCTCATAGTCAAAAAGAATGATTAGATTTCGCTTCTACGCAAGTTACTCTCTTTTTCACTAACCAAACAATAGGTAGGAAGTACACATATTGAACTAATCGAGTCTGACCGACCCTTTTTGTGCCATGCATTTTTGTGAGTTTATTATTATAATAATACTAGGCTGTGTTTATTGAAGTCGTTTTAAAATTAGAGCTATGTTTTCATTCAAACAGCAATAAAAAGCATGGCCCTCAGAATAAAAGCACTTCTTTTTGGTGATTCAAAGAAAAAAACTTCATGAAAAATTCTAGTATACACCGCTAGTGTAAAAATCTCATTCCGTAAGTGGTCTTATCTACTAGATATTTTGGTGGTCGGGGAGAGATTTGGTAATTAGAATCCTCGAAACAAGATGGACAAGAATATGGTTGTGCGTGCTCTAATTTTTTTTTTTTTTTTCATTTATTATATCGACAATGTAAGCCATGCAGGCGAGCGTATTTTATGCCCATTATGTTGTGGATAAGACGTGTTTGTGTATGATTAGCTACATGATTTTAAATTCGATGAATTAGATCACGCGAAAGTCCTAAACGTTGGAGATGGAAAAAAGAGAGAGCGACAGCCATGCTTTTATGACGGTGGTTGACTTTACGCGTTTATCATGTTTGGCAAATCAATCAGTTGTTTTCAATGGGTTTTGGTCATATTTTGATCACCGTCACTTTGGTTGGCATACTTTTCTACATTGAAAATGATATTTTGCTATAAAATATCTTTTTTTAATGAAATTTGTTAATCCAATGGAGTTCTAAAAATTGTGTTAGATCTTTTGAACAATTTGAAGTACCTTCATTGTTATCCACTTCGTGTTCTTTGTGCATAATCAAGAGTTGTCCATATCCTAATGGGCCTTTCTCCATCAAACATGTCGTCTCTATTTCAAACTTGATATTTAAAGCCTGATCCATTTTTTACTAAAAAATGTGACATGTTTACAACTTTCTCGATTAGATGCTTTTCTCTTTTCCTGTATGGGTTGGAAATTGTCTAGATATTCAAGGTCATTCGAGAAGACAATTCAGGCTAATTCTAGTAAATCAAAAAGTCGGTGACTCCCCTCTGTTAAATATTAAAGGACACGCCATGTTGCTAACCAAAAGCCTTGATTTAGAGACCATTTCAGAGCACAATCATTTTGTTTCTAGTCCGACAATCACTGGATGCATTGTTCCTAGAGAGACAATACAAATTAAAGTCAAAAGGCACGAGAAAGAGTGTCATTCCCGTCCAAACTGGTGTCTGTAGGCGTTCATAATGGGGGACAAAAGGGGGAAAATGATAAGGGAAATTAATCATTGTTCATATTTTATGTTCAGGAAAAGTTATAGCACTCGTTCTGTTTATATTTTGACCGTTGAATCTAATGAATTCAATAGGATCGATTTGACTGACTAACGATGTGTGGCACAAAATATAAAATAGGGATGCGACGCATCTGTTCTATTGGACGACACCGCGAACTTCACTGGGGAGAAGAATGCTGGCCCAAATGCTAATTCCTTACGGGGATTCAACGTGATTGACACAATCAAGTCCCAATTGGAGAGTGCATGCCCCGGCATCGTGTCCTGCGCTGATCTCTTGACCGTGGCTGCCCGAGATTCTGTCGTCGCTGTAAGTGCACACTTTCTTTTTAATTCTAGTGATCAATCAAAAAAATCACTTGTTATGATCTCGATGCTGCATCAACACTAACATGTGTGGATTTGTTTAACTATTTAATTCTTAGTTAGGTGGCCCAAGTTGGACAGTCCCACTAGGAAGAAGAGACTCAACCACAGCAAGCCAAAGTGCTGCTAATAGCAACATACCTGCCCCGACTTTGAGCCTTAGCGGCCTCATCACTGCCTTCTCTAACAAAGGTTTCACCGCCAAAGAAATGGTGGCACTCTCAGGTCATTGTTTTTCCTTTGTTGTGGCACCTTTTAATAACGAATTTACAATAATGCTTGATCGATATACTAAGATTAATATTAAAAAGTTGTTTGATTGTTGTTAATAGGGTCGCACACGATAGGTCAAGCCCGATGCACAACTTTCCGGACCCGTCTTTACAACGAGAACAACATCAACGCCACGTTCGCAACCTCCCTCAAGGCGAATTGCCCAAGCTCCGGAGGCAACAACAATCTCTCTCCTCTAGACACCACGAGCCCAACGTCCTTCGACAATGCCTACTTTAAGAACTTGCAAATCCAAAAAGGTCTTCTTCACTCGGACCAGCAATTGTTTAATGGTGGTTCCACGGACGCTCAAGTGAACGCTTATAGCAGCAATTCAGCTACTTTCATGACAGATTTTGCTAACGCCATGGTGAAGATGGGTAACCTCAGCCCGCTCACCGGCTCAAGCGGTCAGATTAGGAAGAACTGCGGGAAAGTCAACTAATGATTTTTCTGGGTTTTGCTTTTGATGTCTCTAAAGTTTTGCTTACGCTCTCAAGCGTACTTTGATAAGAAAAAGGTTCAATGTATTGTCTATTGGGATGGTTGGTCCCACGTTTAATATTTATGTATGAGCACATAAAAGTAGTGTTCATGTAGTAGTTGCGACACATCGCATGATCAAATTCATTTCTTAGAGTTTCAATATATTTAAATTGTGTTAGAATTAAACCCCACCAGATTTTTATTAACCGGAGATTCAGATGAAGCAAATTATCATGGTAAGAATTCTCTGCACATCTAACATTTTCCTTTCTGCAATCCACAAATATTGCGTATGCATTGCCCGACAAGAGAAGTTTGGAAGTAAACTTTGACAAATCCTTTCCCTTCCAAGTTTTTTTTTTTTTCGGTTGTGGGCCTCGTTAGGCCAATGCCCTACCTAACTTTCAACGTTATTCCACTATAACAGTGTTTTTCCAAACAATAGCAAAGAAAGAACATTCGGAGATTTTAGGGTCAAGTCTCACACAAATTGAAAATTGAAATTCGGTAGATTTTGTAACCAAGCGATTAAATTTAATCTTAACTACTTAGTATACTAAAATTTGATTTCTTTGCAATTTTGATACAATTATTTTTAGGGAAATTCTCAACTAATCTTAGCTACAATAATTTAGAAACTAGAAAGACTAACTTAGAAAGTACTCCATATTCCAATGGAAATATGAATAAATATTTGGGGACACGGGTTGTATAAACAAAATCTTGCTGATGTGTGTAGTTTTACTTTAGCAAATAAACAATGAATTATATTATTTGTGGAGGTCGATGTAAAATATGTAAATAAAAGAGTATTTGTGGTCAAGAATAATCCCTTAAGCTTCATGACTATAGAAGTACCGTTGTGGCATCTTCCCATTTTCCAGGGTTGATTCCGGCCTGAGAGTCAAATAAACCCATGGAATGACCCACTAAAGCATTGGGTTAAGGCCTAAAGAAATGGGTCACTTGGAAAGCCCACGACCCTTCTCTCTCTCTCTCTCTCTCTCTCTATCACTTCAGCACTAGCCCAAACAAAGTTAAAAAAACGGAACACATACATTGAGAGACGATTCCAAATAGCGTAGGTATGGTGAAGGACAAATATCCTCTAAGGAAGATTTAAAAAAAAAATATTTTTAAAATAGTTGGTTATTTCATTTAAAAAATTAGTCAATGAAAATATTTCATTATCAACAATAATTTATGATTAACTATTTTCATGGGCGATAGAGAATATTTTTCATTAATTCATTAATTTTAAACAAACGCACACTAAAATGTCGAAGGCAAAGTTATCCTTTAAAATGAATTTGCTTTATATGATATGAAATTTTTAAAAATAAAAAACACACACGCCACTGAGGAAAAGAATCCTAATTCTATGTTCCCTGGACTCTCTACCTCTCTCTCCCTCCTCAACCACCATTCAACGTGCCTCATGTGCCCTAGCCATCCCACCTTGACACCGCATCCTCAAGTGGTTGCCCCTCACTCGCTGCTCATGTGCACTCATTGAAACAGTGTTTGAAACTCTAATCTATCCTCGAATTCGTGTGGGTCTTGCCAAGGGGGCACAATGATAGCATCGGTTGCTTGTGTTGCCCAGGTTCAGCAAAGTTGGACTTGGGTTTGACCATGTTTGATTTAACATGTAGAGTGATATAATCTAAGGTCAACTACTCAAACAATGAGATCGGGAGAGTAACTTACACAAACAGAAACTTGTCAAAAAAAATCGAGTAGAAATTTCTCTACGCTAGTTTGGAAAAAATGGGTATAAATTTGTTGATTCAAATCTTAATGACTTGATTTCAAAGCCAAAGAACGGAGACTCTTGGATTAACAACTTTTATGTTTTGAGTTATCTTAGATAAGCATTGTGTTAGAGAAAACTTCCTTATCTATTTTGAAGTTGACAAAACGTTTCCATCGATCTAGTTTAAAGATTTGCAGACTCTATCGTTAAAGTCCGAAGACCTCCGGACTCAAGATTTAAAGTCTGCCCTCACTAATAGTTTCCAGACCGACGAAGAAAAGTTTCATCCAATGAAGAAGACTTATCCATATACAAGTATATTTTTAAGGATTTTGTTCGTACGCTTGAAGGAGATCTCACGGCTGGAGATAGCATCTCGTGATCAATTATTTTTATTGAAATCAACTTGAATAATTAGATCCATTGATTGGCGAAGTATACTTCGAAAGTTCTACTTATGGAAACCTACATCCTGATTATATGGGCGAGTAGGATTGGTGGGCTATCATCACATTCCTTAAATAACTCGAGATCTTCTTAGTTGATTCTGTCCAACGAGTAGATTGGAAGAACTCATTTGCAAGGTGCCAATAGTTATGATGGCATGGAAGAGTATATAAGGAGGATGCTCAAGTTATTTGAATGTGTGCATGAAAGAAAATTTTCAAAGTCTGAAATTCTTAGTTCTTTGCTGTTACATTTTGTCGAGCTTAAACTGTACTCAAAAGAGAGATCAAATTCCTATGAGACCTTGAGCAAGTGTAGCAGAGTCTCTATACTGTGGAATCAAGGACGAGACATTGTAAAATCTCTTTTGGTTCTTAGTGGAATCCAGCTAGTGGGTTATCAGTGCGGGATAGTGGACGTAGGCTTGGTTTAAGCCGAACCACTATAAACCTTGTGTTTCAATTCTCTTTCCCTAATCTCTTTACTTAATTCGCAGTCTTATATATCAGCCTATAATCTTTTATATCTTCAATCTATTGTTTTATTATAAGTTGAATTAATTTGTTAAGTCTTGCAAAAACTTCTTTAACACATATTAACCCCTTTCTAGGTGTTCATACTAACGTTATCAATTGGTATCAAAGCTTGGGTACTCAATTAATTGAAGTGTTGTTTACTTCTGAGTTAAAGATCCATGGCTAGTATGTTGGCTTCAGGTTTGGTTGAAAGCCAAAACAACACCAGACCGCCCTATTTCGATGGAAATGAATACAACATATGGAAAAACAAGATGAAGGCATTCCTAAGATCGAAAGATCCTATGGAATGGGATGTTGTAGAAAAAAGAATTATTCATAAAGCTACATTCACTTTAGAAAGGGGAAAGGAAGTTGCAGACGCTGGTGAGATGACTTAAGAAGAAATAACTAAGAGACAAGCTTTTGATGCTAAAGTAATTTACTTTTTCTATTGTGCATTGTCTCCTACTGAGTATAACAAAATATCTTCTTGTGAAACAGCCAAAAAAGTTCGGGATAGGCTGCGCATTATCTACGAAGGAACTAATTGAGTGAAAGAAACAAGGATCAATATTCTACTCGGACAGTATGAAGCCTTTAAGATGAAGCTAGGAGAATTTATTACTAACATATTTAGTCGTTTTATAGAAATTGTAAATGGTCTAGAGTATTAGGGACAACTAATCTTAGGACCCATGAAGGTCACAAGTTGCTGCGTGGACTCTCCAAAAACTAGAATCATGTAAAGACTTCGATAAGGGAAACATAAAGGATCATGCCATTTTTTGTAGATGAATTGATTGTCACACTTCAGTCTTATGAAGTGGAGCAAATCAATGAAGAAGAAGATCCCAAAGGTAAGAAGTCAACTACTTTGAGATCTAATGATGATTATGATGTTATAGAGTCTGAAGATGATATGGATGATAAAGAATTAGCTCTTATGATAAAGAGGTTCAAGACACTGAACAAAAAGGGAAGAAGTTCAATTGGAAGAAACAAAGCACTCAAAAGTTTCAAAACAAATCAACTGAGGATGATGAATTCAATAAAGATGTGACCTGTTTTGAATGCAAGAAAAAGGAACACATTAGACTCAACTGTCCCATGTTGAAGAAAAATAAAGGAAAATTTGAGAAATACATAAAGGCTCTCAAGGCAGAGACATAGAGTGATATTGAATGTGAAGATAGTGACGAAGATTATGCAAATATTTGTCTAATGGTAAAATCAGAATTAGACTCAGACTCCGAAATAGATACAGACTCAGACTTAGATAGTGAAATCGAGGTAAGTAACTTAAAAATCCCTACTAAAGTCTCGAAATACATTGATGAACTGTGTCTTAGTCTCAAAACCTCTCTCAAGAGGATTTTCGAGCTAAAAAGGGAGAATTCTACACTGAAACAATAGGAAATTTTATGGAAAGAAAAGTTTGAAAATTTAGATAAAAGTTTTGTTACATTAAAAGAAAATGTAGACTCTCTTTCAAAAGAAAATACATTTTTGAAAAATGACATTTCAAATATTTCAAAAAGATTTTCTATAGGATATGAGAAATTAGAAATTGGAAAATATTCTTTCAGTACAAATATCCTACTTTAACAAATCAGGCTTGGGAATGACTTCTAAAACTATTCATTTAATTGATTTTCCAAAAGTGGAAGAAAGAATCAAACAAAGGCGTACAAATTTTTTTTACAAAAATCATTTTTAAAAGATCTTTGTAAAACTTGTTGGGTGAAGTGCTCTCAAATGTTCTAAGTGCAATAGGTTAGAACACTTTAAGAAAAAATGTCTTATGGCTTGGAGACCTATTAAGAAAAAATGGGCAAAGATTGCTTATTGCACTAACTCTTCTGGACCTAAGAAAATGTGGGTACCAAAGAAAACTTGAGCTTTTTTTTTAATTACAAGTCACTATCAAGAAAAGTGTTAAATGATATTTGGATAGTGGATATTCAAGGCATATGACTGGAGATTCAAGCTGCTTTATAAAACTTATGCAAGTAAATGGTAGAAAAGTCTCTTTTGGTGGAAACAAAGAAAATGAAGAATTGTTGGATCTGGAACTGTAAAAATTGGAAGTCTCACAATTAACAATGTTTCCTTAGTAGAAGGACTCAATTACAATTTGCTTAGCATCAACCAATTGTGCAACACTGGATTCAAGATCCATTTTCAAGAAGGAATATGTTCGAGAACTAGTAAAGATCTTTCACAATCTTTTATTAGACAAAGACATGGAAACATCTATCTTATAGATATAAGACCAGAAAATTCTCAATGTCTAATTTCAATTCAAGATGAAGCAAATCTTTGGCATCAAAAGCTTGGCCATGTCAATATGAAGCACATTGCCAAGATCTCTTCTAAGAATCTCGTTCGAGGACTGCCAAACCTAAAGTTTCAAAAATCTGACTTACGCACACTATGTATATTGGGAAAACAGGTTAGAAGTTCTTTTAAATCATTAAATCAGATTTCTACTAATCGTGTTTTGTAGCTTCTGTATATGGATCTCTTTGGGCCAACCAGAACTAAAAGCATAAGTGGAAAGATATATTGTCTAGTAATCGTTGATGACTATTCACGATTTACTTGGGTTTACTTTTGGCAAGTAATTTTGAAGCCTTTTGTTACTTTTTAAAGTTTGCTAAGAAAGTTCGAACGAGAAATGATACTATTTCAAGCATACAAACAGACCATGGAGGTGAGTTTGAAAATCAAGACTTTGCAAAATTTTGTGATGAATCAGGTTTTCGGCATGTTTTCTCCTCTCCATACACTCCAGAACATAATGGAGTTGCGGAACGAAAGAATAGATCTTTGTAAGAGATGGCAATAACTCTTTTAATAGAAAGTAGTATTTCCTCTCATTTTTGGACTGAAGTAGTTTCTACAGCATGTTATATTATTAACAAAGTCTTTTTAAGATCTATTTTGGAGAAAACTCCTTATGAGTTATTCAAGGAAATAAGGCAATTGTTTCATACTTTTATGTATTTGGTTGCAAATGTTTTGTTTTGAAAAATACAAATGATCAAACTGGTAAGTTTGAAATTGGATATTCAACCACCAACAAAGCCTACAAAGTATTCAACAAAAAGACTCAGTCTATGGAAGAATCTATGAATGTCAAATTCCAAGACTCTTTGCAGAATCAACTGATTCAGACTCATCCTAAAGAATCCGAACCTGCTCCAAACTCTACAAAGTCTACCTCCCCTAAAGTAGCTCAGACCTTTGAAAATCAGCGAAAGGAAGTTGAAGAATCAACTGAAGTAGAAGAACAGCTTCTTGCCAGGCTATCAAGCAACTGGAAGCACAAATCTAGTCATCCCCAAGAACTCATCATTGGTGATATTGATGAAGAGATTTGCACCAGATCCAAAAGGCAAGAAGAGTTTAGCGTCGTGGCACTTATTTCTGAAATAGAACCCAAAAGCATAGAAGAAGCTTTAGCTGATGAAAGCTGGATTGAAGCAATGCAAGAAGAACTCAGACAGTTTAGCATTAATGATGTATGGGAGTTAACTCCTAAACCAAAAGGTAAATCTATTATTGGAGCTAAATGGGTTTTCAAGAACAAGTTGGACGAAAAAGGACAAGTGATCAAGAATAAAGTAAGACTCGTGGCCAAAAGATATACGCAAGAAGAATGGATAGATTATGATAAAACCTATGCTCTAGTAGCTATGTTAGAAGCAATTAGATTATTACTTGCTTTTGCCTGTTATAAAATTTCAGGTTATTCCAAATGGACATCAAAAGTGCATCTCTAATTGGATTTATCCAAGAAGAAGTCTATATGGAACAACCTCCTGGATTTGAATATCCAAAGAGACCAGACTCAGTTTTTAGACTTAAAAAAACTCTCTATGGTTTATAACAAGTACCTCGAGCTTGGTATGGCAGATTAAGTAAGTTTTTAATGTGAAATGGTTTTATCAAATGAAAAGTGAACACTACCTTATTTATTACAAGGGAAGGTAAAAACTTTCTACTCGTTTAAATTATGTTGATGATATTATATTTAGATCATCTAACAAAAACCTATCCAAGAAGTTTTTTAAGTCTATGCAGGATGAATTTGAAATGAGCATGATGGGTGAACTGTCTTTCTTTCTTGGACTACAAGTAAAACAATTGAAGAAAGGAATTTTCATTTACAAAAAAAAAATATATGTGAAAGAACTTGTTAAAAAGTTTGGATTAGAGAATTACAAAAAGACTGAGATATTAATGTCAAGTTCTTCGAAGTTGGATAACGATGAATGAGGAAAGAAAGTTGACCAAAAACTTTACAGGAGTATTATTGGCTTACTTCTTTATCTTAATGTTTTTAGACTTGATATTTTGTTTAGTGTTTGCATTTGTACTAGATTTCAATTTGATCCAAAAGAGTCTCATCTAAGCGCCGCAAAACGCATCATTAAATACATTGCAACTACTTCAAGCTTAGGTTTGTGGTATCCCAAAGAATGAGACTTTACCCTCCTTGGATATTCAGACGCAAATTTAGCAGGTTGCAAAGTTGATAGAAAAAGTACATCTGGTACATGCCAATTGTTGGGAAACATGACAGTATCTTGATTCTCAAGGAAGCAAAGTACTATTAGATCTTTCAACAGCAGAAGCAGAGTATGTGGCTTTTGAAAGTTGCTATTCTCAAATTTTATTAATAAAACAACAACTGAGAGACTTTGGAATCAAAGATTCTTGCACCGAGATCAAATGTGGCAACACCAACGCAATTAACCTTACAAATAATCCAATTCTTCATTCAAGAGCAAAGCATATAGAGATTCAACATCACTTTATTAGAGATCATGTTCAAAATGGAGAAGTTATGATTCAATTCATTGACTCAAAGAATCAACTGATGGACATATTTATAAAGCCTCTGGAGAAAAGCTTATTTGAGCCTATTCGCACCAGATTGAACATCATATCTCTTACCCAGTAAAGTCTGGATGTGCTCAAGACTCAAAGGTAGGAGACCAAAAGTTACGACCGTAAGTTATTTCTATTCCAAAAGTATTTTAAAATTTAAAAGGTACGGTTACTTATTAATTGCTAATCAATTGAAATTATCTTTCAAAGTCTTTCTTTTTCAAAAAGGTAGTTATCAATTTTGAAAAGACAATTATTTTCAAAAATGGAAGTTTCTTTTGAAAAGGTATTTTTATTTTTCCTTTTATGACGTTTAGTTTATCTCACTTCACTTACTTTATATATATTACTGAGATTCGTCTTCTTCGTTTTTATATTGAAACCCTAGAATACAAAATTCCTATTTGCCTTCACTTTCAGTCTTGATCTGTCCAAAAGTTTTCACCTTTTTCAAGAAAGTTGGTGAATTCCTCCCTTGAAGTGACAATGTCTTCAAGAAATTCTTCAAAGATTGCAAGCAGGGGACCACGATATATGCTCGAGGGTCCTACACATTTTGACTTGACTGAGGAAGAAGATTCTTTTCCACCACTGCATTCGAGTTAGCAACAACCTTCTCAGCAACATCAATCTTTTCCACCAACTCAACCAGATGAAGAAGTTATAGAGGAGGTTGAACCTGTAAGAACGCTAACTCCCAAGGTTGCTTTCAAATTTTACTCAAATTTGAAGAAAGGAGGAACGCCGATGTCTTTAATCGATGAATTTTTAAGAGATAGAAGATACAAGAATGAAACCATGTTCTTACGAAAGTTGGAAAGGTTAGGAGTTGTAGAGAAAGGAACGGCTGAAAGAACTTTTGCGAATTTCCCGAGTGACCCATTCTATGGCACTGCAAATCAACCACAAGTTCTGGACGACGATGAATGGATGTTTACTCACTTTCAGCCTATAACTGGTGTTGCTGCAAATACTGTTAGTGATGGTTCAAGTCTTTTCAAATTGAAGAATCACAAGAAGGTTTATTCGAACCTTATGAAGAGAGGGCTTATCCACCCTAGGAGTGTTGACTTCGATTTGCTTGATTCGATAAAAGTCAATCCGCGAGAGAAGTTTGCTTTACTGTAATTGGAATGCCTTTGTTCTGAATCTACTGCTGCTTATCTAGAGCTTACTACATACTTTTACTCGAACTTATCTTTCTTGGATGCAAACAGTTTTACTTTCACAGTGAAGGACAAGGAATTTTTGGTGAATACAGACACATTGGCGGACATAATTGGGGTGGAAAGAACGAGTTTCCAACCAATTAGTGTGTCTATTGCTCATGCTACTCTGTCATTGGTGAAAGATAGGGATGTTGAAGGCAAGATTTCCTACACAAAGATGAGTGCCTCTAACATCTTGCTGCACAAGATTGTGATCAACGCATTCGTCCCAAATCAACATCCAAGACTCGATGTCTCTAGATCTGAAGCGAAATTGATGTGTGCCATCAATACGTATTTAAATTCTCTCTATCTCACCCCATCTTGTTTTATATGCACCGAATTGTGGTGAAAGATATGGGACAACTCCCTTATTTTGCTCTTATCACGCATCTCTTTAGACACTTTAAAATTCACATTTCTGCACCATTATGCTTGACAACAATCTCTCCAATGGTGATTGGTTTCAAAATGGTCACAAAGATGCGTTTGAAAGAGTTGAACAAGGCGTTGGAGTGTATGAAGGAGAAGTCCCCCATCAAAGAAAAACAAGACTCTGCTGCAGTGAAGAGGAAAGGCAAGCAGCCCATGGTTGCTCCAACAAAGAAACAAAGAACTCTCATCTTGCAAGATGAAGAAGATGAGGATGAACTGACTCTTTCATCCTTAAGAAACTTAAAGAGTTTTGTCAGCTTTCAAGAGACAAGAGAAGAGCCAGAAGAAGGAGAAAAAGAGAGAGAAGAGATAGAGAAGGAAGATGAAGAACATAGGAGGACAGAGGAACAAAGAAGAGAAGAGGAAGAAAAAGAGGAAGAAGAAGAGAGAGAAGGAGAACAAGATCAGGGTCAAGAAGACTGTTTCGAGCCAACTTTGGCAGTCTTTATGTCTAGTGATTCTGAGATGGCAAGAACTAGAACTACTGACGCTCATTTCTTTGAAGCTGAAATTGAACAAGAAGAAACCTTACATACTCCATCTGAAGGTAACAAAACAAGGGGAGCTGTTGGACCAAAAGGTAGTTCTTCACATTTATTTGATAGTGATGTAAGTCACTCTGCAACAGATCCAAAAAAAGTGTATGCCTCACATTACCCAAAAGACAGTCATGGTGGTCAATCTGCTAAAGTTCCATCCATTCTCAAATTCCCTGGAATTGACTTAGCTGGTCCTAGTTTTACATCAGCTCAAACAAGAGACCTTTCAAGACTGCTGGAAATCCTATTTGACATTAGAAAACAACAATATGCTATGGGATTTGAGATGCAGGATTTCAAGAATCCTTTTAAGGCCACTTCAGTGTCTTTGCATGACCAGTTGAACGCCCTAAAGATTCAAGTACAGTCTACTGTGCAAGGTGAAGATTTTCAGTCACTGAAGCAGAGTTTTAAAAGGCTTGAGAAGACAGTGCATTTTATGGGAGAATTCGAGCTTGTTCAACTTCCCAAACAGCCATGATTTTGACTCTATTTTCAACCAACTCTTTTTTGTCTGTTCTCCACTTTTTTCTGTTGACAAAAATGGGGAGAGGTTTGACTGCAGATTTGACTTTTTTACTATTGGACTTATCTTTTGTTTGGATGTGACTTGAACTGGTTTGGATTGTTGATGCTTGCAAGTAACTTAAACTATGTTGATTATGATAACGCTAGTTGCCATTACAGGACTAATGAGTTTTCTGTGGTTGCAGATTTGCTACTATCCTTATCCTAATTATCTTTTATAAGAAATCTTGGTTTGCTTAAGTGTTGTTTTGTAGGTCAAAGTGTCCAAATCCGCGGGAAAGTTTTGTCACCATAAAAAAGGGAGAGATTGTTGGAGAAAACTTCCTTATCTATTTTGAAGTTGACAAAATATTTCCATCGCCTACCCCAAGACTTGCATACTCTATTGTCAAAGTTTGAAGACCTCCAGGACTCAAGATTTAAAGTCTGCCCTCAATGATAATTTCCAGACCGACGAAGAAAAGTTTCATCCAATGAAGAAGACTTGTCCATATACAAGTATATCTTTATGGATTTTCTTTATACGGTTGAAGGAGATCTCACGGCTGGAGATAGCATCTCGTGATCAATTATTCTTATTGAAATCAACTTGAATAATTAGATCTGTTGATTGGTGAAGTATACTTGAAAAGTTCTACTTATGGAAACCTAAATCTTGATTGTATGGGCGAGAAGGATTGGTGGGCTATTATCACATTCCTTAAATGACTCGAGATCTTCCTAATTGATTTTGTCCAACGGGTAGATTAGAAGAACTCATTTGAAAGGTGCCAACGGTTATGATGGCATGGAGGAGTATATAAGGAGGACGCTCAAGTTATTTGAGTGTGTGCGTGAAAGAAAAATTTCAAAGTCTGAAACTCTTTACTATTACATTTTGTTGAGCTTAAACTGTACTCAAAAGAGAGATCAAATTCCTGTGAGGCCTTGAGGAAGTGTAGCAGAGTCTCTACATTGTGCAATTAAATACGAGACATTGTAAAATCTCTTTTGGTTCTTAGTGGAATTCAATTAGTGGGGTGTCAGTGCAGGAGAGTGGACATAAGTTTGGTCTAAGCTGAACCACTATAAACCTTTTGTGTCAATTCTCTTTCCCTAATCTCTTTACTTAATTCGCAATCTTATATATCAGCTTATAATCTTTTATATCTTCAATCTATTGTTTTATTATAAGTTGAATTAAGTTGTTAAGTCTTGCAAAACCTTCTTTAACACTTATTCACCCCCCCATTCTAGGTGTTCATACTAGCGTTATCACATTGTAGGCTTATTGATTTTGGAAGGAAGTGGGAGAAACATGATTGGATAGAATGAAGAAAAGAATAGGAACTTCAATGATTGCTCTTCTAGGCCTTTGAGTAAGTTAAAATGGCATCATGGTTGCAGCTTCAAGATGCAGGCTTTAAAATCATTGACTCTTTAAGGTTCGAGTGAAAATTCTTTTAAGTTTCAAGGGGTTTGAACTCTTCAAAGTTTAAGGAATTGCACTAAGCAAATTTCATTAATCAAATTTCGTGTCCATTTTAGACAGGCTCAATGACCCTTTATAGAAAAACAAAAGAAGAGTACGGGAGCATTTGGTAACCATTTTGTTTTCGAGAATAATTTTTGATCATAAATGATTATTATTTATTTCGTTCACGGGAACAAATTCTAAGTATTTGAAAGAGTTTGGTAACTGTCCAAAATTTTTATTCCTAGGATAGAATTGTGTTTGGCACTATCCTCAAAATTTCTAATTCAAACCATTTTCTTCTAATTTTTTAATAATTTTATTACTTTTTTTTCTTTTGTTGTTCTTTCCCTTTTTTCTTTTCTTTTATCTTCTTCCTTATATTGTTGTTGGCCCCTGACGAGGTTGAGCTCACACAACCACCATAAAGCTCGACCTTGCCTAGCCCAGCCAAGGCTCGGCCGAGCTTCACTTAGCTCGGTGAGTCTCTCGCCCGGCTAGGCAAGGCTCATTGGTGGCCAGGGGAGGCCTAGACGAGGCTCGCCAGTGGCTGGGCGAGCTTGCCTAATCGGTCACTAGTGATCGGCAACGGTGGCCGATGGTAGTGGCGGTCCAAGAAGAAGAGAAGAGGAAGAAAACAAGAAGGAAAGAAGAAGAGAAAAAAAGAAAAGAAAAAAATTTCGATTGGCTTGATTCTGAAATTATTTTCGAGAACAAGGAATCGACTTTTACTTCTCGATTTTACTCCAAATTTATTCCCGAGAACAAAAAATTTACTAAATGATTTTTTGTTCCAAATATACTCCCAGAAACAAAAAAAAAACATAATCAAACACTATTTTGCCGGTTGCCAAACGCGCCCTAAGAGACTAAAGTCAAGTCTAGAAACTGTAAGTTATATAAAAATTAGAAACATTTAGAAACTAGGAGCAATTAAAATCAAAACAATATTTCCAATGCTTTTGCTCATTCCAGACTCCAGAGTGCCTTGATGTAAGCTTCAATGTGTGGGAAAATGACATAGTCTTTATGACAAAGTCAAATATGAGGCCTTATCGATGAGGGACCTGTCAAGGAGAGTGTCATTGATCTTGAATATGTGTTGATCTTTCTTGGTTGAATGAGTTGATGTTGAGCATGGGCTGCATCACAGAGCCATGTTCGATTTGCAATAGAGAAAAGAGAGGATAGGGTCTCTGGGTCAAGGATTGAGGGCTCGATGGGTCAAAGACTTGCAGGATGCAGGTTGACAACGATGGGGCATTGAGTAATGGGAAGACGATATCCTCTGGCATCTGTAGTGAAAGTAGTGTCTTTGTGGTTTAGCATCCTTAGGGATGATCATTAGTCCAATTCAACTAGGGAACCGTGATATTGCTAGTATGAGTACCTAGAGGGGGGTGAATAGGTATACAAAGATTTTTCTTGATAATTTCTGTATACTTGCGCAATACTTAGACAGTTGAAAGATACTTTGCGTTAAGTAATAATCAACGAAAGACTTAAGTGAAGGAAAGAGAGAATTAAACACGCGGTTTATAGTGGTTCGGCTTGATCCAAGCCTACGTCCACTCTTTTGCACTGACAGCCAATTCGGCTGGATTCCACTATGAACAAAGAGATGTTACAGTGATGATCTTCCTTGATTTCTTGGTGTAGATGATCTACCACACTCACTCAAGGTATCGCCAAGTACAAACACTCTCTGTATACAATTTCGCTCAGACTGTATCGACTAATAATCAAGGTTCTTCAGATTCTGGAATTTCTCTATCGATCACACACTTAAAACAACTAGAACGTCTTCCTTTTATACTCCTTTATGCCATCATAGCCGTTGGCACTTACCAAAGGAATTCCTCCAATCTACCCGTTGGACGGAATCAATCAAGAAGATCATCCGAGCTATTTAAGGAATCTGATGATAGCTCATCAATCCTGTTCGCCCATACAATCAGGATCTTGGTTTCCAAGAATAGAACATTCCTAGATTATTTTGTCGACCATCGGATCTTCAATCGATCTTAGATAAGAATTAAAGAATCCGAAATGATTATCCAACCAAAGAATCTATTCCAGAGGATAGGATCGAATCCTCAACCATATACCTCGGCTTTGGATTTCCTTCGTCACTGGATTAGAAAGACTGTCAGTGAGAATAGACTTAAGTCTTGAGTCTTGAGTCTTAAGTCTTGAGTCTTGAGTCTTGAGTCTTGAGTCTTGAGTTTGGATCTTGAGTCTCGAGAATACAAAGTCTTCAGACTTTAAACTGTCGGTCTCCGAACATCCAGACTTAGACTGATAGAAACGTTTTGTCAGCTTCAAAATATTCTGGAAAGATTTCTCCAACAAACCGGACCAAATTGATTTGGATTGGTTGATTGACCTGTTTAAAATCTGTTCTAGGGAGAATCACTTAGGTTTCAGTTCTAGAAATTTAGAATCGGCTAGGGTTTGTTTCGATTCTTAATTCCTAGGCTAGAAGGACCAGAACTACTTAGGTTGAACTAGTTTTGAAGCCTTTTTTTTTTTTTTTTTGATAAAAAGAAGGAGAATGAGGAGGAGGAGGAGGATGAATTTGTGTCCATCAAGATGAACAAATAATAACATAACTATTTGACAGACAAATGTTTTTATAATGAAATGGAGTAACTTTTATATTTCATTTCAAGAGTGATTTTTATATATATATTTTTTACCTGAAATATAACATTGGCTTACCTGAGAATCAAGCTCTAATTGACAGTGCCAAAACCAATTCGTTAGGTTTTTGATTTCAATTGTTTGGAATTGAGGATCACAAGATTGATTCTCAATTTTCTGGTTAAAGGTTTGGTATCGATCCATCTTGGAATCGATTCCCTAGAACAGAAGGGGTTGGGGGTGGGGGAGAAGATGCTGACGAAATTTTGGTAAAAGAAAAAAGAAACAAAAGAAAACAGTGAAAAAGCAAAGAAACATGGAGAACAAATCTTGACCATCCAATGGGTATAGCAAAAAGTTTCAAGCTATGAGAAGTAATTTTAACTAAATTTAGAGGATCCTAATCCGTGAAAAATTGTAGAGAATGGTATCAATGTTGAACTTTTTAGTATGCATTTGAACCAAGCTCTTATATACCAGATTAGGGAAGCTTCATATTGCTTTGTTTCACTGGAATTTCTCCCGTCCATTTTTAATTTGTCCACCCCTCACCTCAACCTCCACGACCACATCCAGTCCCTCATTTGTGCCAGAGATCTCAATCCCACCTCCACCACCATTCGTTAGTTCGACTTCACCAACACCCACCCCCACTGTCTTCACTTGCAATGCCATCATCGCTTCTATTTACTGCGACAAGAGCTTCATATTGCTTTGTTTCGCCGAAATTTCTCTAGTCAGTTTTCAAGTTGTTGGTTCCCGGTGATTTAGAATTGAATAAGGAGATATTGCAAAAAGCTCACGACATTAGATTCTCAATTCATCCGGTAAGCACCAAAGTGTATAAGAACATAATAGAAAACTTCTTGTGGGTCAACAACACGAAAAAGAATGCTTTGAAATTTTTTTATCAATATCCAGTTTGTCAACGAATGAAAATTGAGCACAAAAAATAGGTGGACAGTTACACCCACTTAAAATACTTATCGAAATGAGAGTATATCATCATGGATTTCATTGTTGGTCTATCGAGGGCATCAAGTGGTAATAATGTTATATGGGTGATTGTTAATCGATTGATCAAGTCCACACACTTTTTGTCCTATTGATTTGGCCTTTCCATGGAAGAAATGGCAAAGCAGTTTGTTAATGAGACAAAGTGAGGCAGTTAATTAGGATTAATTTCTACGATCATATTGCCGAGAGTCTGAGACATTAAGGATAAGTTGATAAATTTCGATGTGCATGTTAGTAGTGTAGAACAATGATATCTTAACTCATCGCCATATTATTTATAGAATAGGGTCAATTAGGAAATTCATATTTTGAGATTTTCCTAATTTGTTTATATCTTTCGTTGATGAATTTAGTGGATTAAAAAAAAATTCAAACTCACCAATGTTCAAAATCAAATGTCCAGAATGAATACTGTTTTCCTCAATTTTTATTTCTCTTTAATTGGCACGCCATCTCTCTTGCTCGTTTGAACTGTGCTTTTGTTTGAGACATTAAACTTGCTATCTTTGACATTATGCATGATATCATCAATTTTAACTATAGTTCATTCATGCATTGGTGATTCATGCACTTACTTGACTGAAGAAGAGGAGCTCATTTTCATTTTCATCAAGATATCTTCTAGTGACTAATTCTTTTGGGCCAAGTGTATCCTAGCTAGTCTCATAGGGGCCATTTGAAACTCATTAATTGCAGCACTTCAAAGTTCAAAATTTCTTTTAACTTTAATTAATCATTTTTTTTAAACTATTGAGAACTTATTAAAAAATTTCTTGCCTTGGTCATATGCTGAAAACCATGGCAAGTTTTCACTTTCCAAAAGTAGAGCTTCCACTTCATTAACTTTCAACCATCTAATCACTTCTTCAAGATTTTGTTTTCAAAAACCCACATTTAGAGAGGTCTTAAACTTGAATTAATCAAAGTTTCCATCTCAATCTTTTGAGCCTGAATGAGGTAAATCATTTAATTTTACTACTTCCTTTTAACCGATTATGTTGTTTTTAAAATTACACATTGTTGATTTTTTGGTTTTGTTTATTTTGCTTAAAGGTGATCTAAAGCTCCGAGTCTAAAGTCATTTTCAAGTCTAGTGAGAACTCTAGGCTTTAAGTCATTTCAAATTTCTCTAACACTCTTGTCTACTTTATTTTTATTTGCTTATTTTATTTTATTTTTCCTCTCTTTTTAATTATTTATTTTTATTTTCCCCCTTCTCTAATAAAATTTTATTAATAGTAAATTGTACTAATATACCTAAAATATTTAATAAATATAAATATATAAATATATTCAATTTATATTATAAAATAGAATTAAAGTCAGCTATATAAATAAAAATAAGATTAAATTAAAAATAAAATAAAATTTTTGTTATTTTGAATTTTTATTAGAATTCAAATAATATTTATATTGAAATATATTTTAAATTTTTTTCTTAATTTGAGAAGTTTTTTATTTAAAAACAATAACTTTCTTATTAGGAATATTAGAAATCCTATCCACTTTCATTACACATCCCCATGAGATCTTATATCTGACTTTATCTTATCTTAAATATGCATTAAACATAGAGTAGGATAAATTTTATCCTATTTTGCCAAATGCAGCTTTGAGGGGTTGGATTGCTAAAGTAAATTCTAATGTGTATGTGCTCGTGGGATAAGACTTCGGCAAGAAATTAGATGGACAAGCAACAAAGGCAAGGAAGGAAAATTATGTTTAATGGGTAAAGTGTATTACAAGAGTGGGATTGTTAGTATAAAGCATACATCTTCACGATTATTGACATTTCAATTTTGGCATCCCATTTAATAATTTATTGCGTGGAAATTGAGGGACTAGTCTTTAATTCCTAAAAAAAAAATGTTATAATTACATATAGTTTTAATAGCATTTATTATATACTTTAGTTTATTAATTGCATTTGTGTTGGACCGGCGATGGTGAATGGACTTGAATTAGTCATGTGGATTGGGCCAGTCCCATTTAAGAATTCATTGCATAGAAAATCAAGGACTAATCTTTGGCCCATAAATAAAAAGTTATAAATGCATATAGTTTTAGGATGATTAGTTCACTTATTGCGTTGGTAATGGACCGATGATGAATTGACTTGACTCAATTGCGTGGACTAGGCATGGCTACAAGCAAATATTTGGCCAATGCAAGGACGGGTAAATGCCGAAAATTTCAAGCCTAATAGACTAAAGTTTTGAACTTTAATTTACGCAGCATGATAAATTATTTTTCTAACAAAATGTGGCTATTCTTTCTAATTTAATTAGGTAGAATAGCGACTTATTTTCAATGAAAATTTTGCTACCTACTTTAGTAGAATTATGGCAGGTTTTATGATTTGAAAAATTGTTTCGACATTGTTAGGATTTATACATGCAAATTATCCAATTTTAGAGAGAGGCGAGAGTGTACCTAGACCAGGAGAATTTTGGTACCTAGAAAATAAAATTGAAAAATTGAAAGAACTTCAAGTGGGAGATAATTTTCATTGAGAGAGAGAGAGAGAGAGAGAGAGAGAGAGAGAGAGAGAGAGAGAGAGAGAGAGAGAGAGAGAGAGAGCTCTAAAGGCCATCCCTGTGATTGCCTAAGGGACAGGCGCCCATATGTCATGGACCATCTCCATAAAAGATAGTAAAAAGGTATTAGTGTTAAAGCAAGAGAGAGAAACTACGAGTTAGGAGTGAGAGAAATGCATTTATCTTCTTAGTAAATGAGAAACATATATATGTGTGTGTGTATGCAGAAGGGAAGTCTGACACAAGGCTTATGAAATGCTGCACAAGTCTTGGGCCGCACTTGAGGCCTAGTGTGTGACGCCCAAGGGAGATGGCCCTCACTAGCCGAAAGTAGTGTAATGTGCAAACCCTGGTAGGACTTGACCAGCGCTGGCGCGCTGCTGGCTCTGGCTGTTGCACCTGGTGCTAGTGGTGGCAGTTTTTCTTTTAAGAATCATTTAATCTATTTATTCTTTCAAAAATTAACCGACCGTTGATCGTGCATAGATTTTGTCTGATGCTATTGGCCAATTTTGTGCTCACTGGAGCTCGTGATCCGAAACTTTAGAACATGTGGTCAAATTTTGAAAATATTTTTGAGATCACAGATTTTTCAAAGTTTGCAAGAACAGACAATCATAGTAAAAAGTTACCATACTTTACCATTTTTTTTTTTAGTTTATTAGATTGGTCATGTATAAATTATTTGAGGGAAATACACATCACCAAAGCACAATATAATAGAAAACCTGAGATCCGGATTAAGATATGCATGGTAGGTTTCAATTATAAAAAATTACGAAATCTATCTCGACTGGAATCTGAAACTTGGAATCCAAAACAAGTTTTATTCTTTTTTTTATTTTATGTTGTTACGTGATTCTATGGTATTTTATAGCGTTCGATGATGAGTGTATATTTGAAATAATTAGTATGAACTTCCATTTTGGAGATATACATGACTAAGACTTTTACTTTATTAATATTTCATAATCTTTGTGTGTCTAAATATGAGTCATAATGAATTGCAGCAAATGATAGTACTTAGAAGTAATGATTCATTATAGTCATTAAATTAATAGTACAAGAGGAACATAGGTAAACTTTGAAACCCGTGACAAGGTAGAATCTAGGTTCCTAGTTATGCAATGTAGGTTTCGAGTTCTAAAAATTAGAGAACTTATTCTAATGGATAGGTTCCATGTTTTAGGTGTAACTTAGATAAAACTTAGGACTGCTTACTCCTAACGTATCTAAAAATGTGTGCACACATTGATATATGTTTTGAATGCACACAATGATATATGTTTTGAAAATGAAGGTCCAAACATGTCGAAAGAGGAGGACCAAGGACACTATGTGCGATATGAATTGCAGTAATCCGAGCCATAACTAGCCTTGGACAATTCATAATTGATAGTAAGTGTTTTTAATTTAACTATTGACAGATTATATGTAGCGTATTTTTTTTTAAATTTATTAAATGATTTATAGTGAAAGTAGGTCATTAAAAAAAAAAAAAAAAAGATGAGGACAAAACAAAGTAGACAATAAAAATGGTTGCTACTCTCTTCGTCTTCATCACCAGCATCTATGATACCTTGCAGTCCTTATTGAGTACTAACCGACCAATTATGGACGCAATAGGTATAGCTTTGACTGCGAACAATGAAATAAATGGAGCGTCCACCAGCCTGATTGGTTATTACAAGAATTGACTCCAACTAAACATTCCTAACGTGAAGAAGAGGACAATGACCACACTTTATCCATATTACTAGGGGTGATCGGGTCCAGGGTGGGTAGGGTCTAGACCTGGACCCTGTACCCGACCCTGTTATAACCGATTCTCTTTTTTTGGACCCTGTACCCGACCCTGTTTGCATTGGACCCTGTTCCCGGCCCACTCTGTTTTTCTGGTCCGGGAACAGGGTTAACCTTGTTTACATTGGAACTTGTTTTGCATAAAAATTGAAATATGACAGGAATTGAGCTGCAATTATTGAAGTACCATGGCTTTTTAACAATAGTGGAGGCTTTTCTTCCTGACTAGCTTGATAAACATTATCGTTTTGCATAACAGTATTATGCTTTTGTAATCTAGGTTTTACTGTTTTACCTAATGAATCAACCAGGTTTCATTCTGGTCACATACAACATTCATTCAGCAGTTAAAAAGTAGTCACCGAACTTCAGCATGCTCCTCAAATCAAAATTTTTGAGCTGTACCACATATCTTCCAATTCGGTCAACAGGATAGATGGGGCTATAAACATTACAAGGGTTAACAATACATAAAGAGTACAATGTAGCTAGAAATGTGGTGGTCAGCCAATGTGCATTAGTTTCCAGCCAAATACAGCATGAAAAGCCATCGAGCTAAAAGTACTACAGAGAACTTAACCTCGATAGTGATGCTAAAGATATAATGTGGCCAATGAAAGCTTTATACAACAATTTTATTCAAACTTTGTTAACTTGTTATGTTACCTTTGAATCAAATTCCTGGACATCCTCCACCAAATTAAAGCATAGATTAAAGCAGATTGCAACAAGATCAGTGAATTCACTTTGCAAGAAGTTTGCATCTTCAATGTGTGAACACAAGGACCTAGAGGCTGCCAACTGCCATATTAAACAAACAACTTCAGATATTAGAAAGTACTCTGATACAATTGATTAAAGATTTTGTCAAATAATTAAAAAAAAAAAAAGAGTAGGAGACATTTCATATCTGTGAATTTTTAGTTAGGCATCATACCCTGACTACTAGGTCCTTGTGCTGCAGAAGCTTTATCAAAGCACAGTGCACTAGTCTTTTTATATCATCTTTGATATGCATGCATCCATCAGAAAATCATCACAAAAAAGAGAGTATGGATTGTAGAAAACACATAAAGGACAGACTCCACAAAGAGTAGCTGGAATATCAAGATCGAATATGTGATAACAACTTCCTCGAGAAGACCTCTTATTCTAAGAAAGTATTCACTTCTCCAAAAATCTGATGCAAACCATCAAACACTCTTTTATAATACTAAAAAAAGACCATAGTGCAAGATTTCTTTTTAATTTCTCCTCCATTCTGTTCTGGGAACCAATGAATTAGGATTCTCTAGCCGCTCTAAGCCAATGCTGACATAAATTATCCAATACTTGCCTAAAGATAAGCACTTGTCCAGAAATGGCACAAGGAGTTGACATGATAGATTGAGAAAAAAGAACATCATAAAAGCATCTCTGGTTTTATCTTAACTTCGTCACCAAAGGAACCAAAAGAAAACCGATTAGGAAGAAACACAAGCTTTATAAACTTCAAACTACTCTAGGCTGGAATTTGCTTATCGCTACACACCCTATGTAGGGAGACACCCCCATAAAAAAGCACTTCTATCAGATCATGTTTCTGCCTTCAACACTTCTAAGAATTCATTGAAAAGCTCACATGCATCCCAGACTCCCA
Organism: Eucalyptus caleyi; assembly: GCA_014182885.2. Classification (NCBI taxonomy): domain Eukaryota; kingdom Viridiplantae; phylum Streptophyta; class Magnoliopsida; order Myrtales; family Myrtaceae; genus Eucalyptus; species Eucalyptus caleyi. The sequence goes on along the minus strand of CM024466.2, from coordinate 12,016,534 downwards.
GCTCCAAAAGAATATGGATGTAGTGACCAGCACAAACATGCATATGCACATATCACATAAGCATCACATTGACTTCGACCAGCATTTTCATGAACAATCAGAATGCATGCAGTAAATCCATGAGCAGGAACTTGCCTTAGAAATGGGTGCGCGATGGCGACGGTGGCGAACCCGGCAACAACTCCGGCGATGGCATTCTCCCACTGACGGATCATCTGTATCAACCCAAAGCAAACTCCAAAAACTCGACACAAGCCGGAAGCACCCGAGAGAGAGACCTTGGAATCAGGTGCGGAGTCTACGAACGATGTCAAGGGGGTGCATAGTGGCGATGGTGGCGAACTCGATGACGACTCCGGCAGTTGCGTTCTCCCATTGACGGATCATCCATATCAGCCCAAAGCAAACTCCAAAAACTCAACACAAGCTGGAAGCACCCGAGAGAGAGAGAGAGAGAGAGAGAGAGAGAGAGAGAGAGAGAGAGAGAGAGAGAGAGAGAGAGAGAGAGAGAGAGACCTTGGAACCGGGTGCGGACGACGTCGAGGGGGTGCACGGCGGCGACGGTGGCAAACCCAGCGGTTCGACGGCTCCGGCGGTGGCATTCTCCCATTGACGAATCTGGCGATGGGGTGGGGTGCCAACAAAGGAAAAGCAAGTCTGCGGGCGTGAGTCGTGACCGTGTGAGTGTGAGAGGTAAAGAAGATAGAAACGAATTAGGGTTTTTGATTTGGGGCTACTTTAAAAACCGGTTCTCAAATTGGTTCCGAAATCGGTTCAGTCGATCCGGTTTCTGGGTGGGTAATCCCTCGGAACCGATTCCCGACCCTAATTTCCGGGTGGGCCGGACCGGGATTTGGGTAAATCCGGTCTGGTTGCACACCCCTAATTATTACGATAATCGTACGTTGTTGGTCAAAACTGATCCAACCGTCACATGCTTGTCACTAGAGCAGAGGATGTACTTGTCCTTTATTCATATTTAATTGAAATTTTTTTCCCTTTATTTCTTTATTAATTCTTTAATTATTCTTAATGACTGTCAAATCAAAATCTTAATATTATTAGTATACTAGTACGTTGTGCTTTGAATGTAATATATACTGTATTATTTACTTCAAATTTTATTACATTTCCATTTCTTGCAATTTTTATTGAATATTGTATTTTCAACTCTCTTTTTTTTTTTTTTTTGGAATTTTTCTTTACAAAAAAATTCAGTTTACAATGAAAAAGGGCCCAAGCCAACCTTGCCCAGCCACCCCCTGACAATTCAAGCTTTAAAGGCCCTAGTGGTCCAAGATTGGCCCGATATTATCTTTTTGATGGAAACAAAGAACCAGGAACTTGTTCTCAGGCGTTTACAATGGAGATTGCAGTATAAACATAGTTTCGTGGTGAATCCCCAAGGTTTGGCTGGAGGGATGGTTATTTTTTGGAATGAACAGATCACTCTTACTGTCCATACTCATGACTCACATCATATTGATACTATCAGTTTTGATGTTATGAATATGACACTTATGGGCATTACTTTTCTTCATGCACCGGCGGTATTTCAATAGCGACAACATCTATGGCCAAATCTACGTCAACTCAGCCATCTACATACTTTACCTTGGGTGTGTATCGGCAATTTTAATGAAATTTTACATCACTAGGAGAAAGTGGGAAAACGCTTACCTGAGCAATATCGGTTGCACTCCTTTAGAGAGTTATTACATGATTGCGCTTTGATGGATCTTGAGACCAAGGGCTATGCCTACACTTGAGTGAATAATAGGAGTGGTGAGGAAGTCGTAAAGGAGCGAATCGATTGAGCTTTGTGCACTATGGACTGGCGATTAACCTATCCGAAAGCTGAAGTTTATGCTTTACCTGCCTTAGGGTTGGATCACTGTCCATTACTCTTAAATACAGAACTCAAATCAGTAAGGAGAAGGAAGAAGTTTACCTTTGAATCTTATTGGTTTCAAGATGCTGACTGCCACAGGGTGGTCTCGGCCCGGTCATCTCGAATCAAGTCATTCCTCCACCATCTCTAAGAAGTTGGAGACGACAACTACAACGATGGCCTAATGGAGCAAAATGAAGTTTACTGCTGGTCATCATCAAATAAATATCTTGAAACAGTAGCTTCAATATTACATTAATCAACCTGTTTGCAATTATAACAAAGATCAGGTTAACTCGCTGAAGGAACAAATTTAGAAAATATGGTTACAAGAAGAACATTACTGGGCGATGTGATCTCGGATCAACTGGCTGGGGGAGATAGAAATACAAAATTTTTTCACGCTACCACGATTCAAAGGCGGAAAAGGAATAGACTCAACATGCTTAAGGATGTAAATGAGGAGTGGATTTGGGAGCCGGATCGGGTGAGGCACATGACAAGTACTTTCTTTCAAAGACCTTTATACTTCTGCTGGTCACCGAGACTATGGTCCTACTTTAATGCAATGTCCGAGAATAGTGACGATACAATGAACATACATTTAATAGCTGAAGTTACAAGGGAGGAAGTACAGCAAAGCAACATTTCAATTAGGAGCCACCAAAGCACCGGGACTCGACGGTTTTAATGGCCTTTTTTTTTTTTTTTTTTTTTTATCATAGTCATTGGGACATTATCCAGGATGATGTATTCAATGCAATGCATAATTTTTTCATTACTGGTGTGATGCCTGTTGATATTAACAGAACCTCTATATGTCTGATTCCCAAGGTACCGAATCCAGAGAGGTTAGATCAATTTCGCCCTATCAATCTATGTAATTTTCTATACAAGATTATTTCCAAAGTTCTAGCGAATCACTTAAAAATCTGTCTACCAAATTTGATTGCCATAGAACAGAGTGCATTTGTGTCAGGCAGACAGATACATGATAACATACTGATAGTTCAAGAGGTATTGCATCAATTTAGAATTCGAAATAGAAAGAAAAAATTTCAGGCGCTCCTTAAACTAGATATGCAGAAAGCCTATGATAGGGTTGAGTGGGATTTCTTGGAAGACTATTTGCGTCAGATTGGATTCATTATCGATGGGTGATATGGCTAATGCGATGTGTTACAACTACCTCTCTAAGTGTAAAGATTAATGGCAAAGATCTACCTTACTTTCTGTTGGAGAAATCTTCGTGAAGTGTTTTGAAGCTGACAAAACGTTTCCATCAGTCTAGTCTGAAGGTTTGCAAACGCTGCTATTTAAAGTCTGAAGATCTCCGGACAACTAGACTCAAGACTCAAAGTCTATCCTCATTGATAGTTTCTAATCCATTGAAGAAAGGCTATCCAGAATTGGATGTTTCATTAAGGATGTGACCTTATCTACTAGAGAAGATCTCTTGGCTGGATATGACATAACAGAATCCTTTATTTGATCATGATTGATTCGAAGATTAAGGATCGGATGATTGGCGAAATATTCTTGGAAGGTTCTACTATGGAAACCGAGATCCTGATTGTATGGGTGAACATGATTGATGGGCTATCGACATGTTCCTTTAATAGCTCGAATGATCTTCCTAATTGATTCCGTCCAACGGGTAGATTGGAGGAATTCCTTTGGTAAGTGCCAATGGGTATGATGGCATAAAGGAGTATATAAGGAAGATGTTCTAAGTTGTTCGAGGAAGTGCGTGATAGAAGAATCTCCAAATCAGCAGCGAGAGCCCACAACATTCTCGGCAGCGTTATTCTCCACCAACTAGTCCACAGGGTGTTAGTCATCAACAAGAGGAAGAAATCATTGAAGATGCAGATCCTGTAAGAGTTCAAAGGCCCTCTTTTATTTATAGGCTTTATCGTGCTTTAAAGAGGACTGGTACTCCATGGAACTAAATCGATGAATTTCTTAAGGACAAAGGATATGGGAATGAATATATCTTTTTGCGAAAAATGGAGAGTTTGGGAATTGATCATAAAGGAGTGGCTGAAGAAACCCTTGCAAATATCCCAAGTGATCCGCGTGTTGGGGGATTTAATCCGATAAATGGGAATGATAATGACAAATTATACAACCAATTTCAACCAAGAATGGGTGTTGCGGCAAAAATTCGAGGAAAACGAGGAGAGTTGTTTAGATCGAAGGAACATAAGGCTCTATACTCAAAATTACTGAAGCGTGGGGTGATAAACCCTAGAAGTATGGATTTTGATTTCCTTGATTCTGTAAATGTCAATTTGAGGGAAAAGTTCAGTTTTCTTCAACTTGAGCAGTTCTGTTCTGACACCACAGAAGCCCATGCTGAATTAACTGCTTACTTCTATTCAAATCTTAGTTTCCTGGATGCGAATAGATTCTCTTTCAGTGTCCGAGATCAAGACTTTGTGGTGGATATGGATACGCTGGCGAATGTGTTAGGGGTTGAGAGAGGAAGATATCAATCGATCAATGTTTCTATTGCTCGTGCTACATTGGAACTTGTTAAGGATAGGAGAACAGAGGAAAATATTTCCTACTTAAGGATGAGTGCGTTTAACATTCTGCTTCACAAGATTGTGATCAATTGCCTCAGATCGAAATCAACTTCCAAGACTGATGTTTCAAGTTCAGAGGCAAAGCTGATGTATGACATCATCACTGGGAAAAAGTTCTCTTCCTCACACTGTTATGTTCCACATGTATAGAGCAGTGGTGAAGGACAGAGGTCAACTTCCTTATCCAGGTCTTGTGACGAAGTTATTCAGACATCTGAACATTCAGCCTCCACAAATTCTTTGTGCTCGATCGTGTGATCATATGGTGGTAGGACTGAAAATGGTGACTAAAATGCGTCTGAAGGAACTAAGCAAGGCGTTGGAGAAATTCAAGGAGAAGACTCCAGTCAAAACTCATCAAATCTCTTTTGCAGCAAAAAAAAAAGGGAAGGAGCCCATGGTTGCTCCATCTAAGAAAAAAAGAGCTCTCATCGTTGAAGATGAAGATGATGAGGACGACATCACCATTTCTGCAATGGCGTTGAAGAACCTGAGCCGTTCTGCTCCAGAGAAAGACTTAGAACAGAGGACTCGAGAAGGAGAAGAGAAAGAAGCAGAGGAGAAAGAAATAGAGGAGAGAGAAGCTGAAGAAAGGGATGTTGAGAAGGAAAGAGTTGAAAAAGAAGGAGAAGAGAAAAGAGATCAAGAAGAAGGAGAACATGAGGGACACTCTTCTCCACCTGAAGGTATGGAAACAGAGGGAGATCATGAGAAAAGAAGAGTGTCCTCATATCCTGCTACCGGTGAGGGAGTCAGTCGCTCTCTAGCAGATCCAAAGGACATTTATGCCTCTCAATTTCCTAAGAAAGGACATGATGTTTTATCACCAAATCTGCGTGATTATGCTGATTTGCCATCGTCTGCCTTTACTCCATCAGATTGTGCTGAAGCTAGTACGCAGACCGATAATTCAGCAGATTTTCGCAGAATTCTGGATGTTCTCTTGGAAATGCGAGGTCAAATATATGCCTTGGGATGTGAAGTTCAGAATTTGCATAATGCAGGTCAAGCTTCTTCGGGTTCCTTGAATGATTAGATCCAAGTCATTTCTCTTCAAATTCAGGCTAATGCTAAGGGTGAGGATGTTGCACAACTAAAGGAAAACTTGAAAAGGCTGGAAGGCATTGTTTAGTCAATGGGAGATTTCCAGCTTGTTCGTGTTCCCAAGCATTCTTGACTCTATTCCATTTTCATCTCAACCTTTTTTATGCTGACAAAAATGGGGAGAGATGCAAAATTTGAAACTTTGACTTTTTAATCTTTTAGATTGTTTTGATGTTTGACTTTACTTTTGTGTCTAGATGTGTGGACTGAATTTGGATTTGGACTTGACTGCTTATATTAACTACTATTGATATCTTATGGATGGCTTTATCACATACTAGACTAACCTATTTTCTGTGGTTGCAGATTCTAGCGTTATCATTCATTAAGCCATTTATCTTTATAAGATATCCATATTTGTTTGAGTAATGTTTTGCAGGTCAAAATTATCCAAATCTATAGGAAAGTTTTGTCACCATAAAAAATGGGGAGATTGTTGAAGAAATCTTCGTGAAGTGTTTTGAAGCTGACAAAACGTTTCCATCAGTCTAGTTTGAAGGTTTGCAGACTCTGCTATTTAAAGTCTGAAGACCTCCGGATAGCCAGACTCAAGATTTAAAGTCTATCCTCATTGACAGTTTCTAATCCGTTGAAGAAAGGCTATCCAGAACTGGATGTTTCATTAAGGATGTGACCTTATCGACTGGAGAAGATCTCTTGGCTGGATATGACATAACGGAATCCTTTATTTGATCATGATTGATTCGAAGATTAAGGATCTGATGATTGACGAAATATTCTTGGAAGGTTCTACTTATGGAAACTGAGATCCTGATTGTATGGGCGAACGGGATTGATGGGCTATCGACATGTTCCTTTAATAACTCGAATGATCTTCCTAATTGATTTCGTCCAACGGGTAGATTGGAGGAATTCCTTTGGTAAGTGCCAACGGGCATGATGGCATAAAGGAGTGTATAAGGAAGACGTTCTAAGTTGTTCGAGGAAGTGCCCGATAGAAGAATTCCAAAGTCTGAAGCTCCTTGTTGTTTAGTCAATTCATTTGAGCGAAATCTTGTACGCAAAAGAGAGTCTATATTCGTGAGAAACCTTGAGGAAGTGTGGTAGAATATCTACACTGTGGAATCAAGGAAAAGCTGTGCTGTAATATCTCTTTTGTTTATAGTGAAAACCAACCGGTGGGCTGTCAGTGCGGAAGAGTGGACGTAGGCTTGGAATAAGCCGAGCCACTATAAACCTTGTATTCAATTTTCTCTTCCCTACTCATCATATTTCATTTTGTTGATCAAAAGAGAACTCCCTTTTTATCGTCTGCCTAGTATCACTTCCGTATCTCGAGAAATTATTTTTACACCTATTCACCCCCCTCTAGGTGCTTATACTAGCTATTTCAATTGGTATCAGAGCCTGTGTACTCACTTTGTTTGAAGTGTTTTACTTCAGAGTTAAAGATCCATGGCTAGTATATTGGCTCTAGGGCTGGTAGAAGGGCAAAGCAATACCAAACCGCCTTACTTTGATGGAAAGGATTACAACATATGGAAAAACAAGATGAAGGCGTTCCTAAGATCAAAGGATCCTCTGGAATGGGACGTTGTAGAAAAAGGAATCATTCCTAAAGCTGCACCTGTCTCAGAGAGAGGAAAAGATACTGTTGAGTCTAGTAAAATGACTTAGGAAGAGATAATCAAGAGACAAGCTCTTGATGCAAAAGCAATTTATTCTTTATATTGTGCTTTATCATCTACTGAATATAACAGAATATCTTCTTGTGTTACAGCTAAAGAAGTCTGGGATAGATTACATATTACCTATGAAGGAATTGATCGAGTGAAAGAGACTAGAATCAACATTCTCCTCGGTCAATACGAAGCCTTCAAAATAAAATCAGGAGAATCTATAACTGACATGTTTAGTTGTTTACAGAAATCGTCAATGGTCTTGAAAATCAAGGTCAACCAATTTCTGATTCCATGAAGGTAAACAAGCTACTACGTAGACTCTCCAAGGATTGAAATCACATAAAAACCTCAATCAGAGAAACCCAAAGGATCATGCCACTATCTGTTGATGAGTTGGTTGGGACTCTTCAGTCTTATGAAGTGGAACGAATTAATGAAGACGAAGACCCTAAAGGTAAGAAATCCATTGCATTAAAATCTAATGATGATTCTGATATTACAAATTCTGAAGACGATATGGATGATGAGGAGCTTGCTCTCATGATAAGAAGATTTAGAAAGCTGAACAGAAAAGGAAGAAAATTCGATCCAAATAAACAAAGTTTTCAAAAGCAACAGATCAAGTCTGTTGAAGATGATGAATTAAACAAAGATGTAGTCTGTTTTGAATGTAAGAAAAAGGGACACATTAGGCTCAACTGTCTTTTTCTGAGGAAGAAGAAAGGAAAAGCTGAAAAATATCGAAAGGCTCTTAAAGCAGAAATGCAGGTGATACGAGTGTGAAGAAAGTGATGATGATTATGCCAATGTATGTCTAATGGCACAATCGGATTCAGATTCGAACTCCGAGACAGATTCAGATTCAAAAAGCGAATTTGAGTTAAGTAACTTCAAAATCCCTATTAAAGTTTCAAAATACATTGATAAATTGTGTTTTAGTCTTAAAACTTCTCTTAAAATAATTTTTGAACTCAAAAAGGAAAATTCTGCTATAAAACAACAAAAAATGTTTTGAAAGAAAAAGTGAAATGTTTAGACAAGATTGTTTCTTCTCTTAAAGAAAGTGAAGATAGTCTTTTAAAAGAAAATGCATTCTTGAAAAATGATATCTCAAATATTTCCAAAAGATTTTCTATAGGATCTGAGAAACTAGAGAAAATTCTTCTTGTTCAAATACCTTATTTCAACAAATCTAGTTTGGGAATGACTGCTGAAACCATTCCTTTAATTGATTTTCCAAAAGTGAAAGAAAGAATTAAGCAAAGACCCACAAGAGATGCCTACAAAAATCATTTTAAAAGGATCTTTGTAAAACCAGTAGGTCGCAATGCTCTCAAATGTTCAAAATGCAATAGTACATATCATTTTGAAAAAGAATGTCCTATGGTTTGGAAACCTGTCAATAAAGTATGGGCAAAAACCGTATATCATACTAACATCAATGGACCCAAGAAAATATGGGTACCAAAGAAAGTTTGAGTTTCTTTTTAAATGCAGGTCACTATCAAGAAAAATGTAAAATGATATCTGGATAGTGGATGCTCAAGACACATGACAGGAGATTCAAATTGCTTCATAAAGCTTGTTCAAGTAAATTGTGGAAAAGCCTCATTTGGAGGAAACAGCAAAGGAAAAATTATGGGATTTGGAACTGTAAAGATTGGAAATCTCACAATAAGCAATGTTTCTTTAGTAGAAGGACTCAACTACAATCTGCTCGGTGTCGGTCAGTGTGTGTGATACCGGTTTCAAAATCTACTTTCAAGAGGGAATATGTTCAAGAACCAGTAAAAGACTCTACTCAATCATTCATGGGTCGAAGACATGGAAATATCTACTTCTTAGATGTGAAACCAGATGAATCGTAATGTCTAATCTCAATCCAAGACGAAGCAAACTTATGGCACAGAAAGTTTGGGCACATCAATATGAAGCAGATAGCCAAAATTTCAACAAAGAAGCTTGTTTGTGGTCTACCCAATTTATCATACCAAAAGTCTGATCTATGTACACCATGCATATTGTGAAAATAGGTAAGAAATTCCTTTAAACCAATAAATCAAGTTTCCACTAATCGTGTACTGCAGCTTCTGCATATGGATCTCTTTGGACCAACCAGAACACAGAGCATTGGAGGTAAGAAATATTGCCTAGTAATTGTGGATGACTACTCACATTTTACTTGGGTGTATTTCCTGGCAAGTAAGTCTGAAACTTTCTCTTACTTTGAAAAATTTGCTAAAAAGGTTCAAAACGAAAAATGGTATGTTATTTCAAGTATAAGAACAGACTATGGAGGTGAATTTGAAAATCAAGATTTTACAAAATTTTGTGATGAATCTAGTTTTCAACACTTGTTCTCCTTTCCATATACTCCAAAGCAAAAAAAGCAGAGTTGTGGAAAGAAAGAATAGGTCACTTCAAGAAATGGCTAGAACTCTTTTAATAGAAAGCAATATCTCTTCACATTTTTGGGCTAAAGCAGTTTCTATAGCATGTTATATCATCAATAGAGTTTTTCTAAGGCCCATTCTATAAAAAAAACCCCTATGAATTATTGAAAGAAAAGAAGCCAATTGTTTCATATTTTCATGTGTTCAAATGCAAATGTTTTATACTGAAAAATGCAAATGATCGAGTTGGTAAGTTTGAAGAAAAGTCAGATGAAGGCATCTTCCTTGGATATTCAACCACAAGCAAAGCGTACAGAGTCTACAACAAGAAGACTCAAACTGTGGAAGAATCAATGAATGTCAAATTCCAGGATTCTATGCAAAATGAATCTATTCAGACTCATATTGAAGAGCCTGAACTTGCTCCAGACTCTACAAAGTATAAATTGCAAGAAGCAACTCAGACTTTGAAGGACCAGCAACAAGTGACTGTTGAAGATTCAAGTGAAGGAAGTGATCATCAACCTGACAAATCAACTAGTAACTGCAAGCATAAGTCCAGTCATCCCAAAGATCTTATTATTGGCGACATTAATGAAGGAATTCGCACAAGATCCAAAAGGCGCGAAGAGTCTAGTGCTGTGGCTCTTATTTCTGAAATAGAATCCAAAAGCATAGATGAAGCTTTATCTGATGAAAGCTGGATTGAAGCTATGCAAGAATAACTCGACAATTCAGAATTAATGATGTCTGGAGTTGACTCTTAAACCAAAAGGTAAATCAATTGTTGGAGCTAAATGGGCTTTCAGGAACAAGATAGACGAGAAAGGAAAATTCATAAGAAACAAAGCAAGACTCGTGGCCAAGGGATATACACAAGAAGAAGGGATAGGCTATGATGAAACTTACGCACCAGTAGCAAGGTTATAAGCAATTCGTTTATTACTTGCATTTGCTTGTCATAAAAATTTTAGGTTATTCCAAATGGATGTCAAAAGTGCTTTCCTAAATGGATTCATCCATGAGGAAATCTATGTGGAACAACCACCTGGTTTGAAGACCCAAGGAAACCAGACTCAGTATTCAGACTCAAAAAGGCCTTATATGGTTTAAAACAAGCACCTCGAGCTTGGTACGACAGGTTGAGTAAGTTTCTAATTCAAAATGGCTTTGTCAAAGGTAAAGTAGACACTACTCTGTTTATTAAAAGAGAAAGCAAAAGTTTTCTGCTTGTTCAAATATATGTCGATGATATTATTTTTGAATCCTCTAATGAAAGTCTGTGCAAGAAATTCTCTAAGACTATGTAGGATGAATTTGAAATGAGCATGATGGGTGAGTTAACCTTTTTTCTCGGGCTTCAAGTAAAACAACCGAAGGAATGAACTTTTATTCATCAAGAAAAGTATGCAAATGATCTTGTCAAAAAGTTTGGACTGGGCAATTGCAAAAAGGCTGATATACCAATGTCAAGTTCCTTGAAGATAAACAAAGATGAAGGAGGAAAGAAAGTCAATCAAAAGTTATACAAGAGTATCATTGGTTCACTTCTTTATCTTACTGCTTCTAGACTTGACATTTTGTTTAGTGTTTGCATTTGTGCCAGATTTCAAGCAAACCCTAAAAAATCTCATTTAAATGCTGCAAAGAGTATTATCAAATATATTTCATCAACTTCAAGCATCGGTCTCTGGTATCCTAAAAGGGGAGACTTTACTCTTCTTGGATACTCAGACGCAGACCTAGCCGGATGCAGAGTTGATAGAAAGAGCACCTCGGGTACCTGTCAACTACTTAGAGGCAAGACATTGTCTTGGTTTTTAAGGAAGCAAAGTACAGTAGCTCTCTCTACAACAGAAGCAGAGTATGTAGGTCTCGGAAGTTGTTGTTCACATATTCTGTGGATAAAACAACAGCTAAGAGACTTTGGAATTGAAGATTTATGCACGGAGATTAACTGCGACAACACCAGTGCAATCAATCTTACCAAAAATTCAATTCTTCACTCAAGAGCAAAGCATATAGAGATTCAACATCACTTCATTAGAGATCATGTTCAAAATGGAGAAGTTTCGATTCAGTTTGTTGATTCAAAGAACCAACTGGCAGATATATTCACAAAGCCTTTGGAGAAAAATCAATTTGAAACCATCCGTTCCAAACTCAACATTTTGAGGTTTAAAGAAATCAAAGTCTAGAGACTCTCAAACTCAGACAAACAAGACTTTTACTGTAAGTTATTCTATCAACCTCTCGAATCTCATCTTGAAAAGGTACGATAATCAACCGTGTTTGATTATAGCTATCTTTAATTGACATAATTATTGCAATGTTTCCTTTTCGAAAAAGGAGTTATTTTGAAAAGACTATTTTCTCGAAAAAGGCAGTTATTTTTTTTTAAAAGGGATCTTTTCACTTTCCATTGCGACGTTTAGTATTCCGTCGTTTCGACTGAGCTATATACAATCGGTTTCTCTTCGCTTAACTCCAAAACCCTAAAAAGCACCGATCTTCCATTCCTGTTTTATTCTCTTGTTTAATCTTCGAAAAAGTTGTCATATTTCTTGGGAAAGTCAAGCAAGGAATCTTTCAAAGAGTGAGAAAGATGTCGTCTTCAAGAAAGTTTTCGAGGATCGCAAGCAGGGGACCACGACGAATGAGTGAGGGGCCTACGCACTTCGATCTCACTGAGGAAGGAGATTTCTCCAACACTTTCAACCATCTAGGGGACTTAAATAGGGCAACCCTCTCTCACCCTATTTATTCATCCTAGTGGCAAATATGTTATCTACTCTCATCCAGCAAGCTATCAATATGGGTCATCTATGAGGACTTAAACTTAACAGATGGTGCCCTATTTTATCCCACCTATTTTTTGTTGATGATGCTATCTTTTTTCTAGATGGTAGATTCGAGGAATGTCAAAACTTGGCTAACATCCTAAACCAGTATTGTATAGCCACAGGACAAGAGATTAATAGGAATAAATTGGGTCTATTTGTGAGCAAAAACTGTCCTACGTCTCTTAAGATGAATATGGCTAGAGAACTAAGGGTGCCAGTCCTTGATAAAACAGGAAATTATTTAGGCATACCTTTAGATTGGGGATCATCTAACAAAGACATGTTTGCTTGGATTCTAGGAAGAGTGAATGCTAAATTGGTAGAGTGGAAAGAAAATTTAATTTCCAAAGGTGGGAAGGAGATTCTGTTAAAATCTGTGGTTCAAGCTCTACCACAGTACGCGATGTCAATATTTAAGATTCCTATCTCTATTTGCAAGTCTGTCGAACAAAAAATCGCTAGGTTCTGGTGGCAACATACTAGTAACAGATCTAGAATTCACTGGAAGTGCTAGGATCTTCTAAAAGAGAACAAAAATATGGGAGGGGTGGGTTTTCGAGACCTATTATCTTTCAATAAAGCCCTTATGGGAAAGCAAGCCTGGCGACTTTTTCAAAATCCATTATCTTTGTGGAGTAAAATTTTCAAAGCCTTATATTTTCAGTCTATAGATTTTTGGCATGCTGACAAGGGGTCTAGACCTTCCTGGGGCTAGCAAAGTCTTCTAATAGGCAAAGATTCTATTCTTCCTAAGCTGCGCTGGTTAGTAGGTAATGGCCAGAAGATAAGAGTCCAACAGGATAAATGGCTACCTATGGGAATCCTACACGGACCTCTTAATAGAGAGGAATCGGGAATAGTAACAGGCTACATCAACTCAGAACAAAACGAATGGAACATCCAGCTTCTTAATCATACATTTGAGGAGTATATTGTTAAAGAGATATTGACAATTAAACTGTGGACAACATCTAGTGATGACAAACTTGTATGGACAGAGACTGAAGATGGACATTATACAGTGAAGAGTGCTTATAATTTTATAAAGAAGACAGATGCAACACAGGCATGTTCTTGTCCTTCCTCGTCCTATATTACCCCCAGTCATCTATGGAAGCAAATATGGAAGACCAAGACGGCTCCTAAAATACGTATCTTCCTCTAGTTTATTAGCCACAATGCTATACCTACAAAGCAAAATCTTTTCCGCCGTAGCATCACCACTGATCCGCTATATACACTATGCTCTACCCATTCCCCTGAAACTACAGAACATTTATTTTTGCAGTGCCCTTGGACACAAAATATATGGAACCATCCCAAAGTGCAGATCAATGTAACAGATTATGCAACTAATCGCATAGATGCTTGGCTTGTAGATATAATCGAATAGAAGGGTAACGTACCAGATTTTGAGATAATAGCAGCTCTTTAATGGCAGATCTGGAAGGCTAGAAACCATTTTATCTTCCGCCATCATTCCATGCACCCGGACCAGCTCGTTGAAACAGCTCTTGTTCTCGCCCAGCTCAATCTTACAATCCATAAGCAGCAATTGAGGACAGATAATCGATGGTTGAATCCTAACCGCATCTGGCTCCCACTGCCGCAGGGCACAACCAAAGTGAACATAGATGGTGCTTTCGCTATTGCAGATAATCTGGGTGCAATTGCTAGTATTACTCGCGATCACACAGGCAGTATGATCGGAGGCTTTACCAGAAGCGTTCCCACAACCTCTACACTTGAGACAGAGATTCAAGCCTTGTTATATACTCTCAAGGACCTTTTCCAGCAAGGAAAGAATCATTCTTACCTGGTGTTGGAGACCGATAGCCTCATTCTCGTCGAAGTCATCAATCAAGGACGTCTGCCACCGTGGGAATGCCGTGCCCTTCTCGCCGAATGTGGGGATCTCTTGCCCTGTTTCTCGAACCTGAAGGTGCAACATTGTCAAAGAGAAGCCAATGCCCTAGCCGACTAGGCCGCAAAAGCCCACGGACGAGGCTCCCTTTTACCAACCTGGGCCAATTCTCCACCCCAAGTTATGTTAGATATGCTATGTAATGAAGCCCTTGTAAAGGGTTGTACTTATTTCCCAACTTGACTAGTAATATATACTATTTTCCGACCAAAAAAACCTTGCCCCGCCCTGATTGGAAATTTGTGTGGAGTCTTGCCTAGGCTTGGGATAATAATGTCCCCAGGCCATGTCAGTCCAAGCACTGCCATCAACACAGCTCGATGGCCTGTCCTAATATAGCCAATACACTTGTGAAATTATATTCAAAATTAACAGGTGGTTGAACTCAAATCAAAGAAAAAGGCTGAAAGTACAAATTTATGGGCAAGGGACAAACAAAGTCAAATTGAAGGGTTAACTTGTGTAGTTGTGTAAGAGAATCGGTGTCAAACTGGCAAGGGTGCTCTGAATGCAAGTTCAAATAGCAAATTTGCTCGATCGAGTAGCTATCTAGCTAGTTCTTTCATTGGGCTTCGAGCCCAAAACTCATTAGTCACTGGGGGAGCTTATATCGTTCCTAAATTTAACCATTCAGTCAACTTTTTATCATCCATTTGATCAAGAATGCCATACCATGCTTCTTCAGTTCACGTCTCATCAAACAAAATGACCACGTATCGATATGGTCAATGGTACCATACAATCTTCCCATTCACTGGTAAGAATAAAAGATGCCTAATTAATATTTTTAGAGATAAAATGGACTTTGTTGACGAGCTCTCTTTTCTCAATCATGAAGAGAAGAGCTCTCTTTGGATTTTCTAAGGTTCACGACCGTCGCTCACGTTCTCTCCAATCTTCTTGTCCTCTATGACTCTGACGATACCTCAATAGCAAGCATCGTCCTCCAGCCACAATTTCGTTTAAAGTAACTACAAGTAGCTTCCAAGTTTAGTGTTAGATACAGGGTTTTCTTTTTGATTTGCTCAATGTGAAATGATGTCATTGAGTTATTTAGGGATTCTCTTTCAGAAACCAACTATATTTATGTTCTGATTTTAAATTACCACTAAGAGCATTTGATATGTGTGAATTGGGCTCAAAATAGTAAGTTAGATAAAAAGACATTGCTAAACAGACATGTTTGTAAACACTAATCGGCACAACCTGAGCATTTTCATGAATCTGATCGAATCTTTTCCTGAACATTTCTTGGCTAAGTCATTCATGATCTAAGAGCGGATCTACACATTGGTACTGCGGTGGTTTGAGACGCCTACTTTCCTCTTTTACGCTGATCCAATCTAGTGCATGTTACGACTTCCAATCAGCCCACTCTCCCAAAACATATAGCCAAGGTCCTCCATCGTGCGCAGCGATCAAAAGAAAGCCAGCACATGTTTTCTAGAACTGGCATTCTTTTCCATTGCGAATGGTGGGCACCACGCTGGATCAACCAAAAGAATAAGAACTTTGAATGAATTAGCTGCAATGCGTTAAAAATTAACGCGTAGAGTGCTTTTCATGTGGCAAAGTGCCAAAATACCCACGTCACCAATGAGCTCGAGCGTTGACCGACGACCTCCATTGCATGATTGGCACCCACGAGAGAGAGAGAGAGAGAGAGAGAGAGAGAGAGAGAGAGAGACTCTACAGTCTAATCTCCAAGATAAATCTAACAGAGAAGGCGACGAACCCTAAAGAATCGTGGGTTAAGCAAGCGCGTGGGGTCGTGGAAATAAATTTTTCCCCGTCCCTTTCCATGCATTGCGCTTTCGGGATTTGTGTTTCCATCTACCGCCACTACACTTTCCCACCAGAATCGTCAAATTACGACGCCGAGAAAATCACGAGCATCTTATAGGTTCCCTTATTTTCTGGAGGTGAGAAGGGAGAAATCGGAGTCCCCAAGCGAGCACCACAAAACATGTGATTGGATAGGTTTGACATTGCCATCGCCGATTTGATCTCTCATGCGTCAATTGCGGTTTGGAAAGTGAAATTAAGTTTAATTTACGCGTCAATCATTGAAAAACATGAGGATAATCATAACATGGCTCTTGAAACTTATGCTGAAATGTAATTGGGTCCTCAAAGCTTATAATTTGGCATAGCTAACCAATGCAGTTAATAGAAAGACTTGTCTAAGTATACATTAATCGAAAGTTTTAAGATAAGATTGCATGAAAAAAATATAGTAAGACTCAATTATGCTTTGAGTTTAGGTTGAGGACTCCTTCTGGAAGTACTATTTTGGTATGCTCGAATCATGCGTGTTTATGCAAATGACCCTTTTTGCTAAAGTGAAGTCCCACCCCAGTTTGGTCAACTCGTGGTCGGAGACTACTATTTTGTCTCATCCAGATTTTGAACTTTCGCTGGCCGTATTTTGTGAACCAACCTTGCCAAACCCCGGTTGACAAATGCATGATCGCATTGCGTCTTATTCGCTTTGTCTTGTTTTGCATGTGCTAGGTGAACTCATCTTTCGGAATACATAAGATAATCGGGTCTCTGCGCCTTAAACTTTGGTTTCTTTCGAGATGAATTATTTTGATTGTAAGATAATTCCATTGTTCTTGTCCAAATTGTCCCTGGCGTTTGTCTCATAAGTTGACATCAAAGCATGGAACCGGCCGTTGAATTTGCGACGCAGAAAATATCAGATTGCAGCTGAAAAACACTTCCACCGGTTAGGTTGAAGGGTTATTCATGGCGATATGGTTCGAGCTCAAGTTCTAACAAATTTACCTTGTTACCGCTAGAAGTTCAAGACATTCAATTTCGGAATTGTTCTGTGCAATCTTGTAGTACGAGGGGGTATATTCACGTATAAATCTTATCGACAATCTTCATTGCAAGAATCGTCAGATTCACTTCACGTGTCCTCCAAATACTCAATTTAGATTTTTTTTTTTAAATTTCCTCTTTCTCCCCCCCACCCCTCCGTTGTCCAATCGCTTGTGGCTGTCATTGATGTTGAACGAAGTCGCGGTCGCTTTGCGCTCAACGGCCTTCATTGCCCACTTGTCTCTCTTCTCCCTCATTAGTCCCTTATCTCACGCTTAACAATGGCCTCCCTCATAACATTGATTCTAGGTCGACCCAAGGCGGTGGGACTCAAATTGGATTCGATTTGAGGCCTCAAAGTCCCCTAGACCGGGTTTTCACAATAACGAAAAAAGTGTCATTCCTAAATCTAACTTGACTTCATGGTAGTGGAGGAAGTGGATCGAAAGAAGAGGATATCAAATAAAATTGTCGCCAAACTTTAAATTGGTAATTTTATCGTAATTAAGTGGTAATGACAATTCGCGTGACAGATAAATTTACAATTACATTTAAGATGAGCATAGAAATACTAATGAAAAGCGTCGCTTTAGTATAACAATTAGTAGGAATGTTATTGATTTCACTTGAAGTGAAAATTCCACTGATTTCGTTTGACTCAAGGTGGAGATGGGTGGGTAGGTAGGTGAGAGAGAGAGAGAGAGAGAGAGAGAGAGAGAGAGAGATATGATGCAAGCTAGATCCGAGGGAGAAGACGCTGACGAGAGATAGTGGAGGCGTGAGGAGTGAAGACAGCTAGGATTTTTCCTTCTTGGTGTCTAAATTGACAAGAGGTGAAAATTCAATGACTAATTGGATGGTGACAACACATGAATTCCGGGTGGGCGATAGGATTTCCTCACCCGATTGAATTTCGCTTCTTGAAATTTAAGTTGAACTTTTTTCGGCAATTACATCGCTCAACAATTTGGTTCTCTCTGTAAAATTTTTGAATAGTTTTAGATTGTCCATCTCTACAAAGAATTATCAAAGTTCATCGCTATTCAGGTGCACATGTGAAGTAAGGATTTAGTGCTTCACATTGGGTTTGTAACTAAAAGACTACAAGTTTCTACAAACACATTAAACATGACGTTGTAATCTCAATAATTAGCTAACAATGAGGAAAAAGTACCAAAAAGGTTCTAAACTTATACATTGGTATCAATTTATTTTTAAACCTTTTAATTAAATCAATTTAGTCCTAAAATTTTTCACATTGGTACTAATTTAGTCCATTGACATGGATGCCGACCATGGCACTTTAGATAACCGATGATGATGTGGACATTTTATAATAATTTTTGATTTTTTACTGCATTTTTTTTTTCATTTTTTCATTTTTCCTTTTTATTCCCCCCCCCCTTTTTTTTTTTTTTTCCTTTGGATTGTGATCGGCGATCAGCCATAGACAAAGGTGTATGACCCTCATCGGTGAGAGGCAAGGACTGCCCTTGCTGGATCTAGTGAGGACACAACCCATGTAACCTGGGCAATTCACCGAGTTTGGTGAGGGCCACTCTCACGGCTTTTAGAGAGGGTGGCCCTTGGCTATGTGGCAAAAGTCGAGCCCTTGCTAGATTCAATGAGGGCGGCCCTTGCACAGGCTGCAAGGGCAACCCTCACCTATAGCCGACAAGGGTTACGATGCCCTTGCCTATGGTTGGTATTGGCCATAGTCAAAAAAAAAAAATGCGGGGGGGGAAGGAAAGAAAAAAAAAAAAGGATTTTTAATAGTAAAAAATCACAAAGTTATTAAAAAATATTTTTAAAATGTCAATGTTAACATTGGCCATCTTATATGGGATGACTGGCATCTGTTTTAGCAATTTCTAACTTAAATTGGCTGAATAGATTAAATTGGTCTAATTGAAAAGTTTATGATGAAATTTGTACAAATGCAATAGGTTTATGACTTTTTGACACTTTTTCCCATCAAGTGAATATTGCATAATTTAAGCTATACTTAGAAACTTTAAAGAAAACTATTTTGATTAAAACTTTGTTTGTTTCATGAAAATTAAATGACTTCCAAAAAATAATCACTTACGTTGCTTACGAAAATAAATAAATAAAAAATAATTTATTTCTCAATGAAAATGTTTAAACATAAATTGTTGTTGATGGGGAAAACGTTGTTTCTTGGCAAATTTTTCAAGTGACACAAGCAATCCTTTTTTAGAAAAACATTTTTAAAATTATCCATCTTACTCTAAGCGAACGGAGCCTAATACGGTTGAGATATATCAACCGTCCTTTTCTAATCATTTAGGTTGCTTCGCAGCTAATGTGAGCCCAACGCGCATGAGCTGTCGGATTCATATCACGACTCGCTTGCATAGATCTGATGTGAATCGGATGTATGAACACTATTGCTTCTTCACAACAAAAGCTCTCGAAACTTTGGCGCAGAACGTGGGTCGCGTGGAGAAGTCATTTCATCCTCCAACACTTCCAAATCATTTTCCCACCGGCTGAGGCCATATCTGATCATAAGCTCTCGAAACTTTTGTTGTCTTTTTCAAAATTATGAACGAGCGAGAAACTTTTTTTTTTCTCTTTTGCAATACCTCCAAGCTTATATCAAGGATCTAAAATTATCTTCCGCAAGGCTTCTGTCTATAATGTCGTTAAAAATCCGAAATGGCAGTGTTTGTGGAGTACACAAGGCAAATGAAACTGACATGGTAATGAACGTGCTTTACAACTTTAGATTTCTAACAGCCTCGCATGTTGCCGTGTGGGATTTTAACACCCGACAAACAGATGGTATTTTCTAGTAATTGGCGCAAGTTTGAGGTACTGGTGGGACCAAAAATAGTTCAGGATATTTGTATCTGATTAGAAAAAACTCCATAATGTTTGATGTGATTATTCCTTTCCAACTGAGAGAGTCAACATCGTGCGAAACAGCTGCATGCAATGGACAGCAGAAGTGTCATCGGGCATTCCTTATCCTAAAAATTGAATGAGTGGAGAAAAACTCCCACATGGCCTCATTTAATATTGCTGCGAAAATCCCTTGTTCTAGCGTATTAGTAAACTTGCTTCTAAGCTAATCCAAAAGACTATAAAGGAGAATCTGCATGATTAGCAATCACTCGAAATGTTGACCTAGATTAGATTCCTAATGAGGCTTTCATTCACACATGCATGCTTGAAAAATGAGGTACGAGAGGAATATCACGGATAAGCCCATAGGATTGACTCATTGATCAAGAAGTTTTATCGATGCTTATCGTGGGATGAGTTTGGATCTGCATGCCACTAAGTGTAATCAGCTCCATGTTTGAGCAGCTGACCAAAACTTCAGCTCTCGTAATATGTAGTCCATGAGGTTAGTGGGGCATTTCACGGGTGTGGAGTTTATCTATTGAAGATGTGATTGCTTATTTTTACCAAAAAAAGAAAAAATAATAATAATATGGGACCGCGGAGGAATTCAACATGACTTGCTGTGAGAAATAACATATTACGACCTACCTACAGTAGGATGTGGACCGTAGAAAGATATATTGGGTCACACTTACCCTAGTAGAGTTTATCACACTACTTCTAATTCAAGTTTTCATGTTTGTTTTTTTTAATTATCTCAGCTAGAACAAGATGCTATTGTTAGGACATTGTAGTCCATTATCTACAAAATTTCATTTTATATATTATGGAAACCATATTATTGTTTACTAGTTGAACAAAGAGGAATGGTCGTCATGCAGCAAGTTCCAAATTTCATACCATGCAAGCAATTGATTAAGCCTTACGGAGTCTTTTAAGGGGAGGACATACAATAGTTGGATGGCGTGATAGCTTGTCTTTGTTAGTGAAAGTCAATGTTTCATCAATTGGATTTGGCGAACCTTCGCTTGGACGTGACAATTTTCCCTAATAGTCAATAACTCTCCAGACGAAATCCCACTTTGACTACTTGTTTTCTTTATTTTTTGCTGCTTATAGTGACATACGCGGGCTTTATTTTGACAAAAAATTTACTATAATGTTGATTGGGAAAAAGGAATGTGTTCTGTTGAGTTAAAATTTCACTTCAGGTCCTTGAACTTGCACATTTCTTTTAATTAAATCCTTGAACTTTTGATATGTTTAATCGAGTCCTTGAACTTGCATTCCCTCATGCTACAAGTGCAATTAATTGGAATTGACATGCCTGTCTTAGCCGATCAGAGTCTACATGGAGAACTTTTTTGATCATGGACTTAATGAGTGAGACTAGAAACTTCAGAATTGAGTACCGCACAACCGGGACTTGATTAATGAAAATTTTTTAACTTGAACACGACCCAAAGTTTTCTACATCTGAATCCTGCTGGCTTTCGAGGTGGATGGGAATGATTAGAAAAGTTATGTAAGCTACAAGACTTTATTAAACAAATTGACAGTTTAACGATTTGATGAAAAAAATATATGCAAGGTCAGGACTAAAAATGAAAATTTAGACACTAGAAAATAAACATATAGAGTGAGTAAAAAAATCAACATATATGGCGACTCCTCGATATTGGTCCATTAAAATAGGAAACACATGCAAATATACTTATGTATCAGACTTTTTAAAATAAGCCATCTTCTCTAATTCATATGAAACTTCTTAAAAGTTGAAAAGTTGAAAGCGAGAAGATTATTGGTTTGATATCTCATAAGGAAATTACTTCTAGAATCTGATATGAGGATAGGTATTTGCTTGGAATTGACAGCCTGATATAGACCTATAAATATATATAGGGCCAAAAGTTTCTATACGGTGAGATTAAAGTTAGTTTTCAAACATATATATATATATACACACTTCGGTGTTGAACTTGTTTTTTCAAAATTCAAATTTCTTATATTATACATGCAGGCATCCAATGCCGTTGACTTGAGAAGAAAGAAAAAGCATAACAGTGCAAAAACTCTTGTATAAATACCCCTGAGTTCATTCAAGTGCATCACACAAAAACACACTACGCGCACAGCCATCAAGCTTGTGCTTCCCTCCCTCCTCCTTTGCTTATCAACTTCTTCTTCGCTGAAACTTTAACTCCAAGCGATGGCTCGTGAGAGCTCTTCTGTCAGACCCGCCTTCTTATTGTTGCTGTGTTTTCTTCTGGAAACAGCCTCAGCTCAGCTGTCAAGTACTTTCTACTCCACCTCCTGTCCCAGCGCCCTCTCCACCATTAAATCCGGCGTGAGCTCTGCGGTCAAAAGTGAGGCCCGCATGGGCGCATCGCTGCTCCGCCTTCACTTCCACGATTGCTTCGTTAATGCAAGTCCCTCTGCCCGGAGTCTCTCCTCTCTTTCCGATTGATTGCTACCTTTGTTTCTCTTCTGTCATTCAAGCTGCATGCAAGCGTGCATGCATGATGCATCTTTGTGCTTTTGTGCATGTGAATACGTTCCAACCGACCTCATAGTCAGAAAGAACGATTAGATTTCGCTTCTACGCAAGTTACTTACTCTCTTTTTCACTAACGAAACAATAGATAGGAAGTACACATATTGCATTAGTCGAGTCTGACCGACCCTTTTTGTGCCATGCATTTGTGTGAGTTTATTATTATAATAATAATAGGCTGTCTTTATTGAAGTCGTTTAAAATTAGAGCTATGTTTTCATTCAAACAGCACGCAAAAGTCCTAAACGTTGGAGATGGCCAAAAGAGAGACCGACAGCCATGCTTTTATGACGGTGGTTGACTTTACGCGTTTATCATGTTTGGCAAATCAATCTGTTGTTTTCAATAGGTTTTGATCATATTTTGATCACCGTCACTTTGGTTGCCATACTTTTCTACATTAAAAATGATATGTTGCCATAAAATGTCTTTTTTATTTATTTAATGAAATTTGTTAATCCAATGGTGTTCTAAAAATTGTATTAGATCTTTGAACAAAACAAAAAGTGCCT
This sequence comes from Eucalyptus caleyi, assembly GCA_014182885.2. Classification (NCBI taxonomy): domain Eukaryota; kingdom Viridiplantae; phylum Streptophyta; class Magnoliopsida; order Myrtales; family Myrtaceae; genus Eucalyptus; species Eucalyptus caleyi. The sequence goes on along the minus strand of CM024466.2, from coordinate 11,993,376 downwards.
TGTGCATGGCCTCACTAGTTTGCTTCCAACACAAATTTAGAGTGTCAATCTAAATTAACTAATCGATTTGAAGTACCTTCATTATTATCCACTTCGTGTTCTTTGTGCATAATTCAAGAGTTGTCCATATCCTAATGGGCCTTTGTCCATCAAACATGCCGTCTCTATTTCGAACTTGATATTTAATGTCTAATCCTTTTTTTACTAACAAATGTGACATGTTTACAACTTTCTCGATTAGATGCTTTTCTCTTTTCCTGTATGGATTGGAAATTGTCTAGATCTTCGAGGTCATTCAAGAAGAAAAAATTCAGGCTAATTCTAGTAAATCAAAAAGTCGGTGACTCCCCTCTGTTAAATATTAAAGGACATGGCATGTTGCTGACCAAAAGCCTTGATTTAGAGAACACTTGACAGCACAATCATTTTGTTTCTAGTCCGACAACTATTGGATGCATTGTTCCTGGAGAGACAACACAAATTAAAGTCAAAAGGCACGAGAAAGAGTGTCATTCCCGTCCAAACTGGTGTCTGTAGGCGTTCACAACGGGGGACAAAAAGGGGGAAAATGATAAGGGAAATTAATCAGTGTTCATACTTTATGTTCAGGAAAAGTTACAGCACTTGTTCTGTTTATATTTTGACCGTTGAATCTAATGAATCCAATAGAATTGATTTGACTGATTAACGATGTGTGGCACAAAACATAATATAGGGATGCGACGCATCTGTTTTGTTGGACGACACCGCGAACTTCACTGGGGAGAAGAATGCTACCCCAAATGCCAATTCCTTACGGGGATTTGATGTGATTGACACGATCAAGTCCCAATTGGAGAGCGCATGCCCCGGTGTTGTGTCCTGCGCTGATCTCTTGACTGTGGCTGCCCGAGATTCCGTCGTCGCTGTAAGCGCCCACTTTCTTCTTAATTCTAGTGACCAATTGTGATGAGAAAAAATCACTCGTTATGATCTCGATGCTGCATCAATACTAACACGTGTGGATTTATTTAACTATTTAATTCTTAGTTAGGTGGCCCAAGTTGGACAGTCCCGCTAGGAAGAAGAGACTCGACTACTGCAAGCCAAAGTGCTGCTAATAGCAACATCCCTGCCCCGACTTTGAACCTTAGCAGCCTCATCACTGCCTTCTCTAACAAAGGTTTCACCACCAAAGAAATGGTGGCACTCTCAGGTCATTGTTTTTCCTTTTTTGTGGCACCTTTTAATAACGAATTTACAATAATGCTTGATCGATATACTAAGATTAATATTAAAAAGTTGTTCGATTGTTGTTAACAGGGTCGCACACGATAGGTCAAGCCCGATGCACAACTTTCCGGGCCCGTCTTTACAATGAGAACAACATCAACACCACGTTCGCAACCTCGCTCAAGGCGAACTGCCCAAGCTCTGGAGGTGACAACAATCTCTCTCCTCTAGACACCATGAGCCCCACGTCCTTCGATAATGCCTACTTTAAGAACTTGCAAATCCAAGAAGGTCTTCTTCACTCGGACCAGCAATTGTTTAGTGGTGGTTCCACGGACGCTCAAGTGAACGCTTATAGCAGCAATTCAGCTACTTTCATGACAGATTTTGCTAACGCCATGGTGAAGATGGGTAACCTCAGCCCGCTCACCGGCTCAAGCGGTCAGATTAGGAAGAACTGCAGGAAAGTCAACTAATGATTTTTCTGGGTTTTGTTTTTGCTGTCTCTAAAGTTTTGCTTACGCTCTCAAGCGTACTTTGATAAGAAAAAGGTTCGTATTGTCTATTGGGATGGTTAGTCCCACTTTTAATATTTATGTATGAGCGCATAAAAGTAGTGTTCATGTAGTTGTGACACATGGCATGATCAAATTCATTATTTAGAGTTTCAATATATTTAAATTGTGTTAGAACTAAACCCAACCAGATTTTTATTAACCAAAGATTCAGATGAAGCAAATTATAATAGTAAGAATTCTCTGCACATCTAACATTTTTCTTTCACAATCCACAAATATTGCATATGCATTGCCCGACAAGAGAAGTTTGGAAGTAAACTCTGACAAATCCTTTCCCTCCACGTTTTTTTCGCTTGTGGGCCTCGTTAGGCCAATGGCCTACCTAACTTTCAACGTTATTCCACCATAACAATGTTTTCCAAACAATAGCAAAGAAAGAACATACGGAGATTTTAGGGTAAAGTCTCACACAAATTGAAAATTGAAATTCGGTGGGTTTTGTGACCAAGCGATTTAATTTAATCTTAACTACTTAGTATACTAAAATTTGATTTCTTTGCAATTTTGATACAATTATTTATAGCGTAATTCTCAACTAATCTTAGCTACAATAATTTTAGAAACTAGCAAAGACTAACTTAGAAAGTACTCCATATTCTGATGGAAATATGGATAAATATTTGGCGACACAGGCTGTATAACCAAAATCTTGCTGATGTGTGTAGTTTTACTTTTGGCAAATAAACAATGAATTGTATTATTTGTGGAGGTCGATGTAAAATATGTAAATAAAAGCTACATAGTATTTGTGGTCAAGAATAATCCTTAAAGCTCCATGACAATAGAAGTACCGTTGCGGCATCTTCCCATTTTCCAGGGTTGATATGGTTAAGGAAGATCCGGCCTGAGAGTCAACTAAACCCATAGAATGACCCACTAACCCATTGGGTTAAGGCCTAGAAAAATGGCTCACTTGGAAAGCCCACGACCTTTCTCTCTCTATCACTTCAGCACTAGCCCAAAAAGGGGAAAAAAACGGAACACATACATTGAGAGACGATTCCAAATAGAGTAGGTATGGTGAAAGGAGAAACATCCTCTAAGGAAGATTTGAAAAATATATATATTTTAAAATAGTTGGTTCTTTCATTTAGAAAAATTAGTCAATGAAAATATTTTCATTATCAACAATAGTTTATGATTAACTATTTTCATGGGTGATGAGAATATTTTTCATTCATTCATTAATTTTAAACAGACGCACCCTAAAATGTCGAAGGCAAAGTTATCCTTTAAAATGAATTTCCTTTATATGATATGAAATTTAAAAAAAAAAAAAAAAAACACACGCTACCAAGGAAAAGAATCCTAATTCTATGTTCCCTGGACTCTCTCCCTCTCTCTCCCTCCTCAACCACCATTCAACGTGCCTCATGTGCCCTAGCCATCCCACCTTGACACCGCATCCTCAAGTGGTCACCCCTCGCTCGCTGCTCATGTGCACTCATTCAAACAGTGTTTGAAACTCTAATCTATCCTCGAATTCGCATGGGTCTTGCCAAGGGGCCACAATGATAGCATCGGTTGCTTGTGTTGCCTACGTTGGATTTAACATGCAAAGTGATATAATCTAAGGTCGACCACTCAAATAATGAGATCGAGAGAGTAACTTACACACACAGAAACTTGTCAAAACATTGAGTAGAAATCTCAATTATACGCTAGTTTGGAAAAATGGGTATAAATTTGTCGATTCAAATCTTAATGACTTGATTTCAAAGCCAAAGCATGGAGACCCTTGGATATCCAACTTTTATGTTTTGAGTTATCTTAGATAAGCATTGTAGGCTTATTGATTTTGTAAGGAAGTGGGCGAAACATGATTGTATAGAATGAAGAAAATGATAGGAACTTCAATGATCACTCTTCTAGGCTTTCGAGGAAGTTAAAATGGCATCATGACTACAGCTTCAAGATGCAAGCTTTAAAAGCTTTGACTCTTTAAGGTTCGAGTGAAAATCCTTTAAAGTTTCAAGGGGTTTGAACTCTTCAAAGTTTAAGGAGTTGCACCAAGGAAATTTCATTAATCAAATTTGGTGTCCATTTTAGAGAGGTTCAATGAACTTTTATAGAAAAAAAAAAAAAAGTATGGGTACCTTTGGTAACCATTCTGTTTTCGAGAATAACTTTTTATCAGAAATTATTCTTTTTTATTTTGTTCCCAGGAACATATTCTAAGTATTTAAAGGTGTTTGGTAACTGCTAAATTTTTTTATTCCTATGATAGAATTATGTTTGGTATTATCGTCAAAATTTCTAATCCAAACCATTTTCTTCTCATTTTTAAAATAATTTAATTACTTTTTTCTTTTTCTTTTATCTTCTTCCTTCTCCTGTCGTTGGCCCTTGACGAGGTTGAGCTCCCCTAATTGCTAGTGGAGCTCGACCTTGCCTAGCTAGGCAAGTCTCGCCGGTGGCTGGGCGAGCTTGCCTAACCGATCACTGGTGACTAGCAACGGTGGCCAATGATGGCGGCAGTGCAAGAAGAAGAGAAAGAGGAAGAAAAGCAAGAAGGAAAGAATAAGAGAAAAGAAAAAAGAAAAAATTCTGATTGGCTTGATTATGGAATTATTCTCGGGAGCAAGGAATCAACATTTTTCACTTCTCGATTCTACTCCAAATCTATTCGAGAACAAAAAATTTATTAAATGGATTTCTGCTTCAAATTTACTCCCAAGAACAAAAGAACAGAATCAAACACTATTTGGCTAGTTGCCAAATGTGCCCTAAGAGACTAAAGTCAAGTCTAGAAACTGTGAGTTATATAAAAACTAGAAACATTTAGAAACTAGGAGCAATTAAAATCAAAACAATATTTCCAATGCTTTTGCTCATTCTAGAGTGCCTTGATGTAAGCTTCAATGTGTGAGAAAATGACAGTCTTTATGACAAAGTCAAATATGAGGCCTTATTGATGAGGAACTTGTTGAGGAGAGTGTTGTCGATCTTCAATATGTGCTGATCTTCTTGGTTGAACGAGTTGATCTTGAGCATGGGCTGCATCATGGAGCCATGTTCGATTTGCAATAGAGAAAAGAGAGGGTAGGGTCTCTAGATCAAGGACTGAGGGCTCGATGGGTCAAAGACTTGTAGGATGCAGGTTCACAACAATGGGGCATTGAGTAATGGGAAGACGATATCCTCTGGCATCTGTAGCGAAAGTAGTGTCTTTGTGGTTTTAGCATCCTTAGGGATGAGCATCAGTCCGATTCAGCTAGGGAACTGGACCAAATTGATTTGCATTGGTTGATCGACTTGTTTAAAATCTATTCCAAGGAGAATCACTTAGGTTTCAGTTCTAGAAATTTAGAATCAGCTAGGGGTTTGGTTCGATTCTTAAATCCAAGGCTAGAAGAACTGGAACTACCTAGGTTGAACTAGTTTTGAAGCCTCTCCCTTTTTTTTTTTTTTTTTCTTTCAAAAGAAGGAGAAGGATGAATTTGTTCCCATCAAGATTGATAAATGTTTTTGATAATGAAATGGAGTAACTTTTATATTCTCTTTCAAGAGCGGTTTTTTTTTTAATTATTTATTTTCATTCAACTATTTGATTGAGCTTTAATTTGTGTCGATGATTTTGGTACATTTTGAAGTTATGTTCTTAAATTTTTTGGCTATGTGATTGGGGATTGGTCGAGTATCGGTTGTTAGTGTCGAAAGTGAGTTGGTAAATCACCTGGAGAATACACGTGGCCCGGTGAATTGGAGTGTCACTTGGGAAGGGCATGTGGCTCGGTGATAGAGTATGGCATCATAAAAAGGGTTGGGTGGGACCATAAAGCCACTAAATCTTGAGAGGGTCGGGTTGGACCGTAATGCCACTAAATCTTGGAAAGGTTGGGTGGGACCATAAAGTCACTAAATCTTGGAAAGGTCGGGTGGGACCGTAAAGCCGCTAAATCTAAGAAAATTGCTTGGCGGGGCCGTGATTACCACATATAAATGAGTTGCGCCCTAAAGACCGTGATTTATATTTGGAAATTGAGTTAGAATAATTAAAATGACCGTGAGTGGTTTTGTTGGTACGTAATCGATTAGGTTGATTGATTGTTGCCTTGATTTGATGTTGTGGATTGAATGATTGAATGGAGATGACTGTGAGTGGTTTTCTTGGTGTGTAATCGACTAGGTCGATTAGATCGATGTTTTGATCTATGATGTGATTGCTTGGGTGCCTATTTGATCTATGTTAATATGCAGGTGGAATCTGAGGCTAAGGTAATCTCTTTGACTCATGTTGTGCATAGGCAACCCTAAGGTATATTAGTTTACTTATCGGGTCTTAGTGTGATAGAACTTACCGAGACATAGTCTCATCCCGGTTTAGGGAAAACATTTAAGGACCCTGATGAAGAACCTGAGGAGAAAGAACTCGAAGAGGAGTATCTCAAGGAGAACCCCGAGGATGATCCAAAGTAGGATCCTGATGACTTTTGCTATAGAATCAATTTGAGTAGAAACCAATCGTTTTAGTATGGCTTGTATATGAACATAAGGGTGTTGGTTTTTAGGTTCAATTTCCTAGTCCTACTTGTATATCCCATTACTTTATTATCTGGGGATTTTATAGCTGCTTCCGCATGTGCTATTAAAAAGGGGTCGACGATATGTAGACCTGGGATATTGCATTTTAAAATCGACCAAAAGTAAGGGATGTGCACATGCCTAAGGATCGAGGCATGACATACCTCCTTCCCCCAGTGTCACGAGCTCTATCATCATCAGTAAGTGCATCCATTCCCTCTAGCATCGAAGATAAGAAGAAAACATGATACAATTGAGAATCAATGGATTTAGAGTTCAAGGTTTGAAGACTCGACGATTTCACAAAGAACTAATGAGAGTTTAATTTGGGATTTTTGTTTGTTTGAGGATTTTAAAGCATTTATACCTAGCTGGAATTTTTTGGACAAAATTGCCCACACCCTACTTGCTAGAAAAAGCTGTCTAGTGAAGATTTGGTTGTGAATCAAGTTCAAGCTCTTATTTGATACTAACCTAGCCACTTCAGTACAACGTCCACTTTGGGCCTTTTTTTTTTTTTTTTTTTTGAGAAAACAGCTTTATTTTGAGTCATCATTTGAAATTTCTCATTAATTTAATTTTAAACCTTTTGATAATTTTTCAATATAGTCCTTCAGACTAAAATTGGTCTGAAATAGTTGATGCGGCCATTTACAGTTTGATAATAATGAGCAGATTTTCGCAATTCTTTAATTTTTTTCTAATTTTTAAATATTTTAAATTATATATTTTTATTATTGATCTTCTTTAAGGGGCTGACAGGGTTCACCGACCGTTGGCAATGGCTAGCAAGGCACAAGTGAGGGCATACATGTTAACGCTGGCCATGCCACATAAAAAAGTCAATGTTTATGTTAGTGATTTCCAACCATACCATATGAGAAAGCACTCACATAAGCAATTTTCAACCTTTATTTATGAGAATGACTATATTGGTAAATCTTTAAAAGATTTAGAATCGAATCGAAAAGTTTATAACTTAATTTGACCGCCATTTAATAGATTTTGAGATTTTTTGGACAATTTTCTCCATAATGCACAATTACTAGGTCTTGTTTGGTTACTTGAAAATGAAATCTTCAGAATCCGAACTTGATTGATTTGTTTTTATCTTATGACGATGGGGTATATTTTAATGGGGATGTATATTAGTGTCATTCCAAAAAAATAACCAAATTGGAGACAAATTCATCTATTCCATCTATTTTCAATCTTAATTTCCATTAGGCTTACGATTGGGGCACTAATGTACTTCAATTCTCCCACATTCCATGATAGATAATTTACCCAAAAGCTTAAGTTAGATACTTTGAAATCTCATTTTTTGTGCAAACTGAATTAGAAACCACACAAGAGGCAAGAAAATAAATCAAGGCACATATTGAAAAGTTGGAGCGCATAAGACATAAGAAGATTTTTGGGTAATTAATAATTTTAAAAAATGACATGGTAAACTAAAATATAATAACAAACAGGAAGAGACTTCCATTTATTGACTATTATTTATTTTATCACCGGTTTGGCATTGCCACATCACTCCAAGTGTTGAAGTGAGGAACAAAAATTTCACTCAGTCAAACCCTAAATGATTCACACACATATCTATACCAAAGGCCATGAATCCCATCTTCCTTCATATCACACCCTCATCAAGACGAATGAACAAACTCTTAGAAACTGAACCGAACCAATCAATCAACACAATCGAAAGAATTACAAATCCTCCTTGTCTCTCGACAAATCCTCAGATAATCCCTTGTCTAATCCCTTGTATCCTTCATCGATTAGGTGCCTGAATTCTGCGTTAAAATCGGCTCATGATCAGTCTCTTTCAACGGTAACTTATGAAGAGTTGAATGTGAAATTTGCACTTACTGGATTAAGCTTTGAAAACTGCTTCAGTTGGTAGTTTGAGCTCCAAGTTGTTCATGTTAGGTTGATCTGCTAAATAAAATATTTATCCAAATTAGATTTAGATTTTTGGCGTTATAAGAATTGACAAAAGCTAGTCTTTTTCATTTTTCAAAATAGTTTTCAAAAGAACATAAATAGATAAAAGAATATAGTGCTCACTCAGGGGCGTTCTTAAGACAAAAAAGCATGCTCCAATCACTACGTAGCAAAGCAGGAGAACAAATCCTTTCATGTAGTGGGAAGTTCCATCCTGCGCCAAGTAAAATTAAAAATTGAAATCTGTTAAATAAATGATTAAAAATAACAATTAAAATATCAATATTAATAAAATAAATTATAATAATTATAATAATAACCTGCAAAGTGAAAGCTGTGACAATGATTGATAGAGCAAGAGAGCAAGTCTCAAGAAGGTTGAAATTGAGGTCCATCTTAATCCCCATCATCCAAGCAACGATCACACATGAAGGCACCTGAAAATCATAAAAAATTGAAAGTTTAATTAAAGCCTGTTGATGTAATTTTAAAAAAAGGGTCTAATCAGCGACGTAAAATTCATAAATTCTCACCACGAACATCGTGATTTGCGTCGCTGAGCCCAAAGCGACGCCTAGGGATATGTCCTGCGATCGCGATCGCGTCTATAACAGTTTATGTTATTTACCGAAGAAAATGTCCTCGACACGAAACTAAGAAAAGCTCAATAGTTCATCGCCGGACCGGCCCCCTTAATCAATTTAAAACACTCACCAGCTTGTTCTTGAAGTCGAATATGATCGCCCCGGCGTGCTGTGCCGCCTTCCCGACGATAGGCAACAAGATTATGCTGAGGAAGCTCACGGACAGACCCCACGAAGCCGACGCCGACTGATGAGATTATCAATTAAACATATATAACTAATTACATTTTGTGATTAGTGAAAAAGGTAAGTATTCTTAATCACTTTGGAAGTAAATAAAATAAAATTAAAAATATAATTACCTCAATTGTGTCGACAAAATACTCGGATAGTAAAGCCATGACGAGGGTCATCCCAACCAGCCAAACAAATCCACTCCAAAACCCTATCACTGCCTCTTCCCCAGAAGCTGTGTTGTCATCTTCTTCACCATAGTCCTGTAATTTGACCAATTTATTACATCATCATAGGAAATATGACGTCACAGTCTATCTTCTCCACTATTGGGTTGGTGCAAAGTTAGCTTCATAAATCAATAAATAATAAATCAATTCCTATAGTTGGGTCCACAATTATTTATTGCAATTTATATAATTTGAAGAAAATAAGCACACAAGGACTTAAATAATAGCATCATGCATGTTAGTGAAAAGTGCAAATGACTAGTGGAAATCAAGGAATTGTAATCTGTAAGATTAGGAAAAATGAAATTTGAACGGTTCGCCCAACCTGTGCTTCAAACAAGTGTGCTGGAAGAAGATGTAGACGACGTAGGCCAGGAGCATGACGATGCTGCTCGCCCTCGACAGGTTGAGCGTCAGGTCCGCCGTTGGGGTGGCGGGGGCGCCAGCGTACCGGAACAGCATCGGCAGCAGGTGGCACAGCAATGCCAGCAGCAGCATGAGAGAGTTCACGTCGGCTTGTCGCTGTTTAAATCAAAGACCAGACTGAAATTATCATTTATTGTCGCAAAGACAGAAGCTGCTATGTTCGCACTTGACCAAGCGGTTATCTTTTCTTACCCGGTCGTATTTCTGCTCTTTCCGGAGGTTGGTGAGGCCGCCACACAGCAGTGAGGTGCCAAGAACGAGCAGGAGGTTGGAGAGGACGGAGCCCAAGAGTGAGTACTTCACCACCTCAATCTTATGCTGGCTTAGGGAAAATATGGCTATGATCAGCTCGGTTGCATTGCCGCAGGTTGCGTTCAGAAGCCCTCCTACTGCAAAACAATCAAAAGCAGATTGCATACACAATTAGATTCACTTGAAAAGGAGAAAAAACCGATTAGGTCCAACTTTCACGGCGCTTGAAATGGTAAACTCCTAAATGTCTGAGTAACCGGTCTCCGAACCTCGATTCACTGTCGAGGTCCCAAGCGGACCCACAAATGTCCATCTCTACAGAATGACCACAGAAATTAAGTTGAGACAGGACAAGAGCGTTGTCCATTTGTCATTATACTGGGTCCTTGAAGAGAATATCATAGTACATCCCGCAGAACCGCATCTCTATTATCGGTTACCTAGTTAATTAAAGCATGCTTGTACTTAGCCAACAAACATATGCGACGTTCGCATGAAAAGTTGAGAACTGCCTCAAGAAAATCACCTGTGGGGCCGGTGTAGTAAGCGATCTGCCTGCAAGATGACAGGAAAAGCAAAGAGGGCACGCGTCAGGAAACCCTAATTCCAGCATCCAGAATCGATGCCGCAAGAAACATAGACATATTTGCATGTATATTAAATGAGTTAGGTCGAGATTAAATGATTATAAAGTTGTATGAACACTCACTCTGTCAAGAAGCTGACGCGTTCCGCAAGAGGGATGAGTCCCAGAAGGCTCAAAGCGAAGACCCACGGCTGCATGCAGACGCAGCACAAACTCACTCCGGTCAGCGCATTAAATGAACTTCTAATTTCGGAAAATAGTAAATTACCTAATTTCTTTATATGGCAGGCAAGGAAATTGAAGAATTCAGTAGAATCTTGATCACCCGATTCTTTAATTTTCCCAAGTATTTTAAAATCACTAAGGTGCATTGATAATGAAGTTCGTATTCTAATGGAGTCAACCCTTGTATCCAACATTTCATTTTCCTTATTTTTTTTTTTCACATTTGACTCTCTTCAGTCGGCCAGGTTTTTCCAGTTTTTTATCCTGTCAATTAGGGTTGGAGAACATAATTTACAATCTATCGACTTTTTTTTCTAAAATTAAGTAAGGTAAAAAGGAAGGAATTAAAATGATAAGTTTCCTTATCTGGGGTTGGGGTTTTGAAAGTTTCAGCTCCCCGCAAGTCTTTTGTTAAGAAACTGTGTTCTACTTAATGTGATGAAGCTATTTCCACACACCCCCCCCCCCCCCCCCCCCAAAAAAAAAAAAAAAAAAAGTTACAAGTAGAAGTATGCATCGGTCCCAAATTCGGTTCTCCTAAAACAGTCGATTTAGTCCGATTCTAGAACCAAGTGGGCCGGTCCCCAATTTTGCGAACTAGGAAACTATCCTGGGCAGTTCGCTTTTAGGTTCAGGGTGAGAAATCCACCCTAAAACCGATTAGATGGTATTATTTCCGAAAGTAGACAGAAATCAAAATCTTTTTCCTTTCTCTTTCTCGTCAGACTTACCCTTCCGAAGCTGTAAAACTTGGCGACGACGGTGAGAGGGATGGCCGAGAAGAGGATGGAGAGCTTGGTCCCGAGGATGACCTCCTGGAGGTTGGCAAAAAGCATCCTTAGGCACCAGCATGGGACCTTCGAGACGAGGGTGAGGTCGGATTTCTTGCGCAGCGATGATGAGGACATGTTGTGCGCCATCTGGCCGGGCCTCATTTCCTTGCTCGAGCCCTTAAGGCCGCCGTTCTCGGCGACCCACGCCTCGTTGCACGAATTGGTCGCCATTCCGACTGGTTCGAGGATAGGCTATGAAACAGGGTTTTCTGTATCTGTGTTTGTGTGCGGTGTGACTCCTGTGAGTGGTGCGTATATATACTTATATGTTGGTATAACTGATGAACAGGAATCTTCCTGGAAGTTTCATGGGTTTTTTGCTTCTTTTTGCATTTACTTTTCCTCTCATGGCAGACAGGTAAAATGTCGAACCGAATTGGACCTACCTGGTCGGTTTCTAAGCTCGTTTACATTGGAATATGGTAGGTACTGAATCAAGATTGTGAAAACCAGTCAGAGTTTCCAATTATATATGGAAAATCGTTGCACCCGATTTTAAGGTTTTTTGTTACGTATTTGCTTTGCTTAAAAAGAAGCTAGAATATGTCAAGAAGGGCTTCAAACTTGGAAATACTATGAAATTTAGCAATACCTTAATAATTATGCCACAAATTGTTTGCATTGTATATTTTTCTAAAAATTATAATCATATTACTTCAAGTTAGGCTCGGTTCTCTAATCAATTGTGGGGAGGGCCGGGTCGGATCGAAGCCGGTTCCTAAAGGAGCAGAATCTGCTAGAGTAAGTGTTAGTTTTTTGGGTTGGAAGCAATCGCCCCTAGGGAGGAGAAAATATCTCAAGGGATTTTACGCGTGTTCAAAGCAAGGCGTGTGTTTAAAAATTAACGCGAAAACGCTAATGCACTTTGCAATTAAATCAAAGTGAAATTATCAGAGAAATAAACGAAGAGCAATAAAAGATACAAAAGATTTATGTGATTCGGTCCGAGCATTAGTATAGATCCAAGCTGGTTTGGATCCAAGATAAGTATTAGTTTCTTGATCAGAATCAATCACCCCTAGGCAGAAGAAAATATCTCGAGGGACTTTAGGTGTGTTAGAAGCCAAACGTGTATTGTAAAAATTAATGTGGAAATGCTGATGAACCTTATAATTAAGTCAATGCGAAATCACTATAGAAATAAGCAAAGAACTATAAAAGACATTAAAGATTTATATGGTTTGGTTAAAGTGTCGATACCTACATCACCATCCATGGGGAGAGCCATCGATAAATAATCAATTATAATTGAGTAATTAGAGTTACAATCACTCTCACACTCGAATATATCCTATACTTAAATTCTACCTAAGCTCAAAGTTGTTAACAAATAAATATTCCAATTTGGATGTAAAACTTACAGCACAGATCTGCTGTGTGGCCGCTCGAAATCCCTTCATTGCGCGCGCGGTTTCTACTCAAGAAACCTCTTGGCAGCCCTTTTCAAGAGCTGAGAGAGAAACCTGTGTATTCTTTATTTCACCCATGCACATCTGGTGCAGGCTAGTGAATAAAGAAACGAAGGGAAATAGATATTACAAAACAGGGTGCCCCTTAATGTTATTTTGTCTTTTAGCTCACGAGATTTTTTTTCTTTTTCCTCCTTTTGTTTTAACCGTAACGCAAGCTCCCTTTCTTGAATCTCTTTGTGCGATCAAGCTTACATATTATCTAGTTAGGTCGAGGTATGTAAACGGCTCAAACTAGAGATAATTTAATAAATACTCATAAAGTCTTAATAACCATATGGCAAAAGATTATAATAGTATAATTCTCATGTGTCAATTGCGGTTTGGAGAGTGAAATTAAGTTCAATTTATGTGTCAATCATTGACAAACATGAGGATAATCATAACACGGCTCTTGAAGCTTTTGCTGAAATGTAATTGAGTCCTCAAAGCTTATAATTTGGCATAGCTAACCAATGCAGTTAATAAAAGACTTGTCTAAGCATACATTAATCGAAAGTTTTAAGACAGGATTGCATGAAAAAATATAATAAGAATCAATTATGCTTTGAGTTTAGGTTGAGGACTCCTTCTGGAAGTACTATTTTGGTATGCTCGAATCATGCGTGTTTATGCATATGACCCTTTTTGCTAAAGTGAAGTCCCACCCCAGTTTGGTCGACTCGTGGTCGGAGACTTCTATTTTGTCTCATCCAGATTTTGAACTTTCTGTGGCCGTATTTTGTGAACCAACCTTGCCAAACCCCGGTTGACAAATGCATGATCGCATTGCGTCTTATTCGCTTTGTCTTGTTTTGCATATGCTAGGTGAACTCATCTTTCGGAATACATAAGATAATCGGGCCTCTGCGCCTTAAACTTTGGTTTCTTTCGAGATGAATTATTTTGATTGTAAGATCATTCCGTTGTTCTTGTCCAAATTTTGTCCCTGGCGTTTGTCTCATAAGTTGACATCAAAGCATGGAACCGGCCGTTGAATTTGCGACGCTGAAAATATCAGATTGCAGCTGAAAAACACTTCCACCGGTTGGGTTGAAGGGTTATTTGTGGCGATATGGTTCGACCTCAAGTTCTAACAAATTTACTTTGTCATCACCTAAGTAGTACCAACACTGACATGCGACACACGATACGCGATACAACACGACACGATATGACACGACGATACATTATTTCTCAAAAAATAGAGAATTCTGACATGTTATGACACATTATATATTAAATATATATTTTTATATATACATAATAAATATCATTTTTATGATTATTTCAATCAAATTAATTTTATTCAAATTCACAAATAAATAAATAATTAAAAAAAAAGCCTAGAATGAATTTATACTAAAAACATGAATCCACCATTTTTTAATTTAACAAATTCAACTCTATTCCAATAATTCATAAAATTTGGAGAAAAAACAAGCAATTGACATTTCGGACTCACATGTTAGATATGTTAGAAGAGTGAAAAGAAACTTAAGGGCTGAATTATGTATTACGGAAAGTGGGAGTCAGAAGAGAAAAAAAGACTAGATTTTTCTTCTTTCTCAATTTATTATTTTTATTATCGTATTTTATCTTTTCACATATATACATTTTGACATCTCATTTATTGAAAATTTTTAAAATTGACATCGATATTGAAATCACATGTCAGAAACTGATATGTTGGAATTCCGACTCGAATGTTGGAGACTGTTGGAAAAGTTGACTAGATGTAAGATTTTTTGACATGCGTTAACCGAGTGTCAGAGAGTGTCCGATAGTATCGGAGAGTGTTGGACAAGTGTTGAAGTGTCCAACATGACATGAAGGCTCTTGGAGAGTGTCAATGCTTCATAGGTTACAGCTAGAAGTTCAGGACATTCAATTTCGGCATTGTTCCGTGCAATCTTGTAGTATGAGAGGGGGTATGTTCATGTATAAATCTTATCTACTATCTTCATTAGAAGAATCGTCAGATTCACTTCACGTGTCCTCCAAATACTCATTCTAGAATTTTTTTTTTTTTTTAATTTCCTCTTTCTCTCGCCCCCACCCCTCCGTTGTCCAATCGCTTGTGGCTGCCATTGATGATCCAACGAAGTCACGGTCGCTTTGCGCTCAACGGCCTTCGTTGCCCACTTGTCTCTCTTCTCCCTCATTAGTCCCTTATCTCACGCTTAACAATGGCCTCCCTCATAACATCGATTCTAGGTCGACCCAAGGTGGTGGGACTCAAATTGGATTTGATTTGAGGCCTCAAAGTCCCCTAGACCGGGTTTTCGCAATAACCAAACAATTGTGTCATTCCTAAACCTAACTTGGGTTCAAGGTAGTGGAGGAACTGGATCGAAAGAAGAGGCATTCTAGTGATAAAATATAAAATAAAACCATCGCCAAAACTTAAATTGATAATTTTATCGTAATTAAGTGGTAATGATAATTTCAGTGATAGATAAATTTACAATTACATTTAAGATGAGCGTAGAAATACTAATTAAAGGCATTGCTTTAGTATAACAATTAGTAGGAATGTTATTGATTTCACTTGAAGTGAAAATTCCACTGATTTCGTTTGACTCAAGGTGGAGATGGAGTGGGTAGGGTAGGAGAGAGAGAGAGAGAGAGAGAGAGAGAGAGAGAGAGAGATGATGCAAGCTAGATCCGAGGGAGAAGACGCTGACGAGAGATAGTGGAGGCGTGAGGAGTGAAGACAGCTAGGATTTTTCTTTGTTGGTGTCTAAATTGACAAGAGATGAAAATCCAATGAGTAATTGGATGGTGACAATGCATGAATTTCGGGTGGGCAATAAGATTCCCTCACCCGATTGAATTTCACTTCTTGAAATTTAAGTTGAACTTCCTTCGGCAATTACATCGCTCAACAGTTTGGTTCTTTCTGTAAAATTTTTGAACATTTTTAGACTATCCATCGCTACAAAGAATTATCAAAGTTCATCGCTATCAGGCGCACATATGAAGTAAGGATCTAGTGCTTCACATTGGATTCGTACCTAAAAGACTACAAGTTTCTACAAATACATCAAATGTGACGTTGTAATCTCAATAATTAGCTAACAATGAAGGAAAAGTACTAAAAAGGTCCTAAACCTATACATTGGTATCAATTTATTTATAAACATTTTAATTAAATCAATTTAGTCCTAAAATTTTTCATATTGGTACTAATTTAGTCCATTGACATGGATGCCAGTCATGGCACTTTAAATAACCGATGATGATGTTGACATTTTAAAATAATTTTTCGATTTTTTACTATGTTTTTTTTTTTTTTCCTTTTTCCTTTTTCTTTTCTTTTTCTTTTCCTCACCGATAAATGTGTATGACCCTCATTGGCGAGAGGCAAGGACTGCCCTTGCTAGATCTAGTGAGGACATGACCCATGTAGCTTGGGCAATTAACCATGTTTGGCGAGGGCCACTCTCATGGCTTCTAGAGAGGGTAGCCCTCGGTTATGCAGCAAAAGTTGAGCCCTTGCTAGATTCAATGAGGGCGGGTTGCCTAGGTTGTGAGGGTTGTGCCTTTGCTTAGGCTATGAGGGCAACCCTCACCTATGGCCAACAAGGGTTGCGATGCCCTTGCCTATGGTCGGTATTGGCCATAGTCCAAAGAAAAAGAAAAGGGAGAAAAAAAAAAAAGAGGAAAGAAAAAAAGAAAAAAAGGAAAATGATTTTTTTAAAATATTAAAAAATCGAAAAGTTATTAAAAAATATTTTTAAAATGTCAATGTTAATATCGGCCATCTTATATGTGATGATTGGCATCCGTGTCCGCAATTTCTAGCTTAAAGTGGCCGAATATATTAAATTGGTAATAATGTGAAAAATTTTGAGATTAAATTGGTCTAATTAAAAAGTTTATGATTAAATTAGTATAAATATAATAGGTTTAGGACTTTTTGGCACTTTTTCCCATCAAGTGGATATTGCATAATTTAAGCTATACTTAGAAACTTTAAAGAAAAATATTTCAATTAAAACATCATTTGTTTCATGGAAAATAAATGACTCCAAAAAAATAATCACTTACATCTCTTACGAAAATAAATAAATAAAAATATCTTCTTTTTCTATGAAAATATTTAAACATAAATTGTTGTTGATGGGGAAAACGTTGCTCTTTGGCTTTTTTTTTTTTTTTTTTTCAAATGACATGAGTAATCCTTTTTTAGAAAAATATTTTTTAAATTATACATCTTACTCTAAACAAACGGAGCCTAATACGGTTGAGATATTTCAACCGTCCTTTTCTAATCATTTAGGTTGCTTCGCAGCTAATGTGAGCCCAACGCGCATGAGCTGTCGGATTCCATATCACGACTCGCATGCATAGATCTGATGTGAATCGGATGCATGAACACTATTTGCTTCTTCACAACAAAATCCGAATGAAAGCGCTTGAGCAATTGGGGCAGAACGTGGGTCGCGTGGAGAAGTCATTTCATCCTCCCAACACTTCCAAATCATTTTCCCACCGGCCGAGGCCATATCTGATGATAAGCTCTCAAAACTTTTGTTGTCTTTTCCAAAATTATGAACGAGCGAGAAACTTTTTTTTTTCTCTTTTGCAATACCTCCAAGCTTATATCAAGGATCTAAAATTATCTTCTGCAAGGCTTCTGTCTATAATGGTCGTTAAAAATCCGAAACGGCAGTGTTTGTGGAGAACACAAGGCAAATGAAACTGACATGGTAATGAACGTGCTTTACCACTTTAGATTTCTAACAGCCTCGCATGTTGCCGTGTGGGATTTTAACAGCCGACAAACAGATGGTAGTTTCTAGTATTTGGCGCAAGTTTGAGGTATTGGTGGGACCAAGGTATCTGATTAGAAAAAGCTCCATAATGTTTGATGTGATTATTCCTTTCCAATTGAGAGAGTCAACATCGTGCGAAACAGCTGCATGCAATGGACAGCAGAAGTGACATCGAGCATTCCTTATCCTAAAAATTGAATGAGTGGAGAAAAACTTCCACATGGCCTCATTTACTATTGCCGCGGAAATTCCTTGTTCTAGCGAATTAGTAAACTTGCTTCTAAGCTAATCCAAAATACTATAAAGGAGAATCTGCATGATTAGCAATCACTCGAAAATGTTGACCCAGATTAGATTCCTAATGAGGCTTTCATTCACACATGCATGCTTTAAAAATGAGGCACGCAGAGGAATATCACGGATAAGCCCATAGGATTGACTCATCGATCGAGAAGTTTTATCGATGCTTATACGAATTAGTCATGTGGGATGAGTTTGGATCTCCACGCCACTAAGTGTAATCAGCTCCATGTTTGAGCAGCCGACCAGAACTTCAGCTCTCGTTATATGAAGTCCATGAGGTTAGTGGGGCAATTCATGGGTGTGGAGTTTATCTGTTGAAGATGCGCTTGCTTATTTTTACCAAATAATAATAATAATAATAATAATATGGGACTGCGTCGGAATTCAACATGACTTGCTGTGAGAAATAAGATATTACGACCTACCTACAGTGGGATGTGGACCGTAGAAAGATATCTTTGTTAGAGAAAGTCAATGTTTCATCAATTGGATTTGGCGAACCTTCGCTTGGATGTGACAATTTTCTCTGATAGTCAGTAGCTCTCCAGACGAAATCCAACTTTGACTGCTTGTTTTCTTTATTTTTTGCTGTTTATAATGACATATACGGGCTTTAATTTGATAAAAAATTTACTATATATGTTGATTGGTGAAAAGGAATATGTTCTGTTGAGTTAAAATTTCACTTCAGGTCCTTGAACTTGCGCATTTCTTTTAATTAAATCCTTGAACTTTTGATAAGTTTAATCGAGTCCTTGAACTTGCATTCCCTCATGCTACAAATGCAATTAATCGGAATTGACATGCCTGTCTTAGCTGATCAGAGTCTAATAGGGAGAACTTTTTTGATCATGGACTTAATGAGTGAGACTAGAAACTTCAGGATTGACTACCGCACAGCCGGGACTTGAGTAATGAAATTTTTTTAACGTGAACACAGCCCAAAGTTTTCTACATCTGACTCCTGCTGGCTTTCGAGGTGGATGGGATTGATTAGAAAAGTTATGTAAGCTACACGACTTTATTAAACAAATTGACAGTTTAACGACTTGATGAAAAAAATATATGCGAGGGGACCAAAAATGAAAATTTGGACACTAGAAAATAAACATAGAGAGTGAGTGAAAAAATCAGCATATATCGCGACTCCTCGATATTGGTCCATTTTAATAGGAAACACATGCAAATATACTTATATATCAAACTTTTCAAAATAAGCCATCTTCTTTAATTGGTATGAAACTTCTTAAAAGTTGAAAGCAATAAGATTCTTGGTTTGATATCTCATAAGGAAATTACTTCTAGAATCTGATATGAGGATAGGTCTGGTTATATTTACTTAGAATTGACAGCCTAATATAGACCTATATATATATATAGGGCCAAAAATTTCTGTACGGTGAGATTAATGTTAGTTTTCAAATAAAAAAGCTTAGAAGTCTAGACTACACATGATCAAGCTATATATATATATATAAACACTTTGGTGTTCTATAAACACTTTGGTGTTCAACTTTTTTTTTTTTTCAAAATTCAAATTTTTTATATTATAGATGCATCCATGCCGTTGACTTGAGAAGAAAGAAAAAGCATAACAGTGCAAAAACTCTTGTATAAATACCCCTGAATTCATTCAAGCGCATCACACAAAAACACACTTCGCGCACAGCCATCAAGCTTGTGCTTCCCTTCCTCCTCCTTTGCTTATCAACTTCTTCTTCGCTGAAACTTTAACTCCAAGCGATGGCTCGTGAGAGCTCTTCTGTCAGATCCGCCTTCTTATTGTTGCTGTGTTTTCTTCTGGAAACAGCCTCAGCTCAGCTGTCCAGTACTTTCTACTCCACCTCCTGTCCCAGCGCCCTCTCCACCATTAAATCCGGCGTGAGCTCCGCGGTCAAAAGTGAGGCCCGCATGGGCGCATCGCTGCTCCGCCTTCACTTCCACGATTGCTTCGTTAATGCAAGTCCCTCTGCCCGGAGTCTCTCCTCTCATTCAAGCTGCATGCAAGCGTGCATGCATGATGCATCTTTGTGCTTTTGTGCATGTGAAACGTTCCAACCGACCTCATAGTCGAAAAGAATGATTAGATTTCGTTTCTACGCAAGTTACTTGCTCTCTTTTTTCACTAACCAAACAATAGGTAGGAAGTACACATATTGAACTAATCGAGTCTGACCGATCCTTTTTGTGCCATGCATTTTTGTGAGTTTATTATTATAATAATACTAGGCTGTGTTTATTGAAGTCGTTTTAAAATTAGAGCTACGTTTTCATTCAAACAGCAATAAAAAGCATGGCCCTCAGAATAAAAGCACTTATTTTTGGTGATTCAAAGAAAAAAATTTCATGAGAAATTCCAGTATACACCGCTAGTGTAAAACTCTCATTCCGGAAGTGGTCTTATCTACTAGATATTTTGGTGGTTGGGAGAGAGATTTGGTAATTAGAATCCTCGAATCAAGATGGACAAGAATAATGTTGTGCGTGCTCTATTTTTTTTTTTTTCATTTATTATATCGACAATGTAAGCCATGCAGGCGAGCGTATTTTCTGCCGAGTATGTTATGGATAAGACGTGTTTGTGTATGATTAGCTACATGATTTTAAATTCGGTGAATAGATCACGCAAAAGTCCTAAACGTTGGAGATGGAAAAAAGAGAGAGCGACAGCCATGCTTTTATGACGGTGGTTGACTTTACGCGTTTATCATGTTTGGCAAATCAATCAGTTGTTTTCAATAGGTTTTGGTCATATTTTGATCACCGTCGCCATACTTTTCTACGTTGAAAATGATATTTTGCTATAAAATATCGTTTTTTTTAATGAAATTTGTTAATCCAATGGAGTTCTAAAATTGTGTTTGATCTTTTGAACAATTTGAAGTACCTTCATTGTTGTCCACTTCGTGTGCTTTGTGCATAATTCAAGAGTTGTTCATATCCTAATGGGCCTCTCTCCATCAAACATGCCGCCTCTATTTCAAACTTGATATTTAAAGCCTGATCCATTTTTTACTAAAAAATGTGACATGTTTACAACTTTCTCGATTAGATGCTTTTCTCTTTTCCTGTATGGGTTGGAAATTGTCTAGATCTTCAAGGTCATTCGAGAAGACAAAATTCAGGCTAATTCTAGTAAATCAAAAAGTCGGTGACTCCCCTCTGTTAAATATTAAAGGACACGCCATGTTGCTAACCAAAAGCCTTGATTTAGAGACCATTTCAGAGCACAATCATTTTGTTTCTAGTCCGACAATCACTGGATGCATTGTTCCTAGAGAGACAATACAAATTAAAGTCAAAAGGCACGAGAAAGAGTGTCATTCCCGTCCAAACTGGTGTCTGTAGGCGTTCATAATGGGGGACAAAAGGGGGAAAATGATAAGGGAAATTAATCATTGTTCATATTTTATGTTCAGGAAAAGTTATAGCACTCGTTCTGTTTATATTTTGACCGTTGAATCTAATGAATTCAATAGGATCTATTTGACTGATTAACGATGTGTGGCACAAAATATAAAATAGGGATGCGACGCATCTGTTCTATTGGACGACACTGCGAACTTCACTGGGGAGAAGAATGCTGGCCCAAATGCCAATTCCTTACGGGGATTCAACGTGATTGACACAATCAAGTCCCAATTGGAGAGTGCATGCCCCGGCATCGTGTCCTGCGCTGATCTCTTGACCGTGGCTGCCCGAGATTCCGTCGTCGCTGTAAGTGCACACTTTTTTTCTTAATTCTAGTGAAAAAATCACTCGTTATGATCTCGATGCCGCATCAATACTAACACGTGTGGATTTGTTTAACTATTTAATTCTTAGTTAGGTGGCCCAAGTTGGACAGTCCCACTAGGAAGAAGAGACTCAACCACTGCAAGCCAAAGTGCTGCTAATAGCAACATCCCTGCCCCAACTTTGAGCCTTAGCGGCCTCATCACTGCCTTCTCTAACAAAGGTTTCACCGCCAAAGAAATGGTGGCACTCTCAGGTCATTGTTTTTCCCTTTTTGTGGCACCTTTTAATAACGAATTTACAATAATGCTTGATCGATATACTAAGATTAGTATTAAAAAGTTGTTCGATTGTTGTTAATAGGGTCGCACACGATAGGTCAAGCCCGATGCACAACTTTCCGGACCCGTCTTCACAACGAGAACAACATCAACACCACGTTCGCAACCTCGCTCAAGGCGAACTGCCCAAGCTCCGGAGGCGACAACAATCTCTCTCCTCTAGACACCACGAGCCCGACGTCCTTTGACAATGCCTACTTTAAGAACTTGCAAATCCAAAAAGGTCTTCTTCACTCAGACCAGCAATTGTTTAGTGGTGGTTCCACGGACGCTCAAGTGAACGCTTATAGCAGCAATTCAGCTACTTTCATGACAGATTTTGCTAACGCCATGGTGAAGATGGGTAACGTCAGCCCGCTCACCGGCTCAAGCGGTCAGATTAGGAAGAAATGCGGGAAAGTCAACTAATGATTTTTCTGGATTTTGCTTTTGATGTCTCTAAAGTTTTGCTTACGCTCTCAAGCGTACTTTGATAAGAAAAAGGTTCAATGTATTGTCTATTGGGATGGTTGATCCCACTTTTAATATTCATGTATGAGCACATAAAAGTAGTGTTCATATAGTTGTGACACATGACGTGATCAACTTCATTATTTAGAGTTTCAATATATTTAAATTGTGTTAGAATTAAACCCCACCAGATTCTTATTAACCGGGGAACGTTATTCCACTATAACAGTGTTTTTCCAAACAATAGCAAAGAAAGAACATACGGAGATTTTAGAGTAAAGTCTCACACAAGTTGAAAACTGAAATTCGGTGGATTTTGTAACCAAAAGATTATTTTTAATCTTAACTACTTAGTATACTAAAATCGGATTTCTTTGCAATTTTGATACAATTATTTCTAACGTAATTCTCAACTAATCATAGCTACAATAATTTTAGAAACTAGCAAGACTAACTTAGAAAGTACTCCAATTTCCGATGGAAATATGGATAAATATTTAGCGACACAGGTTGTATAACCAAAATCTTGCTAATGTGTGTAGTTTTACTTTTAGCAAATAAACAATGAATTATATTATTTGTGGAGGTGGATGTAAAATATGTAAATAAAAGGTACATAGTAGTTGTGGTCAAGAATAATCCTTAAAGCTCCATGACTATAGAAGTACGGTTGTGGTATCTTCACATTTTCCAGGGTTGATATGGGTAAGGAAGATCCCGCCTGAGAGTCAAATAAACCCATAGAATGACAATGACCCACTAACCCATTGGGTTAAGGCCTAGAGAAATGGCTCCCTTGGAAAGCCCACGGCCCCTCTCTCTCTCTATCACTTCAGCACTAGCGGAAAAAAAACGGAACATATACATTGAGAGACGATTCCAAATAGAGAGGTATGGTGAAAGGACACATATCCTCTTAGGAATATTTGAAAAATATTTTTTAAAAAATAGATGGTTATATCATTTAGAAAAATTAGTCAATGAAAATATTTTCATTATCGACAATAATTTATAACCAACTATATTCATGGGCGATTCATTCATTAATTTTAAACAAATACACCCTAAAATGTTGAAGGCAAAGTTATCCTTTAGAATGAATTTTCTTTATATGATATGAAATTTTTAAAATAAAAAACGGAACACACACGCCACCAAGGAAAAGAATCCTAAATCTATGTTCCATGGACTCTCTCTCTCTCTCTCTCTCTCTCTCCTCAACCACCATTCAACATGCCTCAGCCACCATTCAACATGCCTCACGGCCCCTCTCTCTCTCTATCACTTCAGTACTAGCGGAAAAAAAAACGGAACACATACATTGAGAGACAATTCCAAATAGAGAGGTATGGTGAAAGGACACATATCCTCTTAGGAATATTTGAAATTTTTTTTTTTAAAAATAGTTGGTTATATCATTTAGAAAAATTAGTCAATGAAAATATTTTCATTATCGACAATAATTTATAACCAACTATATTCATGGGCGATTCATTCATTAATTTTAAACAAATACACCCTAAAATGTTGAAGGCAAAGTTATCCTTTAGAATGAATTTTCTTTATATGATATGAAATTTTTAAAATAAAAAAAAAAAAAAACACACGCCACCAAGGAAAAGAATCCTAAATCTATGTTCCATGGACTCTCTCTCTCTCTCTCTCTCTCTCTCTCTCTCTCCTCAACCACCATTCAACATGCCTCATGTGCCCCAACCATCCCACCTTGACACCGCATCCTCAAGTGGTTGCCCCTCGCTTGCTGCTCATGTGCACTCATTGAAATAGTGTTTGAAACTCTAATCTATCCTCGAATTTGTGTGGATCTTGCCAAGGGGCCACAATGATAGCATTGGTTGCTTGTGTTGCCTAGGTTCGGCGAAGTTGGACTTGGGTTTGACCACGTTGGATTTAACATGTAGAGTGATTTAATCTAAGATCGACTACTCAAACAATGAAATCGGGAGAGTAACTTACACACATAGACTTGTCAAAAAATCGAGTAGAAATTTCTCTACGCTAGTTTGGAAAAATGGGTATAAATTTGTTGATTCAAATCTTAATGACTTGATTTCAAAGCCAAAGAACGGAGACTCTTGAATTTACAACTTTTACGTTTTGAGTTATCTTAGATAGCATTGTAGGTTTATTGATTTTGGAAGGAAGTGGGCAAAACATGATTGGATAGAATGAAGAAAAGATAGGAACTTCAATGATCGCTCTTCTAGACCTTCGAGTAGGTTAAAATGGCATCATGGCTGCAACTTCAAGATGCAGGCTTTAAAACCTTTGACTCTTTAAGGTTCAAGTGAAAATTCTTTTAAGTTTCAAGGGGTTTGAACTCTTCAAAGTTTAAGGAATTGCACTAAGCAAATTTCATTAATCAAATTTGGTGTCCATTTTAGAGAGGCTCAATGACCTTTTATAGAAAAACAAAAGAAGAGTACATGAGCGCTTGGTAACCATTTTGTTTCCAAGAATAATTTCTTATCAGAAATGATTATTGTTTATTCCATTCCCGGGAACAAATTCTAAGTATTTGAAAGATTTTGGTAACTATCCAAAAAATTTATTCTGAGGATAGACTTGTGTTTGGCACCATCCTCAAAATTTCTAATTCGAACCACTTTCTTCTAATTTTTTAAATAATTCTATTACTTTTTTTTTTTTTTTTTTTCTTTCCCTTTTTTCTTTTCTTTTATCTTCTTCTTTATACTGTCGCTAGCCCCCAACGAGGTTGAGCTCACACAACCACCAATAAAGCTTGACCTCGCCTAGCCCAGCCAAGGCTTGACCGAGCCTCGCCTAGTAAGGGGAGGCTCCCAATGGCTGGGGGAGGCCTAAACGAGGCTCATCGGTGGCTGGGCGAGCTTGCCTAATCGGTCACCAGTGACAAGCGATGGTGGCCGATGGCGGTGGCAGTGCAAGAAGAAGAGAAAAGGAAGAAAAACAAGAAGGAAAGAAGAAGAGAAAAAAAGAAAAGAAAAAATTTCGATTGGCTTGATTCCGGAATGATTCTCGAGAACAAGGAATCAACTTTTTTTTTTTTAATTTCTCAATTTTACTCCAAATTTATTCCTGAGACAAAAAATTTACTAAATGGAATTCTGTTCCAAATCTACTCCCAGGAACAAAAGAACATAATCAAACACTATTTGGCCGGTTGCCGAACGTGCCCCAAGAGACTAAAGTCAAGTCTAGAAACTGTAAGTTATATAAAAATTAGAAACATTTAGAAACTAAGAGCAATTAAAATCAAAACAATATTTCCAATGCTTTTGCTCATTCCAGAGTGCCTTGATGTAAGCTTCAATGTGTGGGAAAATGACATAGTCTTTATGACAAAGTCAAATATGAGGCCTTATCGATGAGGGACCTATCAAGGAGAGTGTTGTTGATCTTGAATATGTGCTGATCTTTCTTGGTTGAACGAGTTGATGTTGAGCATGGGCTGCATCATAGAGCCATGTTCGATTTGCAATAGAGAAAAGAGAGGGTAGGGTCTTTGGGTCAAGGATTGAGGGCTCGATGGGTCAAAGACTTGCAAGATGCAGGTTGACAACGATGGGGCATTGAGTAATGGGAAGACGATATCCTCTGGTGTCTGTAGTGAAAGTTTTTAATATACATATGATTTTTCAATTAAGAGTCGCCACAAATCTATTTTTGGTGGGTCGATTAGAAACCCAAGCAAAGTAATAGGAGATTTACTTTACTCCTACGAACTAGAGATTTATGAGTTTGGGGATTTGGTTATGCTAAAATTCTCTAACACTATTTCGGTACCTTGCTTTTTTAGTTTGAAAAAAAATGTTTTGCAAGTAGCTTGAATTGATTTTAATTTACCTCTCCTAACATGTGAAGTGTTCATGCAAGTGCACAAACCATCAATTTAACACCTAGATAAAGTAGTGAATAAATTACGTAACTTACCTCATAGCAATAAAAACATCTACAATGTTAGATCAGAATTTATATCGACAATCTTAGATATGATTTCTAATTAACACGCAATTTCTTTTTTTGTTTTCACTTATTCAATGAAAATCATGCAATGCATGCTACTGATCTAACTTGAAATAATATGACATGAGTAAAGTAACTTTTTTGTGTTTTCTTCATAAAATTCGAAATTAAAAAAGCAATAATTAAATGTGCAATCTAAATTAAATGTAAATGACTTAATTCTAATAACAAGCAATTTCTAACTAAATGAACCTAGCAACAATTACTAGATGACAGGCATTTCATGAACCTAATCCTACATGACATGCGCATGATTTTTTTGTATTTTTTTTAATGAAAATTCGTAAGTAAAAATTGCTAAAAATAAAAATCTAATTAAAGTGAGATATTATCTATTTTAAGTTAGGAAATAGATTAATCTGAATCCCATCTTAACCTAGAAATCTCTCTTGTTGTTGAAACCTAAATTTGTACCTAATTAGTTGCATATAAAAAAAATGTAAAATTGCATTTCATGTAGTTGCATTTGCATCGGTACCAAAACACAACCAAACACAGCAGCTCGCGGTCGATTACATGCACAAAAGGTGGTCTCTCTCTTGCTAATATGAAAACACACAATGAAAGTCAAAGAAAGAAGAAAGAAGAGTTCTTCACGTCCATTGTCTCTTCCTCATTAATGCATGCACATGCATGGATAAAATTCGGCGGACGTAAAAATTCTAGAGAAGCCGCAAGCGTGAAGAAAGCAAAGAAAAAATTATCCACTGCACACGCGATAATTCCGGAGAAAGTCTGCAAGAAGATGGGCTCATAATTTTATAATATTTTATAGTGAGTTGTTGCAAGGAATTCTCTCCTTCTTGGAGAGCAAATCGGCTGGAGAAAAATGAAGTTCCTGCACGTCAATTGTCTCTCGTTCATTAATGCATGCACATGCATGCGCAAGAATTCGGCGGACGTGAGGAGCCTCGAAGAATCAAAGGGAAGCCCATAATATATTATAATATATTCTCTCAAGTGTGGGTCGTTAATTTTGGTGAAGCAAGGAGAAGTGTGTTCAAGAAAGAAGCAAGTAACAAGCAAAGAAAAGTCAATGGTTGTGGCTAAATTAATGAGTGTCAGATGGTGGCCACCATATTTGAAAAAAAAAGAGCCGAACGTGAACAGCAAGGAAAAGTTACGGCTGCCTTTTGTTCACCTGTTCACACTAAAGTCGGTTGTTGCCTATAAATAAGCAAGGATCCTTGGCTTTAAAAGGGGGAGGAGGCTGAACGGAAAAATTGATTTGAGGGTTTTCTCTTTCGTGGGGTACAGACGAGTAGAGAGGAGGAGGAGATTAAAAAAAAGAGATGAATAGAGAGTGTCAGAGAAAAAACCAAAAAGAAGGTGAAGTCAGAGAGAAAATATTGGGTGGGTTTAACCCTCCACGTAGGCGAAATGTATCACCATTCAAAAATCGACACATGGCAGATTTGGGCCCACCTGTCAGCGTCCACTCTCTCTCCATTAACTTCATCTCTCTCCCCTTTACTCTCTCTCTCCCCCCCCCCTCTGTTTTTGCCCACAACTTTTTCTCCCCCTTTTCTCTCTCCACTTCTCTTTTCTTTTTTCTTGTGTCTGCCATAGCTCGAGCTCGAGTCAGCTCATGGCCGCTTCAGGTCGAGGGATGGCATGCCGCCGCGAGGCATCGTCGTGAAGCCTCCCGCCTTCGCCGGTCCATGGTTCGGACCCTTTTGGTGTCTTCGCCTTTGGATTGCGAAGAAGAACAGCGTGGCGATGACCAGCGAGTTGGCCATAGCGGCCGCCACTGCCTTGACGATCATCTTGCTTGAGGAAGATGATGAGTCCGGCGGCGGCGCTTGGAACGAGTCTATTACGGAAGAAGGGAGAGAGCCAGAGGGGGCGGCGGCGGTGGACGACGTGGAGGTGGCTTGGGAGAGGAGGGCATGGATGCGGGAGGGGTCAGCGGGCTGCTTAGGGGTGGGGATGTGCTCCACACCGGAGTAGCGGTTGGCGATGAACCAGGATTGGATGAGGCGGCGGAGGGTGTGGTTGGGGACGAAGGTGAAGTCGAGGAGCGGGGCATGGGTGACGGGGCAGGTAGTGTTGCCGGCGGCGATCCAGGGCTCAATGTTGGATCGGTCGTAGGTCTGCCCCGTTGAAACCGTCACCGGGTCCAGCATTAGCTCCAGCGAGATGGGGCACCGGAAGTGGTGCGGGATCTGAACGCCCACCATGTCCAGCGGCTCCAAGCTCAGCCACCACGCATTTTTCTCTCTTTAGGAATAGCGCAAAAAAGCTCCCTTTTGTTTGTTATTGCACTCCCTCTCTCTCTCTAGAATGTGGGCACTGGATGAAGTGAAGGGTCGACACCTACAGAGTTTGCAGATGGGCATTGGCGAAATTCCTTCTCCGTTCGCAAGAGGACGCTGGTTTCTTCTTTATTTGGGAGCAGAAGACAGAGAAAGAGGGAAGAGAGAGAAAGAGAGAGGGAGAGAGGACAGCTGGTTTTTGTGGGTAGAAACGGAGGGGGGGGGGAGAGAATAAAAGGGAGAGAGACTGAGAGTTAACGGAGGAAGTTAAGACTGACAAGTGGGCCCAAATTTGCCACATGTCGACTTTTGAATGGTGGTACATTTCGCCTACGTGGAGGGTTAAACCCATCCAATATTTTCTCGAAGTTAGAGAGGGCAACAGAGAGAGAAAAAATGTGAGAGAAAAAAATTTAAAAAGGAGGGGTTATCTTCTTCAAGGGGAGGCTTTGAGTGACGTCTGCACCTCCACCCCGGCATCCACTGCAGCCTGCATCACCGTGCTGGTCCGAGACCCGTTGTTGCTCGCGACCTCACCAGCCACCGCCCTTCCTTGGAGCTCCGAACGCCGCCATTGTTGCAGTCCTTAGCCCGAGCTCCACCGCTGCCCACCACGCCAACAGTACCTCCAAGCTAGCACCACCACATTCCGCTGCTACCGACGCCCCCTCCGCCACCATTGCTGCCGTCGCCCATATCTGAGCCGACCCTGATGCTCGCAGCCCACGCTTGCACCACTGCCTAATGTCGCGAGCACCCATCACCGCGCCCCAGCTCCTTCATCGCAGCACCACCGTCCCTGCTGTTGTCACGCCTCTACACGCCGACCCAGCCATGACGCTGCTCCTACTGTCCCTCATCTCGTCTGTCTGTGAAGCCGTCGCTACTTGACGCCATTGCTCTCCACCGCCTCTCAATCCCTCGCAACACCAGCAGCTCGTGAAGCCACCGTCTTTGCTCGCGCCTGCACTTTCACCCCAGCGTCCTAAGCTGCTCCGCCCTCTGCCGCTGCACCAGTCGTTGTAGTTGCCTTTGCCCGCCACTAGTCCCCTCACCTGAGCTCCGACGCCAGCAACCGCCAGCTCACGCCATCCACTGCAACCAGCATCCACTAGCACCCACAAGCTCGCACCGCCGCTCGTTGCCCCTGTTGTGGTCGCGACGACCCGACACCTCTTACCGCCCGAAGCTCCATCACCGTTGCCCTTGCTGTTCTATCAGCTGCCGAGGTTCCACCCCTTTGCTGCCGCGCCTTCCTCTGCCTGACTCCGCTGCACACCGTTGCAGCAACCACTCGAGCCCGCCTAGCTCCGCCAGCTGCCATCCCCTTCCGAGTGATGCCACCACAGCAGCTCGCTACCTGCTCCAAGCTTGCTGTCCCTCGCCGGAGCTCCGACGACTACCCCCCACTCTGACGGTGACCAGACACCACACGAGCACAAGCGTTGGTTGGGAGGAAGGAAAAGGAAGAAAATTGAATTAGGTAGTGTTTTTGTTTATTTTATTTATTTTGTTATCATTTATTTTGTTCTTTTTTAGTAGAATTATTCCTTAATATAAGATTGAGAATGTTCAACATGATATAGCTTGTGAAATTTGTGATTGACAGTTCGATTTTCGCGCCCGAAATCCGACTTGTAATTGCTTGAAAAATCGTCAATCCAATTTCATGCCAGGGATTCGATTCGCAATTTTATTTAAAATTGGCCAACCCGATCTCATCCGCGAGATATGGTTCATCAATTTTTAGATATCAATCATATCCTGTTTGATTTGCCGTGTTGTTGGTTGAATTTTGCTTTCATAAAATAAAAATAAAAACCCAAAAAAATGTAGGTTAGAATTAGGTTTATTTCCTGTTTTAAGCTTTGCATATTTAGAATAGGAATTTTAATTCGAATTTAAAAACATTAAAAAATCAAAAATCAAATCAATCAATTTAGGTTGCTAGTTTTTTAACTTAGGTTTCATGTTTAATTACTTGAAAATTTTTAATTTCGAAATTAATACAAAAACATAAAAAAAAAATTAGAATTTTGGCACTCTTCTCATGTCATTGCATTTTAGGGTAAAATTTCATATAGTTTAATTCTAGATAATAGTTTTTTTATTTAAGTTCAGAGAAATTTTTTAGATAGATTGCATTTTAGTTAGGAATTTCTAAATTAGGATAACATTCTAGTTTAAATTAGGATTTGGCTTAAGCTCATTCCTAATACAAATTAGATGGTATTTTAATTTAGATAGATAATTTTTCACATTTTTCTAATTCCGAATTTCATGAAAATACATAAAAATTGTCTTTGAAAAATTAATTTCATTATTGAGAATAAATTGCATGCTTATTAAAGAAACACAAAAACATCTCATTTGCATCATGTAGCTTAGGCCATGTTATTATATCATATCATTTCATGTTAGATTAGAGGCATTGCATTGCAGATAGATTATATCCTCATTAAATAAGTGAAAACAAAAAAAGAAGAAATCCTACAATTTATTCATATTGTATGCTTTCTTGGGTGTTAAATTTATGGTTTCTTGGGTGTTAAATTGGTGGTTTGCGCATTTGCATGATCACCTCACATGTTAGGAAGATAAATGAAAATCAATTCAAGTTGCCTGCAAAATATTTTTTGAAATAAAAAAGAAAATGTATCGAAAGGGTATTAGAGAAATCTAGCGTAATCAAGTCCCCAAACTCATTTAATCTCTGGTTCATACGAGTGAAGTAATTTTCCCATTACTTTACTTGGGTTTCTAATCAATCCACCAAGAATAGATTAATGATGACTCCATGATAAAAATCATTTGCATATAAAGAACTTAAACCCTAAGTTGCGAATTGGTATGGGCTTAGGAGAGCTCGAGCTAAGTCTATTAAAGATGCATTCTAAAGAATCTAACTATTCTATCATGCAATTATATCTAGGAAATCAATTCTAATCTTGATGATATGCAAATGCAATCTTTTTTGTATATTTTAGGATAAATAAAGCGATTAAAGCAAGATAAGTACCAAATCATTCACGGTCATCAAAGATATTATCCATTGTTTGAATTTGGAAACAATATCTAATCAATTTGATTATTTCGCTAATAAAATCGATAAATTCATCTTAAGCCTTAAAGATCAAAATATCAATTTTATTCCCATGTGATTAATTATTCCATCTAAAGTCTTATAGATGGAGTAAAAAATCTGTGCAGTTGCGGATTAGCCCATAAATCATAATATGGAATATGCCGATAATTCAAATATGCACGTAAGATATTGAAAAGCATACATTAGGCAATAAAATATCCAAATCAAATTTAAATAAGATAATTACCTAATTTTGCAAATAGTGTTACCAAATTTGAATTGAATGGAATCTGCTCAATGGATGACCGGCGGTGGCGATTAGCTTCTCGGTGGCGTCGACAGTGATGGTTCACGGATGATTTGCGAGATCATGTAGGGACTCGCGGCTTGGGACTAGACCAGCTTGAACAGCTTCGTCGTCAATGGTGCATGATGATGGGTCTCTGATCTGCGACTTGATCACGCTTCAGGGACGGCGTGACGAAGGGCCTAGTTCACGGGGTGCAGCAGGCAAAACGGTTCCGTGCGGGTAGAGGTGTTAAATGGGTTGTGCAACCCATTTATGGTTAAATGGGTCATTAATGGGTCAAGGTTTATTTTATAAAGCACCCATAATAAGTTTTAATGGTGCATGATGATGGGTCTCTGATCTGCGACTTGATCACGCTTCAGGGACGGCGTGACGAAGGGCCTAGTTCACGGGGGTGCAGCAGGCAAAACGGTTCCGTGCGGGTAGAGGTGTTAAATGGGTTGTGCAACCCATTTATGGTTAAATGGGTCATTAATGGGTCAAGGTTTATTTTATAAAGCACCCATAATAAGTTTTAATGGGTAAGCACTAAGATATATGGGTTTTAAATGGGTCAGCTCTTTGACCCGTTTATGACCCATTTATCAACCCATTTTTTACTCAAAAACTCATTATCTCTCTCTCTTCTTTTTAACTTTACAATTTTTTTATATAAAAATCGAAATTATAATTCTTTTTTCTTTTTTCTTTTTTCTTTCATTTTTTTTCTTTTTTCTTCCTCCGGTCGCCGGCACGGTGATGGCGGCGACCGGCCAGGCGAGCCTCGAGGTCGTCGGATCTGGCAAGGTGGAGGGCTCGCCGACGCCCGGCGAGACTCGAGCTCGCCAGATCTGGCGAGGCGAAGGCCTCGCCGACGTCCGGCGAGGCTCGAGCCTCGCCCGGATCCGGGAGGCGAAGGCCTCACCGACGTCCGGCGAGGCTCGAGCCTCGCCAGATCTAGCGAGGGGCGAGCTCGAGCTTGCTCGACGCCGGTGAGCCTCGAGCTCGCCGGATCTGGCGAGGCGAAGGCCTCACTAACATCCGGCGAGCCTCGAGCCTCGCCAGATCTGGCGAGGGGCGAGCTCGAGCTCGCCCGACGCCGGCGAGCCTCGAGCTCGCCAGATCTGGCGAGGCGAAGGCCTTGCCAACGTTCGGCGAGCCTCGAGCCTCGCCAGATCTGGCGAGGGGCGAGCTCGAGCTCGCCCGACGCCGGCGAGCCTCGAGCTCGCCAGATCGCCTTGCCGACGTCCGGCGAGGCAGAGGCCTCGCCGACGTTCGCTGAGGCCCGAACCTCGCCAATCGGGCGAGACTCGAACTTGCCGGCGTCGGGCGAGGCTCCAACCTCGCTAGATCCGGCGAGGGGCGAGCTCGAGCTCGCGGCGTCGGCGAGCCGGGCAAGCCAGCTCGCCTATGGCCGGTCGCCGGTCGTCGTCGTGGCCGGCGGCTGGCCAAAGAAGAGGAAGAAGAAAAAAAGAAAAAGGAAAAAAAGAAAAGAGAAAAGAGAAAAAGAAAATTAAAAATAATTAAAATTTAATTTTTAAAAAAATAAAAAGTAAAAATTTTAATTTTTTAAAATAAAAAATAATTAAAATTCGATTTTTTTAAATAATTATTTTTAAAATTTGTATTGTATAAAATCATGTTAACAATACCATTTTTAAAAATATATATATATATATAAGCTTTTTTATGTTTCGTTAAATGGGTCGGGTATGGGTTGGGTATAAGTTGGGTCGGGTATGGGTCAAAAAATTTGCACTACAATAAATGGGTTATAAACCGGTTAAATGGGTCAATTTGGGACCATTTATGACCCGACCCAAACCCGACCCAACCCACCTATTTAACGGGTCTATGTGCAGGTCACGGACAGCAGTGGTTCAATGACAGGCTGTCGGTCGTCTCGGTGGGCCTTCTCTTTTGGCACTTTCTGCATGTTGAAATCGTCTCCGAGGGTGTAGGAAAGCACTCCTTTATCTCCAAGTTTCCCTCCTTTGGCATTTTCTTTTTTATTTGCAGGACATGCGGATGAGGTGTCCATGAACGTGGATCTTATCAGAATGAGGACAAAGTCCTTTGTTGACCTTGAATTGGGTTTTGCGGACACGAACTGGAACACAAGCCGGGTAGGGACGCGGTGCTCCTCGCTGGACTAGACTTGCTGGCGTCAGTGGATGACCACTGGACTGAAAATGACTGGAATTGCTGTGGGGTCTTGCTTGGAGGATACGAAGGTCGTCGAAGACTGATTTGTCGCTGTAGCGGACAATCGGCAACAGGGTTAGCGTTAAGGGGCAGCCACGAACTCCACAAAGTCACGGCCGTGAAGGGGGTCTGGATCGTGACTCCTTCAGCTCCCTTTCTTTCACATATGTTTTCTACATTGTGGCCGTATATTCAATATATGGCACCTCTAAAACCCTACACAAGCAATCTATTTATAAGCCACAGACTAGGATTTTAATTTTTCCAAATCGATATCCACAAAGATTTCTTTTCCAAACGCAATATTCGCTTTTCCGAACATATCTTGGAAATATTTCAAATCACTATATCTCACATGATAATTTTTTATCACAAAAAAAAAAAAAAAAAAAAAAACCGGGTTTGGGCCAATTTGCTCTCTTCGTGGGCTTAGTTCAACCTGTTAATTTAAAGTTCAGAATCACCAATTCGAACCCAACTATCATTAGTCCAAAGCAAATGCAAATTAAAAATAAATGCACCTAAAATTATATGCTATGCAATTAATTAATTAACTTTTTTAAGGGGTTAAAAATTAATCCATAATTTTCTATGCATTAAACAAATGACCGGGTTGCCAAAATTTAGGTGTCAACATTGTCCCTTTTTTTTTTTTTGGTAGAAAGATGTAATTGTCCTTTATTCATATTTAATTGAAAAAAATTCCCTTAATATTTCTTTATTAATCCTTTAATTATTCTTAATAACTGTCAAATCAAAATCTTAATATTATTAGTATACTAGTACGTTGTGCTTTGAATGTAATATATACTGTATTATTTACCTCAAATTTTATTACATTTCCATTTCTTGCAATTTTTATTAATATCGTATTTTCAACTCTTTTTTATTTTAATTTTTCTTTACAAAAAAAATTAGTTTACAATGAAAAAGGGCCCAAGCCAACCTTGCCCCGCCTTGAATGGAAATTTGTGTGGAGTCTTGCCTAGGCTTGGCATAATAATGTCCTGGGGCCATGTCGGTCCAGGCACTACCATCAACATGGCTCGATGGCCTGTCCTAATATAGCCAATACACTTGTGAAATTATATTCAAAATTAACATGTGGTTGAACTCAAATCAAAGAAAAATGCTGAAAATACAAATTTATGGGCAAGGGACAAACAAAGTCAAATTGAAGGGTTCACTTGTGTAATTGTGTAAGAGAATCGGTGTCAAACTGGCAAGGGTGCTCTGAATGCAAGTTCAAATAGCAAATTTGCTCGATCGAGTAGCTATCTAGCTAGTTCTTTCATTGGGCTTCGAGCCCAAAACTCATTAGTCACTGGGCAGCTTATATCATTCCTAAATTTAACCATTCAGTCAACTTCTTATCATCCATTTGATCAAGAATGTCATACCATGCTTCTTCAGTTCACGTCTCATCAAACAAAACGACCGCGTACCAATACGGTCAATGGTACCATATAATCTTCCCATTCACTGGCAAGAATAAAAGATGCCTAATTAATATTTTTAGAGATAAATGTACTTTGTTGATGAGCTCTCTTTTCTCAATCATGAAGAGCAGCTCTCTTTGGATTTTCTAAGGTTCACGACCGTCGCTCTCGTTCTCTCCAATCTTCTTGTCCTCTATGACTCTGACGATACCTCAATAGCAAGCAACGTCCTCCAGCCACAATTTCGTTTAAAGCAACTACAACTAGCTTCCAAGTTTAGTGTTAGATACAAGGTTTTCTTTTTTGATTTGCTCAATGTGAAATGATGTCATTGAGTTATTTAGGGATTCTCTTTCAGAAACCAACTATTTTTATGTGAAATGATGTCATTTGATATGTGTGAATTGGGCTCGAAGTAGTAAGTTAGATAAAAAGACATTGCTAAACAGACATGTTTGTAAACACTAATCGGCACAACCTGAGCATTTTCATGAATCTGATCGAATCTTTTCCTGAACATTTCTTGGCTAAGTCATTCATGATCTAAGAGCGGATCTACACATTGGTACTGCGGTGGTTTGAGACGCCTACTTTCCTCTTTTACGCTGATCCAATCGAGTGCATGTTACGACTTCCAATCAGCCCACTTTCCCAAAACATATAGCCAAAGTCCTCCATCGTGCGCAGCGATCAAAAGAAAGCCAGCACATGTTTTCTAGAACTGGCATTCTTTTCCATTGCGAATGGTGGGCACCACGCTGGATCAACCAAAAGAATAAGAACTTTGAATGAGTTAGCTGCGATGCGTTAAAAATTAACGCGTAGGGTGTTTTTCATGTGGCAAAGTGCCAAAATACCCACGTCACCAATGAGCTCGAGCGTTGACCGACCTCCATTCCATGATTGGAACCCACGAGAGAGAGAGAGAGAGAGAGAGAGAGAGAGGGAGAGAGAGACTCTACAGTCTAATCTCCAAGATAAAGCTAACAGAAAAGGCGACGAACCCTAAAAAATCGTGGGTTAAGCAAGCGCGTGGGGTCGTGGAAATAAAATTTTCCCCGTCCCTTTCCATTCATGGCGCTTTCGGGATTTGTGTTTCCATCTGTCGCCACCACACTTTCCCACCAGAATCGTCAAATTACGACGCCGTGAAAATCACGAGCATCTTATAGATTCCCTTCTTTTCTGGAGGTGAGAAGGGAGAAATCGGAGTCCCCAAGCAAGCACCACAAAACATGTGATTGGACAGGTTTGACGTTGCCATCGGCGATTGATCTCTCATGCGTCAATTGCGGTTTGGAGAGTGAAATTAAGTTCAATTTACGTGTCAATCATTGAAAAACATGAGGATAATCATAACACGGTTCTTGAAATTTATGCTGAAATGTAATTGAGTCCTCAAAGCTTATAATTTAGCATAGCTAACCAATGCAGTTAATAAAAAGACTTGTCTAAGCACACATTAATCGAAAGTTTTAAGACAAGATTGCATGAAAAAAATATAGTAAGACTCAATTATGCTTTGAGTTTAGGTTGAGGACTCCTTCTGGCAGTACTATTTTGGTATGCTCGAATCGTGCGTGTTTATGCAAATGACCCTTTTTGCTAAAGTGAAGTCCCACCCTAGTTTGGTCAACTTCGTGGTCGGAGACTACTATTTTCTCTCATCCAGATTTTGAACTTTCTGTGGCCGTATTTTGTGAACCAACCTTGCCAAACCCCGGTTGATAAATGCATGATCGCATTGCGTCTTATTCGCTTTGTCTTGTTTTGCACGTGCTAGGTGAACTCATCTTTCGGAATACATAAGATAATCGGGCCTCTGCGCCTTAAACTTTGGTTTCTTTCGAGATGAATTATTTTGATTGTAAGATCATTCCGTTGTTCTTGTCCAAATTTTGTCCCTGGCGTTTGTCTCATAAGTTGACATCAAAGCATGGAACCGGCCGTTGAATTTGCGACACAGAAAATACCAGATTGCAGCTGAAAAACACTTCCACCGGTTGGGTTGAAGGGATATTCATGGTGATATGGTTCGACCTCAAGTTCTAATAAATTTACCTTGTTACCGCTAGAAGTTCAGGACATTCAATTTCGGCATTGTTCTGTGCAATCTTGTAGTACGAGAGGGGGTATATTCATGTATAAATCTTATCTACTATCTTCATTACAAGAATCGTCAGATTCACTTCATGTGTCCTCCAATTACTCATTTTAGATTTTTTTTTTAATTTCCTCTTTCTCTCCCCCCACCCCTCCGTTGTCCAATCGCTCGTGGCTGCCATTGATGATCCAATGAAGTCACGGTCGCTTTGCGCTCAACGGCCTTCACTGCCCACTTGTCTCTCTTCTCCCTCATTAGTCCCTTATCTCACGCTTAACAATGGCCTCCCTCATAACATTGATTCTAGGTCGACCCAAGGTGGTGGGACTCAAATTGGATTCGACTTAGGCCTCAAAGTCCCCTAAACCGGGTTTCCACAGTAACCAAAAAAGTGTGTCATTCCTAAATCTAACTTGGGTTCATGGTAGTGGAGGAACTGGATCGAAAGAAGAGGCACTCTAGTGATAAGATATCAAATAAAACCATCGCCAAAACTTAAATTGGTAATTTTATCATAATTAAGTGGTAGTGACAATTCCGGTGACAGAAAAATTTACAATTACATTTAAGATGAGCGTAGAAATACTAATGAAAGGTGTCGCTTTAGTATAACATTTAGTAGGAATGTTATTGATTTTACTTGAAGTGAAAATTCCACTGATTTCGTTTGACTCAGGTGGAGATGGGTGGGTAGATTGGTGAGAGAGATAGAGAGAGAGAGAGAGATGATGCAAGCTAGATCCGAGGGAGAAGTCGCTGACGAGAGATAGTGGAGGCGTGAGGAGTGAAGACAGCTAGGATTTTTCCTTGTTGGTGTCTAAATTGACAGGAGGTGAAAATTCAATGACTAATTGGATGGTGGCAACGCATGAATTCCGGGTGGAAGATAGGATTCCCTCACCCGATTAAATTGGTCGAATAGATTAAATTGGTAATAATGTGAAATTTTTAGATTAATTTGGTTTAATTGAAAAGTTTATGTTTAAATTGATACAAATGCAATAAGTTTAGGACTTTTTGGCACCTTTCCCATCAAGTGGATATTGCATAATTCAAGCCATACTTATAAACTTTAAAGAAAACTATTTCGATTAAAACTTCGTTTGTTTCATTTAAATGACTTCCATCACTTGTCGCTTACGAAAATAAATAAATAAATAAATAAATAATATCTTCTTTCTCTATGAAAATATTCATAAATTGTTGTTGATGGGAACAATGTTGTTCCTTGGCTATTTTTTCAAGTGACACAAGCAATCCATTTTTAGAAAAATATTTTCAAATTATCCATCTTACTCTAAACAAACGAAGCCTAATACGGTTGAGATACATCAACCATCCTTTTCTAATCATTTAGGTGGTTTCGCAGCTAATGTGAGCCCAACGCGTATGAGCTGTCGGATTCCATATCACGACTCGCATGCATAGATCTGATGTGAATCGGATGCATGAATAGTATTGCTTCTTCACAACAAAATCCGAATGAAAGCACTTGAGCAATTGGGCCAGAACGTGGGTCGCGTGGAGAAATCATTTCATCCTCCAACACTCCCAAATCATTTTCCCACCGGCCAAGGCCATATCTGATCATAAGCTCTCGAAACTTTTGTTGTCTTTTTCAAAATTATGAACGAGCGAGAAACTTTTTTTTTCCTGCAATTTTCCAAGCTTATGTAAAGGATCTAAAATTACCTTCCGCAAGGCTTCTGTCTATAATGGTCGTTAAAAATTCCGAAATGGCAGTCTTTGTGGAGAACACAAGGCAAAGGAAACTGACGGTAATGAACGCGCTGTACCACTTTAGATTTCTAACAGCCTCACATGTTGCCATGTGGAATTTTTAACGGCCGACAGACCGACAGAAGATTCTCGTGCGCTGTTTCGTGCGAAAGAGCTGCATGCAATGGACTATCTCCTTTTAATTCAAAAGTTGAAAGTGAGAAGATTCTCGGTTTGCTATCTCAAAAGGAAATTACTTCTAGAATCTGATATGAGGATAGGTTATGTTATATTTGCTTAAAATTGACAGCATGATACAGACCTATAAATATTTATAGGGCCAAAAATTTCTATACGGTGAGATTAATGTTAGTTTTCAAATAAAAAGCTTATAAGTCTAGACTACACATGATCAAGCTATATATATATTCATACACTTCGGTGTTGAACTTGTTTTTTCAAAATTCAAATTTCTTATATTATATATTCTGGCATCCAATGCCGTTGACTTGAGAAGAAAGAAAAAGCATAACGGTGCAAAAACTCTTGTATAAATACCCCCGAGTTCATTTAAGTGCATCACACAAAAACACACTTCGCGCACAGCCATCAGCTTGTGCTTCCCTTCCTCCTTTGCTTATCAACTTCTTTTTCGCTGAAACTGTA
This sequence comes from Eucalyptus caleyi, assembly GCA_014182885.2. Lineage (NCBI taxonomy): Eukaryota > Viridiplantae > Streptophyta > Magnoliopsida > Myrtales > Myrtaceae > Eucalyptus > Eucalyptus caleyi. Next base: position 11,952,896 of record CM024466.2, on the reverse strand, counting down.
ACTCCAAGCGATGGCTTGGGGAGCTCTTCGGTCAGAACCGCCTTTTTATTGTTGCTGTCTTTCCTTCTGGGAACAGCCTCAGCTCAGCTGTCCAGTACTTTCTACTCCACCTCCTGTCCCAGCGCCCTCTCCACCATTAAATCCGGCGTGAGCTCTGCGGTCAAAAGTGAGGCCCGCATGGGCGCATCGCTGCTCCGCCTTCATTTCCACGATTGCTTCGTTAATGCAAGTCCCTCTGCCCGGAGTCTCTCATCTCTTTCCGATTGATTGCTACCTTTGTTTCTCTTCTGTCATTCAAGCTGCATGCAAGCGTGCATGCATGATGCATCTTTGTGCTTTTGTGCATGTGAAACGTTCCAACCGACCTCATAGTAAAAAGAATGATTAGATTTCGCTTCTACGCAAGTTACTTACTCTCTTTTTCACTAACCAAACAATAGGTAGGAAGTACACATATTGCATTAGTCGAATCTGACCGACCCTTTTTGTGCCATGCATTTTTGTGAGTTTATCATTATAATAATAAGAGGCTGTGTTTATTGAAGTCGTTTAAAATTAGAGCTATGTTTTCATTCAAACAGCAATAAAAAGCATGGCCCTTAGAATAAAAGCACTTCTTTTTGGTGATTCAAAGAAAAAAATTTCATGAGTAATTCTAGTATACACCGCTAGTGTAAAAATCTCATTCCATAAGTGGTCTTATCCACTAAATATTTTGGTGGCTGGGGAGAGATTTGGTAATTAGAATCCTCGAATCAAGATGGACAAGACTGTTGTTGTGTGTGCTCTATTTTTTTTTTTCATTTATTAAATTGATAATGTATTCTATAACTTCATTACAAAAGCCATGCAGGCGAGCGTATTTTATGGCGAGTATGTTGTGGCTGTGGATAAGACGTGTGTATGTATGATTAGCTACATGATTTTAATTCGATGAATTAGATCACGCAAAAGTCCCAAACGTTGGAGATGGCCAAAAGAGAGAGCGACAGCCTTGCTTTTATGACGGTGGTTGACTTTACGCGTTTATCATGTTTGGCAAATCAATCAGTTATTTTCAATAGGTTTTGGTCATATTTTGATCACCGTCACTTTGGTTCCATACTTTTCTACATTAAAAATGACATTTTGCCATAAAATATCTTTATTTAATGAAATTTGTTAGTCCAATGGTGTTCTAAAAATTGTATTAGATCTTTTGAACAAAACAAAAAGTGCCTTGTGCATGGCCTCACTAGTTTGCTTCCAACACAAATTTAGAGTGTCAATCTAAATTAACTAATCAATTTGAAGTACCTTCATTATTTTCCACTTCGTGTTCTTTGTGCATAATTCAAGAGTTGTCCACATCCTAATGGGCCTTTCTCCATCAAACATGCCGTCTCTATTTCGAGCTTGATATTTAAAGCCTAATCCTTTTTTTTACTAACAAATGTGACATGTTTATAACTTTCTCGATTAGATGCTTTTCTCTTTTCCTGTATGGATTGGAGATTGTCTAGATCTTCGAGGTCATTCAAGTAGATAAAATTCATGCTGATTCTAGTAAATCAAAAAGTCGGTGACTCCCCTCTGTTAAATATTAAAGGACACGGCATGTTGCTGACCAAAAGCCTTGATTTAGAGAACACTTGAGAGCACAATCATTTTGTTTCTAGTCCGACAATTATTGGATGCATTGTTCCTAGAGAGACAAGACAAATTAAAGTCAAAAGGCACGAGAAAGAGTGTCATTTCCGTCCAAACTGGTGTCTGTAGGCGTTCATAACGGGGGACAAAAAGGGGGAAAATGATAAGGGAAATTAATCAGTGTTCATACTTTATGTTCAGGAAAAGTTACAGCACTTGTTCTGTTTATATTTTGACCATTGAATCTAATGAATCCAGTAGGATTGATTTGACTGATTAACGATGTGTGGCACAAAACATAATATAGGGATGCGACGCATCTGTTTTGTTGGACGACACCGCGAACTTCACTGGGGAGAAGAACGCTACCCCAAATGCCAATTCCTTACGGGGATTTGATGTGATTGACACGATCAAGTCCCAATTGGAGAGCGCATGCCCCGGTGTTGTGTCCTGCGCTGATCTCTTGACTGTGGCTGCCCGAGATTCCGTCGTCGCTGTAAGCGCACACTTTCTTCTTAATTCTAGTGATCAATTGTGATGACAAAAAATCACTCGTTATGATCTCGATGCTGCATCAATACTAACACGCGTGGATTTGTTTAACTATTTAATTCTTAGTTAGGTGGCCCAAGTTGGACAGTCCCGCTAGGAAGAAGAGACTCAACTACTGCAAACCAAAGTGCTGCTAATCGCAGCATCCCTGCCCCAACTTTGAACCTTAGCGGCCTCATCACTGCCTTCTCTAACAAAGGTTTCACCACCAAAGAAATGGTGGCACTCTCAGGTCATTGTTTTTCCTTTTTTGTGCACTTTTTAATAACGAATTTACAATAATGCTTGATCGATATACTAAGATTAATATTAAAAAGTTGTTTGATTGTTGTTAACAGGGTCGCACACGATAGGTCAAGCCCGATGCACATCTTTCCGGGCCCGTCTTTACAACGAGAGCAACATCAACACCACGTTCGCAACCTCGCTCAAAGCGAACTGCCCAAGCGCCGGAGGTGACAACAATCTCTCTTCTCTAGACACCACAAGCCCAACGTCCTTCGACAATGCCTACTTTAAGAACTTGCAAATCCAAGAAGGTCTTCTTCACTCAGACCAGCAATTGTTTAGTGGTGGTTCCACGGTCGCTCAAGTGAACGCTTATAGCAGCAATTCAACTACTTTCATGACAGATTTTGCTAACGCCATGGTGAAGATGGGTAACCTCAGCCCGCTCACCGGCTCAAGCGGTCAGATTAGGAAGAACTGCAGGAAAGTCAACTAATGATTTTTCTGGGTTTTGTTTTTGCTGTCTCTAAAGTTTTGCTTACGCTCTCAAGCGTACTTTGATAAGAAAAAGGTTCAATGTATTGTCTATTGGGATGGTTGGTCCCACTTTTAATATTTATGTATGAGCGCATAAAAGTAGTGTTCATGTAGTTGTGACACATGGCATGATCAAATTCATTATTTAGAGTTTCAATATATTTAAATTGTGTTAGAACTAAACCCCACCAGATTTTTATTAACAGGAGATTCAGATGAAGCAAATTATAATGGTAAGAATTCTCTGCACATCTAACATTTGTCTTTCTGCAATCCACAAATATTGCATATGCATTGCCCGACAAGAGAAGTTTGGAATTGAACTTTGACAAATCCTTTCCCTTCCACGGTTTTTTCGCTTGTGGGCCTCGTTAGGCCAATGCCCTACCTAACTTTCAACGTTATTCCACTATAACAGTGTTTTTCCAAACAATAGCAAAGGAAGAACATACGGAGATTTTAGGGTAAAGTCTCACACAAATTGAAAATTGAAATTCGGTGGATTTTGTAACCAAGCGATTAAATTTAATCTTAACTACTTAGTATACTAAAATTTGATTTCTTTGCAATTTTGATACAATTATTTTTAGCATAATTCTCAACTAATCTTAATTATAATAATTCTAGAAACTAGCAAGACTAACTTGGAAAGTACTCCATATTCCGATGGAAATATGGATAAATATTTGGCGACATAGGTTGTATAACCAAAATCTTGCCAATGTGTGTAGTTTTACTTTTAGCAAATAAACAATTAATTATATTTTGTGGAGGTCGATGCAAAATATGTAAATAAAAGCTACATAGTATTTGTGGTCAAGAATAATCCTTAAAGCTTCATGACTATAGAAGTACCGTTGTGGCATCTTCCCATTTTCCAGGGTTGATATGGGTAAGGAAGATCCGGCCTGAGAGTCAAATAAACTTATAGAATGACCCACTAACCCATTGGGTTAAGGCCTAGAGAAATGGCTCACTTGGAAAGCCCACGACCCCTCTCTTTCTCTTGACACTTCAGCACTAGCCCAAAAAAGGGAAAAAAAAAACGGAACACATACATTGAGAGACGATTCCAAATAGAGTAGGTATGGTGAAAGGACAAACATCCTCTAGGGAAGATTTGAAAAATATTTTTTTAAAAATAGTTGGTTATATCATTTAGAAAAAGTAGTCAATGAAAATATTTTCATTATCAACAATAATTTATGATTAACTATTTTCATGGGCGATGAGAATATTTTTCATTCTTTCATTAATTTAAACAAATGCACCCTAAAATGTGAAGGAAAAGTTATCCTTTAAAATGAATTTCCTTTATATGATATGAAATTTTAAAAAATAAAAAAACACACGCCACCAAGGAAAAGAATCCTAATTCTATGTTCCCTGGACTCTCTCCCTCTGTAGAGATTGGGCGAACATACTTGCATTGATGAAGTAATTTACAATCTATAAATAGGGTTTAGGGCTAAAACAATACGATGACAATTATGCCCTTTAGTATAAACCCAATTTGCCAATACTCCCCCTCAAGTTGGTGAATGTAAAGATGTCAACAACTTGTTCTTAAAATTACAAAAGAAATCACGTGCGACCGGTTTCGTGAACAAGTCCGCGAGTTGGGAGTGACTGGGAACATAAAGAGTACTCAAGGTGCCATCTTGAATTTTTTCACGAAGCAAGTGACAGTCAATCCCAATGTGTTTGGTTCATTCGTGAAAGACAGGATTAGTGGTGATGTGGATGGCCGCTTTATTATCACAAAAAAGATTTGTAGTGGTAGTGTTGACATGAAGATCCGAGAGAAGCATGTGAAGCCATGTGATTTCGCATGCAGCAGATGCCATAGCACAAAAACAATGGTTTTTCTTTTGGAATGCCATGAGATAGGACAAGAACCGAGAAACATGCAGTAGCCAAAAACAGATCGTCAGGATGTAGAACAGGTGCCTAATCAGAATCTGTATAACTATTAAGTTGGAGAGTTGAATTAGATGGGAAAAATAAATCAATGCCGGGATCATGCTTGAGATACCGCCCAATGTGAAAGGCAGCATTCCAATGGTCTTCATGAGGAGAGTGCATAAATTGACTAAGATGTTGCACTGCAAAGAATAAATCTGGACGAGTTACTGTAAGATAAAATAATCTACCAATAAGTCATCGATATGAACCTGGATCCTTAAGAGTTGGAGAGGAATCTGAAAATTGTATATTGGGTTCCATCGGTGTATCAATAAGATGTCCACCAAGAAGACGTATGTCAGACCAAATATCAAGAGCGTATTTCCTTTGTGACAAGAAAATCTCAGAATTGAAACGAGAAACTTCAATGCCCAAGAAATATTTGAGAGTGCCCAAGTCCTTAATACGAAATTGTGTGTCGAGAAATCGCTTGAGAAGTTGAATCATAACTTCATCATCACCCGTGATAACCAAATCATCAACATAAACAAGGACAATGGTCAAGAGAGAGCCACAGACTAATGTAAAAAGTGAATAGTCTGCCTTTGACTGTTGAAAACCAACATCAAGTAGTGTAGAAGAGAATTTAGCAAACCATTGCCTCGATGCCTGTTTAAGACCATAGAGTGATTTCTTAAGTTGACAAACTAAATTCCCCCCCTTAGTATGAAAACCCGGTGGAAACCTCATGTAGACCTCTTCGTCAAGATCACCATGCATAAAAGCGTTATTCACATCCAATTGGTAGAGAGGCCAATGACGAATTGAAGCAAGAGCTAATAGAGTGCAAACAGTTACCATTCTAGCAACAGGCGCAAATGTTTCATGGTAATCAATCCCCTCCGTTTGAGTGTAACCCTTTGCAACAAGCTGAGCCTTGTAATGCTCAATGGTGCCATCAGAATTGTATTTGATTTGGTAAATCCATTTACATCCAATGGGATGTTTGTTAGGAGGAAGATGAACAATATCCCAAGTGCCATTTTGTTCAAGAGCCTGAATCTTAGAAGACATTGCCTCCCGCCACTTGGGAGATTGACATGCAGCGTCATAAGTTTCGGGTTCCTGTTAAGAGGATATGGAGGCTAAAAAGGCACGATGAGTGGGTGAAAAACGCGAGTATGATAAACAGTTGGATAAAAGGTAAAGAGTACCTGATTCTGCTACCTTAGAGTTTGAAGAGGATTGATCGGAGGCCACAATAGCGCAGTAGTAGTCCCAAAGATATCCGAGTGGATGGCGTTGCCGAGATGGCCGAGGTATGGCTTCAGGTTCAGTTGGTGATGGTGTGATCGTGGGTGCAGGAGGTTGAGGAGTTGAGGTTGGTGCAAGGTCTGGGGTGGTGGGAGGTGGGTACATTTCACCAAGGTCGGGTATGGGTAATGGAAGTACTGAGGTCTATTTGGTTGTGGTATGTTTGATGGTTTGAAGGAAAGGAAAATCTTGTTCATAGAAAATGACATCGCGACTAGTAAAAATTGTTTGGTCTTGAAGGTCATAGAGATGGTAACCTTTGTGGTTTGTGGGATAATCAATTAGAAGACATCGGCGAGATCATGGACCAAATTTATTGGAGGGAAGATGACCGGTGGAAGCATAGCATAATGAGCCAAAGACACGAAGATGAGAATAAGAAGGTGGTTTGCCATAGAGAAGTTCATATGGAGTTTTATTGTGTAGGAGAGGACTATGTAGTCTATTTCGCCCCAAAAGTGAAGAGGTATGCTAGAATGAAAATGCAATGCACGAGCAACATTGAGCAAGTGACGATACTTATACTCAACAACTCCATTTTGTTGAGGAGTGTGAGGGCAACTACGTTGGTGGTGAACACCGTGTGCGTAGAAAAATTCTTGTAAGTGAGAGGAAAGGAATTCAATGTGATATCTCGATTTTCCAATTCTATTTTTAATAAATTGAGACGGGCATTTCGTTGGCATGCATATAGTTCTTTTCCTTGAGTCGGCCACTCATGTGAAAACTAGTTTATTAGATGAAGCCGTTAAGAGATTCTAATGCACCAGACTTGAGAATTTGACTAGGATGCGACCTTTCAATCGAGCTAATCTGCAAGGATCATTATGGCACAATTAAAAATCGATTAAAGACCGAAGATAGGTCGACTCGACAAAGGCATGTGATCGAGTGTGGGTGATTCCACCATATCGCACAATTCTTGTCGATTGACATTAGACCGACTTTTCTGTCGATTGGGTACCCTGTGTCCATATTTGAAATCTTGAGATTACCCCGACAACTGAGAGTCGCAAATGTATCAAAGATGTACATTGTGGCTTGAATTGATCAACCATGAATCAAATGCATGAAAATTTCTAAAAGCTACCTAATAGATCAAGACGCACTAGTATCATGCCAAAGTGAAATTAACTATGGAATTGAGATCGAATTCAGAAATTGGAAGTCATGGTGTGTCACAGATCATTTTAGGAACATTGACTCATCTTCGGAAGATTTTTCATATAATCAGAAGTTTTTAGCAATTAAATCAGAAAATGGCTAATTTGGCTCGAGAAATTAGTAGGCCCGCCTTTGGTCGCGCTTTTGGGACTTAAGTTGGTTGTATGGACAAGTGAAGATGTGAATTGAAGTGTGGTGACATTGGATTAATTTTATGGACTTCAATTTGATTAAATTGAAAGAGAATCGAATGGAATTGAAGAAGTTGTTGTACAAGATTTTATGCCTTGGCGGAAAATGAAATTTGCACCTATTGAAAGATGTTGTGGAGGGTTGAGTTAGTGGAGTATGACATCACCAAGTGATGTCATGGTGTGGGGCAAGAGTGGCTAGGATGTTGACAAGTGGAAGGTGAGGATTTATTCTTTGAAAAGGTGGATTTCACCCTCACCAATCAACATCATCTTCAAGCTTGGGAAGTGGGAGGAGAGAGAGAGAACCGGTTGCAGCAGCCCGACCCCCTTCGTCCACTCCTTCACCGCTCGCCATTTGCCACCATTGTCGGAGCCATCGTGGTTGCCGTTCGTCCATGCGCGCGCCTCACCGGCTAACGCGTCACACCATCTCCACCGAGCCTCCAACCATCATCCCACCTCGCCAGTCGTCTGCTAGCCATTCGTCAGCCACTATCAGAGCTAGCAAGCCTCGTCGGAGCCACCATCCCGACTGCATGAGCCGCTCGTCATCGCCATTTGCCATCTCGCACAGCCACTGCTCTGCGGTTGGTCAACGCCCAGCCATCCCTGTCGGTTTCGGTCTGCGCGTTCCAAGAGCTGCCGGAGCTCATCCCCGCCGCCATGAGCCGCCGTCAACCTCCCCATCGGCCCGTCCAAGCCACTGCCGATCTTCCCCTGCTGGATTTGGTTCAAAGCCAGCCCGTTTCCCCCTTCGTCGGCCTCAACCAGCAGCTCGCCGAGTGAGTATTGCAGCCCGATCTTGACCCGTTTTGGCCGGCTTCCCAACCCCGGATGCTTGGCCCACCTTGAGGAAAGTCGATCCCCACGGCGTCCCCGTCGTCTTGGTCCGATCGGTTCGTTAATCGGGTGAGTTTAACTCACTAAATCTTGATTAGAGGGTCAATAATGCCTTAAGAGTGCTTAGTCTAAGTTAAGTAAGCTCAGGTAGTTAGTTTAGTTTATTTAACTTTGATTTAAATTAAGAGGTTTGTTTAATTTAAAGCATGTTTAATTAAGGCTAAGAGAGTTTATTTTATAATAAACCTTGATAGGACATGATAGGGGTTTATTTTTTATTTACTTAAATTTTTCGAAATTCTAGAATTATTTAATAATATATTATATTACGAAATTATTAAAATATTATTATTTATTTAATTTCGGAATGAAATTAATTATTTAATAAATTCCAAAAAAATTATTTCGGGACCCTATATTCTCATAATTTCGCAGCCGATCGCCGATGTGTATTTAGATTTTGAAATTGATGGTTGGATATTATAAATTGAGTGTGAATTGTGAAAAATATGAATATTTTAATTTTCGGAATAAATTTAATTAATTAATTATTTTCCGTAAATTAGGCAAGGATGACCGATGACCGGAATTTTATGTTGATAATTGTGGTGCAGTCCGTTTATTTATTTGAGCTTTATTTTGTGCTAAATTGATTTATGAGTGATTCTAGGATTTATTCATAAATTGAATAATCTTTGGTTATTAATTGAAAAATAACCGGGGATCAGTTGACAATGCCAAAAATGTTTTGGTAGACTACAGAAAATGGTTGGATTTATGAAAAGGGTCGAGTGAGACCGTAAAGCCATTGAATCTTGAAATGGTCGAGTGGGACCATAAAGCCACTAAATATTGAAAGTTGTAGAGTAACCGTGATTACCACTAAATTTAGATTCGCTTGGAGGGCCATGTTTGAGGGTTGAGAATGAATAGTCAAAATGACTGTGTGATGACCTCGATGACATGTAATCAACTAAGTTGATTGATCGTTAAGTTGATCCGAGTAATTGAATTGTTTGAATTCTATTACCATATATGCTTGAGTGATATGAATGTGTTTGAGTGATTTGAATTGTGCTAACCTGCAGGAAAGGAACGGAGGCGGGGTAAGTCCACTATGTGGTGTGGCTAAGCCACCATTGGGTATATTTTCTTTCTAATAAGGGTTTAGGCGGTTGAATTTGTTGAGATAATGTTTCACCCTATCATGGGCTAACATTTTCAGGTCCCTTGTGGACGGAGCGGCCAAATAGCTTTGGTTAACCTTGAGGAGTTGCAGAGGTGAAGTCATGAGGGTTGGACAACGTGTCCAACTTGTAGGTTGTAGGACAGTCCATTTTTAAGAGCCAGTTTTTTGTAAACTTTTGGCTATGAGCCTTCATTTGTAACTCCGTTGATTTATGAAAGTGTTATGTTGTGGAATTGCTTCCTGCTTTTTATCCCGTATTTCATTGTCAGGGGTCTTATATTATGCTTCCGCATGTGCATTTAAAATGAATGAGTTGGCGACGAGTGCTTGGGAATGTTGCATATTTGAATGACCATGGTGGGATGTTGGTGCGCTTGAGGTTCGGGGCGTGACATTCAATCTCGTTAACAAATTGAACATTTTGGACTTTGGTTTAATATTTGAGTCTCAACAAAAGTAAAGAAGCAAATCATAGAGTCAATTGCATCAGACTTAAAAGTAAGCAAAAAATCCAAGTATAGCGCAAATAGTCATCAACAATAGATAAAAAATAACGACATGTCTTATGTGTAAAAAGGTCCCCAAATGTCATTAAGTTCAAAGGTGTGGCTTTAGTGCTAGGATGTTTACCACTTGCAAAAACAAGCACATCAATTGCTTATGAGATGAAGAATTTGTACGATCATTTGGAATGAATGGTGGAGATGCCCCATTAGAAATACCGAGCAATTTAAAGTTTGAGATTGACAATAAGTTGTACTTGTTATCCGCATAGGGACACCAACACCATTTGAAATTCCAACAGCGGGTTTGTAAGAATGGGGTTCAAATGTAGATGGCTGTCCACGGCGTTGCTTGTGGTTAGGAGGGAAGCCGTGAAGTCGATAACACACATCTCGCGTATGTCTCGGGATGCCACAATGGGCACATCTTTCTCGGCTACGAGACGTGTTCATCCGTTTAGCCAGGTTAGCGGATAGAGCGGGGGCACCAAGAGAGCTGAGCTGTCCATGATATGAGGAATTCGTGTATAGCTGTGGAGCATTATTTCCGTGAGTGCTAAGCAAAGTGCTGGTTTGGTCGGATAGTGGGCGATCCAATTGGATATGATGATGTGACTCATCTTGAAGAACTAGCGCATATGCACATGCAACACTAGGTAATGGATTCATTAGTAAAATCTGACTAATAACATCAGTGTACCTCGATTGAGACCCATGATAAATTGAAACAAGCGCCATTTCTCTTGTTGTGTGGTGATGATAGAATGAGCCAAACAAGATCATTGCAGTAACGAATCCAAATTATTCAATTCATCCTAGCAGCTTCGCAAATTGTTATAGTACTTAGTCACGTTATTGTCACATTGAGCAATGGTGCATATCTTTTGCTCGAGATGAAAAATCCTAGGACCATTCGATGGTGAAAAACGTTCACGAAGATTGGCCTAAGCATCTGCAACTGACTCTGTGTAAAGAACTGTTGGCAACAAATCTGGATGGATGGAATTAAGAATCCAAGATAGAATCATATTGTTCACACGAATCCAAGATGCATAGGCAGGATCTGTTGCAACTGGCTTTTTTATTTCTCCAGTAACAAACATCATCTTGTTCTTGGTGAAAAGGGCAATCTCCATGGCACGAGACCAATTGTTGTAATTGTCACCCGTAAGAACCATGCTAACGAGATTAGATCTTGGGTTATCATAATGATGCAAAAAATAAGGGCTGCCCACCTGCTCATGTGCGGGAATGGTGGCTGAAGAGTTTTGAGACTCAGTTGCCATGATTAATTGCGGCCAAAAGAGCAGTTGTTGGCTTTGAGTTTATCTCTACAAGATGTTCTGGTATAAATACCAACGCTGATTCTGACCCACTTCTTCACATCTGCATGGGTTAAGCGACTGGATTCGGAGGAAGTGACAACAGGGATCAATGCAAGGCAACCGGGATGAAGAACCCAGTGTGGAGTTTCATTCGGATCTGCATCATTAACATGCCCCCCTTCAGATTTCACATTCCATGAATCTGCAAGGGAGCAGCGACGGGGGAGCGTGCCCCCCTTTTAGATTTCACACTCCATGAATCTGCGAGGGAGCAGCGATGGGGGTGCTCTTTCAATGGGTACTGTAAAGGAAGCTTGTCGAAAACGCAGTCGAAAAGAAACCCTAGCAACAGCAGCAATTATTGCAAGCGAGAAGGCCAAAGAGAGACATGAGAAACGGGCTCCAAGAATCGTCGCTTTGATACCATGTAGAGATTGGGCGAAAATACTTGCATTGATGAAGTAATTTACAATATATACATAGGGTTTAGGGCTAAAACAATACAATGACAATTATACCCTTTAGTATAAACCCAATTTGCCAATACCCTCTCTCTCTCTCCCTCCTCAACCACTACCATTCAACGTGCCTCATGTGCCCTAGCCATCCCACCTTCACACCACATCCTCAAGTGGTCGCCCCTCGCTCGCTACTCATGTGCACTCATTGAAATAGTGTTTGAAACTCTAATGTATCCTCAAATTTGCGTGGGTCTTGCCAAGGGGCCACAATGATAGCATTGGTTGCTTGTGTTGCCCAGGTTTGGCAAAGTTGGACTTGGGTTTGACCACGTTGGATTTAACATGTAGAGTGATATAATTTAAGGTTGACTACTCAAACAATGAAATTGGGAGAGTAACTTACACACACAAAACTTGTCAAAAAATCAAGTAGAAATTTCAGTTCTATGCTAGTTTGGAAAAATGGGTATAAATTTGTTGATTCAAATCTTATTGACTTGATTTCAAAGCCAAAGAATGGAGACTTTGGATTTGCAACTTTTGTGTTTTGAGTTATCTTAGATAAGCATTGTAGGCTTATTGATTTTGGAAGGAAGTGGGCAAAATAGGATTGGATAGAATGAGGAAAAGGATAGGAACTTTAATGATTGATCTTCTAGGCCTTTGAGGAAGTTAAAATGGCATCATGGGTGCAGCTTCAAGATGTAGGCTTTAAAAGCCTTGACTCTTTAAGGTTCGAGTGAAAATTCTTTCAAGTTTCAAGGGGTTTGAACTCTTCAAAGTTTAAGGAATTGCACCAAGCAAATTTCATTAATCAAATTTGGTGTCCATTTTAGAGAGGTTCAATGACCTTTTATAGAAAAACAAAAGAAGAGTACGGGCGTGTTTGGTAACCATTATGTTTCCGAGAATAATTTATGATCACAAATGATTCTTTTTTATTCTGTTCCTGATAACAAATTCTAAGTATTTGAAGGTGTTTAGTAATTGCCCAAAATTTTTATTCCTAGGATAGAATTACATTTGGCACCGTTCTCAAAATTTCTAATCCAAACCATTTTCTTCTAAATTTTTAAATAATTTTATTACTTTTTTTTTTTGTTCTTTTTCTTTTATCTTCTTCCTTATCCTGTCGCTAGCCCTTGACGAGGTTGAGCTTGCCCAACCACTAGTGGAGCTCGACCTCGCCCAGCCCAACCAAGGCTCGATCGAGCCTCGCCCAGCTAGGCAAGGCTCACCGGTGGTTGAGCAAGTCTCGCTCGGCTAGGCGAGGCTTGTTGATGGCCAAGGGAGGCCTAGACAAGGCTTGTTGGTGGTTGGGCAAGCTCGCCTAACCGGTCACCGGTCACCTACAACGGTGGCCGATGGCGATGGCAGTGCAAGAAGAAGAGAAAAGGAAGAAAAACAAGAAGGAAAGAAGAAGAGAAAAAAGAAAAGAAAAAAATTTCGATTGGCTTGATTCTAGAATTATCCTCGGGAACAAGGAATCAATTTTTTTTACTTCTTGATTCTACTCCAAATCTTTTCCCGAGAACAAAAAATTTACCAAATGAATTTCTGTTCTAAATCTACTACCAAGAACAAATGAACAAAATCAAACACTATTTGGCCGGTTGCTAAACGTGCACCTAAGAGACTAAAGTCAAGTCTAGAAATTGTAAGTTACATAAAAACTAGAAACATTTAGAAACTAGGAGCAATTAAAATCAAAAAATATTTCCAATGCTTTTGCTCATTTTAGAGTGCCTTGATGTAACCTTCAATGTGCGGGAAAATGACATAGTCTTTATGACAAAGTCAAATATGAGGCCTTATCGATGAGGAACTTGTCGAGGAGAGTGTCGTTGATCTTGAATATGTGCTGATCTTCTTGGTTGAACGAGTTGATCTTGAGTATGGGCTGCATCATAGAGCCATGTTTGATTTGCAATAGAAAAAAGAGAGGGTAGGGTCTCTAGGTCAAGGATTGAGGGCTCGATGGGTCAAGACTTGCAAGATGCAAGTTGACAATGATGGGGCATTGAGTAATGGGAAGACGATATCCTTTGGCATCTGTAGCGAAAGTAGTGTCTTTGTGGTTTTAGCATCCTTAGGGATGAGCATCGGTTAGATTCAGCTAGGGAGCCGAACCAAATTGATATAGACTAGTTGATTGACCTGTTTAAAATTTGTTCTAGGTAGAATCACTTAGGTTTTAGTTCTAGAAATTTAGAATCGGCTAGGGGTTTGGTTCGATTCTTAATTCCCAAGCTAGAAGGGCTGGAACCACCTAGGTTGAACTAGTTTTGAAGCTTTTTTTTTTTAAGGAGGAGGAGGAGAAGGATGAATTTGTGCCCATCAAGATGAACAAATAATAACATAACTATTTGATTAAAAACTGTTTTTGATAATGAAATGGAGTAACTTTTATACTTTATTTCAAGAGTGGTTTTTTATTTTATTTTTTTTAACCTGAAATATAACATTGGCTTACCTAAGAATCAGGAGCTAATTGATAGTGCCAAACCCAATTCTTTAGGTTTTTTATTCCATTTGTTTGGAACTGAAGATCACAAGATTGGTTCTCGATTTTCTGGTTAAAGGTTTGGTATCGATCCATCTTGGAATCAATTCCCTAGAAGAGAAGGGGGGTGGGGGAGAAGATGCTAAGGAAATTTTGGTAAAAGAAAAAGGAAGCAGAAAAAAATAGTGAAAAAGAAAAGAAACATGGAGAACAAATCTTTGACCATCCAATGAGTATAGCAAAGAGGTTTCCAGCTATAAGAAGTAATTTTAACTAAATTTAGAGGATCCTAATCCGTGATAAAATGTAGAGAATGGTATCAATGTTGAACTTTTTAGTATGCATGTGAACCAAGCTCTTATATGCCAGATGAGGGAAGCTTCATATTGCTTTGTTTCGCTAGAATTTCTCCCGTCGGTTTTTAATTTGTCCACCCCTCACCTCAACCTCCACGACCACATCCAATCCCTCATTTGTGCTAGAGATCTCAATCCCGCCCCACCACCATTCGTCAGTTCGACTTCTCCAACACCCACCCCCACTGTCTTCACTTGCAATGCCATCATCACTTCTATTTACTATGACAAGAGCTTCGTACTGCTTTGTTTCGTCGAAATTTCTCTAGTCAGCTTTTAATTTGTTGGTTCCCGGTGATTTAGAATTGAATAAGGAGATATTGCAAAAAGCTCATGACATTAGATTCTCAATTCATCCGATAAGCACCAAAATGTATAAGGACATAATAGAAAACTTCTTGTGGGTCAACAACATGAAAAGAATGCTTTGAAATTTTTCGATCAATATCCAATTTGTCAATGAATGAAAATTGAGCACAAAAAACAGGTGGACAATTACACCCACTTAAAATACTTATTGAAATGAGAGTATATCATCATGGATTTCATTGTTGGTCTATTGAGGGCGTCAAGCGGTAATAATGCTAAATGGGTGATTGTTAATCGATTGATCAAGTGCACACTTTTTGTCCTATCGATTTGGCCTTTCCATGGAAGAAATGGCAAAGCAATTTCTACGATCAGATTGTAGAGAGTCTGAGACATTAAGGATAAGTTGATAAATTTTGATGTGCATGTTAGTAGTGTAGAACAATGATATCTTAACTCATCGCCATATTATTTAGGGTGCGTTTGTTTGTGTTTCTATTCAAAAATTGTTCCATAGAACAAAAATAGAAAAAAATTATTTATGTTCCATGAAACAATTTTTATCGAAAAACGAGTTTGGTAAATTTGTTTCGGAAATTAAAAAAAAGAACCGAAACTCGTTTGGTAAATTTATTTTTTTTTTGTTTCTTTTAATTTTTTAATATTTTTATTTTATTTTTTAATATTTTCTTTCTTCTTTCTTTTTTCTTCTTTTGTGGTCAGGGCCTCAACCATGGCCAGCGACCGGCCAATGAGAGCCGACAGTCTCACCTAGCCATAGCGAGCATCGGCCTTGCCTTGGCTGGGCAAGCTCGGGCTTGCCTAGATCCAACGAGGCCGAGCTTGCCCAACCATTAGTCCCCTGGCGGTGGTTCGGTGAGGCTAGGCCTACTTAGCCTCACCAAATCTGGGCGAGCCCGAGCCTCGCCAAGGGCTGGCAACGCTTGACCTCACCGGGGGTCGACGATGCTTTGGCGAGGTCGCCGGCCCTCGATGGCATCGCAGGTCCTCAACGGTTGCCGGTCATGGCCAAGGTGACGATCGACCAAAGAAAAAAGAAGAAGAAAAGAAAAAGAAAAGAAAGAGAACAAAAGAAAAAAGAGAGAAATTTTGTTTCTTGAAATTGTTCCAGAAACAAAAAACAAGTTTTTTTTTTTGTTTCTTGTTTCTATTCCAAATTTGTTCCTAGGAACAAAAAAAAAAAAATTTTGAACAAAAATGCAAACAAACGCTGTCGCGACCAAATTTTCGAGTGTGAACCACCTAGGGTTTGGCTAATGGATTACTAAGCCTAAACTTAACTCGGGCTCTCCCAAGCCTATACCAATTCGCGACTTAGGTTCAAGTTCTTAACATACAATTGATTTTTAACTAGGAGTTGCCACAAATCTATTTTTGGTGGGTCGATTAGAAACCCAAGTAAAGGAATGGGAGATTCACTTTACTCCTACGAACCAGAGATTTGGATACGAAGATTTGATTACGCTAGATTTCTCTAATGCTTTTCGGTACCATTTCTTTTATTTTGAAATTTTTTTTTGCAAGTAGCTTGAATTGATTTTAAACTATTTCTCTAACATGTGAGATTATCATACGAGTGCGCAAACCATCAATTTAACATCTAAGTTAAGCAATAAATAAATTGCAAGACTTATTTCATAGCAACAAAAACGTCTGCAATATTAAATTAAAATCCACATCAACAACATTAGATATGTTTCTAATTAACAAGTAATTACTCAATTTTTGTTTTCTCTTTTTCAATGAGAATATAGTCCATATGTAATGCAATGCTTCTAATCTAATATGAAATGATATGGCATGGCAATATATCCTAAACTATATGAATGAGTAAAAAAAAAACTAATGATTTCTTAATGAACATGCAATAATTAAATATGCAATCTAAATCAACCAAGATTGACTTTTGATGCAATGCGATGACGTACAAGATTATTTTAATTAAAATTACATGCAACATACAATTTAATATGCAGCTATATGTCACGTGACATTTATTAAATGACCTAATCTAATGACGAGCAATTTAATTAAAAATGGACCTAACA
The DNA here is from genome assembly GCA_014182885.2 of Eucalyptus caleyi. Classification (NCBI taxonomy): domain Eukaryota; kingdom Viridiplantae; phylum Streptophyta; class Magnoliopsida; order Myrtales; family Myrtaceae; genus Eucalyptus; species Eucalyptus caleyi. Next base: position 11,935,815 of record CM024466.2, on the reverse strand, counting down.
ATAATCACTAAAATGACGTGCATTTCATGGACCTAATTCTATATGATGTGCATATGATTTTTCTATTCTAAAAAAATGCAATATGTCCTAGAAATTGCAACTAATTTATCCTAAGAAAATTTCATTAAATTTGAAATTTAAGAAAAAAATGCAAAATGATCTAGCTAGATTAAGATTCTATCTAATTTAAATTAGGGATTAAGTCATATTAAATCCTAATTTAAACTAAGACATTATCTAAATCTAAAATGCAATTTATCTAAAAAGATGATCTAAATTTAAAATGAAACATGCAATTCTAATCTAATATGCACAATGATTTTTTTTTGGTGTTTTTCTTTATGAAATTCGAAATTAAAACTAACACATAATTAAACATGCAATTCAAATAAAAAACTAACAACCTAAATGAATGCACTTTTTTTTTTTTTGTTTTCTTTTCCATGATTCAAAATAAAATTCCTATTCTAAATATGCAAGATAATAAGAACAAACCTAATCCTAATTCAGATTTTTTGGATTTTCTTATTTAAAAATTCGAAATAAGATTGCGATTTTAACCCTAAGACTAGGAATATTCTAAAACAAACTTAACCCTAATTCGACTTTTTATTTTTTATTTTTTTCCTCTTATGAAAACAAAATTGATCCAAACACCATGACATCAAATCAAGCAAGACAATATTGATATCCAAAAATTGGCGAACCATATCTCGCGCATGAGATCGGGTTGATCAATTTTAAAATTAAATCGCAAATCGAATCTTAGGCTTGAGATAGGATTGTCAATTTTTGTAAAGATTGAGAGTTGGATTTAGGGCGTGAAAATCGGACTGACAACCTCTAATTTGAGGGGCACTTTCATGTTGGAATATCAATAACAATTTTACTAAAGAAAACAGGCTATAGAAGAAAATAAAAGCAAACAAAAAATAAATAAATAAAAAGATTATCTAATCCTCTTTTTCTCTTTTTTTGTTTTTTCTTTTTCCCAAAAGTGGACTTGCTCGTGCGGCTGGTCACCTGGCAGCGAATCCCGAACGTCGGAGGGCGTCATGGTCGAGCTCCGGCGAGGGGGATCGGTGGCGAGCAGACTGGCGGGTAGAGGCGCGGTGTCGGTGGAGGCAGGAGCACGGTCGTCGGACGCGGACAACTGGCTCGGGCGCTGGGCACTAGCGTCGGCAGATCTGGCTCGGGTCAATCGGACTCGGGCAGAATAGCGTCGGATCGGAAGTGGTGCGCGGTAGGGCTACAGTGGGTCAGTCGGCTCGGGTAGAAGACTCCGGGTCGCGGCACGGCAGAGCAGCAGGTCGTCGCGGCGTTGCTGGAGTGGTCGTCGGGTGCAGTGGATTGCGACTCGCGAGAGCAGAGGAGCGGAGCAGGAGGCGGAATCGGGTTTGCAGAGGCTCGGGCAACGTTGGCGTAGGGATCAGGTGGTGGCGTCGAGTCGCGAGATTGAAGCCGAGGTTGGGTGAGGGGGCTCGCGGGCTTCTGGGCCGACGGGTCGACTCGGGGTCCGACGAGCAGAAAAATCGGGTCGCGGCACAGCAGAGCAACTCAGGCGTGGGCACTCGGGCAGCAAAGGACTCGCGAGGGCGGCGAGGAGCTCGGCAGAGGGGCGGCTCGAGTGCTTGTATCACGGCAGAAGGTGAGCGGCGCCCTGGCGTGGTGGCGGCAGAGTAGCTCGACTCGGGCTCGGGTTGCTGGTGGAGAACGACGGTGTGAGCACAGTGCGGGTGAAGAGGAGCCGGCAATCGGGGTAGCGAATGTGGAGCAACGAATTTGGGGAAGACAATGAACAGTAAAAATCCAATCACTTCCCCCCTCTACTCTCTCTTTGCCTTTTCTTTTACTTTTCTTTTCAGTCGACCCCAAAAGAAACCCTAGAAAAGCCCCCATTTTTAACTTTTTCCGTGCACTCCTTATATAAGAAAAACAAAATGCAATCTTTTGTCAATATTTCATCTCATACGAAGATTGCTTATAATCCCTACGATCACGAAAATCCTTTTCTTTATCTCCTGAATATCTTCTACTGATTTTTAAAGATAAGTTTACAATATGATTTTCTTAAATTCCAAAAATCCTCATTTCAAATCTCAATTTCAGAAAACGGGCTCCGGCCAATTTATACTCTTCATGGGCTTAGTCCAGCCTGTTAATTTAAAACCCAAAACCACTAATTCAACCCATCCGCCACCGGTCCAGTAAATAAATATAAAAAAATGCAAATTAAAGACAAATGCAACTAAATCTATATGCTATGCAATTAATATTTTTTTAGAGATAAGTTTAACCCCTAATTTTTTAATGCGATAAATGACTAAATGGGTCACCAAAATTGAAGTGTCAACAAACACGTTTCTATTCTATTTTTTGTTCCCCGGAGCAAAAAAACAAGAATTCTCTTCATGAACAAAAAATAAGAACACAAACAAACACTACCTTATAGAATAGGGTTGATATATTTGGAAATTCATATTTTGAGATTTTTCTAATTTGTTTATATCTTTCATTGATGATTTTAGTGGATTAAAAAAATATTTCAAACTCACCAATGTTCAAAATCAAATGTCTAGAATGAATATTGTTTTCCTCAAATTTTATTTCTCTTTAATTGGTGTGCCATCTCTCTTGCTCGTTGCCAAAGTTTGAACCTGTGCTTTTGTTTGAGACATTAAACTTGGTATCTTTGACATTATGCATGAGATCATCAATTTTAACTATAGTTCATTCATGCATTGGTGATTCATGCACTTACTTGACTGAAGAAGAGGAGCTCACTTTCATTTTCATCAAGATATCTTCTAGTGACTAATTCTTTTGGGCAAAGTGTATCCTAGCTAGTCTCATAGGGGCTATTTGAAACTCATTAATTGCAGCACTTCAAAGTTCAAAGTTTCTTTTAACTTTAATTAATCATTTTTTAAACTATTGAGAACTTATTAAACAATTTCTTGCCTTGGTCATATGTGGAAAACCATGGCAAGTTTTCACTTTCCAAAGTAGTAGAGCTTCCACTTCATTAACTTTCAACCATCTAATCACTTCTTCAAGTTTTTGTTTTCAAAAGCCCACATTTAGAGAGGTCCCAAACTTGAATTAATCAAAGTTTTCATCTCAATTTTTGAGTCTGAACGAGGTAAATCATTTAATTTTACTACTTCCTTTTAACCAATTATGTTGTTTTTAAAATTAAACATTGTTGATTTTTTTGGTTTTGTTTATTTTGCTTAAAGGTGATCTAAAGCTCCGAGTCTAAAGTCATTTTCAATTTAGTGAGAACTCTAGGCTTTAAGTCATTTTCAAACCTTTCTAACACTCTTGTCTACTTTATTTTTATTTGCTTATTTTATTTTATTTTTCCTCTCTTTTTTAATTATTTATTTTTATTTTTCCCCTTCTCTAACAAAATTTTATTAAATAGTAAATTGTACTAATATACCTAAAATATTTAATAAATATAAATATATAATTATATTCAATTTATATTATAAAATAGAATTAAAGTCAACTATATAAATAAAAATAAGATTAAATTAAAAATAAATTGTTATTTTTTGTTATTTTGAATTTTTTATTAGAATTCAAATAATATTTATATTGAAATATAATTTAAATTTTTTTCTTAATTTGAGAAGTTTTTTAATTTAGAAACAATAACTTTTCTATTAGGAATATTAGAAATCTTATCGATTTTCATTACACCTCCCCCATGATATCTTATATCCGGCTTTATCTTATCCTAAGTATACATTAAACATAGAGTAGGATAAATTTTATCCTATTTTGCCAAACGCAGCTTTGAGGGGTTGGATTGCTAAAGTAAATTCTAATGTGTATGTGCGTGTGGGATAAGAGTGCGGCAAGAAATTAAGTGGACAAGCAACAAAGGCAAGGAAGGAAAATTATGTTTAATGGGTTAAGTGTATTACAAGAGTGGGATTGTTAGTATAAAGCATACATCTCCACGATTATTGCATGTATATTGAGGGACTAGTCTTTAATTCCTAAACAAAAATGTTATAATTGCATATAGTTTTAAGAGCCTTTATTATATACTTTAGTTTACTAATTGCATTTGTGTTGGACCGGCGATGGTGAATGGACTTGAATTAGTCATGTGGATTAGGCTAGTCCCATTTAAGAATTCATTGCATAGAAAATCAAGGACTAATCTTTGGCCCATAAATAAAAAGTTATAATTGCATATAGTTTTAGGATAATTAGTTCACTTATTGCGTTTGTGATGGACCGCCGATGATGAATTGACTTGAATCAATTGCGTGGACTAGGCATGGCTACAAGCAACTATTCGGTAAATTCAAGAACGGGTAAATGCCGAAAATTTCAAGCCTAATGGACTAAAGTTTTGAGCTTTAATTTAAGTAGCACAATGAATTATTTTTCTAACAAAATGTGGCTATTCTTTCTAGTTTAATTAGGTAGAATAGCGACTTATTTTCAATGAAAATTTTTCTACCTACTTTAGCAGAGTTATGGCAGGTTTTATGATTTGAAAATAGTTTCAACATTATTAGGATTTATAGATGCAAATTATCCAATTTTAGAGAGAGGCGAGAGTGTACCTAGACCAGGAGAATTTTGGTACCAGGAGAATTTTGGTACCTACAAAATAAAATTGAAAAATCAAAAGAATTAGAGAGAGAGAGAGAGAGAGAGAGAGAGAGTGTGTGTCGCGACCAATTTTTCGGGTATGAACTACCTAGAGTTTGGCTAATGGATTATTAAGCCTAAACTTAATTCGGGCTCTCCCAAGCCCATACCAATTCGCGACTTAAGTTCAAGTTCTTAACATGCAATTTATTTTTTAATCAGGAGTAGCCACTAATCTATTTTTTGGTGGGTCGATTAGAAACCCAAGTAAAGTAACGGGAGTTTCATTTTACTCCTACGAACCAGAGACTATGGGTACGGGGACTTGGTTACACTAGATTTCTCTAATGCCCTTTCGGTACCATTTTTTTATTTTCAAAAAATGTTTTTGCAAGCAACTTAAATTGATTTTAAATCTATTTTCCTAACATGTGAGGTAATCATGCGAGTGCGCAATCCACCAATTTAACACCCAGATAAACAATAAATAAATTGCAAAAAACTTACCTCAAAGCAACGAAAAGCTTCGCAATGTTAAGTTAAAAACCACATCAACGACCCTAGATATGGTTTTTAATTAACACGCAATTTCTTATTTTGTTTTCACTTAATTAATGGAAATCATGCAATATGCAATGCAATATTAACTAAATGACCTAATTCTAACGACATGTAATTTCTAATTAAATGGGCCTAGCAAAAATACTAAATGACATACATCTCAGTAAATCTAGCCTTAATGACGTGCATGAAATTTTTTTCTTTTTCCTAAAAGAATGCATTTTATCATAAATAATAAAACTAATTTAACCTATGACATTTTTTTGTATTTTTTCATGACATTCGAAATTTGGTGAAACGTGAAAATTACTTAACTAGATTAATATTCTATTTAATTTGCATTAGGAATTAGATAAAGCTACATCCTAATTTAAACTAAAATATTATCTTAATCCAAATAATCTTAAAATGCAATCTATTCAAGAAAATACCTAAACTTATAATGAATTAAGAAAAGTATTATCTAAAACTAAATTAAGTGCAATTTTACCCTAATATGCAATGATATGCCCTAATTCTACATGACATATGCATGATGATTTTTTGTTTTAATTTGTTTTTATTTAATTTCGAAATTAATAATTGCCAAATAATTAAATATGCAATCAAAATTAAAAATCTAGCAACCTAAATTGATTGATTTGATTTTTTTATTTTTATTTTTATTTTTTTAAGAAAATTCGAAATAATAAAACTCCTATCCTAAACATGCAGGATAACCCTAAATCATGCAATATTCTAATTCAAACATATTTCAAAATAAACAAAGCAATCAAGACAAGCCAAACCAAAGATATCATACATTGTTCAGATCAAGGGATAATATTTCGCTAGTAAAATCAATAAATTGATCTTAATCCTTAAAGATCAAAATATCAATTTTATTCCCGCTTAATTAATTATTTCATCTAAAGCCTTATAGATGAAATAAAAATTCAGGTGCGGTTGCGAATCATGTGGCATGTCATAATTTCTAAATATGCCTAGGGAAACATTTCAGCTAAAGGAAAACAAGAAATAAATAAAATATAGATAAAATAAATCTGTATAATAAAATAATGTAAATCTACCTAATTTGATTTTTTTTCTTTCTTCTAAACAGTGCTTGGCACCCGGTTTGGAGCTAGTCGCCGGCGAGGAATTTCGGCGAGAAGACACAGCAAGGCACACCGGCGGCAAGTGAGCCAACAGTGGACAGGGGGCTGCAGGTGCGAACGTCGTTCGGATGGGAAGCTTGAGCGGCGTGCAAAGGGTGCGTCGTAAATGGGGCGGAGGCACGGCTGCGGGTCAATCGGAGTGGAAGCAGCGGCGAGCGGTCCCACAGGCGTCGGTGACAGTGGCGAGGGCTGTGGGTCGCGGTGGGCTTCGGCTTCAGGTGGCGTCGGGGCAGCACGGGATTTGGGTCACGGTGGGCTTCGGCTTTGGGCGGCGTCGAAGCAGCGCGGGTTTCGGGCTTTAGGTTGAGACGCGGACGGAGCGGCAAAACTGGTGGCGCAGCGTGGAGGAGGCGAGTAGACCAGTGAGGTGGCGGTGCGGAGGCGTGGCGGAGCTCGGAGATCGATGAGCAGCGTCGCAGGCGGAGCAAGGTGTTGCAGTGGTGCGACGTTAGAGAGGGCAGGAGCGCGGTCGTCGAGGTGCCTGGCGTCCAGTGCTGCTGGTGCGGTGAGATTGGGGCAGTAGCAATGGCGAGATGCGGCGGAAACTGGGGGTGCAGTTCGGAGAACAGTGGTGCAGCAAAAAGAACCCCTTGGAGAAGATGAACAGTAGGAGTCTTGTCAATTTTTAATTTTTCTCTCTTCTCTCTCACGTCCCCTCACGTCCACTCCTTGCAGCACTCTTTTGACAAGCGTGGAGGAGGCGAGTAGACCAGTGAGGTGGCGGTGCGGAGGCGTGGCGGAGCTCGGAGATCGATGAGCAGCGTCGCAGGCGGAGCAAGGTGTTGCAGTGGTGCGGCGTTAGAGAGGGCAGGAGCGCGGTCGTCGAGGTGCCTGGCGTCCAGTGCTGCTGGTGCGGTGAGATTGGGGCAGTAGCAATGGCGAGATGCGGCGGAAACTGGGGGTGCAGTTCGGAGAACAGTGGTGCAGCAAAAAGAACCCCTTGGAGAAGATGAACAGTAGGAGTCTTGTCAATTTTTAATTTTTCTCTCTTCTCTCTCACGTCCCCTCACGTCCACTCCTTGCAGCACTCTTTTGACTTTTTCTTTCACAAACAAACGAATTCTTTCTTTTTCCTCTTGAAGGAAAAAAAAAAAAACAAAACTTCCACATGTATTTTGCTCTCCAAAATTTCGAATTCCTCCCCCTCAATACTGTGCAGGTCAACTCCTTTTTATAGTGGTTCCGATTGGCTGCTTTCTATGGAAAATTTTAAACTTCCATCTTCTGTTGCATTAAATCATTGATGCAAATCGGAGCATGATTTCGCAATCAGCTTGATTTTGCATCGATTCCCTCCATTTTATCAAAATCATTGCCATTTGTTCACTTGATTTTAAAATTGTTGCTGCATTTAACAAAATCCGGACATCCATTAGAATTCCAAATTTCCTTGCATACTTCAATCAAATCAATTTTCCCCATTTTCATTTTTTTTTTTTTTTATTTGTTCAAAATGCAATTTTATTTTTCCAAAATTAGGTGTCAATAGCTGCCCCTTTGAAGGTGAGCTCAGAGAGGTTGCCTTCAAAGACAAATTGAGACCTAAATTTAATTATGCACATGCACTAAATGACTTTTTTGTTTTTGTTTTTGTTTTTGTTGTTGTTGTTGTTTTTTTTTTTTTTTTTTTGAAAATGAATCCCATTTTGCATGGAAATGCTAATGCAAATGATAAAGGAACTTACTTGGAATTACTTACCTTCGGGGATGGTAGAGTAACTCAAGATAGATTAGTGTTACATGTCCAGGATCCGTACCATTCTACAGTCGCCCAGAATAGTAACATGACTTCGCAAAGTGACTGTTTTCCGAGGACTCGTACCATTATATGGTCGCCCAGAATAGTAACATGACTTCGCAAAGTGACTGCTTTCCCAGGACTCGTACCATTCTACGGTCGCCTAGTATGGCATTGTTTGGTTGTGTCTAGGACCCGTACCATTCTACGGTCGCCTAAACGAAAAGAAAATGATTTTCCAAGACCCGTACCATTCTACGGTTGCCTGAATGTTGTCTAGGACCCGTACCATTCTACGGTCGCCTTGATGAAAATATGATTTTTTAGGACCTGTACCATTCTACGGTCGCCTAAACGAAAAAAAAAATGATTTTCCAGGACCCGTACCATTCTACGGTCGCCTTGACGAAAAAATTATTTTTCAGGACCCATACCATTCTACGGTCGCCTAAACTAAGGTTGTCTAGTACCCGTACCATTTTACGGTCTTCTAAATGGGGATCTGTTTTCCAGGACTCGTACCATTCTACGGTCACTTGATGAATTTGGGAAAAATCTTTGGAGGGCGACTCCATCGAGCGCCGGTGCTTGAAAAGGAATACTTGTACAATGACAAGTATTTAAGATATTGATAGAGATATACTTACCTGGTGACATCTCTGTTCCTTAGGGATATATTTCCTGCAAAACAACAGTTGTAGGAAAGGCAATATGCATTCCCAGATATGCATTAATTCAAATGAGATTCATGCGTGATGATTTCTATCAATCTTGCAACGCCTAAATGGATGTGTCAAATGAGAGATCTTTTGGTCTGAAAGGACTTTTCTCTCATCCTTATCAAAAGGGTTATTTCATCCTGACCTTTGACGCGGGATTTTGACAATCACTCTATCTCACTGTTATCATGCTAAACAAGTTTTTGTGCAATCTCGCAAGTGGTACGATCTTACCAATCTGAGAGGTCTTTAACAGGGACCGTAATGTGGGCCTAGTCAACGGCTTAACAAAAGGGACTCTTTGAGTCGAGGCTTTTGAAAGAATGAGTGATATTTTGTAATCATCTCTGGGTTTACAGGTCAAGAATCCTGTAAAATGAGAAAGGAATAATCTTGCTTGCATTTCTTCGAGCGATACTTAAAACATGTGAACCCCCAGATTAATTCAAGTGCCTTAATTTGAAGAGACTTTGCAAGGGACGTAACGTAGGCTTGGCTCATGGGTTAAGAAATGAAAGGATTATTAGGCTCAAAAAGGTGTTTAGGGGGGTTAAAGTTGGTGATCATCTTGACATTTCCACCACTTTCCTTCTCCATTGTCGAAGATTTTTCTTATATCACAACTCCATTGATTGCAACATCATTTGATTTTTAGTATCGCCTTTTTAGGGATACGACTCACTGTATCAAGAGTTTGATTTTTCTCTTTTCTGGGCATTGGCCTTGCTTTTACCAGGCACACTGCTTTTTCATGCCCCATTATTTTTGCACTTATTTTTTGAACTCGCACAACCATCCTTTGTCAGCCTTCTAAGCCATGTTACTTGAATGGTTCTTTTTGCCTTGCCTCAATGTGGGGGATGATCACCAACTGGGTTTAATATGAAATGAATTCATAGGCTCAAGTGGGCTATGCAATGGATGAAGGTGTATAGGATAAAGAAAGAACTGCTCCTCGTTATCCTAAGGCACTTTAAATTACCGTACAAGTTACATTGTGAAAGCAATACTCGAAGATTGATGCAAGTGCGAGCAACAAGATTCCTCCCATTCATTACGAATTTATCCAAATGTGGTATGATCCTTGACAGGGGAAATTTAAAAAGAATCTCCATAAGCATATGGGGCTCAAATGGGTTAAGCAATGGATCATCTGTAGTGTTTGGGATAGAGAAAAAAATGCCTCTCGTCACTTCAGTTGACGTACCCTTTGTGAGATCAAGTTTTCCTTGCAAGCATGGAATTTTCACACAACTCACTAGGGATTGGTGTATGAAATAGTGTATGGAACATGGCCTGGCTTTCATCATTCCAAAATATCCCATTTGACACATTCAATTTATCTCACACAATTCATCAAGATTTGCAATAAATTTGAACAATTGAACTCATTGAAGCAATTTATTCATCATTGAAATGCTTGCAGTTCAAAACATGACATGGAAGATTCTATCATAGGTAATACTTCTTGACAGCATCTGAATTAACAGGAGTGGAAAACTCATGACCATCCATTTTTGCCAATATCAAGGTACCGCCAGGAAGTACCTTCCTTACCACATATGGGCCGCTGTAGTTTGGAGCAAACTTGCCTCTAGGATTCGGAAAGATCGGCAACAGCTTCCTTAGGACTAGGTCATTTACCTCATAATGTCTCGGCCGCACCTTCCGGTTGAAAGATCTAGCTACTCTCTGTTGATATGTTTGGCTATGGTAGAGAGCCTTCAGTCTTTTCTCGTCGATCAAGTTCAACTGCTCGAATCTTTGTTGTGACCATTCCGCCTCAGACAAATCCACTTGGGATAAAACTCTTAGAGAAGGAATCTCTAATTCCACAAGTAAAACTGCCTCCATGCCGTATACCAGAGCAAAAGGGGTTGCCCCAGTGGAAGTGCGGATCAATGTCCGATACGCCATCAGTGCGAAGGGTAACCTGTCATGCCAATCTCGATAATTCTCGACTGTCTTAGCCAAGATCTTCTTAATATTCTTATTGGCCGCTTCAACAGCCCCATTCATTAGAGGGCGGTAAGGAGACGAATTCAGATGCTTGATTTTGAACTCGTTGAACAACCCATCAACAAGTTTGTTGTTCAAATTGGTCCCATTATGAGTGATGATTGCTTTAGGGACACCATAGCGAGTAATTATGTCACGTTTGACAAACTTCACAACATTACGAGTAGTGACATTTGCAAATGATGTAGCTTCGATCCATTTGGAGAAATAATCTATCGCCACCAAAATGAATCGATGTCCATTTGAAGCTTTGGGATTGATTGGGCCAATCACATCAATACCCCACATCAAAAAAGGCCATGGCTCGGAAAACTGATGCAACTCAGTTGGAGGAACATTTATCTTATTTCCATGAATCTGGCAGCGGTGACAACTCCAAACATGCCGGATGCAGTCATTTTCCAGTGTGAGCCAGTAGTAGCCTAACCTCATAATCTTCTTGGCTAACATATGTCCATTCATATGGGGGCCACATACTCCCTCGTGCACTTCTTGCATGATTTGAGTGGCCTCGACTGCATCTATACATCGTAACAAGACAGAATCATAGGATCTCTTGTACAAATTATCACCACTGACGAAAAATTTCGAGGCCATCTTTGTGATGTATTTCCTATCAACCTGAGTGCTTCCTTCGGGAAATTCTTGTTTTTTAATGTAATTCATGGTATCATAATACCATGGTTTTCCATCAGGTTCTTCAGTAACAATCATACAATAAGCCGGCTTCGACAAAACTTCTATTTTCAAAGGCTCAACCTCTAACCCATTAGTGACTTGTAGCATAGAGGACAACGTCGCAAATGCATTTGCAAATTGATTATAAGACCTCAGCAAGTATTCAAACGAAACTTCCTCGAACTCTTTCATCAGATTTTCTAAATACTTGTGGTATGGGAGTAACTTGGAATCCTTAGTCTTCCATTCTCCCACAATTTGCAGTATGATTAGTGCAGAATCTCCAAACACTTTTAACTTAGCCACACCCATCTCAATTGCGGCTTGAAGTCCGAGGATGCAAGCTTCATACTCAGCCACATTGTTAGTGCACGGAAATATCAATTTTGCAGCTACCGGATGGTGTTGTCCATCTGGAGATATTAGAACTGCCCCAGTACCCGAACCAGATAGGTTTACAGCTCCATCAAATAACATCATCCATGAGTCTTCATTTACACTTAAGACACGGTCATCAAGGAAATTGTCATCATCATTAGGGACTCCTGAATTTTCGGCCAATAGATCAGTGATCACTCGGCTCTTAACCGATTTTCGTGGCATGAATTGCACATCAAATTCAAAAATCAAGATTTGCCATTTGGCCAACTTAGCCACCAAAGTTGGCCGATCAAGTAAGTACTTGATAGGGTCGTTCTCAGTCACGAGGAATGTCTGATAATGTAGTGTGTATTGTCGCAACCTATGCAACACCCACACCAATGCCATACAAGTCTTTTCAACATCAGAATACTTCAACTCTAATACAGTGAACTTCTTGCTCAGGTAATAAATGGCCCGTTCTTTTCTGTCAACAAGACTTTCTTGAGCCAACATTGCACCCAATGACTCACTATGAATAGTGAGGTAGAGAATCAAAGGATGCCATGGTGAGGTTGGGATAAGAACTAGTGGATTCATCAAGTACTGCTTCAACTTGTTGAACGCTTCTCGACACTCGTCATTCCAGTTGACTTGTGCATTCTTCTTTAGAAGCTTGAAGAATGGCTTGGTAGTTTCAGAGAGTTGGGAAATGAATCTTGCTATGTAATTCAATCTCCCTAAAAGGCTCCGGACTTCTTTCACTGTTGACGGAGGTTGCAATTCACATATGACCTTAGCCTTGGAAGGGTCGATCTCAATCCCTTTACTGCTCACAATAAATCCGTGTAATTTACCGGATGTTGCTCCAAACACACATTTGGCGGGATTTAGACGAAGTTTGAACTCACGGAGTCGATCGAACAACTTCTTCAAGGTTTCGATGTGGCTTCTTCCTGGTCGAGTCTTTGCAATCATATCATTAACATAGACTTCAATCTCCTGGTGCATCATGTTGTGAAATAATGCGACCATGGCCCGCTGGTAGGTTGCCCCAGCATTCTTGAGTCCGAAAGGCATGGCCTTATAGTGAAAGGTTCCACACGGGGTAATAAATGCAGTATTCTCCTTGTCTTCCTCCTTCATCCTTATCTGATTGTACCTAGAAAAACCATCCATAAATGAGAATAGTTCAAAACTAGCAGTACTATCCACAAGGACATCTATGTGTGGTAATGGGAAATCATCCTTTGGACTAGCCTCGTTCAGATCCCGATAGTCAACACAAACTCGAACTCGACCGTCTTTCTTCATTACCGGTACAATATTAGCCACCCATTCGGGGCATTGTGAGACTTCAATGAATCCCACATTCAAAAGCTTCATCACTTCTTCTTCTATCTTCTTCGAGAGCTCGGGCTTAGTCCTCCTTTAATCAAGGAGAGGCGAGACTTCTTCTTCATCTGCACCTGCAAAAAGCGGATAGGGAAAGAGAACTCAGTCGAAATATCGTACAGAGAGATCGCGCAACCTCTGCTTCTTAGGTGGCATGTCCGAATTAGTAGGTAGGCAATGCTCCACGATTGACGGGTCTAGCCCAGGCATGTCAGCGTAGGTCCATGCAAAAATGTCTTGATATTCCTTCAGTAACTGAATTAGGCGCTCAGCCTCATCTTTGGGAAGACTTGCCCCAATTTTCACGTCTTTGGCTTCTTTAACGTCACTTAAATTAATAGTGACGGTCTGCTCAGATGTGAGAACCTTAGCTTTTTCATGTTGCTCCCAACTACGTTGCACTTCGATGGAGTCTTTGATCGAGTCTTCAAGATCATCATTATCAGCACTTGTTGCAATGGATTGGACCATTTCCATACCTTTGCATGTCATAGGATTGTTCTCTTGTGGGCCAAGGCCCATTTCTTCAGGAGGTCCTTCATTAATGGCTCCTATGATGAGGTTGTTGAATAAGCTTGCAACTCCATCCAGCTCATCATTATGGTTCTCTGCTTTCGGGGGTGTCGAATCATCCATGCCACCCCATCCATCTGGGACTATCTCACTAGGATCAATATAGTAGCTGAAAGGGGTTGAACACTTCACCAGGTAATCAAACTTGCCACTAGGCTGCCCCAAAGTGTCTATCACTTCCGCTTCTTCATGCATCATTCTTGGAGGACCAGGGAATGTCTCGTGAATGCTCAGGGGTAGTGGGTTTTGCCTCTCTCACCCTTGGTCAGGTGGCGAGCTCCGCCTCTCTTGTCTTCGTCCTTCAGAACTTCACCCATGGTACCCTAAACCAGCAGAACGGGACCTCTAAGGAGCTTCAATAGGGCTTCGAATGCCCTGACCATTTCTCCCAAGACCATTGCCGAGGACAAAGTCATTCCCAACCATTACTCTTCCCACCATGAGGGCAGCATTTGATACTTCAGGAGTAGGCGGTGATGAACCCCGAGAAGCATGTATAGTGGACACTAACTCGAATGAGTGGTAACTTGATTCAAACTGGGAATATGGCTCCACATAGGGGATAGCCGTCTCATGATAAATCCGGTGGTCTTCCTCACCATACACGGTGACCAACTTCTTTTCAATCACAAATTTCACAACTTGATGTAGACTTGAAGGCACTGCTCCAGCAGTGTGTATCCATGGTTGACCTAACAGGAAATTGAATGCAGTAGGGATGTCCAGCACTTGGAAGGGAATGTTGAAGACGACCGGTCCTATTTGTACATCGAGATGGATTTCCCCGATCACTTCCTTTCTTATTCCATCAAAAGCTCGCACCGAAGTCTTCGCGGCATCAAGAGCTCGAGTAAGGAGATCTAAGCGGGCATCTTTCGTAGTTGGTCAACCATGTTATACTTGCTTGCTTTGATTATGGCCAGAAACTCCTTAGCCTCTTCATCAGTGACCGGCTTTACAGGATGAGCACTGGCTTGACCATAGGTCCGACCAGACCTTGTAACAAGGTCTACATCCAGGTCATAGGACCAAGGCACTGCCTTATCATTGACATACTCATACGGCTGAGGCACCTCTATCATTATCTCTTTGTCATATGCATCCTCTAATGGGGGCATGTCTACAAGCAAAGGATCAACCTCTTTCTTGTCAGCATCAAGTGCAGCCTGCTCCTCCTCCCAATCAATGATGAGGTGGGAGATAGTAGAAACTATGCAGTTACGATCAGCATACACAATGATGCCATCATCCACCATTTTGGCAACTCTTTCTCTCATCACCGATAGAGGGACATCTTCCTGACCTCGGTAATACCTAGCTCTCACTAGCCCGTTGTAGGCATCTGCCACGTGCACCTTTGAGTTCTTGATCCGTTCGACTTCAGATTCCAGGATAGCATTCATTATACCCTCATGCTCTGGTAGCGAATTTTTTTGAACGTTTGGCCGAGCAGTTTGAAATGAAAATGCCTTTGTATCGAGGAGATTCTGGATCTTGTGCTTAAGGATGAAACATTTACCAGTTGAATGCCCCAATTCACCGTTATGGTAGTCACACTTCTTCGTCGGGTCGTAACCACGAATGCCTTCACGGTTAGGGCACTTTGGTTCACTAGTAAGCAAACCCTTCTTTCAGAGGACTGTCAGCACTTGGGATGGAGACCCAGGGAGAGGAAAGAACCGCCTTCTATTATTTGCTTGGGCGAATGATTGGCGACCAATGGGTTGTTGCTGTCTTGGGTTCACCTGTATAGCCGGGGCACGTTTGGCACTTTCTTGGCTATAAGCCACGTTCACATCCATGGCCGCTTCTTTCTCCTTCTTGTCAGAGAACCTTTTAGTAGATGGCTCAGAAAACCATCCTTCCCTTATCCCCATCTCGATCTACTCTCCTATAGGAATAAGCTGATTGAAGCTCTCGACATACATACTAGCCATTCGATTACGGAACTCAGATGGAAGGGTCTTCATGAACAACTTCGGCCCCATTTGGTTCAGCTTTCCCAAGGGGCTTTGAGCCCCCAAAGCCCCTTGGGGAAAATTTTTTGCATTTTGTTCGGCTTTTCGAGTCTCCATTTGGCATTTGGAATGCTGAAAGCCCAAAGCAAGTCCAGACCTACTTTGGGCTTTCAGTATTTTCGAAATGCTAGTCTAGGGTTTAATGAATTTTTTTTTCCAATATTGCCCTTATTGATAATTATGTTTTCCTTTTCTGCCCTTGAAAAACACTGTTCATCATCTTCTTCCTTCTCCCTCACGAAGCTCAGCCGGCGAGCGGCACTCACCCGCGAGAGGCCAGATCTGGCCGTCGAGAAGCCTCGCCTGAGGTCGCACAACCTCAGGCGAGGTGGCCTGAGGTCAAGCGACCTCAGGCGTCGCCTGGGTCGTGCCACCCAGGCGGCGTCACCTGGGTTGCTCGACCTCAGGCGGCGTCGCCTGAGGCCGCGCGATCTCAGGCGACGCCCTGGGTCACGCCTGAGGTCGAGCGACCCAGGCGACGCCACCGACGGTGATAGCGACGGCGGCACTCAACACCCCCAGAAAACGACGGTGAGAAAATCCTTCCCGAAACCCGTGACGATTGAAAGAAGATGATGACAGCCGCGAGTTCAAGAGCGCGCTACCTAGAGGCCGGAGAAGAATCGGAGGGAGAAATCGACCCAGGTGACGTCGCCTGAGGTCGGCGGCCTCAGGCGGAGTCGCCTAGGTAGCTCGACCTCAGGCGGCGTCGCCTGAGGCCTCGCGACTCAGGCGTCGCCTGGGTCA
This sequence comes from Eucalyptus caleyi, assembly GCA_014182885.2. Classification (NCBI taxonomy): domain Eukaryota; kingdom Viridiplantae; phylum Streptophyta; class Magnoliopsida; order Myrtales; family Myrtaceae; genus Eucalyptus; species Eucalyptus caleyi. Next base: position 11,919,233 of record CM024466.2, on the reverse strand, counting down.
CGCGACCTAGGGTGTCGCCTGAGGTCGCTGACCTCAGGCGAGCCGCCTTCCTCCATTGCCACTGCCACCGCCACCACCACCGCCACCGCCACCACCACCAGCCGCCTCTCCATCGCCACCAGCCGCCTACCCACCACCACCAGCCCCACTGCTGAGCAGCTGCATCTCCTCCTCTCTTTTCTTTTCCTTCTTTTTTTCCTTTTTCTTTTCACCTCAAAACTACTTTACAAAATATACACAAAAATAAGTTCACAAATGCACTTTGCATTCCCCAAATGCTCATTCACTCAAGGATCCTTGGGGAAATGCAAAGCCATTTCCCCGAAGTTGAACCAAACGGGGCCTTCATCAACTCCTTGTTGGTAGGCTCAGGAGTAATTTGAGCTGTTAAGTTTCTCCATCTCACAGCATATTCTTTAAATGACTCACTCCTTTTCTTTTCCATCCGCTTCAGGTCTTCTCGAGAAGGCGCGATGTCCATGTTGAACTTGTATTGTTTGAGGAACGCATCCGCCACTTCGTTCCAGGTTTCGAGGAGGTTTACGTTCTTCATCATGTACCAATTTAGTGCGGGCTCGATCAAACTTGCGTGAAACGATTGGATCATAAGGGGCTCATTTTTGACGTGCTGGGCCATGCGCACGTGGTACATCTGCAAATGAGACTTTGGACAAGATGTCCCGTCATACTTCTCGAACTCCGGCATTTTAAACTTGCTCGGCATTTTAACTTTTTCATAGACCGAGAGGTCAAATGGGAGTGAGCTTTGAGACTCCTGCAGCTGTTTTACTTTCTCTTCCAGCTTTGCAATGCGCTCATCTTGATTTGTCTTGGGAACCATGTCATCTTCCAACTCGGGCATTTCGTCATCACTCATTTTGGCCCTATTTGCTTGCCTCGGGACTACTATCTCGGGGAGAGCGGGTGGAGGAATCGGGTTCACTTGGAGGGATTGAAGTTGAGCTGTTACAAGTTGCAGGGAAGTGGCCAACTGTTTGAGTTAATCTTCCACGGAGGACATGCGATCGTGCATCTCGCTTTGGTCAGCCATTTTAGCCTTTGATCGCGTAATAATGGGAGAGCGCGGAGGATCCGTTATTACCTAAATTGAATAAATGAATACACATAAGCTCTTCATATAAAACAATGCCGGTCCATGACGAAAGTCTAACCACTTTTATTTATTATTGAAATTGTTTGACATCAGTAATGTAAAGAGCTTGCAAAATCTTAAACTAATCAAGTAAACGACTCAACTTCCTAAACATTAAGCTAAAGTAAAAAGACTGAATAGATTCAAGCCACTTTATTTTGCCTGATCTATAAACATATGGGAAGCCAACGCTCGACGTAATTGCCTCTTCTCCTTAGCATCCTTCTTGGCTTGCTCTTCAAGTTCTTCAATCTTCCTCTTGTGACGGTTAAGCTCTGCTTGCCGAGTGGCCTTCTCGATCACATCTGGCACCTTTGGGAGGTACTCAGCTGGAATCTTGTGCTGGCGGATGTATCGAGCTGTGGCATAGTAAATTTTTTCATTCCCCTCAAGCTCATCTTCAGGTAAGATCAACTTTTGTTCACGACATGCGAGCCAAGCTTGTTCGATACAACGGAGTTTTTTCTTGTGATCGCCATCCATAGTAGTGAATCGGACTTGGAACAAACCCAGCTTGAGAGGGGGAGGTAGATCTTACACAACTCGATACTAACGAGCCACTCGGAGTGGGTAGTAGGAAGTGGCACCGGTGATCCCCAATAGCGGGATCGGCTCATCATCGCCATGTGAGAGACGTGCTTTGGAGACTTGGAACCATTTAGCATGCCATAGGAAAATCTTGGTATTTGGATTTTTCAATAATTTGACCCATTTTGAGTAGGAAAGATTTGGAGTTCGATCTTGATGATTTTTAAATACTTCGATGGGATGATGGAAATCAGTGATATTAATAATATTTATGCAAATATTGACCTTACTTATATGAGAAAAGAACCAGATTTGTAAAAGTTCAATTGGTGCACGGAAGGTTTTATCTTCATTTTCCTTAAATCGGGTGAGTGCCAAAAATGTTTCAGCTAAAATAGTATTGACAAAACTAATCCTAGCACACACTTGTTTGACCACCCATGCGATAGAAGGATTAATGGCGCCCTTACGAAGAGGGAAAAAACAAATCCAAAAAAAAAGCTAGGAGGAAGATCCTACTTTTTAAGAGAGTGTTTGCACTAGCAAAACTCAGATCTAGGAAAGAAAAAGGACATGCAAGACAATTATCTTTCAGCACTCTTTTTATCAAATTCTTATCCATCTTAAGAAAATATGACAAAATTGATTCTGGTTCTAATCCGATGGGTGGATTTATTAATTCCAATTCCAAGGGTTTTCCTACGGCAATGCTGTATTCTTCGAGAGTCGGAGTTAGCTCATGCTTACCAAATATAAATGTTGATGTTCGGGGGCTCCAGAAATGAGCAAGTGCTTGCATGACACCACTTTGGACATCAATGTCAAGGAGGGGAACAAGGCGACCAAGTCTGCTCTCTACATAGCTTTGGCCCTTGTGGCCTAGACGATCCCATCATGACTTGAGTTCAACCTCTGGTGTAGGCACGAATCGAATGTCGGATCTTCCCATTATTTATAGACCACGACTCAACCAACCTAATGTCATGGACCGACCAAAGACGTAAATAAGTAAATTGCAAGAGTAAAGGATAGAGAGCTTACTTTACTATACAATTAAAGCAACCACATAGACAAGCGCATGAAGTGTGAGGCTCGATTTCTATCTAGACGGCTTAGCAAAGTGGAGTTAAAAGGGTGGGATGACTTAGTTGCAGCCTCGCATACTAAGCCAAGTCCTCCTAACTCCGGCTCAGTCAAGAATGATACCCCAATGCAACGCAGCCTTGCGGGCAAAGGTAAACATTCTTGACACCAAGAAAAACTTTTGGGATTGAGTTGGACAACCTCTACTACGCGGCATCGCGGTCGAAGTCATATCCAACTCAATACCATCCTATGTATCCTAGTGCGGCACAGGTCCGGCTACAGGTTGTGTGTGCAATAATGTAGTGCTAAAATGCAAAGCATGCACTATAGTTTATATCAAACAGCACTTCATATATTAAAGTAAACCATACATTCCTACACCTCCCTGCAAGACAAAGGTTAGCAAACACTACTCCCCTTATACCTCACAATCTGCAAAAACATTTAACACCTTAAATGTTAGGGACGTACCTGGAATCCTTGCTGCTAAACAAAAACATTTTCCAAAAAGCAAAAAAAAAAAAAAAAAAAAAATTGGCCTAAGTCTACTAAGTGTTTTAACACAAGTCCCTAGCGGAGTCGCCAAGCTGCCGCGACCAATTTTTCGGGTGTGAACCACCTAGAGTTTGGCTAATGGATTATTAAACTTAAACTTAATTCGGGCTCTCCCAAGCCCATACCAATTCGCGACTTAAGTTCAAGTTCTTAACATGCAATTTATTTTTTAATCAGGAGTCGCCACTAATCTATTTTTTGGTGGGTCGATTAGAAACCCAAGTAAAGTAACGGGAGTTTTACTTTACTCCTACGAACCAGAGACTATGTGTACGGGGACTTGGTTACACTAGATTTCTCTAATGCCCTTTCGGTACCATTCTTTTATTTTCAAAAAATGTTTTTGCAAGCAACTTAAATTGATTTTAAATCTATTTTCCTAACATGTGAGGTGATCATGCGGGTGCGCAATCCACCAATTTAACACCCAGATAAACAATAAATAAATTGCAAAAAACTTACCTCAAAGCAACGAAAGCTTATGTAATGTTAAGTTAAAAACCACATCAACGACCCTAGATATGGTTTCTAATTAACACGCAATTTCTTATTTTGTTTTCACTTAATTAATGGAAATCATGCAATATGCAATGCAATATTAACTAAATGACCTAATTCTAACAACATGTAATTTCTAATTAAATGGGCCTAGCAAAAAAAAAAAAATACTAAATGACATACATCTCAGTGAATCTAGCCCTAATGACTTGCATGACATTTTTTCTTTTTCCTAAAAGAATGCATTTTATCATAAATAATAAAACTAATTTAACCTATGACATTTTTTTGTATTTTTCATGAAATTTGAAATTTGGTGAAACGTGAAAATTACTTAACTAGATTAAGATTCTATTTAATTTGCATTAGGAATTAGGTAAAGCTAAATCCTAATTTAAACTAAAATATTATCTTAATCCAAATAATCTTAAAGTGCAATCTATTCAAGAAAATACCTAAACTTATAATGAATTAAGAAAAGTATTATCTAAAACTAAATTAAGTGCAATTTTACCCTAATATGCAACAATATGCCCAAATTCTGCATGACATATGCATGATATTTTTTGTTTTTATTTTTTATATTTAATTTCGAAATTAATAATTGCCAAATAATTAAATATGCAATCAAAATTAAAAATCTAGCAACCTAAATTGATTGATTTGATTTTTTATTTTATTTTTTAAGAAAATTCGAAATAATAAAACTCCTATCCTAAACATGCAGGATAACCCTAAATCATGCAATATTCTAATTCAAACATATTCAAAATAAACAAAGCAATCAAGACAAGCCAAACCAAAGATATCACACATTGTTCAGATCGAGGGATAATATTTCGCTAGTAAAATCAATAAATTGATCTTAAGCCTTAAAGATCAAAATATCAATTTTATTCCCGCTTAATTAATTATTCCATCTAAAGCCTTATAGATGAAATAAAAATTCAAGTGCAGTTGCGAATCATGTGGCATGTCATAATTTCTAAATATGCCTAGGGAAACATTTCAGCTAAAGGAAAACAAGAAATAAATAAAATATAGATAAAATAAATCTGCATAATAAAATAATGTAAATCTACCTAATTTGATTTTTCTTTCTTTCTTCTAAACAGTGCTTGGCACCCGGTTTGGAGCTAGTCGTCGGCGAGGAATTTCGGCGAGAAGACACAGCAAGGCGCACTGGCGGCAAGTGAGCCAACAGCGGACAAGGGGCTGCAGGTGCCAACGTCGTTCGGATGGGAAGCTTGAGCGGTGTGCAGAGGGTGCATCGCGAATGGGGCGAAGGCACGGCTGCGAGTGAGTCGGAGCGGAAGCAGCAGCGAGCGGTCCCACAGGCGTCGGTGACAGTGGCGAGGGCTGTGGGTCGCGGTGGGCTTCAGCTTCAGGCGGCGTCGGGGCAACGCGGGATTCAGGTCACGATGGGCTTCAGCTTCGGGTGGCGTCGGAGCAGCACGGGTTTCGGGCGTCGGGTTGAGATGCGGACGGAGCGGCGAGACCAGTGGCGCAGCGTGGCGGAGGCGAGCGGACCAGTGAGGTGGCAGTGCGGAGGCGCGGCAGAGCTCGGAGATCGACGGGCGGCGTTGCAGGCGGAGCAGGGGTGTTGCAGTGGCGCGGCGTCGGCGAGGGCGGGAGCGTGGTCATCGGGGCGCCTAGCATCCGGTGCTGCTGGTGCGGTGAGATTGGGGCAACAACAGTGGCGAGATGCGGCGGAAACCGGGGGTGCAATTCGGAGAACAGTGGTGCAGCAAAAAGAACCCCTTGGAGAAGATGAACAGTAGGAGTCTTGTCAATTTTTTATTTTTCTCTCTTCTCTCTCACGTCCCCTCACGTCCACTCCTTGCAGCACTCTTTTGACTTTTTCTTTCACAAACAAACGAATTCTTTCTTTTTCCTCTTGAAGGAAAAAAAAAAAAAAAAACAAGACTTCCACACATATTTTGCTCTCCAAAATTTTGAATTCCTCCCCCTCAATACTATGCAGGTCAACTCCTTTTTATAGTGGTTCCGATCGGCCGCTTTCTATGGAAAATTTCAAACTTCCATCTTCTGTTGCATTAAATCATTAATGCAAATCGAAGCATGATTTTGCAATCAGCCGATTTTGCATCGATTCCTTCCATTTTATCAAAATCATTGCCATTTGTTCACTTGATTTTAAAATTGTTGCTACATTTAACAAAATCCGACATCTATCGAATTCCATATTTCCTTGCATACTTCAATCAAATCAATTTCCCCATTTTCATTTTTTTCTTTTTATTTGTTCAAAATGCAATTTTATTTTTCCAAAATTAGGTGTCAATAGAGAGAGAGAGAGAGAGCTCTAAAGGCCTTCCCTGCGATTGCCTAAGGAACAAGCGTCCATATGTCATGGACCATCTCCATAAGAGATAGTAAAAAGGTATTAGGGCGCGCATGACAAAATTTTTGTTCCAGAAATTGATTTCTGGCTAGAAATTGATTTCTCAATTTCTATTCCCTGGACAAATTTTTAAGCAAATAAACCAATTTGATAATGACTCAAAATTTCTATTTATGTGATAGAAATCTGTTTAATAACAAAATAAAATTTCTATTTCTAGAAATAGAAATTGATTAGATAACAACATAGGAAATCCTCAAATACAAAATATTAGTCAAAATAATACTAAAACAACATAGGAAATCCTCAAATGCAAAATAATAGTCGAAATAATACCAATACATTACGAAAATTGAAAATACAATTTCATGGAATTTCCGACATATTATTATCCCTTGCCATTTTATTGACAATGGTTTTCCTAAGTGTATTTATTTGGTTTCCCTCATCGGTTAATTTATTGTTTGCAAGCTCATACTTGTATAGGTTTAGACAAGTGCTGCGGATGTAATTATGGATAACACAACATGCAATTACAATATATGCTTGCTTTGGAATTGCAAATGAGGGCATGTGCCTCAATATGAAAAAACGATTCTTCATTGCCGCAAATGATCTTTCAATGACATTCCTTAAAGAAAAATGCCTATAGTTGAACAATTCTCTTGCAGTTGTTGGCCGTCTCGTTGTACCCCTATAATCATTTAAATGATACCGTTCACCTTTAAAATGAGTTAAAATTCCCGGAGTAGCTGCATAACCAGAATCTACAACATAGTATTTGTCTACAACAATGTATTCATACATTGGTTATAATTTGTAACTATAAATATGATCACAAAGAAAATTACTCCTTAAAGGACAAGCAAATACTTGGTGGCGGCCAAGGAAATTCCAAGCGAGGAGTCTCCAGTACTGCTGCAAGCACTCGACAATCGTTGGCAGAGCCTTCCCAACCAGCATATACAAAAGTAAATTTCATGTCAAATGAACAAACGCACATCACATTCTAAGTGATGATTTCTTTCCTACCTCTAAATGGGATTTGCTTTGACATAGGTACAGAAACATGAATATGGGTGCCATCAATGGCGCCAATACAGCCCTATCATTTTATCAAAGACTAGTATTATACAAAATTATCAACAAAATAAAATTGATGGTGTAAAGGAATATATGAAAATTCTACCTTGAAGTAACGTTTATGGTTAGGAACCAATCGGGGGAAGGTCGGTTTATTTTGATTTTCAAATTGAATCAGTCCAGTTGGTCATCCCTATTTTCTTTATTGTTGTTCAATGAACCTTTAATGGCCCTTGCATAGCAAAGAGATAGATTCTCTTGAGTCTCTTGCCTTCGAATTAAAATTCAAGATTGTGTAACAATCTAATTATTTTGATTTGGCAAGAATTTTGAATCCATAAAGAAACAAGGTTAAATTTCTAGGCATGTTTTTATTCATCTATTGCGTAAGAACTTTTTCTTCATTTGGCCATGCGCTTGCCCTTTCTAGAAGGAACGAGCCCCATTGTTTTTAAGTAAGCATTTAAGAACTTTGGTCGTTTTTTAAAATTGGGGACCCATTCAATTGCCTTTCATCCTAAAGAGGAAGTTATAAAAAGAAATGAAAAAAAAAAAAAAAACACGAGCAAAAGAAGAAAAAGAAAATTAGCAATAATTTGCGAAGTTGTAGTTATGAATGAATTAAGTTAGCAAGAAAGCACAAGGTTCTTTTATATGATTTGATTTCAGATTTCTATATCAGATTTCTTTGATTTCTTTGATTTCTCTATTTTTAGAATATAAATCTGTTTTAGAAATAGAGAAATCAAATTACTTTACCAAACGGACTTCTGTTCCAAACTTGTTCTGGGGAACAGAGAAACAGAGAAATCGATAAATAGAAATTTTATCATGCATGCCCTTAGTGTTAAAGCAAGAGAGAGAAACTACAAGTTAGGAGTGAGAGAAATGCATTTATCTTCTTAGTAAAATGAGAAGCATATGTGTGTGTGTGTGTGTGTGTGTGTGTGTGTGTGTGTGTGTGTGTGTGTATTCTGTTGAATTCTATGCAGAAGGGAAGTCTGACACAAGGCTTATGATGCACAAGTCTTGGGCCGCGCTTGAGGCCTAGTGTGTGACGCCCAAGGGAGATGGCCCTCACTAGCCGAAAGTAGTGCAATGTGCAAACCCTGGTAGGACTTGACTAGTGCTGTCGCGCTGCTGGCTGTTGCACCCGGTGCTACTGGTGGTAGGTTTTCTATTAAGAATCATTCAATCCATTTATTCTTTCAAAAATTAACCGACCTTTGATCGTGCATAGATTTTGTCTGATGCTATTGACCAATTTGGTGCTCACTAGATCTCGTGATCCGAAACTTTAGAACATGTGGTAAAATTTTGAAAATATTTTTGAGATCACCGATTTTTCAACATTTGCCATAACAGACAATAATAGTAAAAAGTTACCATACTTTAGCATTTTTTTTTTTTTTTTTTTTTCGAGTTTATTAGATTGATCATGTACAAATTATTTGAGGGAAATACACATCACCAAAGCACAATACAATAAAAAACCTAAGATCCGGATCACGATATGCATGGTAGGTTTCAATTTTAAAAAATTAGGAAATCTATCTTCACTAGAATTTGAAACTTGGAATCCGAAACAAGTTTTATTTTTTTCTTATTTTATGATTTCACGTGATTTTATGGCATTTTATAGCGTTCAATGATGAGTGTGTACTTGAAATCATTAGTATGAGCTTCCATTTTTGGTGATATACATGACTAAGATTTTTACTTTACTAATATTTCATAATCTTGGTGTGTCTAAATATGAGTCATAATGAATTGCAGCAAATGATAGTACTTAGAAGTAATGATTCATTATAGTCGTTCAATTAAAAGTACAAGTGGAACATAGGTAAACTTTGAAATCCGTGACAAGGTAGGTTCTAGGTTCCTAGATATGCAATGTAGGTTTTGAGTTCTAAAAATTAGAGAACTTATTTTAACGGATAGGCTCCATGTTTTAGGTGTAACTTAGATAGAACTTAGGATTGCTTACTCCTAAAGTATCTTAAAATGTGTGCACACATTGATACATGTTTTGAAAATGAAGGTCCAAACATGTCGAAAGAGGAGGACCAAGGACACTATGTGCGATATGAATTGCAGCAATCCGAGCCATAACTAGCCTTGGACAATTCATAATTGATATTAAGTGTTTTTAATTTAACTATTGACAGATTATATGTAGTGTAATTTTTTTTTTAATTTATTAGATGATTTATAGTGAAAGTAGGTCATTAAAAAAAAAAAAAAAAAAAAAGAGGACAAAACAGAGCAGACAATAAAAATGGTTGCTATTCTCTTCATCTTCATCACCAGCATCTATGATACCTTGCAGTCCTCATTGAGTACTAACCAACCAATTATGGAAGCAATAGGTATAGCTTTGACTGCGAACAATGAAATAAATGGAATGTCCAACGGCCTGATTTTTTTTTTTTTTTTTTTGGTCAGTCATATTCTATTCCTACTCTACACTTACTCTCAGACTTTTGCCTTGCCTCATGCAAGGCGTGGGAGTCGAAACCTATCTCTGAAACTTACGCATCCCCACCTCATCCCCACGGAGAAGATGGGGATTTGAACCCCTCACCTCCCCCTTCCATGTTGAAAGGGTGGCCACTGGGGCGAATCCCAATGGTTGTCCAACAGCCTAATTGGTTATCATAAGAATTGACTCCAACCAAACATTCCTAACGTGAAGAAGAGGACAATGACCACACTTTATCATTATTACGATACTCGTACGTTGTTGATGGTCAAAACTGATCCAACCATCACATGCTTGTCACTAAAGCGGAGGATGTACTTGTCCTTTATTCATATTTAATTGAAAAAAATTCCCTTAATATTTCTTTATTAATTCTTTAATTATTCTTAATGACTGTCAAATCAAAATCTTAATATTAATAGTATACTAGTACGTTGTGCTTTGAATGTAATACATACTGTATTATTTACCTCAAGTTTTATTACATTTCCATTTCTAGCAATTTTTATTGAATATCGTATTTTCAACTCTATTTTTTTTTTAAATTTTTCTTTACAAAAAAAAAAATTAGTTTACAATGAAAAAGGGCCCAAGCCAACCTTGCATCGCCCTGAATGGAAATTTGTGTGGAGTCTTGCCTAGGCTTGGCATAATAATGTCCCCAGGCCATGTCGTCCAGGCACTGCCATCGACAGGGCTCGATGGCTTGTCCTAATATAGCCAATACACTTGTGAAATTATATTCAAAATTAACAGGTGGTTGAACTCAAATCAAAGAAAAAGGCTGAAAGTACAAATTTATGGGTAAGGGACAAACAAATTCAAATTGAAGGGTTCACTTGTGTAGTTTTGTAAGAGAATCGGTGTCAAACTGGCAAGGGTGCTCTGAATGCAAGTTCAAATAGCAAATTTGCTCGATCGAGTAGCTATCTAGCTAGTTCTTTCATTGGGCTTTGAGCCCAAAACTCATTAGTCACTGGGGGAGCTTATATCGTTCCTAAATTTAACCATTCAGTCAACTTCTTATCGTCCATTTGATCAAGAATGTCATACCATGCTTCTTCAGTTCACGTCTCATCAAACAAAACGACCGCGTACCGATATGGTCAATGGTACCATACAATCTTCCTATTCACTGGCAAGAATAAAATATGCCTAATTAATATTTTTAGAGATAAAATGTATTTTGTTGACGAGCTCTCTTTTCTCAGTCATGAAGAGCAGCTCTCTTTGGATTTTCTAAGGTTCACGACCGTTGCTCTCGTTCTCTCCAATCTTCTTGTCCTCTATGACTCCGACGATACCTCAATAGCAAGCATCGTCCTCCAGCCACAATTTCATTTAAAGCAACTACAACTAGCTTCCAAGTTTAGTGTTAGATACAAGGTTTTCTTTTTTGATTTGCTCAATGTGAAATGATGTCAATGAGTTACTTAGGGATCTCTTTCAGAAACCAGCTATATTTATGTTCTGATTTTAAATTACTGCTAAGAGCATTTGATATGTGTGAATTGGGCTCAAAATAGTAAGTTAGATAAAAAGAAATTGCTAAACGGACATGTTTGTAAACACTAATCGGCACAACCTGAGCATTTTCAATGAATCTGATCGAATCTTTTCCTGAACATTTCTTGGCTAAGTCATTCATGATCTAAGAGCGGATCTGCACATTGGTACTGCGGTGGTTTGAGACGCCTACTTTCCTCTTTTACGCTGATCCAATCGAGTGCATGTTACGACTTCCAATCAGCCCAGTCTCCCAAAACATATAGCCAAAGTCCTCCATCGTGCGCAGCGATCAAAAGAAAGCCATCACATGTTTTCTAGAACTGGCATTCTATTCCATTGCGAATGGTGGGCACCACGCTGGATCAACCAAAATAATAAGAACTTTGAATGAGTTAGCTGCAATGCGTTAAAAATTAACGCGTAGAGTGCTTTTCATGTGGCAAAGTGCTAAAATACCCACGTCACCAATGAGCTCGAGCGGTAATCGACGATCTCCATTCCATGTTTGGAACCCACGAGAGAGAGAGAGAGAGAGAGAGAGAGGGGGGGGGGGGAGAGAGACTCTATAGTCTAATCTCCAAGATAAAGCTAACAGAGAAGGCGATGAACCCTAAAGAATCGTGGGTTAAGCAACCGCGTGGGGTCGTGGAGATAAATTTTTCCCCGTCCCTTTCCATGCATGGCGCTTTCGGGATTTGTGTTTCCATCTGTCGCCACTACACTTTCCCACCAGAATCGTCAAATTACCACGCCGAGAAAATCACGAGCATCTTATAGATTCCCTTCTTTTCTGGAGGTGAGAAGGGAGAAATCGGAGTCCCCAAACGAGCACCACAAAACATGTGATTGGACAGGTTTGACGTTGCCATCGCCGATTTGATCTCTCATGCGTCAATTGTGGTTTGGAGAGCGAAATTAAGTTTAATTTACGCATCAATTATTGAAAAACATGAGGATAATCATAACACGGCTCTTGAAACTTATGCTGAAATGTAATTGAGTCCTCAAAGCCTATAATTTGGCATAGCTAATTAATGCAGTTAATAAAAAGACTTGTCTAAGCATACATTAATCGAAAGTTTTAAGATAGGATTGCATGAAAAAAATATAGTAAGACTCAATTATGCTTTGAGTTTAGGTTGAGGACTCCTTCTGGAAGTACTATTTTGGTATGCTCGAATCATGCGTGTTTATGCAAATGACCCTTTTTGCTAAAGTGAAGTCCCACCCCAATTTGGTCAACTCGTGGTCGGAGACTACTATTTTGTCTCATCCAGATTTTGAACTTCCGGTGGCCGTATTTTGTGAACCAATCTTGCCAAGCCCCGGTTGACAAATGCATGATCGCATTGCGTCTTATTCGCTTTGTCTTGTTTTGCATATGCTAGGTGAACTCATCTTTCGGAATACATAAGATAATCGGGCCTCTGCGCCTTTAACTTTGGTTTCTTTCGAGATGAATTATTTTGATTGTAAGATCATTCCGTTGTTCTTGTCCAAATTTTGTCCCTGGCGTTTGTCTCATAAGTTGACATCAAAGCATGGAACCGGCCGTTGAATTTACGACGCAGAAAATATCAGATTGCAGCTGAAAAACACTTCCACCGGTTGGGTGGAAGGGTTATTCATGGCGATATGGTTCGATCTCAAGTTCTAACAAATTTACTTTGTTACCGCTAGAAGTTCAGGACATTCAATTTCGGCATTGTTCTGTGCAATCTTGTAGTACGAGAGGGGATACATTCATGTATAAATCTTATCTACTATCTTCATTAGAAGAATCGTTAGATTCACTTCACGTGTCCTCCAAATACTCATTTTAGATTTTTTTTTTTTAATTTCCTATTTCTCTCCCCCCATCCCCCCGTTGTCCAATCGCTCGTGGCTGCCATTGATGATCGTGGCTGCCATTGATGATCCAAAGAAGTCACGGTCGCTTTGCGCTCAACGGCCTTCACTGCCCACTTGTCTCTCTTTCTCCCTCATTAGTCCCTTATCTCACGCTTAACAATGGCCTCCCTCGTAAGATTGATTCTAGGTCGACCCAAGGTGGTGGGACTCAAATTGGATTCAATTTGAGGCCTCAAAAGTCCCCTAGACTGGGTTTTCACAATAAGGAAAAAGTGTGTCATTCCTAAATCTAAATTGGGTTCATGGTAGTGGAGGAACTGGATCAAAATAAGAGGCATTCTAGTGATAAGATATCAAATAAAACTGTAGCCTGTAGCCAAAACTTAAATTGGTAATTTTATTGTAATTAAGTGGTAATGACAATTCCGGTGACAGATAAATTTACAATTAAATTTAAGATGAGCATAGAAATACTAATGAAACACGTCGCTTTAGTATAGCAATTAGTAGGAATGTTATTGATTTCACTTAGAAGTGAAAATTCCACTGATTTCGTTTGACTCAAGGTGGAGATGGGTGGGTAGGTAGGTGAGAGAGAGAGAGAGAGAGAGAGAGAGAGAGAGAGAGAGAGAGATGATGCAAGCTAGATCCGAGGGAGAAGACGCTGACGAGAAATAGTGGAGGCGTGAGGAGTGAAGACAGCTAGGATTTTTCCTTGTTGGTGTCTAAATTGACAAGAGGTGAAAATCCAATGACTAATTGGATGGCGACAACGCATGAATTCCGGGTGGGTGATAGGATTCCCTCACCTGATTGAATTTCGCTTCTTGAATTAAGTTGAACTTCCTTCGGCAATTACATCGCTCAACAGTTTGGTTCTCTCTGTAAAATTTTTGAACAGTTTTAGACTATCTATCACTACAAAGAATTATCAAAGTTCATCGCTATTCAGGTGCACATCTGAAGTAAGGATTTAGTGCTTCACATTGGGTTTGTAACTAAAAGACTACAAGTTTCTACAAACACATCAAACGTGACGTTGTAATCTCAAAAATTAGCTAACAATGAGGGAAAAGTACCAAAAATGTCTTAAACCTATACATTGGTATCAATTTATTTATGAACCTTCTAATTGAATCAATTTAGTTCTAAATTTTTTTACATTGGTACCAATTTAGTACATTGACATTGAGGCCAGCCATGGCACTTTTGATAGTCGATGATGATGTGGACATTTTAAAATTATTTTTCGATTTTTTACTATATTTTTTTCCCTTTTCTTTTCTTGGATTGTGATTAGCGATCAGCCATAGACAAAGGTGCTATGACCCTTGTCGGTCAGAGGCGAGAACTGCCTTTGCTAGGTCTAGTGAGGACATGACCCATCTAGCCTAGACAATTCACCGAGTTTGGCGAAGGCCAATCTCACGGCTTTTGGAGAGGGTGGCCCTCGGCTATGCGGCAAAAGTCAAACCCTTGTTAGATTCAATGAGGGCGGCCCTTGCCCATGCTTCAAGGGTTGTGCCTTTGCCTAGGCTACGAGGGCGACCCTCACCTATGGCCGACAAGGGTTGTGATGCCCTTAACCTATGGTTGGTATTGGCCATAGTCCAAAGAAAAAGAAAAGGGAAAGAAAAAAAAAAAAACTGAAAAAGGAATTTTTTTAAATTGTAAAAAAATTGAAAAGTTATTTAAAAATATTTTAAAAAGTCAATGTTAACACCGACCATCTTATATGACATGACTGGCATTCATGTCAGCAATTTCTAGCTTAAATTGGCCGAATAGATTAAATTGGTAATAATGTGAAAAGTTTTGAGATTAATTTGGTTTAATTGAAAAGTTTATGTTTAATTTGATACAATTGCAATAAGTTTAGGACTTTTTGACACCTTTCCCCATCAAGTGGATATTGCATAATTCAAGCTATACTTAGAAACTTTAAAGAAAACTATTTCGATTAAAACTCCGTTTGTTTCATGGAAAATAAATGACTTCCAAAACAATAATCACTTGCATCACTTACGAAAATAAATAAATAAATAAATAATATCTTCTTTCTCTATGAAAATGTTTAAATATAAATTATTGTTGATGGGGAAAACGTTGTTCCTTGACTATTTTTTCAAGTGACACAAGCAATCCTTTTTTAGAAAAAATATTTTTTAGATCATCCATCTTACTCTAAACAAACGGAGCCTAATACGGTTGAGATATATCAACCGTCCTTTTCTAATCATTTAGGTGGTTTCGCAGCTAATGGGAGCCCAACGCGCATGAGCTGTCGGATTCCATATCACGACTCGCATGATTAGCAATCCAAAAGTACCTCAAAATGTTGGTTTCCTTTTCTAATCATTTAGGTGGTTTCGCAGCTAAAGGAGAATATGCATGATTAGCAATCACTCAAAATGTTGACCCATATTAGATTCCTAATGAGGCTTTCATTCACACATGCATGCTTGAAAAATGAGGAACGCAGAGGAATATCACGGATAAGCCCAAAGGATTGACTCATTGATCGAGAAGTTTTATCGATCTTATACGAATTAGTCACGTGGGATGAGTTTGGATCTCCATGCCACTAAGTGTAATCAGCTCCATGTTTGAGCAGCCGACTAGAACTTCAGCTCTCGTTATATGTAGTCCATGAGGTTAGTGGGGCATTTCATGGGTGTGGAGTTTATCTATTGAAGATGCGCTTGCTTATTTTTACCCAAAAAATAATAAAAATAATAATATGGGACTACGGAAGAATTCAACATGACTTGCTGTGAGAAATAAGATATTATGACCTACCTACAGCGGGATGTGGACCGTAGAAAGATATATTGGGTCACACTTAAGTACCCTAGTAGAGTTTATCACACAACTTCTAATTCAACTTTTCAAAAAAAAAAAATTTAAAATTATCTCAGCTAGAACAAGATGCTATTGTTAGGACATTGTAGTCCATTATCTACAGAATTTCATTTTCATATATCATGGAAATCATATTTTTGTTTACTAGTTGAACAAAGAGGAATGGTCGTCAAGCAGCAAGTTCCAAATTTCATACCATGCAAGCAATTGATTAAGCCTTACAGAGTCTTTTAAGGGGAGGACATACAATAGTTAGATGGCGTGATCCGCTCGTCTTTGTTAGTGAAAGTCAATGTTTCATCAATTGCATTTGGCGAACCTTCGCTTGGACGTGACAATTTTCCCTAATAGTCAATAACTCTCCAGACGAATCCCACTTTGACTACTTGTTTTCTTTATTTTTTGCTGTTTATAATGACATACGCGGGCTTTATTTTGACAAAAAATTTACTATCTATGTTGATTGGGAAAAAGGAATGTGTTCTGTTGAGTTAAAATTTCACTTCAGGTCCTTGAACTTGCGCATTTCTTTTAATTAAATCCTTGAACTTTTGATATGTTTAATCGAGTCCTTGAACTTGCATTCCCTCATGCTACAAATGCAATTAATTGGAATTGGCATGCCTGTCTTAGCCGATCAGAGTCTAACATGGAGAACTTTTTTGATCATGGACTTAATGAGTGAGACTAGAAACTTCAGAATTGAGTACCGCACAACCGGGATTTGATTAATGAAAATTTTTTAACGTGAACACGACCCAAAGTTTTCTACATCTGACTCCGGCTGGCTTTCGAGGTGGATGGGAATGATTAGAAAAGTTATGTAAGCTACAAGACTTTATTAAACAAATTGACAGTTTAACGACTTGACGAAAAAAATATATGCGAGGTCAGGACCAAAAATGAAAATTTGGACACTAGAAAATACACATAGAGAGTGAGTGAAAAAATCAACATATATGGCGACTCCTTGATATTGGTCCATTGAAATAGGAAACACATACAAATATACTTATGTATCAGACTTTTCAAAATAAGCCATCTTCTTTAATTCATATGAAACTTCTTAAAAGTTGAAAGTTGAAAGCGAGAAGATTCTTGGTTTGATATCTCCTAAGGAAATTACTTATAGAATCTGATTTGAGGATAGGTCCTGTTATATTTGCTTAGAATTGACAGCCTTATATAGACCTATAAATATATATAGAGCCAAAAATTTCTATACGGTGAGATTATGTTGGTTTTTCAAATAAAAAGCTTAGAAGTCTAGACTACACATGATCAAGCTATATATATATCTTCGGTGTTGAACTTGTTTTTTCAAAATTCAATTTTCTTATATTATAGATGCAGACATCCAATGCCGTTGGCTTGAGAAGAAAGAAAAAGCATAACAGTGCAAAAACTCTTGTATAAATACCCCTGAGTTCATTTAGTGCATCACACAAGAACACACTACACGCACAGCCATCAAGCTTGTGCTTCCCTTCCTTCTCCTTTGCTTATCAACTTCTTTTTCGCTGAAACTGTAACTCCAAGCGATGGCTTGGGGGAGCTCTTCGGTCAGAACCGCCTTCTTATTGTTGCTGTCTTTCCTTCTGGGAACAGCCTCGGCTCAGCTGTCCAGTACTTTCTACTCCACCTCCTGCCCCAGCGCCCTCTCCACCATTAAATCCGGCGTGAGCTCTGCGGTCAAAAGTGAGGCCCGCATGGGCGCATCGCTGCTCCGCCTTCACTTCCACGATTGCTTCGTTAATGCAAGTTTCTCTACCCGGAGTCTCTCCTCTCTTTCCGATTGATTGCTACCTTTGTTTCTCTTCTGTCATTCAAGCTGCATGCAAGCGTGGATGCATGATGCATCTTTGTGCTTTTGTGCATGTGAAACGTTCCAACCGACCTCATAGTCGAAAGGTAGGAAGTACTTGCTTTTCGCTTCTACGCAAGTTACTTGCTCTCTTTTTCACTAACCAAACAATAGGTAGGAAGTACACATATGGAATTAGTCGAGTCTGACCGATCCTTTTTGTGCCATGCATTTTTGTGAGTTTATTATTATAATAAAATTGGCTGTGTTTATTGAAGTCGTTTTAAAATTAGAGCTATGTTTTCATTCATACAGCAATAAAAAGCATGGTCCTTAGAAGAAAAGCACTTCTTTTTGGTGATTCAAAGAAAAAAATTTCACGAGTAATTCTAGTATATGCCGCTAGCGTAAAAACATCAATTCATAAGTGGTCTTATCCATTAAATATTTTGGTGGTTGGGGAGAGATTTGGTAATTAGAATCCTCGAATCAAGATGGACAAGAATGTTATTGTGCGTACTCTAATTTTTTTTTAATTACATCGACAATGTATTCTCTAAGCCATGCAGGCGAGCGTATTTTTTGCCGAGTATGTTGTGCATAAGACGTGTGTGTGTGTATGATTAGCTACATGATTTTAAATTCAATGAATTAGATCACGCAAAAGTCCTAAACGTTGGAGACGGCAAAAAGAGAGAGCGACAGCCATGCTTTTATGACGGTGGTTGACTTTACGTGTTTTTCATGTTTGGCAAATCAATCAGTCGTTTTCAATAAGTTTTGGTCATATTTTGATCACCGCCCCTTTGGTTGCCATACTTTTCTACATTAAAAATGATATTTTGCTATAAAATATCTTTTTTTTTTTAATGAAATTTGTTAATCCAATGGTCTTGTAATAATTGTATTAGATCTTTTGAACAAAACAAAGAGCCTCTTGTGCATGACCTCACTAGTTTACTTCCAACACAAATTTAGAGTGTCAATCTAAATTGACTAATCAATTTGAAGTACCTTCATTGTTATCCACTTCGCATTCTTTGTGCATAATTCAAGAGTTGCCCATATTCTAATGGGCCTTTCTTCATCAAATATGCCATCTCTATTTCGAACTTGATATTTAAAGCTTGATGCATTTTTCACTAACAAATGTGACATGTTTACAACTTTCTCAATTAGATACTTTTCTCTTTTCCTGTATGGGTTGGAAATTGTCTAGATCTTCAAGGTCATTCGAGAAGACCAAATTCAGGCTAATTCTAGTAAATCAAAAAGTCGGTGACTCCCCTCTGTTAATTATTAAAGGACACGCCATGTTGCTAACCAAAAGCCTTGATTTAGAGAACACTTCAGAGCACAATCATTTTGTTTCTAGTCCGACAATTATTGGATGCATTGTTCCTAGAGAGACGCACGAATTAAAGTCAAAAGGCACGAGAAAGGGTGTCATTCCCGTTCAAACTGGTGCCTGTAGGCGTTCATAATGGGGGAAAATGATAATGGAAGTTAATCAATGTTCATACTTTATGCTCAGGCAAAGTTATAGCACTTATTCTGTTTATATTTTGACCATTGAATCTAATGAATCCAATAGGATCGATTTGACTGATTAACAATGTACAAAATATATAACAGGGATGCGACGCATCTGTTTTATTAGACAAGACCACGAAATTCACTGGGGAGAAGACTGCTCGCCCAAACATCAATTCCTTACGGGGATTCGACGTGATTGACACAATCAAGTCGCAATTGGAGAGCACATGCCCCGGTGTTGTGTCCTGCGCAGATCTCTTGACCGTGGCTGCCCGAGATTCCGTCGTCGCTGTAAGTGCACACTTTCTTCTTAATTCGAGTGATCAATTGTGATGAGAAAAAATCGCTCGTTATGATCTCGATGCTGTATTAATACTAACACGTGTGGATTTGTTTATCGATATAATTCTTAGTTAGGTGGCCCAAGTTGGACAGTCCCGCTAGGAAGAAGAGACTCAACCACCGCAAGCCAAGGTGCTGCTAATAGCAGCATCCCTGCCCCAACTTTGAACCTTAGCGGCCTCATCACTGCCTTCTCTAACAAAGGTTTCACCACCGAAGAAATGGTGGCACTCTCAGGTCATTGTTTTTCCTTTTTTTTTTTTTTTTGCACCTTTTAATAACGAATTTACAATAATGCTTGATCGATATACTAAGATCAATTTTAAAATGTTGTTCGATTGTTGTTAACAGGGTCGCACACAATAGGTCAAGCCCGGTGCACAACTTTCTGGGACCGTCTTTACAACGAGACCAACATCAACACCACGTTCGCAACCTCGCTCAAGGCAAACTGCCCAAGCTCCGGAGGCAACAACAATACCTCTCCTCTAGACACCACGAGCCCGACGTCCTTCGACAATGCCTACTTTAAGAACTTGCAAATCCAAAAAGGTCTTCTTCACTCGGACCAGCAATTGTTTAGTGGTGGTTCCACGGACGCTCAAGTGAACGCTTATAGCAGCAATTCAGCTACTTTCATGACAGATTTTGCTAACGCCATGGTGAAGATGGGTAACCTCAGCCCGCTTACCGGCTCAAGCGGTCAGATTAGGAAGAACTGCAGGAAAGCCAACTAATGATTTTTCTGGGTTTTGCTTTTGCTGTCTCTAAAGTTTTGCTTACGCTCTCAAGCTTACTTTGATAAGAAAAAGGTTCAATGTATTGTCTATTGGGATGGTTGGTCCCAATTTTAATATTTATGTATGAGTGCATAAAAGTAGTGTTCATGTAGTTGTGACACATGGCGTGATCAAAATCATTATTTAGAGTTTCAATATATTTGAATTGTGTTAGAATTAAACCCCACCAGATTTTTATTAACCAAAGATTCAAATGAAGCAAATTATAATAGTAAGAATTCTCTGCACATCTAACATTTTCCTTTCTGCTATCCACAAATATTGCATATGCATTGCCCGACAAGAGAAGTTTGGAAGTGAACTTTGACAAATCCTTTCCCTTCCACGTTTTTTTCGCTTGTGGGCCTCGTTAGGCCAATGCCCTACCTAACTTTCAACGTTATTCCACTATAACAGTGTTTTTCCAAACAATATCAAAGAAAGAACATTCCGAGATTTTAGGGTAAAGTCTCACACAAATTGAAAATTGAAATTCGGTGGATTTTGTAACCAAGCGATTAAATTTAATCTGAACTACTTAGTATACTAAAATTTGATTTCTTTGCAATTTTGATACAATTATTTTTAGCGAAATTCTCAACTGATCTTAGCTACAATAATATAGAAACTAGCAAGACTAACTTAGAAAGTACTCCATATTCTGATGGAAATATGAATAAATATTTGGTGACACAGGTTGTATAACCAAAATCTTGCTGATGTGTGTAGTTTTACTTTTAGCAAATGAATAATGAATTATATTATTAGTGGAGGTCGATGTAAAATATGTAAATAAAAGCTACATAGTATTTGTGGTCAAGAATAATCCCTAAAGCTCCATGACTATAGAAGTACCGTTGTGGCATCTTCCCATTTTCCAGGGTTGATATGGATAAGGAAGATCCGGCCTGATAGTCAAATAAACCCATGGAATGACCCACTAAACCATTGGGTTAAGGCCTAAAGAAATGGCTCACTTGGAAAGCCCACGATCCCTCTGTCTCTCTATCACTTCAGCACTAGCCCAAACAAAGTTAAAAAAACGGAACACATACATTGAGAGACGATTCCAAATAGAGTAGGTATGGTGAAAGGACAAACATCCTCTAAGGAAGATTTCAAAAATATTTTAAAAAATAGTTAGTTATTTCATTTAGAAAATTTGTCAATGAAAATATTTTCATTATCGACAATAATTTATGATTAACTATTTTCATGGGCGATAGAGAATATTTTTCATTCATTCATTAATTTTAAACAAACACACCCTAAAATGTTGAAGGCAAAGTTATCCTTTAAAATGAATTTCCTTTATATGATATGAAATTTTTAAAAATAAAAAGACACACGCCACCAAGGAAAAGAATCCTAATTCTATGTTCCCTGGACTCTCTCCCCCTCTCTCCCTCCTCAACCACCATTCAACACACCTCATGTGCCCTAGCCATCCCACCTTGACACCGCATCCTCAAGTGGTTGGCCCTCGCTCGATGCTCATGCGCACTCATTGAAACAATGTTTGGAACTCTAATCTATCCTCAAATTCGCATGGGTCTTGCCACGGGGCCACAATGATAGCATTGGTTGCTTGTGTTGCCTAGGTTCGGCGAAGTTGGACTTGGGTTTGACCATGTTGGATTTAACATGTAGAGTGATATAATCTAAGATCGACTACTCAAACAATGAGATAGGGAGAGTAACTTACACACACAGAAACTTGTCAAAAAATCGAGTAGAAATTTCAGTTCTATGCTAGTTTGGAAAAAATGTGTATAAATTTGTTGATTCAAATCTCAATGACTTGATTTTAAAGCCAAAGAACTGGACTCTTGGATTTACAACTTTATGTTTTGAGTTATCTTCGATAAGCATTGTAGGCTTATTGATTTTGGAAGGAAGTGGGCAAAACAGGATTGGATAGAATGAAGAAAAGGATAGGAACTTCAATGATCACTCTTCTAGGCCTTCGAGGAAGTTAAATGGCATCATGGTTGCAGCTTCAAGATGCAAGCTTTAAAAGTTTTGACTCTTTAAGGTTTGAGTGAAAATTCTTTTAAATTTCAAGGGGTTTGAACTCTTCAAAGTTTAAGAAATTGCACCAAGCAAATTTCATTAATTAAATTTGGTGTCCATTTTAGAGAGGCTCAATGACCTTTTATAGAAAAAAAAAAAAAAAAGAGTACGGGGGCATTTGGTAACCATTATGTTTCCAATAATAATTTCTGATCAAAAATTATTTTTTTATTCTGTTTTTGTCAGAAATTATTCTCTTTTATTATGTTCCCAAGAACAAATTCGAAGTATTTGAAGGCGTTTGGTAACTGCCCAAAATTTTTATTCCTAAGATAGAATTATGCGTTTGGTATTATCGTCAAAATTTCTAATCCAAACCATTTTCTTCCAATTTTTAAAATAATTTTATTACTTTTTTTCTTTTTTTTTTTTTTTTTGTTCTTTCCTTTTTTTCTTCTTTTATCTTCTTCCTTATCCTATCGCTAGCCCTCGACGAGGTTGAGCTCACCCAACCACTAGTGGAGCTGGACCTCGCCCAGCCCAGCCAAGGCTTGCTAGTGGCGAGGGGAGTAGCTAGGCGAGCTCGCCTAACCGATCACCAGTGATCTGCAATGGTGGCCAATGGTAGCGGCGGTGCAAGAAGAAGAGAAAAGGAAGAAAAACAAGAAGGGGAGAAGAAGAGAAAAAAGAAAAGAAAAATTTTCGATTGGCTTGATTTTGGAATTATTCTTGGGAACAAGGAATCAACTTTTTTTACTTCTCGATTCTATTTTAAATCTATTCCCGTGAACAAAAAAATTATCAAATGGATTTATGTTCCAAATTTATTCCTAAGAATAGAAGAACAGAAGAACATAATCAAACACTATTTGGCCGATTGTCAAACGCGCCCTAAGAGACTAAAGTCAAGTCTAGAAACTGTAAGTTACATAAAAACTAGAAAACATTTATAAACTAGGAACAACTAAAATCAAAACAATATTTCCAATGCTTTTGCTTGTTCTAGAGTGCCTTGATGTAAGCTTCAATGTGCAGGAAAATGACAAAGTCAAATGTGAGGCCTTATTGATGAGGGACTTGTCGAGGAGAGTGTCATCGATCTTGAATATGTGCTGATCTTCTTGGTTGAAAGAGTTGATGTTGAGCATGGGCTGCATCATAGAGCCATGTTCAATTTACAATAGAGAAAAGAGAGGGTAGGGTCTTTAGGTCAAGGATTGAGGGCTTGATGGGTCAAAGACTTGCAGGATGCAGGTTGGCAATGGTGGGGCATTGAGTGATGGGAAGACGATATCCTCTGGCATTTTTAGCGAAAGTAGTGTCTTTGTGGTTTTAGCATCCTTAGGGATGAGCATCGGTCCGATTCAGCTAGGGAACCAGACCAAATTGATCTAGACTGGTTGATCGACTTGTTTAAAATTTGTTCTAGGGAGAATCACTTAGATTTCAGTTCTAGAAATTTTGAATCGGCTAAGGGTTTGGTTCAATTTTTAATTCCAAGGCTAGAAGGATTGGAACTACCTAGGTTGAACTAGTTTTGAAGCCTCTTTTTTTTTTTCTTTTTAATTATATTTAAAGAAGGAGGAGGAGGAGGAGGAGGAGGAGGAGGAGGAGGAGGAGGAGGAGGATGAATTTGTGCCCATCAAGATGAACAAATAATAACATAACTATTTGACTAACAAATGATTTTGATAATGAAATGAGTAACTTTTATATTTTATTTCAAGAGTGGTTTTTTATTTTATTTTTTTTTTACCTGAAATATAACATTGGCTTACCTGAGAATCGAGTGCTAATTGACAATTGCTGAAGATACTGTTATCGATGCTGATTGATCTTGATTGATTTTGATTATACGGAATATTTTGTCAGAATATTATGTATACCTTTAGGATATTTTGTATATTTTTATTCCCTAATTATTTAGACATCTTGTATTATAAATAGATTGTAATTACATACTGAAATAATCAATAGGAAGTAGTATACAATTTTCCCAAATCTCAATAGCTTTCTACTTTTCTAACATGGTAGCAGAGCCTACCGCCTTGGCCTAGCTTCCGCAACGCCGACTTTTATTTAAGGAGGTATCATGTTGAAGATCGAGGATTCAACTTCTAGTGTTTCTGAGGGAGATTGATAGTCTCTCAACAATCAAAGAAGAGACGTTGTCCCTGCAGAACATCAAACGAATCCAACAGAAATTGAAGGTCAATCAGGCCTTGTACAATCCAACTCAAGATTTAATCCTAGAAATGTTTATGCAGGCCCATACATTTAGTGGGTACCTGTACCAATTCAGCCAAATCAAGGAGGCCCAAATCAGAGCCTAGCTTAAATCAAGCCTAGAAGAAGTAGTGGGCCAGAAGAAAGTCCATTGCACGTTGCTGGAGTGGGTCCTAGACACAGGGCAAGTAGGTCCTTCTCGAATCATAGTGAGACGGGTCCATAAGGTTTCGGGACTAATCCCTACCCGACCTACGGACCCAGATTTTTCCTTTTGCAAGTCTCATCGGAGGTGGCGGCCAGTTGGAATCTGGGGACCCGTTATACACTGCCACTGCTGACAAACTAGAGCTGCGCTTGATCTCCTAGTAGCTGTCAGGACCAGAGAACTACTCCTTGTGGTCTCGCGAACTTTGGCGAGCGCTTGTAACCAAGGATAAAGATGGCTTTTTGAACAGCACGGTCCCAATCTCGTCTAACAACCAACTTGCACGACAATGGCGAAAGTGCAACTAGCTCGTGCAAACATAGTTAGGGAATTGTCTCACGGCGGAGGTTGCTGCTGGCGTGCCACCGACCGAAGATGCAAAAAAATTTTGGGAGAATTTACGGGAGATGTACGGAAAGCTAGATAAGGCAAAAATCTTCACACTAACTCAAGCTTTATCAGATCTCACACAAGGAAATTTGTCGATCTCAACCATCTACGACAAACTATTTGCCTTATGGAATGAACTTGAAATGGCAAATGAGAAATTGGAGGGACCCGAGGCGACCTTGACTCGATATCGAACCATGAAGGACCGAGAGAAGGTCACAAGGTTTCTACTCATTCTAAATGAGTCGTACTTACCGTTTCGTAGCCACATCTTGGCCATGGATCCGATTCCCCCGCTCGGCCGCATATACCAACTTGCGGCTCAAGAAGAATCTCAGAGGTTGGCGTTGTCCGAGTATGTGAAGATAGGTGACCGCATGGTACTTGCGGCCAAGGCTTCGTCGAAGCACCGACCGGCAATTTCAAGGACCAGCCATGGAGGACAGCCGAAGAAACCAAGGGTGCTAGGGTTGTGGGATGAAGAAGAAGATGGATTTTATTTCCCTCAAATGGACGACCAAGATTATTTCAGGAGATCAGACGGCTCGAGCGGCTCACGAGGGACGAACAACTGAGATCTAATATTCGAATCTGACAGTGGAGACTCCTTCGCAAGATCAAATTGCTCACTCTTCGTCCTTGCAGCACCCCGATCCAACGGCTCATTAGCATCTATCTTGAAGCAATCCAATGGCCAAAATTTGGCCACATTGTCGAATAGAAATAATTCAAACAAATGGAAAGGTAAATTTTGGGATTATTGCAAAA
The DNA here is from genome assembly GCA_014182885.2 of Eucalyptus caleyi. Classification (NCBI taxonomy): domain Eukaryota; kingdom Viridiplantae; phylum Streptophyta; class Magnoliopsida; order Myrtales; family Myrtaceae; genus Eucalyptus; species Eucalyptus caleyi. The sequence continues at coordinate 11,893,195 of CM024466.2, read as the reverse complement.
AACCTTACCATACCAAAGAAAATTGTTGGAAATTGCATGGAAGATTAGGGGAAAAGAAGGAACGAGATTTTTTTGTTGCAGCAAATGCTAAGGTGAATCAACCCATCAACAATGATCAACTCCAACAAATCATGAGGGCCCTAAATTATATGGGAATTCAAGAAAAGATGCCTAGCTATGTAGGTATTTCTTATTGTTTGATGAGTAATATTTTGAGCAAAGCATGGGTTATTGATTTAGGCGCTAGTGACCGTATAGTCCGTGATGAACGTTTCTTTTCAAAATTAGACAAGTCCTCAACTCGTAGTACCGTTCATCTTCCAAATGGCAATGATATTTCGGTAGATAAAATTGGGGATGTTGAGCTTAGTCCTTATATCACACTAAAAAATGTCATTTTCATTCCCAATTCCCAATTTAATCTCATTTCCGTATCTAAAATTTGTGAAGACAACTTTTGTCAGGTCATTTTTTATTCTGACATCTGTCTCTTTCAACTCCTTTGATTGGGACACTGATGAGCTCAAGTAGAAATTTCGAGGGACTTTATTTCTGGACAGCATTTTTAAAGAACTTTCCTTTCAATAAGAGCATCTTATGTAATGCCAATTATAATAAAAATGTCTCTTTATCTCATCAACGTCTAGGCCTTAGTGCTGCTTTTCCTCATCACAAGTGCCCTATATGCCTATTGATTAAACAATCTAGAATGCCTTTTTCACAAAGTACATCACATGCTGCTAGAGCTTTCTCACTATTACACATGAACATTTGGGGCCCATATCACACCCCTTATCGTGATGGGTCATGCTTCTTTCTCACCATCGTAGATGATCACACTTGAGCAACTTGGGTTTTTCTTATGCAATCCAAGGCCCAAGTACTTTCACATTTCAAAAATTTTCTTGTCCTAATCAACAATCAGTTTAACAAATCCGTACAACGGATTTGCATTGACAAATTTTTTAATCATGAATGTTCTTCATTGTTCATTTCCAATGACATTCTTCATGAGAGCTCTCGTGTCTATACTACTCAACAAAATGGGATTGTAGAAAGAGAACACCGCCATCTGTTAAAGGTTGCTCGAGCCCTTAAGTATCAAGCTTTAATTCCATAAATGTTATGGGGAGACTATGTGGTCACAGCAGTATACCTAATCAATCGAATGCCATCTCGAGTTTTAAGTGGAAGGACTCCATTCGAGTCATTGTTTAGGAAACGTCCCGACATTTGTCACATTTGTGTTTTTGGGTGTTTATGCTATGTATCTACCACAGGCCCTCGGGACAAATTGGGTCCCCGCGCACTTTCTTGCATATTTATGGGATATCCTATCCTTCAAAAAGGATATTTGGTTCTTGATCCATCTACCGGAAGATTCTTCGTCAGCAGAGATGTCATCTTCCATGAAGATGTTTTCCTTTCAAGATTAGGCTATCTTCATATCAACAAGACGATCCCCCTACGTCTTCTCATCCTTTTTTGAATGAAGATGATCCTCCACAGGCACCAATGATTATGCTTTCGTAAGTAATATCACTTATAGCATCTTTTGATGTCAATACACATGTTGCATCGAATGGGGATAATGAAATCTCTAGTCTTCCTTCATCAACAATAACTGAAAGACCTAAACCTTCGGAATCCCATATTCTGGCGAATGATATTCCTATAGACTCATAGGTTGATGTTCCTTCTAAACCAACTAACCCTCAGCGATCAAGACGCATGATTTGACCACCAACATGGACAGCGGATTACGTTTGTTCTTCCTCAAAAAGGTGTGGTACATAATCTCCTATTTCCTCATATGTCAGTTTCGCTAATCTTTCCCCTGAACATAAGCGCTGCATTAGTAGAATTTCTTAGCAACAAGAACCCTCATCTTATGATGAAGCTGCCATGGATCCTTGTTGGCAACGAGCTATGAAAGATGAGTTACAAGCTCTCATGGAGAACGAGACTTGGGATATTTGTGGCATCCTAAAATTTTATGACAACCCCTGGATATATTATGAACCATAAATAGGTGATGGAAGTGCCATCAAATTATATTGTAGCCATTAGACCAATAAATTGCAATGGATTAAGGCCAAGCATTTTAATGGACAATTATTTGATTGGAAATATATCCTATGTCCATGAGTGATTAAGGATTGTATTAAAAGGGTAAATTGATAGGAAAAATTCTATTATTGGCCATGTGTTTTATAAGTTGGAATTTATTGATTTATGTTACAAAGTTTTATGGCCATATTAAAGTGTAATTAGATATTTATATAAGTGAGGATTAAATAGAAAAAAATTGGAGAAAGAGTGGGCTGATTTTCTTAAGGCCAAACCAGCCCACAACCCCACTAAATCCCCATTGTTTCTCCCCATTTGGTCGGCCAAAAAGCTGGCCCAAATCCGGCCCAAAGAAAGCCCATAAGCTTGCATGGAGAACGATAAGTGGCGAGAGGGACTCTACAAGTGTCCTTCCCATGAAGCCAAGTGTCCTTCTTACAAAGACAAGTGTCCTTCCATGCAAAATTAAACAAAGGCAAGTAATTAAACAACCAAAAAGGAAAAGGGGGGCAGATTCAGCAAGGAACCGAGAGAGAGAGAGAGAGAGAGAGAGAGAGAGAGTTGTCGTGCGAAAGAAGGAGAGAGAGAAAGAGGAAGAAGAAGACCGGCTGCCGTGTGTGCCACCTAGTCCCGCCGTCGAGCCCGCTTTGCCCCGCCATTCTTGTTTACAATGATTCTCTTTGGATTAGAGGCAAGTAGAGTCCATTGATCTATCATTTGCTTACTGTGATTGTGTGTGATGAATGATGAATTTCGGATGTGGTTGAAGTGAGAAATTTCAAAGTTATAGGAGTTGTGTTATAGCCTAGTATTCTGTTTATGGAAAAACAGTCCAACCTTTGGTGATTTCGTGAGTTACATGCAATGTCTAGTTTGAATCTGACTTCGACTTCTTGATTAAAGTTGTAGAGGACTTCATAATGATTAACATACTAAAACTTGAGATGAAACGGACAAGTATTGGTTGGTGAAATGATTTTTCTTTGAATAAACTAGACCTGGAAACTATTATGTCGACCTTTGATGATTTCATGAGCTGCATGCAAAGTTCCAGTTGAAATATCACTTCAACTTCTTGATGAAACTTGTAGAGGACTTCTTTTAAAGTAACATATCAAAATTTGAGAGGAAATGAACAATTATAGGTTAGTGAAACCATTTTTCTTTGAAGAAGCTAGATTTGGAAATTATAATGTTGGTCTATTGTGATTCTGTGAATTTTGTGAAATTATCCAGTCCGAATTTGATCTCGTGTTTTTTATAAGAGTTGTAAGAGACATCTTATGGAGTAACATACTAAAATTTGAGAATAAAAGGACAAGTATTGGTTGGGGGAAAACGATTTTATTTGAAAATGATGAATTTGGACAATGAACCGAGAGTTAAGGAGAGTTTTAAAGATTATAACTTTTAATACAGAAGGAATTAGACTTTGATTTCTTCATGAGACTTTTGCCTATAGGTCTCAACTATAACATATCAAAATATCAGAATTTTCAGAGCTCATTTAAGGACTTAATCGAAATTATTTCCGAAACTGTGCAAAAGTGGTGTTGAAATTTCTTTTTGCTGTGATGTATGGACTTATGTGATTGATATGAAAATTTCTTGACATGGTGTTCTTTATGAAATATCTTCCTCTGTATCTTGTTTACATCATGTTAAATTTTCAGAATTTATTGAGATTTTTACTAATTTTCCAAGAATTTTTACTAAAGAGGTGCATTTTATTTTACCCGAAAATTGGTTCTATTTTCAAAAACCAATTAATTTCTTTATGAAATGTGATATCGTGGGTGTTATGTGTACTACATATATGGTGACGTTTGGTATATCATGTGACATCAAAAAGCTGGTTTAGACTTTTGATATTATTGCATCAAATGCCATGTTGAAAATGAGACATATATGTGATATGATGGTACTGGAATTGGCATATCATACAATATTGATATGTCATGAGACTCAAGAGACATTTTATCATTGCATTGAAAAGTGTTATTTGGAAATTAAGATGTTAATTGTTGCCATTGGACCCTCGGGTCAACGATGCCTCGGGAGTCGGGATGCCCAGAGGTTCGAATGAGTTAATGTCCTTTGGATGCCCGGTTGTACTATGATACATGCCCGGAGGGTCCTCGGGAGTTTCAAGATGCCCGGTGGTATACGGTACGTAATTCCAGGGGGAATGCTTGGTGGTATGTCGATACGTAATTCCGGAAGCCTTGGAAGTTTGTGCTGGGGGGATTCCTCGTGATGCCAGGTGGGGTGCAAGATGCCCAGAGGTTCGAATGAGCCGATGCCCTTTAGATGCTTGATTGTATTATGATATATGCCCGAAGGATGAGGGGTTGTATTATGATGCATGCTCGGAGGTTCCTCGCGACGCTAGATTGGGTGCGAGCGATAAATTGAGGGATGCAAACATTGGTCCCTAGAAGAAAAATGATGAGATCCTTGTGAAAGATAAAAATTGAAATTGAATCATGTGCATGGGTGTATGCATATGGCATGATGTATGATCTACTTATGAAAGTAAATTGATGCTATTTGACATTGAGAATGCGATCATGAAGGCTTGAATAGATCTCATGGGGATGTATACATGATTGTATGGATGATATGAATCATGCGTATGTATGTGCATATGGCATGGAATGAACCTCATGTAAATACAAACATGATTGCATGGTGGTGAGATATGCATGATTGCATCATGCGTATGTATAGGCATAATGGCACGGTGAGATATGCACGATGGCATGGTGAGATATGCATGATTACATGGTGACATATGCATGACCGCATGGTGATGTATGCTCGATAACATGGATGATATGTACATGTCCATCTGGTTTAAGTAAATAAAGTGTTCGGCTTTTACCTAAAAAATGTTTAGTAGGTGTGCATCGTTTTTTGAATATAAGAAAGGGAATTGATGGATGTGCTTCCGCCATATAAATTGCATAGGGATTGATCTAAAAGATGTAAACCCCCAGGATTTATGAATTTTAATGAAATTCCTTAGTATCAGAGTATTATATTATCAGGTCAACTGAAGGGTAAGCGGACTATGGCGACCCTAACAATTTGGGGGCCATCGAGGGTGCCACAATATTGTTCGTTTACCTCCCCATCATAGACCCATAGGCTGCAAATGGGTATACAAGATCAAATACAAAGCAAACAGATCCATTGAGCGTTACAAAGCCATATTAGTTGCGAAAGGGTTCACCCAAAAGGAATGATTTAATTGTATGGAAACTTTCTCTCCTATTACCAAAGAAGTCATCATATGATCTTTTCTTTCCATTGCCGCCATTTGCGACTGGCCTCTTCATCAAATGGACGTCCACAATGCCTTTTTGCATGGGGATCTTGAAGAAGAAATTTATATGGATATTCCACCAGGACTTCGTAAACAGGGGGAGGGCAATGTGTGCCGTCTTCGTAAATCCCTATATGGGCTCAAACAGGCTTCTCGTCAATGGTATGCAAGTTTACTAGTGCACTTACAACTGCAAAATTCCAGCAATCTAAGCATGACTATGCTTTATTCACATGGAAACAAGGTACGTCATCAATCCACTTACTTATATATGTTGACGATATACTCATTATGGGAAATGATGTGCCTGCCATTGAGAGATTCAAGAAGCATTTGCATTCTACATTTCATATTAAGGATTTGAGATCTCCCAAATACTTCCTTAGGATAGAAATTGCATGGTCAAATAAAGGCATTTGTCTTAGCCAATGGAAATTTGTCTTAGAAATTGTATTAGAAGCAGGTTTGTCAAGATCAAAGCCAGCTATTATTCCAATCGATCAAAATATCAGGTTAACAACAGCTGAATATGACAAAGGATCGTCACCCATAAACAAAGATCGTTTGCTCAAAGATCCTTCTGCATATCAAAGACTCGTTGGAAAACTTATCTATTTGACTATTACCAGGCTAGACATCTAATATGAGTCGAGATTCTTAGTCAATTTATGCATGCTCTGAAACAATCTCACATGAATGCAGCATTGAAGGTCATAAAATACTTGAAAGGGTGTCTTGGATTGGGAATATTGCTATCTCAAAACAACAATATGGAGATGATAGCATATTGTGACACGGATTATGCTACTTGTCCCATGAGTAGAAGATCGATTACGGGTTTCTGTATAAAATTGGGGGATTCTCTAATTTCATGGAAGACAAAGAAACAATCAACCGTATCTTTATCATCTACCAATGTAGAATATTGAGCAATGGCAAAGACTAGTTATGAGATAGTTTGGATAAGAGGCCTTCTTCAAGACCTTGGTGTATGGATAAAAGAGCCCACTATCCTATTTTGTGATAATAATGTTGCACTTAAGCTTGCAATGAACCCAGTATTCCATGAAAGGACGAAACATATAGAAATTGATTGCAACTTCATCCGAGACAAGATCCAGAGTGGGGTGATTAGAACAAGAAGGATAAGAACGGTAGAGCAACCCGTGGACATTTTTACCAAGGCCTTATGTCAAAAGCAACATCCGTATCTACTAAACAAGCTAGGCATGTTTGATGTGTATAGATCGCCAAGCTTGAGGAGGAGTGTTGAAGATACTGTTGCCGATGCTGATTGATCTTAATTGATTTTGATTTTGGAATCAAAAACCTAACGAATTTGTTTTGGCACTATTGTTAGAAAAGTATAAAGCTATTGAGATTTGGGAAAATCGTATACTGCTTTCTATTGATTCTTCCAGTATGTAATTACAACGTGTATATAATACAAGATGTCTAAATAATTAGGGAATAAAAATATACACAATTTCCTCTTAAAAACCGACGGGAGAAATTCCAGTGAAACAAAGCAATATGAAGCTTCCCTCATCTGGTATATAAGAGCTTGGTTCACACGCATACTAAAAAGTTCAACATTGACACCATTCTCTACATTTTATCACGGATTAGGATCCTCTAAATTTAGTTAAAATTACTTCTCATAGCTTGAAACCTCTTTGCTATATCCATTAGATGGTCAAGATTTGTGCTCCATGTTTCTTTTCTTTTTCACTATTTTTTTCTACTTTTTTTCTTTTACCAAAATTTCCTCAGCATCTTCTCCCCCCACCCCGCTTCTCTTCTAGTGGAATTGATTCCAAGATGGATCGATACCAAACCTTTGTGCCAGAGATCTCAATCCCGCCTCCACCATCATTCGTCAGTTTGACTTCTCCAACACCCACCCCCACTGGATTCACTTGCAATGCTATCATCACTTCTATTTACTGCTACAAGAGCTTCATATTGCTCTGTTTCGCCGAAATTTTTGTAATCGGTTTTTAATTTGTTGGTTGTCGGTGATTTAGAATTGAAAAATGAGATATTGCAAAAAGTTCACGACATTAGATTCTCAAGTAAGCACCAAAATGTATAAGGACTTAATAGAAAACTTCTTGTGGGTCAACAACATGAAGAAGAATGCTATGAAATTTGTCAATCAATATCCAGTTTGTCAACGAATGAAAATTGAGCACAAAAACAGGTGGACAATTACACCCACTTAAAATACTTATCAAAATGAGAGTATATCATCATGGATTTCATAGTTGGTCTATTGAGGGCGTCGAGTAGTAATAATACTATATGGGTGATTGTTAATCAATTGATTAAGTTTCCACACTTTTTGTTCTATCGATTTGGCCTTTCCATGGAAGAAATGGCAAAGTAGTATGTTAATGAGACAATGAAGTGGCATATTTTAGGATTAATTTCTACAATCAAATTGCCGAGAGTTTGAGACATTAAAGATATAGATTTCAATGTGCACGTTAGGAGTGTAGAACAATGATATCTTAACTAATTGCCATATTATTTATAGAATAGGATTGGGATATTAGGAAATTCATATTTCGAGATTTTCCTAATTCGTTTATATCTTTCATTGATGATTTTAGTGGATTGAAATTTTTTTCAAACTCACCAATTTTCAAAATCAAATGCTTAGAATGAATATTGTTTCCCTAAATCTTTATTTCTCTTTAATTGGCATGCCATCTCTCTTGCTCGTTGCCAAAGTTTGAACCTGTGCTTTTGTTTGAGACATTAAACTTGGTAACTTTGACATAATGCATGAGATCATCAGTTTTAACTATAGTTCATTCATGCACTGCTTATTCATGCACTTACTTGACTGAAGAAGAGGAGCTCATTTTCATTTTCAGTAAGATATCTTCTAGTGATTAATTCTTTTGGGCCAAGTGTATCCTAGCTAGTCTCATAGGGGCCATTGAAACTCATTAATTGCAGCACTTCAAAGTTCAAAATTTCTTTTAACCTTAATTAATCATTGCTCTTTTTTTTTTATATAAATATTATAACTTATTAAAAAATTTCTTGCGTTGGTCATATGTGGAAAACCATGGCAAATTTTCACTTTCCAAAAGTAGAGCTTCCACTTCATTAACTTTCAACCATCTACTCACTTCTTCAAGATTTTGTTTTAAAAAACCCACAATTAGAGAGGTCCCAAACTTGAATTAATCAAAGTTGTCATCTCAATGTTTTGAGTCTGAATGAGGTAAATCATTTAATTTTACTACTTTTTTTTTTTATTGATTATGTCATTTTTAAAATTACCCATTGTTGATTTTTGGTTTTGTTTATTTTGCTTAAAGGTGATCTAAAGCTCTGAGTCTGAGTCATTTTCAAGTTTAGTGAGAATCTAAGCTTTAAGTTAGCTTAACCTACTCAAGACTTTTAACTTGGTTGTGTGTAGTCTTGATATGCAATAATAGTGTGGAGGTGTGGTGATTGTTTAATTTATCTTGTTGATTTCATACATGCCAAAAAGGTCTTTGATTGGTTTTCTGAGATGCGGTGACATGTTGTATGTAAAAATGATCAACTTGAACTTGGTTGTGTTCTGTTTTTAACTTCAAATTCAACATCATTGGTAATATCGATCACATATTGCCTCTCACACAATTATTTGGCTAATGCATTTTATTGAATCGAGGAATATGCGCTGTAATGCTTATAGATGAGTGTATATCATTGCTTGCATGAGAATAATATCTTTTCCATCATATATGAATTAATGGTGATGATGATCTGTGTATCAAATGCCTCGAAGAGTTCGGGAGGAGAAGTAACGAACCTAGTGCATGTGTTATGAGTCTCATGTCAAGGAAGGAACTAATTGGTGGGTACGTTGCATCAAAATATGTTATGACATCCACACATGTATAAGTGAAATGATGTCGTTATTAGATTTCATTGATATATCATAGTAGGAAAATTAAACTATATGTATCATGTTAAGTGGTAAGGTGATTTTTTAATCTTAAAATTAAAGATTTCATTTAGTGGGTTTTGGCTCACTACCTTATTCTTCAGAAATATAGGATGGATCGCTCATCATCAATGCCTTTTTGGGGTTCCTATGCATCACGAGTGTGTCTACGAGAATGTGCTTATACTTAGGTCGGAAGTTATATACATTTGGTGTACTTCTACTATATGGGTCGACGTGGGGCTCCAGAGTGGGTTCCCCACTGTTTTGTTGCTTGGTATATGAACCTCGAGGGCAATTTGATTGGACCGTTGACGGGCTTTGATGGCGAAAGAAACAATCAATGGGTGAAGTTGTCGACTCTTAGTGGATAGTTTGACTTTTGTACATGCAAACTTCTGGACGTGAGAGTAGTATTTGTGATAGGTGACCCTAACCCTTCCAAGGTATTATAAAATTTTGTGAGTTGTATGAGATATTGTTTTGGGCTTGTAAATTTGATGTTAGTATTGTTAGAGTATGTCTTGAGTTTGAGCCCGCTGAGTGAATCCGATCCGAATTAAATCGCTCAGTACATGAAAGTTGAAAAACGAATAATGTAGATATTGTTTATGTATCGGATCGGCTGAATTTGAAAAGTCCAGCTCGGATTTTGGATGCACACGGAAATTTCCTTGACGAAGAGAGGAAATAAATAAATAAATAAATAAGGAAAGTCCAACTTGGACTTGGATTGAGTGAATATATAGGTTCCGAACATGGATTTTCTTCATGTTGTAGTCGGCCCCTAAAGGTCTTACTTTTGGCAAAATATATATATATATATATATATATATATATATATATATATATATATATATGTCAGGGGAAAATAGGATGTGCTTCTCCGTATGAGTAGTCAAGAAGCGCTGTTATTTGTGCACGTTCTTGAAGCCGGGAGAATTACTAAAAGGCCCTAAACTTATTACAATTGTGCCAATTCAATCCTAAACTTTTTTTTGGCCAATTTAGTCCTAAACTTTTTACAATTGTGCCAATTCAATTCATCTAACCAAAATTGGCTGGCTGGCACTAACGTGGACACCACCATGACAACGCCGACGTGGAATTTTTTTAATATCTTTTTTTTTTTTTTTTCGAATTTTTATATATATGAATTATTTAATTCCTTTTTTTCTTTTTTTTTTCTCGTCTTCTCCTTCCCCTTGTCAGCCGGCGCTAGCTAGAGGCGAGGACTGGCAAGCTCAGCCTTGCCGGCCAATGGCAAGGCTCGCCCCTGTCAATTGGAGGTGACGGCTGATGAGGGCAAGGCCCCGCCAAATCTAGCAAGGTCACCCTTGCCTTGGCTGGGCGAGGCCCTGCCGAATCTAGCAAGGTCGTGCAAGTCCACGTTGCCGAGAGCGAGGGCGAGGAGTGCAAGACCCCAACATCCGAGGAGCATAGGATCCCGCGGGTCTTGACCTGCCCGGCTGCACTACACAAGCTGAAGGCGAGGACAACGCTGGCAGTCCCATGTGAGAGAGCCCCACCACCATCGGATTGGCCCAAGTTCTTCGAGGCAAGGAGCCGCGGCGAGGGTTGACCTCGCTAGTGGCCAGCAAGGTCAACCCTTGTCTTGGCTGGGTGAGCTCTACTGAATCTGGCGAGGGTCAAGCTCGCCGGATCTGGCGGGCCCTCACCCTCGCTAGTGGCCGGCGAGGCTGACCTCGCCAACCCTTGCCTTCGGCAGGCGGGGGCAAGCCTTGCCATTGGCCAGCGAGGTTGACCTCGTTGGCCCTTGCCTATGGTCAACCAGGGGAAGGAGAAGATGGGGAAAAAAAGAAAAAAAAAAGAATTCAAAAATTCAAAAAAATATTTAAAAATTGAAAAAATAAATTAAAAATATTTTTAAAAATACCACGTCAGCGTTCATCGGACGGCCGGTGTCCACATCAATGTTGGCCGGCCAATTTTGGCCGGATGGAGTGAATTGACACAATTGTAAAATGTTTAGGACTAAATTGGGCCAAAAAAAAAAGATTAGGACTAAATTGGCACAATTGCAATAGGTTTAAGGCTTTTTTTAGTAATTCTCTCATTTGTCACGAGTGCTTGGTAGCAAGCGTCTTCATGGAATTACATTGATAGTACAAGTGTTTGTAACTGATTAAATCTTGTAGTAGATTTGTTAATTCCTTCGTGACATTGAGAGATTTTTGTGTGAGGAATTGTGAGACTAAATATTGTATGACTTAGTAGGTATAATTGAGGCTTGAAAACATTAAGAGTGTTTGAATGACTCAAGTCGAGTGTAATTGTACTCTCTGTTATATAGTTTGATTTATAGTGGAATTCATTGCTACTCTTTCCATAGATGTATGTCACTATGATCCGAACCATATTAATCTGGTATCTAATTTATTTTCTTTATTCTGTCTATTTTATAATTCATTCACTTCCTTTTGCAATAAATATATAGATGGAGATATGCATTGTATGTTGTGAGTATTTTGTAGTATTTCTGCATGCAATTAATCAAAGGAGAATCTAATTAGAAATGACATGTGTCACGTGTGACGTTCTGGGGCATCTCAATGAAGTTCCAAGCATTTTTCTAGTATTCCAAATGCTGTGTTTAGGAAGTTTTGGATACTAATCTCAACTTCAGTACAGCTTTTCACTCATAAGCAGATGGACAGTTAGAGAGATGAGTGTTTGAAGGTATCGTCGGAGGAAATAATTTACAGAACCACTAGGGACGGCCAAGTCAAGCATGATCTTCTTAGTGCCGTTGAGGTTATCGTCGGAGGTGGAGGTCTTCTCGCACTTGTCGAGCTTGGATTTGGGGAGGATCTCAACCCCGGACACGGTCGCTTTGGCGAGCTTGATTGCTATATTTGCAGAGTTCTGGCTGGTCGATCGCTGTCGTTGAGTTGATGGGGTTTGATGGTGTCGATGGGTGAAGAGAAAGCCAAGCCATTGCTCGAATGGTATCTAGTAATGGCAGTGGGAAGACCTGTTATGTATTTATCGGTCCACGGCCTTTCACTTTCCGAAGTGAATTATCAGCCTCTCTTTGCAATACACGCGGTACTGCTACTTTCGGACCTACAAAAAGTATAACGTAACGTCAGTGTTCATCCATGCTGTGTATTCATCAAATAAGGCGAAATTCCTGTGAAACTCAAAATTTAGAATTGCTCTGAGCTTTGCAAATCGCATGAAATCATCCGATAATTTGGGTACCATATGGATGGGACTCACCAGGTTAAATCCAAACCCAGAAGTGTTTCCAGGCAGAATGGGTCCCTGCGTGACAGCCTCTCCACTATGCAAAAGCCAAAAGCTTTCTCCATAGGCACTAAATTCTCTGTCCACTAACGAGAGCTAACAACATAGTTTTGACTTAACTTGTGAGTTCCCTCATGCTAGATGGCGACTTCCCTCCCATTCCCTGTTTGAATGGGAAAGATAATATTGTAAATGTGTTTGCAATTGTGGCAATCAAATTGAATTGGGCTAAAGATTAAAGATCAGTTTCAAATTTTATGGTCATATTAAATATTTGAAACAAGTTTGAAATCAATGGCCTCATCTGTAAGTGAAATTAGAATTAATAGCCATATTAATGATCAGAGTCAATGGTCACATTAATGATCTAAAATCAAATCGAATCAATAGTTATATTAAAGATTTAGAAGTTTTATAGTTTTATAAAGATTACAATATTAATGGTTCTATAATGGTACAATGCCATGTAATGATTCTTATCTACCATCTTCTAAAAGAATCTTCACATTCGCTTCACGAGTCCTTCAAATACTCATTGTAGGAAAATCTTAATTTCTTCTTTCTCCCTCTCCCCCCCTGTTCAATCACCTGGGGCCGCTGCCGTCGATCATCCAACGAAGCGACAGTCGGCATTGGCGCTCAATAGCTTTCATTGCCCACTTGTCTATTAGTCCCTTCTTGGGTGCGTTACCCCGAATCTCTCTCTCTCCCCCCTTTTCTTTCTCTCATGGTTGACAATGGCCTCCCTCACAACATTGATTCTAGGTCAACCCAAAGTAGTGGAACTCAAATCGGATTCGATTTGGGACCTCAAAGCTCCCGAGACTGGGTTTTCGCAATAACGTAAAAGTGTGTCTTTCCTAATCTAACTGGGGTTCAAGATAATGGAGGAACTGGACTGAGAAAATGGGGCATTTAGCTATAAGATATCGAATAAAACCTTTGCTGGAACTGAAATTGGTAATTCCATTGTAATAAAGCGGTAATGATAATTTCAATGATGAATGTTACATTTATGATAAACGTAGAAATACTAATGAGAGGGGCAGCTTCAGTATAAAAATTAGCAGAAATGCCATTGATTTCACGTTTAGAGAAAAGTCTAGTGATTTCGTTTGACTCAAAGGTGAAGGTGGGTGAGTGGGTGGTTGAGAGAGAGAGAGAGAGAGAGAGAGAGAGAGAGAGAGATGATGCAAGCTATAGATCCAGGGGAGAAGACGCTGAGAAGAGATAGTGGAGGAGTTTTAGACAGCTAGGATTTTCCCTTGTTGGTGTCTAAATTGACAAGAGACGAAAATCCAACGACTAATTGGATGGTGACAACGTATGAATTCTGAGTGGGGGTAGAATTTCCTCACCGCCCCCTTCAATTTCACTTATTGAAAATGTAAGTTGAACTTCATTTTGCAAGTCTATTACTCAACACTTTGGTTCTCACGGTAATAATTTTGAAAAGTTTTACATTGTCCATCGCCACATTATATAGATTGCACATTATTATTAAGGATTTATGGCAGAAAATGAAAGGCTTGGAAAATATTTTCAAAATTTAATTGTTTGTATTGCTTACAAAAATGATTGAATAAAAATACTTTTATCATGCATGAAAATGTATAGACGCAAATTATTATTAATAAAGAAAACATTATTCATTAACTAATTTCTCAAACGATATAAAAAATCACTTTTAATAAAATATTTTTTAAATTACTCATCTTTTTCGAAATAACCAGAGCCTAACATAGTTGAGATAAATGAAGTGTCTTTTTTTAATCATTTAGATTGCTTAGCGCACTTGGTTAATGTGAGCCCAACCGTTGAGATAGATCTGATGAGAGTCAGATGCATGGAAAGTATTGCTCTCCTTCACGACGAAATTCCAAAAAAACGCCCTTGAGCGATTCGGCAGAACAAGGCTCACGTGGAGAAGTCATGTCATCCTCCCCCGCTTCCAGATCATTTTCCGATACGACAGTGTTTGTGGAGAACGCCCAGCATACGGCAGTGCCGTGGTAATTTACGCGCGCCGCCACTTCAGATTACTAACGGCCACGCACGCTGTCACGTGGGGTTTTTAATGGCCATTTGAACGGAACGGAGTTTCTAGAAATTGACACAAATTTGAGGTAATGGTGCGACCAAAAATAGTTAGGGATATTGGCATCCGACCAGAAAAAAGTTGACAATTTTTGCTATGATTATCCCTTTCCGACCGAGAGAGTCAACATCGCATGAGGCAGTTGCATGCAGTGAGCAATAAAGTGTGATCGAGTAGCACATCCTACCCTGAAAATTGAATGAGTAGAGACAAACTCACACCCTCATTTGATATTGCCATGAAAATTTCTTTGGTTTGGTGAATTAGTTAATTTGCTTCCAAGCTAATCCAAAGGACTCTAAAGGAGAATATGGATGATTAGTAATCACTCGAAATGTTGACCTGAATTAGATTCCTAATGAGGATTTCATTCACACGGCGCATGCTTGAAAAATGATGCACTTAAAGCAGTATCGTTGATTAACTCAAGGGATTGACTCATCGATCAAGAAGTACGATCAATGCTTTTCAAATTAGGCATGCGAAATGAATACAGTGTATTTAGCTCTATGTTTGAGCACTCGGCAAGGATTTCGACTCTTGTTACATGCGGTATATGAGGTTGGTGGGATATTTCATGGGTTTGGAGTTTATCTATCTAAAAGGGTTTAAGCATCTTTAACTAGAAAGAATAATATAGGACTATGGAGTAATTCAGCATGACTTGCTCCAAGAAATGAGATATTACGAGCTACCTACACCAAGATGTGGATTGTAGGAAGATATATATATCTAAGCAATCGGGTCATACTTAAGTACCCTAGAAGAGTTTACTATACCATTTCTAATTCAATTTTTGCTAAATCTCAGCTAGAACAAGATGCGATCGTTAAGATATCGTAGTCCATTATCTACAGAATCTCATTTTTATATATTATGGAAACCATATCTTATGTTTACTAGTTGAACAAACAGGAATGGTTGTTATTCAGCAAGTTCCAAATTTCATACCATGCAAGCAATTAATTAGCCTTAAAAATTCTTTTACGGGGGGGACATACCATAATGAGATGGCGTGAGCCGCTTGTCTTTGTTAGTGAAAGTCAATGTTTCATCAATAGGAGAGTTGGCGAACCTAGGTGAGGAACTGACAATTTTCCCTAATAGTCAATATCTCTCTAGACGAAATCCTACTTTGACTACTTCCTGATTTGTTTTCTTTATTAATTGTTGTTTCTAGTGACATAGGCGAGGTTAGTTTTGATAAGAAATTTACTATACATGCTAACTGGGAAAAGGGTATGTGTACCGTTGAGTTAAAATTTCACTTTAGGTCCTTGAACTTGTACATTTCTTTCAATTAAATTCTTGAACTTTTGATATGTTTAATTAAGTCCTCCAACTTGCATTTGCTCATACTACAAATGTGATTAATTGGAGTTGACATATCCATTGGGCCGATTAGAGTCTAACGTGGAAAGCTTTTTTGATTGGGGACGAATGCGAGAGATTAGAAAGCTTCAAAATAAAGCACCGCACAACCGGGACTTGAGTAATGAAATTTCTTAACGTGAACAAGGCCCCGAGCTTTCTACATCTGACTTCTTGCCGGCTTTTGAGGCGGATGGGATTGATTAGAAAAGTTATACAAGTTGCAAGATTTTATTAAACAAATTGACGGTTTAAGGACTTAATGAAAAAAATATATATGAGTTCAAGACCAAAAATGAAAATTTGGACACTAGAAAGTAAACATAGAGAGTGAGTAAAAAAACCAACATATGTCATATGTCGCAATTCCTTGAGATTGGTCACTTAAAAAAGAAAACACATGCAATTATACCTATATATTCATACTTTTTGAAATAAGCCTTCTTTAATTTGTATGAACCTTTTTAAAAATCCAAAAGCTGAAAGTGAGATGATTCTTGACTTGATATCTCCTTGGAAATTACTACTGGAATCTAGTATGACGACAGGTGGGGTTATATTTGCTTATAATTGACAGCATGATATAGACCTATAACTATATGATGGGCCAAAAATTCGTATCCTGCGAGATTAGGGTTAGTTTGCAAATAGAAAACTAAAAATCCGACGACACATAATCGGGTTACATATGTATATGGGTGTTTTCATACAATTTGGTGTTGAATTTTCTGGTCAAACTAAAAATTTCTTATCTTATCTTATATTATAGGTGCAGACATCCGATGCCGTTGACTTGAGAAGAAAGAAAAAGCATAACAGTGCAAAAACTCTTGCATAAATACCCGAGTTCATTCAAGTGCAACACCCACACACAGCCGTCAAGCTTGTGCTTCTTCTCCTCCTTCGCTCATCTCCTTCTTCAACTCAACTCCCAGCGATGGCTGGTGAGAGCTCTTCTGTCAAACCCGTCTACTTATTGTTGCTGTGTTTCCTCCTCGGAACAGCCTCAGCTCAGCTGTCCAGCACTTTCTACTCCAAATCCTGTCCCAGCGCCCTCCGCACCATTAAGTCTGGCGTGAGCTCCGCCGTGTCCAGCGAGGCCCGCATGGGCGCATCACTGCTCCGCCTTCACTTCCACGATTGCTTCGTCAATGCAAGTCCCTCTCCTCTGTGTCTGTCCTCTCTTTCCCATTGATTTCTACCTTTGTTTCCCTTCTGTCATTCAAGCTTCATGCAAGCGTGCATGCATGATCTTTGCGCCTGTGCTTGTGAAACATTCCAACCAACCTCGTAGTCAGGGGCATCATTAGATTTCACTTCTACGCATTGAATTAGTCGAGTCTGACCGACCCCTTTTGGTATATTGTTGTGCCATGCATTTTTGCGAGTCTATTAGCATAATAATAACAGGCTCTGTTTATTGAAGTCGTTTTAGAATTAGAGCCATGTTTTCATCATACAGCAATAAAAGGCATGGCCCTTAGAATAAAAGCACTTTTTTTTGGTGATTCAAAGAGAAAATTTTCATGAGTAATTCTAGCATACACCGCTAGTGTAAAAATATCATTCCATAAGCGGCCTTATCCACTAGATATTTTGGTGGTTAGGGAGAGATTTGGTAATTATAATCCTCCAATCATGGGTGGACAAGAATGTTGTTGTGTGTACTCTAGTTTTTTTTTTTAATTACAGACAGTATATGCTCTACTTTTCTTTATTACAAAAGCCATGCAGGTGAACGTACTTTATGCTGAGTATTTGTTGACAAGATTTGTGTATGTGTATGATTAGCCACCTGGTTTAAACCCGATGAACTCGATGATTTAGATCATGCAAAAGTCCTAAACGTTGCAGCTGGAAAAAAAAGAGAGAGATGGCCATGCTTATGCGATCATCGCGTTTGGCAAAACAATCAGTCTTTCTCAATAGGTTTCAATCATATTTTGATCACCGTCCTTTGGTTGCGATGCTTTTCTACATTAAAAATGATGTTTTATGGTAAAATATCATTTTTAATGGAATTTGTTAATCCAATGGTATTCTAAAAATCACATCCGATCTTTGAATAAATGAATTGTGCCTTATGCATGGCCTCACTAGTTTGCTTCCAACACGAATTTAGAGTGACAATCTAAATTAACTAATCAATTTAGTATAC
Organism: Eucalyptus caleyi; assembly: GCA_014182885.2. Classification (NCBI taxonomy): domain Eukaryota; kingdom Viridiplantae; phylum Streptophyta; class Magnoliopsida; order Myrtales; family Myrtaceae; genus Eucalyptus; species Eucalyptus caleyi. The sequence continues at coordinate 11,874,948 of CM024466.2, read as the reverse complement.
CTTCTTTGTAATCCTCTTTGTATTCTTTGTGCATAATTTAAGAGCTGCCCGCATCCTGATGGACCTTTCTCCATCAAACATGCCGTCTCTATTTTGATCTTGATATTTAAAGCCTAATCGATTTTTTAAATAACTAATATGCTATGTTTACAACTTTCTCGATTAGATTTGTGGGTTGCTTTTCCTTTTTCCTGTATAGGTTGGAAATCGTCTAGATTTTCAATTTTAATCGATAGATAATTGGTCATTTGAGAAGGCCAAACTCAGGCTAATTCTAGTGAATCATAAAGTCGCTGACTTTCCCTGTTAAATATTAAAGAACGCGCCATGTTGCTAACCAAAAATCTTGATTTAGAGAACACTTCAGAGCGCAATCATTTTGTTTCTAGTCCGACGATTATTGGATGCATTGTTCCTTGAGAAACAACACGGAGTAAAGTCAAAAGGCATGAGAATGGGGGACAAAAAGGGGAGAACGATATGGGAAACAAGCAGTGTTTATGCTCTAACTTCAGAAAAAAATTAAAACACTCAAACCTCCTGTCTACAACTAATGAATGAAATGAACGCCAATCGGATCAATTTTCCATCTAGAAGGGCTGATTAATAATGTGTGGTGCAAAATATGAAATAGGGATGTGACGCGTCGATTCTGTTGGATGACACCACGAACTTCACTGGGGAGAAGACTGCCGGGGCGAATAACAATTCCATTCGGGGATACGAGGTGATTGACACGATCAAGTCCCAGCTAGAGAGCAGCTGCCCCGGGGTCGTGTCTTGTGCAGACATCTTGGCCATCGCCGCGCGTGATTCTGTTGTTGCTGTAAGTGCACATTTTCTTCTTAACACTAGCAATCAATTGGGAGGTAAAAAAAAAAAAAACCACTAGGATTTGCCTCAGTACCACCTTCCAACATGAAAGACTGAGGTGGGGGGTTCGAATCCCCATCTTCTCAAGGGTTGGGGTAGAGACGATTTAATTTTAAATGTGGGTTTCAACTTTTACGCCTGCAAGAAAGACAGGGCAGAAGTTTGAGAGTGAGAGTTAGAGTGAGAGTTAAAGTAAGAGTAGAGTATGATTGACCCAAAAAAAAAAAAATGGAGGAAAAAATCACATGCTATATTACCCATCTATATTAGTACTAACATGTTTGGATTTATTTGTTTATTTAATTTTCAGTTAGGTGGCCCAAGTTGGACAGTCTTATTAGGAAGAAGAGACTCGACCACCGCAAGCCTAAGTGCTGCTAATAGCGACCTTCCTGCCCCAACTATGAGCCTTAGCAACCTCATCACTTCCTTCTCTAACAAAGGCTTCACTACCAAAGAAATGGTGGCACTTTCAGGTCATTATTATTTTTTTTATTTTTGTTGCATTTTATAATAAAGAATTATAATAAAGTTCGACTGATTTACTATGATCTATTTACAAAAATTGTTCGATTGTTGTTAATAGGATCACACACGATAGGTCAAGCCCGATGCATAACTTTCCAAACCCGGCTTTACAACGAGAACGACATCAACACCACATTCGCAACGTCACTAAAAGCAAACTGCCCAAGCTCCGGAGGTGACAATAATCTCTCTCCCCTCGACACCACGAGCCCGACGTACTTCGACAACGCCTACTTCAAGAACTTGCAGACCCAAAAGGGGCTTCTTCACTCAGACCAGCAATTGTTCAGTGGTGGTTCCACGGACGCTCAAGTGAACACTTACAGCAGCAATTCGGCTACTTTCATGACGGATTTTGCTAACGCCATGGTGACGATGGGTAACCTCAGCCCGCTCACCGGCTCAAGCGGTCAAATTAGGAAGAATTGCAGGAAAGTCAACTAATGATACTTCTGGGTTTTACTTTTGCTATATTCAAAGTTTTGAAATTTGTACTACATCTCTTATGTTCTCAAGTTTACTTTGATAATAAAGGGTTCAATGTATTGTCTATCTAGGATAGTTGGTCCCGCTTTCAATATCTATGTATGAACGCATCAAAGTGGTGCTCATGTAGTTGTGATACGTGGTGTGATCATAAATTCATTATTTGTAGTTTCAATTTCTTTAAATTGTGTTAGAATTAAATTGACGAAGTTTTTTTATGACTAGGTATTCAGGTGAGACAAATTATAATGGTAAGAATTCTCTGACATATCTAGCATTTTTCTTTCTGAAATCCACAATATTGCATACGCATTGGACGACGAGAGAGCTTCGGAAGTAAAATTTGACAATTCCTTTCCCTTCCATGTGTTTTTATTTTCCTTGTGGGCCTTGTCAGGCCAATGCCCTACCTAACTTTCGACATTATTCCACTCCAATAGTGTTTCTCCAAACAACAGCAAAGAAGGAACATAAAGAGATTTTGGGGTAAAGTCTCGTACGAAATCATTGAAAATTGAAATTTAGTGGATTTTGTAACCAAGCAATTAAATTTTATCATAATTACTCAATATACTAAAATTTGATTTCTTTGCAATTTTGATACAATTATTTCCAGCATAATTCTCAACTAATCTTAGCTATAATAAATCTAGAAACTAGCGAGATTAAGGGTCTGTGGTAACATTTTTGTTTCTTCCAATTTCTATTCTTTTATTTCCCATAACAAAAAAAGAATAGAAATCCGTTTGGTAAATTTTTTTTTTTTTTTTCTGGGGAACAATTTCTCTATTTTTTTGTTCTTGAGAATAGTTTTGGAATAGAAACAAGAAACAAAAAAAAAAAAAAAGTAGCTTCTTGTTTCTAGGAACAATTTCTAGAAATAAGCTAATTTTCTTTTTTATTTTTCTTTTGTTCCTCTCTTTTGTCACGGCCACCTCCAACCGTTTGGAGCTACCGCCGATCGTCGTTGACCACCGGCCTTTGCCGTTGGCCATCGGCTGTCAGCCCCCGGCCGCTGCCGCTGCCTGTTGCCGCCGCTGCCTGTTGCCACCGCTGCACGATCACCGGCCGTCAACCATCACCGCCACCGCACAGCCTATCAGCTGCCACCTCTCGCCGCTGCCCGTCCGCCTTTGGCAATTGGTGACGACCAATGGGCTGTGCGGTGGTGATCAGTGGCGATGGTTGACAGCCGACGGTCGGCAATCCGTGAGCAAGAATAAAAAACGAATAAATACAAAAAAAAAACCGTTTCGTACCAAACACATTTCTATTTTTTTTTCTATTTTTGGAGTAGAAATTTTGTGTAGTTAACAAATACCTTATTTTACTAATAAATTGTTCCCCAGAATAGAAACATAAAAGAACTATTTCTAAAAAAAAAACTCTTCCCCAACCGAGAAATGTTGTCATGCGCAACCTAAGTTAGAAAGTACTCCATATTCCGATGAAATATGGATAAATTTTAGCGACACAGGCTGTATAACCAAAATCTTACTTATTTCACTTGCTGATGGGTGTAGTTTTACTTTTAGCAAATAATCAATCAGTTATATCATCTGTGGAGGTCGATGTAAAATATGTAAATAAAAGCTACATAGTCTTCATAGTTAAGAATAATCCTTAAAGCTGCATGACTATAGAAGTACCATTCTGGCATCTTCCCATTTTCCAGGGTTGAGATGGGTAATAACGATCAGGCCTGAGATTCAAATAAGCCCATAGAAGCACCCACTAACCCATTAATATATTCACTTGAGGCGTTAAGGCCCTGAGAAATGGCTCACTTGGAAAGCCCATGATAAAGCCCATGATCTACCTTCTCACATCCCAAGCTATAGTCATAAGGTAGCTCTCTCTCTCACAAATACAAGACGCTCTATATCCAACACCTTCAAGTCAAGAACACGTTGGATTTGCATATTTCAAGGTTTAATCCTCATGTGTTTGGGGAAAGTTAGGAAAGCCACTCGTGGAACCATTGAATTCAATTTCCTTTGCGAAATTGATGAGGCATTATGAACCGATAAGGCATTTGATTGGTATCACATTGGCATTAGCCAAAAAAAGGGACAAAAATGGAACACTCGAGTAGCGTAGAGACACGATTTGAATAGAGTACATATGGAAAAGGAAATTTCGAAGGAAGAGTTACCCCTTAAAACGAATTGTGTATGAAATTCACAAGAAAAAACACGCCAAGGAAAAAAAAACATTTCTTGAGTTATTCCTAGGAACAAAGAAGCAATTTTTTCTGTTTATTGTTTCTATTGCAAATCTATCCCCGAGAACAAAAACTTACACAAACAGAATTCTATTATATTTCTGTTATGAGGAATAAAAAAAAGGGAGAGAGAGAGAGAAATGAGAATGTTACCAAATGCACACTAAGTCATTCTCTCTTCGGCACATTTGTGTTATTTGAGCAGTGTGTATAAAATCCAAATCGAATTGGATGATATGGACCGGAATTGTCGATCCAATCCTTAAATACTTAAAAAGACCTCGTGTTCTTAGAGATATTTTTTAAAGATGTGATCGAAGAGTTCAATTCATTTTATTGCCTATTTGGACTTTTATTCGGTGGATCCCAATCCAAAATCAAGTCTTTATAAGAGAAAGAAAGTAGAAGAAAAAGGGCATTGCTTCTGTTTCTCTTTTTCCTGAAGAAGCCGTCGCCGCACAAGTGGAAAAAGAGACGCCGCGCGTAAAGGAGAGAAAAAAGAACGTGGAAGACGTTATTGTATGACTAAAATGGCACGAATTACTTGCATCTTGGGGGTATCAATGTCTCATTTCGTAAAAATTAGCCTATAATTAAAAAGATAAGAAAAATAGTCAATAATATTCGAGGTGAGTTGGTTCCAATTTAAAGGACATGAACGGCGTCTAAATTGTCAAATGGTATAGAAGTATTTGGAATCTCTTGCCCATTGCTGTTTGAGGAGGTTAAATCTCTCATCATGGCCCTACAATTAACCTCTATAAATAAACATATAGTCAATTTGGGTACTTAATAATCCCTATTGTATCCTTTTTCAAAATTATGTTTTTTTTTTCAAAATGATGCTTTTTTCAAAGGAGTACTCTCAGAATACTTATTAAATAAGCAAATAATGAGAGTTGTAATTTTTGATCTCTTGAAATCAAAACTCTTGTTGATAAAGTACTCTAAACAATTTTTTTGTCCTTAAAATGTTTAGTAAAGACAAAATGATTGACATACACAAAAAAGCAAAAGCCATCATTTCACCAGACTTGGGTGATGGCGGGCAACCCTTGCCCAAATCTAGGAGAGGGTTGCCACCCTCTCCTGTTTCTAATGAGGCCTCTAGTCGGCGAGGGTTGCGGCCCTCACCAAGGCATCGGCGATCTTGTCGGCCATTTCTGCCGCCCCATCGATGATGGAGTGGCGGCCACAAGTGAGAGAAAACCCTCCCGCTTTTATTTTTGCTCTTTTTTATTGTAGTTTTTTTATCAAAAGAAAAAAATTAGAATAAAGAAAGAAATAGAAACAAAATTAAAATTAAAAAGACGAAAATTGTCCTTCACTACCTAGCGAGTTAAATTGGTATGGCCATTTTAGGCCTTTGTTTAAAACAAACTCCACTTTAAGCCTTCATTTTTAAAAAATGAGGACATTGTGGACCTTTTTTGGGAACAATACTCACTTTAAGTCATTATTTGAGAAAGTGAGGACATTTCATGCCCTTATTTGGAATTTTCTCCTTATAAAATGGTTTATAAAATGGTGCATGATCAATAGTCCTCCTATTGATCCCATGCTTGTCGGCTCCTCATATCCACCGGTACTATATTTCATGGCTATCTCGATTATTCGATCGAGCGATTCCTTCGTCAAACCATTTGAAAAAACTCCGTCATGTGTTGGATCTCCTGGTCATAGATAGGATACTGATCTTGAGATGCAATGCCCAAACGCTCCTTGTCTTCAGACACAACCCTGATGCCAAGGCATCATATTATCCTATTGCTGGGAGGCTAATGGAGTCTTTCCTTGGTGAGCTTTAGATTCATCGTTCTAAGGAAGGAGTGGGGTTTTCGAGGTTACTGTGGATTGTACGCTCAAATCTTTTGATTATTTTGAGGATGTCATGTCAATCCCGTACGAGGAGCTTCTTCCTCGTGACCTTGAGGACCCTGAAAGCAAAGAACCACTGGGTCAAATCCCGGGTAGAACGAAAGAGTAGAACGAAAGAGGGAGAGGGAGAAACGCCATGCCGGACTAGGGGAATAGAGAGTTGGGCTGCACGAGAGAAAGCGAAATGACGTGCGGGCTAGGTCAGACCGAACTGGGCTGTGGCTTCACATGCGGGTTGGGTGGGAGAAGGGAAATCGGAGGTTGGCCTTATGGGAGAGGCGTGCGGGCAAGGCCCTTGCGTGGGCTAATCCACGGGCTCCTCCTTTTATTTATTTATTCATTTATAAATTTCTAATTGTGCTAATCTATTTATCTAATTTTGTTGCTTTTGCTATTTTGCTATTTTGCTATTTTTATATCTTCATAAGAAGGAACCCCTTAACGGATTGACAAAATCAAGTGTCAACCACACCAGCTCTCGCCCCTAGCTGATCACCGAACCTAAAATGATCGGCTCAAGAAAGAAGGAAAGGGAAAAAAAAGGGGGGGAAAAGAAAAGAATAAATAGGTAATTCAAAGAAATTAATTTATTAAATAGAAATTGTTCACATCAATGTCATTTGTGCCACGTAAGATAGTTGGTATCCATGTCAATGCTAATATGTCAAAATTAGTCGATGGACTGAATTACCACATATGCAAAAGATTTAGGATTTAACTAGCAAAAAAAGAGAGTCCATGACTCAATTGACATAAATGCAATTAATTTTTTTTTTTTTTTGGTAATTCTCCCCCACACGGGCCATCTCCTTTTTTTACTTGCTCCTTTGTGTGTGTGTATAAATCGCCTTTTATCCGTTGTGCTTTTGTCAAGAACAATGTATACATCACAACCGTGACTAGTTGGTAACACTTGAGGTTCTAAGTTATGGGATTTATATGGATTGGCTTTTAATATTTTGCTTAATCAAATCTCATGAATTGCGCAGTCTTTACCATGGAAAGAGATATAGAGAGAACATTTTCCGCCTCCCCGAGCCATCATCTGGGTCTTTTATTTGTTGCTGTATAAATGGCTTTGGTCATTTGTTGTGCTTACAACTGTCTCAAATTTAAGGTTCTAAGATTCATAAGGATCGACTTTCAATATTTCGCTTAATGTTCTAATAACGCTAACCCACGAAGGAACAAACTGGTCCAAGTGATCAAATAAGCCCAAACTCCCAAGGATCAAATCCAGCACAAAATAATTAAAGCAGAAGCCCATCTCCTTAGTATCCCCGCCCCAGTTTTTTCTTTTCTTGCGAATTTCTTCTGTTTCCTTTTTGTTTTTTTTTGGTACTTCATCTCATGTCCCCCCTTCTTTTATTTATTTATTTATTTATTATTATTATTATACTCCCATGCCTTACTTCTCCTTCCTTATGTGCGAGACATAGCCAATTTTGAGGTCATTGGTGACTCATAACCTTTGTCGCCGATAACCATTCATCAATAATTATGTCATGCAATTGTCGAGTTTCCTGTGTCCTTAAAGTTATCATATTAACTAATCTCTTGATTAATTGGTCAAACCTCGCCATTAATCGATTAGAAGGAGTTGGTGACCTTTTTGTGTATGCAAATCTATTTACAGACATCTTCATATGAATTTGGGGTCAATTATTTTATTTACACAATGAATTAACTCACGTTAAAAGCGATATATTTCATCCAACAAATTTATCCTCGCGCGATATGGGCGAGGAGGATGTTGTCGCATCCATAAAGAAACGTGAGGGTCTATTATTTTATTTACACAAAAGAATTCTCTTGTTTTTCTTTTTATAAATTCTCTCTCAAATTGATTAAATTAGAGAAACGTGCCCGGAAGGGTTAAAGGAAAAAGGGAAATTTTGGAAACTTGTTGGCCGAGACGGAAGAAGGAAGCCGATTTTTCGCTGATGACCTTCCGAAATGATGTCGCGGAGGCCGAATCGACTACGCAAATTGCCCAAAACAAGCCCCCGCGGCCGTCGTCCAATCAGGACAATCGCATAGCCGCATCGATCCGAGAATCGATCAGGGCCGTCGGATTCGCATACTTCCCGATCCATCAAGATGAATGGCGATGCGCTGACGAGCGTGCGACGCGCACGCGATGTTGTCGTCTAGAATCTTTTCCTCGATCCCTGTTTCCCGCCCCCACGTGGGCTGGCAAATGAAAGGCCACTGCTCCTCCTCCCTACGCCATTAGACCCAAAACCCTTGCAGAACCAGCTCCGTAGATCAAGAAAGAAGCATGACGAAGGCGTTGGAGCTACCCGGCTTGGCGACGGCGGCCAGCCGGCTATCTCTGTTTCGCCAAGCCGGGATCCTCCGGCGTCGAGGGTGGCTGAGACACTCTCTCACTCTTAGTCCCTCTCTCTTGAGGTCGTGACCAAGGAAGAACCTCCCCGTCTCTGTCCGAACCTCCTTCTTGCTTGATTTTAGCTCGAGGTCGTGACCAAGGAAGTTCTTCGTGGCTTCCTAGGGTGTGCATGACAACGTTTCTATTCTCGGTAAACTATTTCTTTTTTTTAAATAGTTTTTTTTTCTATTTCTACTACCAAGAACAATTTCTTAATAAAATAATATGTTTGGTAATTATACAAAATTTATATTCTTATAATAAAAAAAAAATAGAAATGCGTTTGCTAAAAATTTATAGATTTTTATATTTATTTATTTTTCTTCTGATTTGACCGCTGCCCATCGCCGCATGACAGCCTCGCCGCCGCACAACCGCCGCACAACTGCCGCACGAACGGCATATGACTGTTGCACAAACGCCGCACAACCACCACACGACTGCTGCATGACCGTTGATCACCACCGCAGGATTGCCGCCCATAGCCCACCGGCCACAGGAGGGGTGGTGGCCGGTGAATTGTGGGTAGCGGTCCTACGGTGGCAGTCGGTAGTCATGCGGTGGCAAGCGACAATCATGTGGCGGTTGGTGATGGTAGGCTATTGGTTGATAGTGGCGATCGTCGAACGGTGGGCTGTGGACGATGGCCAATGGGCTATGGGTAGCGGGTAGCGGCAACCATTGCCGGAACAAAAAGTTACTTTTTTTTTTTTTTTTTAATTTCTTGTTTCTAGAAAAGAAAAGAAAAGAAAAACTTATTTCGAGAAATTGTTCCTAAGAACAAGAAGCTATGTTTTTTTCTTCTTCTTGTTTCTGCTCTGAATTTATTCCCCAGCCACTTTTCTATTTCGGGAATATAAAAATAAGTTGGCGTTCCCAAATATTTTTTTTTTTTTTTTTTTTTTTTGTTTCGGGAATAAAAGAACAGAAATCGAGAGAAATAAAAACGTTACCATGTAGGCTCCTACTTTTAATTGCAAGTGAGTGCACCGCCATGAATGATGTTTCCCGCCAAAACACAGTTGGGTATAAGGAGAAGTCTTTCTGTTGCAAAACCAACAACAGGATATCCTATCTTCCGTCCTAGAAACCCTCTCCAATCGCGCGCTCTTCTGCAACTCAGCTTCAAGCTTTCTCACGTTAGGATTCTTCTGCAATTCCACAACTTTGCTCCAAGCTCTCAAGTTCTTCTGCTAATCCTCTCTCTCTCTGTGCGCTTTTCAAGAGGTTTTCTCGATAGCCTTCGTGCGTATGAATCTTCCTTGCTGTTTTCTCGTCATGGAGTTGTTTGCTTCGTGCATATGAATGAATCTTTCTTGCCGTTTTCTCGTCAGGGAGTTGTTTTGCTTGGAACAGAGGGTAACGCTACTGTGTTTTATTGTAATAAGATCACCGCCATGGTTTGGATCAGCAGAGAGCATCCATTGACTACCTGCACGTTTTTCTTCACGGGTTGCTTTGTAATGGCGCTGCTCTATAAGGTAAGAAGTGTTTACTATGCTGCGCAATCTTTTTACTTCATCTCCTTCACCCTCCATGATTTATGTCTCTCGATGGGTTGAAGCATGATTGATTACAATGCCGTACAATTTTTTACGTCGTCAGGCGCTCTCATCAAACGAAGGCCATGTTTGAGGTCTTCTTTCTTGGTCATCCGAGTGGTCATGTATTTGTATAGATAAGCGCGAGTATAATATGTAATTTCTTTGAAGATGGGAGGCTGATGCCAATTTTGAGGTTAACCAAAATAAGCAAAGGCCTAAAGAAGAGGCCTAAAGGTATGGCTCGGCTGCAGAACCCTAGCATCACGCAAAGCATTGGCCATTTTTGTCTCTTGATCGAATTATTTGGATGGTAAGTTGTTCTCTTTTTGGCAATTAATTTTTATGTGATTGGCGTAATTTGAGCGGCGTACATAATCCAAACAGAATCTGATGATGTTGATTGGAATTATCGAATGAATCCTTAAATAGTTAAAAATTCCTTATTGATATCTATTCAAGATTTGAACCGAGAGTTCAATTCCTTTGATTGCCTATTTGGACTTTATATTATATTTCGGACATTGAGCATCTGATTTAGAAGCCACACAATTAAAAAGCGAATCTAAAATACGGTGGATTCCAATCCTAAATCAAGTCTTTATGGCTCCGTTCGTTTCGCGAAAAATAACTTCCGGGAAAATATTTTCCGAAATTTCTGGTGTTCGGATGACGGAAAACACACGGTCAACGGAAAATATTTTCCGGTCAACAAAAAATTCCTCTTGAATGAGCGGAAAATGTTTTCCTCTTTTGAAAAGAGGAAAACATTTTCCGCAGCTCTCACACGAGCTCTGGTGCTCTCGCTGCTCTTTCCTCCCTTCATGTTCTCGTTCTCTCTCTCTCTCTCTCTCTCTTTCTTGCTCTCCCTGCAGAGGAGGCTTCGACGACGTCCTTCCCGGGATCAGCCTCCGCCCTCCCCGGCCGCTCCTCCGCTCCTGCCCGCCTGCTCCAGCCGGGAAGCCACCGCCGCGCTCCGCTTCCCCCGGCGGCTCGAAGCCGCTCGGGAGGATCCGGCGCAAGAGGGAGCACCGCGGAGGCGCCGGGAGGCTCGCGGGGAGCCCGCCGTCCAGGCCGGCCGCTCGTCGTGCGGCCGCGAGCCGCGAGCTCGTCGGATCTGGCGGCGGAGCTCGCGGCTCGCCGGATCTAACGGCAGAGCTCGGGCTCCCGATCCGGGCGAGCTCGAGCTCTGTCGCCAGATCCGGCGCGCTCGGGTGAGATCGGCCGAGCCTCGAGCTCGCCGGATCTGGCGGCGCAGCTCGCGGCTCGCCGGATCCGGCGACAGAGCTCGAGTCGCCAGATTTGGCGAGCTCGAGTGAGATCGGCCGAGCTCAATCTCACCCGAGCTCGCCGGATCTGGCCACCGGGTCTTGGTCGGCCGCTGGGAGGAAGGAGGTGGCGGCGGCGGAAGGAGGAGGAAGGAGGCCACGGCGGACGACGCCGCTCGGGAGGAATCGGGAGGAAGAAGGAGACGGAAGGAGGAAGGAAAAAAAAAGAAATAATAAATAATAAAAATTTCTATTTTAAAAATATAAATAATTAAAAAATCATTTAAAAAATATATAAATAATTTTTTGGGTCAATTAAAAATATTAAAATTTAATTTTTGATAATTTTTCCAGGAAAATGTTTGAGCTAACGAACAAAGGAAAATATTTTCCACTCAAATTTTAGATGTTGGCCGAACACCGGAAAATAGAGTCATTTTCCTGGAAAATGACTTCCAGAAAATATTTTCCGGAAACACGATATTTTCCGTGAAACGAACGGAGCCTAAGAGAAAAAAAAAGGGTGAGGAAAAAAAGGGTTTCCTTTTACTCTTCTCTTTCCTAAAGAAGCCGCAGCCGCACAAGTCAAAAGGAGACGCCGCGCGGTAAAAGCAAAAACAAAAAACAAGGAACGCGGAAGACGTTCTTGTGTCGGAACCCATACGCTCCTTGATTGCTGCGGTGAGTTTTATACTCAAATTAAGTGTTTTTTTTTTTTTTTTAAATGAACACTTTTGGGTTCAGGCATATTCTAAGTGTAGCAAACACTCGAGCGTGATGGACAATCTTTGGTGTTTGGTTTGTTGCTTATGTCTTTGGTTATTTGATTTCAAGATCCTGTTGTTTTGGCATCATAAATCTGCTTCTGATTATAGCAAAACGAATTGAAGTCTGGAATTTGAAGGTCTATTTGTACCAAAAGCCATGGATTCAATCACTGCCCGAGTTCTCTATAATGTCATTGTCTTAACGTACGCTTCTACTGGATGCAGGTCAGGGAACAAGACCAAATATGCAGATCTCTAAACAATTCCATACCGCCATCAATGGTCTAGATAAATAATACCACCTCAATAAATTTCGCTTACAAATAATGAGGAAAACTGACATATGTCGCGCACCATATTTTGCAAGGCAAGGCTCTTTGGGGTTTTGGGTTAATGAGCATGATTTTGTATTGCTTTGGAGTTCACGGGATTCGGCTCTCGTTCATTGGAGGAGGAATGGCTGCCAGGGCTCTGGATTGGCTGTGATCCAACTTTTGTATTGGAGGGACTACTTTGACTCGGAGCGTTTGCCATATATATATGTATGTATGTATGTATGCTGTATGCACATGTATGCCATATATATATATATATATATATATATATATATATATATATATATATATGTATGTATGTATGTATGTATGTATGTATGTATGTATGCACATGTACATTTTTTCTTCTTTTTTGCAGTATCGCTCTTGCGTATGTGATCTGCTCTCTGTCGGGAATGAGCATACAGTTACGGCTCCTGTTCCCGGTGTCTGGCCCTATGTTTTCATATGTCTTACGAATATCGCTGTTATCTTGATCATGATTTTCTCCACATCGACCATGATCAAGAGTTTTGGAGTAGTTATTTTCCTATTTGCGGACGATGTGATGGACAAGATTATAGCCATAGCCTCAAAAGATCATCCTCTGTCAACTATTACCATGACTTCGCTATGCTTGATAGGTACGCATCCCCTTCATCTACATGTTGGAAATTTACAATTTTTCTTCTCTGATGCAGCGTGGTGCGGTTTCGTCATGGATCACTGGAACTGGAAAAGGTCTCGTCTTTGATTCTACCTTGTTGCTGACACTTGATGAGACAACACAAATTCTGCAGAGTCCATATCAACTTTTTTTTTTCTTTGACATTAGACATTTAGATGTGGGTCCAAATATTTTCCCCATCGGTGTTCTTTCTGCACTTCTGCAGAGTCGACACAAATTCCTTGTACTAAGGCCTTTACTAGGACTTTACTATTGTTGCACTAGAAAACCATATTGCTTTTTTTGCTATGCTTGCTTTGAGATCTTCAATGGTGCTCCAAAGAATTTTTTACACAGTCCTAGCTGGCCACAAATTACATGTGAGTTTTCACAGAAGCTAGAGTAGGAATTCCCAGCTTTGGTGGCTAACCTGTGACCGATCCAATATTTTTTCGCTCTATCCCACCAAGGATCACTAATCACCTTCAGCCTGACCTCTCAATCTGGATCGTCAGTGCTTATTGAACCCAAGTGAGAGCACTTAAAGCACCCAAATCCCATATTTTGCAGTGTCTTTTCATTGTGCAAGAAATTCTAACTCTTCTGTGCGTGTCATGTTTTTGTTGTGTGTTTCAGTGTTGTTGTTTTTTTTTTTTTTTTTTTTATTCCAGTCAAGTTTATTTGTTAGGCAGTTGGTTTGTTGGCTATTTTCTAGGAAGTGGAACAAGTCTTTTTGCATGTTTGTGTGCGGTTCTGTTTTGCACATTTGTGTGCAGTTCCAAAATAGGTTCTTATTTAGCTTGTACTTGACAGTTTTTATTAACGATGTATGAAGTTCATTGTTCTGCTCCATTCCTTCTCTCTCAGTGTAACAAAGAAGTTTCTGCTATTAGTTGATTATATCAGCTATAATAGTGGTATCAAAGCCTCTATGGGATCTTGGACTATGAAGTGAGGGTAAGTGAGTGAAGAATGCTTCCAATCTGCAAAGAAAAAGGTCGATAGAGGCAAGATCAAGTGGATTCTTTGCAATGGCTGCTCCAGTCTTTACTAGGGAAAATTATCAAGCTTGGGTTGAAAGATGACAGCATTCTTGGAGGGTCATGATCTATGGGAGGCTGTTAAAAATGATTATGAGGTTGCTCCACTTCCAAACAATCCAACCTTGAATAAGATAAAGTACCATAAAGATAGAATCACAAGGAAGGCCAAGGCAAGTCTTGCATCTCACCCCCTATTTTCACAAGGATCATGAGATGTGATTCTATAGAGGCAATATGGATTTCTTGATTTCTTGAAGGATGAATATGAGGGAGATGAGAAGATAAGGAGCATGAAGGTGTTGAATCTCTTGAGGGACTTTGAGAGACAGCAGATGAAGGATTCAGAGTCAGTGAAGGAATATTCTAAAAGGCTGTTGAGATAGCTGAAAAAATCAGAGTCTTAAGGACTGGCTTGAAGGATGAAAGACTGGTTTAGAAGATCCTAGTGTCTCTTCCAAAGAAGTTTGAAGCCACCATAGCTTCTTTGGAAAATACAAAAGACTTAGTTGACATAAAGCTTGTAGAATTATTAAATGCCCTACAAGCACAAGAGCATAAAAGACTGATGAGAAGAGAAGAGCTTGTAGAGGGTGCACTACAAGCTAAAGTGAAGTCCAATGATGAATGCAAATGGAAGAAATGGAATCAGTCCAAAGGAAATGTTGGTGACTCCAAGTTTGCAGCAAAAGAAGGAAATTCTAGTGGGTCTGACAAATGGAAGAAGAATAAGAAGCTTTGTCAACATTATGGTGGAACTAATTATCAGTCCTTTAGATGTTGGAGGAAGCCTGATGCTAAGTGCAGAAGATGTCACAAGTTTGGTCACATGGAAGCGATCTGCAAAGAGAAAAATTACCAGCAAGCAAGAGAGGGCACAAATAGCAGTGAATAAGACTGAGGAAGAACACTTATTTGTAGCTTCTTGTTTAGGCTCTTCTGTTGAGAATGATGCATGGCTGATGGATAGTAACTGTACCAATCATATGACTAGCAATTTGAAGCTATTTAGGAGTCTAGACAAATCAATCAGGTCCAGAGTCAAAATTAGCAATGGACAGTATATTGAAGTGCAAGGGAATGGTACAATAGAGGTGAAGCTATTCAGTGATGCTCTCTTTGTGCCAAAAGTTGACCGGAATCTGTTAAGTGTTGGTCAATTAGTTGAGAAGGGCTATGAGGTGAAGTTTGAAGGGAAGGAATGTCTTATTAATAATTTAAATAGCAAAGAAGTGCCGAGAATGCCAATGAGGGACAAGAGCTTCATGTTCAAGCCACAAGAGATGCAATAAATGGCTTTAAAGTGCAAAGAAGAAAATGCAGAGTTATAGCATAAAAGGCTTGGGCATGTTCACAGGAAGAACATGTTGTTTATGCAGACGAATAGCTTGGCAAATGACTTGCCAAGTTCGAAGGAAGAATTTCCATAGTGCAGAACTTGTCTTATTGGCAAGCAAGCTAGATTTCCTTTCAAATGAGGAGGCTGGAGAAAATGTGAGAAGCTGTAATTAGTCCACACAGACTTATGTGGACCTATGTCTGAGTTATTTGTCAATGGTAGCAAGTATTTCATTACTTTCACATATGACTTGACTAGAATGAGTTGGATTTATTTTCTGTAAGCCAAATATGAAGTTGATGATGTGTTTGTGAAGTTCAAAGCCTTAGTTAAGAATTAGAGTGGGAAGAAAATTAAAATACTCAGGTCTGACAATGGTTCTGAGTATACTACTCACAAGTTTAAGTTAAACTGTGAGCAAGGAGGCATTGTGCAGCAATTCACTGCTCCCTATTCACATCAATAGAATGGAGTTAGTGAGAGGAAAAAACAGAAGCATTATGGAGATGTCTAGATGTATGATGCAGGAGAGATGTTACCCAAGAAGTTTTGGGCTAAGATAGCTAATACTGCAGTGTTCCTATTGAACGGATTGCCCACAAAGACCTTAGAGAGGTCAACACATTTTAAAGTCTGGTATGGTGTTAAACCTTCTGTGAAGAATTTGAAGGTTTTTGGGTGTTTGTGTTATACTCATGTTCCTCAAGTCAAGAGGACAAGCTGGATAAAAGAGCTGAGCTTGGAATCTTCATTGGGTACAGTTTCCAATCAAAGGCTTATAGGATTTTTCACCTTATGATAGGGAAGGTGATTGTGAGTAAAGATGTTGTTTTTCTAGAGGAAGATGAGTGGAATTAGATAGAAGAAAAGAATGCAAGACAACAACAATTTGCAAAACAACAACCTGTAGCAATTGTAGAGGTTGATGAAGTTGTGGATGGATTGGAAGATAGTATGGATGATTTGCCAATAAGAGGTGCAAGGTCACTTGCTGAAATCTATGAAAAAGCAATATGTACTTGAACCATCTAACTTTGTGGAAGCTATGGAGGATAAGAGGTGGATTGCAGCAATGCAGGAGGAGTTTGCAAAGATTCAAAAAAACCTCACATGGGAGCTTGTTGACAAACCATCTGATAAGAATGCGATTGGGGTTATGTTGGTGTTCAAAACAAAACTTAATCCTGATGGTTCTGTCAATAAACACAAAGCCAGACTAGTTGTGAAAAGCTATGCTCAAATATATGGAGTAGACTATTCTGAAACATTTGCTCTTGTGGCAAGACTTGATACAATCGGACTACTATTAGCTGTTGCAGCAGAGAAGGTGTGGCCTATATTTCAGTTAGATGTCAAGTCCACATTTCTAAATGGAGAGCTTGAGGAGGAGATTTTTGTTGAACAACCTGAAGGCTTTAGTATCAAAGGGCAAGAAGAGAAGGTATACAGATTGAGGAAAGCTATATATAGACTGAAGTAGGCTCCAAGAGCTTGGTATGGGAAGAGAGACCAATATTTGCAAGATTTTGGTTTTGTAAGAAGCTTGAGTGAGTTCACTCTTTATGTCAAGAGGGTGAATCACAGTATTGTAATTCTGTCACTCTATGTAGATGATTTATTGGTGATAGGGAATGATGTGGAACTGATAGAGAGGGTGAAGCAAAGTTTGTTTACAGGTTTTGAGATGTCAAATTTGGAAAAGATGGTTTATTTTTTGGGTCTGGAAGTCAAACAAGCTTCACATGAGATCTTCATTTGCTAGAAAAAAAATACATGAAGGAAATTCTAAAAAGTTTCAAAGGAAAGATTGTTGAAGTGTAAGAATTCTTATGGCTGCTAAGAAGAAGCTATGGAAGAATGATGGAATGGATGTAGTAGATGCTTCTATGTATAGAAGCTTGATTGGATGTCTCGTGTATCTTACAGCAACCAGACTAGATATTCTATTTGCTGTGAGTGTTTTATCCAGATGTATGAGTAATCCTAGTCAGTTACATTTGATTGCTGCAAAAAGGGTCTTGAGATATCTCAAAGGAACATTGTTCTTTAGTGTGAAATTTAGGAAAGGTCAGAAGTTTAAGTTGCAGGTTTTTTCTAATAATGACTAGGCTGGCTCAATGGATGACATGAAAAGTACATCTGGGTACTACTTCACTCTTGGTTCTGCTTGTTTCTCCTAGTGTTCCAAAAAGTAGGAGATTGTAGCTCAGTCCACTGCAGAGGCTGAGTTTATAGCAGCAACTGTAGCTGCAAATCAAGCTTTGTGGCTGAAGAAGATAATGAATGATCCATGGTTAAATTCTAGTGATTGCATTGAAGTTAATGTGGACAATCATGCTACATTAGCAATATCATAGAATCCTGCTTTCAATGGCAAAACCAAGCATTTTAAAGTCAAATTCTTCTTTCTGCGTGAAGTACAACAAAGTGGTGAAGTTATGTTTGTCTATTGCGGATTTGAAGATCAGCTTGCAGACATGTTAACAAAGCCACTTCAGGCTGGAAGATTTGAGCTGTTAAGAGAGAAAATAGGAGTTTGCAGCAGCAACTAATCCAAGGAGGAGTTTGTTGGAGATGTGTCTCAATGCTGCTACTGATGTTCTATCGTTTTTTTTTTTTTTTTTTATTTAGTCAAGTTTATTTGTTAGGCAATTGGTTTGTTAGCTATTTTCTAGGAAGTAGAACAAGTCTTTTTGCACGTTTGTGTGAGGTTCTGTTTTGCACATTTGTGTGCAATTCTAAAATAGGTTCTTATTTGGCTTGTACTTGACAGTTTTTATTAGCATTGTATGAAGTTCATTATTCTGCTCCATTCCTTCTCTCTCAGTGTAACAGAGAAGTTTCTACTATTAGTTGATTATATCATCTATAACTGTTTTGCGGTATTGATCAAGGAGTTTCCCATAAGCAAGGATGATTTCAAAGACAACAATTGTCAAAAGCCTCTAATCTCTCTATAAGATTTCCATGTGATATAAACCCTAAAATAATAAAGACATCTAAAAGGGTCATGGACATGGTTCCCCATGGGAAAAAGAAACAATTGGTCAATAGAGACTAGAAGCAAATAGTACACAATAGTCCCCTTTCTAAATCACGAAACAACATACTAACCTCAAATGTCATCTCTATGTCTACATTCTTCCATGATAATTGAGTTTTTAGGTCATCCTTTAGTCACAAGTACCAAAAGTGAAATTTTTTCTTTTAGACGAAGGAAAGCTTTGAAACCAAGAAGGGGCAGATGTCCAAATATCCTTAATGGAAGAATGTTGTAGAGGAAGTTTCTCATTCCTTCTAGGTGGGAAGCAAGGCTTAAGAGGTGATGGAAAATGATCATGATCTAAGAGATAGGGCCCAAGAAGCAACAACTCAGGGTTCTCTTCTATGGTGCTCAGTAACCGAAAAGGACAATAATCAGCATCTTCATTACGACAAACGTCATCGAAGTGTGAGATAAAAGATTCAAGGAGGAATTTGGGAGTTTCGGTTGCTAGGGAAGTAGCTTAGAAACATAGTGTGAAGGGTTTAGGGTTTAAGGGAGGAGACAAAAGAATATGGAAAAGAATATGGAGAAAGAGACAATAGACATATACTCATACTCATAGTAGAATACGACAATTCAATATTACAATATCTACTAGAATTCAAAGTGATGTGTCAAAATATAATAGAAGCCGTTGATTTGAATCGATTGTGGAAAAAAGATTTCAGAAAAGGGAAAGGCGTGATCATCATCTTTAGAAGATTGAGCGTGAAATGAGGTATGCCTTTAAATGAAATAAATTTTCAATTTACTTCTTTTAAAAGGGGACATATATTAACATCGAAAGTTACCCTTGTTATCACATAGTTTGTCATGAGGGGTGTTGAGACTTGAAATTATCCTCATTGTCACTTGTTGGTCACAAGAATAACAATAGTAGTAATCTAGCCCATATCAATCATAAAGAAGAAGGATGATCAAGGTCTTCAAGAGCCTTTGGCCTAAGTTACATAGGCCTACAAGAGGAGATACATAGTTCGATGGTAAGGCAATGAATTGTCATGTGTCCAAGCCTAGAGATGCTACTATGGACATAAAATTCAAGTAGAAATGGTGTCAAAATTCAAGCAAAAACAGATGATGCACAAAAGGGCGTTCAAAATTAAAGGAGTTGTTATTACTTGCTAGTCAAGTCTTGCAAGCATCAACAGGGCAGGAAACAAGACATGGATAAGATGATTAAGGAAAGAGTAAAGAATGTTGGAGAAATTAGGAGCGACTTTCGAGGAAGGATTAACCGACTGATAGTTACCAGGTTATTCTATAAATACCGCAGGTCATCCAACGAAGAAGCTCTCCTGAACAACACACCAAAATCATTTATATTATCCTTTAGTTATCTTAGCCTAGACTAGTTTAGTTGTAGCTTTTGATTCCCAACATTGATTCACTACCGGTAAGTGTCTATCCCAAGTAGTGCTATTGATTATATTCCAGTGTGGTCCTACAATCTAGTGTCGTTGATTAGATTCTGATATTGTGTCCTCAAACCCATTTATGAGCAATGTCTACCCATTGTTGTTTATACCATCTAGTGTCGTCAATTAGATTTTGATTTTATGTTATCAAACCCATTTAGGAGCAGTGTCTTCCCTATATTCTTTTTAATGTCCAGTGTTGTTGATTAAATTCTAATGTTATTTTCTTAACCCATTTAAGAGCAGTGCCTTTCCAGTGTTGTTTCTATTGTCCAACATTATTGAATAGATTCTGATGTTGAGTCCTCGTACCCACTCAGAAGCAATGCCTTCCCAGTGTTGTTTCTACCATCCAGCGTCGTCGATTAGATTTCAACATTATGTAACCCCCTTGATCTTAGTCGGTTCTCATTAGTGTACTTAAGTGTAATTAAGTTAAGCTGTTGATTAGATTCCAACACTTGTTATCATCAGTTTCAAGCTTGTATTGAATGATTGCATTGGACTTAGAATTGTATATATATATGCATTTGATCCTCTTGATTCAATATTAGCATAGAACCTAATCCCCTTAACTAAATATCAAAACATAACATTTGGTGAAAGATATTTCATTGCGAGATTCAAAACTAGCAAAACACTATCACATGTCATCTAACCTAGCAACTTTACTCTAAAATTTAACAGAAACTAACGGATGATACATTTGTTATAGGTATATCGATTTGGGGTAAATTTTTCATAAATAAACCAGTACAAATAAATTGACTAATTAATGCTAGAAGTTCAGGACATTCAATTTTGGCATTGTCTTGTGAAATCTTATAGTACGAGAGAGGGTATATTCATGTACGACTTTTATTTACTATCTTCATTAAAAGAATCATCACATTCGATTCATGTGTCTTTCAAATACTCATTAGAGGAAAATTTTAATTTACTCTCTCTCTCTCTCTCTCTCTCTCTCTCTCTCTCTCTCTCTCTCTCTCTCTCTCTCTCTCTCTCATGTGTCTTTCAAATACTCATTAGAGGAAAATTTTAATTTACTCTCTCTCTCTCTCTCTCCTTGTCCAATAGCTTGTGCCAATTGCCGTTGATCATCCAACAAAGCCACAGTCAGCATTTGCTCTCAATGACCTTCATTGCCCGCTTGTCTACTTCTCCCTCATTAGTCCCTTCTAGTGTATGTCTGTCTCCCAATAGCTTGTGCCCATTGCCGTTGATCATCCAACAAAGCCACAGTCAGCATTTGCTCTCAATGACCTTCATTGCCCGCTTGTCTACTTCTCCCTCATTAGTCCCTTCTAGTGTATGTCTGTCTCCCTCCCCCCCTTCTCATGCTCGACAATGGCCTCCCTCACAATATTGTTTCTAAGTCAACCCAAGATGGTGAAACTCAAATTGACTTGGATTAGTAGATAGAAATAATGCTTATAAGGAGTCCTATTGAAATGAAAAAGTGTCTCATTCTTAAATTTAATTGGGGTTCAAGATAGCGGATGAATTGGATTGAAAAAGGAGGCCATTCCAATTATAAGAAATTGAAAAAAACCCTTGTTGGAACTGAAATTCACAATTCTATCATAATTAAGTGATAATGACAATTTGAGTGGAGAGAGAGAGAGAGAGAGAGAGAGAGAGAGAGAGAGATGATGATGATGATGATGATGATGATGAAGCTAGACCCGTCGGAGAAGATGCTGAGGAGAGATAGTGGAGGAGTGAGGACAGCTGTGATTTTCCCTTGTTGGTGTCTAAACTGACAAGGGATGAAAATCCAACAACTAATTGGATGGTGACAACGCATGAATTCCGGTTGGGGGTTAGAATTCCCTCACCCCTCGTTAAAAGGTAAGTTGAACTTCCTTTGGTAAGTCTATCACTCAATACATTGATTCTCACTTTAGTAATTTTGAAATGTTTTAGACTATCCATCTCTACAATACATAGATTGCACATATAAAGTAAGGATTTAGAGCTTCACATTGGGTTTGTAATTGGTAGACTTTATTTTTTATAATCACAACCAACGTGATGTTATAATCTTGATAATTAGCTAACATCAAGTGGAGATAGCATAATTCAAGTTATATTGGGAAACTTTTAAAAAAAAATCATTTTGATTAAAGTTCTGTTTGTTTTACACAATATGAATAACTTGGAAACATTTACAAAATTTAATCGTTTATATCGCTTACAAAAATAAATGAATGAAAAATATTTTCATTATTCATGAAAATATTTAGACACAATTTGTTGTTGATAGGAAAATATTATTTATCAGTAAATTATATAAATTATATAAATAATTTTTTTTTTTGTAAAATATCTTTAAGATCATTCTTCTTCTTTTTGGAAATAAAGAAAGTCTAACACTGTTGAGATAGATGAACGGCAGCTAATTGGAGCCCAACGCGTATGAGTTGTCGGATTTTGTCTCTTTACTCGCACGCATAGATCTGATGTGAATCGGATGCTTCAAAAGTAATGCTCTCCTTCACGACAAATTCCTAAAGAAGCACTTGCGCAACCGGACAGTACGAGGGTCACGTGGAGAAGTCATTTCATCCTCCACAGCTTCCAGATCATTTTCCGACTGGCCGAGGTCACATCTGATTATAAGCTTTCAAAACTTTTCTCGTGTATCTCCAAATACTAATGACCGATAAACTTCTATATTTTTCCGTGCCATTAATACTTCCAAATTTATATCGGTGACCCAAAATTACCTCCCGTGAGCAAACAGATTTGATGTGATTATGGACGCCCGCCACCACTTCAGATTTCTAACGGCCACGCACACTGCCACATGGGACTTTTAATGGCCATCTGGACAGAATGTATATTTTCGAAATTGGCACAAATTTAAGGTATTGACATGACGAAAAAAAGTTAGGGATATTGGCATCCAACTAGGAAAGGTTGACAATTTTCGGTATGATTATCCCTTTCCGACTGAGAGAGTCAACATCATGCGAGGCAGCTGCATGCAATGAACAATAAAATGTGATCGAGTAGTACATCCTGTCCTAACAATTGAACGAGCAAAGAAAAACTCATGCCCTCATTTGATATTGTCACAAAAATTCCTTTGGTTTGGTGAATTAGTTAATTTGCTTTTAAGATATTGCAAAGGACTCTAAAGGAGAATATGGATGAGTAATCACTCAAAATGTTGACCCAAATTAGATTCTTAATGAGGATTTCATTCACACAACGCATGCTTGAAAAATGAGGCACGCAAAGCAATATCTCTTATTAACCCAAGGGATTGACTCATTGATCGAGAAGTATGATCGATGCTTATACGAATTAGGCATGCAAGATGATTTCGATGCAATCAGTTCTGTGTTTTTGAGCAGTCAACAGGAGTTTCAGCTCTCATTACGTGCAGTCCATGAAGTTAGTGTGGTATTTCATGGGTCTGGAGTTCATCTATATAAGATGAGCTTGCACATTTTTACTCATAAAGAATAATATAGGATCATGGAGTAATTCAACATGACTTGCTGCGAGAAATGAGATATTACGACCTACCTACACCAAGATGTGGACTGTAGGAAGATATATAGATCTAAGCAATTGGGTTATACTTAAGAATCCTAGAAGATTTTACTATATTTGTTCTAATTCATTTTTTCCGAAATTATTTTTTTGTTAAATCTCAGTTAGAACAAGATGCGATCGTCAATACATTATAGTCCATTATCCACAGAATTTCATTTTTTTTTATATATGGAGACCATATTTTATGTTTACTAGTTGAACAAAGAGGAATGGTCGTCATGCAGCAAGTTCCAAATTTCATACCGTGCAAGCAATTAATTAAGCATTACAAAGTCTTTTAAGTGCGGGACATACCGTAATTAGATGGCGTGATCCGCTTGTCTTTGTTTGGGAAAGTCAATGTTTCCATCAATTGGAGTTGGCGAACCTTCGTAAGGGCGACAATTTTCCCTATTAGTCAATATCTCTCCAAACGAAATTCAATTTTGGCCACTTCTGAACCATTCTCTCTCTTACGACCAAAAAAAAAAAAAAGAAAAACTATTCTCTCTTCTTTTTTTTTTTTTTTTTCTGGTGAAACAGGTAGACTTTGTTTTGATAGGGAATTTACTATATGTGCTAATTGAGAAAAAAGCAATGTGTACTGTTGAGTTAAATATTTTCACTTTGGGTCCTTCAATTTGTACATTTCTTTCAATTAAACCCTTGTAATATATTTGATCATGTCCTTGAAATTGCATCAATTTTATAGACTAGATCCCTCGTGCTACAAATGAGATTAAATAGAGTTGACATGCCCATTTAAGCCAATCAAAGTTTAAAGTAATTATTTTGACCAATTGTCACATGAAATCACTTTTCCCACAAAAATTTGCATCAATGACTATATTAAAATTTTACGCAAAAGTTTAGAATTAAATTGACAAAATTGAAAAGTTTATGACTTAATTTGCATCCATATAATAGAATTAGAATTGATTGGACAATTTATTCTGCATGAGACTAGAAACTTCAAAAGTGGGTACTGCAACCAGGAC
This sequence comes from Eucalyptus caleyi, assembly GCA_014182885.2. NCBI lineage: Eukaryota > Viridiplantae > Streptophyta > Magnoliopsida > Myrtales > Myrtaceae > Eucalyptus > Eucalyptus caleyi. The sequence goes on along the minus strand of CM024466.2, from coordinate 11,850,626 downwards.
TTGAGTAGTGAAATTTCTTAACGTGAACACCGCCCTCGAGCTTGTTCCATCTCACTCTTGCTGACTTTCGAGGAGGGTGAGGTTTATTAGAAGAGTTATGCAAGTTACAAGAATTTATTAAACAAATTGACGATTTAAGGACTTTAAATATATATATATACACGAGTTCAAGGCCAAAAACGAAAATTTGGACACTAGAAAACAAACATAGAGAGTGAGTAAAAAAAACCAACATATGTCGCAACCCCTCCATTGGTCCATTAAAATAGATAACACATGCAACTATACCTATATATTCATACTTTTCGCAGTAAGCCATCTTCTTTAATTCAATGAACCTTCTTAAAAGTTCAAAAGCTGAAAGTGAGAAGATTCTTGGCTTGATATCTCTTAAGGAAATTACTACTAGAATCTGATATGAGTATGGTCGGGTTATATTTGCTTAGAATTGACAGAATGATATAGACCTACAAATTTATGTCAGGCCCAAAATTTCTATACGGTGAGATGAGGGTTAGTTTGCAAATAGAAAGCTAATTAGTCCAGACTATGCATGATCGGGCTATATATATATATATATATTGATCAATTTGGTGTTGAACTTGTTTGGTCAAAATTACAATTTCATTTATTATAGATGCAGACAACCAATGCCGTTGACTTGAGAAGACAGAAAAAGCATAACAGTGCAGAAACTCTTGTATAAATACCCCCGAGTTCATTCAAGCGCAACGCACAAAGCACACTTCGCGCACAGCCGTCAAGCTAGTGCTTCTCCTCCTCCTTCGCTTGTCTCCTTCTTCGCTGAAACTTAAATTCCAAGCGATGGCTTGCGAGAACTCTTCTCCCAGACCCGCCTTCTTATTGTTGCTGTGTTTCCTACTTGGAACAGCCTCGGCTCGGCTGTCCAGCACTTTCTACGCCACATCCTGTCCCAGCGCCCTCTACACCATTAAGTCCGGCGTGAGCTCCGCAGTGTCCAGCGAGGCCCGCATGGGCGCCTCACTGCTCCGCCTTCACTTCCACAATTGTTTCGTCAATGCAAGTCCCTCTCCTCCGAGTCTCTCCTCTCTTTCCCATTGATTTCTACCTTTTGTTTATGCCTGTGCTTGTGAAACATTCCAACCACCCTCATAGTCAAAGGCATCATTAGATTTCGCTTCTACGCGATTAATGTACTCTCTTTTTCGCTAACCAAAACAGTAGGTACGAGATTCGCATATTGAATTAGTCGAGTCTGACTGACGTTTTTGGTATATTGTTGTGCCATGCATTTTTGTGAGTTTATCAAAGGTGGACAGGAATGTTGTTGTGTATACTCTTAATTTTTTTTATTACAGAGACAATATATGCTATAATTTTCTTTATTATAAAAGCCATGCAGGCGACGTACTTTATGCTGATCACGCTGTTGATAAGATGTGCGTGTATGATTAGCTACCTGTTTTAAACCCGATGAACTCGATGATTTAGATCATGCAAAAGTCCTAAACGTTGCAGCTGGAAAAGAGAGAGAGAGACGGCCATGCTTTTTAAGTCAAATACGCGTTTATCACGTTTGGCAAAACCAAGCAGTCTTTCTCAATAGGTTTCGATCATATTTTGATCACCGTCCCTTTGGTTGCCATACTTTTCTACATTAAAAATGATATTTTATGATAAAATATCAGTTTTAATGAATTTGTTAATCCAATGGTATTCTAAAAATCATATTAGATCTTTGAATAAATGAGTTGCGCCTTGTGCATGGCCTCACTAGTTTGCTTCCAACACAAATTTAGAGTGTCAATCTAAATTAACTAATTGATTTAGTGTACCTTCTTTGTGTTCTTTGTGCATAATTTAAGAGTTGCCTGCATCCTAATGGACCTTTCTCCATCAAACATGCCGTCCCTACTTTGATCTTGATATTTAAAAGCTGATCGATTTTTTAAATAAGAAATATGACATGTTTACAGCTTTCTCAATTAGATTTGTGGGTTGCTTTTCTTTTTCCTATATAGGTTGGAAATCGTCTAGATTTTCAATTTTAATCGATACATAATTGGTCCTTCGAGAAGGCCAAACTCAGGCTAATTCTAGTGAATCATAAAGTCGGTGACTCCCCTCTGTTAAATATTAAAGAACGCGCCATGTTACTAACCAAAAATCTTGATTTAGAGAACACTTCACAGCGCAATCATTTTGTTTCTAGTCCGACGAATATTGGATGCATTGTTCCTTGAGAAAGAACACGGAGTAAAGTCAAAAGGCATGAGAAAGAGTGTCACCCCCGTACATACTGGTGTCTCTAGTCGTTCAGAGTGGGGGACAAAAAGGGGGAATGATAAGGGAGACAATCAGTGTTTATGCTCTAATTTCAGGAAAATTTATAACAACCAAACCTCCTGTCTACAACCAATGAATGAAATGAACGCCAATCGGATCGATTTTCCAACTAGAAGGGCTGATTAATAATTTGTGGTGCAAAATATGAAACAGGGATGTGACGCGTCGATTCTGTTGGATGACACCACGAACTTCACCGGGGAGAAGACCGCCGGCCCGAATGACAATTCCATACGTGGATACGAGGTGATCGACACGATCAAGTCCCAACTGGAGAGCAGCTGCCCTGGGGTTGTGTCCTGTGCTGACATCTTGGCCGTCGCCGCGCGTGATTCTGTTGTTGCCGTAAGTGCACATTTTCTTCTCAACACTAGCAATCAATTGGGAGGAAAAAATCACATGCTATGTTACCTTTCTATATTAGCACTAACATGTTTGGATTTATTTGTTTATTTAATTTTCAGTTAGGTGGCCCAAGTTGGAGAGTCTTATTAGGAAGAAGAGACTCAACCACCGCAAGCCTAAGTGCTGCTAATAGCGACATTCCTGCCCCAACTTTGAGCCTTAGCGACCTCATCACTACCTTCTCTAACAAAGGCTTCACTGCCAAAGAAATGGTGGCACTTTCAGGTCTTTTTTTTTTTGGTTGCATTTTATAATAAAGAACTATAATAAAGCTCGATTGATATACTAAGATCGATTTACAAAAACTGTTCAACTGTTGTCAATAGGATCACACACGATAGGTCAAGCCCGATGCACAACTTTCCAGACCCGGCTTTATAATGAGAGCGACATCAACGACACATTCGCAACGTCACTAAAAGCAAACTGCCCGAGCTCTGGAGGTGACAACAATCTCTCTCCTCTCGACACCACGAGCCCGACGTACTTCGACAACGCCTACTTCAAGAACTTGCAAACCCAAAAGGGGCTTCTTCACTCGGACCAGCAATTGTTCAGTGGTGGTTCTACGGACGCTCAAGTGAACACTTACAGTAGGAATTTCGCTACTTTCATGACAGATTTTGCTAACGCCATGGTGAAGATGGGTAACCTCAGCCCACTCACCGGCTCAAGCGGTCAGATTAGGAAGAACTGCAGGAAAGTCAACTGATGATTCTTGTGGGTTTTACTTTTGCTATCTTTAAAGTCTTGGTATTACATCTCTTATGTTCTGAAATTTACTTTGATAATAAAGGGTCCAATGTATTGTCTACCTGGGATAGTTGGTCCCACTTTTAATATCTACGTATGACGCATTAAAGTGGTGTTCATGCGGTTGTAACACGTGGTGTAATCACAAATTCATTATTTACAGTTTCAATATATTTAAATTGTGTTAGAATTAAATCTGATCGAGGTTTTTCACGATTGGGGATTCACGTGAAGCAAATTATAATGGTAAGAACTCTCTGAGACGTCTAGCATTTTTCTTTCTGAAATTCACAATATTGCATATGCATTGGACGACAAGAGAGCTTTGGAAGTAAAATTTGACAATTCCTTTCCCTTCCACGTTTGTTTTGCTTGTGGGCCTTGTTAGGCCAATGCCCTACCTAACTTTCAACGTTATTCCACTCCAATAGTGTTTCTCCAAACAACAACGAAGAAAAAACGTATGGAGATTTTGGGGTAAAGCCTCATACGAAGTCATTGAAAATTAAAATTCAATGGATTTTGTAAGCAAGCCATTAAATATTTCTTTTTATAATTCCTCGAAATTCTAAAATTTGAGTTCTTTGCATTGTTGATACAATTATTTCCAACGAAATTCTCAACAAATCTTAGCTACAATAACTTTTAGCAACTAGCAAAACTAATTTAGAGAGTAGACCGTACTCTGATGAAATACAGATAACGTTTTGGCATCACAAGCTGTATAACCAAAAACCTACTTATTTCACTTGCCAATATGTGTGGGTTTACTTTTGGCAAGTAATCAATTAATCATATTATCTCTGGAGGCCGGTGTAAAATATGTAAAATAAAAGCTACAGAGTCTTCATAGTTTAGAATAATTCTTAAAGCTGCATGACTATAGAAGTACCATTGGGGCATCATCGTATTTTCCATCGGGCCTGAGACTCAGATCGCTTATAAAACCCCATAGACCACTAACCATTCACTTGAGGGCTTAAGGCCCAGATAATTGGACAGCCCATGACCTACCTTTTTAAATGGCTAAGCTACGGTTGATAAGGTAGGGGAAAGCAGGCCATGGAGCCCATTGAATTCAACTTCCTTTGCGAAATCCATGAAACATTGACTTTTACTTTCACCTGAGACCACTCTAGGTGATCGTCAACTATTGTTCTGGCTAACTACGAAGTTGTGCGCTTATATTCGCATGTCGGATTATGTGCAAAAGAAGGCCACATGCCCAAACATTATGAACCAATGAGGCATCCAAATAGTGTTGCATTAGCCCCAAAAAAGGGACATAAATAGAACATGCGCATAGAGAGAGAGAGAGAGAGGATTCCGAATACACTACATATGGTGAAAGGACAAAGATACTCTAGCTTTCGAAAGTAAAGTGTGCATTTGGTTCAACTTTCCCAATAAGCTTTCAGACTCCAAAACCCCTTGGGAAAATGCTAGGATGTTTGGCAAGCCTATCCAAGGAGTTTTCAATCAAATGCTGGCCTTAGGAAAATTGAAAGTCTAATGCTAATAGGGACTAGTTTTGGGCTTTCAATATTTGGCAAAATGTTGAAACTTTTTTTTTCAAAACTACTACATAATTTTTTTAGTTTTACATCTCATTTTTCCAAAACTACCCTTACTTCATTAGAGTCAGCAAAGAGTTCAAAATTTTTTAATTTAAAAAAAAAATGAAATCCAAGAACCCTTTATAAAAAAAAAAAGATTTGTCAAATACTTTTTACACCAAAATACCTTTACAAAGAATCTTTTACAAAACACAATTTACATTTTCCCAAAGCCCTTTAGGACAAAGATATTTACGTTTTCCCAAGGCCCATTTCCAAAACTGAACCAAACGCGCCCAAAGTTACCCATTAGAATGAAATTGCCTCTATATGTTATGGAATTTACAAGAAAAATACGCCAAGAAAGAAATCCCTAATTCTAATTCTTTAGAAAATGTTTGAAAAAGTTTAGAAAATCTTAAACCTATTGCATTTGTATCAATTTAGCCCTAAACATTTTACTTATGTCAATTTAGTAATAAATCTTTTAATTTTGTCCTAATGCAATCCTTCCAACAATAATTTTAGCTAGATATTGCTTATGTGGATATTGGTTGATTGACATGGAACGACCAAGATTCAGTAAACAACTTTTAATAATATTTTATTATTTTTTGAATTATTTATTTATTTCCTTTCTTTTTTTTTTTCCTTCTCCTCATTCTTCCTCTAACCGATTGCCGACCTCACCAACCTAGCGCAAAGCCATCCTCACGGCCTCTAGCGAGGGTTCACCTCTAGCTAGTCGTTGAGGTCCGGTGACTGACCAAAGGAAGAAGGAAGAGAAGGGGGAAAAAGAAAAGGAAAAGAAAATAAATAAATAGTTTGGAAAAAACTAAAATATTATTAAAAAGACGTCCATGTTAGTCGACCAATGTCCACTTCAGTAATATCAGGCCAAAATTAGTGAAAATGGTTGAATTGGCATTAGGTCAAAACGTTTAGAACTAAATTGACACCAATAAAAGGTCTATGACTAAATTTCCATAAATGCAAAAAACTTAAAACTTTTCTGACACTTTTCCCCTAATTCCTTTAACTCTCTCCTCCCTCCCCCACCTCAGCTACCATTCATGATGGTCGGTGCACCTACTGTTCCCTAGCTATCCCAACTTGACATCACGTCCACGATTCGTCGTTTATTATTCACGTACACTCGTTGAAGGAGTATCAAACCCCTACTCTATCCTCGAATCTGTGCAAGTCTCAGCAAGGGTTTGCTGGGGTGGTGTCACTTGTTCGTGTCGCCTAAGTTTGGCAACATTGAATTTGGGCTCGACAATGTCAGATTTGACATGTTGAACTATGTTAGAGTGACAATGGCCGTGGTTGTAGCGTCCTTTGTTTGAGGCCTGTGTTGTGGGTGAGATTGATTTTTGTTTTTTCAGATAAGAGAGTAAAAATAAGTATCGGGTCAATTCAACTAGGGAACTGGACCAAATCGACCTAAACCAATCGGTTCAAAGTTATTTGTAGGAAGAATCGGGTGGGCCGCTCGTTCCAAATAAAAACTATTATTAGCCCAGGTTTTGATTAGGTTCTTAATTCTAAGGCTGGATAGGTTCTACCCAGGTCGAACCGGTTTTGAAGCCTTAGCTAGAAAAAAATTAAAATGAAGGAATTTGCACCCATCAAGGAATGAACTATCTTCAACATAAAGAAATAATTACATAATCATTTGACTAACAAAATTTGTTTTGTAACAAAATGGTGCAACTTTTATATTTTATTTTAAGAGTTTGTGTCTTTTTTTTTTTTTTTTTAAATCTAAAACATAACATTGGCCTACCCGAAAATGGGACAGTAATTGATAGTTCCAATATTGATTCATTCGATATTCGATATTCGATTCCAATTTTTTGGAACCGGGGGTCACAGGATTGATTCCCCCTGCGTAATTTTAAGATGCAAAATTATCTAAATATGGCATAGAACGGTGAACTTTTTAGTACGCATGTGAATCAAACTCTTACATACCAATGAGGGAAGCTTGATATAATTACCAAAAAATGCCCTAAACCTATTTTATTTGTGCTAATTCAATCCCAAATATTTCAATATGGCCAATTTAATCCTAATCCTTTTGATGTTTTACCAATTTAGTTCATTTTGGCCATTTTTAACTGAAAGAAAACCTCTAACATAAATATCAGACATCCTATGTGGCATGACTAGAACTAGAATTGATAATTTTAAAATTTTTAAATATTTTTCAATTTTTTATTAGTTTTTTGTTTTCCTTTCTTTTTAATTTTTATTTTCCTTTTCTTCTCTTTTTCTTCTTTTATTTTGTTTCTTTTTACTGTGGCTGATGAGCTCAAGTGAGAACATTGCTTCCATAGCCTCACCCAAATCTAGTGAGGCTAAGCAAGGGCTACAACCCTTCCCAATGCCAACAAGGGCTTTGCGGCCCTCACTAGATATAGTGAAAGGGGAAAAAAAAAAAATGAAAGAAGGAAAAAGCAAAGATTCAAAAAAAAAAAAAAAAATTAAAATTGTTCACATAGACGGCGCCAATCATGCCACAAAGAACAATTGGTGTCCAAATCAACAATTTTTAGGTAAAATTGGTCCTATGGATTAAATTGGCAAAATGTCAAATTATTTAGAACTAAATTTGGTAAAATTAAATTATTAATGATTGAATTGGCCCAACAAATGCAATAGGTTCAGGCTTTTTTTTTTTTTTAAATTATCCCCTTCGTATTGCTTATAGAATATGGAAGATGCTTACTTAATAAGACAACAAAATACTTCGAATCGCAAAAAGGAAGGAAAAATTAAGTAATCAGAAACTGTAATAGAGGAACCATAAATAACATCGAATGACAGAGATTAGAAGATGTCATGTCTCGATTTTTTTTTTTTTTTTTAAAGGATATTCTCAATTCATTATAATAATAAAAAGAACATTTCTTTGGAGCGAGTGCGCCTTCAACTATATTAATAGGCACATCAAAATAAGAATCCTATTAAGGGAGAAAAGAAACCTCAAAATTTGTGAAGATAATAGGCCATAAATAACCCTATTAATTAACTCTCCAGAATTGCTGAAATTGGACAGTCTTCTGATCAAGTCAAGAACATTACGTTACCGCATAAATAAACCGAGTCAAGGCAAGATCGAGGGGTTTTCGCACTAGTTGGGCTGGACGATTCGTGGATGCTTCCAAACTTTATCTTTAGTGATACAATAGTCGACAGGTCAATGGGTCGTAACTTAAGATATTGCGATGGCCCCTTAATTCTACCTAAACCTATAGTTAAAATTAAATAAATTGGTGGAAAATCGGTTTCTTGTTACGTGCAAGTTTTATGCTAGACAGCAGGAACGCGACTATCCAACATATGATTAGGACACTTTTTAGCTGTGCCTGCTTTGACACGGTCCTTCTACTTTTCAGCTTTTTTTTAAACCGTTATCGCGATTGTCTTTCACTGGCACCTTGATAACATAATAAAACATAAAATTAATTAGTCATGACAATTTAATCTTTACACATCTTATGGTTTCCATCTATCTGTGAACTTAAACTTTTGAACAATTAATAATTATCTCACAGAGTCTTTTAAGGTATCAGATGCAACTTCTATCACAATTTATTTCACATGTGTGGCCACCTGTTCATCAAATTTCACACATCATCCTTAATCCATGTTGCGCGCAAGAAGGGTGTCAATATATCCTGCATCACTTGATTATGGGATTTGTATGCTCTATTTATACAAGTTGTCTCCCTTCAATTATCAACTTTAACCTTTTGGATTAGACATTTCAACATAGTATTAGAGCTAATTTCTGCTCCAATTTTTTTTTTTTTTTTTTGCACAGCACCCATTCCTTATATTTCACGTGCCGTTTCTAATCCCTCAAAATTGTAAGTCTATACACTTGTGGTCTCCCTCCATCGATAAGCTTAAGCTTTTAAAATGTTGTCTAAGTTTGTATACTCTTTTTTTATCATGTTGTCTCCCTCCACCTATTTATTTAGGCTTTTAAAATATTTGGTAATAGTAACATAAAATCTTTGACCGACATTCATGTAAAATAATTTCTCCATTGTCGTTAAACTTCGAAGTCTTTTTTTTGTCCCCGCAATGGGTCCGATGTAAAAATTTACGATTTCTTTTTCCTGTGATTTGAATTCATGCGAACGGTCGGGTTTCGGACAAAAATTATGTTTTAAGGGCAACCACTCTTCCACCAATTGCACGAAATATATAGATTGAAAATTAATCTGCCGGCACACGACTTGGATTTGTTCAACCACGAGCGCCTTCCCCATTTCTATATTCCCACTCTATTTTGCTTTGAATTACAGCTAAGATAAACTAATTTCCAGTTACGGTTGAGCCAAATTTGCATAGCTAAGCGCGTAACCCTAGCGATCAAATTGTGAGAAAATAAGCAGCACGTGACTGTTTCTTGCATGCATGGTTATAACTGATCACCACCCACAAGTAATCATCGTTGAAACGCTCTTTTCTTTTGCCCTATAAATGAGCATGGTACCCACCCCAGGACTTCACGAGATCTACCTGAAATCAATTTTTGCAAGTGCGATCTGTCATATCAATTCCCATTTGTTTCCTCGATTGGAGCCTAGGATGGAATCGAAAGGCGGGAATCATTTTCTCGCAGTTCTCTTGTTGAGCATCGCGACCACAGCTTTCTCTCTTCCTAATCACCACACTGGCCTCACACCTTACTACTACAACTACGCTTGTCCTCAAGCTTTGCCGATCATCAGGCGCGTCGTCAAGGCAGCGGTGAAGAAAGAGAGACGCATGGGTGCTTCGTTACTGCGTCTGCACTTCCATGACTGTTTCGTTAATGTACGACACATGGCTTGTCTCTTGAAGTACTTACGTAGCTATAACCGATTGCGATAAAAGTTTTGTTTTTTTGTTTTTTTGTTTTTTTTGGGCACGGGGGGTGGGGTTTATGTCTGTTGAATTAACATTGCTCTGACTGATCGTGCAGGGCTGTGATGCTTCGGTACTTCTAGATCCGACGCCCACCATCGATACCGAAAAGCTCGCTGGCGCAAACAACAATTCTGCTAGAGGTTTTGAAGTGATCGATCAGATCAAGGAGGAGGTCGACAAAGTCTGTGGCCGTGCGGTGGTCTCTTGCGCAGATATTTTGGCAGTTGCTGCTCGTGACTCCGTTGTTTTGGTAAGTGGTTGCGCTTGCGTTGAATTTTTAAGTCAATACGTGTAACTAATCAACGTAATAGCACATATTTACACGGTGAACTGTTCATGATTTCGATTCTTGGTATTTGGTAATGTAGCTGGGAGGGCCATGGTGGAACGTAAGGCTTGGAAGAAGAGACTCGACCACCGCGAGCAGGACGACCGCCAACACGGACCTGCCGGCCCCGTTCATGGATTTAAGCGCACTAACTAGCTCGTTCCAAAAACAAGGCCTAGACGCCAAAGACCTGGTCGTTCTCTCTGGGGGACACACGCTTGGGTTTGCGCAATGCTTTACCTTCAAAGATCGGGTCCATAACGACTCGGACATCCACCCTAAATTCGCAAAGAAGCTCCAATCCATTTGCCCACGCGCCCAATCCGAAAGCGACTCGAACCTCGCTAAGTTGGACCCGACGTCGACGCGCTTCGACACATTGTACTACAATAACTTGTTGAAGCAAAAGGGTCTCCTTCGATCAGATCAAGCACTCTTCGGTGGTCGCAACACCGATGAGTTAGTGAGGACGTACAGCAACGACGCGACTGCATTTTGGAAAGATTTCGCGAAATCGATGGTCAAGATGGGGAATATAAAGCCGTTAACTGGAAATCTTGGTCAGGTTCGCAATAATTGTAGAAGGGTGAATTAAAGTATACGGATACATATATATGATCCTAGTGTTCATGCTCCTTAAAAGTGTGATTATTTTGTGCGGAGTGCTATGATTTTTTTTTTTTTTTTTTTTTTTGGTTCTAAAAAGTGTGTGTCATGGCTTTAGCTTCAAGCAATGTCAAGAAGCTATTGACCTCAACAGAAGCAACTTGTTGCAATAGCAAAATACGCATATTCCTTTGTATTTTGGAGAGTGGTGTAATTTATTCAATAAGCTAAAGGGAAGTGCAAGATGTATTTAAGTGGAACAGAAGAAATTAGTGGATTGCTGAAATTCAAAAGAGCCATCGTCGGTGAAACTAGATTTGACATTTAAGAGGGCTAAAAATCCTAAATTTGGAATTAATAGGTACTTAGGGTTTGCATGGAATTTTTTTGCTATCATTACTCATACTTTATTTTATAATGTTGGAGTTGGACTAAAGATTTATAGGACATGCAAGGAAATGATTTCATTGGACGGGAAATAACGAACACCGAAGATGAGAGCAAATCATGATTAATTGTACTTCAATTAAACTGGCCGATGAGGAAGAAGTCTACATGCTTTATTAATTGCACGTAATTAATGCATCGACCATTCTTACTTGCGGACGACCGGTCTGTTGACTTGGCAGGAAGGTGCCAAATCCTTGCCAACGATTAGTTCAGTGAATCTAGCTGCCGCTGAACAGAGCTGGTCTCGTCCAATTCAAAAAAACGCGAAGGGTTGATGAGCTTCTCTGAACTTTCTGATCGTGATGCCGGGAGGATGACCAAATTGGTGCGGCTCTTCCGAAAATGACTTAAAACAGACAAGTTCGATTCGTGGAAGAAACCGAAAGTATTGCTCCGATCTTACCCCATGCTTTGAGAACCAACTGGACCTTGTTCGACTTGAGAGGGATCTCTTGCACGGAAATGATCAGATGACACGTCAACTCATGTAAGACTAGGTCCTCGGAACACAGGCGAATGAAGGAATCATATTACTCAACAGACTTGGAGATCGGTGATGTTCATGCACAAAAGTTTTTTTTTTTTTTGTCGAAAACAGCCATATATTAAGCACGCATCATAGAGTTTACATCAAGTTCAGATAATACAAGATCTTGCAAGAAAAGGAGTATCCGAGAGACCCAATTCGGAGGAAGTAAAGAGGCCCGGTGGGCCTTTGCAACAGAGTCCGCTAAAACATCGGCTTCTCTATGACAATGAATCAGTTGGAGGTTAGGGCACCGAAGCTTCAATCTTAGGGTTTCGTTGAGGATAGGTCGAAGCTCCCACGGGCGTCCTTCAGGATCACGAACCGCATCCACGCATACCAAGCTGTCCGATTCCACAATGATCCGATCCATCTCGAGACCTCGCCGGAGAAGAAATTTGAGCGCGGAGTTGAAGGCAATGGCCTTGGCTTGCAGGGCAGAGGAAGCACGAACAGAGAAGGCGAATCCATCAATCAAATGGCCCGTTGAGTTCTTGCACACCCTAGCCACCGAAGCTGCGTCGGATGGCGAAAGGTAAGATGCATCAATGTTGATTTTCATGACTCCAGGATTTGGTGGGCGCCATCTGTGGTTGAAAATACGTTGGTTTGAAACAGGGCACGATTTGGAGGAAGCTAAAATACGTCTGGAATGGGCCTCCGCGATCACTAGCTGCACAACTCGTTCAGCGTCCGGCTGCTTTTGGTGGAATAGGAAATCATTACGGGCTTTCCAAATGTGCCAGAGGATGATCGCAACCGTAGCCAAATCCGGTAACTCATTCTAACTGTCATCAAACTGGAGTAGCCAGCCCTCAATGCGGTGCACCTCAGTTGTAGAAATTTTGATACCTAGATCTGGATGCATCCAAACATCATAGGTCCAAGGACAAAATAAGAAAAGATGTTCTGGGGTTTCGGGTACATGATGATCACACAGATAACAAGTAGGCCCTGTCAAAATATGGCGCTTATATAAGTTTTCTCTAGTCGCTAATGCATTGCTACAAATAGACCAGAGAAATGACCTTATTTTGGGCATAGTTCGGATTTTCCAGATAGCATTCCATAATCTGCGGGGTGTCTGAAAAGAGGATGAGGCCTGGTTAGAATTAATGATGTTTTGCTGAGCTTTGAGTTGATTGTAGCAATTTTTGACTGTGAATAGACCATCCTGCCTTCCTCTCCATATTAGTTTATCCTGGGTGCAGTTAGGGCGAATAGGAATGGATAATATCTCCTCCACTCTTTGATTATCAAAATGCTGAGTTAAAAGAGAAGTATCCCATGAGTTTGAATCAGATAAAATAAAACCAGTAACCCAGACAGGTTCATCCCTAGGAGCAGGACCTCCAATAACACCACTAGGTAACCAGGGATCCTCACGAACTTTAATCTAAGTGCCATTACCAACAGACCATAAAACTTTATCAGCAATAGATTCCCGACCTAATAAGATGCTTTGCCAACCCCAAGAGGGTCTAGAACCTTTAGCAGCATGCCAGAAATCCTTGTCTTGAAAATATAAACCTTTGAGAAGCCTGCTATATAATGAATTTGGATTATGGACTAGACGCCAAGCTTGTTTACCCAGGAGAGCTCTATTAAAAACCATAAGGTCACGAAATCCTAATGCCCCTTCATCTTTCCTCCTCTTAATGCACTCCCAGCTCTTCCAATGTATGCCTTTCTTGCTATAATCGGATTGCCACCAGAATTTAGCTACTTTTTGATCTATTGCTTTACAAATAGCTGCAGGGATTTTGAAAATCGGCATGGCGTAATGGGGTATAGCTTGCACAATATATTTTATAAGGATCTCTTTGCCCCCTTTTGAAATAAGCTTTTCCTTCCAGCCTTCAAGTTTTGAATGCACTCTACCCATAAGCCAAGAAAATAGTTCCCTTTTATATTTGCCCCAATCTGAAGGAATTCCTAGATATCTGCCTGTTTGATGTAATATAGGAACTCTAAGGGCTCCAGCTAGGTTTTCTTTCAAGGCAATAGGACAATTTGAGCTACAAAACAACCCTGATTTATTTCGGTTTATAGCCTGTCCTGTAGCTATACAGTATTCATTTAGAACAGCAGCTAAGTTCTGACATTCCATAAGTTTGGCATCAAGGAAAAAAATGACATCATCAGCGAAAAATAAGTGGGAGAGAGTGGGGCACCATCGATTAAATGTTATACCTTTAAGATTGCCATTATCCACTACATTCTTGATAAGAGATGTTAAAGCATTAGCCATCAGGATGAACAGGTACGGTGATAACGGATCGCCCTGTCTAAGGCCTCTAGTAGGATGGAAGAACGGTAGAAATTCTCCATTTAATTTGACATTGTAAGACACTGTAGAGATACATTGGAATATCCAGCAAACCCATTTAGCATGAAAACCAAGTTTTAGGAGATAATCTCGAAGAAAATCCCATTCAACCCGGTCATAAGCCTTCTACATGTCTAGTTTCAGCACTGCATGAAAGTTCTTTATACTTTTTCTAATTCTAAGCTGATGTAAGACTTCATGAACCACAATTATATTATCTTGTATTTGGTGACCGCCAACAAAAGCGGTTTGTTCTGGTGCTATCAATTATGGCAGCTAGGGTTTGAGTCGGTTTGCAAGAATCTTGGATATAATCTTATAAATAAAGTTGCAGAGGCTAATAGGGCGAAACTGATCTAAACGTTCTGGGTGAGGGATCTTAGGAATTAGGGAAATAACAGTGCGATTATACTCCGGTAATAAAATCCCTGTATGAAAGAATTGTTTCACAGCTAATGTTATGTCTTCTTGCAGGATATCCTAATGGGCACTATAAAACTGACCATTCAAGCCATCTGGACCGGGAGCTTTTGTTTCTCCTAGTTGGAATACTGCAGTATGGACCTCCTCACAGGTAATTGTAGCTGTTAAATGTTCATCCATCTCCTCTGTCACAATCTGATTGCAGAGATTTAGAGTTGGGCCATAATCTCTATGTCCTGAAGATGAATATAACTGCTGAAAATAATTGAGAGTCATATCTTTGAGAGCAATAGGATCACGAATCCAGTTTTGCTGGTCATCTTGAAGCATTCTGATCTTGTTTTGTTGACGTCGATTGACCATAGTTGCATGAAAAAATTTAGTGTTCCTGTCTCCCCATTTAAGCCAATTAACCCGGGATCGCATTGCCCAAAATTTTTCTTCCTACTGACATAACTCATGTATTTT
This sequence comes from Eucalyptus caleyi, assembly GCA_014182885.2. Lineage (NCBI taxonomy): Eukaryota > Viridiplantae > Streptophyta > Magnoliopsida > Myrtales > Myrtaceae > Eucalyptus > Eucalyptus caleyi. The sequence goes on along the minus strand of CM024466.2, from coordinate 11,835,525 downwards.
AACTTTCAGGTCTGAGATCTCATCAGTATTTGAGTGAAGATGAGGCTGATTAGTGAGAGACTGAAGTTGGTTCTTAAGGTGAGAAAGCTGAGTTTGAGCATTCCTAAATTTAGAACGACTCCATTTGGATAATGCAACAGAAACAGAGAATAGCTTTTGAGGAAGTGTCACCTCTCCAAGCTGAGAAGAAGTCCAAGATTCAGCAATAATGGAACGGCATTCGGTATCCTGGAGCCAAAAAGCTTCAAAATAGAAGGATTTTCTCCGATTGTAGTTAAGAAGTGCTTCAGTAGACAAGAGAAGAGGGCTGTGATTAGAGCCGAGGGCTGGGAGGGCAAGTACTTCGGCAAGAGGGTAAGCCAATCTCCAATTTTCTGTACAAAGCATTCTGTCTAATCTTGCCTTTACCATAGCATCACCCTGTCTGTTGTTAGACCATGTGAAGGCACATCCTTTGCTGCCGAGGTCCATAAAACAACAGTCATTTATAACATCACGAAAAGAAACCATTCTATAAGACTCGGCAGGACATTTACCGACTTTCTCCCAAGGATATAAAACTTCATTATAGTCCACTGTACATAACCAAGGAAGCGAGTTGAAATTACTGATGCGTCTCAAAACTGTCCACAGGTGTTGTTGAAAAGGATATCGAGTAGGAGCATGTAAGCAAGTCAAACGCATAGTAATGCCAAAATCAAGATCAGTACAAATGGAGTCTAGCATATCAAAAGACTGGTAAGTAATGTTCAAAGAGACCTTGTTAGTCCAAAAAAGGGCTAAACCTCCTGCCAAACCTGCTGGCTCTTGAATAACGCCTGCTGAGAAATTGAGTTTACGTTGAATAGACAAAATCTGCTGAGTTTGGTTTTTTGTTTCCATAAAAAAAAAAAAAAAACAATATCGGGCTTCTCCTGGGTCACTAAGACCTTGAGTGCTTGAACTGTTAGGGGATTGCCCAACCCCTGACAGTTCCAACTTATAAGTCTCATTGTGCACCTGGTGGCTTTTTAGGGCCAGCCACTAGGGCCCAACATGAAGATGTGTCGACCTCAGAAATAGGAGTATCCTGTAAAGCGGATTCATCAAACTGCTCCTGTAATTGATGTCGAACCTCATGATGCAAGGAGCGTTTAACCTTCTTGAGAGGTCCTGATCATGCATTAAGATGTGAGTGTTTAAGCTTCTTTTTCACTTGAGTAGAGCTAGCAACAGGTGGGTGTGCCAAAATTTGTTGTTGATCCATAGTCTTATCATCCTGAGTAGCTTGAATTGTTTCTATGATAATAGGATCTCTAACTGATGTTTCCATAGTGTGTTTACCCTTATTTTTGTGTGCTGAAATATCAGGTACAGCATGAACAGATGGTTGCATTGAAGTAGCAGGTATGGCATGAACCGAGTCCAGCACAGGGATAATTGCGAAAGAGCTTTGAGGGGTCTCAGGGATAATCTCTGTATCATAAAAGGTACGCCAAAAAGGGATGTATTCCCGTGCCTCGGCTTTCAACCAAGATCCATATAAGAGCCTAATTTCATCTAATTTAGTTTCATCACAGGGAAAGGTTTTACAGGCCGTAGAATAGTGTCCGAGTATACCACAAGAATAACAGTAATATGATAAGCGTTCATATTTAAAGTCCAACCATAAGTTTTTTCCTTCAACCTTAAGAGAATCCCTGTTTTTAGCGGTCTTTGAAGGTCCAATTGTACCCTTGCCCTCATTGCTTTAAGCGGTAGTCCATCTTTATTGGTAATGCTAACTTCAGTGACCTGTCTTATATGACCAGCTACCCGACGAATAATATTTTATGTGCAGCGCTCCAGAGGCAAGCCAACTATTTGGACCCAGAACGCACAGGTACTAAAGTCATAACAAGATAGAGGCGTGTTGGCTATCCAAGGTTTCAAGATAAGTAGATGATTACCAAACAACCAAGGTCAGTTATCTATAACTCGCTACTTGACATCATAAGATTTAAATTTGATAATAAACAGTCCCGAATCACCTTGTGAGAATTCCACTAGCTCAGTGCGCCAAGCCTTTTTCATAGTCGTCTGAAAAGCCGGAAAATTTACGGTTGGATTGTTGAGAAGCTTACCCACCAGAGTGAGCTGACATTCCTCAATTTTTTCACGAGGTACCTCCTCATCACATATCTCAATTGACTGTTCGGACCAAAGGCGACCCATGCAACTACATAAAGCTACCAGACGAGCATCATTTGCGGCAATTGGATGGTCCATTTCAAGAGGACGAAAAGCTAACAGTGATAGAAAGGCTCAACAGAAGACCCACTGACAGAGAATACCATCCATTCAAAGACAAGAAGAGAGGAACAGCCAGAGAAGCAACATAAGTTAAAGTCGAGTGAATTTAGCAAAATTGTGGGGCCGATAATGACATGCAAAGGAAAACGGGTGAGAGTAAGTGCCGATAGAACCGAGAAATGAGAGGATCGAGAGGGTTAGATGGAAAATTTGAGATTAGCTGCTGAGATTAGCTGCTGAGATTAGCATATCCGAAACACACAAGAAAAAGCAAACATGTAGAAGATGGTGAAAAAGAAGGAACTACCATGTCGATAGAAACACTCTACAGAGCTAGAGAGAGAAACTACCATTTCGGTAGAGAGGGAATTCCAGCCACTTGCAATAAACTACCATGCACAAAAGTTTGACAAGGTAATATACTAGGAGTGCTATAAATTTCATATGGCACTCATTTGAGTGCTATAAATTTTTTTTCGCTTAGTTAAGTATCATAAATATAAAAAATTGATTACTTAAGTGCCATAAGTGAATTACCTCATCAAAAAATCCAGCGTGGACATTGATTGTCCTACATGACATTGCTGGCATTGACATTAACAATTTTAGAAAAATTCAAAAAAAAAAAAATCCATGTAGGATGATTTGCCATGAATAGCACTTAAATAATCAATTTTATTTAGATATGGCACATAAATAAGCAAATATATATAATACTTAAGTAAGCTCTATACAAAAGTTATGACACTCTTATAATCCTAATTCGGACATTTTTATTTATAAGTGAAAAGTTTGGGGAGGGTGCAACCATCCCTATGAACTTTACTGTAAGGGTATCATATAGAGAAATATCTTGCATTAATTAATTCTTTATAGGATATATTAACAGAATGTGGTACCATATATATAGAAAACTAGGTACTTCTCATGAATGAGCCCCCTTACATATAAAATCCAAAATACTTTAAACTTAATTTTCAACAAAGATTAAAAGTAAAATATCATCAAAACAATTATTATGTATTAATACGTAAGTAGTTTTAATTACAAATTACCCCATTCACCTCTCTTTTTTCCCAACCACCGTACAATCATTGACTCTAAAAATCTATCATACTCTCTTCTTTTTTACTCACATCAAATCAAATATAAATAAGTAGGTTAGTTTTAACATTTAAATGAGCAATTATGTGATAGGATAAACGCATAAAGGCTTGTGCTTTTTCCATCAATTTTTTGACTTCCAATGCCCCCTTTTACCTTAAATTGACCACAAGATCTTATAGAGGTCTCAGATTTAAAATTATCTTTTACCTTTTTTCCTTCTCTTTCTTTGGAAATTCTTATGCATTTAGAATTGACAAAAAATATACATTTGTCAAAAGTTTGATTGGATTGTCTTATAATGCAATTACAATTTTCATTAATTTCTTGTGAACAACTAATTGTTCCACTTGATCAGCCCTACTTTTCATTTTGGTCGATGTACTCCTAAACTTTGGAGCCATATTTCAATATAGTCTTTCCCCCCAATTGCCACCGAAAGTCATTGATGTGGTGTGCAGCCATTGCTAACCGTCCTCAATGGCATGCTAATGTGAGCAATTTGTTAATTTCCACATCACAATTTGCGATGACAATTGGCAAGAAAGACTACATTTAGATATTGGGCAAATGTGTAGGACTATATTGATAAAATTGGAAAGTTAGAACTAAGTTGGTATCCGTACTATAGGTATAAGGCTAAATTGATCATTTTCCCAATTATTTAAGTAATTACTCCTTCAACGGACATATGCATAAACATTTTTGGGATAAATATACTAGGAGTGCCATAACTCTTACATAACTCTCAAGCAACACTCACTTAAATGCTACAAATTTGAGAAATTGAATAATTAAGTGCCATCGATGATTTGCTTGGCTGGAAAATCCTACGTGGATGCCAATCGTCCCACGTGACAACACTGCACTGGTGTGGAAAATTAATAAAAAAAATTCAAAATTTTTTAAAAAATATTCATGTTGGAATGGGAAATTACTTAAAAATTCACATAGAACAATTTGCCGGAAGTGGCACTTAAATGATTGATTTTACTTAGAGATAGCACTTAAGTGAGGCAAAAAATAAAAATTATAGCATTTAAATGAGCGTTATACAAAACTTATGACACTTGTACTATTCTTACCCCAAGGTTTGATGCAGCATAAATCACAAAGTACTCTAGAAACCCTTGTGGCCACTCCAAAATTAATCCTTACCAACAAAGAAATTCAGGAAATAAGTAAATGCGTTGAAATAGTGAAGATAATAGACCTAATAATGGAAAAGTGGTCAACAACCCCTTAAAACTATAGATTTTGAGGCTCGGAATTGTAAGATCATGTCTGAGATTGAGCCTGCAAAGGAAACTGGATTAACCAGATTTTCTAATTTAAATGGTTTCCTAGTTTGAGTGGGTTTTCCTACAATAGATGTATGTTGAATACCTATATTATGTACAAGATATGGCATTCTCCTTGGTTATTACACACTAGAGCAAATAATAGGATTTTAAGGTCTTTAATCGTTGAGTATTCGGAGTGAGTTTTTGTGTGAGATTACGTTGTAACACTTTTGAATTTGCTCTAGATGATTTTTGGATGGAAAACACTTGAGCAATTGATCAAGTGTAAAATTCCATATTATCAAAATTCATAATGAACTTCTTAGAAGATGGCTCATCTAATAGAGTTGATTTTGACACTCTAATTGAATTACTGAAACATTTGGCGTTTTTTATTGTCTAGTCACTGTATGAAAATTTTGTTTTGCAACTATGTTTAGAAAGTAGAAAATGAAAATTTTAAAGGGGGGATGACTTTGGGTCATGCAACCTCATGATGCTTGCAATATTAACAACCGAAGGATTGGCCAAAGTGTGGAAAATGTTGATAGAGACTGATATGAATTATCAAAAAGAGCAAAAAGCATAATCTTGTTGATTCTATTGGATGGGGTATTGATTGAAAGAGAAATGCTTTTGTGACTGCCTTTTAATTTACTATGAGAATAAGAAACTGCTTAAGACCACAAAAAATTAAATAATAAATATATGAAGATTATTATTGGGTCTATTCCTTAAATAATTTGTGGCTCGCAATATATTGTTATTCTAGCGGTAGCATAAAAATTGTTATGCTAGCAAAGCTCTAATTGAAATGGTTGAAGAGGAGATGGCACCATAGTTATTAGAGTATGCATACAAAGATAATGTGGTCAATGTAGCATATAAAAGTTCCTATGATGTTGATGATGTGTTAGCAGTCATCACAAGGTCATTAGTTAGTTATTGGATGTTTGACTTTGGATGTTCTTATCATGTAATATTCATAGGCAAGAGTTTACTACCAATGAGTGCATGAAGAGTGGTAAGGTGTTTATGAGAAACAGTCTTACTTGTGAGGTGGTATAGATCATAATGGTTCAAATTAGGATGCACAATTTGATGGTGACAATGGCATATTATCTCACTAAGTGTTCTCGAAAGGAAGCAGAATCTCAATGGTTTAAAAAATGAGTATAATAAAATTTGACTTGTAATTCATGATCATCACTAAACTTTCTTTTGTCCTTTAACGCAACAACTTCCTTTATCCCTTGAGGATCTAAAGGTTTTGCCAACATAACGGTCTTTTGACTATTGTAAAAATAATAATTTGTTACGAGGAATAAATTTTCGAAGGAGTGAACCTCACAACAATTTATAATTATTTAGTATTTGATTGTTTGTGGTCCATAATAGATTATTATTTTGACAATAGATTAAAAACTATTAGGGTTAATACCCTGAAAAACTCCAAACTAGTATACCTGAAACAAATTTACCCCAAACCGGTACACCTATGACAAATTTATCCCGACTAATCATAAAAAAACCCTAAACTGGTACATTTATGACAAATTTATCCCAAACTAATTTATTCAACCACACAAAACTCCAAATTGGTAAATTTGTAACAAATATACCATCCACTAAATTGGATTAATATAAAAAAATACAAAAAATTGTAAACCGTGACAAACAAAGCGTAAAATCTCAAATATAAACTGTCACGTGTCATTTAACTTAATAATTTGATAATAAAATTTAATAAAAACTAACAAAGAATAAATTTGTCATAAGTATACCAGTTTGGGGTAAATTTGTCAAAAGTATACTAGTTTGAGGTTTTTTATGATAAAAAAAATAGTTTGGAGTAAATTTGTCACAAGTGTACCGGTTTGGGGATTTTCAGGGTATTAACCCAAATTATTACTCAATCATTTCTTAGGATCTAATACTTGAGAAGTTATATATAATTTTTTTTTCTTCGGTAAAATCATGAAGGGTTGAAGAATTTTAGTGATTTTCTTTTGTCCAGTCCACCAAATATATTTTTGAACTTAAAAGCTCTTTCATAGGAGCTTGGCGGGTCCTTAATGGGCTCATCTAGAGAATCCCTATAAACCCATAACCCCTAATTGGAGGAGGGAGTTTTGAGCTCCCTATCTCCCCTACCCATTCCTATTTGGAGATGGTGGTCATTAGAGCAAGCCCCGGTAATTATTTTGGCGATTTAATTGCTAATGGTCCATCCTCTCTTCCAATTGCCTGTTGCAACCTGATTAATCATGGGTATTCTCTATAACTGCAATGTGTTTATGTGTCTATATGGCATTCACTAACTAATTACTAAGATAGGTCGAAAGCTATGTAAAGACTAAGTATACCCTTTCACAAGCAATTAATAATGTCGATGATGTTCCTTCCTCAACAGATAGAATCTCCCGCCCGGAAAAAGAAATAAAAGGACTACATTAGCATTCGTTTTACAGATTATAAAGTGATGCCCTCAGAGTCTCTCATGACTAGTTCTCTTCTCGATTGTTTCAAACTTAAGTAACATCACACTAGAAAGCGAGAAGACTAATACTAGATAACCGAAATATTCAACTACACGGTCGCCGAGGCCAAGTCCAAACAAAATCATGGCCAGACAACACAGTCAAAGCCCTGTTCAAAAAAAAAAAAAAAAAAAAAACACAGTCAAAGCTTCTTCCACTTACTATAAATACAGATTCTCTCCCGAACTGAATATCCCCAGAACTACGAACTCACTCTTGCAATCAGCAACACTCTTTGCCACTTCATATTCACTGCCATCAATCAAAACATATAGCGAAATATGGCTCCAGTTAGATTCAATCTTGTCCATGCATTTATCTTGTTAACTCTCACGACCACAGCTTTCGCCATTATGCCGCGTGCTGAGCTCACACCTGCTTTCTACGATTCACTTTGTCCTCAAGCTTTGCCAGCCATCAAATGGGTGGTCGAGGCCGCTGACCAGGAAGAGCCACGCATGGGCGCTTCTTGACTCCGTCTGCACTTCCACGAGTGCTTTGTCAATGTACTAAGATGTCTATGCTTACTTTTTGCACACCTTTTTATTTGCTCTCATTATGTGCATGCTTAATGAGTGCTGGGATAATTGATAATGCAGGGATGCGACGCTTCAATTCTTTTGGACTCTATGCCTTCCTTTGCTAGCGAAAAGTTTGCCATTCCTAATAACAGTCAGTTAATGAAGCTCGTGGAGGCCCTGTGGTCTCTTCTGCAGACATCTTGGCCATTGCTGCCTGAGACTCTGTCATAGCGGTATGTATTAATTACTCACATTATCGTCCAATTTCTAAAGGATGGCCTAAATACCACAGATGAACAAGAGACATCAAATACATTGGAATAATTTGTTAATATTCCAATGCAGCTAGGAGGACTATGGTGGAAGGTTCGGCTCAGAAGAAGAGACTTAACTGCGGCAAGCAAGGACGAGGCTCAAGCATCTCTTCCTTCGCCTTTTAGCAATATCTCTAACATAACCAAGTCCTTCATAAATCAAAGCCTCAACATTAATGACTTGGTCGTCCTGTCCGGTGCACACACACTAGGATATGCACGGTGCACAATATTCAGACGGATCTACAGTGACACAAACATTGACCCAACCTTCGCACACAGCCTTCAGTTGTTTTGCCCGCTCTTTCCAATCAACGAATCCGACCCTAGTTATGCTGCTTTGGATCAAACTCCTGCTGTCTTTGATACTTTGTACTATAAAAACTTGTTACAGCAAAAAGGGCTTCTCCATTCCGATCAGGCGCTTCTCAACAATCGCCTAGCTGCCAAGCTGGTCAAGTCTTACAGCGAAGAAGGCGAGAGGTTTCAGAGAGATTTCACGAAATCCATGGTTAAGATGGGAAACATAAAGCCTTTGACTGGTGAACGTGGCCAAGTTCGATGCGACTGTAGGCGAGCGAACTAATAAAGGAGGGTTCAATTGAATCTGTAGATGATGTTCTTTTTCTTTTCTCTGGGTTACTCTTTCTATTCATGAGGGAGTTGTTGCTCAATCTCTGTCATGTTCTCAGTTGTTTATGATTTGTCTTCCTCTCTAACCGAAGTAAACGATGGTTTATTGAATAAAATATGCGCGCAAATCCTGTCTCTTAATGACTATTCAAGCGCCTCTTGCTTTGGCTTCCTAGAAGGCAATTATGTTTAGATGATTATCATAACTGATGTGAAGGAGCATCTAATTTTCTGGGCACATAATTCCCAAATATGACTTGATTGAGTCGAGCTAATTAATGAGATGCATATAATGTTCGAGCGAACAACAACGCTTAAGAATTGACTTAGTCGATTTGATATAAACATGTGATGAGTATACTTTTATATTTTCAAAAACATTAAGGGTGGGTCCAAAATTTCTTGTATTTCCTAATCTTTTGCCAATTCTTTTCTTTTAGCATTCATATTCTGTGTTCAATTAAACATCGAATGTATGGACCATACAGAAAATACATATGCGGATATGTAAAGTCATTCAGAATATTAAATAATCTTTTAAAACTCGTTAAAATTTTCTTCAATTGGTGCCAAATACTTTATCGAGTTAAAAAAATAAATTACTTCGACTGGTATTTTCATAGACTTGTTGATTACCCCAAATGTGATTGTAAGATATTATTGAATTAAAATACAATCATACTTTGACCCCAAAGAGAAAAAGAGAAAAAAAAAAAAAAAGCACTACCGTTGCCAGGAAAGAAGTACCAAGGACAATCCTACTTTTGGTGGTACGATGGATTATCTTCCTACATTTAGAATTAAACTGAAAGGATTAATGCTGGAATTGGGCGTGCATTTTAAAACCTCGTGCCCCAGAATGGCCCGTAAATTGCACGGTCAAGGACAATCCTTCAACTTCGTATCGTTATTTGTTTAATCGTGTGCATCCTCTAAATTATTTGTGTTTATGTGTAAATACGACATTCGGCAACTATTTACCTAAAATAGTTTGAAAACTGTGTAAAAGATTAAAAACACCCTTTCACAAGAAATTAATAACGTTAATTGCGGATGATGTGCCTTCCTCAACAGATAAAATGAAATAAAATAAAATAAAATAAAGAAAAGAAAAGAACGATATAAAAAATTGTTTTGCAGAATGTAAGATCTCTTGACTAGTTCTCTTGTCCATTGTTTCAAACTGAGCAACGTCACCCCAGATGGTGACAAGGCTTTACGGTATTATATGAAGCCAAATCTTCAACAACACGGTCGCTGTGGCCAAGTCCAGACAAACCCACGGCCAGACAACACGGTATCTTCTTGGGCCATGTCCTCCAACCCAGTCAAATAATAGAGAATTATTTGACACGAAAATTTAATTTTGGAGTCTCCTAAATAACTTCTATTCCTAAGAAAAAAAACACAAACAGTCTAATTTTGGATATTCGGCCTAAATAAATTACAACAGAAGCGATTATTATTCCCCAGAAATAAGAATCCCATTGCCCTTGGTCATTTCTTTTTTATTTTGGCAACCCAAAAGTATTATACAATTCCACGACAGTTAGCATGTGTTTGTTTCACAAAAATTGAACAATTTGAAAAACATTTTTAAAAAAAAAATGATTGCTTGAATTACTTTAAAAAACAAATGAACAAACAATAATTCAACACCTATCCACCGGTGGGCAGCTAAGTTGGTTCAGTTTTGGGCACTCCATCGCAGAGGTCTTGGGGTCGAAACTCCGTAGCTACTAATATGTTTTAAGTGGGAGGTCATAGTGGTGGGGTCCTATCCTAATCTCCTCCGAGGTATAGGGGGCTCGGCCCTTCGGTGCCGTCTGGACACGGGGGGCTTGTGGTGGTGTTCTCGGTTATCAAAAAAAAAAAAAATTCAACACCTACACAAATATTTAGACATGACTTGTTGTCTAAAATAAAAATATTTTTATTAGCTAATTATTTCAAGTTATACAAACGATTATTCATAGAAAAGTATTTTTTAAATTTTTATTTTTTGTGAAACAAATAGAGCATCAGAGTACATCCCTTTTGTTTTTATGTCTTTTTTTTTTTCTTGGGTGACGGCCATTTTGCTTACTGGACTTATTAAGGACATGTCATTTATATAGTTAGTTCTTTATTTGTTTTACAGTCCTACTTACAAGTATAATTTGATCTAGAATTGAATTAAGATAATTACCTTTTTATCTTAGTAATTATCATACTGCAATTTTCATGGAAGATAACGTTAATTAATAAGAACAAAATCAAACTTTCTCCAACTTAAATAAAATTGAGCTTGCAAAGATGAACTACGTGAACTCACATGATTATAGTAATTGGTTGGAGCATAAGGGGATTTCTGGCTTCAGATCTGGCAATTATTAGTTTAAATACCACAAATTACGTGCAAACTACTTTAGTCTAGGACAATATGCATGAGCTAAAGGTTTAAATGTACCTAGCTCATGAGACATTTTCATGAGCTTTCAAGTAACTAGACTCCACACTTGTATCTAGATTATAAATAGTAAAAACCACATAATAGTTGGGCTGACCCAATGTACCCCCATATGTACGTGGAACCGACCTGAAATTGCAACATTTTCACTTCAGCTGGAGCCATTTGTTCGTGGTTTGGCTTCACAGCCACTCTCTCAACAAAAGTCAGCAATATAAAAACTAGAAACTCTTATTCACAGTATAAATCTAACATGATCGTGCATTCTTTCTCCCATTTGGTAGGATACCAAGCTAACAAATGAATATAAGTAAGTACATTGACCAAATTGATGCAATAATAAACTCCAATGACTACGACTAATTAAACCTTACATGACCGATTCAATGAAGTATATTTCTCGTTTCTTGCGTTGTTGGGAATGGTTAACTCGTGAGCTTGCACACGGATTCTTGTATGACAAGATCTCTTTTGGCCAAGTCCAAGGAAACATAAAAACTCTCTCTCTCTCTCTCTCTCTCTCTCTCTCTCTCTCGCCCCCCAAGTCCGAAACGAGAAATCCGAAACCCCAACAAAGCAATCTCGAAAGCACCATCGATTGAAGCAGAATTACTCCCAGTCTCGCTCCAAATCCTTGCTAACTCCGAAAGCCAAACATGGCTTTGAGTAGCCTCAACTTCTTCCGAGCACTGCTCTTATTGTTCCTAGCGACGTCGGCTTTCTCGACGCGCCCTTACAAGGAAGGCCTCACGCCGCACTTCTACGACTACGCTTGTCCTCAAGCTTTGCCTGCCATCAAACGCGTCGTGGAGGCAGCAGTGCAGCAGGAGCGACGCATGGGCACTTCCCTACTGCGTTTGCACTTCCACGATTGCTTTGTTAATGTACGACATGTCCACAATACTCTTAAGTTCGCGCTGGTTACTTAGCGGCGCTCTCACATGTCCTAATTTGATTTGTTTCCATTTATGCAATAATGTAGGGTTGCGATGCTTCAATACTTTTGGATCCATCCCCTACCATTGACAGCGAAAAGCTCGCGTTTCCAAATAATAATTCAGCTCGAGGGTTTGAAGTGATCGACCAAATTAAAGCAGAGGTGGACAAAGCTTGTGGATACTCACTCGTATCTTGCGCCGACATCTTGGCCATCGCAGCTCGTGACTCTGTTGTTGCGGTACATCTAATCTTAATCTCACATATAACGTGGGTCATTTTACCAAGCGCAGACAAGAAAAAGAGTCTTCAGCTAATTGAACACACTGTATAGCCACAGATACCCATGCGTAACATTGCACATATATGAGCAAAGTTCAATGTGAATATAAAAGGATGACGTTCATATTTCAGCTTGGAGGGCCTTCATGGGAAGTACGACTTGGAAGGAGGGACTCGACCAGGGCGAGTAGGACAACGGCCAACACTGACATTCCCGCGCCAAACATGGACTTGCCTTCACTGGTCAGCACGTTCCAAAAGCAAGGTCTCGACACACGGGACTTGGTCGCACTGAGCGGTGCGCACACAATTGGGTTCGCGCAATGTCGCGTTTTCAGGAACCGCACATACAATGACGCCAACATCGCCGCCTATTTCGCCAGGAGCCTCCAGTCCTTGTGCCCGCTTACTGGAGAGGACAGCAACCTCGCTGGTTTGGATCCTTCGCCAGCTCAATTCGACGCATTATACTTCCACAATCTGTTGGCGCAAAAGGGGCTTCTTCTTTCTGATCAGGCGCTTTACAGTGGTGGGTCAACGGATGAGCTTGTGAAAACTTACAGCGATGATGCGGAGGCCTTTTGGGATGATTTTGCGAAGTCGATGATCAAGATGGGAAACATAAAGCCGTTGATTGGAAACCAGGGCCAGATCCGCTTGAATTGCTGGATGGTGAACTGAAGTGGCCGTTCGTTCGACTCGTACTTTTTTTAGGGTATTGGTTTGCTCTGGTTCCTCCATTCTTTCCGATGTGTTTTTTATTAATTGAGTTAAGAAACATTCTTAATTTTCTTTGACCAAGTACTGAAGCTTTAAGCTCAATGGTTGTAAGCATGCCTCAAATATTAGTAGCACATTCTTGATTTTCAAGATCTTCTCTTTTAACAGCTCAATTGTAGTGATCGAGGGTCCTTTTAGACCAGGAAAGGGAACAAGTAAATTAATTTAACAAAGGAGTTTAACTCTCGTTGCGTTTGAGAATTTATCACGAGCTTAAACCCGCAAAGCTAACCTGACGCAAATGAAATTCCATATCCAAAAAGACTTGTAGTTTGAGGCCTGAACAAGTGAGAAGTTATTGAATAATTTTCCTAATAGGAGTTAGATTCCTACTTTGAGCAGGTTTTCTTGTCTGAGTTGACAATATACACAGGAACGTGAAGAAATGAAATTCTATTTAGTCATTACATACTAGAGCAAACCTGAGTAGTGTTTTGAGGTGCATGTGTGAATTGCATTAGAAAAATCCCCACATCCGAAAATTAGTGTGGTATAAAGTAGTTAAATACATCTTAATTGATCCATAACTCATTAATTTATAGATGGGTCCAATTTGATATATTGAAAGGTTCACACTTGGGCTCTCTCTTGGAAATTTCCCTACTTATAGTTATCAAACTTCTATTGCACGCTTCTAACAAGTAGTATCAAAATGGATGATTAATTGGTGGCGCACTCCCAATGTGTATTGTTATTTGCTGAATATTCCAAAAAAAAAAGGAATCTTGTGATCAATATGATTGGTTTGATCTAGAGGAAAAGACACAAAGTGCAAGTGGGGCATTGTAGTGTAGCAACACATTCTTAATGACAACCTTCATGGTTTAGTATGGAGGAAGAGACAAGAGATGAAGGTGAGCATTGGTGATTCAAGTTGAGACATGTCGATACTAAAAGATACCTGAATTAAGGGAGAGCATACCTACTTCTAAGCTCACGTGTGAGGAAAAAATTGTTAAGATGCACATGTAAATTGTGTTAGAAAAACTCCCACATTGAAAAATTGGTGTGGTGTGAAGTAATTAATATATTCTAATTTACCTATAACTCATTAGCTTAAACATTTAAGTAAACGTGACTTCAATTTAATATGTTGACAAGCTTGAACTTGAGCTCCCTCATGGTCATCTCCCCACATATAAGTATTAGACTTGTGTTGCGCCCTCCCAATAAGTTACATCAGATCGATGATTAATTGATGGCTCCCTCCCAATGTATATTTGTCTTTCCTAGATATCTCAAGAAAGGAATCTCATGACCAATGTGGTGTATTTATCTTTGCTAGATAACTTAGGAAATGAATCTCATGACCAATGTGGTTCTAGGCAATCTTTCATGGTTCAATTTGGTGGAAGAGACCTAAAGTGAAAGTGAACATTGTGGGTATAGTAACGTGGTCTCAATGATAGCCATCATGGTTAGATTTAGAGAGGAAAAAAAAAAAAACAAGAATAAAGGTGGATGTTGGAGATTTGAGTTGAGATATCTTGGTGTAGAAGGATACTTAGATTAAGGGGGAACAAACCTAATATTGAGCTCGCACGTGGTGACTTATAACTTATTAGTTTAGGTTATGGATATGTTTACACCCTATAAATAATTAGCTTGAGCTTATGAGTAAATATGGGTCCTCCTGAATATATTGACCGGCTAGGGCTTAGGCTCCCTCTAAGTAATCTTCCCACATTGAAGATCAAGTTGTGACATCTTAGTGTAGAAAGATACTTGGATTAAGGGAAAACAAAAACCTAACACTGAGCACACACATAATGGCTCATAACTTATTAGCTTAGGTTTTTCTTTTTTCTTTTTTTGCGAAAGTGTATCCAACTAAATATATTTACGGCCTATAACTAATTAGCTTAAACTTATGAGAGAATATGGGTATTACTAAATATGTTGGCGAGTTGGACTTAGGCTCCCTAGTAGTGATCTTCCCATGTTTCTACTACTCCAATCCGAGTATAGGGCTCTCTTTGTAAACTTTTTAAGTGAGTTTTTTTGTGAGAAATTGTGATGTGACACTTGTGGATCTTGCCTTGGGTATGGCGTAGGGGTGAAAACACTTGATTGATAAAGCAATTGTAAACTTTTTATTCTTTGAATTCATTGTGGACTTTTTGTGGCTAACTCTCCAAGTTGAATATGTATTGCCACTCACACCCATCCATGTAAAATTCTACTGTCAATATCGTTCATGGCTGATTCTCTCGTGTTTTTTTCTTCCTGCATTAGACTTGAACTACGAGATCATCAACTTCCACGGTATTTCATGGCTACTAATATCACAACTAAAGTTATGATTGATTCAAAGCTTTTGCTTGTGCAATTGCTGTCTAGAAGCGAAGTGCTTGCAATATATCTATGCTCACCAAATCAATAAATGAGGCTTAAAAGAAAAAAGACCAAATATTCTGAGAAACTCTTGAATTTTGTGCTTAACTATTTAAGCTTTTGCTTGTGCAATCGCCGGCCCCTGGCCCACAAGCCCTCCCCCAGATCTAAGGTGAGGGCCGCTAACCCTCGCCAGATTTGGGGGAGGGCTGTGACCCTCGCCCTAGATTTGGGCCAGGGCTCGCGGGCCCTTACTGTCGAGAAGGGTTGGCGACAGTGGGGGGAGGGTTGGCTGGGGTCGCCAGTATCACGCCCCGAACCTCGAGTGCGTGCACATCCCTCGGCGGTCAATCAAATTGCAACGTTCCTAGGATGTATCACCAACCCAAATGATTTATGCACATGCGAAAGCGAAATAACAATTTCCAGACAACAAACAAACATATGATAGAAAAGCAGGACAACCAATTAACGCCAAACATATTTTATAAACAACCAGGTTTATATACATAACCAGTCTAAACCAAAAAGAGCTACTAAGCCTCCTAATCTCTAGGCTCTACCGTCATGGGCTCTGGGTCCACCATGACACTATCAAGGGTGTCAATATCCATAGGGTGCCCTACTTCTAATTCCCTGGTCCCGATGGGAGGCTTGTCAAAACCCTATAAGGGACCCTCCTAACCCCCTTGAGGAAAGTTAATGAACCACGCTATGAATTGATGAGGTACCAACTGAGGTAGGCCCTCCTCGACCTAGACTATGGACTCAACTAACTCCCAAGTCAGGGTGGTACCGGGAATAGGGAAATAGATGTGCTCAAAGTCCATCACCTACGAGACCCCATAATGCACATGGCGTACCTCCATCGAAGGACCTGAAAATTGTAAACCACAATAGGGTGAGACAATGTCTCATCGAGTCTACATTCTAAATCCTGATTAGAAAGATAATTCACCTAGAAGCGGCCTAAGCACATATCATGTAAGACTTACCTCGTCTTAGTAGATATCCATATGCATAACATGAACAAATTTAACAATTGTCATCTTGCCAAATACTATCAAGCAAACCATTATGATACAACGTTCTGTATCATCTATAATCAAGATTTCATTCAAGTGTTCCGAAGGAGCATCGGTCATCCGTCTCTTGCCTCATGATCCGGCATCCGTTGAAAGAGCATCGTGGGCATTCCATCCATTGGTGGGGGCATTATCGTCCACTTCACTTTCATCGAGTGATGGGTTTTCATAACTATCATACGCATATTCAATCTCGACCAAAGACATTGTGCTTTGCATTCAAACACCTCAATTTCAAATAATGTACTTGACCTATTTTCTTCATATTAAAAATACATGGTAAAATAATTATGCGTGGACATATGATCAAATTGAACCATAAAACTAGATATTCTCACATTTTAAATTCTATGATTTGATATAGTACTTAAAATACTTTTTGGTGTCAAAACCCGACACCCAGTATTTTTTAAATTAATTATCAAAATTTCCTATTTTTGAAATAACAATTCAAAAATCATCACTCAATATCCAATTGCATAAATTAGCACTCAATTGCACAAACCAATACAATCATGACGATCAACACAAAATTCTATCGACCGGCTATCCCAATATAATTTTCACTAATTAATAAATAATTAAATAAAATTTATTTAATTAAATAAATTGCAAAATATTTAAAATAAAGAACTTAATTAAATTAACATAAGCTAAGCTAGCTAATCTACTTAAGCTAATTAATATAATTTAACCAACTAACTACATTAACTAATTAAGCTAACTAAACCACCTAACTAAATACTTAGCCAAACTAATCCATCCTAACTAACTTAGTTGTAAGAACTAAATACCCTAATCCATAATTAGCCTAACTAATCCACTAATTATCCACTAATCCACCATTAAGTGTAATTAGCATTCTAATTGGATATTGGGAGTTAAACTCACCGGTTTAGTGCGAAAACCGGTTCACGGCAATGGTGCAATGGCAACCACAACTATGGTCTACGGCGACATCAAATGAGGCCGGGAAAGAGCTTAAAACAACCAACTAAGTTCACTGCTCGAGCTAGAAAACCGATTTTGTTGAAGGTTGAGAAGAGCGGGTTGATGGGTTGGTTGAGAGGGCTAGGATGACATAGACTAGTGGTTGAGGTGGCTGGCATGAGGAGGGATGGTGGACGGTTGGCTCGGGCATGGCTTTAGCTATGATGGGCAGCCTGGCCACGGGTTGGATGAGACCAACGGGCGCGAGGCTAGTTGGTCAATGGTGGGTAGTTTGTACAAGGCTTGAGGCAGCTCAAACGACCGGCAAGTGGCTGGTCATTAGATTGGCGAACTAGCAAACAATGGCTTGGTTTTGATGAGGGCTAGATGGTGTGTTTGCTCTGAAATGGAGGTTGCAACTAGAGGAAATGAAGAAGAAGCTGAGGAAGAAGAATAATAAGTTGCTGCTGTCAAAAGGGGGACAAAGAGCCTCAAAAGTCCACCTTAAATAACCAAAACATTTGAGTGGAAGCCCCACAAGTTTTCAGCCATCACCAGCAGCCATTTTCCCCTCCCAAGCTTCTCCAACAAGCCAAATTTGTAGTCCAAATGTTGTAGCCCCCACAGCCCTACGAATTTCACCAATTCCATCTTCCATTTCTTCACAAATCTTCACCAACTCAATCCAATGTGGTGGCCAAAGTGCCAAGGTAGCAGCCCACACAAATTTCTTGAATTTTCTTCACCATTTGATCCATTTTGAAGGCAAAAATCCACTCAATTTTGCCCATCCAAATTTCTTGAATTTAAATTGCCTAATTTTGAATTTTCGCCAAAATCTGGCTCAACAAAAATTCTTCAAAGGTTGAGTCGATGTCTTAAAAATAAATCGTGACATTTTCGAACTTTTGAACTTGAAACCGAGTTCAATTTCATGGTTAATTTCAACTGGATGCGATTTTAGCATGACCTAACCTACCAGATAGCTTTTAGGAATTTTTAGCGCGTTTGACTCGTGGTTGATTATTTTCAATCCACATTGTGCATCTCCGACTCATAGCGACTCTTGATTATCATGAAAATCTCAAGATTTCAATTATGGGCATCAGATACAGAATTGACAGAAAAATTAGTTTAGTGCCGTTCGACGCAAATTTTGTAATTAGATGGAATCACCCACAATTTAATTACATGTTTCTATTGAATTGATCTATCCCTCATTTCTAATCAATTTTAATGTTGTACTATTGCCGATTAACATGGTCAAGCAGTCGATTTCTAGTTGAATTCTCAAATCTGTCGTGTTTATATCCCTTAACGACTTCACTTGATAGATTAGTTATCTCATGAGTGATCAACTCAGAGAAAAGGACCATAGGTGCGTCGATCAAAATCCCATTTCATTTAAATCGAAACAAGGTCAAAAATCATGATGTCATAGTCGACCCCTAGCCAGGGCCCAGCGACCTCGGCCGACCCTCCCCCCACCGTTGCTAGCCCTTCTTGAAGGTGGCGGGGAGGTGGCGTTGGCGAGGGCTCAGCCCTTAGTCGTCTCCCTTGGCTTTTTATTTATTTATTTTTTAAAATATTTTAAATATTTTAGTTTGAAATTTAATTTAATTAATTTGTATATTAATTTTTTCCTACGTCAGTAGCAAAACGACATCATTTTGCATTTGTTTAGCCATATCAGTGTGCACTTACTCCACCAAAAAATCACCATGTCAGCATTTTGGTAAGATTTTCTCTCTGTTGGCACTTAAGTGATCTAATTTGCTTCGATTTTGGCACTTAATGTCACCATCCTAACTTTTGACACTTAAGTGTCATTCCGTGTTAAGTTTTGGCATTCCAAGTGTCTGGCATTCAAAAAGTGTTTCATTCTTAAATTTAATTGGGGTTCAAGATAGCGGAGGAACTGGATTGAAAAAAGAGGCATTCCAATTATAAGATATTGAATAAAACCGCCATTAGAATTGAAATTCATAATTATATCGTAATTAAGTGAAATGACAATTTCAGTGATGAATGCCACATTTATAATAGATGTAGAAATAATAATGATAGGGGCAACTTCAGTATAAAAACTAGCAGGGATGCTATTGGTTTCACTTGAGTAGAAAATTTTGTTGATTTCGTTTGACTCAAAGGTGAAGGTGGGTAGATGGGTGGTTGAGAGAGAGAGAGATATGATGAAGCAAGACTCGTTGGAGAAGATGCTGAGGAGAGATAGTGGAGGAGTGAGGACAATTGTGATTTTCCCTTTTTGGTGTCTAATGACTAATTGGATGGTGACAATGCTTGAATTTCTGGCTGGGGATTAGAATTTCCTCACCCCCTTGATTTTCCCCATTGAAAGGTAAGTTGAACTTCCTTTGATAAATCTATCACTCAAAACATTGATTCTCACTTTAGTAATTTTGAAATGTTTTAGACCGTCCATCGCTACAATACATAGATTGCACATATAAAGTAAGGATTTAGAGCTTCACATTGGGTTTGTAATAAGTAGACTTTTGTTGACACCTAAATTTTTACGATTTTATTTAGGATTTAATCATGTACAAAATTAGGAATTAGTCCCCAAAAAGAGAAAAAAAATTAACAAAAAAAAAAAATTAATTATTTATTTTTTTTAAAAAAGAGCCTTAAGGGTCGGGTCAGGCCAATCTAGCCTTGGCTCGGCCCATCCCATTCCTTTCTCTTCTCTCCGTCACGCGCATGACCCAACTTCTTCAGCCTTGCTTCTTCCTTCCCTCATCGGCCCAACCAACCTCCCCCTTTTCTTCTCCCATGCATGTGTGGCTAAGCCCACGCCTAGTCTTCTCCCCCCTACAATCTTCACGCGACCTACAGACCTGCAAAATTGAAGAGAGGAGCAAAGCACATGGACATAGGGAGTAGGAGGATCAAAGGAGCAGCTCCGACGCAATCCACGGGTTGGGGAGTAGGTCCATTGCCAGGCTAGCAGCCAAGCACGCCTGTTGTTGGCCTTGAAAGGCATAGAAGCACCAAGTAGAGAAAAAAAAAAAAAAACACGGGGAAAAGGGATGGAGAGAGAGCTTGAGCGGGGGAGGGGCTTGAGAGTGAGAGTGGGAGTGAGAGAAGCACTTAAGAGAGGGTGGAGAGCCAAAAGGCTTGACCGTGCACAAAATCCCGTTCCTTGACGCCCTTCTTCTAAAACTATGGGAAACCGAGAGAGCTGAAAGGAGCTGAGAGGAACCAAAGAGAAATCGAGAGGGAGGGAGATAGAAATGAGAGAGGAAAAGGAGGAGAAAAGGCTAGAGAAGGAAGTAAATGAGCCGAGGAGCCCCTCGAAACACGCCTAGCCGCCGCCAATGAGCCACTAGTTGTCGCCATTTTTGCTGAAAACTCAGGTAGGCATTTCAACGAGCACTTGGTGTACGTCTTTGAAAACAAACCGGCGGAGCTCACCCCAACCAATTCGGCGAGCTCCGACCGCGCCTATCCCACTTTGTGTTCCTTTATACTTCGGCAAGCTTCATTAGTCCCCTAAATCTATGCTCGAGCCTTGGCCGAGCCAAGACCCCTAGGATCCACGGTGCACCCCACCTGTTCACTGAATTCCCCCACTCAACATAGCCTTAGCCCCCCTTTCGTGAGAAGCTCCAGCCAAGTCAGTCGATCATAGTGGTGGTGTCATTGACTGGTCAGAGCTCGTCGCCTCGCCTTACCAAGACGATACCCTATGGTTGCCGGAGAAACTACTCGCTCGTTGTCATGCCATCCCTAGTCGCGACTAAGCGGTCACGATTAGGGGGCGTCCAGGCCAAGTTAGGCCAGATCTGATTTGGCCCACTTGGCCTTTTTTGCATGGGCTTGCAAGGACCCGACCACAAGAGGATTGGGCCCTTTGGTTGGGCCTAATCCAGGCCGCGCAAAGGCCCGACCATGCCTACTCCCTTTTGGACGGACGCGCCGCCCCCAACTAGACGGGTCTCCGAGACCGACCAGGCCAACCGGGTCGGGATCGATTGGACCCAACCCAGTTCGTCCCCAAAAATATTTTATTATTTTTAAAAATTTAAAATTAAAAATAATTAAAAAAAAAAAATTAAAAAATTTTGAAATTTAAAAAATGTAGGGTTTGCTAAGGAATTGCCATGTCTTGCTTTTTTAGTGTAATTAGGCCTTTATTTTCTTGCACCTTGATTAGATCGCATGTTTAATTTGCATATTTGATTGTTTAATTGCACGTGCTCAATTTTACTACAATTAGGATCTTGGTAACTATGATTGTTATTTCAATTGATTGCACACCCGCATGATCATCTCACATATTAGTGGATAGGCATAAAATCAATCCAAACTGCATGACAAAAATATTTTCTTTTAAAATGAACAAGATTATGTATCGAAAGGGCACTAATTGGTCAATTAGTTTAATCAAGTCCTCGATCCTAAATTCTCTGGTTGCATAGGAAGCGAGTTATACTCCTATGCCTCACTTGGTTTCTAGCCAACCCCAATAGGCTAGTGACGACTCCATTTTGCAAAATTCCTAAAAATATCCCAATGTCATACGGGGTATGAGCTTGGGAGAGCTCGTGCCTAATCATGGGCCTTTGGTCTGTTCTTTTAAGCAATACACCTAAACCTATTCCTCCCCTTGAGGGGTAGGTTGCAACAACTTTAAGTTTTATGATCACAACCAACGTGATGTTGCAATCTTGATAATTAGCTAACATCAAGTGGAGATAGCATAACTTAAGTTATATTTGGAAACTTTTTAAAAAAAAACATTTTGATAAAGTTCTATTTGTTTTACAAAATATGAATAACTTGGAAACATTTACAAAACTTAATCGTTTGTATCGATTACAAAAATAAATGAATGAAAAATATTTTCATTATTCATTATTTTCATTATTCAAAAAATATTTAGACACATTTGTTGTTGATAGGGAAAATATTATTTATCAAAAATTATATAAATAATATAAATATTTTTTTTAGGAAAATATCTTTTAAATCATTCTTCTTCTTCTTCTTTTTGAAATAAAGAAAGTCTAACACTGTTGAGATAGATGAACGGCATCTAATTGGAGCCCAACGCGTATGAGTTATCGGATTTTGTCTCTTTACTCGCATGCATAGATCTGATGTGAATCGGATGCTTAAAAAGTAATGCTCTCCTTCACGACAAATCCCTAAAGAAGCACTTGCGCAACCGGACAGTTCGAGGGTCACGTGGAGAAGTCATTTCATCCTCCACAGCTTCCAGATCATTTTCCGACTGGCCGAGGTCGCATCTGGTTATAAGCTTTCGAAACTTTTCTCGTCTATCTCCAAATACTAAAGAACTATAAACTTCTATATTTTTCCGTGCCATTAATACTTCCAAATTTATATCGGTGACCCAAAATTACCTCCTGTGAGGCTTCTGTCCAAATGACCTTAAAAAATCCGATATAGTAGTATCAGTGGAGAACGTCGAGCAAACAGATTTGATGTAATTATGGACGCCCACCACCACCACTCCAGATTTCTAACGGCCACGCACACTGCCACATGGGACTTTTAATGGCCGCCTGGACAGAATGTATATTTTAGAAATTGCGAAAATTTTAGGTATTGGCGTGACAAAAAATAGTTAGGGATATTGGCATCCAACCAGAAAAGGTTGACAATTTTCGGTGTGATTATCCCTTTCTGATCGAGAGAGTCAACATCATGTGAGGCAGCTGCATGCATTAAACAATAAAGTGTGATCGAGTAGTACATCCTGCCCTAACAATTGAACGAGCAAAGAAAAACTAACGCCCTCATTCAATATGGCCACAAAAATTCCTTTGGTTTGGTGAATTAGTTAATTTGCTTCCAAGCTATTGCAAAGGACTCTAAAGGAGAATATGGATGATAAGTAATCACTCGAAATGTTGACCCAAATTAGATTCCTAATGGGGATTTCATTCACACAATGCATGCTTGAAAATTGAGGCATGCAAAGCAATATCACTGATTAACCCAAGGGATTGACTCATTGATTGAGAAGTATGATCGATGCTTATATGAATTAGGCACGCAAGATGAGTTTGATGTAAACAGTTCTGTGTTTTTGAGCAGTTGACAGGAGTTTCAGCTCTCGTTACATGCAGTCCACGAAGTTAGTGGGTATTTCATGGATCTAGAGTTCATCTATATAAGATGAGCTTGCACATTTTTACTCATAAAGAATAATATAGGACCATGGAATAATTCAACATGACTTGTTGTGAGAAATGAGATATTACCACCTACCTATACCGAGATGTGGACTGTAGGAAGATATATATATCTAAGCAATCGGGTTATATTTAAGAATCCTAGAAGATTTTACTATATTTGTTCTAATTTAATTTTTCCAAAATTTTTTTTTTTTGTTAAATCTCAGCTAGAACAAGATGCGATCGTTAATACCTTGTAGTCCATTATCTACAGAATTTCATTTTTATATATATGGAGACCATACTTTAT
The DNA here is from genome assembly GCA_014182885.2 of Eucalyptus caleyi. Lineage (NCBI taxonomy): Eukaryota > Viridiplantae > Streptophyta > Magnoliopsida > Myrtales > Myrtaceae > Eucalyptus > Eucalyptus caleyi. The sequence goes on along the minus strand of CM024466.2, from coordinate 11,811,586 downwards.
GTTTACTAGTTGAACAAAGAGGAATGGTCGTCATGCAGCAAGTTCCAAATTTCATACCATGCAAGCAATTAATTAAGCATTACAAAGTCTTTTAAGTGCGGGACATACCGTAATTAGACGGCGTGATCCGCTTGTCTTTGTTTGGGAAAGTCAATGTTTCCATCGATTGAGTTGGCGAACCTTCGTAAGGGCGTGACAATTTTCCCTATTAGTCAATAACTCTCCAAACGAAATTCAATTTTGAACACTTCTGAACTATTCTCTCTCTTACGACCAAAAAAAAAAAACTATTCTCTCTCTGTTTTTTTCTTTTTTTTTTCTTTTTTGCTGTTTCTGGTGAAACAGGTGGACTTTGTTTTGATAAGGAATTTACTATATGTGCTAATTGAGAAAAAGCAATGTGTACCGTTGAGTTAAAAATTTTCACTTTGGGTCCTTCAATTTGTACATTTCTTTCAATTAAGCCCTTGTAATATATTTGATTAAGTCTTTGAAATTGCATCAATTTTATAGATTAGATCCCTCATGGTACAAATGAGATTAAATAGAGTTGACATGCCCGTCTAAGCCAATCAGAGTCTAATGTAATTCTTTTGACCAATTTTCATAAGAAATCACTTTTCCCACAAAAATTTGCACAAATGACTATATTATAATTTTGCACAAAAATTTATGATTAAATTGAAAAATTGAAAAGTTTATGACTTAATTTGCATCTATATAACGGATTTAGAATTGATTGGACAATTTATTCTGCATGAGACTAGAAACTTCAAAAGTGGGTACTGCAACCAGGACTTAAGTAGTGAAATTTCTTAACGTGAACACCCCCCTCGAGCTTGTTCCATCTTACTCTTGTTGACTTTCGAGGAGGGTGGGGTTTATTAGAAAAGTTATGCAAGTTACAAGACTTTATTAAACAAATTGACGATTTAAGTACTTTAAATATATATACACGAGTTCAAGGCCAACAACGAAAGTTTGGACACTAGAAAACAAACATAGAGAGTGAGTAAAAAAAACCAACATATGTCGCAACCCCTCCATCGGCCCATTAAAATAGATAACACATGCAACTATACCTATATATTCGTACTTTTCACAGTAAGCCATCTTCTTTAATTCATATGAACCTTCTTAAAAGTTCAAAAGCTGAAAGTGAGAAGTTTCTTGGCTTGATATCTCATAAGGAAATTACTACTAGAATCTGATACAAGTATGGTCGGGTTATATTTGCTTAGAATTGACAGAATGATATAGACCTACAAATTTATGTCAGGCCCAAAATTTCTATACGGTGAGATGAGGGTTAGTTTGCAAATAGAAAGCTAATTAGTCCAGACTATGCATGATCTATATATATATAGATCAATTTGGTGTTGAACTTGTTTGGTCAAAATTAAAATTTCATATATTATAGATGCAGACAACCAAGGCCGTTGACTTGAGAAGAAAGAAAAAGCATAACAGTGCAGAAACTCTTGTATAAATACTCCCGAGTTCATTCAAGTGCAACGCACAAAAGCACACTTTGCGCACAGCCGTCAAGCTAGTGCTTCTCCTCCTCCTTCGCTTGTCTCCTTCTTCGCTGAAACTTAAATTCCAAGCGATGGCTTGCGAGAACTCTTCTCCCAGACCCGCCTTCTTATTGTTGCTCTGTTTCCTACTTGGAACAGCCTCGGCTCGGCTGTCCAGCACTTTCTACTCCACATCCTGTCCCAGCGCCCTCCACACCATTAAGTCCGGCGTGAGCTCCGCAGTGTTCGGCGATGCCCGCATGGATGGGTCGCTGCTCCGCCTTCACTTCCACGATTGCTTTGTCAATGTAAGTCCCTCTCCTCCGAGTCTCTCCTCTCTTTCCCATTGATTTCTACCTTTGTTTCTCTTCTGTCATTCAAGCTGCATGCAAGCGTGCGTGCATGATGCATCTTTATGCCTGTGCTTGTGAAACATTCCAACCACCCTCATAGTCAAAGGCATCATTAGATTTCGCTTCTACGCAATTAATGTACTCTCTTTTTCGCTAACCAAAACAGTAGGTACGAGATTCGCATAATGAAATAGTCGAGTCTGACTGACCTTTTTGGTATATTGTTGTGCCGTGCATTTTTGTGAGTTTATCAAGGGTGGACAAGAATGTTGTTGTGTATACTCTAATTTTTTTTTTCATTACACAGACAATATATGCTATACTTTTCTTTATTATAAAAGCCATGCAGGCGACGTACTTTATGCTGATCTCGCTGTTGATAAGATGTGCGTGTATGATTAGCTACCTGTTTTAAACCCGATTAACTCAATAATTTAGATCATGTAAAAGTCCTAAACGTTGCAGCTGGAAAAAGAGAGAGAGAGACGGCCATGCTTTTTAAGTCAAATACGCGTTTATCACGTTTGGCAAAACCAATCAGTCTTTCTCAATAGGTTTCAATCATATTTTGATCACCATCCCTTTGGTTGCCATGCTTTTCTAATTTAAAATGATATTTTATGGTAAAATATCAGTTTTAATGGAATTTGTTAATCCAATGGTATTCTAAAAATCATATTAGATCTTTGAATAAATGAATTGCGCCTTGTGCATGGCCTCACTAGTTTGCTTCCAACACAAAATATCAGTTTGCATCCTAATGGACCTTTCTCCATCAAACATGCCGTCTCTACTTTGATCTTGATAGTCAAAGGCTGATCGATCTTTTAAATAACAAATATGACATGTTTACAATTTTCTCAATTAGATTTGTGGGTTGCTTTTCTTTTTCTTATATAGGTTGGAAATCGTCTAGATTTTCATTCTTAATCGATACATAATTGGTCATTCGAGAAGGCCAAGCTCAGGCTAATTCTAGTGAATCATAAAGTCGGTTACTCCCCTCTGTTAAATATTAAAGAACGTGCCATGTTGCTAACCAAAAATCCTGATTTAGAGAACATTTCACAGCGCAATCATTTTGTTTCTAGTCCGACGATTATTGGATGCATTGTTCCATGAGAAACAACACGGAGTAAAGTCAAAAGGCATGAGAAAGAGTGTCACCCCCGTCCAAACTGGTGTCTCTAATCGTTCATGGTAGGGGAAAAAAAGGGGGAATGATAAGGGAAACAACCAGTGTTTATGCTCTAATTTCAGGAAAATTTATAACACCCAAACCTCCTGTCTCCAACCAATGAATGAAATGAACGCCAATCGGATCGATTTTCCAATTAGAATGGCTGATTAATAATGTGTGGTGCAAAATATGAAACAGGGATGTGACGCGTCGATTTTGTTGGATGACACCATGAACTTCACCGGGGAGAAGACCGCCAGCGCGAATGACAATTCCATACATGGATACGAGGTGATCGACACAATCAAGTCCCAACTGGAGAGCAGCTGCCCTGGGATCGTGTCCTGTGCTGACATCTTGGCCGTCGCCGCGCGTGATTCTGTCGTTGCCGTAAGTGCACATTTTCTTCTCAACACTAGCGATCAATTGGGAGGAAAAAATCACATGCTATGTTACCCGTCTATATTAGCACTAACATGTTTGGATTTATTTGTTTATTTAATTTTCAGTTAGGTGGCCCAAGTTGGACAGTCTTATTAGGAAGAAGAGACTCGACCACCGCAAGCCTAAGTGCTGCTAATAGCGACCTTCCTGCCTCAACTTTGAGCCTTAGTGACCTCATCACCGCCTTCTCTAACAAAGGCTTCACTGCCAAAGAAATGGTGGCACTTTCAGGTCAGTGTGTTTTTTTTTTGTTGCATTTTATAATAAAGAATTATAATAAAGCTCGACTGATTTACTAAGATCGATTTACAAAAACTGTTCAATTGGTGTCCATAGGATCGCACACGATAGGTCAAGCCCGATGCAGAACTTTCCGGACCCGACTTTATAATGAGAGCGACATCAACGGCATGTTCGCAATGTCACTAAAAGCAAACTGCCAGAGCTCTGGAGGTGACAACAATCCCTCTCCTCTCGACACCACGAGCCCGACATACTTCGACAATGCCTACTTCAAGAACTTGCAGACCCAAAAGGGGCTTCTTCACTCGGACCAGCAATTATTCAGTGGTGGTTCCACGGATGCTCAAGTGAACACTTACAGTAGCAATTCGGCTACTTTCATGACAGATTTTGCTAACGCCATGGTGAAGATGGGTAACCTCAGCCCACTCACCGGCTCAAGCGGTCAGATTAGGAAGAACTGCAGGAAAGTCAACTGATGATTCTTGTGGGTTTTACTTTTGCTATCTTTAAAGTCTTGGTATTACATCTCTTATGTTCTCAAGTTTACTTTGATAATAAAGGGTCCAATGTATTGTCTATCTGGGATGGTTGGTCCCACTTTTAATATCTATGTATAACGCATCAAAGTGATGTTCATGTGATTGTAACACATGGTGTAATGTCAAATTCATTATTTACAGTTTCAATATATTTAAATTGTGTTAGAATTAAATCTGACCAAGGTTTTTTACGATTGGGGATTCACGTGAAGCAAATTATAATGGTAAGAACTCTCTGACACGTCTAGCATTTTTCTTTCTAAAATTCACAATATTGCGTATGCATTAGATGACAAGGGAGTGGAATTAAAACTTGACAATTCCTTTCCCTTCCACGTTTGTTTTGCTTGTGGGCCTTGTTAGTCCAATGCCTGTTGCGACCTACCCTCGGGGGAGGGAATAGGTTTAGGGGTATTGCCTAAAGAACGGGCCTAAGGCCCATGATTAGGCGCAGGCTCTCCCAAGCCCATTCCTTGCATGACATTAGGGTTTTCCAAATAATTTCACAAAAAGAAGTCGCCACTAGCCTATTGGGGTTGGCTAGAAACCAAATGAGGTATGGAAGTATACCTCACTTCCTACACAACCAGATAATCTAGGGTCGTGAACTTGATTACACTAATTAATCAATTAATGCCTTTTCGGTACCTAATCTTGTTCATTTTAGGAAAAAAAAAAAACTTTTGTCAGGCAATTTGGATTGATTTTTGTACCTATCCACTAACATGTGAAGTGATCATGTAGGTGTGCAATCATAGCTACCAAGATCCTAATTGCAACAAAATTAACACATGTAGCTAAACAATTACAAACATAGTTAAACATGTAAATTAAACATGCGATATAATCAAAATACGAGCAAATAAAGGCCAAATTATACTAAGAAAGTAAGACATAGCAATACCTAACCAAACCCTACATTTTTTTATTTTCAATTTTTTTATTTATTTTTTAAATATATTAAAAATACATATTTTTATTTTTAAATATTATTTTAATATTATAATTAAAAACAACTTGGGTTAGATTCTTAGGTTAGGGCCAACTCGGGTCGCCCACCAACGACTCGGATGGGCCTACCGCACAGGCCCAAATCGGGCCTCCCTATTTCTTCTTAAAAGGAAATGGCCCACAAAGCTAGCCATGGAGTTTTCAAGGCCCCATATGCGCTAGGCCCAAGAAAACAGGAGCCCAGCCCGGCTGACCCACTCGTTTAACCCGATTTCGGCCAAAACCCTACTCGATAGGGGTTTCTGCCTGACCCGATGCTGACTCGACATTTTGTGGCTTCTACCTTTCAGCTTCTTGGCAGTGTCAAGGAGGGCAGCTGCAACAAGCAGTGTCAACAGTCACTAGAGGTGGTCGGGATGGTGCTGAGAAACGGCAGCTTGCTGTTGAAGGTGGCGGCAACACAGTGGACGACAACAATAGGTTGATCTCCTGGGGGGGCGTCAAGTTTGATGGCGTGGGGCTCGGTCGAGGGGCAGTGTCTGGTGGCGGAACGGTAGCATCGGGTGGTAGTGGGGGGAAACGGCACGACGGTGACCAACGGTGTGCCTTGGCAAGGCGACAACAGCCCTATATGGTGGATCTCGTGGTGGGTCACTCAGGAACAGCATCGGGACTTCCTTGTCGGGGACGGCGTTGTGGTTTTTGAGCTTGAGTAGTGTTGTTGGCGAGGGGACTGGGAGCGATGGTGGCTAGTAGTAGAGACGGCAGGTGTTGCAGGTCGAGTGATGAGGGGTAGGAGGGCGGCGGCTTGGATGGCGTCGGGTTGAGGTGGCGAGGCATCCTCTCTCCTCAGCCGCTGTCCTCCTCCCCAAAATTTTCTCTCTCCCCCTTTAGCTCTCTCTCTCTCTCTCTCTCTCTCTCTCTCTCTGAGTTTTGGGGAGACAGTGGTGGTCGTAGTTGGTCGGGCGGTAGCGGCGGCAGGATCGGCGACGGTGAGTCTTCCAGCTCCCTCCCTCTCTCTATTTCTAGGTTTTTCCTCCCTTTTTTCTCTACCACCTGTTGTTGCTTTTTCTTTTCCCCAGGTCCCCCGCGTGCAAGGATGGCCAGGAAGGAGGGAGAAGCTAGCGTGGGCCAAGCCCAAGGGGAAATAGCTTGGGCCAAGTAAGGACAAAAAAGAAAAGAGGCGGGTTGGGCCAAGGTTTGATCCGGCTTGATCGGTCTCTCTCGATTTCAAATTTTTTTTTTTTTTCTTCCTTTTTTAAAATTAATATTTTTATATTTTTTAAATTATGCATTTGAGGAAAAGAAAAATTAGGTGTCAACGATTCCCTCTTTGAATGTAACCTCAAAGAGGTTGCATTTAAAGATAGAATACACCTAAATTATTTCAATGATAGAGAGACCCTAGGTGCATAGGCATGCGTCAGGTCGACAAAAATAACTCATAACTATGGAAGCGTGTCTTGTCAATAAGAGGAAAAAAGACTCCAAGCTACGGAAATGCGTCGTGTCGTAAGAAGAAGGGGAGAGTCTCCGAGCTACAAAAGCCCACTGAGTCATAAGAAGAAAGGGAGGACTCCATGCTACAGAAGCCCACCGAGTCATAAGAAGAAGGGGAGGACTCTGAGCTACAGAAGCCCACTGAGTCATGAGAAGAATGGGAGGACTCCGGGTTACAGAAGCCCATCGAATCATAAGAAGAAGGAAATGGACTCCGAGTTACAGAAGCCCACCGGGTCATAAGAAAAATGGGAGGACTTCGGGCTACAGAAGCCCACTGGGTCATAAGAAGAAGGAGAGGGACTTCGAGATACAGAAGCTCATTGGGTCATAAGAAGAAGGGGAGGACTCCGGATTACAGAAGCCCCACTGAGTCATAAGAAAAATGGGAGGACTCCATGCTACAAAAACCCACTGGGTCATAAGAAAAAAGGGGAGGACTCCGAGCTACAGAAGCCCATCGGGTCATAAGAAGAAGGAGAGGGATTCCTGGCTATAGAAGCCCATCGGGTCATAAGAAGAAGGGGAGGAGTCCGGGCTACAGAAGCCTACCGGGTAATAAGAAGAATGGGAGTACTTCGGGCTACAGAAGTCCACCGGGTCATAAGAAGAAGGAGAGGGACTCCGGTTACAAAAGTCCACCAGGTCATAAGAAGAAGGAGAAGGACTCCGGGCTACAGAAGCCCATTAGGTCATAAGAAGAAAGAAAATGACTCCAGACTATAGAAGCCTATCGGGTCATAAGAAGAATGGGAGGGATTCCAAGCTACAGAAGCCCACCGAGTCATAAGAAGAAGGATAGGGACGAAGTCTCACCGTACAACAATAAGTTTCGACCGGGCTGAAAATACATGGTTTGAGGAAAACCCATGAACCTTTGTAGATGACATGGTTTAAGGTTGACCATGAACCTTTTGAAAATCGTAGTTTAAAGATAGACTTATAAACATTTTAAAAGCATGGTTTAAGGATGACCCGCAAACCGTGTGATTTAAGGATAGACCCACGAACTGTGTAGTTTAAGAATGGACCCATGAACTTTGTAGTTTAAGGATGGACCCACGAACCTTGTGGTTTAAGGATGGACCCACGAACCGTGTGGTTTAAGGATGGACGCACGAACCTTGTGGTTTAAGGATGGACGCACGAACCTTGTGGTTTAAGGATGGACCCACGAACCATGTGATTTAAGGATAGACCCACGAATCGTGTGGTTTAAGGATCGACCCACGAACCATGTGGTTTAAGGATCAACCCACGAACCTCGTGGTTTAAGGATTGACCCACAAACCTTTTAAAAACTATATGATTGAGGAATCCTGTCAAACTCAACTTGAACAAATGTCATTAGGGACGTCATCAAGAAACGTATTAGCAATATTGCAACATTAATTGAACAAATTAATCAAGCTAAGTCTGACTGCTTAAAAAAAAAAAAAAACATTCGATGTCAATCAGCATAATGTAACGCAAAATTGTCATCATGCTCTGGGATATATCATTGATCATCAAATTCTCTAGGAGACAAGTTCTTATCAGAACGGCTACGACTCATGAAAAAGGCTCATTAAGTATGACAAACTAGAGCTTCTTAGTTAGAAAATGGTTTCTCACACACTCTTTATAAAATGACTACTCGATCCCATCTATTCGCGTAGGAAGTAACCGATTGCCGAGGGTATCTCACACAACCCATGTCAAAGGCTTTTAGAAACATTCGCGATGAGCACAATCTGATATATCATAAAGATCTTTTGAAATGACCGCAATATAGGCTCGGTTAGGGCTTACACAAATGAATTATTGCTTTGAGGCCAATAAATGAACATTTGTCGCTATCTTCATCAAGTTTACAAGTCAAGAACTTTGAAGATAAGAAAAGATAGAATTACCTCCTCTCCTTCATGTAATAACTTCTTTGTGGCATTCTCATTTTTGCTCAAACCATCCCAATCAAAAGAGACTTCGGAAGAGGGTTGTAATGTTGGCTCAGGAGAGGCTCGAAAGTCTTAAAATTTTCAAGAGGGTTTTTAAGAGTTGGTGATCATCATGGCATCGTGACCGGGTCACTCGACCTTTCGAAAGCATTTGGCTTTTGAAACATAGTACATCTCGAAAGTCCCTTGATTAATCATTCCTGCATGGGAGCTTTGCCCCTTTTTTTTCTAATTTCCTTTGCACTTGCGATGATTTTTTATGCAGGCACTTGGACTTTGATAATTTTTTTTTTTTTTTCACATAAGATGTAGCCTTTTGGCTCTTTTTCTTGACGGGCATTGGCCTTGCTTTTACCAGGCACACTGCATTTTCATGCCCCCTAATTTGTCGAACTTTTTGCTCTTTGAACTTTGGAGCTCTTATGACTTTTGAGATTTTATTTTTCATGTTTTCCCATAAATGTCAATTGTATGTGGTCGATGCTTATGCATTGCTCCAATGAAGGGAGATGATCACCACTCGAGATTTAGAAATGAACAATCAGGCCCAAATTGTTTAAAACAATGGGTATTAATGTTTGGGTAGAGAAGGAAATACTCTTCTTCACCTTGGGATGAGTCAAGCTCTAACAAGAATTCCTCTGAAGCTATCACCAGAAGATTAATGCATGTGAAGGTAATAGAATCTTTCTTAGTCTTTCGCTCTACAACACGATCATAACCTCCTATGCTGCCCTAATGTAGGGTTGTTCTCAACAGGGATACTTTGAAGGATCATCTTTATTCGGCCCAAAGTGGAAGCAAGAGATTAGTGTGATATTTGGGATTGATGAAGGAGACGCCTTTATCATTATGATCTTTGCACTCAATGCGAATGAATCATTTGTCCTAAGAGAAGGTCGCATTTTACTCAACTCTCAAAAGTGTTTGAAGGACGTGTTTGGAAATGACTTGCCTTTCTTCATCTTAAGCACTTCTTGTTTGGCATGGTTAACGTCTCTATTTCATTCTGCCGAGATCATCTGAATAGATCAATCTTCATAGGGAAATTTGATTCAAAATGAATAATCCAAAAACAAGAAAACAATTTTGAGATAAAAAAGATGCTAAAAAGTTTGTAGAATTTTTTTCTCAATTATTCATTTTTGTGCTTGTTTCTAGGAAAGCACAAAAGGTTTTTTTTTTTTTTTTTTTTTTTTGTAAAGGAAATTCTCCCTTTTTTTTTTAATAATTTGATAAGAATGGTACTTACCTGTGGCATGGTGACTCGATAATCCTATAAAGAATGTGAAAGAATATGTTAGTGCAAAGATATTTAGGGATTGAAATGTTAGAAACAATACATTATTACCCTTCACTCGCTTTTATCCTTTGGGTGCTAACATTTCATGGATTCACCCTCGTGGATATTTGGTAACTCGACATTACCATTCACTTGCATTTGCCTTTAAGTATTTGATGTTTTCCTATCAAAGGAAAAAAGAATCATGTCAGAGACACTATGAAAATGAGCAATTGGAATCGACACAATTTACCCTTCACATGTTTTCGAATTCGTCTTTTTGGATGCTTGGCAACTCCCTTCATTTGTCTCATCATGCAAAGTGAATGAGATCGATGGGCTATTTTGGCACCTAAGGCATTTGAGTCATTTCCTCGCAATAAAACATATAACAAAGTAGCATTTTGCGACACAAATCTCTTATGTTGATTGCAGAAAGTTCTTGCAGCCAAATGTTCAAATGCTTTAATTGCCAAAATGCGCAAGAGCCTTAGCGCTAGCCTATTAGTAACATATGATGCGACTCTTGATAAAACTTGTAAAAGAAACAATCTAGTGATGGCAATACCCAATTTCCAAATAAAGAAACTTCCTAAAGCGGAATTCGGCTTCGTTCCACTTCTATTGGAAGATTGACGCCGATAAAACCTCGATGCATGCTTGTTCCTCGAGTTCCATGAGCCTACACTTTTGAGTTTGTTTTCAAAAGGATGATTTTTAAGAAATTGAATTCCATTATTAAAAAAAGGCGAGTCACGTGATTTACAAAAGTATCAATTGGATTCACAAACAAAACCCGAAATGGAAAACATGATTCTTCACAAGAATAAAAACAATAATAAAATACAAGAAACTCTTGCATAGTTACGATAAAAATCAACTTTTGTCCTAGCTCTAGAATTCACTTCTCCATGTGGTCGAATACTAAAATGTCAAGGAGCATCATACATAACCTACAAAAAGGCACCGATGTAAGTATGTGAATGAGAAAATGATCTCTCAATGAGGTCACATCTTACAACAAAATAGAGGTGACGGTACATGCCCCATAGTCCTTATTACGGGGTTTTAGTATTTCGCCAAGATTTTATCATAGGAGAAGACATCATTAAAATAATCAATCCACGGCCATCAATCAAATTTCCACCTTTATTCCAAAAGTTACGTATGTAAAAGTGTCATTGATTTTTGAAAGATTGATTTGTGATTTTAGTCTTAGAAAAATGAAGTGACTTCTATTTTGAGAAATTTGTACTCAAAATGATTTGCATTTTAGCTCCAAAATGTGAGAAAGAGAGAATTTGATAAAAAAAAAAATGCAATTTCAATTTTTGTGCTCCAATATAAAATCACAACTTGAAAGGATTTTTTTTTTTCAAAATGATTTCGAGCCCATAACTAGAAATTTAAACAAAAATATGTGTTCAACAGGGCCAAATCAAAGTGTTTAGAATTTGCATTCAATGTTCACTTGTCAAAAGTGATTGCCAATTTTTCAATTATAAGCCTACAACATCGAGGGCAATCGATTGATGTTCACGAATTTAAAGATGGAAGTTCAATACAAAATGAGCAAATAAAAAGGAAAATTATTGTTGACACCTAAATTTTTGCATTAAAAATCGGTTAATTTTTACCCCAAAAAATAAAAATTGCCACGACATATAGTTTAGGAACTTTTATTTTATTTTGTTTTATTTTATTGGACTGACGGCGAGGGCAAGATTTTTCATATATTCCGCTGAGATTTTTCACATATTCAGGTAATATACACTGAGGGATATATTTTCAAGCAAAAAGGAAATTTTCGGATGGAATATTCGGAAAAACAAAAGAGAATATCACGCGAGGTGCAATGATATATTTAGGAGATTATGCACAGGCAAAATTGGAAATAAAACATGCCACAAAGGTCTCAATTTTTCCCCTTATAAAAGGTGTTGTTCATGTACGGACAAAAAGGGGGAAAATTTTGAAAAAAAATTGCGAAAAAAAGTGAGGGCCTTCTTCAGTTTTAAGGAGAGAAAGAGAGAAAAAAGAGAAAAGGAAAAAAAAAAGGGAAAAGAGGAGAAGTGACCTGAGTGATGTGAGAGAGAAAAAAAAATTCATGGGGACCACAACTGTTCATCATCCTCGCGGGGCTACCCTTGCTTGTGCTGCATCGCATGCTAGCACCATTGACCACGTCGGCACCGCCTCTGCTAGCCACCTCCACATCTCCGTGGCTGTCACTTCGCCACTGCTGCGCCACCGCTGCTCTACCGGCATCCTGCCAGTCGCTAAAGATCCCTCTCATCCATGAGCTCGCGCCGGCCCATGATGTCTTAGCAACTCGCAATCCAGCACCTCCCTCTGCCCACGCAAATCCACCCCTTGTTGTAGCGCCACTCCTTCACGGCATCAACAACCCCCAACGTCGGCAGATTTGAGCCGGTTGCTGCACCTCCGAAGTCGCAACCTGTAGATCCGTGATAGCCTCTGCTCCGTGCACCAACAGTCGCGAGCATCGTTGTCTCCCTCGTCGCAACCCTACGATGCCGTTGCTACCGCCGGATCTGCCTCACTTGACCCCGAGTGACCCACCTGCTCTCGCGCTCTGCCATCACCACTATTGCACCGCAACACCTCCTCCTCAGCCTCGTCATGACGCCACTCCAATTGCCTCTCTCGAGCAAATCGGTCACAGCAGCTCACTCCATGTAAAGACATTTTTGAAACATTTTTGAAAATAAAAAGAAATGGTATCAAATGGGCATTAGAGAAGTCTAGTGTAATCAAGTCCCCATACCCAAAGTTTCTAATTCATAGGAGGTAAATAATTCTTTCGTTATTTTACTTAGGTATCTAATCGACCTACTATAAACTAATTTGTGACGACTTCTAGATAAAATCCATTTGCATGTTAAAAATTTGAACATAAGTCGCAAATTGGTATGAGTTTGGGAGAGCCCGAGCTAAATTTAGCCTTAGTAATCCATTAGCCAAATCCTAGGTGGTTTACCCAAAATTTTGGTTACGACAACTTGGCGACTCCATTGGGGAATTGAGTTAAAACTCTTAGTGGACTTAGGCCAATTTTCCTTTTCTTTTGAAAAATGTTTTTGTTTGGCAGTAAGGATCCCAAGTACATCCCTAACATTTAATGTGTTAAATGTTCTTGCATATGGGGAGATATAAGGGGAGTAGTCGTTGCTAACCCTTGTTTTGCAGGTTGGAGTTGGGGATGAATGTTTTAAATTCAAGTTATTAAAGTGTTGTTTGATTTATACTGTTGTACATGCCTTGCATTTAGCACTATACTATTGCACACACAACCCGCCGTTGGATCTGGGCCGCACTAGGATATTTAAGATGGTATTGAGTTGGATATGACTTCGATCGCAAGGCCGCGTAGTAGAGGTTGCCCAACTCAATCCCAAAAGTTTTTTCTTGGTGTCAAGAGTGTTTACATCTGCCCGCGAGACTACGCCGCACTGGGGTATCATTCTTGACTAAGCCGAAGTTAGGAGGACTTGATTTAGTATGTGAGGCTACAACTAAGTCATCCCACCCTTTTAACTCCACTTTGCTTAGCCTTCTTAGATAGAAATCGAACCTCACATCTCATGTGCTTGTCTATGTGATTGTCAATGATTTTTCTTGGTGAAGTAAGCCTTCTATCCCTATACTATGCAATTTACTTACTTTGTCATACTTTCGGTCCGTCCATGACAATTTAGGTTAGTCATTTGATCTAATTTCTTTGTCAATTAGAAATGAAATGAAGAAATTGAATTGAAATGAAGAAATTGCCATGCAATAAATCATTTGAGAAACTTTGGGAAATTTGTTTTCAATTCCTGTCTTTATTGTTCTTATTAGGAAGTTTCAAATTTTGATTTTTCAATTCATGTCTAGGAAATTTGGTTTTGCTAGGGTGTCCATTTTTTAGCTCTTTTTTAGGAAATTCCCTTCTTGTAAATGAAAAATAAAATAAAATAAAAATCGATTAGATCATTGTCATGGATTGATTCTCTATTTACACCTCGTCCTTGCATATTTTCATTCATTTGAATTAGGTGATAACAGATCCCTTGCGTTCATCCATTATTACATGATTGAGAGCTAGAATGGTCGATCAAGTTGAAATGCCTGATCGTATCTCCACTATGGAGAACCAACTCCAACAGTTAGCCACCTCTATGCAGCTTATAACAGCTCAAATCCAATCCCTCCGAGTGAATTTGACTCTTGCACTTGCGCTCCCCAAGATAATTGTCTTAAAGCAAGTAAACAAGGCCCAAATGGGTGATTATGACATCCCCGGGCTGGAAGATGACCCATTCCCAATCAATACGGAAAATGCTAAGTTTGTCAACATCCCTAAAATGAAGCAGGATGAATGCTTCGTGAAATTGGAAGAAAAAGTGAAACAACTGCAAGAGTCACAGAACTTACTCCCATTCGACTTGTCAGTCTACAAGATGGTCAAGAAGCTAAAGAAGTTTAAAATGCGGGAATTTGAGAAATATGATGGTACTTCCTCCCCAAAACCTCATTTGCAGATGTACCATGTACGCATGATCCAATATATCAAGAATGAGCCCCTCATGATCCAATCATTTCATGCAAGTTTGACCGGGCCCCCACTGAGTTGGTATGTGATGAAGAATGTTAATCTTCTTGAGACATGGAATGAAGTGGCTGATGCTTTTCTAAAGCAGTATAAGTTCAACATAGACATTGCACCTTCCCGAGAAGATCTTGAGAGAATCAAGAAGAAGAGGAGTGAATCATTTAAGGAGTATGCCGTTAGATGGCGAAATCTGACAGCTCAAATCACTCTTGAGCCTACTGACAAGGAGTTGATGAAGTTGTTCATCAAAATTCTCCCATCTAAGTTCCGTAACCGGATGGCTAGCACATACGTCGAAAACTTCAACCAACTTATTCCCGTGGGAGAACAAATTGAGATGGGTGTCGTGACCAAATTTTCGGGTGCATCACTTAGGGTTTGGCTAATGGACTACTAAGTCTAACTTAGCTCGGGCTCTCCCAAGTCCATATCAATTCACGACTTAGGTTCAAAGTACTTAGCATGCAAATGGATTTAATCTAGGAATCACAATTAATTAGTTTATGATAGGTCAATTAAACACCTAAGTAAAATAATGAGAGAATTATTTTACTCCTACGAACCAAAGATTTTGGGTACGGGACTTGATTACACTAAACTTCTCTAATGCCCTTTCGGTACCATTTCTTTTTATTTCCAAAAATATTTTTGCAGGCAGTTTGGATTAATTTTAAATCTATTTCCCTAACATGTAAAGTGATCATGCGGGTGCACAAATCACCAATTTAACATCCAAGAAAAAATAATGAATAGATTGCAAGATTTACCTCATAGCAACGAAAGCATATATAGTATTAGATCAGAATTCACATTAATAGTCCTAGATATGTTTTCTAATTAACACACAATTACGTTTTTTGTTTGTTTCACTTATTTAATGAGAATCATGCTTTATGCAATGCATGCTACTAATCTAACATGAAGTGATATGACATTGCAATATGACCTAAACTATATGACGTGCAATTTCTAATTAAATGGACCTAACAACAATCACTAAATGACATGCATTTCATGAATCTAATTCTAAATGACATGCACTTAATGTTTTTTTATGTTTTCTTAATAAATGTGCAATCTATCCTAGAGAATGGAAACTAATTTATCCTAAGACATTTTTTGTATTTTTTTTTTATGAAATTCGAAATTAGAAAAAATGTGAAAATTATCTAGCTAAATTAAGATTCTATCCAACTTATATTAAGGATTGGGTAAGGCTAAACCCTAATTTAAACCGAGATATTATCTTAACTTAGCAATCTCTAACCTAAGATGCAGTCTATCTAAATCAATCTAAACTTAACATGAAATATGCAATTTTATCCTAATGTGCAATGACGTACAAAAAATGTCCTAATTATACATGATATGCAAATGCATCTTTTTTTTTTTTTTTTGTATTTTTGGGATAAATAAAGTAATTAAAGGAAAAGCACCAAATCATTCACAATCACCAAGGATAATATACATCGCTCAAATCTGGAAACGATATTTAATTAAAATTGATTATTTCGCTAATAAAATTGATAAATTGATATTAAGCCTTAAAGATCAAGATATTAATTTTATTTCCGTGTGATTATTATTCCATCTAAAGCCTTATAGATGGAATAAAAAATCTGTGTGGTTGCGGATTAGGCAATAAATTCTAATTGAAAATTATGTCTAGCACTCATGGATATGAACACTAGATATAAATAGACATATATTAGGCAATCATATATCCAAATATACTAGAGATGAGCATTTTACCTAATTTGAGGATATTCTTTCCAAATTTGGACCAAGTGCAATCGGACCGGTTGCAACCAGCTCCTCACAGGTGAACGGGGGTGGTGAGCGACTCATAGCAGCAACTGCTCATGTTGGTGTGGACTTCTCGGCTCGAGCTGTCGGTGGCCAATGGTGCTTCTCGGTGAGACTCGCAGATCCACGTTGGCTTTACTTTGAATTAGTGATCGAATTCTCTCCCTTTGACTTGATGAAACTTGGGACGTCGTGGAACGCTCGCCGAATAACCTGCAAAGAGAAAACACCAAGAATACAAGGATGCCGTCTGGGATGACTGGTCATTATGGGCTTCGGACGTAGGCAAGCAGATCGGCGCATCAACGTAGACAGTAGCAGAGAGGGCCGCAACTCTGGTGTCCGATGCTAAGACGTGTCATGGCACGTTTGCAGTGGGGTCGTCGTCAAGGGGCAGCAGCGTCACTGGAGTAACCTCCGTGGTAGCTTGCGTCTGGAAAGAGTTGATTGCAAGCTGGTTAGCTTGCTGTGCACAGTCAATTCAGACACTCGCCGGAGAGAGGTGTGAGTCAATTGGTTCAGGCGGTGGCAGCTGGAAGCTCGGCTGCAGGTCGGGCGTAGTAGGAGCAGTGACGGAAACACAGGTTGCAGCGGCGGCCAGGCGGACTTCGGGGGGTGCGGCGACTGGCTCAGGTTGCAGAGAATGTTCATCCAGTAGAATTGTCGATAGTGGCTAAGATGATTAAAGAGAGACTGGCCAATAATCAATCTTCTCAAAGAAGAAATGTGTTGGTGGGGTGTAAATTTTAAAATAAGCACGAATAACTGATCTGAGTAATTAGATTCAGCAAAAAAAAAAAGAAATGCATACTTAGGGTAATGAACTTGAGTCATCACCTTGAGATTCTAACAAAATTGGGCAAATCATTATATGTTGGTTCTTCCTTCTCATCGACTAAATATAAGTTATAATTGATGTCCATTGCCAAAATTGATCTCCTACTCTCCTACATTCAAATAGCTCTTATAAAACATCTCTTGTGAGAGATGTAACATAAAATCCAGCTCAACACTTATTAAATCATGTTCACCATGTGAGCTTTGAGCAATACAACATCAAAAGTGAGCGATAAGAAGTGTTGGCAGTCTATAAGGATAATCGTCAATTGTTGTAAATGACAGTTGTTAATGCATAGTTCAAGCTGTACTTGAAAAAAAAAAAAATGATCTTAGAGATTAATAGCTTACTGAATGAAAAATAGTCATCAGTGAGTGACAAAATCTCTTTGTTTTGTTGGACAGTAACTTGGAACAATATTCTTACTTGTAAGGATCTCGGGAAATGAAATTTCATTCTTACGATTGGTGTCGCATGTTCCTTTGTCGGCTTTGCTCTTAAGCTCTCAAATCACGTCCTTAGCTTGTCTAAGGTGGCATGGTTGTTGCAAGTCATGCTATTGAGCTTTTTAGTTGTGTGAATGCTTATGGGGAGGATCAATTTCAAAGGAGTCTTGGGGAAGGAACACAACAAAATAGTGTTTTAGGTTTTAGAATCTTGGGTTGCTTATGTACTGTGCTCTTTTATTCGGATTCGGACATCATCCGACCTCGCACATTGCGTAGTATTGTGATGTATTCCTTGGTCTTTCGCTTTTCTTTCTTCTTTCCTCATACAATTCTTATTTACTTGAATTACTCGAACTTTTTTTTTAATATCCTTTATTACTAACCAAATTATCACTGGTCAACTAGTACCGGAGCACCAATCAAAAATAAAAAAAAAAAAAAAAAAACACTAGTATTGGAACATGGATAATAAAAATGCAAATTTGCACTTGCAACATTTCGATCCAGGGACCTGCTTGTGGAGTCACCATGCCACCCACCACTACTCCATGCAATGGTCCCTGCGCGATGCTTGCCAATGTATATATTTTATCAGAAGTAATTAAGCCAAAGAAGCAAAATTGGTCCGGCAAAGACTTGGACCTCGAACGCAACACTGCCCTTATCTCAAGTATATGCGCGCACTTCTCAACCATCTCCTCCCATGCGCTTCAACTTGAAGATAAGATATTCGATACTTAATATAGGAGCATGTGAACTATCGTTCAAGTATTCCACTAATGTGAATTTTCACAGATCGCAGCAGAAGATAGGTAGAGTGCTTCTCTCCCTAAGAAATCAACAGGGAGGTTTTAATAAGATAGTGCAAAGTATTAATTTGTCAAGAAGCTCATACATGTAGCATACCTAAACCAAGTATGGCACATCAAAGAGAAAAGTTCCGCAACTATTATTGAATGAAATACACGAGATCATGACACGAAACTTTTTGTTGAAATGAACCGTCGCAATCCCTAAGACACAAAATCAATACAGAAATAACCACTGGATGATTCATTAGATTATCCTAACTAATTGACCTTTCATATGCGGAGAAAACTTTAATTGCTAAGTTGGACTCAAATCACTTCAATGACAGTAAAAGAATGCAATGAGTGACTCTAGAAGACCGAAAATGAGATGCTACAGTTATGCCACATCTTCAGCAACTCCACTATCAATACAATAAAAGAAATGTTGATAAAGGTACCAACTTCCAGATACAAAACGACATACACAATGTGCTCCAAAATTCTGGGACCAGCTATTTCTACAAATTTTGTCACATGTCCAATCTGAAACATACAATCAACAAGAGTGGTCTCACATAAGCAAAATCTTCTGGAAATATTGGTTGTTGTTACAGCAACTTGAACATCACCAAGACGGTCGAGCTATATGGGCCGAGGATTAGGCTAGGTATGTAGATTATGCTCCAAATGCATTGCCATTGCATAGTTTAGTTTTTATTTTCTTAAAAAAAAATTATGTTCGAATGCCTTCCGGAGATAGTTGACTTAACAGTTCTCTCAAAGTTTCTTGACCTTCCAGATGGAGCCTCTTTCACTTCTCTAGTTATGCTATTAAGTTTATTACTTGGTGTAGCATTGTTTTCTATGTCTTAGTCACTATGAAGTAGGAACCCAAGCTGGTGAGACCTATGGCTCTTAGTATTATGCCTTAGTTGGCATTTTCTTTCTTTTCGTAGCTATGTTATTAAACCCGTGAAATCCAATTTAATCGTTACGGTTTAATAGCATACCTCCAAAATTTGATTGAAATGACGATTGCATCTTCATTTTTGTCCATACAATGTCTCCACAAAAGCAAAAAACATGCACGGTGAAATTCCTTTTACATTTGCCTAGTTGGTTTATCCGTGACCAAGTGGCAATATGGCTCTTGGCTTTCTTATGTAATTCAGATAGTGAGTTTCTTGTCGCGCATAACGACATCTCTGCCCTCAAATTCTGATCATTCAATGAGCATAAGGAAAATGGCAGCTCTTTCGGCTTTGACGCTGATTGCGGCTGTGGAGAGGGTCCGCTCCTCTGCGTGCCGCCAGGTCCTCGTGCTAAATTCTCTTTCCTCCGGTTCAGCAATTTCACACTTCCCGAAATTCTATGTTCATTTTTTTTGGATTGGTTCTTCCAATTTTGATCGGCTTATGTTGGACTCTGGATGAGGACGAGTTCCAAGGAAGGACCAGTTTCGTGTTTTCTTGTACTGCAAAATTGTTTGCTCTGATTTTTTTTCTCTGTGGATTGAGTAATGCATTTCAAAGATGGCTATAAGAGGTTACGATTATCCTGGATGTTGGGGTCCTTGTATTAGATGAAAAAAGATGCCCAAACCAATTCTAGAGTTGCTGATCCTTATGGTCGTGTGCACTCGTGGCATCACCAAACGGGCAAAACAAATTTTAAGAATGGGTCACGACAGTAAGATGACTCCAAAAGAATGCAACTGCCATGACAATCATTGAATATAAATTGGTAAAAGTTGAAAATTTGACAGTTGGACTTGCATTTAAATTTTAACTAAATATGTAATGTCGTCCCTAAACTTTTAATTTGATCGATGCAATTCATGAAGTATTGTTAAATGTTCACTTAAATCATATTGCACGTTAGACCAAAATTTAATGGTCATATTGAAAAAAAAAATTAAAATTTCAGTACCGCACCACACACTGCACAAAAATTCATGAATTGTCTTAAAAAAATTAAGTTAAAAAATGGCACTACGTACCGGACCAAACTGTAGGGACCTTGCGTGTCATTTTCTCGAGCAAACCGAGTACATAAGTCATTACGTTGGGTCGTCATCATTCAAGAAGGGAAAAAAATGGAGAAGGGGGACTTTTAAAAGTCGTATCCAGTAGTAGTAGGCATGCCTCGATCGCGTTGTTGCCTATGATGACTCACTTCGGTTCCATCTTGGCCGCTCGATCTCTCTCTTTGGGCCCATCGGGAGTCTCTAGCTATAGAAGGCAATAAAAAAATAAAAAGGAAAATGACAAAAGAGCCCATTTAAGTTTTGGATTTTCCTTCTAGAAGCTCTCTCTCTTTCTTCCTTGGTTGTTTTCTTTTTGTGATTTCACTTTGTCTTCGGCAAAGGCATCGCCATTACTTTTCTTTAGAAGCTATTTTTCGCGCTTTAGTACAAAACACCCCGAGTGATGAACAATGGAGACACCAACCAGCGATGTTCCGAAATGACAGGTCCAGCGTATTTTGCATACGTATGCCCTACACGGACACAATATAAAACATATACATTATAGATATATATATTTAAAAACTCGAATTAATAATTATTAATAATTTACATTAATAAATACCCAAAATAATTACGGAGTACATCAAAATGCTAATTGGCCCACTCCGTTTTCATAATGGGAGTGTCCACACCAAAGCACTACTGCATCGTGGAGTGAGATCCCTGTTTTCATCTTTTTGATGATGATCATCAATAGTCACGTCCTAGCCTTGGCAAGGTGATGCCCGACGATGTTGCCCTCGCCTAGGCAAGGATGGGCCTCGCCCAAGCTAGATCCGACAAGGCTAGTTCATTGACCATGGCCAGCAGCAATCGCATATTGGCTGACCACTGCCCAAAGGAAGAAGAAAAAAGAACGAGTAAAAAAATAGAATAATAATAAAAAATAAGAAAATCAAAAAAGAAATCAAAAAATTATTATAGCGTTATTAAAAATTATAAACTTCAATGGCGACAGGTGCCATGTAAGCACCCGATATCCATGTGAGCAAAATCCTATCAAAATTAGCCGATGGGATTGAATTGGCGCTAAGTCAAAACGTTCGGGACTAAATGACATTAATTTAAAAAGTTTATGATTGAATCGGTACAATATCAAAAGGTTTAAGACTAAACTGGTACTATTAAAAAATTTAGGACTAAATTGATACCAATACAATAGATTTTGGACTTTTTTGATACTTTTTCCTTGTTTGCATGGTTTTACCAATTGGTTTGACATTCAATGTTGGGCTTTGTATATGCTTTTGAGAAATTTTTGCCCGGTTTTCTCAGCTGCTTGGACTCGAGTGCATCACTTTGTGAGTCTTTTGTGGCAAATTAAATTCCTCTAGAAGCAGCTGCATTTCCTACTCACTTTTCTAAATTTCTGATAATGCTGTTCTAAAAGTAAATTATTGAGATTTTAAGTGTGACATAAAGTTTTTTGGCTATGTCTAAATTATGAGAAAAGGAAAGAGACATGGTTTGTCCAATTTGAAGAAAATACAAAAAGCTCAACTCTTTGGTTAGCAATTTAAACAGGTAATGTTGTCTTTGGTTTGCATGGGGTTAAGTTTGGGTTTGGCTCTAATTTAATTTGTGGCATCTTTTAGCAAATTCAGTGGCCAGTATTAATTTTTGCGTCAAAAGCTGGCAATGCCTAATTAATGTTCCTCAATGCAGAAAGCAAAAACCTTTATGTTGTATGTGATCACAAATAGTTCTCACGAATCAAAACGTCTCGGTGTAACTTTTGCTTTAAGTTAATTTTGTGGTTAAGAGATGATGGTTCAAATCTGCAATTTTTATTTTTATTTTTCGGATTGAAGGCATGTGCATCTATCTATTTTTGTTATGTTCCTGTTTTGTGATACCATGCAAAAGTAGCGTTTAGGTTATTTAACCAATTTATCTTTCTTCAATATTAAGCAAGTCTTTTCTAGCCAATGCCACATGGCCTATGTTCATTTATGAGAGGCTTTGAAAACTTACTGTCTCATATGCAAGTGGGTTGTCCCACAATTTATATGATCTTTAGTGGAGATTAAGCCTTTGCAGAGGGAAGTTACAATGAAACTGGTTGTTGAATTGGAAGGGAAGGTGAAATTTTCACCATCGCCAAAGCATTCTTTGGAGGTCTTAAGTTTTTTGAAGCTTTTGAGGCCTATATATCTTGTGCTTTCAATGCAAATGAAATTCATGCTTGCCAATTTTGTGTTACGATTCCAAATAGCACTGGAATTACACCAGGTGCTTGGTTCTTCATCAGTGTTGCTTGATAAGTGGAGATGCAATATTGACTTAGAATGTCGAATTTGGTAGTTAGTTGTTAACATCTAACGTTGCCATTTTTATTTAGGATTTAATCATATAGAAAATTAGGGATAAATTTGTTTTTAAAGTGAAGTAAATCATTTTTATTAAAATGCATTGCATATAAACATAAGCAACATTTGCATTATTAGTATTAAATTTTTTAAAAATTATAGATTCTAAAAAAAAAAAAAAAAAAAAAAACACAGCCAAGGCCTGGCCCATCCTTCTTTGCCCTTTTTCCTTTTCCTTGTCTAGCCCAACCTAGCTTACTTCTTCTTTTCCTTTTTCATCGGCCCAGCTTGACCCTCTCCTTTTCTCCTCCTCTCTACTTTGTTTGTTGGCTTAATGACAAACAAGGAAGTAAGGATAGAGAATAAGTTGTTGAGAAATCTCAATCCATATTTTGAAGTTAAAAAATTTACTAGTTTTAATGCTTATGTTAGAACAGGTTTGGAACAAGTGTATTATTCTAAGCAAGTGCCAAGAATCTTTGGCAAAGTCTAATATATTCCAAAAACATATATATCATTATCCCGCTCTAACAGGTTCAAAATGTGTTAAGACTAGAACTAAGAAAAGTCCAAAACAAGACTTACTGAGAATACAGCACAAAACCGGTAATCAACAACAACTAGTAATTTTGCTAAAATTTCACTTTCCATATATAGATATACTAATTTAGTCAATCACAAATAGACGAAATCAATCCTGGAGACAAGATCCAAATGAGGAAGTTTTACTTATGGAAACCAATATTCTATTTGTATAGGCAACTAGAATTAAGTGTAAATTCTATCTCTATGTAATGGCCACAAGATCTCTATGAATCATTTTGTCCAATGGATAGATTCAAACAAAATTCCCCGATGTTTGGTTGATGGTTAGTGTAGAATGGAGGAGTAGTTTAGGAAGTTAATCGGGCAAGAAGAGGAGGACATGAGTTTGAAATTCCAAAGTCTGAAGTTGATCTCAATTACTTGCCTTTTTCTATGTGCTTTTTGTGATCGAGAGAGAGAAAGTGACTTAGTGTGGCACCCTTGAAACAGCCCCCGATCCGTTAGGGTCACACAGTCCACTTACCTTTCCTTGTGCCCTAAGAACATGCTATTCTAATACCATAGAATTATAGCGGGTCCATCAATCTTGGGGGTTTGTATCATTTAAATCGGTCCCAGCAAAGTTTATATATCGGAAGCATAATCAATATCTCCCTACCCCATGCTCAATTGGATAATGCAATGCACACCAACTACACATCTTATATAAGTTAAAGCCGAACACTTTTATTTACATAACTTTGATGGACATCATGAGTCTGTACATCGAAAGGCCAAGGCTTTACTAAGCTCGGCTATAACCAAAAGTACCCAACCCCACATCAGTCATGTACATCGACCTATCATCCAGTGTTGGTGGTCCAAAAAGTTTCATCCTTCCTCCATCGTGCTCAATCACACCCAACCTAGTCCATCAACCTGCGACGGCAGCATCCATAGCATAACCCCGTCGCAGCGGACATGCACGACAAGAACTCCTTAATGACAGGGCTGGCGAGTAATCCAACATTGTACAAAACCAGAACCCGCATACAAATAAAAACTAACCCCCGTATCTCAAAGTGATGATGCTTTGTACCCTCAACCTCGACATCTATCGGTATGCCATAGAAAGTACCGGGGGTGACTTGGCGACAGAGACATAACTCCTAGTCTGAAATATTAGTCCCCAAAAGGGGTGAGTACAACCACTCAACAGTAAAAGATCCATCAAACTACACAATGCAACAAGCAAGACAACTAAGATTTCATGTAAAGTGCACATATCATCCATGCAATCATGCATATATCTCCATGAGATCCATTCAATGCCTTAATGACCACATTTTCAATGCCAAAAAGTACCAACTCAATTCATAAACAATTCATGCACCATGTCATATGCACACACATGTGCATGATTCATTTCCCATTTTGATATTTAAAAGGATCTCATTTTTCCCAAGGACTAATCTTTGCATCCCTCTTGGCTCTCGCACCCAATCTGGTATCGCGAGACCTCCAACACATACCTCCGGGCATCCCACACCCCAACTAGCGTCACAAGGCTTCCGGCGACATACGGCACACACCTCTAGGCATCCGATACACACCTCTGAGCATCCCGACACTCCCGGGGCATCGTCATCATAGTCATCCGACAATATCATTAACATTATGATATATTCACATATATGTCTCACTTTGAAAATAACATTTGATGCAATAATATCAAAGGTTTCAATCAACTTTTGACGTCATATGATATGCTAAATGTCACCACATATGCTGTATAAATAACAACCCAAGATATCACATCTCATAGAGCAATTCATTTGTTCTTGAAAATAAAACAATTTTTGGATAAAACATAATGCACTTCTTTAATTAAAATTCTGAAAAAATTAGTAAACGATCTTAATAAATTCTAAAAATTTAAAATGTTATAAACGAGATCTAGAGAAAAAGGTTTTATGAAGAACACCAAGTCAAGAAAATTTCTTACGAGTCGTTATGATCCATGCATCACAGCCACAAAACTTCAAACATCACTATTGCACAGTTTTAATAACAAATTCGGTATAACCCATAAATAAACTCAGAAAATTCCGAGATTTTGATATGTTAGAGATAAAACCTAGAGGTAAAAGTTTCATGGAGAACTTGAAGTCATATTCACTATATATCGAGAGCTATAATCACCGTAACTCTCCCTAACTCTCGGTAACAGTCTCTAGATTTAACACTTTCAAAGAAAAATCATTTGACCAACCAATACTTGTCCGTTTCTTCTCAAAATTTAGCATGTTACTCCTCAAGATGTCTTCTACAACTTTCATCAAGGGCACGAAGTCATATTCCAACTGGAAAATTGCATAAATTTCATGGAGTCACCAAAGATCAAGCTGTTTTTCCATGAAACAATTTACTAGCCTAAAGAACTACTCCTATACCTTTGAATTCCAGCATCCAGCATTGCAACTCAAGCATCTCCAAAATCTATTACACTTCACACACAACCACAACAAGCAAACTGTAGATCAATGGACTCGCACTTGCCTTAAGTCCAACGCAACTACAACAAACAAACGGCGATTTGAGAACTTCGGGCGCAGCTCGATCAACGATGAAGCTAGGCGACATCAACGGCGGTAGCTAGCGCATGCACAGCGGGGCTAGTCTCCTTCTCCCCTTGCCAAAGCACCCTCATGAACTCTCTCTCTCTCTCTCTCTCTCTCTCTCGATCACTCCCTCACTCACTCCGCCCCTTCTCTTTTTCTTTTACTCTCGTGATTAGCTAGTAATCATTGGATTTGCATGGAGGTTTCCGGTGAAGCAATAGGGGCAGCGACACTTGTAGAATCCCTCTTGCCACTTGTCAAACTTCATGCATGGAGGTGTCCTTAATTGGGCCGGGCCTTAGTCGATCGAATAGGGGGAAATGGTGGGCTACTTTGGGCTGTTTCAGGCCTTAAGTGTCCAGCCCACACTTGCTCCTATTTTTCCACGTTAATCCCCACCTATAATTAAATAATCACAAATATTCACATGACCATAAAATATTACAACATTAATTAAGGGAAATTCGATTCATAGGGTACACAGCCAAGTGTAGAAAATTTCTTATCAATTTATTCTTGAGTATAATCCTTGATCACACATGGACATAAGATACATTTCCAACAAAACAATTGTCCATTAAATGTTCGGCCTTGTTTAATTGTAATTCATTGGTCTAATGGCTATAATATAGTCCAATGGCGCTTCCATCACCTATTCATGGGTCGTAGTGCGTTTAGATATCATTATGAAATTTTAGGATGCCACAATTCTCCCATCCTTAGAGAATTTCATCCTCGAAATTAGACATTACCTATGTCTCTTTAAACAAGTGAAGGTACCTTTCCCTCATCTCATTTTCACTTTCCCACATGGCTTCATCCACATCATAATGTCGCCATAATATCCTAACCAATGGAATTTTCTTGATCCTAAGAATTTGTTCATTTCAATCCAATACTTGCACAAGCTCCTCAAAGTATCTCACTTTCTCATCTATTTTAATGGCTTCATGATCGAGTATGTGACCAGGATTCGGCTGATACTTCCTCAACATCAATATGTGGAATACATCATGTAAATTTCCCAATTTAGGAGGCAGCGCCAAACGATAAGCAACGTCTCATATTCTTTTAAGTATCTCAAAAGGTCCAACAAATTTATGGCTCAACTTACCCTTCATTCCAACTCGAGATATTCCTTTCATAGGGGATACTTTAAGGAATACATGATCCCCCACATTAAACTCTAAAGATCTTCTATGCTTATCTACGTAGTCTTTCTGCCTACTCTAGGCTGTTTTAAGTCTTTTCCTGATAATTTCAACAGCCTCAGTAGTAATTTGTACCAATTCAAGTCCTGTCAATTTCCTTTCACCTACTTCATTCCAACAAATAGGGGTCCTGCACCTTCTTCCATATAATGTTTCATACAGAGCCATGCCTATACTTTTTTGAAAACTATTGTTATAGGCGAACTCTATCAAGTGCAATTTTTCATCCCAACTTCCCTTAAAATCAATAATACAAGCTCTCAGCATATCTTCCAAAGTTTGGATTACTCTTTCCATTCGTCCATCTGTTTAAGGATAAAAAACAGTACTAAATTGAAGCTTCGTCCCTAAGGCATTTTGGAGACTTTGCCAAAAATTTGAAGTAAACCTAGAGTCTCGATTAGATATGATCGTTACAGGAAGACCATGTAAGCATATCACTTGGCTGACATATATCTCAGCAAGTCTATCCATCTGGTAGTCTATACGAACCGCTAGGAAATGAGCAGACTTAGTCAAGCGATCTACAATTACCCAAATAGAGTCGTGACCACTTGATGTCCTTGGTAGTCCTTGCACAAAGTCCATCGTCACATGCTCCCATTTCCATTTTGGTACGTCCAATGGCCTCAATAGTCCTACGGGTTTGCGGTGTTCTACTTTCACTTGCTGGCATGTTAAACACTGAGAAACGTGTTTAGCTATATCCATTTTCATGCCATTCCACCAAAACTGTTGGCGTAGGTTTCTATACATTTTTGTACTTCCCGGATGAATACTATAATTACTCCTATGTGCTTCCGATAGAATCTCCCTTTTTAATTCCTCATTATCGAACACACAATCGTCCTTGGCATCTTACTACTCCATCCTTAGAGACTTGAAACTCTGTTATTTTCCTTGAAGACACAACGTTTCGTATTTCCACAATCTCCAAGTCAGATTTTTGTAGAATCTTAACTTTCTGAATAATTTCGGGCCCAATTCTTAATGTAGTGAGCATACTGGTAAGGTGGTCTATTTCCAACTTGAAGTCTGAATCTACTACCGACTTTAACAGATTCCACTCTGTTATCCTTAGACTAGCCATGTCCATAGCTGACTTTCGACTAAGGGCATCTGCCACCTTATTTGCCTTCCCTGGATGGTACCGTATTTCATAGTCATAATCCTTTAATAATTACATCCACCTTCTCTGTCTCATGTTTAACTCTTTTTGGGAAAACAAATACTTCAAGCTCTTATGATTTGTATAGATTTCAAACTTCTCTCCATACAAATAATGTCTCAATATTTTCAAAGCAAATACTATAGCTGCTAATTCCAAATCATGGGTTGGGTAATTTAACTCATGAGGTTTCAACTACTTCGATGCATAAGCTATGACCTTGCTATGCTGCATCAAAACACATCCCAATCATTTATAAGATGCATCACTATACACCGTGAATCCATCAGATCCATATGGTATATTTGGAATTGGAGTTGTAGTCAACTTCCTTTTAAGTTCCTGAAAGCTTCTTTCACATTATCCACTCCATTCAAACCTCACATTATTTCGGGTCAATTTCATTAAAGGGCTTGCCAGGTGTGAAAATCCTTCAATAAACCTCCTATAATAGCCAACCAATCCCAAGAAACTCCGTATTTCGGTTAGTGTCGTCAGTCTCAGCCAATTCACTACCATCTCAACCTTGGGTCTGCTGCAATTCCATTTCCCGACACCACATGTCCTAAAAATATTATCTGGTCTAGCCAAAATTCACACTTACTGAATTTGGCAAATAATTTATGATCTCTTAGTGTTTGCAATGCTATCCTCAGGTGTCGTTCATGTTCTTCATGTCCTTTAGAATATATTAGGATATCATCAATGAACACAATTACAAACTGATCTAGATAAGGCTTAAATATCCTGTTCATTAAATCCATGAATGTGGCTAGTGCATTCGATAATCCAAAAGGCATAACTAGGAACTCATAATGTCCATAACGAGTCCTAAATGCAGTCTTAGGAATGTCTTCTTTCTTTATCATTAACTGATGGTATCCTGACCTTAAGTCAATTTTAGAAAAGACTGAACTTCCTTGCAATTGATCAAATAAATTATCAATTCTAGGCAAGGGATACTTATTCTTTACAGTCACTTGGTTCAGCTATCTATAGTCAATACATAAACGCATCGACCCGTCCTTCTTTTTCACAAATAGAGTTAGTGCACCCCAAGGTGAAGCACTTGGGCTAATAAATCCCTTATCAAGCAATTCTTGTAGTTACACCTTCAATTCCTTCAGCTCCACCAAGGCCATTCTATACAGGGCTTTCGATATTGGTCCTATTCCAGGCATTAGTTCAATTTCAAACTCAATCTCTCATTCCGGTGGTAATCTAAGC
This sequence comes from Eucalyptus caleyi, assembly GCA_014182885.2. Taxonomy (NCBI): domain Eukaryota; kingdom Viridiplantae; phylum Streptophyta; class Magnoliopsida; order Myrtales; family Myrtaceae; genus Eucalyptus; species Eucalyptus caleyi. Next base: position 11,782,048 of record CM024466.2, on the reverse strand, counting down.
AACTCCTTAGGAAACACATCCTAAAATTCCCTAACTATTCGAATCTCATCAATTTTAGTCTCTTTCTTAGTAAGAGCTCTTACTACTACTAGGTATCCTTGACATCCTTCGTCAAGTAGTTTATGAGCTTCTACCCTCGAAATAATGGCTATAGAGGGGTCCGTTTGACCTCCGAAAGATTCAAAACTAGACTGATCAGGTAACATAAATTAGATCGCTTTCCTATAGCAATCCACCTTAGCCCGATACTTATGGAGCCAATCAATTTCTATGATAACATCAAAGTCATACATAGCCATCAGAACTAGATATATTTCCATATCCCATCCTCCTATAGTTATTTTACATTTTGCACATACCAACGTGGACAATACCATATTTTTTAATGGCATGGAAACACAAAGAGGCATCTCAAAGGGTGTAGTTTCTATTTTACTCAATTGTCTATATCTTTCAAATACAAATGAATGCGTAGCACCTGTGTTAAACAATGCATATGCCTTCTTGCCATTTATGAAAATCATACCTGAGATAACGTTTTCGGAAGCTTCCGCTTCCTCTTGCGTGACCACATACACCCTTCCTTGTGCTAGTGGCCTCTCTTGTGGACAATCTTTCCTAAGGTGACCTACCTGTCCACAACCATAACATTTTAGTCGTCCATTGCAAGGTCCTAGGCCATGTTGCTCGTCGCATCTTCAACAAGCATCATGTTTGATAGGGTGCTTTTCCTAAATTCAGGCCATCCCTGGCTTTTCCAAAGTTTCCAAAATTACTCTTTTCTTAGAATCGCAAGTCTAACCTTGACCAAGATAGGGTCTCTTACCCCATTTGATATCACTAAAGGTCAATTGTCTCTTAGACTCTGATTGTTCTCTCATTAGCTCTTGCTCCACCAACTGTGCCCTCTCATAAATCTCATTATAATCTCTTATATTCAAAGGCACCAGTTGTTTCCTGATATTAGTCCTCAACCCTTTCAGGAATCTCTTAGCTTTTTCCTCTCGATCCTCAACCAATCTAGGAGCATACCTAGACAATTCAGAAAATTTTGTCTCATACTAGTCTACTGTTAGCTCCGTTTGTTCCAACTAAACAAATTCGGTGATCTTTTTATCCCTAGCACAATCAGAAAAATGTTTTCTATTGAAGGCTCTAACAAATTCATCCCAATTTATATCAGTACCTGGTGAAAAGATCGTATACCTTGAAGCTCTCCACCAAAACTTTGCATTTCCCTCCAGCTGGTACTTTGCCAAATTTATTTTCTTAGCATCATTGCAAACCAACAACCGGAAAATTCGTTCCAATCAATCAATCCATTGTTCCGCCTCCTTAGGACTTCCTCTTCCATTAAACTTAGGTGGCTTCAGCTACAGAAATTGTTCCACCAGTCCTTGAGGGCGACGTTCCACTTTGGGTTGTTGCTGCGCTTGTCTTTCCATCAGATTTCCTATATTGGCCAATGTTTGCAAGATGTCTTCCATTCGGAGTTCAACCCTTGTAGCAGAGGCTTCAGCCCTTGATGGATGAGAACTTCCAGCTCGTACCATGACTTTCTTACAGTTTCCAAGCATTTGTCTCAAGAATAATCAGCGACTCAATGTCTCCATTTAAAGCAACTACAACTGTATATAAGTAACTTAAACATGTTACTGGCACCTAAAAGCAACTCATAAAAATTACTAGGGATCTACGAGTGAAAACCCATCACCCATTGTTCAAAGTTAGTCAACTATCCTAGTTAGTATCCTATGGTGTACATTGTCATCATATTCCTCAATTTCCAAATGAGGCTCCTTATCACTCCACATATAATCATTGCTCTGATACCACCCGCTATGGCACCCCCGAAACGGCCCCGATCCATTAGGGTCACCACAATCCACTTACCTTTCCTTGTGCCCTAAGAACATGCTACTATGATACCATAGAATTATAGTGGGTCCATCAATCCTAGGGGTTTATATCATTTAAATCGGTCCCAATGTAGTTCATATATTAGAAACATAATCAATATCTCCCTACCCCATGCTCAACAGGATAATGCAATGTACACCAACTACACATCTTATATAAGTTAAAGCCGAACACTTTTATTTACATAACTTTGATGGACATCATGAGTCGGTACATCAAAAGGTCAAGGCTTTACTAAGCTCAGCTATAACCAAAAGTATCCAACCCCACAACGGTCATGTACATCGATCCATCATCCAAGTGTCGACGGTCCAAAAAGTTTCATCCTTCCTCCATCGCGCTCAGTCACACCCAACCTAGTCCGTCAGCCGGCGGTGGCAGCATCCCTAGCATAACCCCGTCATGGTGAAAATGCACGGACAAGAACTTCTGAATGATAGTGGCTGGCGAGTAATCCAACGTTGTAAGAAACCAGAACCCGCACACAAACAAAAACTAACCACCGTATCTCGGGATGATTATGCTACGTACCCTCAACCTCGACGTCGGTCGGTCGGTATGCCATAGAAAGTACCGGGGGTGACTGGCGACACAGACATAACTCCTAGTCTGAAATGTTAGTCCCCAAAAAGGGTGAGTATAACCACTCAGTAGTAAAAGATCCATCAAACTACATAATGCAACAAGCGAGACAACCAAGATTTCATGTGAAGTGCACATATCATTCATGCAATCATGCATATATCTCCATGAGATCCATTCAATGCCTTAATGACCATATTTTCAATACCAAAAAGTATCAACTCAATTCATAGACAATTCATGCACCATGCCATATGCACACACATGCGCATGATTCATTTCACATTTTGATATTCAAAAGGATCTCATTTTTCCTAAGGACCAATCTTTACATCCCTACTGATTCTCACACCCAACCTGGCAACGCGAGACCTCGGGCACACACCTCCGGGCATCCCGCACACACCTCTAGGCATCCCGCACCCCAACTGACGTCACGAGGCTTCCGGCACACACCTTCGGGTATCTCGAAACTCCCGAGGACATCCGACACACACCTCCGGGCATCCAGCACACACCTCTGGGCATCCCGACACCCCCGGGGCATCGTCATCACAGTCGTCCGACGGTATCATTAACATCATAATATATTCACATATATGTCTCACTTTGAAAGTAACATTTGATGTAATAATGTCAAAGGTTTCACTCAACTTTTGATGTCATATGATATACTAAATGTCACCACATATGCTGTATAAATAACAACCCAAGATATCACATCTCATAGAGCAATTCATTTGTTATTGAAAATAAAACAACTTTCGAATAAAACAGAATGCACTTCTTTAATTAAAATTCTCAAAAAATTAGTAAACGATCTTAATAAATTCTGAAAATTTAAAATGTTATAAACGAGATCTAGAGAAAAAGGTTTTATGCAGAACACTAAGTCAAGAAAATTACTTACAAGTCGTTATGGTCCATGCATCACAGCCACAAAACTTCAAACATCACTATTGCACAGTTTTAATAACAAATTTAGTATAACCCCTAAATAAACTCATAAAATTCTGATATTTTGATATGTTAGAGATAAAACCTAGAGGTAAAAGTTTCATGAATAACTTGAAGTCATATTCATTATATATCGAGAGCTATAATCACCGTAACTCTCCCTAACCCTCGGTAACAGTCTCTAGATTTAACACTTTCAAAGAAAAATCATTTGACCAACCAATACTTGTCCATTTCTTCTCAAATTTTAGTATGTTACTCCTCAGGATGTCATTTACAACTTTCATCCAGGGAACAAAGTCAGATTCCAACTGGAAAATTGCATAAATTTCACGGAGTCACCAAAGATCAAGCTGTTTTTCCAGGAAACAATTTACTAGCCTAAAGAACTACTCCTATACCTTTGAATTCCAGCATCCAGCATAGCAACTCAAGCATCTCCAAAATCTATTACACTTCACACACAACCACAACAAGCAAACTGTAGATCAATGGACTCTCACTTGCCTTAAGTCCAACGCAACTACAGCAAGCAAACGGCGATTTGAGAACTTCGGGTGTGACTTGATCGACAACGAAGCTAGGTGGCGTCGACGATGACAGCTGGCGCACGCACAGTGAGGCTGGTCTCCTTCTCCCCTCGCTGAAGCACCCTCACAAACTCTCTCTCTCTCTCTCTCTCTCTCTCTCTCTCTCTCTCGGGGTTTATCTCTTTCTCTCGGTTACTCTCTCTCTCTCTCTTGATCACTCCTTCGCTCACTCTACCCCTTCTCTTTTTCTTTTACTCTCATGATTAGCTAGTAATCATTGGATTTGCATGGAGGTTTCCAGTGAAGCAATAGGGGCAGCAACACTTGTAGAATCCCTCTCGCCACTTGTCAAACTTCATGCATGGAGGTGGCCTTAATTAGGCCCGGCCTTAGTCAACCGAATAGGGGGAAATGGTGGGCTGCTTTGGGCTGTTTCAAGCCTTAAGTGTATAACCACAAATATTCACATGGCCATAAAATATTACAACATTAATCAAGGGAAATTCAATTCATAGGGTACACAGCCAAGTATAGAAAATTTATTATCAATTTATCCTTGAGTATAATCCTTGATTGCACATGGACATAGGATACATTTCCAACAAAACAATTGTCCATTAAATGCTCGGCCTTGTTTAATTGTAATCCATTGGTTTATGGCCATAATATAATCCGATGGCGCTTCCATCACCTATTCATGGGTCTTAGTGCGTTTAGATATCATTATGAAATTTTAGAATGCCACAATTAGTGAGTTAGTGTGATCCACTATTAAGTGTTTGCACTCATAGTTATAATCTCTTGTTAATCCTATAATGAAATCCAACTAGTAGGCTATCAATATGGGAGAGTAGACGTAGATTTAATCTAAACCAAATCACTATAAGTTTTGTGTGCAATATTCTCTTCCGGTAACTCGTTTTACATAAATTTGTTGCACACTTACAGGTTATCTCAGAAGTCTGGTGACTTGCATAATAGACTCTGATCTTTATTCAGAATTCGTTAGCAACTTATTTTATTCTAGCAACTCAACATGAACACTTTGTCACCCTTTAAATCCCTTCTAATTTTCCACGTTAGTGGATACAACAAGGATATATGCAACTTCCTTTTGGTGCAATTAGGCTTGCTTTATCTTCCTTGCTTTATCTTTTCACAAAAGAAACGGATTACCCGTAGTTGCTTGAATGACCCTCTTAAACACCCATTTCTTGGACTACCAGCATGCTTGCATCGGTACCATGTAAACCACCCTCAACACAGGAATAATGTTTCTTACATTGTTTCTAAGTTTCGACATGGCTCTCTTAGATTCACGACTTCTTTCAACCCTTATAGTTCAGCTGCAGATTATTGGAGCCCTTGAACTCTAAAGTATGTGATTGCTACCTTACACTACCAAATGGTTTTTTGGGTTTAGAATCATGCCATCAACCTTAACTTTCATGGTTCTAAAGATGCCTTGTTCATCTCGATGGATAATGACGAAACCTCCTATATTTATGTTCATAGACAGATCCCTCGAGATTAACTAGTTAAGTTACTCCCCGATACATGTGTAACTAACAATGAAAAAATCCACCAGAATTTCAAGCCCATCTAGACCACAAAGTCCCAGTTCAGCAAGAAAAAAGAAGGCACTGTTGTCATCAAATTTACCAAGGAAAAAGAAGAGTCCACATTTTCTATTTTTCCTACTATTTTTATTATACAACCCTTTGCAACCCAAGTTCCAGATGACGAAGGCCATCCAAATCCAAATTCTATGATTGAGTCTTTTGATTAAGAGGGACTTCCTATCCATTATTACAAAGATCCCCATACAGGACATTGTTTTTGGGGCCTTAATGGTCAGTGCTCGCTTTGTAGAAATCCTTTAGATTAGGAAGAAGATAAGAGATTATCCAGAACAAAGAAATGGTCAAACGATAAATTTTACCAGAGGTACCTTGACGAATACCCCACCGTTAGACCTCTTGGTGAAGATGGAGAAAAATATCAATTCATGGCCTCATATAGACCACCTCAACCACACCCCTCCTCCAAAAATTCCTGGCCTATGTGATCCTCCCTCACCCCAAAAGCCAGTTGTTTCACTCTTCTATAAACCCATTTACAAATGGGTTAAAAAGAATTTCCTCTTGAGGTATCCAAAACACCACAGTTCTCATGTTCCCCAAAACCAAAACCACCACTTGTCCTTCCATTTGTATGTATGTTCCAGTCTTTAGACTTTCCATCTTTGGAAAGATATAATTCTAGTTCCCCATTCTCGGCATTTGAAGAATTTATTGATCATTATAATCTATTTCATCATATCCCTAAGGTCTTGAATCCTATAGATATTAACGACCATGGTAGGCAAAAGAAAGTTGTAGCTACCGAAGCTTATCCTGAATTGGCAATAAAAAAAATGCCTTGGCCCACAATAATGTTCTCAAGACAATTGACACTAAGCTTTCAATTTTTAAGCTTGTATTGATCATGTCGACTAGAAGGTTGATCAAACAGCTTTGGTCACAAATAAATTGCATGAAACATTCTAAAAAAAATTGCAGTAGATGAAATCTGGGAAATATGTTTTTCATCATTATTTGGAACACCAAACGGCTGAGATGGAAAAATTGAGGAGACAAATCAATCTCCTACATGATGGAAAATTTGTTCCTCCTCTAGATCTATTTTCTCAGCCTTGGCAAATGATCCCAAAGGATGTCAGCCCTTCCAGGGCCACATCAATTGCTTCAATTATTGATGAAGCTCTAAACCAAGATCAAATGGACATTGTTGCACTTCAAAACCATATCAGAGAAATAGAAAGGCAAAGAAAAATTAGTGAGGAAAAGAAGCCAGCCCCTAAACCCTTTCTGAATCCTACCTCTACCCATATGGTCTCAAATCCACTTGAGGCTTTCCCACAAGACCAAGGCAGACAAAATATGCCAACTATTACTTTGTTTGATTCTGCCAAAAAAGTGCCTCTAAATCAACCTCAAAATTAGATTCATTCTCTTTTGAAACTTCTTCAAACTTTGAGCCATAAACACCAAAATCTTGCATACCTACTATTTTTATGGCCGACCCCTTGAAGCAAAGATGGAATCAAATGCATCTGAGCCAAAAGTAGTACACCTTTGTAATTCAAATCCTAAGCAGAATTCTTCGACTTCAAAATACTATTTCACCCTCGATGATATTCCATATACCAAATGGTCAGATAGATTGCAAGAATTCCATGCTTGGCTCAATATTAAAGCACTTTCTATTGAATGTTGGTATGGCATACTAATCGAGCTCATAAGCAAATTCACTACAAGCCTAAAAGGATTGGTGGAGATTTATTTCTAACTATGATCAACTAACATTTTTGCTCCAAACAAATTTTCATTATGTGATCTTGGTTATCCCCAATTCTTTATTGGTAAATCAGAAGATCTCCTTGAACTAAAAAGAAGAGAATTTTTTGAAAGGAAATGTTGCTCTCTATGAAGAAAACATTTTAATAGGCATTTCCAAAAAATACTTAAATTGTTCTGTGCCCTTAGAGCTGATCCCAACCTGAAGTAGGTATTTTTGGCCTCCATTCCAAAGGAGATTAACCAAATGGTGGAGAGATTTATTCAAAATAAACAGTAAATTGTTGCCAATGTTCCCCTTGGAGAACTCCAGTAAGAGATACATCTTACTCTCGAAGATCTTTGCATACATATAAAGGCATTCATAATTTATCTCAAGAGCAACAAGGAACTTGATTGGGCTTGCCAAAGGGCTGAGGTAAGAATCAAGTGTTCAAAGAAAGACTCCTATGATGATCCTCTTGTGGAGATCGAAGTAAAAAATGAAGGCACTTCAAAAGATTTTCCATAGGACAAATGAAGAAAAGGCACAAATAGCGATTATTGCAAAAGAGGTGCTCTAGACAAAACTCTTCTGGAAGGCATAGAAAATCCAACAAGTGTTACATTTGTAACAAGAAATGTCACTTTTCCAAGAATTGCCCAAAGGCTAACGAAAGAAAATCCCACTTAATCTAGAAGATAGAGAAGTAAACTGGAGTACTACTCTAGGATAATGATGTTGAATTGATCTTCTCCCTAGAAGATGAACTAACCAAGCACACTGTATGTGCTATCTAGACTTGGAACCAAAAGAAGAGGTACTCTCCTTCTTTGAACCTCCCATAATCCAAGATCTTTGTATGCACACTTCTTTTATCCTCTCATATTTTTCTGTAAAAATACACCCATCTACGTATAATAAATCTATTTCTTTTATTACCTTTATTGACACTGGAGCAAGTACTTCGATCCTTAACACAAAGATACTTTTGAAAAAATACTGGAAGCAATACACTTGATATTTAAGCTCTGCTTCTGGAGATACCTTTCCTACAAGAGTACAAAGCAAATCTATTATCATACATTTCTTTCCTTAGTATTCAATCACCACTAAAATTCTTGGCTCAAGCTTCCTTAATAAAGATATTATTATTGGCTAGGATATCCTTACACGAATTCCTAAACTTAGAATTGTGCCTGATGGACTATGGTTCAAGGGAAAGTTCCAAGAACTTGTAAACATCTAAAGATTCTTCACTATATAAAGGAGTGTTTTGAATCCAATCATGTAAACCCTTCTCGAGGCATGTGCAGACTCTCTGTGACATCCTGAATTTCTATTACTATTTTCAATTGAATAAATCGGGCCTTTCATCGACACGTCTATAGTGTTATTCTCAGAGCCGATCGCTCGTGAGATAACTAGGCTATCTGAGGAAGTCATTAAGAAATTTTAATGCAATGAACTTGAGAATTTGACCAGAAGTTGATTGTTCGATCGTGCTAGTCTGCAAGGGTTATTACGGCATCGTCAAAATCGGTCAGAGATCAGGGATAGGTCAATTTGACTGAGATGTATGATCAAAGTGTGGGTGATTCCACCTAATGGAAAAATTCTTATCGAATAGTATTAGACCAATTTTCTGTCGTTTTGGGTGCCCTATGCCTGTAATTGAAATCTTGAAATTTTCATGACCACCGAGAGTCATCAATATGTCGAGTGGGTTCATTGTGGCTCGAAGAAAATCGACCATGGATCATTTGCACTAAAAATCTCTGAAAATTATCCAGTAGCATAGGTCACGCTAAAACACGCAAGAGTGAAATTAACCGCGAATTTAAGTCCGATTTCAAAAATTAAAAATTCCATCATGTCATAATAAATTCTAGAACGTTGACTCAGTCTCAGAAGATTTTTCTTAAACCTTAGACTTTTTGGGAAAAAGTCGGCATAGGACCGTTTTTGTTCAGAAAATGCTGAGGATCATTTTTTATCGCAATGGGAAGCAAGTGGATTGTATGGGTGAGGAAAAATGCCAAATGGATCGGTGAGATGTTAGTTAGTTATATTGAGCCCGGTTGGTGTTCAATCAAGGTCCAATTGAGGAAAAATCGAACCAAATTCGTGTGCCCCCACCACTTGCAATCTTTGGACTGCTTCGAACTTCTAGAAGCGGGCCTTGGTGGCTCATGGACAGCCAATGAAACCATACTTGGCTAGAAATGGTCAAGGAGACCATGGGATGGAAAGTTGAGGTAAGTGGAACCCTTGTCCCCTATATCTTTTCTCTCCAACCTCATCTCTTTCTCTCTCTCTCCCTCATTGCCATCTAAAACCCTCTCCATCTCCCTTCTCTCACCTTGTTCGAACCCCACCGGCAACTAAGGAAGTCGTCAGAGCAGCCACACCACCGCCGGACCGTTTTCCTCCTTTGTTTTCACTTCTGCCGATTTCTGCTCTAGCTAACCTTTCGCCAAAGATCTAAGTAAAAAGTTGAGTTCTTAGATGAATTACCAAACGAGCCACCTATCGCTGTGACGAGGACATCCAGACCATTCCATCAAGCCCGACCTCACCCCGAACGAAGCCGCTGGTCATCTTGTACGGCCGTTGCAAGCCGCCGGTTGTCAGTCCGTCAGTCCCTTGCCCGCCTGCACTGTTTCGCGATTTGCTTCATTTTTCTCCCATTTCGACCCTTCCTTTGGCCGTTCCATCCACCTACAAGATCCCCAAGACCCCCGGGAGCCACCGGTTGCCGACCACCCACTTGTCGAAGCTCCGATCAACCAATTTCTTCGCCGTTCAGCCGTCGGTTATCTCGCCAAGCCTTCCACCGGTCTTGCTTTGCCTAACCGAGCTTATTTCCTCTCCGTTTCAACAAGAACATAGTAGAAGTTTTGTGGGTTTCTAGCAAGGAGTTGGGCTTGTTTTGGAGGTGTTCTAGGCCTCGAAACCTAGGTCTGCTTTGAGAAGAAACGTCCCCCGAGACATTCTCGTCAGTTTGATCCGACTCGCTCGTTAAACAAATGAGTTTTGCTCACTAATCCCTCATTAGTATGCTAATGATGCTTAGGAGTTAATTAGATTTAATTAAGTGCAATTAGGTGGATAAATTAGATTATAGTAACTAAATTAGAGACTTAATGATGCATGTTAAGCAAATGATTAGTGTAGTTAGCAAAGGAAATAGGTCCTAGTATTTATTGAACGAACATTGGAAATTTTTTGAGTCCGTCTCGGCTTCCAATTTGGTATTACGGACCTAAATTGGATTTATTGCATTTATTTAATATTTTCCATAATTATTTATTTAGTTATTTATTTAGTTATTTATTTTCCGGAAATTAGGTGGGATATACCAAGATTGAAATTTTATGCTGATTATTATGGTGCAGTCCGTTTATTTATTTGAGCGTTAAATCGTGCTGAATTGATTTAAATATAATTTTAGGATTTTATTCATAAATTAATTAAATTTGGTAATTAAGTAGAAAATTACCGAGTGTCGGTCTACAAAGACTAAAAATCTATTTTGGGACTGCTGAAAATAGCGGGGGTTCAAAAGTGAAAATCTTATATTTTGGCGTGTACCCACGCACGGGTATTTTTATTAGGAATGATAAAAATGGTGAATTGATTAAATGATCATTTATTAGTATACTATAAAAGTATGGCTGGCAGCTTCTGGCAAGCATATATACATTTATCAGCATACTATGAAAGTATGGCTAGCAATTTCTAATGAGCATATATTATTTTTGGCATACTATGAAAGTATAACTGGCAGTTTCTGGTGAACATATATAATATACTATATCAGAAATTGAGGTAGCTCTTGACGAGCATATATGTATATCTCATTATTTGAGGCAACTTCTGGTGAGCTATACTACCTATTATCAGCTTATATTAAGCAATCCTGAGTATGATTAGACTTACAGGTGCTATTGATTGAAATGGCTGGGGAATGGTCATCGTTGACATGTAATCGACTAAGTCGATTGATCAATGATTTGATCTCATGTGGTGAATTGATGTGATTCTTGTATATCTAATATATACTCACTTGCAGGAAGGAACTAAGGCTAAGGTAAGTCCTTTGACTCGTGTTGTGCTTAGGCAGATTGGCTTCCTAATCGGGTCTTAGGGGTAGAACTTGATAGGATGTAGTCTCACTGGTTATTGAATAACCATTTTTAGGTCCTTAGATGGCTATGGTGAAGGACTAGAGACCCGAAGTGTAGAAGGTAAAGCCTGAAGAATTGACGATCCTATTAGACTAGTTAGTCATAAGATAATTCTCTTTTGATAGGAGTTGATTCATTTTTGCAGACCTTGTTTTATGAACTTGTGATTTAAAACCTGACTTAACAATTTGCCTTATATATATTTGCACTATGGTTTGCAAGGTATATAAGGGTGGTTGCTTTTAAAGTAAAAATTTGGGGTCCTACTTTCCTATCCCATTGTTTTATTGTCTAGGGATTATTTATATGCTTTCGCATTCGTATTAAAATGAATGGGCCGGTAATGCGTCTTGGGACGTCGCTATTATATCGACCGGGTGAGGGATGGGTGTGTGCTTGAGGATCGGGGCATGACATCCCCATTTAAGTGGTATCAGAGCTAGGTTAGGGATTGAAGTGATAAGGTGCAATGGACCATGGGATAGTGGTAGGAAAGACATTTAAATTCATGTCTAGTGCATGTCAATACTAGATGATTGGTAAAATTGTTTGCTGTGTGTGTATCGCTCATCTTTTAATCTAGTGTGGATTTGGAAGATAGGTTTCAGTAGAAAAGGCTGAACCATGAGCAAGTCGGAGCAGAGGACTCCGAGTAAGAGAACCGTTAGACTTACGGCTCGGGTTACATTGCCGACTAAGGTCGGTACCCAAAGAGGCCTCAGTAAAGCGCTAGTACATGCTAGCGCTAGTGGTGAAGCATCACCTCCTGTTGGTGCTGTGGTAGTAGCCCCTGATGATCGCAGGATAGAAGGGATCATATGAGTGCTTGAAGTTATAGGTATTAGAATGGATCAGCAAGCTCTGAACCAAGCCGCTGCTCAAGCCACTGCTAATGATGCTGTTGCCACTGTTGCTGAAGCCACCCCTGCTACTGCATTTGCTGTCGCACTCGCTGCTGCACCTGCTGCCGCACCCGTTGAAGGTCCTACAAGAATTGTGGTCGCTAAAAGGCTAATTCACAAGCTGGTGGATTAATTCTTAAAATTGAACCCACCTCGGTTCACTGGAACAGGAAACCCTGAAGCTGTTGCTTCGTGGATTCAAAGATAGAAGAAAGCTTTTGCACTACTAATGTGCAATGAAATTGAGAAAGTAGTCCTTGCAACTTTCCAACCGAAGGGAGTTACAAATACTTGGTGGAAGACTACCCAAGGAGTAATATTTCCAGAAGGTGTCGTCTTAGAGTGGAATGCCTTTCTTGAGGTCTTTAATGACAAATACTTCTCCGAGACGGCTAGAGAGGTGAAAATGGTAGAATTTCGACGTCTTCGCCAAGGTTCCTAACTGTCAACCAATATGAGGCGAAGTTCGCTGAACTTTCTCAATATGCTCCTGAACTGATTGAGAATCCGACAAACCGAGCGAGAAGGTTTAGGGACGGATTCAGACCAAACTTGAGAAGCATTTTGGTCTCTCTAGATCTGAGAACTTACAATGACCTTTATGGGAGAGCCCAGAAGATCGAGAAAGATCAAAACGAAAGAGCCACCTTGCCTAGGCCGAGGTTTAACTTCCATAGAGAAGCAATCCAACAAGGAAAGAAGCCCATGCCTGGAGGTAGATTTCAAATTCCACCCAATAGGAAAAGTGGAATTGAAAAATTAGGGCCAAATCAGAATGGCATATGTCATTTCTGCGGAAGGTGACACGGTATAGCCCCATGCCCTAGAAGGACGGGCACCTGTTTTGAATGTGGCTAGTAGGGTCACATGGCCAAAGATTGTCCTAGGAGGCCAAGAGGACAATCGCAGTTGCCGCCGCCGCTAACAATTAGGCAAATCAGAGGTTTCGTGCCACAGAACGCACCACAGGGTGGACTGAACAGACCTCCAAAGCAGGGAAGAGTGTACGCCATCACTAAAAGACAGGACAAAGGGAAAGCACTGCAAATAGAACACCATTAGGATAACAAAAGGAACAAGAATGGACTGACTAGGCACCGAGTAAAGGAAGAATGTTTTTGAAGTGTTTTTATCAGAGTAGCGCTGCAGGATTTTGAGTGAAGGTTGTAAAATTTCTGTTGTTGTAATAAAGTGATAGAAAGATGAATCTCTGACTATAATTGTACTTAACGGGTTTGCCTATGTATAACTTTGATACCATGTATAAAAAGGTTTAGCTCGAGAAGCTTTTGTTGTAATGAATTGTTGTTGCAATGCGATATAGTTTAATCTGTCAACAAAGGAAAATTTTGAATTTATCAGAAGTCGAGGAGGACCCTCAATTTCTCTAATCTTGTTGCTAAAGGCAACCCGTTTGTTAGACGGGAGTTGTCAAAGTTACCTAGCGACTGTCGTGGATACGACAGTTGAGGAACTAAAAATTGAAGATATTTCAATTGTACATGGATTTCCAGATGTAATCCCGAAGGAATTGTTGAATAAGGGATTCATACGTCCCAGTGCACCACCTTGGGGGACACCAGTTTTGTTTGTAAAGAAGAAGGATGGTTCGTTACGATTGTGCATTGACTATCACCAATTCAATCAGGTGGCGATCAAGAGCAAGTGTTCATTGCTGAAGATCGACGAATTGTGTGAATAGTTATAAAGAATGCCGATGTTTTCAAGGATCGACTTAAGGACAGACTATCGTCAATTCAGATCAGGAAGGAGGTTGTACTAAAAACAGCGTTTCGTACTTGATATGACTTTTATGAGAATATTGTAATCCCATTTGGTTTAACGAACGCTCCAGTTGTTGTCATGGATTTGATAAACCGAGTATTTGAGAAATACCTAGATTAGTCCATGATCATGTTCATCAATGATATTCCATGTATTCAAGTAGAGCAGATGAGCATGAGAGTCATCTGAGTATGGTATTTCAGACCCTAATGATCTATGGAATGGATGCTAAGTTTAGCAAATGTGAGTTGGGTTGACTTGTGTCGTGTTCCTAGGGCACATGATTTCAGATAAAAGAATCTCTATGGACCATTCAAAAGTGAAACAGTTATTGGTAGACCAAGACCAACAACAGTATTAGAGATCAAAAACCGTTTGGGTTGGACAGATTACTACAGAAGGTTCGTGGAAGGATTTTCCGAATTAGTGTCACCGTTGGCTCAACTCTTGAAGAAAGAAGAAAAGTTTGTGGGGATAGACAAGTGCGAGCGTAGTTTCCAAAAGCTAAACCAAAAGCTAACTATTGTACCTGTGCTAACAATTCCATCTGATCCTGGAGGATACGAGATCTATAGTGGTGTGTCGTTCAGAGGACTGGGTTGCGTGTTGATGCAACATGGTAGGAGTATTGCATACGCGTCCCGCTAGTTGAGATCTCATGAGTTGAATTACCCAACGCATGACTTAGAACTCACGGCAATCATTTTCACTTTGAAAATTTGGAGACATTAGTTGTGTGGAAAAAGATTCCAAATCTTCACAAACCATTAAAGTCTTAAGTATCTATTCTCTCAGAAATAGTTGAATGTGAGACAACGTTGCTGGATAAAACTCCTGAAAGACTATGATTGTGATATCTTGTATCGCCCTGAAAAGGTGAACAAGGTCACAAATGCACTGAGTCGAAAGTCCTCAGTTGCACAAATGGTACTCAGGGAATGGACTTTAATCGAAAAGGCTAGAGATTTAGTTTTCAAGTTTGAGGTAGGCCATCTTCAAATCTTATGGCCACCCTTAGAATTGAACCGGATGTTCAGATCAGAATCAAGTTACTCCAACCGACAAACCTAGATGTGCAAAAGATCCTACAAGAAGACACTAAGAAAAGAAATGCTAACTTTCAGATTTCTGATGAAGGAACACTAAGGTTCTGAGGATGTTTAGTTGTACCTACGATGTGGAGCTTAGAGAGGATATTTTATCAGAAGCACATCGTAGCAGTTACATCATTCATCCTAGTAGTACCAAGATGTATCAAAATCTACATCAACGCTATTGGTGGTCATGTATGAAGGCAGACATCGCCAAGCATGTCACCAGATGTTTGACATGTCAGCAGGTCAAAGCTCAACATTGCAAGTCGGGAGGACTTCTACACCCTCTCTAGATTCCTGAGTGGAAATGAGAACATATCATGATAGACTTTGTGACGGACTCACTAAGAAGTCAGAGGGGTAATGATTCCATTTGGGTAGTGGTCGACAGATTGATTAAGTTGGCTCACTTTATCGTTGTATGGAAGGATCTTGATTTAAATAGGCATGTAGAAGTGTTTGTACGATAAATAGTTCGTCTACATGGAGTGCTAGTGACGATTATATCAAATCTAGACCCAAGGATTCCCAGTCTCAACAGTACAATCAAAAGGTTTCTTTTGAAACAGGATAGGGCAGAATGTACAAAACTTCAGTTGTTGAGATGAGGTCAGAGAATGAAATATCGTAGCCCAGAGTCTGTTTAGCAGTCAATGATTGCAGTTGCCATGATCAGAAACAAATTAAAAACCGCTCAGAGCTGCTAGAATTGTTGTATTGTTGAGCATCAAAACCCTTAGAGTTCCAAATTGGTGATTACATCTTTCTGAAGGCGTCACCAATGAGGGATACCTTGCGCCTTGGCAAGGAGGGAAAAACTGAAACCGAGGTACGTAAGTCCATTTAAGATTCTAGAGAAAGAATCAGGATCCTAATGTATTGTCTTGCATTATCGCCAAGGTAGGCACAAGTGCATGACGTCTTTCATGTGTCAAGGTTGAGGATGTATGAGCTTGACTCGACCCATGTGCTAAATCTTGAAGAATTAGATGTGGACGACAGAGTGTCTTACGTGGAAAGCCTAGTTTAGATTGTGGTTTAGAACAAATTTTGTGTACCAAGATGGTCCCCCTAGTCAAAGTGGTCTAACAACACCACGGGACTGAAGAAACAACTAGGGAAAGTGAGACTAGATAAGATGACGCTACCCCCACCTTTTTGTTTAAGGATTGGTAAATGTTTAAATTTCGAGGACAAAACTTTTATAAGAGGGAAAGAGTTGTGACATCCTAAATTTCCAATACTTTTTTCAATTGAATAAATCAGGCCTTTCATCGACATGTCTATAGTGCTATTCTCAAAGCCGATCACTTGTGAGATAACTAGACTATCTAGGAAAGTCATTAAGAAATTTTAATGCAATGGACTTGAGAATTCGACCAAAAGTCGACTGCTCGATCGTGCTAGTCTGCAAGGATCATTACGACATTGTCAAAATCGATCAAAGATCAGGGATAAGTTGATTTGATTGAGATGTGTGATCAAAGTATGAGTACTCCACCTAATGGCAAAATTCTTGTTGAACAACACTAAACCAATTTTCTGTCATTTTGGGTACCCTATGCCCGTAATTGAAATCTTGAGATTTTCATGATCATTGAGAGTCACCAATGTATCGAGTGGGTTCATTGTGGCTCGAAGAAAATTGATAACATGTTATTTGCACTAAAAATCTCTTAAAATTACCCAATAGCCTAGGTCACGTATATTCAACTCCTTAATAATTTAGACCAAAAGAACAATATCCTTAATAATGACTTCTACTTTTATTGTTTTTCGATTTTTCTTATATTACTATGCATGAAATGATCTTTATTTAACTTGAGCTTCTTGATGTCTTTTAAAAATATAGCCACAAAGATTCACACTTATTGCGTTTATCCAAAAAGAGACATTCCAAAATTACGTAAAATCACTTATATTGAAAAATCTTTAAATCGAAGAAAATGATAAAAACACATAATAAAAGTTGAAATAGTACACAAAGATATTGTTAAAAAAAAAAAAATAGTACACAAATATAGAAAGAGAAGATCATTTTCTTCAGAAAGTTTTTATAATAAAGAAATTATAAAATTTGAAATTTATACATGGAAGTGATAACCTAATATGATAAGTTCACCCATTTGTCCATAAATCTAATATTATAAAATAATTGAAACAAGGATATTTGAAGGAAAAAAGGCGATTGATGTCCTGTAAAAATAGGAAGTATTTTTTGTTTTCTATAACAGTATAGGCTATATAGATTGAATATATTATATAGTCCGGTGAAAAGTAAGTAAGGAGTTTAATCTGAAAAGAGTGAATTCAAACCCACTTGCATCATTACATGGAAACGTTCACTAATTTTGACTATTTTATGTAAGGTTCGACCGAAAAAAAAAAACAAACCTATTATGTGATAAGGACACTCATCACCAAAGAATTTATATAAATTAATTATAGATCACTCTCTACAGGTCCAACAATATAATTACACTTACTTCACTTATACAGTGTTGTTTAAATTCGTTTTTATTTATTTATTTATGTATCATAAAACCGTTTAACTTGTTTTTAATTTATAGGCTTATTAATTAAAACCGATGATTGCTCATGCCAAATAAATTAATACATAATGGTTGTCATGTCTAAGTGCTAAATATATATATATATATATATATATATATATATATATATATATATATATATATATGTATGTATGTATGTATGTATGTATGTATGTATGTATGTAATTTATTGCTTAATGATTCAGCCATACGTTATATAGCCAGAACAAATATCACCTTACAACTAACCAAAGTAGTACAATTTAAAAACAATAAGTGTTCTTTTCTATTTGGTGTAGGTAATTTTAGGGGATGCCAGAACATTGGGGTGAAGAAATTTACCTCTTCGAAATAAACCAACTAAAACATTACCTCACTAAAGAAGTAGCTATTTTGCAAGTACCATGAAGTTTTCTCATAATTTCAACTCCAGTAATCCAATTAAGTAATAGCCACGTAACACTGAAAAATACTGTCAAAGACTTGCCCTTCTTAAAAGCTGATCTGATGTTCTTTACAATTTTGATGGGTCTTCCTGATCTATTCATCAAAAGCCGGATTGCTGCAGCCAGTTTTGCACTGTAATAGAACAAGAAATCCTTTTTCTGATGTTCTCCAGCTTCATGACAAACGAAACTTGTGTCAGGCACATACCCAGCTCTCCGGCATTCTGAAATTAGGATTTCCAACCCGCTATAGATGTCCTTGGCTTGGGAATGGGACTTATCTCTTGTATAAAATGATATAGTCTCGTTTTGATGCATGACCCAACTCTGTGAAGGCTGTTTCTGAAACCATTTCACTCTCATTTCTTTCCTCACTGTTTCAGAACAATGCCGTCTTCCAGATGCAGAGTACAGAGTTGCAACAAGCACATAGGTGGAAGGATCTTGTGGTTCCATCGAAAGTAAATGCTTTATAACTCTTTTACAAAGAATTGCATTGGAATGGATTCTACAACAGTCAAGCAAAGCTTGCCAGATTGATGCCTCTGGTTTAAAAGGCATATTGCCGATTATTTTCCCTAAAAGCTCAAGAAATCCCCAGAATCCTGAAACGCCAACAAACAATGCCGCATAATGCTCCTGAGAAGGTTCTAGATCAAATTCTGTCCACATGGATGAAAATAATCTACAACATTCATCAACTAGACACATTTTGTTATATTTATAAGCTGATATAACTAAAAGGATGCTGATTTTATCAGGCTTTATCCCTGCATCCAGTAAGTTTGGCCAGACAGTGAGGGCATCATCTCCTTGCCGATGTATAATGAACCCCGCAATCAAGCCATTCCATGAAACTACATCATGCGCAGGCATTATGTTGAAGACCTTTTTAGCAGCATTTATATTCCAACTCTTTGAATACATGATCAATGTATTTGATACCTCTAAATCTGAAAACATTCCAGATTAATTAAGCTCCCTTGTACTTTACAATGGGAACATAGCGATATTGCCTCATCCGGCAGCCCATTACGTTGATACCCACATATTACATCGTCTATGGTTCCACATTTTATGTAAAATCCGATGAGTGCATTGTTCACACCAAAGGCAGTCTCCATACCAATTCTGATGGCATGACCATGAATTTCTTTTCCTCTAATTAAACTATTAGTATTAGTACATCATTATTTGGTCCATTTGATGAAACGATTCAAATGCTCTTTCGTGCATTTTCACCAATTCCGAAACTACAGTACTCCTCGAAGCAAGGCATCTCTTAGGCATTTCGTCAAACAATTCAAGAACAGAATCCAGATACTCGCAAACGAAGACGCTTTCTAAATAACCCGTGTTAGCCAACAAAGCATGGACTTGCAAAACCAGCTCCAATTCAGTCAGGCGTATACAAGCTGCCAGCATTGCAACAAGGCTATACGCATTTGGCTGAACGCCCAAACCCATCAATCTGAAGAAAGCCTCCACCGCTTCGAGTCCTCGGTCCGCCTTAGCGAGACCAGAGACGACGCTGGAAGCATCCGAAGTGCATTACCGGAACTGGGATTTTCCTCAAGCTTGAGAACGAGAGCGTGCACGGCTTCGGTGAGGTGGACATCGCCGTATCTTTACGGAAAAGCGAAGCTAGTCACAGCAGTCGTAACTCGTAAGTGAGAAATATTGACATGTAAATTCTTAAATATTTTTCATCATATATATATATTTTAAATTCCAACAAAATTTAATTTTTTAGTGGAAAAGAAAAATTAATGCTTTTGACATGATAATAACTTTAAATAAACAATCTCTTTTGCAAACTGCAAATTTTTCCATTTGAGACAACCCTGTTCTAACAATTATTCTAAGATTCATTAATAATATGCTTTTGCGTCTACGTTATTCTATTTGGTCTTTTTTTTCTTTTATTATATCATATATTCACCGTACCTTTTGCTCAATTATTTGGGGATCCTAATTAGATATTGATATAATGATGCAACTTGTTCATCTTTTTTTTTTTCTTTTCAGTAAATAGTAAATGAGCGGCGCTAATTCCACGCCCAAAATCACTTGACACCTATATTTTCCCTTTTATTGCCTATATAAACTAGATTTGGAATTGTTTTTAGAATTTTGAGATTTCACGCAATGCTTATGCTTATGTGAAATTGATTTAACCAATCAATTGAACATCCATCATCGACAAATTTATTAACCATGGAGCAAATGTGAACTATAAATGTGTGCCTTTGTCTTGGGCAAGCTACCAAAAGCTTACGTCTTCTCAATTAACAATCAATCTACTCCAGCTCAAAGCTGACCAATGCAAGAGTGAACTTGCGTTGAAGCCTTGTTTCAGATTTGCCCGAAGCCTTGTTTCTAGTAATAAGTTAATATCCTTAACTACAAGGACAAATTCATAATAAACTCAGAGCATAAAAGGCCAGACTGCAAAGTCACAGCCTAAGCCTCAACCAAGGCAAATCACTCAGAACAAGCTCACCTTAATCATCTTGAAAGATTAATCAGAAGATTTTGGGATAGACTCTTGAAGAAAGATGAGTATCATGGTCCTTCCGTAGTTGCTTCACGAAAATAGCCGATTCGATCGTCAAATTGATAAAGGATAACTAAAAGGTAGTTGCCCTCGCAATATTCCTAGGAAGCAAAATATCAATGACATTGTACATTTAACGCAAATAAACAAAACCCGTATCCATTTCTAGCCTGTAATTCTAAAATAGCTTGGCCAAAAAAATAAATAAAAATAATACAACTGCTACAAGCTAGCAAGTAAAATAGCTGTTTAACGAGTATTAATAGACAATTATATGAATATGCCATGGTACAAAATTCAGTCTCCTAGCTTCCGAAATGGTCATCACACTTCTGGTTTAAGCTTAGAAGTTGAAATCCACATCCAATCCCATTGTCAAAGAAGATTCAAAGCTATTTCATAGGCTAGGTTGCACGAACACTCTCCGGGACCCTTCGTGTCATGTCCGACACTCCGACACGCGGTCAACTGCCTTCGACATGCTTCGACACGCGAGTCGGAAATTCCGACACGTGACTCCAACACGCACGGGGTTATTTTTACAAATTTCCAAAACTTCTTGGGTCTAAATATAAATATATGAAAAAAAATTAAAAAATAAAAGCTAAAACAAATTTCCAATACTCGTTTGAAGATGTTGGGGTGCTTGAAGTTGCAAATCTTTCACTTGATGAGCCGGAGATAGAGTCTTTTTTTATAGAAGTGGATAATGTGGATGAATGACTTTTTGTTATATTTGCTGATAGAATGTTGATTTTTTTCTTATTGTTAAATTTTAAATTTAATAGTGGAACGTGGATTACTTGTTTTTTCCTCCAAATTTTGTGGATTATTATAATGAAATGTAATTGAATTTGTCAAATTAAAACAATGAATGATATTAACAAATGTAGAATTAATGTTTTTAGTATAGATTAATTCTAGGCTCTTATTATTATTATTATTATTATTATTATTATTATTATTATTATTATTATTATTATTATTATTTATGCATTTATATATTAAAATATTTATTTAATATATAACGTGTCGAACGTATCATAATTCTCTACTTTTGAGAAATGACATATTGGCGTGTCATATCGTGTCGTGTCGCGTGTCGCATATCCGTGTCGGTGCAACCTAGGTCATAGGCATATGCTAAAATGTCTATACAATATATACCAACTAAATGAACCTAAATTAAAATTGATGCTAATAATCAAAACACCTAATCAAGGCCTATTTCTTATTTCTTAATTACTTTTAATTATATATAAATGTATTTTTTGGAATATTTTTAATGCCGTATATCTATCTCGGCTCTACGAGCCCAGATCGTGAATACCAAAAGCCTAATGTAAGCAAATTGGTGAGCAACCGGCATGCGACTGGCATTGCTTTTTCCTACTAGTGGAAGGAGAATTTAAAATGAATAAGTTTTGCACTATACTGGTGGCAGCAAACAATGAACTGGAAATTACCAACTCAGATAGGAAAACTTGGACACTGCTGAGAAAAAAACTACCTGTCGCTATGACTGAAGAAGCAAATACAAATAGCAACACTATAATTTAGGGTACCAGAACGAAATAATTTGCGAGGCAAAGAAATATAATAATAGTTCAAGAACAATTGATGACACGTGATGATTAAAACAATGACTTGGCATATTATCTCTCCATTCATGAATCTCTTTGATATTGTCTCACTCAAACCCCAAATCCTTTTTATCATTAGATATAGTGGAAAAGGGGTACACCAATATTGACAACTACTTGGGCATTACTATAGGAGGTTCACACCCATTACAGAATGAGCCTACTACTCTTTTTGAGCAAGCTTGTCACCATTGTCTAAGCATGGTCCTAGTTTGGGTAGACCTAGGATTATCCTACACCATGGCACTACCCAACCTATGTCACAAACAAACCAAGGCTTCTTTGAAGCGAAGGAGCGACTAGGGGATTCGAACAAATGACGAGAGCCCAAACAAGGAAAAAATAATCAATTTGCTAATTTCCAGTGCGAAATCATCATATAATTCCTATAAATGTCCTCAAGCCGCCTTATACCAGGATTATTGATTGATATCGCTCAAACCAATGAAAAAGATAAGAAACGTCTACACAATTGCAATGGGATGCATCAATGTGAAAAGGCCAAGAATTTTTGTTGACACATAACTGAAAAACCTCTAAAGTATTGAGCACCTCCTTCGTGATTGATCACAATTACATATCCCACCCCCGCCCTAAATAGCCTTCAATAAGCTATAGTGAAAGAAGCCAATTTAGATACCAACATATTCTGACTAATATTATGCAAAAGAAGTTAAAAGAATTACTTTTCCAATTGAAAAAGAGCAAACCCAACAAATAAATTTAACTCATTACATAGATACTTCGAATGTGACTTGTGTGTTCAAGCATGAAGTGACCCAGTTCCAGAGTTCACTACAGATTTCAGATTGCATGATCAATAAACAATGGGATTTAATATTTCGTCACCAGCAGATGCAACTGAGAAACGGAAGATGCAAAAAGATAAAGAGAGTACCTAAATAATCGAGTTTGGTCTAGATTCAATTTAGCATCTAATTGTGATCCAAACGTTTTGAAAAACTTCAAAGTGCAATTTGTTAACTCTATGATAACTTTTTCAACAAAACTAAAAAGTTTATTATAACAGATATGACAAAAGAAAAAATTGTATATTCAATTCCTTAATAATTTACACCCAGAAAAAACGATATCCTTAATAATAACTTCTACTCTCTTTTTTTGGATATTTTAATACTACTATCCGTGAAACCATTTTTATTTAACGTGAGATTCCTAATATCTATTAAAAATATGGCCACATAGATGCACTCTTATTCCGTTTATCCAAGAAAGAAGCATTTCAAAATTACGTAAAATCACCTTTATTGAGAAATCTTTAAATAAAAAAACTGATGAAAACACATAATAAAAATTTTAAATCGTACACGTACATAGAAGTAGAAAATCATTTTCTTCAGAAGGTTTTTATAATAAAGAATTTATAAAAAAAAAATATACATGGGCTTGATAACATAATACAATAAATTCACGCATTTGTCCATAGATGGGACGACATGTGACAAGGAGACGGGAAGCCTCCTTTGTCCTTTTTAGTGAGACCTTGGAGCACATCTTTCGAAGTGTCCTTCCATTGTTTAGGGGACAAAAAAGGAGAGAGGCTACTAGCCTGCGATTGGTGTGCCACCAGCGTGCAGTTAGTGTTCCTTTAGAGAAAACTATAATCTTTACAGATTAATAATCGTCCAAGTTGCAACACGACGGCTCCAATTAGCATTTAACCATTTTTCAAAGAGCTTAGCATACTGAAGCAAATATGACGTACACCCAGCGACTTCGTATTACAGCTCAACTTGTAGTAATAAATTTATTTGACCAATAGTTTTCTTCATCTTCCTATGTACGTAGAAAGAGCATTGTGGAGCATTCCCATGCCACATGGTTGTAATCCTCATTAGAGACTTGATACCAAATCCTCTTATAAACGACCATACTTTATATGCGATTAAATGGAGATATATTTAACTTGTTTAAAATAGAGGTGGGGCAGCAATTGTTTTTTCACTGACTAGGGCATTCGCAATCGTTGATCGCATGGACTAGGGGATTCGGATTTAAACAAGTATTTATGCGTAAGATGACACTTAATTTGTAGGTTAACTGCACCTAGGGGCCCTCTGCATTTGTGAAAACAACTGTGAGAGTGCAGATGAGTAGCACACGATACGATAAATCCACTTTCTCAAGGCACATTGGGTTCAGTATTTTGAAAATTCATTGACAAAATATAAAGTAATTTAGCTTAAAGGACTTTGGATGTATACAAAAGCTGTCTAATGAATTATGCTTTGAGAAACAATGTTAAAATAAATGCCGTTTGGTAGAAAAGACATTTGAAAAACCCTTTGGGCAAGTAATATTAATTTTTTAATTTTTATTTGCTTAAAATTGAAAAAATAATATATGCGACTTTTTAAATATAAATTTTGACAATAATGCTACAAAAAATCAAATATATATATATATAAAGGAACAAATCTTTTGCCGATTCGACAGAGGGGCTACGGTTGCCAACAAACTAGATATGGTGCTGGCGGCCATCGGTTGAGGTCGCCCAAGGGCAAAATCGGAAGTTTGATTTTATGTTATTTAGCATTTATATTATTTGATTTTTTTTAGCATTTTAAAAATAATAACTAATGGGTGATGGTAGTTTTGGAAGAAAAAATGAATATTAATATTTAGCCATATGCTAAAAGCCCAATCCTAATCCCTACTAGCATTGGATTTTCAACTTTTCTAATGTTGACTTTTTTCTTGAAAACTACTTTAAAATTGTTGCAAACGGTCAAACATTTCTCCAATGGACTTTGGAGGTCAAAAACCTTAGGAATGCTAAACCAAACACATCCTCAAATGATGAAGCACTTCATATTTCATGGGTGCACACATTTTAGTTTCCTTTAGTTGTCTACTTTCTATGCTCTACGTCTATTAAAAAAATCTTTGGAAAATGAGGATTAAATAGGATAATTACTCGAAAAATATTAACGCTATTATATGGATATTAATTAAGTCTTGAACCTTTTAATTTGACAAATTTAATCATAATTATTTTATAATTTATTAAGGCAAGCATTCGTAATATATATATATAATTACCCCAAGAATAAATTGTTTTGCTTTCTTATTCATATATTTTAATATTTAGATTCCCTAATCATATGCTAACTTGAGGACGACCACTTTGTTAGTGAACCATGAAATGCTCTTGTGGGTTTCATCCGACGAAAATTGGGTTAGTATTACTTTGAAACGTGGAAAAGAGGCAAAATGAGACTTCAAGAAGCAGATAAACAAAAATAAATTTAAAAGAAAGAAAAAGTTTCCTTTTCTTCTAAATTTAGATGGCAATCCCATCCAATGCGTCCTTTGATGTACCTGGACGGTGCAAACGTAATCTCAAATGCATGCTGCGATAATTGAATCCTTCATAAACTTTCTTGTTTTTAAAAAAGAACCATTTTATTGTAACATGGGCAAACGTGGATATTTGCTTTTATAGATTCACCTTTTCGCCCATTGAAAAATAATAGTGGCTTAAATTCAAAATTTCAAATCCAGTACCAACAAGGAAAATTCACGAATTACCTAGGTATCGCATGCCCAATGCCCGTGTCCATATCCCTTCTTTAATCATTAAATCAATCTTACCCTAGCAGTTCAATTTATCATCTATGCATACTATAAAGAGACGTAGGACAAATAATTGACAATGCATTAGACTCTACTAGCTATCTCTACAGAAGCCAACCAACCGCAAAAGTTGCCGGAGGTCTTGTACCATGAGCATGTGATGTTGATCTAAAAAATAATGCAATTACAAACAACCTACAAAACTTGGAATCTTTCCTATTATAATTGCAGAGGCATTAAATTAGCGAAGTTGGAAACGGTTCTCTCCATATAGGAATTGAAATGAGTCAATACTGCATTCAAGGAAGATAATATCATTAATGATGCATAATGGAATTCAAATTTCGTGAGAGAACGGGGGATTTCTTTCCTGGCTCCAAATTCGTAGTAAATGTCGACTTTGTTTGATCCATGTGGACCTCCCATGTAAAACCCACAATTTTTGTTTCTTTTTGAAAATGTTCCCCCTAAAATGTCAACACTTCCATGTAATGATTTAGCAATGACAATTCCATGGGCCTTATCCGCCTTTACAAGTTTGCAACTTTAGGTCAAAGATGACCCACTCATGGTCTCAAAAACCAATCACTATTCAATACAAACGTGGTCGGCCCATGAAATTTCGGGCCCAGTAAGCATGTCCCGGCCCCATAACAGTAACGAGTTTTCTGGAGATAGAGAATCAATGCAAGAAGAAGCTGGTTTCTTTTTTCTTTTTCTTTTTTCAACACATGCCAAACTCGACCGTGCGGCTGTTGCTTTTCACCATCATCTGCTTTTTGCAGATGACGCGGCGACCTAATGATGAAATTTCGAAATATTCGAAAAGCATAGATCCAGCCGACAACTTCGAAATATTTGAAAAGCAAATGACGTCATCAGTTTTGGCCTATTTATTTGAAATAGCCATGCTTTGCTCTTCGAATTGCCTCCCTCCCTGTGAACCGATACCTCCCACGGAGCAAGTCGATTTCGGGTTCGCGCGACATGGCATTGTCCGATGACGAGGCCAACACCCGGAGACGGTGTTGACCTACTTCTTCAAGGACCTGGATGACAAGCCGGTCTCGTTCGCCGTCCTGCTGGTGAGGTGGACTAACAAGGACGGCAGCGAGGAGTAAGCTGCGGCAGGGGCAGCAGCGGAGGAGACCGTCTTCTTGCACGAGACCGCCGACAACAGCCTCAAGAAGATTTACAGGGAGGTCAACTCCTGGAGGTTTGTTCTCGGCTGCTTGAGGCCCAAAATGTTGGTGCTCTCCAAGGACAACATTTGGTTCAAGCTAGATAAGTCGAGGAGGAGGTTTCGGGACACGATCAAGACCGTGTTGATCATGTTGCACTACATGCACTACGCCGGGAACCACCCGGACGTGTCCCAAGAAGCACTATGGGAGCACTTGGCTAAAACCCCGGGTATCGTATCACTGGGTTCTAAGCATTTACTGTTCAACATCTTCGCATGTTATGGCGTGTCATGGCGCACGTGTAATTTTGCCTTTTCTCAATCTTCTTTATAGGTTCTGTAAGGACACGAGCCATGCACCACAGCCCGGGCCGTCACACTCTCCCCCCCTTGGGAGTACAACACCCTCACTATGGCCCCACACACGATCGAGAGTCAGCTTTGACACCATTTATAAGGACCTAGGCTTCATACTATGTAATATTATCCATTTTGGGCCTTTGGCCCTCACGGCTTTAAAACGTGTTACACTGGTTAGAGAACCCAAACTTTATAAACTAACCCAAGACTCCCCCCAAAGCGATGTGGGACAAGAGACGCGCCCCCTCCATGCGCACGTCCGAAGACCGAGGCGCAGACACACCGCCATTCCTCCTCCTCATGCACCACTGCCTAGGCCTTCACAGTGGAACAATATAGAGAAGATTAGCATGGCAGTGCGTTCGCGCCTTAGTCCCCGGACGTGCGCAGGGAGAGGGCGCGTCTCCTGTTCCACATCGCTTAGGAGGGAAAATTGGACTAGTTTATAAGGCTTGGATACTCTAACTTGTGTAACACATTTTAAAGCTATAAGGACCGAAGCCGAAAGCGAACAATATTACACAATGGGAAGTCCGGGTCCTCACAAATGGTATCAGAGCCAACTCCGCCCGTGTGTGGAGCCACAGCAAGGGCGTTGTGCTCTCAAGGGAGCAGGTCCTTACAAATGGTATCAGAGCCAACTCCCGACCGCGTCTCGCTGTGCTCTCAAGGGAGGGAGAGTCTGACGGCCTAGGTGGACAGACTGACAAAATATATATCAGGAAAAGTCTATCTTGTTGTTGATGTTTTTGGGGTCAAATTGCCATTGTTCACTTGGACGTTCATTAATTGCGGTAAACAAGATTCATGCAGGTTCTTAGCAAATTCATGGAAGAAAAGACTAGGGAGAAGAGCAAATCTGGCGAGGTTTGGGCCTATGCTTTTTCTATATCTCACTTCTTTTCTTTGAAAGTTTCTGCCATTCCCCTTTACTTGTTTCTCTAATGAAGGCTTTCTTGGGATCTTTTAGCATGTTGCAAAGCCAATTTTTATTGCGGATGATCCCAAAGATGTCGGGATGGAAGATGTTGAAGATAAGACCGCTGAGGTGGATGATTGTTTTAACTCTGTTTGTGCGCTATGTGATGACGGTGGCAGCATTTTATGGTACGTGTTGTCCTCCTTCAGTTTTCTTTTCATGATAGATAATTTCTAGGTCTGTTAGTTTCTAGAAATTTAGTGATTAGAATACTTTTCATTCCAATTTAGAGATTTGGTCTTATTCCTGTCTAGTTATAAAAACTTTACTGCAGACAACAAATCTAATTTGGTCTATCATCTACCCACTTTGATGAACATTTTCTTCTCTGACTTTGATCTTCCCCATAGATTATATGTCCCAATGGGCTTTTGAGAAAAAGTGCGAGTACGTGAATTTTTCATATTGTATGTGGGATAAATTGCTCTTACTGCTTTTAGGGTAGTTTCTGCTCTTTTTGTGAAGTTTTATGGATGTTCTGACTGCACCTTTTACTTCAGTTTGGTATGCCATTTTTTAGTTAAATTCATATCTGACAGTTTGTGATCAATACAGCTGTGATGGAAAATGCATGAGGTCATGTCACGCTACTGAAGAACATGGTGAAGACTCTTTGCGATTCTCTTGGATTTTCACAGCATGAAGTTGATGTAGGATGATACTTCATTTTTTTATTTCTTTATTGTGTTTAGAAGTTAGTTCTCTTTTTGCTTTGGTTTCTTTTTTTTTTTTTTTTTTTCTGCTAGGCCTTTTCTTTTTAATTTTTTTAATTTTGCTGCTTTGGTTTCTAATTATATTATTATCGTGACGTTGATAGGCAATGCAGACTTTTAAGTGCGAAAATTGTAGAGACAACCTGCACCAGTGCTTTACATGTGGGAAGTTGGGCTCATCTGACAAGTCTTCTAGTGCTTATGTATGAGACAGTAGGAAAAGATCAATTGTCTGCCTTCATATATTATCACTGAATCTGATTTTCATGATGAAAGCGTTCGATTCTCCTCGATTGTTTAGTTGCTACGAAAACTTATATAAAATCTTTTGGAGCTTGCGCGGGATATTGAACTCTATATGTTTTTTTTATAAGTGTGGTTCAGGTGGAAACATCTCTTAACCTATTGACTGAGATTAGCTCCCTCATTCCTCATTCCTCCTCCTCCCCGCTTGCAAAATTAACACCAAAAATATAATAATCATCAAGTTTTCTGGGTTTGATGTGGTTCATTGGGCCCGTTACTTGACTCAAGACTTCTAGGATTCTATTCAAGTGCCGTTATGTGTCAATTGTCATTGTTCTATAGCTGAGTTGTATGAATATTTTTTCTGACATTGATTCTCTGATAGGTCTTCCAATGTGTTTCTACTACTTGTGGCCACTTCTACCATCCTTGATGTGTAGCAAAATTGCTCCATCGCAAAGATGAAGTTGTTGTAGAAAAACTTAAGCTGAGGATTGCTTCAGGAGAAAGTTTCACATGCCCTGTACATAAATGATGTACTTGCAATCAAATAGAAAACGAGAAGGAATATGATTTGCAATTTTCTGTATGCAGACGATGCCCCAAGTCTTACCATAGAAAATGCTTGCCAAAGTATGTTTAACTGTACTTTTACATTATTATTGCTTTTGTCTCGTGGTAATTGATCTATGATGCTTCATATGCTTGTGTCAAGGGAAATTGTTTTTGAAGACTCAGATAAAGATGCAATTATAAGGGCATGGGAGGGATTACTCCCTAATCGCATACTAATTTATTGTTTGCAAGTACTACTTCAGTAACTAAGCTTCTTCAGCTTTTTAACTCTTACGCATTTTGCCATCATCTGCTAAAGAGTTGTCTTTAACTTTGCCATAAAGCATAAGATTGATGAAGAGATTGGGACATCACTTCAAATCACTTAAAGTTTCCTCCTATTCGAGCAAATAGGGCTACCATTGGAGAGAAAAGATAAAGACCGGTATCGAAATCACTCTCCACTGGAGAGAAAGGTCTAAAGAAGAACCCTGTTGCTTCAGAGGACTCCTCGAAAAGAGCTTCAGAAAAACAGTCACTTGGAAAGGAGAATTCCCCTTTCACAAAGAAAGAAGGTGAAAAAGACAAAAAAGTGAAGTCCAAGAAATTTCACAAGGATACTGCCAAATCCAGGTCTTTGGAGCCCTACACATCTTTTACCATGAGGGATTACATTTCTCTGAGTGGTGAAAGGTTACATTTTTTGATAACTGTTGACATTTAAATTTTGACGATCCGTTTAGTTATTTATCGTAATAAAAATTATGGGTTAATTTTATCCCTTAAATAAAATATAGTTTTATGTACATTTATTTTTAATTTGCATTGATTCGAACGAATGGGTTTAAATTGATGGTTTAAAAACTTTAATTTGATGAGTCGAGCTAAGCTTACGAAGAGAGTAAATCAATCTAAACCTGTATCATCGGGGATATTTTACAGATTTATTTTTGTGAGATTTCAATTCAAAAATAAATATTGCGTTTGGAAAAGAAATCTTTGTGGATATCTATTTAGAAAAATTAAAATCCTAATTCGTGGCCTATAAATAAGTTAAATTACTTAGGGTTTTAAGGGAGGAGATATTGAAAGTAAAAAAAAAAAAAAAAAGAAAAAAAGAGTGGAAGAAAGAGAGAATGGTGAGTGAGACCCTAAGTTGCACCGACACGGACACGTGACACGCGACACAACATGACACGACACGCCAACACGTTATTTCTCAAAAGTAGAAAATTTCGACACGTTCTGACACGTTATATATTAAATAAATATTTTAATATATAAATGCATAAATAACTAAATAATAATAATAATAATAATAATAATAATAATAATAATAATAATAATAATAATAATAATAATAATAATAATAATAATAATAATAATAATAATAATAATAATAATAATAATAATAATAATAATAATAATAATAATAATAAGAGCCTAGAATTAATCTATACTAAAAACATTAATCATACATTTGTTAATATCATTCATTGTTTTAATTTGACAAATTCAACTACATTTCATTGTAATAATCCATAAAACTTGGAGGAAAAAATAAGTAATCCACGTTTCATTATTAAATTTAAAATTTAACAATAAGAAAAAAAATCAACATTTCATCATCAAATATAACAAAAAGTCATTTATCCACATTATCTACTTCTTTTGAAAAAAAAAAAAAAAAAAAAAAAAAACTCTCCAGCTCATCAAGTGAAAAATTTGCAATTTCAAACACCCAACATCTTCAAATGAGTATTAGAAATTTATTTTAGCTTTTATTGTTATTTTTATTTTTTATACATTTATATTTAAACCCCAAAAGTTTTGGAAATTTGTAAAAATAACCCGTGCGTGTCAAAGTCACGTGTCGGAATTTCCGACTCGCGTGTCGGAGCGTGTCGAAGGCAATTGACTACGTGTCGGATTTTCCAACACCCATTGACTGCGTGTTGGAGCGTGTTGAAACGTGTCGGACACGTGTCGGAATGTTGGACATGACACGAACGGTCCCTAAGAGTGTCAGTGCAACCTAGGTGAGACCTAACAGGGGGGCAGAAAGGCACAAAAAACAGAGAGAGGAGACGTGAGGGTGACATGTGAGAGAGAGAGAGAGAGAGAGAGAGAGGGGGAAAAAGGAAAAGGAGGAAAAGAAGAACTACTGCTCTTCTTCTTCGGGTCTTCCTTCGGCTTCCCCTCGCTGCTCGAGCTGCCGCCCACCGCCGCGCCTCCACCAGCCATCGTCGCGCCGACCTTCGAGCAGCACGGAGCTTTGCCTCACCGCGCGACCACCGCTGTCCACTTTGCCCTGCGCGTCGCTTCGCCCCCAGCCGCGACGAAGCTTCTGTTTCTGCGACGCCCTTGCAAATCCCGAGTCCCCTTGTGCCGAGCGACGCCCGCAGCAACACTCCGCCTGTTTTTGCCGTGACTTGCAGCAGCCCGAACCTCTTCCGCCGCATTCCATCTGCAGCACGACACCGCTGCAGCAGCAGCAGCAAGCCCCAATCGTCACACCAGCATCGCCCAACTTCGCCAAAGATTTGCTCCTGCTCAGCCCCGCGTTCGCTGAGCCCCTCGCCACACCATTGACTCCGGTAGCCCGAGACTCCGCTGCTGGCCCCTTGTGACGAGCCGCCGCTCCTGGTCCGAGTTGCTGTTTCGCCCTGCTGCCCGGAGCCGAAGCCCTGTGACCCAACGTCCCTGCTCGCCGAATCCTGCTCAGCCCCAAGCTCGCCACCTGCATCTGATTTTCATGAGCTAGCACCACCGCTCGACCCCTTTGCGATTCCAGCAGCGAAGCCGCTTCTGCCCGCGACCCAGCTGCGCCCCCGCACCCCTATGTCGGTCTCCGCCGCTCCAGCAGCTAGATCCGACGCTGTAGACCAAGCTACTCCGCCACTCGTCCGCGACCACCCTGCACATATCTCACGTTCGCCAAGCCCGACGCCGCCCCTGCCCTCGCTGATGGTCTACGTCTCGCCATACCAGCGTCACCCAACTCCGCTGGCCCGTGACGCCCTGCCACCGTCTCCGGATGCCACTGCTCAGCGCCCCCGAGCGACTCCCCTGTCTTGCTGTCCCTGCTGCCCGAGTGTCCCTTCCGCCGGACCTCGCCGGACCTCGCCGGAGCTCCGAACACCGACGGCTGCACACCACACGAGCCGCCAAGCCTTTCTTTGGAAATAAAAGGAAAAAAAAAAAAAAACAAAAGGAAAAAAAAATCAAATTAGGTGGATTTTCTTTATTTTATTAGGCAAGTTTATTTTATCTTTTTTTTTTTTTATATCTTGGTTTCTTTGTTTAATATATATATATATATAGCCATTAGGAAAGTATAGATAGTCTTTGTAAGAACATACACACAGATCGAGAGCCATTCGTTGGCATCCTTCTTGTTTCTACAGAGTGGTCCAGGCCATAAGTCCTTTAGTGGCTGTTAGACCGTTGGTTTAGCTCTGTAACGGTTCTGAAAAAGGAATAGTTCCGATCTTAAGTATGAGCTTACTTAGAAGATCTACATCTTCCTCTAGTTCTCTATCACAAATGGACTCAGATCCAAGTCCTATACATAGAGAAGAAGTACGGATAGAAGATTTCAACAAATCTATAGAAAATTGGGAAATTCCTAAAATACAACTTAAGGAAATATACAAGCAATCAAAGTTGAAGTTTTTCAAAAATCAGACTATGTCATATCCACCGAAGAAAGAGATGTTCCTCTTTCTAATTCCTATGAGAAAATACATCTTTTGAATAAAGAGTCCATCCAAAAGCATAAACAAAAATACAATTACATTCATATAGGACTAGTCCAAGTAGGAGTCAAACCTCTTACAAAAGAAGGCCTTAATACTTCCATTCTCTTAGTTTTACGAGATTCACATCTTTTAAACTACGATGAATCCATTCTCGACTTGTAGAGACAAGTCTCTGCAAAGGACCCATACATTTTGACTGTTACCCCAATTTTTCTGTATCTCTCAAAGATAAGAACATTCTTAGAGCCCTAATACTCCAAATCAACCCATAATTACAAAGTGGCAGATGGTTCTATTCCTTTAGCCCTTGTTTATAGAATTCATTATAAAGCCACGTCCTCCGCCTTTGGAGAAAATGCTTTCAAACATAGTCCTCGAGGAGAAACACTTCTCCTCCAAACTGATATTTCTAGAGCTAATACAACTATTCCTAGGTCTATTAATTGGAACCAAGTTACTTTACCAGAACAATGGGAATTAGAAAACCAAATTCCCCAACAAGTTGTTCAAAATACAGATCCGACTAATGTCATTCAACATCCAGAAGGAAGAGTGACCATTAGATTTCCTAGAAGATCTTTCGATTCAAGATCTAGTCCTTCTTTTCATAATTCTTATACAAGGTCCATAGATCTTAATCCTAATCTTCCTCCTATAATCACCATTCCTCCCAGTACGCACAGAAACACTCCTCCTCCTAGTATACATAGAAATACTCCCACACACGATACAACACCTTTACCTCCTTCCACCAGTAGAAATAATCAAGAGACACCTCCTGAACCAGAAATTAGTGGTTTAGATAATAGATCAGGGATTTCCAAGCCAGTTTATCAACAAAACCAACCTAAACCAGTCCTAGAAAATACAGATTCCCCTCATCATTCTCCTACTTATTCTCAAATGATAGATGCTGAGCTTAATGTTTTAGAAAAACATTTTGAACCAAACAAAACTTTTCTTAATAAAGAATTTAATTCTGAAGACAACAAACAAATTAGAGAATGGTTCTTCAAAACCTTTGCTGACAAAGCAAAAGACATCAAACAAAAATATTACGACTACATATACGAATATGAAGTCCATATATTCTTCTTTGATTGGTTAGAAGAACAATTCCTTGAACCAAAAGAAATACTTGTTTTAGATCATCATTATAAGTGGAAACTTGATAATGGTGAAACCATATAATCCAATCATCCACCCCTTAGAAGAATAAAAATACAACATGGAGAAAGTGAGGTTACAGCTACTCCTTTTAGGCTTCCAGATCAAGGAGACTCTCTTTATACTCATAAAGTCATCGAACAAAACAATTACACTAATCAACATTTAGCGACCATAGGAAAACAGTTGAATAGGATAGAATCCACTATTCAGAATCCTACTCAACTTGTCACACCACAAGTTGACACTTTCAAAAAACCCATTTTCAAAGCCTTTTGAATTCCCAAAAAACCTTAGCCCGGAATTTGCCAAAGCCATAGAACAAAAGAAAAAACTCCTAGGAAAAGCAAAGCTAGAACCTACTCCGATTATAGACACCCCTAAATTCCAGAATCTTATCATTAGAGACACCCCTGACCAACCCACTATCAGTACATTGACCAAACAATCTAGTGACTCTGATAATGAATCGGTCGCTGAGATTAATAGACTCAATTGGAGACAACCTCAGAAACTTTATTATAGTAGGGCTATTCCACCTGACATTGCCCAAGAAGAATCATCACAGAAAATACAGAATAAATACTCTCCTGATGCCATTTATGAATGGAATATAGATGGTGTTGCCGAAAGCAATATCATGAATATTCTAAATAACATGGTCATGCTTGCCAATGCTTACAAAACCCAGCAAGATGTTTCTGATCATGCTGTTGCTAATCTTTTAGTAGCCGGATTTACTGGACAACTAAAAGGTTGGTGGGATGATTATTTGACTGATGAACAAAGAATACAAATTTTAACTGCCTATAAAATAGATGATTTTGGCCAACGCATGGATGATGATCAAGGACATCTCATCCAAGATGCGGTGAATACTCTTATCTATTCCATTTCACAACACTTCGTAGGAGACCCTTCACATATTAGAGATAGGAATCAAGACCTCTTATCCAATATGCGTTGCAAATCCTTAGGAAGGTTTAGGGAATACAAAGAACTTTTCCTTCAAAGGGTTCTCATCAGACCTGATTGCAATCAACCCTTTTGGAAAGAAAAATTCTTAGCAGGTTTACCCCAAATTATAGGTGATCAAGTTAGGGATAAAATTAGAGAAGAATACAACGGCTAAATACCTTATGATCTTCTTTCTTATGGTGAAATAATCTCTTATGTTTACCATCAAGGAACACAAATGTGTAATAATATCAAATTACAAAGACAGCTCAAGGAAGAACAATCTCTCACCAATAGAAGTTTAGGAGATTTCTGTGCTCAATACGACCCTTCTTATAATGAAAAAACAAAACCAAAATGTAAGGGAACTTGTCCTTCTGAGAAAGAAACAAAGAAACATCACAACAAATCTCAACCTCATAGGAATAAACAAAGACACCAGAATAACCAAAATAGACCTCATAATGATAGGAAAAATTTTAAAGACATCAAATGTTATTCTTGTGGTAAAAAAGGTCATATTTCAAAATACTGTAGGATTAATAAAAAATTAAATGAACTCTCTCTTGATGACAATACTCTTAACTAGCTAAATAACATATTCATAGAAAATGGTGATACTTCTTCTGATGAACTTCTTGAGGAAGAAGGTCTTCAGATTAATGAAATAGATTCTTCTTCTGATTCTGATTATGAAGACGCCTCTCCTGAAAAACCCATTCTTGAAATAAACATGCTAACAAAAGAAGAAGAATTTCTCCTTAGCACTGTTGATAAGATTACTTACGACCCCGAAGCCAAGAAAGAATACTTAGATAGACTTCATTATTCCCTAAATATTACTTCCAAGCCCAATACTTCTTACAATTTAAAAGACATCTTGAATAGAAACGAAAACCTCGCTAGGCCTGTTAATATAAATGACCTCCAAAATGAAATAAAACAACAAAAATTAGAAATCCAAGCCTTGAAAGCAACACAGTTAGATATGAAAAAAGAGATTTCTGATATAAAATCTCTCGTCATAAAAGGAAAGACAAAATTAGAAGACCAAAATGAAATCACCAATACATCTGACATTCCAGATCCAGCCTTCCTTATGTTATTAACAGAAATAACATCTAGAAAATGGATAATAAATATTATGATAAAAATCAACAATGAGTTTATTATTGAAACAACAGCACTCTTTGATACAGGAGCTGATCTCAATTGTATCAAAGAAGGACTTGTTCCAACAATATACTTTGATAAAACTTCCGAATCCCTAAAATCAACATCAGGTGATAAACTTAATATCCAATACAAATTACCAGAAGCCTTAATAATAAAAGATCAAATGTCTTACAAAACATCTTTTCTCTTAGTAAAAAATATGAGGCAACAGGTAATTCTAGGAACACCTTTTATTCAATTAATCCAACCTTTTACAGTTACTAATGAAGGCATTGAAACTCATGCTTTAAACAGAAAAATCACTTTTAATTTCGTGACAAAACCACAAAAAAGAAGCCTAAACATTTTACAAGAACATTCTATTTCTGAAATAAATTGCCTCATAAAAGACAAAGAGAACCAGCTTGAATTCCTAAAAGAAGATTTAGAATTCAAAAGAATAGAAGAAAATCTTATAAAATCCAACATCGTAGAAAAAAATAGCCTCCCTACAAAAACACATAGAAAAAACTATATGCTCTACTCTACCCAATGCCTTTTGGGAAAGAAAGAAGCATATCGTTGATTTACCTTATGAACAAGATTTTTCTGAAATTAAAATACCTACCAAAGCTCGCCCGACACAGATGAATCAAGAAGTTTTGAAATTCTGTCAAGCGGAAATACAATACCTCTTGAAT
This sequence comes from Eucalyptus caleyi, assembly GCA_014182885.2. Taxonomy (NCBI): domain Eukaryota; kingdom Viridiplantae; phylum Streptophyta; class Magnoliopsida; order Myrtales; family Myrtaceae; genus Eucalyptus; species Eucalyptus caleyi. The sequence continues at coordinate 11,744,177 of CM024466.2, read as the reverse complement.
AAAAAAACTCATAAGAAAAAGCCAATCACCATGGAGTTGTTCTGCTTTTTATGTCAATAAAAATGCTGAACTAGAAAGAGGAGTTCCCAGGTTAGTTATTAATTATAAACCTCTTAATACAGCCCTTAGATGGATAAGATATCCTATACCCAATAAAAAAGATTTACTAAACAGACTTTGTAGATCAAAATTATTTTCAAAATTTGACATGAAATCAGGATTTTGGCAAATACAAATCTGTGAAAATGATAAATACAAAATAGCTTTTAGTGTCCCTTTTGGTCAATATGAATGGAATGTTATGCCATTCGGTCTCAAAAATGCCTCTTCGTAATTCCAAAGAATCATGAATGATATCTTCAATCCTTATTCCGATTACATCATAGTTTATATAGATGATGTTCTAGTTTTTTCCTCTAATATAGAACAACATTTCAAACATCTTTCTACTTTCATAAAAATAATTATACAAAATGGTCTAGTAGTCTCTCCTACTAAGATTGCACTATTCCGGACTGCATTAGATTTCTTGGTCATTACATCCATTTAGGTACTATAACCCCAATAGAAAGATCAATTTCTTTTACTGATAAATTTCCAGATGAGATTAAAGACAAAACTCAATTACAAAGGTTTTTGGGTAGCCTCAATTATATTTTAGATTTCTTCCCCAATATAAATATCCTTTGCAAACCTTTACATCAAAGGCTTCGTAAGGATCCTCCACCCTGGACTTCGGTCCATACTGACATTGTCAAACAAATAAAAATACATGTAAAAGATATACCATGCTTACACCTTGCTGACCCTTCTGCTTTCAAAATAGTTGAAACAGATGCTTCAGAATTAGGATATGGTGGCATTCTCAAACAGGTCAAAAACAACAAAGAACAAGTTGTTCAGTTTATATCCAAACATTGGAATTCCACTCAACAAAATTATTCGACAATTAAAAAAGAAATACTTGCTATAGTTTTATCTATATCAAAATTCCAAGGAGATTTATTAAACCAAAAATTTCTCTTACGAATTGATTGCAAATCAGCCAAAGACATTTTACAAAGAGACGTTTTAAATATTGCATCAAAACAGATTTTTGCCAGGTGGCAAGCCATACTTTCAGTATTTGATTTTGACATTGAATTTATAAATGGTTCTTCAAATTCATTACCTGATTTTCTCACAAGAGAATTTTTACAGGGGATACCAATATGCCAAGACCCAAAAAAGACAAAGATAAAGGCAAAGGCAAAGCCACTACCGAACCCTCCAATACACCACCAAAGCCAAAAGGCTTAACATCCGTCAAAACATGGCTCCAAATGGCAGAAAACAACCAAACATTCTTACAGCAAACACCTTCGACAACGGAACCCATATCATCTGAACCCATGCTAGCCTTTAATTAGTTAGCCAACATACTACCAAAAGAAACAATATTGTTACTTGCCCAGTCTTTACGAAACGTAAAGAAAGAGCCATCCAGTGCCATAGAGGTAAGTAACAATCCTTCCCCGCTTGCTACACAAAAAGAATTTCGAATGAGGTGGTTATTAAGCCTCAGGCAACCCCTCCTTCTCAAAGATCAAAATTTTTCCCAAAAACATCTTTTCAAAAAATATTGACTGTGGAAGATGGATTCTTTGATAAAGATCCAATCAAATTTGCAGAAAACATATTTCCAAAAATTGGCTTTTCAAACCTCACAATACAAACAAAACCCTTGCTTATTATGAGCAAATTTTAGTGGAAATAGAATGGGCAAGGTTCACTCACTTTGCTGATAAAAACAATACAGAAAATATCCTTTATTCCACTATATCCATCAGTAAAGTCATACACCCCTCACACTGGGAAGCCTCACCCCATACACCCAGAAAATTCCAAACCATACTTACCCAAAGCCTGCCATACTCCTCCTCATATACGTACTGGGACTACCAACAAGCTTGGTGGAACGTCTTTTTCAGACAGAATACAAATTTCCAACACTCCTGGTTATTATTCTTCAAAGACAACTTCCCAAGACAAAGCCTACCAAACTGGTTTGACTCCTAGTGGGATCTCTTTGGTCCTTTGGACATAATATTACATCCCACAGTCAAACAGGGATACAAGATTTTCAGTGAACACTTCATACCAACACCTCATGATATAAGGTTCCCATGCCTTATGCATTTCTTCATCATATTCAGAATCTCTTGGGTAACGGCATGGGAATTTGAATACAATACATCCAATAAACCGGATGTACCAGTACTTGTCCGAAAATACAAAACAAAATGGTGGGATGGATTCAGATTTCTTGATCAAGGATCCGAAGCTGCGGTTAAAACATGGTTAAATAGCCAGAAAACCCAAATAATCGCATCCCCATCAAATACATCGTTTTTACAGGAAAAATCCATGGCAAGTGCAGCACTTGCAGTAGTCCAAAACAGAGAGGAATACTGCAACATCCTCAGGACGATGCTCTCAGAAGCGGAAGAATCACAATGTGGATCTTCCAAATCTCAATACAGTCAAGAAGGATCCTCACAGTCATATCACAGTGGAAACACTAATGAAGACGACTGCTACGGGATCAATCTGGACAGAGATTAAAATTCAAAGACATCACATGCAGATACTGTTACAAGCGGCGCAAAGGCTACACACCGGAGCGTAGTAGACATACACTGTTCATACACTGTTCACTATTCACTTTACACTGTTCACTCAGTACTGTTCACTTTACACTGTTCAGCACTGTAGCACTATAGCACTTTCACTGTAGCAACATCTATAAATACATCAACTCGACATAGAAGAAGGCACCTCGAAATTTTCCAGATTTCTCTCTTCTTCTCTCTCCCTCTCTCTTGTAAACCATCCTCTCTTCCATCTCCATCCTCATCTCTTCCATCTCCAAGCTCTCTTACCTTGTATCCCCTGGTTTCAAAGTAAGTTAGTTTTTCATATACATAGTTTTATACAGGGTTACCAACTTACATGATAGTTGGTTAACCATTTCTTGTAATACAAACATCAATACTCCCTGGAGTGCGGATTACCGCCCTAGTGGATGACTTGATGCTTTAGTTTCTGCATCCTTCAATACATGTAATTTCAGCTTTTCAGCTTTATATAATACAAGTTCATACCACCTTCATGGTTGGTTTTTGTTTATGCATACTCTTACTTTATATTTTATATATTGCTTTCGGTCTTTACATTATTTTTAATTCTCGCGATTTTATTTAAGTCATTTACTTTCTTGTTCTTATACATCATTTCCTTTTAGATACATCTTTCCCTGTTTTCATATAGATCTGTTTATCTCTTATACTTCCTTGTTTTCTCATATAGTACTCTGATCCTAACCCCTATATTGTGACCCAGGCAACCTCCGTGAGTAAGTCATTGGTTGCTTTTCAACAAGGATCATGCCCCGCTTCGTGGTGGAGTAAACGCTAGGAGGGAGTAAAGTCACTACCATCCTTGCTCCCCAAGTAAGTCGTGGGTTTCTTTTCAACAAAGACGTAGGGATTCGAACATTGGACCTCTCGTGAAAAGAACCAGCGCCCAACCACTATGTCGCCACCACCAGTGGTTTTTTGTTTAAAATATTTATCTATGTATAATTGGATATTCCGACACACCACCTGATTCGCAATCGTGCATGGGTTTTTTGTTCCATCTATAAGGTTTTAGATTAAGTAATTAATCAAGCGAGAATAAAATTGATATTTTGATCTTTAAAGCTTAGATCAATTTATCGATTTTATTAGTGAGATATTATTTCTTGATTTGAATGATATATGATATCTTTGATGATTCTAATTGGCTTGGTACTTGTCTCGTCTTGATTTTTTTATTTATTTTGAAATATGTTTGAGCTAGATTAGATTCACATTAGAATGTTGCATGCTTTAGGATTATTTGCATATTTTGACTAAGGATTTTATTTATCATGAATTTTCGAGAAAAAAATAATAAAAAATACATACATTTAGGATGCTAGATTTTTATCGCATTAGCTGAAAAACTCTAAACCGATACACATATGACAAATTTACTCTAAAATATTTTTTTGATTATGAAAAACCCCAAACCGGTACACCCGTGATAAGTTTACCTCGATTGAACATAAAAAACCATAAATTGGTATATTTTTGACAAATTTACCCTCAAAGTAATTTATTCAATCGCAAAAAACCCCAAACTGGTAAATTTGTAACAAATATATCCTTCGTCAAATTGAATTAATACCACAAAAAAAAATCACAAAAATTGTAAATTGTAACAAATGGAGTGTAAAATTCTAAATTAGTATACTAATCAACTGTCACATGTCATTTACCTTAATAATTTGACGGTAAAATTTAATAAAAATTAACATAGGGTAAATTTGTTACAAGTATTCCAGTTTGGGGTAAATTTGTCAAAGGTATACCAGTTTGGGATTTTTAGTGGTCAAAAAAATAATTTGTGGTAAATTTATCATAAGTGTACTAGTTTGGAATATTTCGATATATTAACCCTTAATTATTTGACATTTTTTTTTTAAATTTCGAAGTTAATAAAAAACAACAAAAATCATCATGCATATATCATGTAGAATTAGGGCATCCTTTGCACGTCATTGCACATTGGATAAAATTGCATATTTCATTTTAAGTTTAGATTGATTTAGATAGACTACATGTTATGTTAGAAATTGCTAAGTTAAGATAATATCTTGGTTTTAATTAGGGTTTAGCCTAACCTAATCCACTAGCTAGATAATTTTCACATTTTTCTAATTTCGAATTTTATAAAAAATACAAAAAATAACTTAGGATAAATTAATTCCACTCTCTAGGATAGATTACACATTTATAAAGAAAACACAAAAAGAATATTATGTGCATCTCATATAGAATTAGATTCATGAAATGCATGTCATTTAGTGATTGTTGTTAGGTCCATTTAATTAGCAATTGCCTATCATTGGAATTAGATCATTTAGTTATATTGCATTGCATAAAGCATATTCTCATTAATTAAATGAAAACAAAATAAATTGCGTATTAATTAGAAATCATATCTAAGATTGTTGATGTGAATTATAATCTAACAACGCAGATGCGCTTTCGTTACCATAAGGTAAGTTCCGTAATTTATCCATTGCTTATTTGGGTATTAAATTAATGGTTTGCGCACCCGCATGATCATTTCACATGTTATAGAAATAGATTTAAAATTAATTCAAACTGCTTGCAAAACTTTTTTTCAAAAATAAAAGAGAAAGCTACCAAAAGAGCATTAGAGAAATCTAACGTAATCAAGTCTCCGAACTCATAATCTCTGGTTCACATGAGTAAGGTAAATCTTCCGTTACTTTACTTAGATTTCTAATCAACCCACCAAAAATATATAAGTGGTGACTCATGATTAAAAATCAATTACATGTTAAGAACTTCAACTTAAGTCGCGAATTGATATAGGCTTGGGAGAGTCCGAACTAAGTTTAGGCTTAATAATCAATTAGCCAAACCCTAAGTGGTTCACCCGAAAATTTGATTGAAACTATGACATAGGCATCTAAGCAAATAAAATTGGGAAAACAAGTTGTACCAAATAGTGAAGGGAGAAGAGTAGTGCAGCCTGCTTCTGGGAGGCCATATGACTCACAACCTGCACTAGATGCTAACACAGAGAGTAGGTGATGTACTCTTGCCTATTATCTTAGTTGGCATCTAATGATCAGCAAATGCACATCTATTGGATGTATTTCATTCTATTTAATTATTCAACTATGTGTTCCCCCACAATAAGCAGGCTTTTGGATTTAAAGAAAGAGGCTGCATCTTCAATAAGTATGGAAGATATTATGAGAAAGCAAAAAGTGCCATCTACTCATGCACAAGATCTAAAGTCAACTGTTGATGGGGTAACTATTGGGAAAGTGGAGGGTGTAGTTCAGATACATACTTATGCACTAATTCAAATTGTCAAATAAGTATACGTTAGTTGAAAAATTGCATGTGTAGAGGCTAGAGGAAGAAGAGAGCAATGAAGATGCAAAAGCTGTATGTGACCCAGATGTTCTAACTCAGATGTTTAAGTTGAAGGTTCATCACATTCTATTTTCTATATTCGTATTTGAGGCTATTATTGTATTCTATATTCAATTCGAGATGTGGTAAATCTCTCTCTCTCTCTCTCTCTCTCTCTCTCTCTCTCTCTCTCTCTCTCTCTCTCATGTTTGGTGTAATTTTCACTGCTACTTTGATTGAAATAATACTTTGTCTTCTCTCATGTTTTTTCTCTTAAGTGGAAAAAATAACTTGGCTTTTAAATTTTCAAAAGCATCGGTTTCCTTTGTGGCCTAATGTGAGCTCACACTGTAGATTAAGCTTCTTACCTTTCATCTGGTTCTTTATTTGGAGCATTGCTTGAATAAGTTATTTGTTTTGACCATACATTGTTTTTTTTTTTATTTATTTATCTATTAATTTTTTGCAATTAACTGTTTCTCTATCTTTTATAACCTTTGGAGGTTCATGCATGATTTATCCCCCTATTTGGCTGATACTTGAGAAAAGAAAAATATGTTAGCATACTCACATAGCCCCCTCTCAAAATTTGTTGCCCTCTTTAGCTAACATATTTTTCTTTTATCAAGTATCAGCCAAATAGGGGGATAAATCATGCATGAACCTCCAAAGGTTATAAAAGATAGAGAAACAGCTAATTGCAAAAAATTGATAGATAAATAAATAAAGTAAAACAAAATAACAATGTATGGTCAAAACAAATAACTTATTCAAGCAATGTTCCAAATATAGAACCAGATGAAAGGTAAGAAGCTTAATCTACAGTGTGAGCTCACATTAGGCCAAAAAAGAAATTGATGCTTTTGAAAATTTAAAAGCCAAGTTATTTTTTCCACTTAAGAGAAAAACATGAGAGAAGACATAAAGTATTATTTCAATCAAAGCAGCAGTGAAAATTACACCAAACATGAAAGAGAGAGAGAGAGAGAGAGAGAGAGAGAGAGAGATTTACCACATCTCGAATTGAAAATAGAATACAAGAATAGCCTTAAATACGAATATAGAAAATAGAATGTGCTGAACCTTCAACTTAAACGTCTGAGTTAGAACATCTGGGTCATTGACAGCTTTTGCATCTTCATTGTTGTCTCCTTCGTCTAGCCTCTGCACATGCAATTTTTCAATTAACGTATACTTATTGACAATTTGAATTAGTGCATAAGTATGTATATGAACTACACCCTCCACTTTCCCAATAGTAATTACCCCCATCAACAGTTGACTTTAGATCTTGTGCATGAGTAGATGGCACTTTATGCTTTCTCATAACATCTCTCATACTTGATGATACAGCATCTTTCTTTAAATTCAAAAGCCTACTTATCGTGGGGGAACACATAGTTGAATAATTAAATAGAATGAAATACATCCGATAGATGTGCATTTGCTGATCATTAAATGCCAACTAAGATAACAGGCAAGAGTACATCACCTCCTCTCTGTGTTAGCATCTAGTGCAGGAAGTGAGTCATATGGCCTCCCAGAAGCAAGCTGCACTACTCTTCTCTCTTCACTATCTGGTACAACTTGTTTTCCCAATTTTATTTGCTCAGATGCTTGTGTCATAGTCTCAATCAAATTTTCGGGTGAACCACCTAGGGTTTGGCTAATATCCATACAACTCAGCTATAGAACAATGACAATTGACACATAACAGCACTTGAATAGAATCCTAGAAGCCTTGAGTCAAGTAATAGGCCTAATGAACCACATTAAACCTAGAAAACTTGATGATTATTATATTTTTGGTGTTAATTTTGCAAGTGGGGAGGAGGAGGAATGAGGGAGCTAATCTCAGTCACAGGTCAAGAGTGTGTTCAAGGGTAGACCAAGCAAGTCCTTAGCTAAACAAGCCAACCTTACATCCCGTCTTCATAAATATTGATAATTATCCCACAAAGTCTTTTAAGGTATCAGATGCAACTTCTATTTCAATTTATTTCATGTGTGCAGCCACTTGTTCATCAAATTTCACACATCCTCCTTAATCTGTGTTGCGTGCAAGAAGGGTGTCGATATATCTTGCATCACTTGATTATGGGATTTGTATGCTCTTTTTATACTATCGATATTAAAATTTCGGGTGAACCACCTAAAGTTTGGCTAATAGATTACTAAGCCTAAACTTAGCTCGGGCTCTCTCGAGCCCATATCAATTCACAACTTAGGTTCAAGTTTTTAACATACAAATGATTTTTCAATCAAGAGTCGCTAATAATCTATTTTTGGTGGGTCGATTAGAAACCCAAGTAAAGTAACGGGAGATTTACGTTACTTCTATGAACTAAAGATTGTGAGTCTGGGGACTTGGTTACGCTAGATTTCTCTAACGCCATTTCGGTACCTTTCTCTTTTATTTTTGAAAAATGTTTTGCATACAGCTTTAATTGATTTTAATTTATTTCCTTAACATGTGAGGCGATCATACGGATGCGCAAACAATCAATTTAACACCCAAACAAAGCAGTGAATAAATTATAGGACTTATCTTATAACAACAAAGTAGTGTTAGATCAGAATTCACATCGACAACCCTAGGTATGATTTCTAATTAACGCGCAGTCACTTCAAATTTTTAGGATTTTCTCTTGTTTAAATGAAGTCTATGAAATTACGTGCAATGCAATGCAATGACATACAAAAATTTTAACTATAATGACATGCAACATGCAACCTAACATGCGAACTATATGTCTCGTAACGTTTATTAAATGACCTAATCTAATGGCGGGCAATTTTCTAATTAAATGGACTTAGCAACAATTACTAAATGATATGCATTTCATGAACCTAATTCTATATGACATGCGCATGATTTTTTGTATTTTTTTATAAAAATTCATAATTAAAAATAACTAACAATAAAAATCTAACTAAAGTGAGATATTATCTATTTTAAGTTAGAAAATAGACTAATCTGAATCATATCTTAACTTAGAAATTTATCTCGACATGCAATTTAATTCAAAGAAATTATCTAACCTAGATACCATATAAACATGCATCCTAATATAACTAGAAAAGAATCTAACTATTCTATCATGCAATTCTATCTAGGAAATCAATTCTAATCTACATGATATGCAAATGCAACCTTTTTTGTATTTTTGGGATAAATAAAACAATTAAAAAATAAGTACCAAATCATCCACAATCATCAAAGATATTATCCATTGTTCGAATTAGGAAACAATATCTAATTAATTTGATTATTTCGCTATTAAAATTGATAAATTGATCTTAAGTCTTAAATATCAAAATATCAATTTTATTTCCGCGTAATTAATTATTCCATCTAAAATCTTATAGATGAAATAAAAATTAAGTGCGGTTGCGAATCAGGAAATAAATCCCAATTGGGAGATATGTCTATAACTCAAATTTAAGAATCATGCAATATTCTCAATTAAATTGAATCATAGAATATTCAAATTGAAGGCAAACGAGATAATTACCTAATTCAAATTATCGTACAAATAAGCTTCCCAAATTGGAACCGGCAAAATAGATCTTTGATGATGGATCGCGAACCGTGGTCGATGATGGCTCGTGGTGCTCAACGGGGAATGATCGATGACACGTATTCAGTAATTAGGAGTAGAACTGTGGCCGAATGTCTTCTCACTTGGTCTTCTTTTGTTCCTTCTCTATATGAACGTATTGGAAGCTACTGGGGACCACCATTAAAAAACTAGCTAGCCACCTGGACGCCTGCAAAGACAAATCTATAAACTACAGAGATAGCCCGAACAAGAAAAGAGATAGTCAGTGTTGAATCTTTGTCAGATGTTGCAATTAGGGATAACGAAACTTGGACAGCGACTTCGTCAAGAGCCGCAACGGAAGTCGCGACAGCCGAAGCAGCAGCTTCTCAGTGTGATTGTCGCAAGGCTATTGGTTGGTACGGGTGCCGCTCGTCATTACGTAGTTGGGGGATCAGCGGCCTGGACTCACGGTGGATCAACAATGGATCGGCGATGAGTGAGTCGCGGTGTGCTTGCAGTGCTATCTTGGTGGAGTTCGTCACGAGCGCTTGCGGTGAATGGCACGGCAGCAAGGCGCCACGGCGCCACGACTCACGTTGGCTTGAGACAGCGGTTGAATTTCCGAGCGACTTCGCGGCCAGATAACCTCCACCGAGAATTCCGAAGTCACGATCCTTTGTCTTCAATCCCTCTGATGCTTCTTCCTCAAAAGTTGACAAGCAATTCTTCAACATTCACCATACGATAAAAGACAAATTCCACCGTTTTGACCAAAAGCCAAAACAACCCACGATCTTTGATGATCTGCTTAGTCAACGACGAGCTGAGTGCTGGAGACTTCTAGATGCACCTGGACAACATCTCGTTTTGACTTCACGCCGAGGCTACAGGACAAGATGATCTCACCAGCAAGGCTGCGATGTGCGCGTGAGTTTGCTGGTTTTTGCGGCAGGATCACCGGGTTAGATTGCAGGAGCGTTGGGAAGGGCAGTCGCGTGAGGGCACTGCAGAACGTGATGGAGCACCGCGACACAACTACGAGATTCGTGACCTGTGTCCTCTCCCAATGCTGGCCGTGTATGGAATTGTGGGCCCCCTCAAAACCTATGCGTTTTAATCTATTTATAAGCCACGGATTAAGGTTTTTAATTTTCCAAAATCATATCCACAAAGATTTATTTTCCAAACGCAATATTTGCTTTTCAATTGAAATCTCACAAAAATAAATCCGTAAAATTTTCCCAAGAGTACAGGCTTGGGCCAATTTGCTTTCTTCGTGGGCTTAGTCCAACTCATCAAATTAAAGTTTCTAAAGCATCAATTTGAACCCATCCGTCACCGGCCCAATGCAAATGCAAATTAAAAATAAATGCACCTAAAACTATATGCTATACAATTAACTATTTTTTCAAGCATAAAATTAACTCATAATTTTTAAATGCGATAAATGACTAAACGGGTCGCCAAAATTTGGGTGTCAACATATACAAGTTGTCTCCCTTCAATTATCAACTTTAACCTTTTAGATTAGACATTTCAACATAGTATTAGAGCTAACTTCTGCTCCAATTTTTTTTTTTTCACACGACACCCAATTTCTTATATTTCACGTGCCATTTCTAATCCCTCAAAATTCTAAGTCTATACACTTGTGGTCTCCCTCCATCGATAAGCTTAAACTTTTAAAATGTTGTCTAAGTTTGTATACTCTTTTTGTTCATATTGTCTCCCTCCACCTATATATTTAAGCTCTTAAAATATTTGGTAATAGTAACACAAAATCTTTAACCGGCATTCACGTAAAATAATTTCTCCATCATCATTAAACTTCGAATTCTTTTTTTTTTTTCGCAATTGGTCCGATGTAAAAATTTGCGACTTTTTTTTCTATGATTTGAATTCATGCGAACGGTCGGGTTTTGGACAAAAATTAAGTTTTGAGGGCAACCACTCTTCCACCAATCGCATGAAATATATAGATTGAAAATTAATCTGCCGGCACACGACTTGGATTTGTTCAACCACGAGCGCCTTCCCCGTTTCTATATTCCCCCTCTATTTTGCTTGGAATTACAGCTAAGATCAGCTAGTTTCCAGTTGCGGTTGAGCCAAATTTGCATAGCTAAGCGCGTAACCCTAGCGATCAAATTGTGAGAAAAATAAGCAACGCGTGACTGTTTCTTGCATGCATGGTTATAACTGATCACCACCCACAAGTAATCCTCGTTGAGACGCTCTTTTCTTTTGTCCTATAAATGAGCATAGTACCCACCCTAGGAGTTCAGGAGATCCATCTGAAATCAACTTTTGCAAGTGCGATCTGTCCTGGCAATTCCCATTTGTTTCCTCGATTGGAGCCTAGCATGAAATCGAAAGGCAGGAATCATTTTCTTGCAGTTCTCTTGTTGAGCATTGCGACCACAGCTTTCTCTTTTCCTAATCACCACACTGGCCTCACACCTTACTACTACAACTACGCTTTGTCCTCAAGCTTTGCTGACCATCAGGCGCGTCGTCAAGGCGGCGGTGAAGAAAGAGAGACGCATGGGTGCCTCGTTACTGCGTCTGCACTTCCATGACTGTTTCGTTAATGTGCAACACATTGCTTGTTTCTTTAAGTACTTATGTAGCTATTACTGATTACGATAATAGGTTTTTTTTTTGGGGGGTATGTCGGTTGAATTAAACATTGCTCTGACTGATCGTGCAGGGCTGTGATGCTTCGGTACTTCTAGATCCGACGCCCACCATCGACAGCGAAAAGCTTGCTGGCGCAAACAACAATTCTGCTAGAGGTTTCGAAGTGATCGATCAGATCAAGGAGGTCGACAAAGTCTGTGGCCGTGCGGTGGTCTCTTGCGCAGATATTTTGGCAGTTGCTGCTCGTGACTCCGTTGTTTTGGTAAGTGGTTGCGCTTGCGTTGAATTTTTAAGTCAATACGTGTAACTAATCAATGTAATAGCACATATTTACACAGTGAACTGTTGATGATTTCGATTCTTGGTATTTGGTAATGTAGCTGGGAGGGCCATGGTGGAACGTAAGGCTTGGAAGAAGAGACTCGACCACCGCGAGCAGGACGACCGCCAACACGGACCTGCCGGCCCCGTTCATGGACCTAAAAGCACTAACTAGCTCGTTCCAAAAACAAGGCCTAGACGTCAAAGACCTGGTCGTTCTCTCTGGGGGACACACGCTTGGGTTTGCACAATGCTTTACCTTCAAGGATCGGGCCCATAACGACTCGGATATCCACCCTAAATTCGCAAAGAAGCTCCAATCCATTTGCCCACGCGCCCAATCCGAAAGCGACTCGAACCTTGCTAAGTTGGACCCGACGTCGACGCGCTTCGACACGTTGTACTACAATAACTTGTTGAAGCAAAAGGGTCTCCTTCGATCAGATCAAGCACTCTTCGGTAGTGGCAAAACCGATGAGTTAGTGAGGACGTACAGCAACGACGCCACTGCATTTTGGAAAGATTTCGCAAAATCAATGGTCAAGATGGGGAATATAAAGCCGTTAACCGGAAATCTTGGTCAGGTTCGCAATAATTGTGGAAGGGTGAATTAAAGTATACGGATCCATATATATGATCCTAGTGTTCATGCTCCTCAAAAAGCGTGATTATTTTGTGTTGAGTGCTATGAAATTATTTTTGTTTGTTCTAAAAAGTGTGTGTCATGGCTTTAGCTTCTAGCAATGTCAAGAAGCTATTGACCTCAACAGAAGTTGCTGCAATAGCAAAATATGCATATTCCTTTGTATTTTTGGATAGTGGCGTAATTTATTCGATTAGCTAAAGGGAAGTGCAAGATGTATTTAAGTGGAACAGAAGAAATTAGTGGATTGCTGAAATTCAAAAGAGCCATCGTCAAGTGAAACTAGATTTGACATTAAGAGGGCTAAAAATCCTAAATTTGGAATTAATATATAAGAGGACATCTTGGGCATGTACCTTAGGGTTTGCATGGAATTCTTTTGCTATCATTACTCATACTTTATTATAATGTTGGAGTTGGACTAAAGATTTATAGGACATGCAAGGAATTAATATCATTGGACGGGAAATAACGTACACCGAAGATGAGAGCAAATCATGATTAATTGTGCTTCAATTAAACTGGCCGACGAGGAAGAAGTCTACATGCTTTATTAAATGCATGTAATTAATGCATCGACCAATCTTACTTGCAGACGACCGGTCTATTGAGTTGGCAGGAAGGTTCCAAATCCTTGCCAATGATTAGTTCAGTGAATCTAGCTGCCGCTGAACAAAGCTGGTCTCGTCCAATTCAAAAAAAAAAAAAAAAAAAAAAACGCGAGGGGTTGATGAGCTTCTCTGAACTTTCTGATGGTGATGCCGGGAGGATAACCAAATTGGTGCGGCTCTTGTGAAAATGAATTAAGACAAGTTCGATTCATGGAAGAAACCGATAGTATTGCTTCGATCTTACCCCATTCTTTGAGAACCAACCAGACCTGGTTCGACTTGAGGGGGATCTCTTGCACGGAAATGATCAGGTGCCATGTCAACTTATGAAAGACTTGGTCCTCGGAACCCGGTCGAATGAAGGAATCATATTTCTCAACAGACTTGGAGATCGGTGATGTTCATGCACAAAAGTTTGACAAGGTAAGTACACTAGGAGTGCCATAAATTTTATACGACACTCACTTGAGTGTTATAAATTTTTTCTCGCTTACTTGAATACCATAAATTTAAAAAATTGATTACTTAAGTCTCATCGGCGAATTACCTCATCGGAAAATCCGGCGTGGATACCGATCATCCTACGTGACATCATCAACGTTGACATGAACAATTTAAAAAAATCAAAATAAAAAAATCCACGTCGAAATGAAAAATTAATTAAAAAATCCATGTATGATGATTTGTTGGTAATAGCGCTCAAATAATCAATTTTACTCCGATATAGCACATATGTAAGTGAAAAAAATATATATATGATACTTAAGTAAGCTCTATACAAAAGTTATAACAATTATGTTATTATGATCCAGGCATTTTATTTATAAGTGAAAAGATTGGGGAGGGCCAATGCAGCCATCCCCATGAACTTTACCATAAGGGTCTTATGTAAACAAATGCCTTGCATTAATTAATTCTTTATAGGACATATTAACAGAAGTGGTACCATATATATAAAACTAGGTACTTCTCATGATTGAAATTATAATATTATCAAAACAATTATTATGTATTAATATATAAGTAGTATTAATTACAAATTATCCCATTTGCCTCTCTTTTTCCCAACCACCGTACGGCCACTGACTCTAAAAATCCATCATACTCTCCTTATTTTACTCGCATCAACTGAAATACAAAAAAAAAGGTTAGTTTTAACATTTAAATGAGCAATTATGTGATAGGATAAATGCATAAAGGCTTTGTGCTTTTTCCATCAATTTTTTGACTTCCGATGCCCCTTTTACCTTAAATTGACAACAATATCTCTTAGAGGTCTCAGATTTAAAATTATCTCTTACTTTTTTTTTCTTCTCTTTCTTTGGAAATTCTTATGCATTTAGAATTGACAAAATATATACATTTGCCAGAAGTTTGAGTTGGATTGTCTTATAATGCAATTACAATTTTTATTAATTTCTTGTCAACAATTAATTGTTCCACTTAATCGGCCCTACTTTTCAATTTTGTCAATGTACTGCTAAACTTTTGGGCCATATTTCAATATAGTCTTATGCCCTAATTGCCATTGAAAGTCACTGATGTGGTGTCTAGTTATTGCTAGCCATCCTCAGTGGCATGCTAATGTGAGCAATTTGTTGATTTCCACATCT
This sequence comes from Eucalyptus caleyi, assembly GCA_014182885.2. Taxonomy (NCBI): domain Eukaryota; kingdom Viridiplantae; phylum Streptophyta; class Magnoliopsida; order Myrtales; family Myrtaceae; genus Eucalyptus; species Eucalyptus caleyi. Next base: position 11,728,784 of record CM024466.2, on the reverse strand, counting down.
CAATTTGCGATGATAATTGGTAGAAAAGACTACATTTAGATATTGTGCAAATGTATAGGACTATATTGACAAAATTGGAAAGTTGAAAGTAAATTGATATCCATACTATAGATATAAGACTAAATTGATTATTTTCCCAATTATTTAAATAATTACTCCTTCAACAGACACATGTATAAGCATTTTTTAGATAAATACACTAGGAGTGCCATAAATCTCACATAACTCTTGTGCGACGTTCACTTGAGTGCTACAAATTTGAGAAATTGATCGGTTAAGTGCCATCGGTGATTTGCATCACTGGAAAATCTGAACGTGGATGCCAATCATCCTACATGACATTAGCGGCACTAATGTAGGCAATTAATAAAAAATTCAGAAATTAAAAAAAAATTCATGTTGGAATGGGAAATTACTATAAAAAAAAAAATCCATGTAGAACTGTTTGCCAGAAATGGCACTTAAATAATTGATTTCACTTAGATATAGCACTTAAGTGAGGCGAAAAAAATTATGGCATTTAAATGAGCATTGTATGAAACTTATGACACTCCTACTATTCTAACCCCAAGGTTTGACGCGGCATAAATGATAAAGTACTCTGGAAACCCTTGTGGCCACTCCAAATTAACCCTTACCAACAAAGAAACTTGAGAAATAATGGAAAAGTGGTCAACAACCCCTTAAAACTATAGATTTTGAGGCTCAAAATTGTAAGATCATGTTTGAGATTGAGTCTGCAAAGGAAACCAGATCAATCAGATTTTCTAATTTAAATGGTTTCCTAGTTTGAGTGGGGTTTCCTACAATAGATTTATGTTGAATACCTATATTATGTACAAGATATGGCATTTTCCTTGGCTATTACACACTATAGTAAATAATAGGATTTTAAGTAGGGGTGTGCAAAAGAACCGGGACCCGCCCGGACCGCCCGAAACTAGACCGGGAACCACCCGGAACCGATGGTTCTTGAGGGAACCGGTCCGGTTCTCGGTTCATGGGCTGATTTGCCCACCTGGACCGGACCGATTATATTATAATAATATATTGATTTTTAATATTAAAATAAATTTTGAAATTACTAATTAGCAAATCTAAATTTTAGGGCTCCATCTCCTCTCATGGTTTCCATGTTTTAATAAGAATTTAGTAAAGTGTGTAAGCTGCCTTTCAACAACTCAACAAATGGCTCCTTCAAAGGATACTTTCGGGACTCACAGATGACACTATGTTCAAGAATATGTGGAGTATCGATGGAATTATTTCTACAAAAAAAAAAAAAAAACAGTAAAGCAAATGTTATAAGAGATTGAGCATTGTTAGAGGATAAATGAAAAGATGATCTACATATGACAATCATCCAGAATCTTGAACTTAAAAATATTTTAAATTTCAACTGAAATGATTCAAAAATAGGAAAAAAAAAAAAAAAAAAAAACTATTTCTCTTCTTTGGTAGTGTTTTCCAAAAAAAAAATAAAGAAAAATGGTACACTTAATTAAGCCAGTTCGATTTAAAGAAAAATATTACTCGATATGAAAAGTACTCGCGGCGAGATTTGGAAAACGGTATTATTATTGTTGAGACCGATTCCATGGATTCACCCGAGAACCGGACCGCACCGGTGGTCCGGTTTCCAGATGGATCCATGCAACAACGGGTGGTTCCCGGTTCCAATTTTTTGAATCGGTCCTCAGCAGGCGATTCTCGGTTCTAGGCCAGGAACCGCCCACCTAGACCATACACACCCCTAATTTTAAGGTCTTTTATCTGAGCATTCTGAGTGAGTTTTTGTGGGAGATTATGACGTAACACTTTTGGGTTTGCTCTAGGTGATTTTGCGATGGAAAACACTTGAGCAATTGATCAAGTGTAAAATTCTATATTATCATGATTCATAATAAACTTCTTAGAAGATGGCTCTTTTGATAGAGTTGATTTCAACACTCTAATTGAATTATTGAAACATATGGATTTTTTTATTGTTCAATCAACTATGTTTAGAAAGAAAGTAGAAAATGAGAATTTTAATGGGAGAAATGACTTTGGGTCGTGCAACCTTATGATGCTTGCACTATTAACAACCAAAGGATTGGTCAAAGTGTGGAAAATGGTGGCAGAGACCAATACGAGTTATCGAAAAGAGCAAAAAGCATAATCTTGTTGAATCTATTGGATGGGGTATTGATTGAAAGAGAAATGCTCATGTGATTGTCTTTAATTTACTAGGAGGATAACAATATGTTTTAAACCACAAAAAAAAAAAATAACAAATATATGAAAATTATTGTTGGGTTTATTTCCTAAAAAATTTGTGACTCACAATATACTGTTATTCTAACGATAGCACAAAAATAGTTATGCTAGCAAAGCTCTAATTGAAATGGTCGAAGAGGAGATGGCACCATAGTTATCGAAGTCTACATACAAAGATAATGTGGTCATTGTAGCGTATAACAGTTCCTATGATGTTGATGATGTGTTAGCACTCATCACAAGTCATTAGTTAGTGATTGGACGTTTGACTTTGGATGTTCTTATCATGTAATTTTCATAGGCAATAGTTTACTACCAATGAGTGCATGAAGAGTAGTGAGGTGTCTATGAGAAATAGTCTTACTTGTGAAGTGGTATAGATCATAATGGTTCAAATTAAGATGCACAATTCGAAGGTGACAAAGGCATATTATCTCACTAAGTGTTCTTGAAAAGAATCGGAATCTCAATGGTTTAAAAAACTGAGTATAATAAAATTTGACTTGTAATTCATGATTATCACTAAACTTTCTTTTGTCCATTAATGCAACAGCTTCCTTTATCCCTTGAGGATCTAAAGGTTTTGCTAGTATAACAATCTTTCAACTACTGTTAGAATAACAACTTGTTATAAGAAACAAATTTTTGAAGGAGTGAACCCCACAATAATTTATAATTATTTGTTATTTGGTTGTTTATGGTCCATAATAGACTATTATTCTAAAAGTAAATTAAAGACTGTTACTCAATCATTTCTTAGGATCTAATACTTGAAGAGCTATATATAATTTTTTTCTTCGGTAAAATGATGAAGAGTTGAAGAAGTTCAGTGATTTTCTTTTTCCCGGTCCACCAAGTATATTTTTGAACTTAAAAGCTCTTTCATAGGAGCTTGGCGGGTCCTTAATGAGCCCATCTAGAGACACCCTATAAACACATAACCCCCTAACTGGAGGAGGGAGTTTCGAGCTCCCTAGCTCCCTTACCCATTCCTATTTGGAGATGGTGGCCATTAGAGAAAGCCCTCGGTAATTGTTTTGGTAATTTAATTGCTAATGTTCCATCCTCTCTTCCAGTTGCCTGTTGCAACCTAATTAATCATGGGTATTCTCTATAACTGCAATGTGTTTATGTGTCTGTACGGCATTCACTAACTACTTACTAAGATAGGTCAAAAGCTATGTGAAGACTAAGGGCCCGTTTGGTTCGGCTTTTGGTGAATACATTTGCAGAAATGCAAATACCTTTGGGTGAAAGGGGTTTTCCAAAATGCAAATGTCGTTTGGTAAAATTTGCATTGAGAAACAACTTTGGCCAAAATACCGTTTGGTAAAATTTGCATTTGTAATTAACTTTTATTAAATTAAAAAGCAAAACTATGTTTATATTTTTTTTTTTTTTGAAGTTTGGCCACCGGACCATCGAATCCGGCAACCGAACCGCCTGAATAAAAAAATATGTTTATATTTTTTATATAAACATATTTTTTTATAAAAATATAAAAATATAAAAATAAAATATATTTATTAAACGTAAAATATACATACAAAATAGATATCTTTATATAAATATATATTTATGTCACGCCCGACTGGGTAATGTGACCATCCTTCCATCTTGGTCGATTTTTAAAATGCGATATCCTAGGACTATATATCGCCGACCCTTTCATTTATATATGCACATGCGAAAGCAGTTATAAATCCCCAGACAATAAAACAATGGGATATACAAGTAGGACTAGGAAATTGAACCTGAAGACCAACACCTTTATGCTCATATACAAGCCATACTAAAACGATTGGTTTCTACTCAAATTGATTCTATAACAATCGTCATCAGGATCCTACTTTGGATCATCCTCGAGGTTCTCCTTCACGTACTCCTCTTCAGGTTCCTCAACAGGGATCTCCTCATCAGATTCGTGCTCCTTAGGCTCCTCATCCAGGGCCTGAAATGGTTATTCAATAACCACTGAGACAACGTCTCAGCAAGTTCTACTCCCTAAGACCCGATTAGTAAACTAATACACCTTAGGGCTGCCTATGCACAACATGAGTCAGGGAACCTACCTTAGCCTCAGATTCCACCTGCATATTAGCACAAATCAAATAGGCGCCCAAGCATTAACATCACTAATCGAAGCATCGATCTAATCGACTTAATCGGTTACACGCCAATAAGACCACTCACGGTCATTTCCATTCAATCAATCAATTCACCACATCAAATCAAGGCAATAATCAATCACATTGAATCACACTCAGATCGAATAATCGATCAATCGACCTAGTCGATTACAAGTCAATCCGACCATTCCCTGGTCACCTCCCTTATTCAGTCTCAAAATCTTACTCACTGCTTCACGAGCACAGACTACCAAATCTTGGCAACAAATTACAGTCCCGAAGGACACGACCTATCTTTAGGTAATAAATTACGGCCCAATGGGCGCGACCTTTAATAGGTGGCGGATTACGGCCTTATTAGGCAAGACCCGCATCGGGTGGCAAATTACGGCCTTAACAGGCGCGACCCATATCGGGTGGCAAATTACGGCCTTATCAGACGCGACCCATATCGAGTGGCAGATTACGGCCTTATTAGGCGCGACCCTTATCGGGTGGCAAATTACGGCCCAGCGAGCACGACCGACTCCAAATTCGGTGGCAAAACTCGGCCCCACTGGCATAGCCATATCTTGACGGCTTTCGAGGTTCTACTCACAACCTTTCACAACCAAATTCTAATTGAATACCAATACTGATCGATTTTGGGATAAATCCCCACATACTCATCAACTCACTAAACTTCCACCAACCAGTGCTCAAATAAATCAATAGATTGCACCATGACAATCATCACAGAATTCTAGTCACCGGCCATCCCGGTTGAATTTCCGGAAAATAAATAATTAAATAATTAATTCCGAAAATTAAATAAATAAATATAATAAATTCAATTTAGCACAATATAAAACTCAATTAAATAAATGAATTGCGACATGAGCATCAGCATAAAATTTCGATCGCTGGCCATCCCAGTTGAATTTCCGGGAAATAAATAATTAAATAATTAATTTCGAAATTTAATATTTAATTCTTAAAAGTTCCACCTAGGCCCGATTTGCTTAATTAACACACGATAAGAGATGGGAAAAATCCCAAGAAGCTTCCAATAAATACTATAGGCAATTCTCTATCTAATTACACTAATCACGCAACTAATATGCAAAGCAATTAACTAATAATCCCTAATCAATTATAATCTAACCACCTAATTATATTTAATTAACACTAATCAACCTTTAAGTGTAATTAGCAAACTAAGAAGGCATTAGTGAGTAAAACTCACTCAAAACGACGGGCTTGACGCGAGGATCGACTTTCCTCAAAGCGGGCCGAGCATCCGGGCTTGGGAAGGCGGCCAAAACGGGCCAAAACCCTATGCGATACCCATTTCTACAACCCCCTAATCGCTGCTGGTCGGGGCAGATTCGGGGCCGGTTGAGGCGGCCAAGGGTGGCTGAGGGCGAGGCGGAGCTTCGGCGGGGTCGACGGTGGCCGGAGGTGGTCGGCCGGCGGCCTGAGGTGGCCGAACGAGACCGACCAGAGGTGAAACAGAGGCTGGATAGAGGTGGTAGCTCGACTGGACGAGGCGAACAGCGTTCGAGCGGGCGAGAGGGAGACGAACGGCAACATGACGGCGAACGGAGGAGCGGCGATGTGCGGTCATGCAGGGGGCGGTCCGATGTAGCTACGACCCTTCAGGTGACGCTGGTCATTGCCCCTGCTTCTGTCTATCTTCGCACAAAACAGAAAGGGAGAAAGAAGCGTTGATGGCGGCTGAAGGGGATGAGGGAGAGGCGAAGGGCGCGAGCGGAGCAGACGGCGGTTCGGCAGCTCCGGCGTGACTGCAGCTCCTTCAACCGACGATGGTTGCTGCTTCTATTTCTGCTATTCGGTTCTGTTCGAACCAGAGGAGGGAGAGGGGGCGGAGATGTGCAGACGGCAGCACGGCGGCGAGCTCGAGTGCGCGAGCAGCTCCGGTGCTAGTGGGCGTGCGACAACGACGGCGAGAGGCGATGACTGCAGCTCAGTCTTCGCTGGTCTTCGGCTCCCATGGAGTTTTGAAGAGAAAGAAGAAGATGGGGGAGGATCTGTCGACGGAGGAGGAGAGAGGGGAGGAAGAAAAACCCAATTTCCCTTTCTTTTCTCACTCTCTCTCTCTCTTAGGTCAGCCACACATGGCCACCACCAACTGTCTCCCACTCTTCAATTTTTGACAAATATGCCCCCTTCTAGAAGCATTTAGGTAGTTCAAAAAGTTGGGTTTATGGGCATACGAATTTTTGCTAGGTTTTCTTCCCAATTTAAACCTTAATCCCACTTGAATCAAATTAATTTGACCCCCATAATTTCATTCAATATTTCATCGATAAAATTGGTACTTTTTCTTATCAGTATAGCCCACTTGCATCCCAATTTCACCATCCCGGGCTTCAATTGAACGAAAACGGCCCTATTTATCCAAATAAATTAAAACTCGAAAATCTAAATGTCACAATTTATATAAAAAAATCGGAGAAAAAAATAGATATGTTTATATCTATATAAAAATATATATAATATATATACAATGGCCTAAATAAAAAATATGTTTATATTTTTATATAAACATATTTTTATAGAAAAATATAAAAATATAAACATAAAATATATTTAAAAATAGATATGTTTATATAAATATATATTATATAAAAAAATCAAAGAAAAAAATAGATATGTTTATATTTATAAATATATATATATATATATATTAAACATAAAATATATTTATATAAAAAAATAGATATATTTATATCTATATAAACTATATATAAAATATAATATATATATATATATATATTATATTTTTTATAAATATACATTTATTAAACATAAAATATAAAAAATAGATATGTTTATATTTTTATATAAAAATATAAACATATTTATTTTTATATTTATTTTTATTCAGTGAGCCGATCGGCTTCTCCACCGAAGAGATAAACAATACTGGAAGTTGCATTCCGAAGATGCAACTTTCCAAAGAACCTCAAGAGCTGCATTGGGCTAAAGGCCCTTAGAGCCACTTAAAGATACAATTGCATCTCGCCAAAGTTGTGCAAAAAAACGAATCAAACACCTTTGCATTTGGCCAAGGGACTTTAGAGCCCAAATGAGCATTCCAAATGCTGAACCAAACAAGGCCTAAGTATACCCTTTCACAAGCAATTAATAATGTCGATGATGTTCCTTCCTCAACAGATAGAATCTCTCGCCCAAAAAAAGAATGAAAAGATTAGATTAACATTCGTTTTACAGATTATAAAGTGAGGCCCTCAAAGTCTCTCATGACTAGTTCTCTTCTCGATTGTTTCAAAGTTAAGTAACGTCACACAAGAAAGCGAGAAGACTAATACTAGATAACCGAAATATTCAACAAGACGGCCTCCGAGGCCAATTCCAAACAAAACCATGGCCAGACAACACAGTCAAAGCTTCTTCCACTTACTATAAATACAGATTCTCCACCGAACTGAATCTCCGCAGAACTACGAACGAACTCTTGCAATCAGCAACTCTCTTTGCCACTTCATATCCACTACCATCAATCACAACATATAGCAAAATATGGCTCCAGTTAGATTCAATCGTGTCCATGCATTTCTCTGTTAACTCTTGCGACCACAGCTTTCGCCATTACACCCCGTGCCGAGCTCACACCTGCTTTCTACGACTCGCTTTGTACTCAAGCTTCACCAGCCATCAAATGGGTGGTCGAAGCCGCTATCCAGGAAGAGCCACGCATGGGTGCTTCTTTCCTCCGTCTGCACTTCCACGACTGCTTTGTCAATGTACTAAGATGTCTATGCTTACTTTTTGCACACCTTTTTATTTGCTTTCATTATATGCATGCTTAATGAGTTCTGGGATAATTGATAATGCAGGGATGCGACGCTTCAATTCTTTTGGACTCTACGCCTTCCTTTGCCAGCGAGAAGTTTGCCATTCCTAATAACAATTCAGTTAGAGGATTCGAAGTAATCGACCGGATCAAGGCAGCAGTTGATGAAGCTTGTGGAGGCCCTGTGGTCTCTTGTGCAGACAGCTTGGTCGTTGCTGCCTGAGACTGTCGTAGCGGTACATATTAATTACTCGCATTATTATCCAATTTCTAAAGGATGGCCTAAATACTACAGATGAACATGAGACATCAAATATGTTGGAAAAATTTGTTAATATTCCAATGCGGCCAGGAGGACCATGGTGGAAGGTTCGGCTCGGAAGAAAAGACTCAACCGCAGCAAGCAAGGACAAGTTTCAAGCGTCTCTTCCTTCGCCTTTTAGCAATATCTCTAACATGACCAAGTCCTTCATATATCAAAGCCTCGACATTAATAACTTGGTCGTCCTGTCCGGTGCACACACACCAGGATATGCACGGTGCACAATATTCAGGGGAATGATCTACAGTGACACAAACATTGAGCCAACCTTCGCACAAAGCCTTCGGCCGTTTTGCCCGCCCCTTCCAAGCAACGAATCCAACCCTAGGCTCGCCGCTTTGGATCAAACTTCTGCTGTCTTTGATACTTTGTACTATAAAAATTTGTTACAGCAAGAAGGGCTTCTCCATTCCGATCAGGCGCTTCTCAACAATCCCCTAGCTGCCAAGCTGGTCAAGTCTTACAGCGAAGAAGGCGAGAGGTTTCAGAGAGATTCCACGAAATCCATGGTTAAGATGATAAATATAAAGCCTTTGACTGGTGAACGTGGCCAAGTTCGATGCGACTGTAGACGAGCGAACTAATAAAGGAGGGTTCAATTTAATCTGTAGATGATGTTCTTTTTCTTTATGCTGGGTTACTCTTTCTATTCATGAGGGAGCTGTTGCACATATAATTCCCAAATATGACTTGATGCAGTCGAGCTAATTAATGAGATACATATAATGTTCGAGTGAAAAAAAGCGCTTAAGAATCGACTTAGTCGATTTGATATAAACATGTGATGAGTATACATTTATATTTTCAAGAGCATTAAGGGTGGGTCGAAAATGACTTGTATTTCCTAATGTTTTGCCAATTCTTTTCTTTTAGCATTCATATTCAGTGTTGAATTAAACATCGAATGTATGGACCATACAGAATATAAATGCGGATATGTAAAATCATTCAGAATATTAAATAATCTTTGAAAATTCGCTCAAATTTTCTTCAGTTGGTGTCAAATACTTTATCGATTAAAAAAAAAAAAACATTACTTCAACTGGTATTTTCAGATACTTGTTGATTACTCCAAATACGATTGTAAGATATTATTGAATTAAAATACAATCATAGTTTGACCCCCAAAAAAAAAAAAAAAAAAAGAAGAAACACCACCGTAGCCAGGAAAGAAGTACTAAGGACAATCCTACTTTTGGTGGCACGATGGATTATCTTCGTACATTTAGAATTAAACTGAAAGGAATGATGCTGGAATTGGGCGTGCATTTTAAAACATTGTAACCGAGAATGTTTAGTAAATTGCACGGTCAAGGATTGTTGAGATAAAGGCGAGCGATCAAACAATAATATAGACAGAAAAAAAAAAAAAAAAAAAAAAAAAAAAAAAAAAAAAAAATTGGATACCAGATTTATTTGGTTCAGTCGTAAAGACTTACGTCCACGGGAAGAGCAGTAACGAATTTCATTATAAATCAAACGATACAAGGAGATTACACACTCGAAACACTCAAACACTCTCTCGGTGTTTTTAAGCCCCATTACACCCAAACCCAACTCACGGCACAAAATTACTGCGCATTCAAGCTCGAAACAAAAATGCTCTACGGGGCGGCTTATGAATCCTCGCGGCTCCGTAGGATTTCTTCCTTCTCTCGTACGAGTGCAGCAACCGCCCGAAAGAAAACCTCTTTGGCGGCTCCCTTCTGCCACTTTTTTCGGCCATTCAATGCGCACACGAAAAGAACGATTCTGTTCTTATATATATGTGCCAAGGTCAAGGGCCCACCACGTCAAGGGCCCACTCGGTTTTGCTTCTTACGCGTGCGGACTCCTCTTTCCTTCTATGTGCGCAGGCTTCGACGAATTTGCAGCAACTTCAGGCCAAGGAGAAAATTGCTAAATCAATATTATAAGTGTGCCCTAATTCCCTTTTACAATAAGAATTCGTAACTGCAGGGAAGATGAGAAAAACTTCATTTTCCTTTTATTTCCTCCTTTTGTAATTCCCTTGTGAGTCCACTGAATTTTGCATTTTAGCAAACGCTCAAACTCAACTCGTAATTTAACAAGGACAATCCTTCACCTTCGTGTTGTTCTTTGTTTAATCACGTGCATCCTCTAAATTACTTTGTGTTTATGTGTAAATATGACATTCGGCAACTAATTACCTAAAATAGTTTGAAAACTGTGTAAAAGATTAAAACACCCTTTCACAAGAAATTAATAACGTCGATTGTCGATGATGTGCCGTCCTCGACAGATAAAATGAAATAAAATAAAATAAAGGCAAGAACAATATAAAAAATTGTTTTACAGAATATAAGCTCTCTTGACTAGTTCTCTTGTCCATTGTTTCAAACTGAACAACGTCACCCAGAAGGTGACAAGGCTTTACGGTATCATATGAAGCCAAATCTTCAACGACACGGTCGCTGTGGCCAAGTCCAGACAAACCCATGGCCAGACAACAAGGTATCTTCTTGGGCCAAGTCCTCCAACCCAGTCAAATAATAGAGAATTATTTGACACGAAAAATTTAATTTTGGAGTCTCCTAAATAAGTTCTATTCCTAAGAAAAAAACACAAACGGTCTAATTTTGGATATTCGGCCTAAATAAATTTGAACAGAAGAGATTACTATTCCCCAGAAATAAGAATCCCATTGCCCTTGGTCATTTCCTTTTTATTTTGGCAACCCAAAAAGTATTCTATAATTCCACGCCATTTAGCATGTGTTTGTTTCGCAAAAAAAAAAAAAGAACCATTTGAAAAAAAAAAAAAAATGACTGCTTGAATTACTTTAAAAAATGAATGAACAAAGAATAATTTCAACACCCAGACATGAATTGTTGTCTAAAATAAGAATATTTTTTATTAGCTAATTATTTCAAGTCATATAAGCGATTATTCATGGAAAAGTATTTTTCAAATTATTTATTTTTACAAACAATTAGAGCATTAGAGTACATACCTTTTGTTTATATGTTTTTTTTTCCTTGGGTGACAGCCATTTTGCTTACTCGACTTATTAAGGACATTTCTTTTATACAGTTAGTTCTTCTTCTTTTTTCTTGACAGTCCTACTCACAAGTATAATGTGATTTAGAATTGAATTAAGACAATTACCTTTTTATCTTAGTAATTATCATACTACAATTTTCATGGAAGATAACGTTAATTAATAAGAACAAAATCAAACTTTCTTTAACTTACGTAAAATTGAGCTTGCCAAGATGAACTACGTGAACTCACATGATTATGGTAATTGGTTGGAGCATAAGGGAATTTCTGGCTTCAGATCTAGCAATTATTAGTTCAAATACCACAAATTATGTGCAAACTACTTTAGTCTAAGACAACATGCACGAGCCAAAGGTTTAGACGTACCTAGCTCATGAGACTTTAGAGTATTTCATGGGCCTTCAAGTAACTAGACTCCACACTTGTATCTAGATTAAAAATAGTAAAAACCACAAAATAGTTGGGCTGACCCAATGTAGCCACATATGTACGTGGAACCGACCTGAAATTGCAACATTTTCACTTCAGCTGGAGACATTTGTTCGTGGTTTGGCTTCACAGCCACTCTCTCAACAAAAGTCAGCAATATAAAAACTAGAAACTCTTATTCACAGTATAAATCCAACATGATTGTGCATTCTTTCTCCCATTTGGTAGGACACCAAGCTAACAAATGAATATAAGTACATTGACCAAATTGATGCAATAATAAACTCCAATGCCTACTACTAATTAAACCTTACATGACCGATTCAATGAAGTATATTTCTCGTTTCTTGCGTTGTTGGGAATGGTTAACTCGTGAGCTCGCACGCGGATTCTTGTATGACAATATCTCTTTTGGCCAAGTCCAAGGAAACATAAAAACTCTCTCTATCTCTCTCTCTCTCTCTCTCTCTCCCCCTCCCCAATTTCTATAAATACAGAAACGAGAAATCCGAAACCCCAACAAAGCAATCTCGAAAGCACCATCGATTGAAGCAGAATTACTTCCAGTCTCGCTCCAAATCCTTGCTAACTCCGAAAGCCAAACATGGCTTTGAGTAGCCTCAACTTCTTCCGAGCACTGCTCTTATTGTTCCTAGCGACGTCGGCTTTCTCGACGCGCCCTTACAAGGAAGGCCTTACGCCGCACTTCTACGACTACGCTTGTCCTCAAGCTTTGCCTGCCGTCCAACGCATCGTGGAGGCAGCAGTGCTGCAGGAGCGACGCATGGGCGCTTCCTTACTGCGTTTGCACTTCCACGATTGTTTTGTTAATGTACGACATGTCCACAATACTCTTAAGTTCGCACTGGTTATTGAGCGCCGCTCTCACATGTCCTAATTTGATTTGTTTCCATTTATGCAACAATGTAGGGTTGCGATGCTTCAATACTTTTGGATCCATCCCCTACCATTGACAGCGAAAAGCTCGCGTTTCCAAATAACAATTCGGCTAGAGGATTCGAAGTGATCGACCAAATTAAAGCAGAGGTGGACAAAGCTTGTGGATACTCACTCGTATCTTGCGCAGACATCTTGGCCATCGCAGCTCGTGACTCTGTTGTTGCGGTACATCCAAACTTAATCTCACCTATATTGTGGGTCATTTTACCAAGCGTAGACAAGTAAAAGAGAGTCTTCAGCTAATTGAAAACACTGTATAGCCACAGATACCCATGCATAACATTGCACATATATGAGCAAAGTTCAATGTGAATATAAAAGGTTGACGTTCATATTTCAGCTTGGAGGGCCTTCATGGGAAGTACAACTTGGAAGGAGGGACTCGACCAGGGCGAGTAGGACAACGGCCAACACCGACATTCCCGCGCCAAACATGGACTTGCCTTCACTGATCAGCACGTTCCAAAAGCAAGGTCTCGACACACGGGACTTGGTCGCACTGAGCGGTGCACACACAATTGGGTTCGCGCAATGTCGCGTTTTCAGGAACCGCACATACAACGATGCCAACATCGCTGCCGATTTCGCTGGGAGCCTCCGGTCCTTGTGCCCAGGTACTGGAGAGGACAGCAACCTCGCTGGTTTGGATCCTTCGCCGGCTCAATTCGACGCATTGTACTTCCACAATCTGTTGGCGCAAAAGGGGCTTCTTCACTCTGATCAGGCGCTTTACAGTGGTGGGTTAACGGATGAGCTTGTGAAAACTTACAGCGATGATGCGGAGGCCTTTTGGGATGATTTTGCGAAGTCGATGATCAAGATGGGAAACATAAAGCCGTTGATTGGAAACCAGGGCCAGATTCGCTTGAATTGCCGGAAGGTGAACTGAAGTGGCCGTTCGTTCGACTCGTACAGTCCTAATTGTTTTTTTAGGGTATTGGTTTGCTCTGGTTCTTCGATTCTTTCCGATGTGTTATTTATTAATTGAGTTGAGAAAAATTCTTAAATTTCTTTGATCAAGTACTGAAGCTTTAAGCTCAACGGTTGTAAGCATGCCTAAAATATTAATAGCACATTCTTGATTTTCAAGATCTTCTCTTTTACCAACCCAATTGTAGTGATCGAGGGTCCTTTTAGACCAGGAAAGGGAACGAGCAAATTAATATGATAAAGGAGTTTAACTCTTCATTGCGTTTGAGAATATATCACGAGCTTAAACCCGCAAAGCCAACCTGACGCAAATAAAAATTCCATATCCAAAAAAGACTTGTAGTTTGAGGTCTGAACAAGTGAGAAATTATTGAATAATTCTCCTAATAGGAGTTAGATTCCTACTTTGAGCTGATTCTCTTGTCTGAGTTGTGTCGCGACCTCTTTTTTCTCGGCGCCCGCAATCGCGTACGAGCGCCTAAGGAGGCTAATGGCTCGGCTAAAATTAATTATGCCCGGACTCTCCCAAGTCCACCAATTCACGACTTAATGGTTCAAGTTTTTAACCTGTAAATCAATTTTTAAAATAGAGTCGCCACTAATCGATTTGGGACGGGTTGATTAGAAACCCAAGTGAAGTATCGGGAGAAATACTCACTCTGCGCAACCCAGAGAAATTAGGATCGGGGACTTGATTACACTAGTTAATCACTAATGCCCTTTCGGTACCTAATCTTGTTTAAACCCTAAGGCTTTTGGATATTTGAGAGATTTTCCATGCATTTTGGGAGAAAAAAAAAAAAACATTTTTTTGAGTCATTTTCTAATTTTTGGACACAAAGGGATTTTTGGTATTTTTGGAAAAATACAAGTCTTTTTGGCTTTTTCTGAATTTTTGGCCTTTTTTGGAAAATATGAAATTTTTTTTTATTTTTGATTTTTTCGAAAAATAAAATATTTTTAATATTTCTTGACATTTTTGGAAAATAAATTATTTTTTTGATTTTTCTCGATTTTTTAGAAAATAAAACATTTTTAACGATTTTTTAATATTTTTAGATTTTCTGGAAATTAAAACATTTTTTTATATATATTTTTAAAATAAAATATTTTTGATTTTTTTAAAAAAATATTTATTATTTTATATAAAATAAAACCGACCCGGGTCGGATCCGCGGTTGGGTCCGACCCCGGCCGGCGACCCAATCGCGGACGGGCCCGCGTTGGGCCCGACTCGGATTTTCGGCTTTTTCTCCTTTTTTTTTTAAAAAAAAATCAAAAACGACGCCGTGGCCGGGCGTTCGGAGACACCCGGCCCGGCCCGACGACCCGGGTCCACGACCCGTTCCGCGACCCGGCTCCCTGCGAACCCTACCCGACCCGGATCCGAATCGCGACCCGGTCTTCCGCCGCGCCCGCAATTCGTGGAATCCCTACCCGGTTCCCGATCCGGGTCCGACCCGACAACCCGGGATCGCGACCCGGAAAATCGGGAACCCTAGGGTTCCTGAATCGCGGCGCCGAGGCACGATAGCGGGGACGATAGCGACGGCGACGGCGACGGCAGCGGCGACAGCGACGGTAGTGACGAGAGTTGGACTGCGGAGGGGGGAAACTATGGCGACGGCAACGGCGGCGGTGGAGGTAGCACTACCTGCTCGTGGCGATGGCGTCCGGATGGTGGTGGATGGGCAACTCGGTTTCCCGATCTGGTGCGGCGTCGGGACTGAGGCAAACGGCTGCGGCACGGCGTCCGGCGGCAACAACAACAGCAACAACTCGACCAGACCCTCCTCGGCCTTGATTTCTCCTCACTCAGACCAGATCCGAGCCTCCACCGGCCGGATCTGACCTTCTCGAAGTCACTCGCCGCCTGCCTTCCCCGAAGTCTCTCGGTGGAGGGTGGGCTGAGCTCGCGACTCGAGCTCTCTCTTGCGCTCGCCCTTCGATCCTTCCCGACGTCTCTCAATGAAGGATCTCCAAGCTCGCCACACTCTCCGACGATGCTTGCAGCCACCTATTTATAGGCGAAGGAACTCCGGTCGACGGAGGGGTTCGGTCGCCGGCCTCCGGCTTACCCAACGGTTCCGCTCGGCCGAACCGGTGTCCCATCGAGCTTTCCAGCGAAGCTCGCTCGGCATTAATGGCGCCTGATCTTATCCTCTCCGGCCAACGTCGGCCTACTCCCCTCGGCTGTAGGCCGTCCTTCGCGCGCGTCGCCGGCCATCGCGCGTGAACTACAGAGGCGGAGAAAGATGGAGCGAGGAAGAAGAAGAGGGAAGAAGCAGAAGGGAGGAGGGTGGGGCCAAGCCGCACAAGCCCACGTGAAGAAAATGGGGGGGGGTTGCTTTTGTTTTTCTTTTCTTTTGTTTTTTACTATTTTTTTGTTGTTTTTGCTATTTATTTGGTTTTTGTTATCTAAAAGAAATTAAGACCTAATTAAACCTAATTAAAATTTTAGGTGTCAACAAGTTGACAAGATACATAAGAACATGTAGAAATGGAATTCTATTAAGTCATTACATACTAGAGCAAATCTAAGAGTGTGTTGAGATGCATGTGTGAATTGCATTAGAAAAATCCCCACATCCAAAAATTAGTGTGGTGTAAAGTAGTTAAATACATCTTAATTGGCCCATAACTCATTAATTTATAAATGGGTCCAATTTGATATATTGACAAGTTCGGACTTGGGCTTTCTCTTGGTAATCTCCTCACATATAGTTATTAAGTTTCTGTTGCACACTCCTAACAACCGGTATCAAAGTGGATGATTAATTGGTGGCGCACATCCAATGTGTATTTTTTTTTTTTTTTTGGTAAGAACATCCAATGTGTATTGTTATTTGCTGAATATTTCAAAAGCAAAAAGGAATCTTGTGATCAATATGATTGGTTTGGTCTAGAGGAAAAAACGCAAAGTGCAAGTGGGGTATTGTAGTGTAGCAACACAGTCTTAATGACAACCTTCATGGTTTAGTATGGAGAAAGAGATGAGAAATGAAGGTGAGCATTGGTGATTCAAGTTAAGACATGTCAATACTAAAAGATACTTGAATTAAGGGAGAGCAATCCTATTTCTAAGCTCACATGTGAGGAAAAAATTGTTAAGATGCATGTTTAAAATTGTGTTAGAAAAACTCCCACATCGAAAATTGGTGTGGTGTGAAATAGTTAATATATTCTAGTTTGCCTATAACTCATTAACTTAAACTTTGAAGTACAGGTGAGTCTAATTGAATATATTGACAAGCTTGAACTTGAGCTCCCTCATGGTCATCTCCCCACATATAGGTATTAGACTTGTGTCGTGCCCTCCCAATAAATTGTATCAGATCGATGATTAATTGGTGGTTCCCTCCCAATGTGTATTAGTCTTTGTTGGATATCTCAAGAAAAGATTCTCATGACCAATCCAGTTCTAGGCAATCTTTCGTGGTTCAATTTGATGGAAGAGACCTAAAGTGAAAGTGGGCATTGTGGTATAGTAACACGGTCTCGTTGATAGCCATTACAGTTGGATTTAGAGAAAAACACGAAGAATAGAGGTGGACGTTGGTTTGAGTTGAGACATCTTGGTGTAGAAGGACACTTAGATTAAGGAGGAATAGACCTAACATTAAGCTCACACATAATGAGTTATAACTTATTAGCTTAAGTTTTTTTAGTGAAAATGGGTTCAACTGGATATGTTTACATCCTCTAACTAATTAGCTTGAGCTTATGAGTAAATATGGGTCCTCCTAAATATACTGACGGGTTAGGGCTTAGGCTCCCTCTAAGTAATCTTCCCACATTGAAGATTCAAGTTGTGACATCTTGGTGTATAAAGATACTTGGATTAAAGGAAAACAAACCTAACACTGAGCTCACACATAATGGCTCATAATTAATTAGCTTAGTTTTTTTTTTTTTTGGCAAAAGTGTGTCCAACTAGATATATTTACAGCCTATAACTAATTAGCTTAATCTTATGAGGGAATATGAGTTTTACTAAATATGTTGATGAGTTGGACTTAGGCTCCCTAGTAGTGATCTTCCCATGTTTCTGCTACTCCCAACTAAGTATTGGGCCCTCTTTGTAAACTTTTTAAGTGAGTTTTTTTGTGAGAAATTGTGATATCACACTTGTGGATTTTGCCTTGGGTGTGGTGTAGGGCTGAAAACACTTGATTGATTAAGCAATTGTAAACTTTTTATTCTTTGAATTCATTGGGGACCTTTTGTGACTAACTCTCCTAGTTGAGTAGGTATTGCCACTCACACTCAACCATGTAAAATTCTAGTGTCAATATCGTTCATCGTATATTCTCTTGTGATTTTTTCTTCCTGCATTAGACTTGAACTACGAGATCATCAATTTCCACGGTATTTCACAGCTACTAATATCATAAATAAGTTAGGATTGATTCAAAGCTTTTGCTTGTGTAATCGCTATCTAGAAGTGAAGTGCTTGCAATATATCTGTTCTCACTAAATCAATAAGCGAGGCTTAAAGATAAAAGACCAGATATTCTAGAAACTCTTGAATTTTGTGCTTGACTATTTAAAGTTTATCAAAACCCTCGATCTTTTGTTTGTCAATATCAATGATTTTTGAATTTCTTAGATTAATGTCGTATCAGTTCCCACCTCGAAGAGCCATTCTTGTATGGTCGGGTGTCGTGATCTCGACCGCACATTGCCACCTCTACAAAGCAGGCTATATTTGTTCCGCTTCTAAACTTTACCAACACTCCTAACTAGATCCGATCAGGAACTTCGTCACACATTAGACATCCATACCAAAAAGGCCTGAAGCACATTTTCGGTGGATGTTCAGGCCATCGTTTCAAAGAGAAAATTTTAATCATAAGTCGGCTTGGACAATGATTTTTAGGTTGGTATAAGATTGTCCATTGATCAGGTCTACACATAATACCATGATATTTGAAAAGTATTTAGCACGGAAAATTTAATTTTGGAGTCTCCTAAATAAGTTTTATATGGATGATTTTTTTTCCCCAAGAAAAAAGTACAAACGGGCACGATATCTTAGGATATTTAGCCTAAAAAATGGAGCGGAAGCGATAGTTATTCCCTAAAATGGGAATCCCACCGCCTTCATACAATTCCACAGGACATAGAGCACATCGCTCTTTATTATATGTTTTTTTAGGTGAAAAGCCATTTTACTTGCTTGCTTAACGTATTTGGATAGTCCTATGCACATGTATAATTTAATTTGGAATCAAGTAGATTACCTTTCTTTACCTCAGTGACAATGAGACTGCAATTTTCACGGAAGACAACGTCAATTTAATAAGAACATAATCAGCTCACGTAAAATTGAGATTACTAATTAACATCATTTTTAGGAATTAATCACCTAAAGAGATTTGGTTAACCAAACCTCACCTCCTGTTTAATTTTGTTACAATTTTATAGCCATTTTGCTAGTCCATATTTGGTTTACATTGATGGACTTGTTGAGAAAATTCATTCAATATGTTTACTCATTGACTTTGTTATTATTAGAGTTGTTATCCCTTTTTCAGAATTATTAATTTTTGAGTTACAACAAGTAGTGTTACGTATCTTTCCTCCAATACATTATATCCAACATACGTCACTGCTTGTCACGAAGCCATGGGCCGATGATAGTTCGCGTTATGTCATATGGACAGTTGATGATAAACCTGTAAGAAAATATTAATAAGTGGTTTGGACCATCCCTAACGAGCCTTACTTCGATCGAAATTGTTTAAAACATCCAAAATAGCATGAATCATTCGGGATCCTGTCACAGTTCTTGAGTGGAATACTACTGTTTCCCGATAATGAGTGTATCGCGATAAATGGTTCTCAATAGCATCTAAGGGAAACGTAGTTGCTTCATGGTTGAGATTGCCCTATCGTTTGCTTGTAGACTTGCATACGTTCTTCTTTCGCTGCATCAGTTTGCATATGTTCGGTATGTACATCAGCTAGCATTTCACTCGCTCTGCGTATTAGACATTATTAAGATACGTTAATTAAGCAAATGAAGAGTACTTTTTCCAGAAGAGAAGTAAACTTGATTCTAGGGATAAACTCCAATTTACACTTACAACTTTTTTACTGAGCAAAAAGGTACATTCTCAGGAAAATGTTCATCTGAAGAATGAACTAATGACAGCAAAGAATACAATGGTACACTTTCGACAAACAAGTCAAAATAAAAAAATCAAGACAACTCGGCATTATTTAACGGAATCAGTGGCTTCAAACTATTCTGAATTCAATTCACTCTCCGGCAGTTTGAGCGGATTTGACCTTGGTTGCCGATCAACGGCTTGATGTTTCCCATTCTGACCATCGATTTAGCGAAATCCTTCCAGAATGCATCATAATCGTAGCTATAACTCTTCACTAGCTCAAGTGTGGATTCATCAGTTGAAAGTGCCTGATCAGAGTGAAGAAGGCCCTTCTGGGTCAACAGGTTTTTGTAGTACAACGTGTCAAAACGCGCCGGCGATGGATCTAAACTTGCAAGGTTGGTGTCGCTTCCCGTGCGTGGGCAGGAGGACTGGAGGTTCTTCGCAAAAGCGTGGTTGATGTTGCTGTCATTGTAGATCCTGTCCCTGAAAACACGGCACTGTGCGAAGCCAATCGTGTGAGCACCGCTTAGTGCAACCAAGTCCTTGACCTTAAGACCTTGTCTCTTGAAATTGTTAATTAAGGCAGGTAAGTCCATGTTTGGCGCAGGAATGTCGCTGTTTGCCGCTGTCCTGCTCGCCGTCATCGAGTCTCTTCGTCCAAGTCGTACTTTCCACGAAGGCCCCCCTAACTGAAATTGAATGAAGTATAGCGCCTAGTTCAGATTGGCAATGTCTTAAGGCACAAAAAAGCCAACTAAGCTTATGATGAGTCTAAATTCAGATTTGCTAATTAATCATCATTGGACGTAGTAAAACTAGACGTACCGCAACAACGGAGTCACGAGCAGTGACAGCCAAGATGTCGGCACAAGATACCACCGGACGTCCGCATACTCTGTCAACCTCTGCCTTAATTTGGTCGATCACTTCGAATCCTCTAGCTGAATTGTTATTAGGAAACGCAAGCTTTTCGCTGTCAATGGTTGGGGTTGGATCCAAAAGTATCGACCCATCACAACCCTGCATCATTCAACGCCCAAACATACATAATGTTCAGCAAATATTGTGCACTGCTAAATAGTAATCACTATTTTTGAGAACAAGGTAACGTGAAATTTAGCCGTATATGTCTTACATTGACGAAACAATCGTGGAAGTGCAAGCGCAGCAAGGAAGCGCCCATGCGTCTTTCTTGCTGCACCGCTGCCTCGACGACATGCTTGATGGTGGCCAAGGCTTGAGGGCAGACATAATCGTAGAAGTCTGGCGAGAGACCATTCTTGTAGGGGCGCGTCGAGAGAGCTGAGGCCGTGAGGGACAAGAAAAGAAGTGCTCGAAAGAGGCTGAGGCTACCTAAGGCCATGTTCGGCTGTGAATCCTTGAAATTGCTCTAAGATTATGAGCTACTAAGCAGGAATTGATAGTGATTTCCAGGCTGCTTTTGTTGTGAGCTTATTGACTGCTCATTTGTGTACTTATAGGATATTTATTGGGGGTGGGGGGTGGGGGTTGCCTGCCAGAGAGAGAGACTTAATCCTCAAGTTTATGGTTGGACTTGGCCGAAGAGAGACCTTGTCATACAAGAATCCGTGTGCAAAGCTTACGTATTATGCCCATTATGACAAGAAACGAGAACATTATGCATTCTTAGCTTCGAATGAATTGAACTGGTCGTGTAAGATCGATTCTGCCGCCCATGCCTCGTGGATTATTGCTTATACGTGGTCAAACGACTACCTAATCCATATGCTGGATTTGGCGCTCTGGTCCCACCGAAAGGGCAAATATTTATTAAAATGGAAAAGTTCTCAATTCTACTTGGTCAACCCCGTACTTGAAGATGTGATTTTAGGTTTTCTTAGAGAATAATTCCAGTTATGCTAAAAGAGTTAATAAATTTTTTATCTGCCAAAATGATGTGGATTGTTAATAATATATAAATTTTTTCTTGGGATGGTGATAGTCCATTCTCTTGATGAGTCTTAATTTATGTTATCTGCATAGGTGAATGATACCATATGCTAAAGCTCAAATAAGACGAGGACATCTTTCGAGATCCTATAAATGTGGCAAAGATTATGAATTATGACGGGAATAAATCCTTCACATCCATTTTCTTTAAGTCCATGTACAGAGATTATTTTTGCCATTTCATGCATCTTCACTAAAATTTTCTTTTTAACGATATTTCTTTTTTGCCAAATATTTATAGGTTTGATCAACCGATTTAATGTTTCTGGTATGCGCTAATGAAATTCGTGTACGGAATAAATCTTAATAAGTGTGGATTTGCATGATTGCTCAACCTTGATTGGTTTAATTTGTAGCAACGAATTAAAAAATTAACGCGTGTTTTCATAAGTCTAGACCAATGGGAAGCTAGAAGTTCGCCTAATTTATTCTACAAATTGTTCCTGATCAATAAGGGTTAAATTTTGACTCCTTTGTAGCAATAAATTCATGGACGCGACTATTCTCCTCCTTATGTACTCAACCAGAGCCGAGCCTATACCATTGAACAATTCAATGGTTTAAATAGCAATATCTATAGTTTACTTGTCAAGTCTTAATCTGTATTTCTTGATAAAAAAAAAAATATAATATATATATATATATATATATATATATATATATATATATATATATATATGTTACTATACTGTTGAGGTACACGTATGAGACCACTAGGTAGGAAAATATCATATGGGCAAATTGGTGTGATGTGAAAAGAAAATTAATTGACCTATAACTCATTGCTTAAATTTTTGAATAAAAGTGAGTTTAATTGAATACGTTGATGAGCTCGGACTTGAACTTGCTCTTAGTGATATCTACCAAACCATTGGTATTAGGGTCATTGGGTTGAATGGGCTAGGCCCAACATGTGTGAATTGGCAACTAATGACTATCTTGAGGAAAGAACCTCATATGTAAACCCCTTCTCCCAAATAAATAAATAAATAATAGGCGGCAAATTGTGTCTCCTAACTTCTCACGAAACTTGGCTATGCTAAGATAATTGAGGTAAACTATGAAGAGCATACGTTGTTCCTCTAGCCAAGGTGGATATTCAAGTTGAAATATATTGGGAACGTATAGTAGAAGTCCAATATCTTCACCTAGGGAGATCACCAAAGGGAGCTCAAATCCGAGCTCGTCAACATGTCCAGTTGAACACACCTTTACACAAAAACTTAGGCTAGTAAATTATGAGCCAATTGAGATATATTAACTGCTCCACATCACATCAGTTCTTCGATGTGAAACTTCTCTAAGACAACTCACTTATATGTATATCCTAACAATCTCCCCATCATGTGTGAGCTCAGTGTTAGGCCAACTCCCTCTTGATTCAAGTATCCTTCTACATTAACTGATGGGCCACATTGCTACATCACAATGCCCACCTACCTAAACATCGCAACCATTAGCTTAAATACCATTTGCTAGGAGCATACTGCAAAAGTCCAATACCTTCACCTATGGAGATCCTTAAGAGAGAGCCCAATTCCAAGCCCATCAACATATCAAGTTGGACACAACTTTACTTAAAAGCTTAAACCAATCAATTAAGATATTTTAACTACTCTACACCATATTAGTTCTCCAATGTGGGGCTTCTCTAAAACAACTCACTTACATTTGCATCCTAACAAGATATTGTTGGTGCAAAAGGATATTTGGATTTAGAGAGAGCGGGCCAAAAGTAGGAGGCTCACACGTGAGCCAAAGATTTGTTGAGTTGCACATGCGAGGGTGTTGGATGAAAAGAAATCTCACATGTGAAGCAATTAATATATCCTACTTGGGGTATGATCCAATGATTTAAAAGTTTTAGTAAAGGTATTGATGGACATGGGGGCTGAGCGAGGCTGAGCGGGGCCTCGCCCTTTATTTCTTCCCCGTGCTCTTTCCGACCCAAGAAAAAAAAAATCACTTCAATCAAACCAGAAAGCTTGTCTACTTTCTATGCACTTATCTTTTGACGTTAGGCAATACCGTTGTTTTCGTCGTCACATATGGCTGATGACCTACGAACATTAGTAACCTAGAATTTTACGAGCAACAGTCCTTCGAACACTTTATAAAATGGAACCGATCGATGATTGGATCAGAGTGTATTCCAGAGATGTTTGAATGCGTTGAAGGCCTTTATTATTATTAAAGCTTCAATGATTGGTCAGAGAACATTTTTAAGAATGTTTCTTATCACAATTATTAAAGAATACGCCGGAAAGAAACGATGAACAAACTGCCACTTTAGTTCACACTTCGGCAATTCGAGCGAATCTGGCCCTGGTTTCCGATCAACGGCTTTATGTTTCCCATCTTGATCATCGACTTCGCAAAATCATCCCAGAAGGCCTCCGCATCATCACTGTAAGTTTTCACCAGCTCATCCGTTGACCCACCACTGTAAAGCGCCTGATCAGAGTGAAGAAGCCCCTTCTGCGCCAGCAGATTATGAAAGTACAATGCATCGAATTGAGCCGGCGAAGGATCCAAACCAGCGAGGCTACCGTCCTCTCCAGTACGCGGGCACAAAGACCGGAGGCTCCTGGCAAAACTGGCGGCGATGTTGTCGTCGCTGTATGTGCGGTTTCTGAAAGTGAAACATTGAGCGAACCCGATTGTGTGAGCACCGCTCAGCGCGACCAAGTCCCGAGTGTCGAGACCTTGCTTTTGGAACGTGTTGATCAGTGCAGGCAAGTCCATGTTCGGCCTGGGAATGTCGGAGTTGGCGGTTGTCCTGCTCGCCGTGGTCGAGTCCCTCCTTCCAAGTTGTACCTCCCATGAAGGCCCTCCCAGCTGAAATATTTCAGTCAACCTTTTAAGTTCAAATTCAGCTTTGCTTAGGTAATCGAAAGATTATATATGTGCATATGATTCTACGCCTAGCGTGTTCAATTAGCGGGAGACTCTCTCTTCTATTTGTCTGCACTGGAGTTTTGCTTAAATGAAGGCATCATATGTAACATTAAGATAAGACGTACCGCAACTACCGAGTCACGGGCTGCGACGGCCAAGATGTCGGCACATGATACAAGTGAGTATCCGCAAGCTTTGTCGACCTCCGCCTTAATTTGATCGATCACTTCGAACCCTCTAGCCGAATTGTTATTCGGGACCGCGAGCTTTTCGCTGTCAATGGTAGGGGTCGGATCCAAAAGTATTGAAGCATCGCAACCCTACATTATGACGTGGACAAAACAAGAATCAAGTTAGCAAATTTATGCCGGCTGCTAGATAACCAATGCGAATTCAAGATTATCGTGAATGTATCGTACGTTAACGAAACAATCGTGGAAGTGCAGACGGAGTAAGGAAGCGCCCATGCGTCGCTCCTGTTGCACCGCTGCCTCGACAACGCGCTTGATGGCGGGCAAGGCTTGAGGGCAAATGTAGTCGTAGAAGTATGGCGTGAGGCCTTCCTTGTAGGGCCGCGTCGAGAAAGCCGAGGTCGCGAGAGACAAGAAGAGAAGTGCTTGGACGAGGCTGAGGCTATTTAAAGCCATGTTTGCCTTTCGGAGTCAGCAAGGATTGGAGCGAGACTATGAGTAATTCTGCTTCAATTGATGGTGCTTTCGAGCTCGTTGTGTTGAGTTTTCGGATTACTCATTTCTGTATTTATAGGAATTGGAGAGAGAGAGAGAGAGAGAGAGAGAGAGAGAGAGAGAAAGAGAGACTTTATGTTTCCTCGGACTTGGCCAAAGGTGATCTTGTCATACAAGATTGCGTGTGCAAGCTCCTGAGCTAATTATACCCACAAATGCAAGAACCTGAGATCATGTACTTAATTTTTCAACTTAACAAAAATTGAATCGGTCATGTAAGGTCTGATTAGTCTTAGGCATTGTACTTTTCTATTGCATCAATTTGGTCAATGTGATTGTGTTCATTTATTAGAGAGCGGTATGCTACCAATTGGAAGAAGGAATGCACAATCACGTTGGGTTTATAGTGTGAATGAGAGTTTCTAGATATTATATTGCAGACTTTTCATGGGAGAGTGGTTGTGACTATTAAGCCAAACCATAAACAAATGGCTCGAGTTGAAATTAAGGACACTCTAAATTTAGATTGGTTCCATGTACACACGGGTGGTTAGTTAATCCTTTTTATAACTCATGTCATGAATGGTTAAAAGTTATTTAACTCCAAATTAGGCAACTTGTGCAAAACAAAGAAGCATGAATCTCATACTCCAAAGCTCAAATGGGAGCTAGGGGTGATCGGTTCCCTATCTAGTCTAGTTCCAGTTCTTATCTAATGGAACCAATCACTTCTTTTTTTTTTCACTGGTTAATATATGTTATGAAGAAAAAAAAAACTGGTTTTCTTTTAATTTTAGTGAAGAAATAATAAAAATATATATGTATTTAGTTCATTCCGATTCCCCCTTAGATTCCACTTTTAGGAAGTGGGAACCGGACTGACACTCCTAGGAACTAGACCCAATTAGCTAGTTCGGTCTGGTCCAATCGATTACTGTTTCGGGCGGTCCATTTTGCACAACCCTAGTGAGAGCCACCGTAGTTGGAATATTTGGTTTCAACAAGCTCACCAGTCATGGCTTAATGGATTTTCCTTGCATGTTATCATTAGTTTACTAGTTTCATGGAGGTGCTTGACAATTAGACAAGAGCGCCATCCATCAAGTCCGGATCATCAGTTTCTTCTTTTCTAGAAGTAGCAAAGTTTAGGAGCATGCTACCCAACCATAGGTAAATGTGTTGCTTAAGAAGCTCTCCTTCATCACTGAAGTCGAGAATTTGAAACTTGCAGTTGCTAGTGTTATAAGTGGAGGGCCATGGTGTTGGGTCCTATGCTAGTCTCCCCCGAGGTATAGGGGCCCGGTCCTTCGGTGCCGTCCAGGCATGGTAGACCCGTGGTGGAGTCCTTGGTTACCCCAAAAAAAAAAAAAAAGTTTAGGAGCATGCTACGGAGGATGAACTGGGGGAAGATGCTCCTGGTGATGTTGAAACCGGATCTCCAATGGCCTTTGTTATTCCCTCTTCTTTGCAAGGAAGGCTATAGAGGGAACCCTTTTCTTCCTTAAGGATGCCAAGGTGAGATTAGAACTTCCACTTTTATTTTGTATCTTAGCCTTGATCTTTGTCCAAAGCTAGGCAAGATGATATGCGAGCTTGAAACCTGGAAAAAAGCCCGCTAGTGTAGCTGGAATAATTGAATTGTTCGAATCAGATTATATATTTTTTACGAGCCAGCGAATAGCGGGAGTGCAGACAGCATGCCACCAGTGAGCCGCCACCGCCCTCCCCAATGGCGACTGAGTTCTGCCGGGAAATAATTTGAGATTTTCTATAAATAAAATACTAGCAAAAATCCTTTGCAAAATATAGTTTTTACCAAACAATATTTATGTCAAAGTTACTTTCCAATGTCTGTTTAAAATATACTCTACTAAACACTATTTGCATTTCGAAAACCTGTGCATTTTCCAAATAATATTCCCCTAAAATCAAATTGAACGCACCATTAAACTAGACTTACCGCAACAATAGAGTCATGAGAGTGATTGCCAAGATGTCCACACAAGATACCACCAGACATCCACATACTCCGTCGAACTCCGCCTTAATTTGGCCGATCACTTTGAACCCTCTAGCTGAATTGTTATTATGAAGCGCAAGCTTTTCATTGTCGATGGTTGGGGTCGGATCCAAGAGCATCAATGCATCACAACCTTGCATTATTGAACTCCCAAACAAACATCAATGTTAGCA
Organism: Eucalyptus caleyi; assembly: GCA_014182885.2. Classification (NCBI taxonomy): domain Eukaryota; kingdom Viridiplantae; phylum Streptophyta; class Magnoliopsida; order Myrtales; family Myrtaceae; genus Eucalyptus; species Eucalyptus caleyi. Next base: position 11,701,044 of record CM024466.2, on the reverse strand, counting down.
AGTATTGTGCAATGCTAAATAGTAATCACTATTTTTTAGCTGTTTATGTCTTAGATTGACGAAACAGTCGTGAAAGTGCAAGCGCAGCAAGGACGCACCCATGCGTCGCTCTTGCTGCACCATCTCCTCAATGACGCGCTTGATGGTGGCTAAGGCTTGAGGGCATTCATAGTCATAGTGTGGCGAGAGGCCGTCGTTGTAGGGGCGCGTCGGGAGAGCCGAGGCCTCGAGGGACAAGAAGAGAAGTGCTCGGAAGAGGCTGAGGCTACCTAAGGCCATGTTCGGCTGTAAATCCTTGAAATTGCACTCAGATTATGAGTAACTTCGCCGCAATTGATGGTGATTTCTAGGCTGCTTTTGTTGTGAGCTTATGGACTGCTCATTTGTGTACTTATAGGATTTGGGAAGAGGGAGAGAGACTCTTTAAGGTGCGTTTCGTTCAATTTTGATGAATATTTTTGGAAAAATGCAAAGGTCTTTGGACTAAATAGATTTTCTAAAATGCAAGTAGTTTTTGATAAATTATATTTTAAAAACACATCAGAAAACAAATTTGACATAAATAGCATTAGGTAAAATCTAAACTTTGTAAAGGATTTTTACTATTTTTTTTTTTTATAAAAGATCTTAAACCAGCTACCGTGGACAATGGTGGCGTTGGCCTCACTGGCCGCTCGCTAGTGGCATGATGGCCACTCGCCACTCTATAAATTAAGATTACATGTAAGTGGTTGACCAACCTATAGAAATTTGTAAAAAGATATATTGTAGAAAGAAAAATTTAGTGTAGATGCATGAAATGGCAAAATAATTTTTGCACATGGACTTCAAGAAAATGGATGTCACGGGTTTATTCCCATCATAATTCACGATCTTCTACATACATATAAGATATCGAGAGATGTTCTTGTCTTATTTGATCTCTAGTATAAAGTACCATTCAGCTATGCATATGACATAAATTAAGGCTCGTCAAAAGAATAGACAATCACCATCCCAAAAAGAAATTCATATATAATTAACAATCCACATCATTTCGGTAGATAAAGTTTAGTAACTTTTTAGGATAATTGGACTTAGGCCCTGCATGGTAATGTTTCTATTCCTTTTCTGTTCCCGGGAACAGAAACAAAAAAAAAAAAAAATGTGTTTATGTTCCGAGGAACGGTTTTTGAACAAAAGAACGCGTTTGGTAACGTTTGTTTCGGGAATAAAAATGAATAGAAACACGTTTGGTAAATTTTATTCTTTTTTTTGTTTCTTTTAATTTTTTAATATTTTTATTTTATTTTCCATTTTTTTTCCTTTCTTTTTATTTTTTTCTTCTTTCGGCCGGTCGCCGGCCTCCCGTCGACCGGTCGACGGCCTCCGGCGACCGGTCGACGGCCTCTGGCTACCGGTTGACGAGGCCAGCAGCCTCGCCTAGCCACGGTGAGGCTCGCCGGCCCCCGGCAAGGCCGAGCCTCGCCGTGGTTGGGCGTGGCTCAGCCTCGCCTTGGCTGACCGAGCTCGAGCTCGCCCAGCCATGGCGTGGCTTGGCCTCGCCGGATCTGGGCGAGCCCGAACTCGCCCAGCCAAGGCGAGGCTCGATGTCGCCGACGCGGGCGAGGCTGAGCCTCACCGCCCTGCCGTCGGAGCCGAGCACCTGCGCCCTGAAGCCCGCAGCTCGATGCCGTCCCGATCTCACCACGCCATTTGCGACGCCATCCGCCAGTCTTTGCCCGTGTCGCCCCGTGTCGAACCCGAAGCCTCTAGTGCCGCACCGCCGTCGCACCGTCCTCCGGAGCCCCTCGCCGGAACCCTAGCCGAAGATCTCCCCTCGAGCGAGGCTGAGCCTCGCCTTGGCTAAGTGAGCTCGGCCTCGCCGGCGCGAGCAAGGCTCAGCCTCGTCGGGGGCTGGCGACGCTCCGGCGAGGTCGCCGACCCTCGACGGCGTCGCCGGCCCTCGACGGCCGGTCGCCGGCCATGGCCGAGGCCGGCCAAAGAAAAAAGAAGAAAAAAAGAAGAAGAAAAGAAGAAGAAAAGAGAAGAGAGAGAAGAAGAGAAGCGTTTCTTTTTGGCTTTGAAGAAGTGTTTCTTTTCTCCATAAGCAACTTTTTTGTGTTTCTTTTTTTTGCTCCAATTTTGTTCCGGGAACAAAAAAACAAAAAAAGAACAGAAACGCAACCAAACGCGTTTTTGTTTCTTTTTTGTTCCCGGGAACAAAAAAGGTACAAAAGTGTTCCAGAAACATTTTTTTGGAACGTTTCCATGCAGGGCCTTATTCTCTCATAAAATGTAAGATCTCTTCTTCAAGTCAAGGGATGACCAAGTCGAAGCAAGAACTTTTCCAATTTTTAAGAAAAATTTGCCCTTTTCTGTGGGACCCAAATTACCAAAGCCAGGATGGGGATTAGGTAGTCCTTTGACCACGTATGAGCAAATAAACCACGAGGCGCCGGCTGTAGAATTAATCTTACACGACCAGTTCAGGTACGAAGATGTACTCGTTTCTTGCATTAATGGGCATGTTTGCACATGGATTCTTGCACGACAAGATCAACCATAACCTAAGGATTAAGTCTCTCTCTCTCTCTCTCTCTCTCTCTCTCTCTCTTCCTAGTTCCTATAAGTACACAAATGAGCAGCCCAGAAGCTCACAACAAAAGCAGCGTTCAAATCACCATTGCCTGCTGCAAAGTTACTCGTAATCTCAGTGCAATTTCAAGGATTCAAAGCCAAACATGGCCTTCCTCACCCTCTTCATGTGCTTCTCATCTTGTCCCTCGCGACCTCAACTCTTTCGACTCGTCCTTACAAGAATGGCCTCACGCCATACTTCTACGACTACGTTTGCCCTCAAGCCTTGCCTGCCATCAAGCGCGTCGTTGAGGGGGCAGTGCAGCAAGAGCGACGCATGGGCACTTCCTTGCTGCGCTTGCACTTTCACGACTGTTTCGTCAATGTAAGACATATATGTGCCAGCTAACTTTCACATTAATCTGTTCTCAAAAGTAGTGAGTACTATTCTGTTGAATCTTGCGGAAACGTGGTTCAAATATAATTCACGAAATATAACTTTCACTATTACAATAATTTCTCACACCACATACAATACTCGGACAACTCTACACGATTCCTCTCACACTCACGTGCATATACAGCACACTCTACTCAACACACTCTCAAGACCCCTACACATACACCCATACACCCCCTTGGACTTCTTACTCACACACTCTTGGTTGGACACACAAATGAGGAGCAAGTTGCTCCTATTTATAGGGTGGAAAGTCGGTGACTTTCTTAACTTTCTACACTATTCTAGAAGTATTATTTTATTATAGCCTGACAACTAGATTTCTATGGAGAATTCTAGAAGTGGCACAGCTTATGGTTTTTGCAAGAAGATTCTAGAGAAGGGAGAGTTCTAGAGAAATCTGGAGGAGAGAGATATGGAGAACTCTAGAGAAAGTTCTAGAGAACTCCAGGAGAGAGAGAGAGGCGGTGATCTTCAACACTCCCCCTCACCAACTACTCTCTCTCGATATAGTAGCCATGCTAAAATTGCTTTTGGACTCTTCAACTGTCTCCCTCCATTCAGCATATTGTAAAGCTTCCTCAGATGTGGATGGCTCTATGGCTTCATCTCCAATTGCTTCTCTTGCTGCAACTTTCCACAGAGTTTTGTGATCCTTGAACTTTTGCAATACCAATTCATTCTGCCCTTTAGTCTCTTGTTCCTTCTTCTTACTCAATTCAGTCTTCGTATTTAGCATATCTCCTCTAAGAATTTTGAGATTGGAACTCACCTGATCAACCCTCTCATTCATGGCTTTCATTTCATGCTTCAACCGATTCAGTCCCATCCGAAGCACTTCAATGTAGACCTCTTGATCCTTTTTCTCATAAAATTTCTTCTCCTCGATCTTATTCCACCTATCCTTGCACCATGGGATGTAGGGTGTAGATGGCCTCCTTTCCTCAAAGAAACCTTTCTTCTTCTCCTTCATGTGTTTGATATCTCTCTCAGTATGACCAATTGGGAACATCATAGTGGGCTTGAGATCCTGAAGCTTCTGCAGCTTCTTGAACTCACATCGGAACTTCTCTAGCTTCCTTTCTTTTGCCTTGAGCTCTCGATCCTTCTGTCTCGGCATCTCATCTCTTTTCTTCAACATATTCTCCATCTTTGCCTTCTCAACTTTTAGCTTCTTTATCATATCTTGCATCTCATGCAATTTCTTTTCACGACTGCTTGTTGGCATTTGCTTCTTCGAGTTCTTCCTTGGCTTGCTCTTATTCGGGGTCGTGATGGAACTTGTCGAATTATCCAACTCAACTATACAAGCTGTTGCAAGCTCTTCTCGTTCCTTCACTGCAACAGGCGCTTGAAAGTCCCATTCTTCTTCGCTTTCAATCTCCTTCTTGCAGGAAGTGACGACATTTCCTTCTTCTCGCCTGTACCAACAGAATCTGGCAATATGTCCTACCTTGCCACAAACATAGCACCGTTTGCTACGCCTTTTGTTGCTCTTATCTCCGTCGTTGTCGTCGTCACGATCTTGACGAGCTCCCCCTGGCTGATAACCCTTCTTTTCGGGTTGCCTCCACCAATCTCCATGATCTTTCCATGGTTTGCCATCTCTTGCACCTGCTCTATTTCTATTTTGGCCCTTGACCCCTCTTTTATTACTGAAGAGGGCACTTTCATCCTCCTTAATTGAGACTTTAGAAATTTGTTTATCTAAGGCTTCTTGGTTGGCCAATATATTCTCCAACTCTATTAGAGTTGGCTCATTTGCCCATCCACGAGTGGCCGTAACAATACCATTATATTCCGGCCTTAACCCGTGAATTATGATTCTTCTCATTCTTGTCTCAGAGATGGCATTCTCAGGATCTAATTTTGAAATTTCTTCGCAAATAAATTTAACTTTAGAAAAGTATTGACTTACTGTCATACTTTGTTGCGAGATTGAGAGGAGCTCGTTCTCTAGGCATTGTAACTTGGCATCGTTTGTCCTCGCAAACAGCGTCGCCAAGTTATCCCAGGCCTCCTTCGGGGTCTTCGCACTCTTTATGTGTTGCAATAATTCATCATCAACAGTCACGGCAAGAACGTAGAGAGCCTTACCTGACTTGACGTTCCACTTTCTTAAATCACTATCATTTGTGGGTGGTATGGTGTTGTTGCCGCCAACAATATCCCATAAATCTTGTCCAAGCAAATAGTACCGCATGCGGGTACTCCAATTATTATAATTAAAGTCATTGAGCTTCTTCATCCCGTTCACCGGACTTGAGAAATCCACCATGGTGACTTGAGTATAATGCCCCGCACTATACCAAGTAAGCTTGGTCCCGGACCAACCGACTTCACAATCCCAGATTGTGCACTGGTAGAACTCCGACGTCCTTCGCTTCTTCGCTCCTTAGCTCGACGATCCATGATCGCCTTGCTCACTTACAATGGTCCCCGACCACTGTCTTCGCACGGCCTCCGACGACCTGCTCTGATACCACTTGTTGAATCTTGCGGAAACGTGGTTCAAATATAATTCACGAAATATAACTTTCACTATTACAATAATTTCTCACACCACATACAATACTCGGACAACTCTACACGATTCCTCTCACACTCACGTGCATATACAGCACACTCTACTCAACACACTCTCAAGACCCCTACACATACACCCACACACCCCCTTGGACTTCTTACTCACACACTCTTGGTTGGACACACAAATGAGGAGCAAGTTGCTCCTATTTATAGGGTGGAAAGTCGGTGACTTTCTTAACTTTCTACACTATTCTAGAAGTATTATTTTATTATAGCCTGACAACTAGATTTCTATGGAGAAGTCTAGAAGTGGCACAGCTTATGGTTTTTGCTAGAAGATTCTAGAGAAGGGAGAGTTCTAGAGAAATCTGGAGGAGAGAGATATGGAGAACTCTAGAGAAAGTTCTAGAGAACTCCAGGAGAGAGAGAGAGGCGGTGATCTTCAACATATTCAGCGTAACACAACATTTGCCAACATTGATTTATGATTGGGTGTCGAATGATGCAGGGTTGTGATGGGTCGATACTCTTGGATTCAACCGCAACTATCGAGAGTGAAAAGTTCGCGGCTCCTAATAACAATTCGGCCAGAGGTTTCGAAGTGATCGACCAAATAAAGGCGGAGGTTGACAGAGTATGTGGACGTCCCGTGGTTTCTTGTGCAGACATCTTGGCTGTCACCGCTCGTGACTCTGTCGTTGCGGTACGTCTAGTTTTACTGCATCCCGTGATGACCATTAATCAGCAAATCTAAATGGAGACCATCATTTGCTTAGTTGATTTTCATGCGCCGTAAGACATTGCCAATCCGAATTAGGTGTTAACTTCTTTCATATTTCAGTTAGGAGGGCCTTCGTGGAAAGTACGACTCGGACGAAGAGATTCGACGACGGCAAGCAAGACCACGGCAAACAACGACATCCCTGCGCCGAACATGGACTTACCCGCCTTAATTAACAATTTCAAGAGACAAGGCCTGAAGGTCAAGGACTTGGTCGCGCTGAGCGGCGCTCACACAATCGGCTTCGCACAGTGCTTTACTTTCAGGAATAGGACATTCAATGACAGCAACATCAACCAGGCATTCGCAAAGAATCTCCGGTCCTACTGCCCGCGCACAGGAAGCGACTCTAACCTCGCAAGTTTAGATCCCACGCCAGCGCGTTTCGACACATTGTACTACAATAACCTGTTGACCCAGAAGGGCCTTCTTCACTCTGATAAGGCACTGTCAACTGGTGAATCCGCACTCGAGCTAGTGAAGAGCTATAGCTACAATTATGAAGCATTTTGGAAGGATTTCGCTAAATCGATGGTCAGGATGGGAAATATCAAGCCACTGACCGGAAACCAAGGTCAAATTCGCTCGAATTGCCGGAGGTTGAATTGAATTCGAGACAGTCGGAAGCCACCGATTTCATTAAATTACAACAAGTCGTCATGATTTTCTTTTTCTTTTTTTTTTTTACGCATTTGTCGCAAGCGTACCATTGTATTTGTTGCTGTGAGTAATTCATTCTTCGGAACTTTTTTCTAGAGAATGTACATTTGTGCCTCGATAACAGAGTCTTCAAGTGTAAATTGAAATTTCTACATAGAACCAAGTTACTTGTCTTCTAAACAAGGAATTTGAGCTCTCTCTGCGTTCCGACCCCCACATTTGCCAACGTGCAGCTGGAGTGCCACTGGCGAGCCGCAGCTACCGAGTTTCACTATCAAATAGTTTGAGGCTTTTATAAAAATAAAAAAATTAGCAAAAATCATTTATAAAGTATAGTTTTTACCAAATGGCATATATGTCTGCAAACAAGTGATAGACCAGTTCCAGCCATAAAGCAATTATGTTTCCCCTAATTGCTAACGAGTACCGTTTATCGGGATACAGTCATAGCCGTGACACAGTTCATGTTAGGTCATACGAATGGCGACACAGAGTAGAATAACTCAAGCACAGTGACAGATCTCAAGTGACTCCTACTAATTTGGATATTTTAAGAGAATTTTGATTGGAGGAAGGCTCGTTAGGGGCGATAACCTGCCCCTTGATCTTTTCTTGCAGGCTTATCATTAGCCATCCGTACGGCATGATACCAACTATCATCGGCCTGCGACTTTGTGATCAGCAGCGATCTGAACATTGATCATGTGCTCGTGAGACGTGATAAACAGCATCTGTCGGTTTCGTCTGAACAAGAATCTCTCCGCATAGCAAAAACTTATTCAGTTCCATTTCCAACCCCTTCACTATGAATATCCCCCCTTCCATTCGCTCATCCCAATACGGAAACCGACATGTCATTCTACACATCTCCTCCCGGCATCATCAACTTTATCTTGCAGTTCTAGTCATTCCAGCAATGACTTGGACATGAGCATTCGAGCATCAACTCAAAAAAGTGACTCTGCACAACAAGATCATGCTCATTCGAACAGCACACGTAGCTAAAGAGATGTTCCACGCAATGTAAGTGAGAACCTTTTGTCACTGATGACTTGCACGGTAAAAGAATTTCTGACCTCCTCGTGCTGTGGGCAGCGCCAATCCCTGTCCCAGTGGCAGCGGCGTCACTCCTAGATGCTGTACCATGTGTGTCCCAAACCACATTACCTGTCGCCACTTGCTCCTGCACATCGGCTTGAAGCTCCTTCTCCGTTGCTGCGCATTAAGCTTGCCACTCGAGCTCCATGAACTACACAGACTGACTGATCTGCTGGAGCCACATGCCCTACCCAATCCATGTTCCGCGCCCCGCAATTAATTCAAAGCAAGTCCAAGTGGCAGTATGGGCACTCCTAGTTTCTGTACTACCCGCTTGATTTAGACTTGAGGGCCTCAAATTGTTCATTGTCAACAGCCATCCTACAGAGGATTAACATATTCTTGTCTGGTTTGTATCTCAAGCAAGACTCAGTTCTGACGGCATTCTGTTGGGAATAACGGATCCCCGAAAACCGGATTCGACACCGAATCGAACCCCTAAATCAAAGCGGAAGATGAAGCCCGGGAAAACACGCATCACCGATCGTAAAGCACACCACGGATTCGAGCGTACCTTGTTAGCCACAGATTAGACACCAATGCCGAAGAAGAGGAAGAAATTCTGGCCCCGTTCGATCCGATGACGACTTGAAGGGAAGGAAAGCGCGTCGTATGCTTACTGCCTTTTCTTTTTGGGAGAGAGAGAGCGTGAGAAGAGAAAAGACGTACGTTATGCCAAGAGGTGTCTTCTCTCTCTCTCTCCTTTCTTTTATACCTTCCCCCTCCACGGGCCCTATTCCCGTGGGCCGGGCCTTTTGGGCCCAACTTTGAGCGGATGGGCCTTAAGCCCATCTCATAAATCCATCATCTCCCACTCGCACATGGTGGTCCAAAACCAACATGGGCGGACAGGCCCTACTCATCAACATCAGAGAAAAATCCATCATAGACTCTCACTTAACATGGTGGGCCGAACAGAATCCTCTTTTCCTCTCTTCAACATTCATACCGGTGAATAATCCGTGCGACCAGCATACTTTGAGAGCTCATTGCCATACATCTGTTAGGAATATATAGCAGCTCATAATGGGCATCACACTCCGAGTAGATTTAGTATGCAGTACCCTAGATCGATCGATCACATTTATATCTCTCTTGATCTCTTTCAAACAATGATATATATATATTGTATTCACAATTATGATTATCACAAAGATAGTCATAATTGGTTAACCGATGAATACAAAACTATAATGTGATTCTCCAAAATCGATCTTCCTCTTTCCTTCAAACTCTCAATTTCAGTCCAGCTTGCTTTTCTAGAAATGCTCCATTAGATCGAATCACTCATGACCATTGGCAACATCCTAAGATAGCAAACACTAAATAGAAATCTTGAGAATAAGTAAGAGTCATGAGGGGACTAAGAAATTGAGGAACTCTCTTCCTCAAGAGTCTCACACGACATAAAAGTTGAGATCAAACTTTTGTCACTCTTATTGGTCGTCTCATGCATACGTAGTATGAAATACGTATTACAGTATTAACTCATTTCCCATGGAGCGTATGTCTACACCTTTTAATACCGTACAGATGATAGTTCAGACATACCCAATGTCTAACTTGAGTTCACGTATCTACTCATTCACAAAATTCATTAGAACTCGCATCTGGCATCTTAGACAGATAAAGTAAAACATGTGGGGTATTTTACTTTCGGACATAGTAAGTATTATGTCCTCATCTTAACACTCAGTTAAGGCGACATACGTGTTTTAAGCTTGAGCTCTCGATTATCACCTAGATAATAAGCTTATAAACAGTCTCATCTCTATTTATCACACAGTAAATAGAGGCGATTACCCGTGTGAGTGGGCTAATCTTATATCTGTCCGACATACTTCTCAACTTAAAGTAATGCACTAAGCATTAAGATGCATAAAGATCAAACAAAGATTCATAGGCATTAATGATGAAAACACAAATTCATCAAATTGTGAACATTTAGGGAAATTACAATATTCAGTACATTAGTCTCTACGCAATCCTAGAGGTTTCACATGGCCACAAAACACATCTCTAGGTATTGGCTTTATCATAGGATCTGCTACCATTCCATGCGTAGTATGTACTCTAAGTTCACATCTTTTCGTGCAACCATATCCTTGACAGGGTTATACTTGGTATCTATATGTTTGGTCTTGCCATGATATTTTGGATCTTTGGTATATGCTTTTGCTGCTTGGCTATCATAGTTAACCAACAATTAATCTGCAGCACTTCCAATAACACCTAAATGATCCAAAAAATCTCTTAAGCCAAACACTTTCTTACACTGCTGCTGATAATGCCACGAACTCAGTTTCCATCGTGGACAAGGCTATACACTTTTGTTTTTTACTGCTCCAACATATGGTGCCATTATTCGGTAAGAAAACAAACTCAGAGGTAGATTTTCTTTCATCTAAATCTCCTCCCAATCAGTATCACAATAGCCTTTGAGTTGCAGATCCTTTCCTTAATAACTCAACGTATAATCAGCAGTCCCCTTTAGATACCTTAGTATTCTCTTAACGGCTTTCCAATGTGCTTGACCTGGATTGGATTGGTATCTGCTCACCATTCCGACTGCAAAGCATATGTCGGGTGTTGTACACATCATAGCATACATCAAGCTCCCAACAGCACTAGCATAAGGAACATGTTTCATTTGTTCCTTCTCTTGTGGAGTCCTTGGACACAGTCTATGGCTCAATCCTTCACCTTTTGCAATAGGAGTGTCTATGGGTTTACAATCCCATATTCTTCAATTCAAAATTGGAAGACAACCAACTTTTGACAGTATTGACAAACTCCATATTACTTCCGGCAATTAGTATATCATCAACATATAATGATATGATCACAAATTGATCATTGGATATTTTGATATATACACAATTATCATCATCTATCATTGTAAAGTCATATGCCATTATGGCATTATGAAAACGTATATATCATTGTCTTGACGACTGCTTAAGGCCATATATCGACCCCCAAAGTCGACATACCTTTTCTTCTTGGCCTTTCACTATGAAACCAGCAGGTTGTTCCATATATATTCCTTCCTCTAATTCTCCATTGAGGAAAGCAGTCTTTACATCCATTTAATGTAATTCAAGATCCATACTAACCATTATTGCCAGAATAATGCGAATCAAGGTAAATCTCACTACAGGAGAAAATGTATCTTCATAATCAATTCCTTCCTGTTGATTATACCCCTTCGCCACAAGGCGAGCCTTATGCCTTTCTATCAAGCCATTAGCCTTTCGCTTTATTTTGAGAACCCACTTGTTCCCAATAGCTTTGTGTCCTTTTGGAAGATCAACCGGTTCCCAGACTTGGTTTGATTTCATTGACTCTATTTCCTCTTTCATCGCATGAATCCATTTTTTCTTATTAGGGCAATTCAGAGCCTCATTAATATTTCTTGGCTCATCCTTATCTCGTGGAGCAACCATAAAAGTTTCCCCTTCAATGTCAAAACATCGACGGGGAATACTTTGGCGACTTGTTTACCGTATGGGAGATTGTACACTTAGCACATCATTTCCCATAATGCTTCCACTTGGATTAGGTAATGATGATGTCGTCACATCAGGTGGTTGCAATTGAGAATGAGTTGAATTCAATTCATTACATCTCATATTACTCCCACTTGGACGAACTCCACCGACATCATTATCTTGATCCAATGTTTCAAATATGGAGTAATCTTCCCTTATTTTGCCCTTCTTAGAAAATTCATCCACTAAGGATGTGACATCCCGTGATTCAAATTCAGTTATACTCCCACTTTCCTGCTCACCTATGAACACATACACTTTTGAGTGTTCGCAGTATCTCATGAAAATACTCTTATTTTCTTTGGGACCCAATTTCCCAAACTTGTGAGAGGACTCATGAGTATAGGCAGCACAACCCCATGGCTTAAGAAAACTTAAGTCCGGTTTTCTAACTGCCCATAACTCATATGAAGTGGAAATAACTGATTTGGAAGGCATCCGGTTAAATATATTGGCGGCAGTTAACAACGCATCACTCCAAAAAGTGATAAGTAAGTTAACATGCGCCATCTTGGACCTAACCATTCCAGTAGGGTTCTGTTTATTCTCTCTACAACACCATTTTGTTGAGGAGTATATGGAATAGACAACTATCTTTCTATTCCTTTTTCATCATATAATTTTCTGAACTTATCAGATAAATATTCTCAACCTCGATCGGATCTAAATACCTTTATTTTTCTTCTCTAATTGATTTTCTGTCGGGTTCATAAACCTTCTAAAACAACTTATGCTTCAGATTCATGAGAAATCAAATAGACATATCCGACTTGAGTATAATCATCTATATAAAAAAAATGATGAAATAAACAGCCCCTTGCCTTCCTCTCACATTCATTGAACCACAGACGTCCAAATGGATTAAATGTCGAGGAAATTCAGTTCTTTTACCTTTTCCAAATGGTTTCCTTGTCATTTTCCCTACTAAGCAATGCTCACATATGGACAAATCGACTTTTTCAATATTGCCCAACAAGCCCTCTTTGGCTAGTCTATTCATATGTTGTTGGCCCATATGACCAAGTCTAGCATGCCACCATATTCACATCATTATTATATAAGGTAGAAGACGTGAAATAAGGGAATAACATATTAACATCATTACAGTCAACATTTAGTACAATAAAACCATTCAGTAAGTGACCACAACCATAGTAGTTTGTATCTAAACACAAATCTACACCTTTATTATGGAAGTTCATACCAAAACCAAGCTTAACCAACACTAAGACAGATACTAAATTTCGACGAATCTCCAGAGCATATAGAACATCAAGATGCGTCCACCATGCATGTTCAATTGGCAGGTGCCAATCCCTTTAACTTCAGCTCTGGAGTTATTTCCAATATAGATCCATTTAGTTCCAGTTGGTATCGTCGAAATTCCACAAAGGATCCTCTATCCTTTGCTACATGGTCTGTCGCTCATGAATCTATAGTCCACATAGGATTGGATTCAGCCAATATTTCGGAACTTGACACATAAGCAAAGTTCTCAAATATACAAGAGATGTATAGCTTCTTTAGCTCACGACAGTCGCGAGCATAGTGACCTCTCTTGTCACAATTGTAACATCTCACCCTTGACATTTTCTTCACTTGAGGACGTTTTCCTCTCTCTTGTTGGTTAATTCTTGATTTCTTGCAATAAAGACTTGATCCTTTACATTCCCACATATTGAACGAATCAATACGTTTGTGCTTAGAGCTCAAAGCCCTTTATGAGCTAGAACCAGCATTGAAAATATATATTTTCGGCTCAAATGCCGTCAAGCGGTCCTCTACCAGCTCAAGGTGGCGCATGGCATCCTTAAGATCTTCCATAACATGGTCAAGAGCTTCTAGTGCTTCTTGTTTTTTCAGCACATATTGAATCTTCATATTCAATATTTCACAATTGTTGCCGTTCATATCAGCAATTATATTCTTAGTTGCTGAACCATCGTTCTGAACACATCAGACATACATGCACGAATAATTAATGCCTATCATTTATGCATCCCTATTTGCATAGACCCATCATATTAATGAATAATTTCAAGTAAGGCTTCAGAATCAAAAGGTCACTATGTTTTCAATCATCCTCCAAAAATCCTAACTCAAAATTATTATTAATATAATTGTCTTATGCAAATAAATTCTATGAAGTTACAAAAACTTCTATTACTACCCACAGCTAATTACCCACAGCAACCAGCAGTAAAAGAAAGCAAATAAAATCTTAATATTCAATAAAATAACAATGCTTTCACATGATACAACTAACATATCGGTTGCTACATCAACAACAATCAGGTAGTAAACATTACATAATTAATCAAAGAAATAAATAGGGAATGTCCCTTCTAATCTATCAGTCAAAACATCTGAGAAAACTGAAGACACATTTGCCAACCATGGAAAAACTTTTGGAGAGCATTCATGTCGCCACCAAGGCGCATTTACTCTACGCCATGTGGCGCTCAATCTAAGGGTTGAAGTTTTAGCCAACTCAATCCTATAGTGCTCTCTCACAAAAGCTTCCACCAGCCTCCTATAACCCGGGACCACGTTGACCTCCCATAGCCGATCCAACACTGCTTGCCATTCAGGTGGTAGAGTGTTCATCAAAGCCGGCACTTTCTCAAAATCCGGCATAAGATAACCATTCCAGATGATTTCTTGTATCATCTGATTGACCTTGACCACATGTGATACTAAATCACCATCATGCTACCGATAATTAGCTAATTCTGACATCAGCCTTTTAAGTCTTACATTTCCCTCGTCCGTTCTCGGGATTGCAGATATCCTTGCATAACGCATTATAGTTCCTGCAACAAATGCAGAATTAAAAATGGATCACTTATAATCCATAATTAATATATGAGAAAATACATAATTTTCTAAAATTCATGCAACAAATGCAGAATTAAAAATGGATTACTTATAATCCACATAGGCATGACTGAAAAAGAAAACAAATTCCTTTTTTTTTTTTTCCGGGTCAAAGGTCAAAGTCAACGGACGGTCAACGGTCGTCGGTCAACGGTCAACGGGTCGGGTCAATGGGCGCGCGGGTCGGACCGGTCGGACCGGACGGGCCGGTCGGACCGCTCGCGGGGACCGACCGCACGTGCCTCGCGCGTGCGGGGGATGACGTCACGCAGACGTCATCCGGCACGTGCCAGGCGCGTGCCTCGTCTGCGAGTCGGGTCGAGTCGCCGGTCGGGTCGGGTCGCCGGCCGGTGACCGTCCGGCGAAACGTCGTCGGTGATGACGTCATCGGTGACGTCATCCGAACGGTTACCGACCGTTGGATGACGTCACGATGACGTCATCGCGTGACGTCAGTTGGCGTCGGTCCGCGGACCGGCGCGTGCCGTTTCGCCGGTCGCCGGCGCGCACGTGCCGGATCGCCACCGGCGCGTGTGGCGCACGCGCTGGCGAAGCCAGCGCTTCCAGGCGCGTCGCGCCCACGCGCAGCGGCTTCTGGCCGCGCGTGTAGGCGCGTGCGGTGTCGTACGGCGGCGTTCAACCAGTCTCCGGACTCGTCTTGACGTCACCTTTCTCCCAGTGCCTTCAAAATTTGATTTCGACTTACGAAAACTCAGAAAAATGGCCGAACAACGCTCGGGTGTCGGGATTTTCGCCCGGTTCCGTACGGCCGAAGGGATTTCGCGAAAAATCAATCAAAAACATCAGAATTGATCAGGAAAAACGTGAACTAGGGCTCTGATACCAATGTTGGGAATAACGGATCCCCGAAAACCGGATTCGACACCGAATCGAACCCCTAAATCAAAGCGGAAGATGAAGCCCGGGAAAACACGCATCACCGATCGTAAAGCACACCACGGATTCGAGCGTACCTTGTTAGCCACAGATTAGACACCAATGCCGAAGAAGAGGAAGAAATTCTGGCCCCGTTCGATCCGATGACGACTTAAAGGGAAGGAAAGCGCGCCGTATGCTTACTGCCTTTTCTTTTTGGGAGAGAGAGAGCGTGAGAAGAGAAAAGACGTACGTTATGCCAAGAGGTGTCTTCTCTCTCTCTCTCCTTCCTTTTATACCTTCCCCCTCCACGGGCCCTATTCCCGTGGGCCGGGCCTTTTGGGCCCAACTTTGAGCGGATGGGCCTTAAGCCCATCTCATAAATCCATCACATTCACTTTAACTCAGATAAAATATCTACTCAACTATGAAACAAGAAGTCAGTTCTCAATTCTACAATCCGAGGCAAAAGCTACCGCTTGCAAGGCCACACCGTCTTCACCACGTAATGCAACAATGGCCACGATTTCTTCCCGCCCGAATCGAATGCAAATGCCGCTGTACCATTTTGCAGGAAATCTGCTTCAGCCGGGACAGCGACTTCCTCTTCGTCGTCCACTCCTTATTGGGCCCGCCAAGTCCTGCCACTCACCACTCGGGTCCATGCCCTCGTTGCATGAATCCACTGTCAGAAAAAAAAGGCACCGCCTCTCTCTCTCTCTCTCTCTGGATTTCTCCAGATTTCTCTCTCTACTGCACCAAATTTTTCTCCCTCTCTATCCAGACTTTTCTCGACCACAATTGTTTAATGGCTCCACCGACTTTGCAGCCTATAAATAGGGGGAAGTGAGTCTTGTGTGTGTGCGTGAGTGGAGTGTGTACGTGAATGGGTGAGTGGGTGGAGTAGATAGCTTGAGTTGTAGAGTGGTAGAGGGATAGGGGTCTTGTGTAGAAAAGTGTGTAGTGGTGAGGCGTGAGACGAGTATGAGAGTGGTGTGGGTATAAAGAGATTGTAATATTGTTTAATAAGAATAATAACTATTTTACTTCTACATCCATTTACTTCTTACCAATTTGTAATAGAGCCAGGTCGTCAGAGACTGTGTGAAGATAGTGGTCAAGGGTCATTGTAAGTGAGCAAGGCGGTCAGGTTCGTCGAGCCAAGGAGCAGAGTACATCAGAGCTCTACTAGTGCACAATCTGGGATTGTGAAGTCGGTTGGTCTGGGACTAGGCTTACTTGGTATACTGTGGGGCATTATACTCAAGTCACAATGGTAAATTTCTCAAATTCGGTAAGTGGCGTCGAGAAGCTCAATAGCTCAAATTATAATAATTGGAGTACCCGCATGCAATATTACTTGCTAGGTCGAGATTTGTGGGATATCGTTGGTGGGAGCAACACCACACCACCCACGAATGATAGCGAATTAAGAAAATGGAGCATAAAATAAGGTAAGGCTCTTTATGTTCTTGCCATGATTGTTGAAGATGAATTATTGCAACACATAAAGAGTGCGAAGAGTGCGAAGACCTCGAAGGAGCCCTGGGATAACTTGGCGACGCTGTTTGCAAGGACAAATGATGTCAAGTTACAATGCCTGGAGAACGAGCTCCTCTCAGTCTTGCAACAAAGTATGACAATAAGTCAATACTTTTCTAAAGTTAAAACTATTTGTGAAGAAATTTCAAAATTAGATCCTGAGAATGTCATCTCTGAGACAAGAAAGAGAAGAATAATAATTCACGGGTTAAGGCTGGAATATAATGGTATTGTTACGACCACCCGTAAATGGGCAAATGAGCCAACTCTAACAGAGTTGGAGAATATATTGGCTAACCAAGAAGTCTTAGATAAACAAATTTCTAAGGTCACAATTAAGGAGGCTAAAAGTGCCCTCTTTAGTAATAAAAGAGGGTTCAAGGGCTAGAATAGAAATAGAGCAAGTGCAAGAGATGGCAAACCATGGAAAAGTCATGGAGAATGGCAAAAGTGAATAGAAGGAACTGGACCTCGACTAGGGGGAGCTCGTCGAGACCGCGACAAGGATGACAATGAAGATAAGAAGAATAGAAGGCGTAATGGACAGTGTTACACATGTGGCAAAGTAGGTCACTTTGCCAGGGATTGTCGATTCAAAAGAGTTTAAAGAAACGTCGCAGCATCCAAGGAAAATGATAGCGAAGAAGAGTGGGATTTCCTATCATCCTTTGCGGTAGAGGAACAAGAAGAGCTTGCAAGCTCCTCCATCATAGAGTTAGAAGATACGATGGCCCTCATCACGGTAAGTGATAAATTGATTGATTATGATGAAGATTGGATAGTTGACTCGGGGTGCTCAAATCACATGACCAGAGATCAAGGCAAGCTATCAAACATGTGCGAGTACAAAGGTGGACGAGTAGTTGTCACCGCAGACAACTCAAGGTTGTCGATTACCCATGTGGGCCAAACGATGATAACACCCCAATTTAGTTCGCATCCAGTCAAACTGAAAAATGTATACCATATGCCAGGAATGAAGAAGAATCTATTGTCTGTGGCACAACTTACAAACTCAGGCAATTATGTGGTGGTCGGTCCTAAAGACGTAAGGGTGTACTGCAATTTGAAACCAACTGGTATACCAATCATGGAGGGGCGTCGATTAGAGTCTATCTATGTGATGTCAGCTCAGACGGCTTACGTGAACAAAACTCGAAGGAGTGAAACACCCGATTTGTGGCATGCACGACTTGGGCATGTGAGCTACCATAAATTAAAGGTGATGATGAAGAAAGGTATGCTAAAAGGTCTCCCCCACTTGGAAGTCCAAGAAGACATCATCTGTGCCGGATGTGGAAGGTACATCAGCTTCCATATGAGGAGTCCGCATTCAGAGCTAAGATGCCTCTCGAGCTTATCCACTCATATGTATTTAGACTAGTAAAGCAACCGTCGATCAAAGGATCAAAGTACATGATAACATTCATTGATGATTTCTCCAGGTACGTTTGGGTCGACTTCATGAAAGAAAAATCTGAGGCATTAAACAAATTTAAGTAGTTTAAAGCAAAAGTAGAATATGAAGTAGGCAAGAAAATACTATGCCTCACTTCGAGAATCAATAAAGCAGACTGTTGTACCCTGGTCAATCGCATCACTGCAAGGGTTCAGTCTTGGACCCACCGGTTCCTCTCTATTGCTGGCCGGCTTCAGCTTATCAGGTCAGTTCTTCATGCTATACAAGCCTACTGGGCTAGTGTCTTTGTTTTACCTTCAGCTGTGATGGAACAGATAGAGAAAATATTTAGACAATTCCTATGGAAAGGTCCGGACCTAGGCAGGGGTGGTGCTAAGGTAGCCTGGGATGACGTTTGCCTTCCAAAGGATGAAGGAGGGCTAGGTGTTAGGAGGCTCCAAGATTGCAATAAAGCCTCCATGCTAAAGCATATTTGGATCTTGTTCTCCGACAAGGAAGCGCTATGGTGTAGATGGGTCCACTCCACGTTCTTAAAAAACAAGAACTTTTGGGTTGCTAGGAAGCCAACATCTGGATCCTGGGCCTGGAAGAGCTTGTTGACCCTAAGAAGGAATTTCAGGATGGCCTTCTATTGGAAAATTGGCGATGGCCAAACAACCTCTCTGTGGTTTGACAACTGGCACCCTAGAGGGCCCTTGAACCTGTTCTTTTCAGACTCTCTTATCTATAGCTCAGGGCTCTCCAGACAAGCTTGTGTTGCTGACCTCTTCTCAGATGCTGGCCAAGCTCTTAGGTTGGTGCTTCAATCGTGGGGGCAACCTCTTCCGACCCTGACGAATGACCCGGATCATTGCTGTTGGCGAGAAAGCTCTTCAGGCCAATTCACTATGGCATCGGCATGGAACTTCATCAGGAAGAAGAGGACGCGGGTCCACTGGTACTCCTTTGTATGGGACAACGCCATGGTGCCTCGATATCAACTCAATCTTTGGCTCATGGCCAAGCGTAGGCTTCCAACCCAGGACCTCCTTTTGGCCTATGGTATTATTGGAAATGCTGCCTGTGCGTTTTGCAAGAATGTGCCTGACTCTCTTGACCACTTGTTTTTTGACTGCTGTGTCACGGCTAGCGTTGCTTTCCTTTGGGCGTCCAGATGCAATTTACCCTGGCGCAACAGAGGTTGGGGGGAGAATTTCAAATGGGCAACTACCTATTTGATGGGGAAAGATTTCTATAAGTGCATAGCCCGTTTTTCCTTTGGCGTGTTGTGTCATATCATTTGGAAAAATAGGAATAGCATCATCTTTAGAGACCAGCCTCTCTCTATTCTGGCCATTAAGAACCACCTCTTTAAAGTGGTTCGAGACAAGGCTATCACCTTCAGGAACGTCGAAGACAATTTCAGAAACAGAAGGCTGCAGAGAAGTTGGAGTCTAGACCCGATTATTTTCAATGGGGACCCGTAGGTCCTTGATCAGACGATGGCCTCCTCTTTGCTCTTATCTCTGCTTGATAGCTGGTTGAGCTAGCCGTGCTTAGTTTGGCCTTGTTGTTGTAGTTGTTGTGCCGCCTCTGCGGCTTTTGCATCTCGTCACCCTTCCACTTCTTTTGTTACTACATTTGGAGTGCAAGTTACTGGTGTCGAGATCTTTTTGTACATTTGGCTTTCTTAATATATATCTTACCTTTACCAAAAAAAAAAAGAAAATACTATGCCTTCACACGGATAATGGGGGAGAATATACATTAGATAACTTTTACAAAATTTCTTCAAGAATGGAAGATATGTCGACAATTTACTTGCCCAAATACACCACAACAAAATGGAGTTGCCGAAAGAAAGAATCGGCATTTGGCAGAGATACGTAGGAGTATGTTGCATGCAAAGAATGTTCCACCCAAGTTTTGGGCTGAGTGTATGAAGACGGCAGCGCACGTGATCAACATACTACCTCAAGCAAGGCTTGGCTTTATGTCACCTTATGAGAAGTTGTGGAATCGCAAGCCCACGGTAAGTCACTTTAGAATATTTGGGTGTGTATGTTATGCATTCGTGCCAGACCATCTTTGCAACAGTTCGATAAAAAGGCAGTTCGTTGCATATTCATGGGCTACGATGATCAAAGAAAAGGATGGAACTGTTGTGACCCTACAACAGGGAGGTGTTACACTTCCAAAAATGTAGTGTTCGACGAACTATCATCTTGGTGGTCATCACAACCTAATTTAAAACAAGTTGAAGAAGAGATTCGTGAAGGAATGGAAGAAAATGATGAGATTGATAAGGGCCGGCCAATTGAAGATGGAAATGATAATGTAACTAGAAGAAAAGAAGTCAGAGCATAGTCACCGGAAAAATCAAAGAGCCCATGGCGAACTGGTGTACATTCGAGAACTACAGAAGAGTTTCGACCAAGTCAAATGGAAGAACTTGAAGAACAAGAACCTCAAGTTAGGAGATCAACAAGACAGAGATGACCAAATCCCAAATATGCAAATACGGCGCTAACCGAACATGTCGGAGGAGTTGAGCCGTCCACATATGAGGAAGCCTCGCAAGGCGTGGAATGGAGGAAGAGATACAAGCACTAAGAAAAAATGAAACATGGGACTTAGTGCCGAGACCTAAAGAGGTATGTCCTATATCTTGCAAATGGGTTTATAAACTTAAAACTCAACCATATGGGTTGATAGAAAGATATAAGGCACAACTAGTTGCTCGAGGATTCTCTCAAAAGTACGGCCTAGATTATGATGAGACCTTTAGTCCAGTAGCAAAGATCACTATAGTTCGAGTCTTACTAGCACTTGCAACAAGCAAGTCATGGAAATTATGGCAAATGGATGTGAAGAATGCCTTCTTACATGGAGAACTAAATCGAGATATATACATGGAGCAGCCAGATGGTTTCAAAAGTAAGATTCATCCGGATTATGTTTGTAAGTTAAAGAAAGCCCTATATGGCTTAAAACAAGCCCTGAGACCAGGGTACAGGAAGATTGCTGAATTTTTGGTGCAAAGTGATTATTCTGTAGCCTCAGTAGACTCGAGCTTGTTTGTGAAGGCAGAAGATGGCAAGCTTGCAATAGTATTAATCTACATGGATGATCTAATCATCACTGGAGATAATGAAGAGGAGATATGCCAAATCAGAAACAACCTCTCAGTGCGGTTTCAGATGAAAGAGCTTGGAGAATTAAAACATTTCTTGGGACTCAAGAATGAGAAGACCGATGAAGGATTATTCCTTTGTCAGCAGAAGTATGCACAAGACCTCCTAGGAAAGTTTGGGATGCTTGATTGCAAACCTATATCTACTCAAATTGATGGAAATGTAAAGTTATGTGCAATTGAAGGATGAGAATTGGAAGACTCAACTATGTACAGGCAATTGGTGGGTAGCCTTATTTACCTTACCATAACATGGCCTGATATTGCCTTTGCAGGAGGAGTAGCAAGTCGATTCATGGAGAAGCCACGAAAGCCTCACTTAGATGCAGTTAAACACATACTAAGGTATGTAAAGGGTACATTTGATTTTGGGCTTTTGTATAAGAAAGAAGCATCATGTGAAGTTGTAGGATATTGCGATGCTGACCTTGCTGGAGATTGTGACACACGATGATCAACTACTGGATATATGTTTAGCCTCGGATCAGCAGTAGTGTCATGGTGCAGCAAAAGACAGGCAACTGTGTCACTATCTATGATAGAAGCTGAGTATAGAGTAGCAGCAATGGCAGCACAAGAGAGTACATGGCTAGTACAGCTAATGGAGGATCTCCATCAACCAATAAATCAACCTATACGAATATATTGTGATAATCTATCAGCCATAAGCTTAGCGGAGAATCCAGTTTTCCATGCGAGGACCAAGCATGTAGAAGTGCACTATCATTTCCTACAGGAAAAAGTATTACAAGACGAGATAAAGATGAAGTATGCCAAAACAGATGATCAAGTTGCAGACATCTTCACCAAAGGTCTTGGAGCTGTAAAATTCGAAGAGTTTCGAAAGCAACTTGGTATGATCACAATGTCCATGCTAAGAGAGAGTAGTCAGTGAGGGGGACTGTCAGAAAAAAGGCACCGCCTCTCTCTCTCTCTCTCTCTCTCTGGATTTCTCCAGATTTCTCTCTCTACTGCACCAGATTTTTCTCCCTCTCTCCACACTTTTCGCTCGCTCTCTATCCAGACTTTTCTCGACCACAATTGTTTAATGGCTCCACCGACTTTGCAGCCTATAAATAGGGGGAAGTGAGTCTTGTGTGTGTGCGCGTGAGTGGAGTGTGTACGTGAGTGTGTCAGTGGGTGGAGTAGGTAGCTTGAGTTGTAGAGTGGTAGAGTGGCAGGGGTCTTGTGTAGAAAAGTGTGTGTAGTGGTGAGGCGTGTGAGATGTGTATGAGAGTGGTGTGTGTGTAAAGAGTTTGTAATATTGTTTAACAAGAATAATAATTATTTTACTTCTACATCCATTTGCTTCTCATCATCCACCACCTCCGATATTTGACCAGCCTTATCTCAACCTCTTCTAGTTCATACTCACTTGATATCATTAAGCTCATGTGAGACCTATACGATCTAATGATTGAGATGTAGTGGACTTACATATATTGGATACTTACAACAGTTTGTCACAATCGAAACTCATTCTTTGTAAGGCATAAGGCATAATCCAACCAAAAATCCAAAACATTTTCTGTCAATTCCGATACCCGAATATGTTTTCTGTCTCACCAATTTGCTAAGCTTCTACTTGTTTTAGATAGATGTCTTTACCATTCCATCACAAGTAAATAATTGACATTGTGTAAAACTAAGGAACCACTAGGACCGAATCAAGATTAGGACTTCTCAAAACCACTTGAGACTAAGCCTTACATTACTTGTCTAACTACTATAAATGCTTGATTGATATTTTAGTTATCTTTTTAGATACATGCCTAAGTTGGGGAAAACACCCAAAAAGTTCTAAACCTATTGAATTAATGTTAATTTGGTCTTAAACCATTTTGACAAAATGCCAATTGAATCATTCCGACTAATCGTGGCAGTAAATTGCTAATCACTAATGTGGACAACAACCGTCCCACATGGCACAATCATGATAGCGTGAACAATTTTTACAATTTATATATATATTGCTTTCATTTTGGCTAACAAAGGGCCTGCGAACCCTCACCTAGTGAGGATCGTGGCCCTTGCGTAGGACCTCACCAAATATAGGCAAGGGCCGCCTTGCCAACAACCAATAGGGCCATGAAGGCCTTAGGCAATAGCCTTTATGGCCCCACCAACCACTGGGGAGAGCATGAAGGCCTTCACCAAAACCTAGTAAAGGCCCAGCATTGGTCAAAATGAAAGATAAAATATAATAAAATAAAATTCTATTAAAAAAATATCATATCAATACCAATCATGTCACGTAGGATGAGTAGTATCCATATTAGTAATTTCTAATCAAAATTAGTTGAATAAACTCAATTGGCAAAATATGAAAAGATTTAGAACTAAATTCGTCCAATTAAAAGGTTATGATCGAATTTGCATCAATACAATAGGTTTAGGACTTTTTTAGTACTTTGTCTATCTGAATTATATGAAAGAAAAACCCAATTCCTAAAACCGACACCGCTTATAGGACTTGCTGGCAAATCAACTACTTGTTTAGAGACTTGCTGGCAAATCAACTGCTTGTTTAGAACTTAGTCAATGAGTATTTGAGAGTTCAAAATTGCCAATTAAAAAAAATACAAAAGTGATGGTTATGGTTGGGGGCCCACGGACTGATGAGGGATGAGCTGTCGACACTTTGGATAAAAGTGGAAGGCACCTAACATTTAAAAGCATTGGCTTGGGTCATTTGATATGATGGTTAGTCACGAGCCTCATTTTCAAAGGGTAAGGCATCAAAATGTTCTTTGGTACTTCCTTTTATCAATCGAAATTCAAAGTACATCTAATAGTGATTCCTACGATTTTTCGAGGAAATTTACTAAACTATATTAATATACCTAAAATACCAAATAAATATAAAAACTATATATATATGTTGAATTTATATTAGAATATAGAAATAAATTTAAAATAAAAGATATGAATACTTAAAAGTGGAAGTAGAATAATCCACAATCATATTGAGAAAAATAGAATGTTTAAAAGTAGAAGATTTATTTATAGTACTTGATAACTATTTAATGTACTTTTAAGGATAAAATCCATCTCAAACATGGGTAAGAACACAAGCTATTTGATTGGGTTGATTAGTCTAAATTATTTTAAGATTATTTTTGCTTGCATTAATAATGTCACATTTGTTGTTCAAAAGTTCTTACATAATGTGTTGTACGTAGACTACAAGCCTACATCTTCACCTAGAAAGTTCATTGAAGGAAATTTCAATATGAGCTCATCATTTAGATAAATCCATCTCAGTCAATAATTTGAGTTAAACATGAATTGATAATTACTCCACACTACACCAAATTTTCGATATGGGATCTCTCCAAGAAAATCAACACATTTTAGTTTTGCTTTCCAACCCAAGTTGATTGCTTCTTCTTTTATTTTATTTTTTATCTTTTATTTTTTGCATGAAAACAACATGAAGAACATGAACACAAAAATGTAAGACAAACTGACATGGTGGATTCTATATCCCACTAAAGCCGGTCCATCTTACAAAGTGCAGGAAAATCAGTTTGCGATTCAGCTCGATAAGTATTCCGAGTAGGTGGAAAAACCATTGAGACGGCTTACCGATTCGCCGCTCAGATTTATGTAAGTCTGAGGCTTCGCAAGGAATACAGGGACATCACCAACAAAACCCGCATCAATATTCCATCCACCAAATTAAATGTAACCCACGCGCACCCGACAAAATAAAGCTGAAACGAAAATCACTGAGCACCTGCCTTGCCTGAACATAGCTTTGCAGTGGACTGTGCTTATCGGAATCCCTTGCGATTCAGCAAAAGCATCGATCATCTCGAACCCTACCTGCTTGATCAAAACCCAAGTGCACAGTGACTGGGTTCAGCTACGTACATTATGCCTGGTTCCTCTATACTTATCTCCGGGATAGCCCAGGCCGACGAAGAGCCAAGGCCGTGGAGCCCAGGTGCAAAAGCAACGTCTAGCAATCACGCTATGCATACAAAGATGTCTCTTTTACTTCCCTTCTTTCTCAGGTTTGAGCTGGAGTTTAATGGGTGAAAGAAGCAGACGACGGGCCCGCAATTACAATAGCCCCACAAGTAGCCAACTTTGTACTGATCAGGAAAGCATCATCGTCAAAAACCAAATCGACTTGAGGGCAGACATAGTCGTAGAAGTCTGGCGAGAGACCATTCTTGTAGGGGCGCGTCGAGAGAGCTGAGGCCGTGAGGGACAAGAAGAGCAGTGCTCCAAAGAGGCTGAGGCTACCTAAGGCCATGTTCGGGTGTGAATCCTTGAAATTGCTCCAAGATTATGAGCTACTAAGCAGGAATTGATAGTGATTTCGAGGCTGCTTTTGTTGTGAGCTTATTGACTGCTCATTTTTGTACTTATAGGATATTTTTTGGGGGTGGCGGGGTGGGGGGTTGCCTGCCAGAGAGAGACTTAATCCTCAGTTTATGGTTGGACTTGGCCGAAGAGAGACCTTGTCATACAAGAATCCGTGTGCAAAGCTTACGTATTATGCCCATTATGACAAGAAATGAGAACATTATGCATTCTTAGCTTCGAATGAATTGAACTGGTCGTGTAAGATCGATTCTGCCGCCCATGCCTCGTGGATTATTGCTTATACGTGGTCAAACGACTACCTAATCCATATGCTGGATTTGGCGCTCTGGTCCCACCGAAAGGGCAAATATTTATTAAAATGGAAAAGTTCTCGATTCTACTTGGTCAACCCCGGACTTGAAGATGTGATTTTAGGTTTTCTTAGAGAATAATTCCAGTCATGCTAAAAAATTTGTTATCTGCCAAAATGATGTGGATTGTTAATAATATATAAATTTTTTTCTCGGGATGGTGATAGTCCATTCTCTTGATCAGTCTTAATTTATGTAATCTGCATAGGTGAATGATACCATATGCTAAAGATCAAATAAGACGAGGACATCTTTCGAGATCCTATACATGTGGCAAAGATTATGAATTATGACGGGAATAAATCCTTCACATCCATTTTCTTTAAGTCCATGTACAGAGATTATTTTTGCCATTTCATGCATCTTCACTAAAATTTTCTTTTGAACGATATTTCATTTTTGACAAATATTTATAGGTTGATCAACCGATTTAATGTTTCTGGTATGCGCTAATGAAATTCGTGTACGGAATAAATCTTAATAAGTGTGGATTTGCATGATTGCTCAACCTTGATTGGTTTAATTTGCAGCAACGGATTCAAAAATTAACGCATGTTTTCATAAGTCTAGACCAGTGGGAAGCTAGAAGTTCGCCTAATTTATTCTACAAATTGTTCCTGATCAATAAGGGTTAAATTTTGACTCCTTTGTAGCAATAAATTCATGGACGCGACTATTCTCCTCCTTATGTACTCAACCAGAGCCGAGCCTATATCATTGAACAATTCAATGGTTTAAATAGCAATATCTATAGTTTACTTGTCAAGTCTTAATCTGTATTTCTTGATAAAAAAATATATATATATGTTACTTACTATACTGTTGAGGTACACGTATGAGACCACTAGGTAGGAAAATATCATATGGGCAAATTGGTGTGATGTGAAAAGAAAATTAATTGACCTATAACTCATTGCTTAAATTTTTTAATAAAAGTGAGTCCAATTAAATATGTTGACGAGCTTGGACTTAAACTTGCTCTTAGTGATATCTACCAAACCATTGGTATTAGAGTCATTGGGTTGAATGGGCTAGGCTCAACATGTGTGAATTGGCAACTAATGACCATCTTGAGGAAAGAACCTCATATGTAAACCCCTTCTCCCAAATAAATAAATAAATAAATAATAGGTGGCAAATTGTGTCTCCTAACTTCTCACAAAACTTGGCTACACTAAGATAATTGAGGTAAACTATGAAGAGCATACGTTGTTCCTCTGGCCAAGGTGGATATTCAAGTTGAAATATATTGGGAACGTACAGTAGAAGTCCAATATTTTCACCTAGGGAGATCACCAAAAGGGAGCTCAAATCCGAGTTCGTCAACATGTCCAGTCGAACACACCTTTACACAAAAACTTAGGCTAGTAAATTATGAGCCAACTGAGATATATTAACTGCTCCACATCACATCAATTCTTCGATGTGAAACTTCTCTAAGACAACTCACTTATACGTATAACAATCTCCCCATCATGTGTGAGCTCAGTGTTAGGCCAACTCCCTCTTGATTCAAGTATCCTTCTACATTAACTGATGGGCCACATTGATACACCACAATGCCCACCTACCTAAACATCGCAATCATTAGCTCAGATACCATTTGCTGGGAGCGTACTGCAAAAGTCCAATACCTTCACCTAGGGAGATCGTTAAGAGAGAG
Source organism: Eucalyptus caleyi (assembly GCA_014182885.2). Lineage (NCBI taxonomy): Eukaryota > Viridiplantae > Streptophyta > Magnoliopsida > Myrtales > Myrtaceae > Eucalyptus > Eucalyptus caleyi. Next base: position 11,673,168 of record CM024466.2, on the reverse strand, counting down.
CCCAAGTCCAAGCCCATCAACATATCAAGTTGGACACAACTTTACTTAAAAGCTTAAACCAAGCAATTAAGATATTTTAACTACTCTACACCATATTAGTTCTCCAATGTGGGGCTTCTCTAAAACAACTCACTTACATTTGCATCCTAACAAGATATCGTTGGTGCAAAAGGATATTTGGATTTAGAGAGAACGGGCCAAAAGTAGGAGGCTCACACGTGAGCCAAAGATTTGTTGAGTTGCACATGCGAGGGTGTTGGATGAAAAGAAATCTCACATGTGAAGCAATTAATATATCCTACTTGGGGTATGATCCAATGATTTAAAAGTTTTAGTAAAGGTATTGATGGACATGGGGGCTGAGCGAGGCTGAGCGGGGCCTCGCCCTTTATTTCTTCCCGTGCTCTTTCCGACCCAAGAAAAAAAAATCACTTCAATCAAACCAGAAAGCTTGTCTACTTTCTATGCACTTATCTTTTGACGTTAGGCAATACCGTTGTTTTCGTCGTCACATATGGCTGATGACCTACGAACATTAGTAACCTAGAATTTTACGAGCAACAGTCCTTCGAACACTTTATAAAATGGAACCGATCGATGATTGGATCAGAGTGTATTCCAGAGATGTTTGAATGCGTTGAAGGCCTTTATTATTATTAAAGCTTCAATGATTGGTCAGAGAACAATTTCAAGAATGTTTCTTATCACAATTATTAAAGAATACGCCGGAAAGAAACGATGAACAAACTGCCACTTTAGTTCACACTTCGGCAATTCGAGCGAATCTGGCCCTGGTTTCCGATCAACGGCTTTATGTTTCCCATCTTGATCATCGACTTCGCAAAATCATCCCAGAAGGCCTCCGCATCATCACTGTAAGTTTTCACCAGCCCATCCGTTGACCCACCACTGTAAAGCGCCTGATCAGAGTGAAGAAGCCCCTTCTGCGCCAGCAGATTATGAAAGTACAATGCATCGAATTGAGCCGGCGAAGGATCCAAACCAGCGAGGTTACCGTCCTCTCCAGTACGCGGGCACAAAGACCGGAGGCTCCTGGCAAAACTGGCGGCGATGTTGTCGTCGCTGTATGTGCGGTTTCTGAAAGTGAAACATTGAGCGAACCCGATTGTGTGAGCACCGCTCAGTGCGACCAAGTCCCGAGTGTCGAGACCTTGCTTTTGGAACGTGTTGATCAGTGCAGGCAAGTCCATGTTCGGCCTGGGAATGTCGGAGTTGGCGGTTGTCCTGCTCGCCGTGGTCGAGTCCCTCCTTCCAAGTTGTACTTCCCATGAAGGCCCTCCCAGCTGAAATATTTCAGTCAACCTTTTAAGTTCAAATTCAGCTTTGCTTAGGTATCGAAAGATTATATATGTGCATATGATTCTACGCCTAGCGTGTTCAATTAGCCGGAGACTCTCTCTTCTATTTGTCTGCACTGGAGTTTTGCTTAAATGAAGGCATCATATGTAGCATTAAGATAAGACGTACCGCAACTACCGAGTCACGGGCTGCGACGGCCAAGATGTCGGCACATGATACAAGTGAGTATCCGCAAGCTTTGTCGACCTCCGCCTTAATTTGATCGATCACTTCGAACCCTCTAGCCGAATTGTTATTCGGGACCGCGAGCTTTTCGCTGTCAATGGTAGGGGTCGAATCCAAAAGTATTGAAGCATCGCAACCCTACATTATGACGTGGACAAAACAAGAATCAAGTTAGCAAATTTATGCCGGCTGCTAGATAACCAATGCGAATTCAAGATTATCGTGAATGTATCGTACGTTAACGAAACAATCGTGGAAGTGCAGACGGAGTAAGGAAGCGCCCATGCGTCGCTCCTGTTGCACCGCTGCCTCGACAACGCGTTTGATGGCGGGCAAGGCTTGTGGGCAAATGTAGTCGTTGAAGTATGGCGTGAGGCCTTCCTTGTAGGGCCGCGTCGAGAAAGCCGAGGTCGCGAGAGACAAGAAGAGAAGTGCTTGGAGGAGGCTGAGGCTATTTAAAGCCATGTTTGCCTTTCGGAGTCAGCAAGGATTGGAGCGAGAATATGAGTAATTCTGCTTCAATTGATGGTGCTTTCGAGCTCGTTGTGTTGAGTTTTCGGATTACTCATTTCTGTATTTATAGGAATTGGAGAGAGAGAGAGAGAGAGAGACTTTATGTTTCCTCGGACTTGGCCAAAGGGGATCTTGTCATACAAGATTGCGTGTGCAAGCTCATGAGCTAATTATACCCACAAATGCAAGAAGCTGAGATCATATACCTAATTTTTCAACTTAATCTCATATTCCAAAACAAAGAAGCATGAATGTCGGAGTTAGAGGTGACTTGTCCAAAACAAAGAAGCATGAATCTCATATTCCAAAGCTCAAATGGGAGCTAGAGGTGATTGGTTCCCTATCTGGTCTAGTTCCAGTTCTTATCTAATGGAACCAGTTGCCTCTTTTTTTTTTCCACTAGTTAATTCTATATGTTATGAAGAAAAAAAACTGGTTTTCTTTTAATTTTAGTGAATAAATAATAAAAATATATATGTAATTAGTTCATTCCGATTCCCCCTTAGATTCCACTTTTAGGAACCGGGAACCAGGCGACACCCCAGAACTAGTCCCAATTAGCCGGTTCGGTCTGGTCCAGTCGATTACTGATTCGGGCGGTCGATTTTGCACAACCCTAGTGAGAGCCACCATAGTTGGAATATTTGGCTTCTACAAGCTCACCATCAGTCATGGCTTAATGGGTTTTCCTTGCATGCTATCATTAGTTTACTAGTTTCATGGAGAAGCTTGACAATTAGACAGGAGCGCCGTCCATCAAGTCCGGATCATCAGTTTCTTCTTTTCTAGAAATGGCAAAATTTAGGAGCATGCTGCGGAGGATGAACTGGGGGAAGATGCTCCTGGTGATGTTGAAACCGGATCTCCAATGGCCTTCGTTATTCCCTCTTCTTTGCGAGGAAGGCTATAGAGGGAACCATTTTCTTCCCTAAGGATGCCAAGGTGAGATTAGAACTTCCACTTTTATTTTGTATCTTGGCCTTGATCTTTGTCCGAAGCTTGGCAGGACGATATGCGAGCTTGAAACCTGTAAAAAAGCCCGCTAGTATAGCTGGAATAATTGAATTGTTCGAATCGATGATATATTTTTACGAGCCAGCGAATAGGGGGAGTGCAGACAGCATGCCACCGGTGAGCCGCCACCCCCCTCCCCAATGGCGACTGAGTTCTACCGGCAAATAATTTGAGATTTTCTATAAATAAAATACTAGCAAAAATCCTTTGCAAAATATAGTTTTTACCAAACAATATTAATGTCAAAGTTACTTTCCAATGTGTGTTTAAAATATACTTCACTAAACACTACTTGCATTTCGTTGATGGTCGGGGTCGGATCCAAGAGCATCAATGCATCACAACCCTGCATTATTGAACTCCCAAACAAACATCAATGTTAGCAAGTATTGTGCAATGCTAAATAGTAATCACTATTTTTTAGAACAACAAATTAATGTGAAACTTAGCTGTTTATGTCTTAGATTGGCGAAACAGTCGTGGAAGTGCAAGCGCAGCAAGGACGCCCCCATTCGTTGCTCTTGCCGCACCATCGCCTCAATGACGTGCTTGATGGTGGCTAAGGCTTGAGGGCATATATAGTCATAGTGTGGCGAGAGGCCGTCGTTGTAGGGGCACGTCGGGAGAGCCGAGGCCGCGAGGGACAAGAAGAGAAGTGCTCGGAAGAGGCTGAGGCTACCTAAGGCCATGTTCGGCTGTAAATCCTTGAAATTGCATTCAGATTATGAGTAACTTTGCTGCAATTGATGGTGATTTCTAGCCTGCTTTTTTTGTGAGCTTATGGACTGCTCATTTGTGTACTTATAGGATTTGGGAAGAGGGAGAGAGACTCTTTAAGGTGCGTTTCGTTCAATTTTGATGAATATTTTTGGAAAAATGCAAAGGTCTTTAGACTAAATAGATTTTCTAAAATGCAAGTAGTTTTTGATAAATTATATTTTAAAAACACATTAGAAAACAAATTTGACATAAATAGCATTAGGTAAAATCTAAACTTTGTAAAGGATTTTTGCTTTTTTTTTTTTTTATAAAAGATCTTAAACCAGCTACCGTTGACAATGGTGGCGTTGGCCTCACTGGCCGCTCGCTGGTGGCGTGATGGCCACTCGCCACTTTATAAATTAAGATTACATGTAAGTGGTTGACCAACCTATAGAAATTTGTAAAAAGATATATTGTAGAAAGAAAAATTTAGTGTAGATGCATGAAATGGCAAAATAATTTTTGCAGATGGACTTCAAGAAAATGGATGTCACGGGTTTCTTCCCATCATAATTCACGATCTTCTACATGCATTTAAGATATCGAGAGATGTTCTTGTCTTATTTGATCTCTAGTATAAAGTACCATTCAGCTATGCATATGACATAAATTAAGACTCGTCAAAAGAATAGACAATCACCATTCCAAAAAGAAATTCATATATAATTAACAATCCACATCATTTCGGCAGATAAAGTTTAGTAACTTTTTAGGATAACTGGACTTATTCTCTTAGAAAATCTAAGATCTCTTCTTCAAGTCGAGGGTTGACCAAGTCTAAGCAAGAACTTTTCCAATTTTTAAGAAAAATTTGCCCTTTTCTGTGGGACCCAGATTACCAAAGCCAGGATGGGGATTAGGTAGTCCTTTGACCACGTATGAGCAAATAAACCACGAGGCGCCGGCTGTAGAATTAATCTTACACGACCAGTTCAGGTACGAAGATGTACTCGTTTCTTGCATTAATGGGCATGTTTGCACATGGATTCTTGCGCGACAAGATCAACCATAACCTAAGGATTAAGTCTCTCTCTCTCTCTCTCTTCCTAGTTCCTATAAGTACACAAATGAGCAGCCCAGAAGCTCACAACAAAAGCAGCGTTCAAATCACCATTGCCTGCTGCAAAGTTACTCGTAATCTCAGCGCAATTTCAAGGATTCAAAGCCAAACATGGCCTTCCTCACCCTCTTCCATGCGCTTCTCATCTTGTCCCTCGCGGCCTCAACTCTTTCGACTCGTCCTTACAAGAATGGCCTCACGCCATACTTCTACGACTACGTTTGCCCTCAAGCCTTGCCTGCCATCAAGCGCGTCGTTGAGGGGGCGGTGCAGCAAGAGCGTCGCATGGGCGCTTCCTTGCTGCGCTTGCACTTTCACGACTGTTTTGTCAATGTAAGACATATATGTGCCAGCTAAATTTAACATTAATCTGTTCTCAAAAATAGTGATTACTATTCAGCGTACCACAACATTTGCCAACATTGATTTATGCTTGGGTGTCGAATGATGCAGGGTTGTGATGGGTCGGTACTCTTGGATTCAACCGCAACCATCGAGAGTGAAAAGTTCGCGGCTCCTAATAACAATTCGGCCAGAGGTTTCGAAGTGATCGACCAAATAAAGGCGGAGGTTGACAGAGTATGTGGACGTCCCGTGGTTTCTTGTGCAGACATCTTGGCTGTCGCCGCTCGTGACTCTGTCGTTGCGGTACGTCTAGTTTTACTGCATCCCGTGATGACCATTAATCAGCAAATCTAAATGGAGACCATCATTTGCTTAGTTGATTTTCATGCGCCGTAAGACATTGCCAATCCGAATTAGGTGTTAACTTCTTTCATATTTCAGTTAGGAGGGCCTTCGTGGAAAGTACGACTCGGACGAAGAGATTCGACGACGGCAAGCAAGACCACGGCAAACAACGACATCCCTGCGCCGAGCATGGACTTACCCGCCTTAATTAACAATTTCAAGAGACAAGGCCTGAAGGTCAAGGACTTGGTCGCGCTGAGCGGCGCTCACACAATCGGCTTCGCACAGTGCTTTACCTTCAGGAATAGGACATTCAATGACAGCAACATCAACCAGGCATTCGCAAAGAATCTCCGGTCCTACTGCCCGCGCACAGGAAGCGACTCTAACCTCGCAAGTTTAGATCCCACGCCAGCGCGTTTCGACACATTGTACTACAATAACCTGTTGACCCAGAAGGGCCTTCTTCACTCTGATCAGGCACTGTCAACTGGTGAATCCGCACTCGAGCTAGTGAAGAGCTATAGCCACAATTATGAAGCATTTTGGAAGGATTTCGCTAAATCGATGGTCAGGATGGGAAATATCAAGCCACTGACCGGAAACCAAGGTCAAATTCGCTCAAATTGCCGGAGGTTGAATTGAATTCGAGACAGTCGGAAGCCACCGATTTCATTAAATTACATCGAGTCATCATGATTTTCTTTTTCTTTTCTTTTTTTTACGCATTTGTCGCAAGTGTACCATTGTATTTGTTGCTGTGAGTAATTCATTCTTCAGAAACTTTTTTCTAGAGAATGTACATTTGTGCTTCGATAATAGAGTCTTCAAGTGTAAATTGAAGTTTCTCCATAGAACCAAGTTTCTTGTCTTCTAAACAAGGAATCTGAGCTCTCTCTCTGTGTTCCGACTCCCACATTTGCCGACGTGCAGCTGGCGTGCCACTGGCGAGCTGCAGCTATTGAGTTTCACCATCAAATAGTTTGAGGCTTTTTATAAAAATAAAAAATAAAAAATTAGCAAAAATCATTTATAAAGTATAGTTTTTACCAAATGGCATATATGTCTGCAAGCAAGTGATAGACAAGTTCCAGCCACGAAGCAATTATATTTCCCCTAATTGTTAACGAGTACCGTTTATCAGGATACAGTCATAGTAATGACACAAGTAGTATATATTTCATGTTAGGTCATACGAATGGCGACACAGAGTAGAATAACTCAAGCATAGCAACAGGATCTCAAGTGGTTCCCACTAATTTGGATGTTTTAAGAGAATTTTGATCGAAGGAAGGCTTGTTAGGGACGGTCTAGCCTGCCCCTTAATCTTTTCTTGTAGGCTTATCATTAGCCATCCGTACAGTATGATACCAAATATCATCGGCCCGCGATTTTGTGATCAGCAGTGTTAAAATAATTTTGGATGTGTGCGTGCGGAAGCATGGTTTTGGTATTAGTTATAGTTTTTGGTTAGTGATATTGTGTGCAAGTATATGGTGTAGTTTCTAGATTATGGACAAGAGATAAAATAGGATAATTGAAGGACAAAGAACATGGGATATGGGGAAAATAGTTTCATTAGTTAAAGGAAATAGTTTGATGGAGATTGGTGGAGATCTAAGACCTCTCACGGTGGAGGGTTTTCCACCACACACAAGGTGGAGGGTTTACCTCTCACACGCCTCAAATGATGAACTTACATGCCAATTTATAGACGTGAGTCACCGCCTTAGAAAATTCTAGTCTTCTCTTCAATGCTAGACTTCTCTAGGCTTCTCTTACATGCTAGACTTTTCTTCTTTCTTCTAGAAAATGTTTTCTTCTTTCTTCTAGAAAATTCATCTAGAGAATTCTAGAAGTTTAGTAACTCTAGGAAATTCTATAAAATGGATCACCATTTCCAACAAGCAGTGATCTGAACATTGATCATGTGCTTGTGAGACCTGATAAACCAGCATCTGTTGGTTTCGTCTGAACAAGAATATCGCTGCATAGCAAAAACTTATTCAGTTCCATTTCCAACCCCTTCACTATGAATATCCCCCCTTCCATTCGCTCATCCCAATATGGAAACCGACATGTCATTCTACACATCTCCTCCCGGCATCAACTATATCTTGTAGTTCTAGTCATTCCAGCAATGACTTGGACATGAGCATTCGAGCATCAACTCAAAAAAGTGACTCTGCACAACCAGATCATACTCATTCGAACAGCACACGTAGCTAAAGAGATGTTCCGCACAATGTAAGTGAGAACCTTTTGTCACTGATGACTTGCACGGTAAAAGAATTTCTGACCTCCTCGTGCTGTGGGCAGCGCCAATCCCTGTCCCAGTGGCAGCGGCGTCACTCCTAGATGCTGTACCATGTGTGTCCCAAACCACATTACCTGTCGCCACTTGCTCCTGCACATCGGCTTGAAGCTCCTTCTCCGTTGCTGCGCATTAAGCTTGCCACTCGAGCTCCATGAACTACACAGACTAACTGATCTGCTGGAGCCACATGCCCTACCCAATCCATGTTCCGCACCCCGCAATTAATTCAAAGCAAGTCCAAGTGGCAGTATGGGCACTCCTAGTTTCTGTACTACCCGCTTGATTTAGACTTGAGGGTCTCAAATTGTTCATTGTCAACAGCCATCCCACAGAGGATTAACATATTCTCGTCTGGTTTGTATCTCTTAAGCAAGACTCAGTTCTGACGGCATTCACTTTAACTCAGATAAAAGATCTACTCAACTATGAAACAAGAAGTCAGTTCTCAATTCTACAATCCGACGCAAAAGCTGCTCCTTGCAAGGCCGCACCGTCTTCACCACATAATGCAACAATGGCCACGATTTCTTCCCGCCCGAATCGGATGCAAAAGCCGTTGTACCATTTTGCAGGAAATCTGCTTCAGCCGCCACAGCGACTTCCTCTTCGTCGTCCACTCCTTATTGGGCCCGCCAAGTCCTGCCACTCACCACTCGGGTCCATGCCTTCGTTGCATGAATCCACCGCCTCCGATATTTGACCAGCCTTATCTCAACCTCTTCTATTTCAAACTCACTTGATATCATTGATCTCATGTGAGACCTATACGACATATATTGGATACTTACAACAGTTTGTCACAATCCAAACTCATTCTTTGTAAGGCATAATCCAACCAAAAATCCAAAACATTTTCCGTCGATTACCATACCCAAATATGTTTTCTATCTCACCAATTTTCTAAGCTTCTACCTGTTTTAGATAGACGTCTTTACCATTCCGTCACAAGTAAATAATTGACGTTGTGTAAAACTAAGGAACCACTAGGACCGAATCAAGATTAGGACTTCTCAAAACCACTTAAAACTAAGCCTTACATTACTTGTCTAACTACTGTAAACGCTTGATTGATATTTTAGTTATCTTTTTAGATACATGTCTAAGTTGGGGAAAACACCCAAAAAATTCTAAACCTCTTGAATTAATGTTAATTTGGTCTTAAACCATTTTCACAAAATGTCAATTGAATCATTCCGACTAATCGTGGCAGTAAATTGTTAATCACTAATGTGGACCATAGCCACTCCACATGGCAAAATCAGTGATAGCGTGAACAATTTTTACAATTTATATATATATATTGCTTTCATTTTGGCTAACAAGGACCTACGAACCCTCACATGGTGAGGATCATGGCCCTTGCGTAGGCCCTCGCCAAATCTAGGCAAGGGCCGCCTTGCCAACAACCAATAGGGCCGTCAAGGCCTTAGGCAATAGCCTTTACGGCCTCACCAACCGCAGGGGAGAGCATGAAGGCCTTCACCCAAACCTAGTAAGGGCCCAGCATTGGTCAAAATGAAAGGAAAAAAATAATAAAATAAAATTCTATTGATAAATATCTCATCAATACCAACCATGTCACAGAGGATGATTAGTATCCATATCAGCAATTTCTAATCAAAATTAGTTGAATAAACTCAATTGGTAAAATATGAAAATATTTAGAACTAAATTCATCCAATTAAAAGGTTATGATCGAATTTGCATCAATACAATAGATTTAGGACTTTTTTAGTACTTTGCCTATCTAAATTATATGAAAGGAAAACCCAATTCCTAAAACCGACACCGCTCATAGGACTTGCTGGCAAATCAACTACTTGTTTAGAGATTTGCTGGCAAATCGACTACTTGTTTAGAACTTTGTCGATGAGTATTTGAGAGTTCAGAATTGCCAATTAAAAAAACAAAAGTGATGGTTATGGTTGGGGGCCCGCGGACTGATGAGGGATGAGTTGTCGACACTTTGGATAAAAGTGGAAGGCACCTAACATTTAAAAGCATTGGCTTGGGTCATTTGATATGATGGTTAGTCACGAGCCTCATTTTCAATGGGTAGGGCATCAAAATCTTCTTTGGTCTTCCTTTTATCAATCGAAATTCAAAGTACATCTAATAGTGATTCCTATCATTTTTCGAGGAAATTTACTAAACTATACTAATATACCTAAAATACAAAAGGGAAAAAGCCACCAAAAACCACAAATTTTGCCTCGAGTGACAGATTTACTCCGAACTTTCTTTTGTGACGTGAAAAACCCCCGAAGTTTGCTAACTGTGACACATTTACCCCAAAATTTTATTTGTGACACAAAAAATCCCGAACTTTCATTTGTGTGACACATTTACCCTAAATCATAAGGGTATTTTGGTCTTTTTACTTTTAAAAAGAATTTTCCTTTTTTTTTTTTTTTCTTCTTCTTCTTCCTTCTCTCCACCAGCCATGACGGAGCCAACGTCCGGCGAGGGCCTCCCTCGCCCGACACCGGCGAGGGCACCCCTCGCCCAACACCAACAAGAGCACCCCTCGCCAGATCTGGCGAGGGCACCCCTTGCCGGCGTTGGGCGAGGGAGGCCCTCGTCCAACCCAATCGAGGGCCTCCCTCGCCCAATGACGACGAGGGCGGCCCTAGCCAGCCCAGGCGACGGCGACCCTCGCCCGACGCCAGCGAGGGCAGCCCTCGCCAGACGCCGGCTTCCCTCCGCCGGCTCCACCATGGCTGGCGGAGGGAAGAGAAAAGAAGAAAAAAATAAAAAAAGAATAAGACGAAAATACCTTTAATGGGATAAATGTGTCACAGTTAGCAAAATTCGAGGTTTTTCACGTCACAAAATAAAGTTCGGGGTAAATCTGTCACTCGAGGCAAAGTTAGGGGTTTTTGGTGGCTTTTTTCCAATACAAAATAAATATAAATAATATATATATATGTTGAATTTATATTAGAATATACAAATAAATTTAAAACAAAAAATATGAATACATTAAAGTGGAAGTAGAATAATCCACAATCATATTGAGAAAAATAGAATGTTTAAAAGTAGAAGATTTATTTATAGTAATTGATTACTATTTAATGTACATTTAATGATAAAATCCATCTCAAACATGGGTAAGAACACAAGCTATTCTTATATTCAAATTTACTATTTGATTGGGTTGATTAGTCTAAATTATTTTAAAGATTACTTTTGCTTGCATTAATAATGTCACATTTGTTGTTCAAAAGTTAGTCTTACATAATGTGTTGTATGTAGACTACAAGCCCTACATCTTCACCCAGAAAGCTCATTGAAGGAAATTTCAATATGAGCTCATCATTTAGTTAGATCCACCTCACTCAATAATTTGAGTTAAACATGAATTGATAATTACTCCACACTACACCAAATTTTTGATATGGGATCTCTCCAAGAAAATCAACGCATTTTAGTTTTGCTTTCCAACCCAAGTTGATTGCTTCTTCTTTTATTTTTTTATTTTTTATTTTTTGCGTGAAAACATACATGAAGAACATGAACACAAAAATGTAAGACAAACTGACATGGTGGATTCTATATCCCACTAAAGCCGGTCCATCTTACAAAGTGCAGGAAAATCAGTTTGCGATTCAGCTCGATAAGTATTCCGAGTAGGTGGAAAAACCATTGAAATACAGGGACATCACCAACAAAACCCGCATCAATATTCCATCCACCAAATTAAAAGTAACCCACGCACACCCGACAAAATAAAGCTGAAACGAAAATCACTGAGCACCTGCCTTGCCTGAACATAGCTTTGCAGTGGACCGTGCTTATCGGAATCCCTTGCGATTCAGCAAAAGCATCGATCATCTCGAACCCTACCTGCTTGATCAAAACCCAAACACAGAACTAACGGTTCTGCAACTAGGAATTCCAGCAAAAAGAAAAAAGAAAACATAATTTAGTGCACAGTGACTGGGTTCAGCTACGTACATTATGCCTGGTTCCTCTATACTTATCTCCGGGATTGCCCAGGCCGACGAAGAGCCAAGGCCGTGGAGCCCAGGTGCAAAAGCAACGTCTAGCAATCACGCTATGCATACAAAGATGTCTCTTTTACTTCCCTTCTTTCTCAGGTTTGAGCTGGAGTTTTAATGGGTGAAAGAAGCAGCGGGCCCGCAATTACAATAGCCCCACAAGTAGCCAACTTTGTACTGATCAGGAAAGCATCATCGTCAAAAACCAAATCGACTTGAGGGCAGACATAGTCGTAGAAGTCTGGCGAGAGACCATTCTTGTAGGGGCGCGTCGAGAGAGCTGAGGCCGTGAGGGACAAGAAGAGAAGTGCTCCAAAGAGGCTGAGGCTACCTAAGGCCATGTTCGGGTGTGAATCCTTGAAATTGCTCTAAGATTATGAGCTACTAAGCAGGAATTGATAGTGATTTCGAGGCTGCTTTTGTCGTGAGCTTATTGACTGCTCATTTTTGTACTTATAGGATATTTTTGGAGGTGGGGGTGGGGGTTGCCTGCCAGAGAGAGACTTAATCCTCAGTTTATGGTTGGACTTGGCCGAAGAGAGACCTTGTCATACAAGAATCCGTGTGCAAAGCTTACGTATTATGCCCATTATGACAAGAAACGAGAACATTATGCATTCTTAGCTTCGAATGAATTGAACTGGTCGTGTAAGATCGATTCTGCCGCCCATGCCTCGTGGATTATTGCTTATACGTGGTCAAACGACTACCTAATCCATATGCTGGATTTGGCGCTCTGGTCCCACCGAAAGGGCAAATATTTATTAAAATGGAAAAGTTCTCGATTCTACTTGGTCAACCCCGGACTTGAAGATGTGATTTTAGGTTTTCTTAGAGAATAATTCTAGTCATGCTAAAAGAGTTAATAAATTTTTTATCTGCCAAAATGATGTGGATTGTTAATAATATATAAATTTTTTTTCTTGGGATGGTGATGGTCCATTCTCTTGATCAGTCTTAATTTATGTTATCTGCATAGGTGAATGATACCATATGCTAAAGATCAAATAAGACGAGGACATCTTTCGAGATCCTATACATGTGGCAAAGATTATGAATTATGACGGGAATAAATCCTTCACATCCATTTTCTTTAAGTCCATGTATAGAGATTATTTTTGCCATTTCATGCATCTTCACTAAAATTTTCTTTTTAACGATATTTCATTTTTGACAAATATTTATAGGTTGATCAACCAATTTAATGTTTCTGGTATGCGCTAATGAAATTCGTGTACGGAATAAATCTTAATAAGTGTGGATTTGCATGATTGCTCACCCTTGATTGGTTTAATTTGCAGCAACGGATTCAAAAATTAACGCATGTTTTCATAAGTCTAGACCAATGGGAAGCTAGAAGTTCGCCTAATTTATTCTACAAATTGTTCCTGATCAATAAGGGTTAAATTTTGACTCCTTTGTAGCAATAAATTCATGGACGCGACTATTCTCCTCCTTATGTACTCAACCAGAGCCGAGCCTATATCATTGAACAATTCAATGGTTTAAATAGCAATATCTATAGTTTACTTGTCAAGTCTTAATCTGTATTTCTCGATAAATATATATATATATATGTTACTTACTATACTGTTGAGGTACACGTATGAGACCACTAGGTAGGAAAATATCATATGGGCAAATTGGTGTGATGTGAAAAGAAAATTAATTGACCTATAACTCATTGCTTAATTTTTTTAATAAAAGTGAGTCCAATTGAATATGTTGACGAGCTCGGACTTGAACTTGCTCTTAGTGATATCTACCAAACCATTGGTATTAGAGTCATTGGGTTGAATGGGCTAGGCCCAACATGTGTGAATTGGCAACTAATGACCATCTTGAGGAAAGAACCTCATATGTAAACCCCTTCTCCCAAATAAATAAATAATAGGTGGCAAATTGTGTCTCCTAACTTCTCACAAAACTTGGCTACGCTAAGATAATTGAGGTAAACTATGAAGAGCATACGTTGTTCCTCTGGCCAAGGTGGATATTCAAGTTGAAATATATTGGGAACGTACAGTAGAAGTCCAATATTTTCACCTAGGGAGATCACCAAAAGGGAGCTCAAATCCGAGTTCGTCAACATGTCCAATCGAACACACATTTACACAAAAACTTAGGCTAGTAAATTATGAGCCAATTGAGATATATTAACTGCTCTACATCACATCAATTCTTCGATGTGAAACTTCTCTAAGACAACTCACTTATACGTATAACAATCTCCCCATCATGTGTGAGCTCAGTGTTAGGCCAACTCCCTCTTGATTCAAGTATCCTTCTACATTAACTGATGGGCCACATTGATACACCACAATGCCCACCTACCTAAACATCGCAATCATTAGCTTAGGGCGTGCATGGAAACGTTTCTAAGAAACGTTTCCGACACACTTCTGTACGGAAAGTGTTCCCGGGAACAAAAAGGAACAAACGCGTTTGGTTGCGTTTACATTCCTTTTTGTTTTTTTGTTTACGGAACGAAATAAGAACAAAAAAAGAAACATAAAAAGTTGTTTCTTTTGAAAAGAAACACTTCTTGGAAGGCACAAAAGAACAAAGAACAAAAGAACAAAAGAACAAAATCGGAACAAAGGCGAATCCTCTTCTCCTTCGTGCGTGCTCGCCGCTCCTCTCGTCGGCTGAAGCTTCGTTCTTCCTTTTCCGGCGTCTCTCCCATCTCTCTGGCGGCTCCCACTCGGCTGACTCTCTGGCGACTCCTCACTCCGGCGACTCCAGGTACGTTTCCGGTCAGCATTGCTCCCCGTTCGGCCCTCCTCCTCCGGTCAGTGTCGCTTCCCGTTTGGCCCTCCTCCTCCGGTCAGCGTCGCTCCCCCTTCGGCGCTCCTTCTCCGGTCAGCACTGCTCCCCCTTCGGCGCGACAGATCTGGGACGGCTCGCTCGAGCCTCGAGCAAGCGTTGCTCGCCCAGATCTGCCGCGCCGAAGGGGAGCAACGCTCGCTCGAGAGCGAGCTTGAGCTGCAGCTCGTCGAGCTCCCCCTTCGCTCGCTCGAGAGCGAGCTCGAGCTGCAGCTCGATCTGCAGCTGCTCGAGCGAGAGATCGATCGAGCCTCGCTCGAGCTGCAGCTCCCTCAAGCCTCGATCGATCTGCAGCTCGAGCTGCAGCTACTGGAGCAATAGCTTGAGCCAGCTGCTGCTGCTCGAGCTACAGCTCCAGCAGCTGCAGCTCCAGCAGCTGCAGCTCGAGCTGCTGCAGCTGCTGCTGGAGTCGAGCAGCTGGAGCTGCAGCTGCAGCTCCAGCAGCTGCAACTCGAGCTGCTGCATCGAGCTGCTGCAGCTGCAGCTGCTGCTGGAGTCGAGCAGCAGCTGCTGCTGAAGAAGCTCGAGCTGCTGCTGCTGCTCTCGCTCCAGCGAGCTGCAGCAGCTCTAGCGAGGTGGACAGGCTGGTGATGTTGAATGAATAGGCTGGTGATGTGGTTTCCTTTGATTGTTATTTTGTTGCTCATGGTGATGTGGAATGGACAGGCTGGTGAAGCACGTGGCGAGGGCGTTGAAGGACGATTTCACCACCAAGGGGGAGATTCAGCTGAAGTCGGGGTGCAGCGTGGTTGTGCGGCATCGTAAGAAGGTATAACCAAGGGTAATGCTGCCTTGTGTTGGCTGAATTTCATGGTGCATTCTATATGTAGCATTATTATGTACTTCTTGTAGCCGAAAATGCAACTTATGATCTGTTTTACACAAGTTAGTTCAACAATTTTCAGTTTTCTCATTATATAGTCTTCTTGGTTTGCATCTCTTGAGAATGATTTTGTGTTTGGCATATATAGTATTATGTTATTGATTTAACTCATAACTCATATGTTGCTCAACCGATGAAAGATTAAATGGCATCTGAGAGAGAGACATGCAATGCGAAGTGGACCGAGTCTATAACCAACATATTTATTGGTTTGTTGGTGGATGAGGTCAAAAAGGGAAATCGGACCACTTCAACTTTCAATAAGGCAGGGTGGAGGAATATACATATTGAATTCGTTAGACAGACAGGATGCCAATATAGCATGATCCAGATGCGAAACAAGCTAAACAAACTGAGAAAACAGTATAGCAGTTTTCAAAAACTTATGTCTCAGTCTGGATTCGGTTGGGATAGTGTCAATAAAAGAGTTTCTGTCGACGATCCAAGCATATGGGAAGATCACATCAAGGTATATTTTTTTAACTTTTTGGTCATTTTGATGTCATTATGTATATTAATTTTAAAATGTATGATTATATACCTCAAATGTCATTATTGTCAAAATTGTAGGAGAATGTAGAGTGGGCAAAATTCAGGAATGATGGATTTCCCCAATATCCCGAGCTTTGTATTGTATTTGGTGGTACATATGCTACTGGGGAATATGGCACTGCAACTGCTGAAGATGGGCCGGGGTCGGAGGAAGATCACACTGGTGATGCCAATGTAGGTGCTGACAACAGTGGTTACAATGCATATGGTGACAACAGTGGTGGCAATGCCTATGGTGATGCTGGTGGTGGCCATACAGATGACTTCGGTGATCACCACACTGATGAGAGAGTCTTTACACTAGAAGATGCTGGAACTTCAGCTCGTGGAAAGCACAAATTGGATAGGACTCCAACTACTAAGAGGAGAAGGAGGAGTACCCAAAATAGTATTGATGACAATTGCAAAGCTATCCAAGACTTTTTGAAAGTTAAGTCCAGTCAATCCGGTAGTGCCTCTGCGACCTCTAGGGTTATGCCATCACCTGAAGATCCTTTCTCCGTCGCTGCTGTGATGGATATTCTGCTTACTATGCCTGAGATAGACCAAGATCTTTATAATAAAGCAGTGGATCGGGCATGCGATAGTGCCTCGTGGAGGGTGGCTTTCATTAAATCTACACCTGAAATGAGAATTGGACTTCTTTATCATCTTTAGTAGATTTATGAATTGAGTGGGGTAACGTAAAGATTGTATTATTTATGTTATCTTTTAATATGTCGTTTTAAGTGTTGAGACTCTTCCTACTTATATGTAATGGCATCTTCAATTGGGACTATGACTTATGTTATTGATGTTTTTATATTTTTCTGATGATATAGGTATTATGGAAGAGGGATCAGATAGTATATGTAGTGAAGAGGTAGAACAAGTTCAACAAGTCTTGGATGAGGATGATATAGCCGTATTGCTAGTATGGTTGTGCACGGTTGCCATTGACGCATCCGTGCATACAATAGAACCAATTAGGGACAGCAAATTATTAGGATCCGAATGGATAAGGGAGATTATTACTGGACATTCAGATAGGATATATGAAGCCTTCAGGATGGAGAGGCATGTTTTTCTGAATTTATGTGATTTTATGAGAGTAAGAGGTTGGTTAAAAGATAGTTGATATATTAGAATAGACGAACAAGTTGGGATATTCTTATCAATGGTTTGTCATGGTAGCTCAAATAGAATTTTATGTGAGAGATTTCAACATTACGGAGAAACAATCAGCAAGTATTTCAGCAAAGTGTTGAAAGCAATTATCAAACTTTCAAAAGAGATAATCAAACCACCGTCCTTTGATGTCATCCCTCAAGAAATTCTTATGGATCCTAGGCATAAACGCTACTTCAAGGTATGATTTCTATATCAACTTTATATCATCAAATACATGTACTTCATAATCTTTTATAATCTTAGATTGATATTAAATTGACAGGACTGCGTAGGTGCTCGGATGGCACCCATATAAATGCTATTGTCCCGGTGTCTGAGCAGGTTCGATTTCGAGGCAGGAGAGGGACTACCACACAGAACGTGTTGTGTGTTTGCTCATTTGATATGAAATTTACTTACGTGTATGCTGGATGGGAAGGATCTGCCAATGATTGTCGAGTGCTTTCAGCAGCACTCGAAACTCCTCAATTGCAATTTCCCCGACCACCGCCCGGTATTTACTTTGTTTATATTGACATTTGTGATTATATTATGGTTTAATATCATAACAAATTTATATATATCATGTTGTAGGGAAATACTACGTGGCAGATTCCGGTTATGCAGCACTTCCGGGATTTTTAACTTCTTTTAGAAGGGAACGGTATCATCTCGGCGAATATAGAGGGAGTGGGAGACGGCCAAGAACAGCAAAAGAGTTATTCAACTATAAGCACTCTTCATTAAGAAATGTAATTGAGAGGTCATTTGGGGCATTAAAGAATCGCTTCACCATTTTGAGACATATGCCTCCATTTACAATTCGGAAGCAAGCACTTGTTGTAATTGCATGTTGTGCTCTTCATAATTACATTCATGATCAAGATAGGATGGACAGAAATTTTTCCATGTATGGAGATCCGGAGTATCCATTTGGACCTACAGGAGGGGAAGTTGCAGATGATACATCGGCTGAGCAGTCATCTAGGATGAACAGCGTTAGGATAAGAATTGCAAATAAAATGGCAAGGGATCACAATATGACTGAGATTTGTTGATTTTTGTAATATTGCTTTTACGTATTCACTGTAATGCAGTTGAACAATGAACTATATTACTCCATTATTGTGATGTTATGTATGGAAGGGTTCATGTTGAGATGTATGAAATTTTCGTTTAAGGGCGCACATATGAGCATGTTGAAAATATTTTTCATTTCACACCCCATTTTTCAAAAATTAAATTTATAAGCATTTAATGAGAATGAGAAATCAATATCAAGTTTTTTTTTGGTAAAAGAAATCAATATCAAGTTTATATGCTTTAAAACTAAAAAAAAAAAAAAAAAAAAATGTACTTGAAAAATTTGATACAAACTTTAATTACAAAATTTTCTACGAAATATGCCATATGATCATGCTAAAAATGTTTGTCTTCACTAACCATGAACAAAATAAAATTAATGAGCATTTCATAAGAATGACAATTTAATATCAATTTTAAACTTTATTAAAAAAATTTAAAAAAAAAAACATAAATTTTTTTGTCGTTTACCAAACGTGTTTCTGTTCTTTTTCTATTCTAGGAACAGAAATTGACTGCAGTTACCAAACATGTTTTTGTTCTTTTTTTATTCCAAGAACAGTTTTTTTTTACACTTACTAAACGCGTTCTTTTGTTCAGAAACTGTTCCCCGGAACAGAAACACTTTTTTTTTGTTTCTGTTCCCAGGAACAAAAAAGAAACAGAAGTGTTTCCATGCGCACCCTTAGATACCATTTGCTGGGAGCGTACTGTAAAAGTCCAATACCTTCACCTAGGGAGATCATTAAGAGAGAGCCCAAGTCCAAGCCCACCAACATATCAAGTTGGACACAACTTTACTTAAAAGCTTAAACCAAGCAATTAAGATATTTTAACTGCTCCTCACCACATTAGTTCTCCAATGTGGGGCTTCTCTAAAACAACTCACTTACATTTGCATCCTAACAAGATATTGTTGGTGCAAAAGGATATTTGGATTTAGAGAGAGCGGGCCAAAAGTAGGAGGCTCACACGTGAGCCAAAGATTTGTTGAGTTGCACATGTGAGGGTGTTGGATGAAAAGAAATCTCACATGTGAAGCAATTAATATATCCTACTTGGGGTATGATTCATTGATTTAAAAGTTTTAGTAAAGGTATTGATGGACATGGGGGCTGAGCGAGGCTGAGCGGGGCCTCGCCCTTTATTTCTTCCCCGTGCTCTTTCCGACCCAAGAAAAAAAAAATCACTTCAATCAAACCAGAAAGCTTGTCTACTTTCTATGCACTTATCTTTTGACGTTATGCAATACTGTTGTTTTCGTCGTCACATATGGCTGATGACCTACGAACATTAGTAACCTAGAATTTTACGAGCAACAGTCCTTCGAACACTTTATAAAATGGAACGGATCGATGATTGGATCAGAGTGTATTCCAGAGATGTTTGAATGCGTTGAAGGCCTTTATTATTATTAAAGCTTCAATGATTGGTCAGAGAACAATTTCAAGAATGTTTCTTATCACAATTATTAAAGAATACGCCGGAAAGAAACGATGAACAAACTGCCACTTTAGTTCACACTTCGGCAATTCGAGCGAATCTGGCCCTGGTTTCCGATCAAAGGCTTTATGTTTCCCATCTTGATCATCGACTTCGCAAAATCATCCCAGAAGGCCTCCGCATCATCACTGTAAGTTTTCACCAGCTCATCCGTTGACCCACCACTGTAAAGCGCCTGATCAGAGTGAAGAAGCCCCTTCTGCGCCAGCAGATTATGAAAGTACAATGCATCGAATTGAGCCGGCGAAGGATCCAAACCAGCGAGGTTACCGTCCTCTCCAGTACGCGGGCACAAAGACTGGAGGCTCCTGGCAAAACTGGCGGCGATGTTGTCGTCGCTGTATGTGCGGTTTCTGAAAGTGAAACATTGAGCGAACCCGATTGTGTGAGCACCGCTCAGCGCGACCAAGTCCCGAGTGTCGAGACCTTGCTTTTGGAACGTGTTGATCAGTGCAGGCAAGTCCATGTTCGGCCTGGGAATGTCGGAGTTGGCGGTTGTCCTGCTCGCCGTGGTCGAGTCCCTCCTTCCAAGTTGTACTTCCCATGAAGGCCCTCCCAGCTGAAATATTTCAGTCAACCTTTTAAGTTCAAATTCAGCTTTGCTTAGGTATCGAAAGATTATATATGTGCATATGATTCTACGCCTAGCGTGTTCAATTAGCCGGAGACTCTCTCTTCTATTTGTCTGCACTGGAGTTTTGCTTAAATGAAGGCATCATATGTAGCATTAAGATAAGACGTACCGCAACTACCGAGTCACGGGCTGCGACGGCCAAGATGTCGGCACATGATACAAGTGAGTATCCGCAAGCTTTGTCGACCTCCGCCTTAATTTGATCGATCACTTCGAACCCTCTAGCCGAATTGTTATTCGGGACCGCGAGCTTTTCGCTGTCAATGGTAGGGGTCGAATCCAAAAGTATTGAAGCATCGCAACCCTACATTATGACGTGGACAAAACAAGAATCAAGTTAGCAAATTTATGCCGGCTGCTAGATAACCAATGCGAATTCAAGATTATCGTGAATGTATCGTACGTTAACGAAACAATCGTGGAAGTGCAGACGGAGTAAGGAAGCGCCCATGCGTCGCTCCTGTTGCACCGCTGCCTCGACAACGCGTTTGATGGCGGGCAAGGCTTGTGGGCAAATGTAGTCGTTGAAGTATGGCGTGAGGCCTTCCTTGTAGGGCCGCGTCGAGAAAGCCGAGGTCGCGAGAGACAAGAAGAGAAGTGCTTGGAGGAGGCTGAGGCTATTTAAAGCCATGTTTGCCTTTCGGAGTCAGCAAGGATTGGAGCGAGACTATGAGTAATTCTGCTTCAATTGATGGTGCTTTCGAGCTCGTTGTGTTGAGTTTTCGGATTACTCATTTCTGTATTTATAGGAATTGGAGAGAGAGAGAGAGAGAGAGACTTTATGTTTCCTCTGACTTGGCCAAAGGGGATCTTGTCATACAAGATTGCGTGTGCAAGCTCATGAGCTAATTATACCCACAAATGCAAGAAGCTGAGATCATATACCTAATTTTTCAACTTAACAAAAATTGAATCGGTCATGCAAGGTCTGATTAGTCTTAGGCATTGTACTTTTCTACTGCATCAATTTGGTCAATTCGCTCAAATTGCAGACTTTTCATGGGAGAGTGGTTGTGACTATTAAGCCAAACCATGAACAAATGGATCGAGTTGAAATTAAGGACGCTCTAAATTTAGATCGGTTCCATGTACACACAGGTGGTGAGTTAATCCTTTTTTAACTCACATCATGAATGGTTAAAAGTCATTTAACTCCAAATTAGGCAACTTGTCCAAAACAAAGAAGCATGAATCTCATACTCCAAAGCTCAAATGGGAGCTAGAGATGATCGGTTCCCTATCTGGTCTAGTTCCAGTTCTTATCTAATGGAACTAGTTGCCTCTTTTTTTTTTTCCACTAGTTAATTCTATATGTTATGAAGAAAAAAAAAACTGGTTTTCTTTTAATTTTAGTGAATAAATAATAAAAATATATATGTAATTAGTTCATTCCGATTCCCCCTTAGATTCCACTTTTAGGAACCGGGAACCGGACTGACACCCCCAGGAACTAGCCCCACTTAGCCGGTTCGGTCTAGTCCAGTCAATTACTGATTCGGGCGGTCGATTTTGCACAACCCTAGTGAGAGCCACCATAGTTGGAATATTTGGCTTCTACAAGCTCACCATCAGTCATGGCTTAATGGGTTTTCCTTGCATGCTATCATTAGTTTACTAGTTTCATGGAGAAGCTTGACAATTAGACAGGAGCGCCGTCCATCAAGTCCGGATCATCAGTTTCTTCTTTTCTAGAAATGGCAAAATTTAGGAGCATGCTGCGGAGGATGAACTGGGGGAAGATGCTCCTGGTGATGTTGAAACCGGGTCTCCAATGGCCTTCGTTATTCCCTCTTCTTTGCAAGGAAGGCTATAGAGGGAACCATTTTCTTCCCTAAGGATGCCAAGGTGAGATTAGAACTTCCACTTTTATTTTGTATCTTGGCCTTAATCTTTGTCCGAAGCTTGGCAGGACGATATGCGAGCTTGAAACCTGTAAAAAAAGCCCGCTAGTATAGCTGGAATAATTGAATTGTTCGAATCGATGATATATTTTTACGAGCCAGCGAATAGCGGGAGTGCAGACAGCATGCCACCGGTGAGCCGCCACCGCCCTCTTCAATGGCGACTGAGTTCTACCGGCAAATAATTTGAGATTTTCTATAAATAAAATACTAGCAAAATCCTTTGCAAAATATAGTTTTTACCAAACAATATTAATGTCAAAGTTACTTTCCAATGTGTGTTTAAAATATACTTTACTAAACACTACTTGCATTTCGAAACCTGTACATTTTCCAAAAAGTATTCCCCTGAGATTTGAACTGAACGCACCATTAAACTAGACGTACCGCAACAACGGAGTCATGAGAGTGATTGCCAAGATGTCCACACAAGATACCACTAGACATCCACATACTCCATCGACCTCCGCCTTAATTTGGCTGATCACTTTGAACCCTCTAGCTGAATTGTTATTATGAAGAGCAAGCTTTTCATTTTTGATGGTCGGGGTCGGATCCAAGAGCATCTGTTGTTAATCGGCGTCGCAGCGGAAGCGGATCGTAATTTTGTAATTATGTCGAGAGCTATAGAAATCGATCGAAATAAAATGAGGAACAATAAAATTAAAGGACACCAGAAATTTACGTGGTTCGGTCCGAATGTCGGAACTTACGTCCACGGGGAGAGCCAGCAAATCAATCTACTATTAATCGGAGAATTACAGGATTACAATCACACATATGCACTCAAGTGTTTCCCAGTCCTACTTTATACCCGATCCCCACGGTGTTTAACAACTCACACTCAATGGACTCAACTCAGCACAAAACCTCTCTCTGAGCTCTCGTGTCTCACACTCTCTCGGGCTCTTTTCTTTCGCAGCTTGCCTCGTCCTCCGAAGCTCTCGCTCCTCTTATCGGTGCCTGGAAGAAAACAATTCAAAATTGTACTCCAGAGTGTGCCGATCTTCAAAGCATGTGCCTTCATGCAATTAATGAGGGCGTGTGAGCGGATGACCATCATGCACTGACACACGTAGAACTTCTGCCTTCTCTCTTTCTTTATTCTGCCATACCTCTTTCTTTATCAATAAAGAAACAAAAGAAGCCCACAAAAGTTGAACAAAGAGAGGGAGAGAGTTTGGCGCCTACGAGATAGTCTTCTGAAGCCACAAGTGTTGACCAAGTTTTCTACGTGCATGGCCATGTGCATGCATTTAATGGCGTAGAAGAAATTGGACGAACAAATCTTCAGAAATCATGCTGACATCTGAGCAGGGCCACAAAAATCAACACACGCATTTGTGGCCTCCATTTCCAGCGTGCGTAGCGGATCGAGGGCGGGATTCCTTCGGCTTGTATCTTGCACCATTTTTCATCAAATGCTCCGCACACGTTCTTTCTCATTTCAACGTGTAAATGTTTTGCGTATCGGGTATCGTATAATGGATTCAAACTTGAGACATAATCTAACAGCATCAATGCATAACAACCCTGCATTATTGAACTCCCAAACAAACATCAATGTTAGCAAGTATTGTGCAATGCTAAATAGTAATCACTATTTTTTAGAACAACAAATTAATGTGAAACTTAGCTGTTTATGTCTTAGATTGACGAAACAGTCGTGGAAGTGCAAGCACAGCAAGGACGCACCCATTCGTCGCTCTTGCCGCATCATCTCCTCAATGACGCGCTTGATGGTGGCTAAGGCTTGAGGGCATTCATAGTCATAGTGTGGCGAGAGGCCGTCGTTTTAGGGGCGCGTCGGGAGAGCCGAGGCCGCGAGGGACAAGAAGAGAAGTGCTCGGAAGAGGCTGAGGCTACCTAAGGCCATGTTCGGCTGTAAATCCTTGAAATTGCACTCAGATTATGAGTAACTTCACCGCAATTGATGGTGATTTCTAGACTGCTCATTTGTGTACTTATAGGATTTGGGAAGAGGGAGAGAGACTCTTTAAGGTGCGTTTCGTTCAATTTTGATGAATATTTTTGGAAAAATGCAAAGGTCTTTAGACTAAATAGATTTTCTAAAATGCAAGTAGTTTTTGATAAATTATATTTTAAAAACACATTAGAAAACAAATTTGACATAAATAGCATTAGGTAAAATCTAAACTTAGTAAAGGATTTTTGCTTTTTTTTTTTTTTTTTTATAAAAGATCTTAAACCAGCTACCGTTGACAATGGTGGCATTGGCCTCACTGGCCGCTCGCTGGTGGCGTGATGGCCACTCGCCACTCTATAAATTAAGATTACATGTAAGTGGTTGACCAAACTATAAAAATTTTTAAAAAGATATATTGTAGAAAGAAAATTTTAGTGTAGATGCATGAAATGGCAAAATAATTTTTGCACATGGACTTCAAGAAAATGGATGTCACGGGTTTCTTCCCATCATAATTCACGATCTTCTACATGCATTTAAGATATCGAGAGATGTTCTTGTCTTATTTGATCTCTAGTATAAAGTACCATTCAGCTATGCATATGACATAAATTAAGACTCGTCAAAAGAATAGACAATCACCATCCCAAAAAGAAATTCATATATAATTAACAATCCACATCATTTCGGCAGATAAAGTTTAGTAACTTTTTAGGATAACTGGACTTATTCTCTTAGAAAATCTAAGATCTCTTCTTCAAGTCGAGGGTTGACCAAGTCGAAGCAAGAACTTTTCCAATTTTTAAGAAAAATTTGCCCTTTTTTGTGGGACCCAGATTACCAAAGCCAGGATGGGGATTAGGTAGTCCTTTGACCACGTATGAGCAAATAAACCACGAGGCGCCGGCTGTAGAATTAATCTTACACGACCAGTTCAGGTACGAAGATTTACTCGTTTCTTGCATTAATGGGCATGTTTGCACATGGATTCTTGCACGACAAGATCAACCATAACCTAAGGATTAAGTCTCTCTCTCTCTCTCTCTCTCTTCCTAGTTCCTATAAGTACACAAATGAGCAGCCCAGAAGCTCACAACAAAAGCAGCGTTCAAATCACCATTGCCTGCTGCAAAGTTACTCGTAATCTCAGTGCAATTTCAAGGATTCAAAGCCAAACATGGCCTTCCTCACCCTCTTCCATGCGCTTCTCATCTTGTCCCTCGCGGCCTCAACTCTTTCGACTCGTCCTTACAAGAATGGCCTCACGCCATACTTCTACGACTACGTTTGCCCTCAAGCCTTGCCTGCCATCAAGCGCGTCGTTGAGGGGCGGTGCAGCAAGAGCGTCGCATGGGCGCTTCCTTGCTGCGCTTGCACTTTCACGACTGTTTTGTCAATGTAAGACATATATGTGCCAGCTAAATTTAACATTAATCTGTTCTCAAAAATAGTGATTACTATTCAGCGTACCACAACATTTGCCAACATTGATTTATGCTTGGGTGTCGAATGATGCAGGGTTGTGATGGGTCGGTACTCTTGGATTCAACCGCAACCATCGAGAGTGAAAAGTTCGCGGCTCCTAATAACAATTCGGCCAGAGGTTTCGAAGTGATCGACCAAATAAAGGCGGAGGTTGACAGAGTATGTGGACGTCCCGTGGTTTCTTGTGCAGACATCTTGGCTGTCGCCGCTCGTGACTCTGTCGTTGCGGTACGTCTAGTTTTACTGCATCCCGTGATGACCATTAATCAGCAAATCTAAATGGAGACCATCATTTGCTTAGTTGATTTTCATGCGCCGTAAGACATTGCCAATCCGAATTAGGTGTTAACTTCTTTCATATTTCAGTTAGGAGGGCCTTCGTGGAAAGTACGACTCGGACGAAGAGATTCGACGACGGCAAGCAGGACGACGGCAAACAATGACATCCCTGCGCCGAACATGGACTTACCTGCCTTAATTAACAATTTCAAGAGACAAGGCCTTAAGGTCAAGGACTTGGTCGCGCTGAGCGGCGCTCACACGATCGGCTTCGCACAGTGCTTTACCTTCAGGAATAGGACATTCAATGACAGCAACATCAACCAGGCATTCGCAAAGAATCTCCGGTCCTACTGCCCGCGCACAGGAAGCGACTCTAACCTCGCAAGTTTAGATCCCACGCCAGCGCGTTTCGACACATTGTACTACAATAACCTGTTGACCCAGAAGGGCCTTCTTCACTCTGATCAGGCACTGTCAACTGGTGAATCCGCACTCGAGCTAGTGAAGAGCTATAGCCACAATTATGAAGCATTTTGGAAGGATTTCGCTAAATCGATGGTCAGGATGGGAAATATCAAGCCACTGACCGGAAACCAAGGTCAAATTCGCTCGAATTGCAGGAGGGTGGATTGAATTTGGGACAGTCGGAAGCCACCGATTTCATTAAATTACAACGAGTCGTCATGATTTTCTTTTTCTTTTTTTTTTACGCATATGTCGCAAGTGTACCATTGTATTTGTTGCTGTGAGAAGTTCATTCTTCAGAAGAACTTTTTTCTAGAGAATGTACATTTGTGCCTCGATAATAAAGTCTCCAAGTGGAAATTGAAGTTTCTCCGTGGAACCAAGTTACTTGTCTTCTAAACAAGGAATCTGAGCTCTCTCTCTCTGTTCCAACTCCCACATTTGCCGACGTGCGGCTAGCGTGCCTCTGGCGAAACGCAGCTATCAAGTTTCACTATCAAATAGTTTGAGGCTTTTTATAAAAATAAAAAATTAGCAAAAATCATTTATAAAGTATAGTTTTTACCAAATGGCATATATGTCTGCAAGCAAGTGATAGACCAGTTCCAGCCATGAAGCAATTATGTTTCCCCTAATTGCTAACGAGTACCGTTTATCAGGATACGGTCATAGCAATGACACAAGTAGTATAAAGTTCATGTTAGGTCGTACGAATGGCGACACAGAGTAGAATAACTCAAGCACAGCGACAGGATCTCAAGTGGTTCCTACGAATTTGGATGTTTTCAGAGAATTTTGATCGAAGGAAAGGCTCGTTAGGGACGGTCTAGCCTGCCCCTTGATCTTTTCTTGCAGGCTTATCATTAGCCATCCGTATGGCATGATACCAACTATCATCGGCCCGCAACTTTGTGATCAGCAGCGATCTGAACATTGATCATGTGCTCATGAGACAGGATAAACCAGCGTCTGTCGGTTTCGTCCGAACACAAATATCTCCGCATAGCAAAAACTTATTCAGTTCCATTTCCAACCCCTTCAGTATGAATATCCCCCCTTCCATTCGCTCATCCTAATACAGAAACCGACATGTCATTCTACACATCTCCTCCCAGCATCAACTGTATCTTGCAGTTCTAGTCATTCCTAATGGATGCAAATTGCACAATCCCAAGATCTTCATAACCAAAACAAGAACATGCATAATTGAGTAAAAAGATTAATGCACCTATTTTAGGATTCATCGTTCGTTCAACGCGCAATTCATTCTCCTTTATTACCCTCCGTATCACTAGCTCAATGAAATAGCCCCCTCACTCTTTAGCGTTAAGTTAACGCTTCTTATGTGATGATACGTGTGAAAATTAGAGTTAGAGAAGAGACTTGAGTACTATTTATAGAGTTTTTAACTAGGCCCTCTTATTACGAGCCAAGCTCAATTCGGCCCACACTAGCCAGTCCCATATTAAACTAATTAAGAAACATTCTATCTCACTTTAGACCAACCCCATTATACGGTAACCATAAAACGGTAAATTACAATATCAATTAATGTAGTTCACATTAGGAAAACTCTTAGATTCTCCCACTTGGACTATATTAATTGTAATTGCATTGTATGTGTGCACTTTGGTCTAAAGATAATTCTTAATAGTCAATCATATCTCATAAAATCTCAAACACCGAATCATGGTGGTAACTGCATGTATACACATAGAGCCTTCCACGGTCACAAGTGCTTTCAACTTTATTGATATGAATTCAATATGGTAGTGTGCAAATGGATAACATTTCTCATAGAGAGATCCCATTTGTCAATCACCATTCTCTTACCTTAAGTATCAAAAAAAACTTGTGCCACTAGAGAATATATTTACGGTTCCAATGAACTCATATATATCTTGTCCTTATGGTTAACATTTCTTTATGTATAACAAGACATATGCATAAGGCTAATAACCGGATGCCCCTAGCCTTCACTCAAGGTTTAAGCAATACCTTGAGACTTTTAATAATATAAATATTCAACATAATAACAATCCATTCAAAATATTTTATTGAATGCAAAAGTTGACATTATATATATATATATATATATATATTCAACATAATGTAAACTTTATTCAAGAAAAAAAAAACGTAGCTCCCACTAAATAACAACATCCTAAGATGCTCCCAGGCCTATGCTAATGAAATGTCACTCAAATACACATTGGCATAGACCTTTAATTAGTAGATTTGCAACCATATCATCTGTAGGAATATGATTTACTGCAACATCACCATTCTGCATTGATTCCTTTATGGTCAAAAACTTGACCTTCATGTATTTAGACCCCTTGAGATTTCTGTTGTTATTAATAAACAATACTGCATAATTATTGTCACAATGTAGCTGTATGGGTCTATTCACAAAATCAAAAACTAATAACTCCCTAATAAGGCTCAAGAGCCAAATAGCTTGAGTAGCAGCTGAGAAATATGCTACAAACTCCGCTTGCATGGTAAAAGGAGATATGGATTTATGTTTCTCGCTCTTTCATGATATTGCACCTTCTGTCAACATAAATGTATATCCTGTCATTGACTTCTTATCATCTTGACAACCAGCAAAATCTGCATCCGAATACCCTACTAGTTGTAAGTGTGGAACATATCTATAAATCAGCATATAATCTATTGTTCTCTTTAAGTGCCTTAAAACCTTCTTGGCAGCAACCCAATGATCGCTTCCTGAATTTGATTGATAATTTGCCTAGAAGCCCTGTTGCAAAAATAATATCTAGTCTAGTGCAAACTTGAGCATACATGATACTTCCAAGCATACTAGCATAAGGTACATTTTTCATTTAAGCTTTCTCAAAATCTGAATTAGGGCATTGTCAAAGACTCAATTTATCACCTTTAATAACATGAGCAATTCCTGGTTTGCAATCCTGCATGTTGAATCTTTCTATAATGCGATCAATATATGCCCTCTAGGACAAACCCAATGAACGGCGAGAGTGATCCTTATGGATCTCAATGCCAAGAATAAAAGACGTCTCACCAAGGTCTTTTATGTCAAAAATTTTCGATAACATCCGCTTTGTCTCATGCAGTAAACCAATGTCACTACTAGCAAACAAGATATGATCCACATAAAATATAATAAAAATATATTTCCTCCCACTGACATTGATGTATATACACTGATCTACTTTGTTCTCAATAAATTCGAATGAAGTAACAACACTATGAAACTTTAAATACCACTGTTTAGAAGCTTGTTTAAGACCATAAATAGACTTCTTCAATCTACAAACAAGCTTACCTGAGTTATCTACTGCAAAACCTTCAGGCTGCACCATATAAACCTCCTCATTAAGGTCTCCATTAAGAAAAATAGTTTTAACATTCATCTAGTATAACTCCATATCGAAATGAGCTATCAATGCCATGATCACTCTAAAGAAATCTTTAGAAGAAACTGGAGAAAATGTTGCTTCATAATCTATTCATTATCTTTGAGTGAAACCTTTGGCTACCAACCTAGTTTTAAACTTTTCAATCTTTCCTTTGGAATCCCTTTTAGTCTTGAATACCCATTTGCAACCAAAGGTGTACAACCTTCAGGTAATTCAACAAGCTCCCAAACACCATTATGTTTCATAGATTATATCTCAGCTTTAATCGCATCTAGCCACAAATCTGATTGAGGACATGAGATGGCATCCGTATAAGTTATCGGATCAACAATACAGCCAATATCATAATCATGCTCTCCTAAGTAGACAACATAAGTTGGTGGTATAGCCGAACGTTTTTCCTTAGTCGATCTTCCGAGAGGAGCTACTTCAACATCATTCTGAATACGAGAGACTTGAAGAATTTTTTTAGGAACTGTCTCAACAATAGGATCCTAGGCCACAATAGGCTCAATTTGTGGTGCAGAAGGCTCCATAATTGTCTACACATGATGAGACAGGGATCTAGTAATCCCCACCATACTATCATCTTCGATAGTTTGTGAGCAGCTACCCTTCTCAACTACATCAAACTCTAAAAATTTTGCAATATGAGATTTCACAATTCTTGTATCTCCACTAAGGTTATAAAATCAATACCTCTTTGAATGATACGGGTAAGATACGAAGTAACACCGAGTAGTTTTTGAATCAGTCTTACTCAATGTTGGATTATATAATTTCACTTCTACTAGCCCTCCCCAAACTTTAAAATGATTCGAGCTAGATTTATATCGAGTCCACAACTCAAAAGGAGTCAATGGAACCACTTTAGTAGGAACACGATTTAGACTATAAAGAGTTGTTTTCAAAGCTTCACCCCATAGAAAATCAAGTAAATTGGTCATACTAATCATACTTCTCATCATGTCCATAAGAGTACGATTACAACTTTCAGTTATACCATTTTATTCAGAACTTTCGGGCATAGTAAACCGACCTATTATCCCAGAATCCTCTAAGTATCTAGCAAACGGTCCTTTAAGTTGTCCAGCATCACCGTGTCTACTAAAATACTCACCACCACAATCAAATTTGACAATCTTTATAAATTTTCCCAACTGTTTCTTCACTTTAGTCCAAAAATTCTTGAATTTATCAAGAGACTCAAACTTTTTTTTAATCAAGTATAAGTTTCCATATCATGAATAGTCATCAATAAATGTGATGAAATAAAAATTTCTATACAAAATAGTCGTGTATGGTCCACTAATATCAATGTGAATAATCTCTAACAAGTCAAAACTTCGTACGGCGGATTTCTTCTTTATCTTAGTCATCTTACCTCTACAACAGTTTACGCAAGTCTCTAGATCACCTTTAAGAGTAGGCAAGATGTCAGCTTTCATGAGCCTTTCTACTCTTTCTTTAGAAATGTAACTAAGACGTTTATGCCACAATGCATAAGACTGTTCCTAAGGTAGAGGCCTTTTGAAAATAACTTTTTCAACTAAATAAGCAACGTACATGTCGTTGGGAGATAAACTCAATCAATATAATTCATTGGATAAATTGCAACACCCAATCTTATTCAAATCATAAAACATGGAAATAGTATTGCTCTTTATTTCAAAAGAGTATCCACACATGTCCAAACAAGACACAGAAACTAAATTCTGCCTAAAGCAAGGTACGTAAAAGGTGTTTCTTAACATCATCCTAAAACTAGAATCTAAAATCAAAATAACATCTCCCACGAACTTAACGTCAACTTCAATGATGTTTCCCACAGTGAGCTTTGATTCATCCTGATGTGGCGTCCTTTGGTTTATGAACCCGTGTATGGTAAATGCAACATGATTAGTTGCACCGCTATCTAGCCATCAAAAATTGGTTGGGATTTCAGATAGAGTGGATTCATAAACAAATACCAAACAATCATTACATTTAGGCTCACTCTTAGTTCTCTTGGACAACCAAACCTTATACTTATTGCAACGTTTCTTTACATATCATCTCTCCTTGCAAAAGTAGCAAAGAACACCATCCTTCTTGGAGAATGCTTTCTTAGGACCCAAACTGTTAGAGGGATCAGCACCTTCAGAATTTCCTTTATTGTTGGAAGGACTAGCAGCTTCAGAATTGCTCTTGTGGGTATAGTTTTTAAACTTCTTACTCTTATCACTACCAGAACTAAAAACATAAAGAGTAATGTGCCATTTATCCTTCTTCAATTTCTGGGATAAGTACACTAATGGTGCCATAAGTTGTGTACGGCGCTCACTTTGGTGCCAAAAGTTTCTGTCGGATCACTTAAGTGCCAAAAAATTTGAAAAACGCTCACTTTGGTGCCAACTCCGACGAAATTGGCCGGAAATCCGACGTGGCCTTTTTTTATTAATTTTTGACGCCGACGTGGCTCGTCGGAGAGGTGAGTCAGCATCCAAATACCAAAACGACGCCGTTTGGTGTCTCCCCCAATTCAAAACCCTAATCTTCGGCCGTCGCCGTCCTCGACGGTCCTTGCGCTCGGCGGCCACGGCTTCGACCCTGACCTTGACCCCAACCCCGACGATTGCCACTCAATGGCAGCGGCTCCGACCTCGACCCCGACCCCGACCCCGACGATGGCCACTCGGCGGCCGTAGCTCCGACCCCGACCTCGACCCCGACTGCGACGATGGCCACTCGACGTCCGGGGCTCAAACCCCAACCCCGACCCCGACGATGGCCACTCAACGGCCGTAGCTTCAACCCCGACCCGACCCCGACCTCGATGATGGCCACTCGGCGGCCGCAGCTTCGACCCCGACTCCGACCCTAACCCTGACGACGGCCATGGCTTCGACCCCGAAACCCTAATTTCTTCCCCATGTAAGCTAAACGGCGTCGTTTCCATGAAGCCATCCACGTAGGACGGCAAAACGACGTCATTTTCTTAAGGAGGACCGAAAACGACGTCATTTAAAGGTTTATCGATTTTTTAAAAAAAAAAAAATCATTTTGGCCGGAATCTTTCGCCGGAGGCCGGAATCTTTCGCCGGTGGCACCAAAGTGAGCGTTTTTCCTCCGATTTGGCACTTAAGTGATCCGACAGAAACTTTTGGCACCAAAGTGAACGCCGTACACAACTTATGGCACCATTAGTGTACTTATCCCTCAATTTCTCTTCCTCTGCCACCAATCTTGTAATCAGGTCATTAACTAACCAGGTTTTATTTTGAGAATTATAATTAGTCTTGATAATCCCAAAATCAGGAGGAAGAGTATTTAAAGCTTGATGCACAATGCAGGCAGTGGAAATATCAACATTGAGAGCCTAAAGCTTTGTCTGCAAATCTACCATCCTCAGAACATAATCTCTAACTCCACCAGAACCATCATACTTCATAGTAAATAGTGTTTGCAAGTATGTCCCTATCTCAGCATTAGACAAGACATAGTTTCTAGCCACCAAGACTTCCATCATTTGCCTAGCGGTGCAATCTGCAGGCAAACCACTTTTCAAGTGTTCTTAAATGAAACGCTTCATGGACAGCAATCAAATTCTATTGCTCTTTTCCCAAGCAGCAAAATGTGCTTTCTAAGCCTCTATACTCTCAGTAGTAAAATTTGCCTACCAATCAATAGTAAAAGCCATATGAACATCTACACATCCAGAGAGTTACATGCAAAATCATATAATCACTTTTGGGCAAAATACATGATATGCAATTGTACACTCCTCACATGATAACGGTTATAGGCATATATTACAAACTTCGTGAATTCATCACCTTTGGGCATATGAACTACTAGGATCAGTTACTCATTCACCACACCATCATATATCCCTCAATAAATTAATGCACAATCACCTCCTTTAGGAGTATGACTATGCATTAAACTAGGAGACATCCCAATCAATATATGAGATCGAAATTTTTCAAACCCAATCAAGTGTGCCACTTTAACGGTCACAACTCAATTGAATCCTTCAAACTCTCTCATATCAAGGATATAAACTTTATATCTCACATATATC
Source organism: Eucalyptus caleyi (assembly GCA_014182885.2). Taxonomy (NCBI): domain Eukaryota; kingdom Viridiplantae; phylum Streptophyta; class Magnoliopsida; order Myrtales; family Myrtaceae; genus Eucalyptus; species Eucalyptus caleyi. Next base: position 11,639,106 of record CM024466.2, on the reverse strand, counting down.
ATGTACATGTGATTTTAACTTTAGTGATAGGGGCAACATATCACTAAAATCACATATCATGCTAATTATACTATTTTATTCATTAATAAAAATTAAAATTTATTGTATATTATTAATGAATAACATTTTTATAATGTTTATGTGATAACATACCAATAACCCAACACTTGTATTTCCAAAATCACATAAAAATACAAAAAAAAAAATGCAAAAATACACTTAAAATACACGTATTTAGAGCTTTGTATGTATTTTTACATCCATAAAATTATCAAACATGTAAAATAAATACACCACAAGATACAGCATAGGAATACGAATCCAGCGCAGCCCGCCACGCATCGAACGGAGACTCCACGCTCCCGCACGTGCCGCCTGAGTGCGCGGCGCGTGGAGCACATGCGCGTGGCGAAGAGACCTATCAAAACTGGTTCGACCGGTTCCCGACTCAACCGCCTGGTCCAACTGCCCGGTCTGACTGGTTGACCGAGTCGGGTTGGTCAACGAGTTGGGTCAGATCGTGCCCGGGTCGCTGACATCATCTTGACGTCAGCACCCGTGTGCGTCGCACGCGCAAGCCACTCCCCACGCGTGGCGCCGCATAAAGGCATGTGACCGCGCGTGGCCATGTGTGGAGGCGCGTTTGGCTTCCTTCGACGACACGCCACCCATGGTTCAACTCATCTCGACAAGCCCAATCCAAATATATAATTTTATTTTATTTTTATTGAATGAAAAATCTCGAAAATCTCAAATTATGGCAAAATCCTATACGTTCGAGTTCTAGGGCTATGGATGCTTTGATACAGCATGATGGATGCAAATTGCACAATCCCAAGATCTCCATAACCAGAACAAGAACATGAATAATTGAGTAGAAAGATTAATGCACCTATTTTAGGATCCATCGTTCTTGAAGCGAAAGAGGAAAACTTATGTTCCACGCGCAAGTCATTCTCCTGTATTGCTCTCCGTATCATTGGCTCAATGAAACGGCCCCCTCACTCTTTAGTGTTAGGTTAACGTTCCTTATGTAAGGATACGTGTGAGAATTAGGGTTAGAGGAGAGACTTGAGCACTATTTATAGAGTTTCCAACCAGGCCCCCTCATTACGGGCCATGCTCAACTCGGCCCACACTAGCCAGCCCAATATTAGACTAATTAAGAAACATTTTATCTCACCTTAGACCAACCCCGTTATATGGTAACTGTAAAACGGTAAATTATAATATCAATTAATGTAATCAACATTATGAAAACTCTTACAATTCCAACAATGACTTGGACATGAGCATTCGAGCATCAACTCAAAAAGTTACTCTACACAACAAGATCATGCTCATTCGAACAGCACACGTAGCTAAAGAGATGTTCCACATAATGTAAGTGAGAACCTTTGGTCACCGATGACTTGCACGGTAAAAGAATTCCTAACCTGCTCATGTTGTGGGCAACACCAATCCCTGTCCCAGTGGCAGCGGCGTCACTCCCAGATGCTGTACCATGTGTGTCGTGAATCACATTACCTGTCGCCACTTGCTCCTGCACATCGGCTTGAAGCTCCTTCTCCGTTTCCGCGCATTAAGCTTGCCACTTGAGCTCCATGAACTGCACTGCCTGACTGATCGCTAGAGCCACATGCCCTACCCAATCCATGTTTTGCGCCCTGCAATTAATTCAAAGCAAGTCCGAGTGGCAGTATGGGCACTCCTAGTTTCAGTACTACCCGCTCGATATAGACTGGAGGGCCTCAAATTGTTTGTTGTCAACAGCCATTCTCCACCGCGCCGCCGCTAGTTACTGCCCAATCATTGCCAACTCCTCCTTTAGCTGGGGATTGCGTTCACCACTCGAGAAACCAGAGCTGTTCGCCCATTCTATCCTTGTCCTGTCATGGTGTCACCATCCTGAGTAATCACTACGGAGGATTAACATATTCTAGTCTGGTTTGTATGTCTTAAGCAAAACTCAATTCTGACAGCATTCACTTTTAACTTAGATAAAATATCTACTCAACTATGAAACAAGAAGTCAAATCTCAATTCTACAATCCGCGCGCCAAGCCACATTAATATATGAAATATGACAGAACATGTTGATAGTTGGATGAAAGTGCAACCATTTATATTCGGCCTAACTCGATTTCGCACACAGGAGTACATAGTTTAGTGTAATCTTAAGAAATTTGAATGCCTTTCAACAAGATTATCCGAGGCAAAAGCTGCTGCTTGCAAGGCCGCGCCATCTTCACCACATAATGCAACAATGGCCACAATTTCTTCCCGCCCTAATCGAATGCAAAAGTCGTTGTACCACTCTGCGGGAAATCTGCTTCAGTCGCTGTGGCGACTTCCTCTTCGTCGTCCACTCCTTATTGGGGCTGCCAAGTCCCAATAGTCACCACTTGGGTCCATGCCCTCGTTGCATGAATCCACCACCTCCGATATTAGACCAGCCTTATATGAACCTCTTCTAGTTCAAACTCACTTGACATCATTGAGCTTACGTGAGACCTATATGATCTAATGATTGAGATGCAGTGGACTTACATATATTGGATACTTACAACAGTTTGTCACAATCCAAACTCATTCTTTGTAAGGCATAATCCAACCAAAAATCCAAAACATTTTCCATCGATTCCGATACCTGAATATCTTTTCTATCTCACCAATTTTCTAAGCTTCTACCTGTTTTAGATAGACGTCTTTACCATTCCGTCACAAGTAAATAATTGACGTTGTGTAAAACTAAGGAACCACTAGGACCGAATCAAGATTAGGACTTCTCAAAACCACTTAAGACTAAGCCTTACATTACTTGTCTAACTATTGTAAACACTTGATTGATATTTTAGTTGTCTTTTTAGATACATCTCTAAGTTGGGGAAAACACCCAAAAAGTTCTAAACCTATTGAATTAATGTTAATTTGGTCTTAAACCATTTTCACAAAATGCCAATTGAATTATTCCAACTAATCATGGCAGTAAATTGCTAATCACTAATGTGGACAACGGCTATCCCACATGGCACAATCGGTGATAGCATGAACAATTTTTACACATATACATATATTGCTTTCATTTTTGCTAACAAGGGCCTACGAACCCTCACCTGGTGAGGATCGTGGCCTTTGCGTAGGCCTTCGCCAAATCTAGGCAAGGGCCGCCTTGCCAACAACCAATAGGGCCGTGAAGGCCTTAGGCAATAGCCTTTATGGCCCCACCAACCGCAGGGGAGAGCATGAAGGCCTTCACCCAAACCTAGCATGGGCCCAGCATTGGTCAAAATAAAAGGAAAAAATAATAAAATAAAATTCTATTAAAAAAATTTCACATCAATACCAATCATATCACGTAGGATGATTAGCATCCATATCAGCAATTTCTAATCAAAATTAGTTGAATAAACTCAATTGACAAAATGTGAAAAGATTTAGAACTAAATTCGTCCGATTAAAAGGTTATGATCGAATTTGCATCAATACAATAGGTTTATGACTTTTTTAGTACTTTGCCTATCTAAATTATATGAAAGGAAAACCCAATTCCTAAAACCGACACCGCTCATAGGACTTGCTGGCAAATCGACTACTTGTTTAGAGACTTGGCAAATTGACTACTTGTTTAGAACTTTGTCGATGAGTAATTTGAGAGTTCAAAATTGCCAACTAAAAAAAACAAAAATGATGGTTATGGTTGGCGGCCCGCGGACTAAAGAGGAATGAGCTATCGACACTTTGGATAAAAGTGGAAGGCACCTAACATTTAAAAGCATTGGCTTGGGTCGTTTGATATGATGGTCAGTCACGAGCCTCGTTTTCAAAGGGCAAGGCATCAAAATCTTCTTTGGTACTTCCTTTTATCAATCGAAATTCAAAGTACATAATAGTGATTCCTATGATTTTTCAAGGAAATTTACTAAACTATACTAATATACCTAAAATACAAAATATATATAAAAACTAAATATATATTTATATGTTGAATTTATATTAGAATATATAAATAAATTTAAAATAAAAATAAAAATATGAATACATAAAAGTGGAAGTAGAGTAATCCACAATCATATTGAGAAAAATAGAATGTTTAAAAGTAGAAGATTTATTTATCATAATTGATTACTATTTAATGTACTTTTAAGGATAAAATCCATCTCAAACATGGGTAAGAACACAAGCTATTCTTAAATTCAAATTTACTATTTGATTGGATTGATTAGTCTAAATTATTTTAAAGATTATTTTTGCTTGCATTAATAATGTCACGTTTGTTGTTCAAAAGTTAGTCTTACATAATGTGTTGTATGTAGACTACAAGCCCTACATCACCTAGAAAGTTCATTGAAGGAAATTTCACTATGAGCTCATCATTAAGTTAGATCCACCTCACTCAATAATTTGAGTTAAACATGAATTGATAATTACTCCACACTACACCAAATTTTCGATATGGGATCTCTCCAAGAAAATCAACTCATTTTAGTTTTGCTTTCCAACCCAAGTTGATTGCTTCTTCTTTTATTTTTTTATTTTTTATTTTTTGCGTGAAAACATACACGAAGGACATGAACACAAAAATGTAAGACAAACTGACATGGTGGATTCTACATCCCACTAAAGCCGGTCCATCTTACAAAGTGCAGGAAAATCAGTTTGCGATTCAGCTCAATAAGTATTCCGAGTAGGGGGAAAAACCATTGAGACGGCTTACCGATTCGCCGCTCAGATTCATGTAAGTATGAGGCTTTGCGAGGAATACAGGGACATCACCAACAAAACCTGCATCAATATTCCATCCACCAAATTAAATGTAACCCACGCGTTCCTGACAAAATAAAGCTGAAACGAAAATCACTGAGCACCTGCCTTGCCCGAACATAGCTTTGCAGTGGACCGTGCTCATCGGAATCCCTTGCGATTCAGCAAAAGCATCGATCATTTCGAACCCTACCTGCTTGATCAAAACCCAAACACAGAACTAAGGGTTCTGCAACTAGGAATTCCAGCAAAAAAAGAAAAAAGAAAACATAATTTAGTGCACAGTGACTGGGTTCAGCTACGTATATTATGCCTGGTTCCACTGTACTTATCTCCGGGATTGCCCAGGCCGACGAAGAGCCAAGGCCGTGGAGCCCCGGTGCAAAAGCAACGTCTAGCAATCACGCTATGCATACAAAGATGTCTCTTTTACTTCCCTTCTTTCTCAGGTTTGAGCTGGAGTTTAATGGGTGAAAGAAGCAGACGACGGGCCCGCAATTACAATAGCCCCCCAAGTAGCCAACTTCGTACTGATCAGGAAAGTATCATCGTCAAAAACCAAATCGACTTGAGGGCAGACATAGTCGTAGAAGTCTGGCGAGAGACCATTCTTGTAGGGGCGCGTCGAGAGAGCTGAGGCCGTGAGGGACAAGAAGAGAAGTGCTCCAAAGAGGCTGAGGCTACCTAAGGCCATGTTCGGGTGTGAATCCTTGAAATTGCTCTAAGATTATGAGCTACTAAGCAGGAATTGATAGTGATTTCCAGCCTGCTTTTGTTGTAAGCTTATTGACTGATCATTTTTGTACTTATAGGATATTTTTTGGGGGTGGGGGGTTGCCTGCCAGAGAGAGAGACTTAATCCTCAGTTTATGGTTGGACTTGGCCGAAGAGAGACCTTGTCATACAAGAATCCGTGTGCAAAGCTTACGTATTATGCCCATTATGACAAGAAACGAGAACATTATGCATTCTTAGCTTCGAATGAATTGAACTGGTCGTGTAAGATCGATTCTGCCGCCCATGCCTCGTGGATTATTGCTTATACGTGGTCAAACGACTACCTAATCCATATACTGGATTTGGTGCTCTGGTCCCACCGAAAGGGCAAATATTTATTAAAATGGAAAAGTTCTTGATTCTACTTGGTCAACACCGGACTTGAAGATGTGATTTTAGGTTTTCTTAGAGAATAATTCCAGTTATGCTAAAGAGTTAATAAATTTTTTATCTGCCAAAATGACGTGGATTGTTAATAATATATGAATTTTTTCTTGGGATGGTGATAGTCCATTCTCTTGATGAGTCTTAATTTATGTTATCTGCGTAGGTGAATGATACCATATGCTAAAGATCAAATAAGACGAGGACATCTTTCGAGATCTTATACATGTGGCAAAGGTTATGAATTATGACGGGAATAAATCCTTCACATCCATTTTCTTTAAGTCCATGGACAGAGATTATTTTTGCCATTTCATGCATCTTCACTAAAATTTTATTTTTAACGATATTTCTTTTCTGACAAATATTTATCGGTTTATCAACCAATTTAATGTATCTGGTATGCGCTGATGAAATTCGTGTACGGAATAAATCTGAATTAGTGTGGATTTGCATGATTGCTCAACCTTGATTGGTTCAATTTGCAGTAACGAATTCAAAAATTATCGCATGTTTTCATAAGTCTAGACCAATGGGAAGCTAGAAGCTCGCCTAATTTATTCTACAAATTGTGCCTGGTGAATAAGGGTTAAATTTTGACTCCGTCGTAGCAATAAATTCATGGACGCGAGTATTCTCCTCTTTATGTACTCAACCAGAGCCGAGCCTATATCATTGAACAATTCAATGGTTTAAATAGCAATATCTATAGTTGACTTGTCAAGTCTTAATCTGTATTTCTTGATTAAAAAAAATACGTTACTTACTATGCTGTTGAGGTACACGTACGAGACTACTAGGCAAGAAAATATCATATGGGCAATTGGTGTGATGTGAAAAGAAAATTAATTGACCTATAAAGAAAATTAATTGACCTATAACTCATTGTTTAAATTTTTAAATAAAAGTGAGTCCAATTGAATATGTTGACGAACTCAGACTTGAACTTGCTCTTAGAGATATCCACTACCAAACCATTTGTATTAGAGTTATTGGATTGAATGGGCTAGGCCCAACATGTGTGAATTGGCAACTAACCACTATCTCGAGGAAAGAACCTCATATGTAACCCCCTCCCCCAAAAAAAAAAAAAAAAAAAAAGGTGGCAAATCGTCTCTCCTAACTTCTCACGAAACTTGGCTACGCTAAGATAATTGAGGTAAACATGAAGAGCATACGTTGTTCCTCTGGCCAAAGTGGATATTCAAGTTGAGATATATTGGAAGCGTACAGTAGAAGTCCGGTATCTTTACCTAGGGAGATCACCGAAAGGGAACCCAAATCCAAGCTCGTCAACATGTCTAGTTGGACACACCTTTACACAAAAACTTAGGCTAATAAGTTATGAGCCAATTAAGATATATTAACAGCTCCACATCAGATCAATTCTTCAATATGAAACTTCTTTAAGACAACCAATTTTAACGTGCATCCTAACAATCTCCCCATCATGTGTGAGCTCAATGTTAGGCCGACTCCCTCTTGATTCAGGTATCCTTCAACATTAACTTATGGGCCATGTTGCTACACCACAATGTCCACCTACCTAAACATTGCAACTATCGGCTCTGATACCATTTGTTGGAGTGCACTGCAAAAGTCCAATACTTTTGCATAGGGAGATCGCCAAAAGAGAGCTCAAGTCCGAGCCTATCAACACATCAAGTTGGACACACCTTTACTTAAAAGCCTAAACCAATCAATTAGGATATTTTAACTGCTCTAAACCACATCAGTTCTCCAATATGGGGCTTCTCTCGAAAAAACTCGCTTACATTTGCATCATAAAAAGATATTGTTGGTGCAAAAGGATATTTGGATTCAGAGAGAGTGGGTCAAAAGTAGGAGGCTCACACGTGAGCCAAAGATTTGTTGAGTTGCACATGTGAGGGTGTTGGATGAAAAGAAATCTCACATTTGAAGCAATTAATATATCCTACTTGGGGTATGATCCAATGATTTAAAAGTTTTAATAAAGGTATTGATGGACATGGGGGCTGAGCGAGGCTGAGCGGGGCCTCGCCCTTTATTTCTTCCCCGTGCTCTTTCCGACCCAAGAAAAAAAAATCACTTCAATCAAACCAGAAAGCTTGTCTACTTTTTATGCACTTATCTTTTGACGTTATGCAATACTGTTGTTTTCGTCGTCACATATGGCTGATGACCAGTGAACATCGGTAACCTAGAATTTTACGAGCAAGAGTCCGTCGAACACTTCCTAAAATGGAACGGATCGATGATTGGATCAGAGTGTATACCAGAGATGTTCGAATGCGTTGAAGGCCTTTATTATTATTAAAGCTTCAATGATTGGTCAGAGAACAATTTCAAGAATGTTTCTTATCACAATTATTAAAGAATACGCCGGAAAGAAACGATGAACAAACCGCCACTTTAGTTCACACTTCGGCAATTCGAGCGAATCTGGCCCTGGTTTCCGATCAACGGCTTTATGTTTCCCATCTTGATCATCGACTTCGCAAAATCATCCCAGAAGGCCTCCGCATCATCACTGTAAGTTTTCACCAGCTCATCCGTTGACCCACCACTGTAAAGCGCCTGATCAGAGTGAAGAAGCCCCTTCTGCGCCAGCAGATTATGAAAGTACAATGCATCGAATTGAGCCGGCGAAGGATCCAAACCAGCGAGGTTACCGTCCTCTCCAGTACGCGGGCACAAAGACCGGAGGCTCCTGGCAAAACTGGTGGCGATGTTGTCGTCGCTGTACGTGCGGTTTCTGAAAGTGAAACATTGAGCGAACCCGATTGTGTGAGCACCGCTCAGCGCGACCAAGTCCCGAGTGTCGAGACCTTGCTTTTGGAACGTGTTGATCAGTGCAGGCAAGTCCATGTTCGGCGTGGGAATGTCGGAGTTGGCGGTTGTCCTGCTCGCCATGGTCGAGTCCCTCCTTCCAAGTAGTACTTCCCATGAAGGCCCTCCCAGCTGAAATATTTCAGTCAACCTTTTAAGTTCAAATTCAGCTTTGCTTAGGTATCGAAAGATTATATATGTACATATGATTCTACGCCTAGCGTGTTCAATTAGCGGGAGACTCTCTCTTCTATTTGTCTGCACTGGAGTTTTGCTTAAATGAAGGCATCATATGTAGCATTAAGATAAGACGTACCGTAACTACCGAGTCACGGGCTGCGACGGCCAAGATGTCGGCACATGATACAAGTGAGTATCCGCAAGCTTTGTCGACCTCCGCCTTAATTTGATCGATCACTTCAAACCCTCTAGCCGAATTGTTATTCGGGTTCGCGAACTTTTCGCTGTCAATGGTAGGGGTCGGATCCAAAAGTATTGAAGCATCGCAACCCTACATTATGACGTGGACAAAACAAGAATCAAGTTAGCAAATTTATGCCGGCTGCTAGATAACCAATGCGAATTCAAGATTATCGTGAATGTATCGTACGTTAACGAAACAATCGTGGAAGTGAAGACGGAGTAAGGAAGCGCCCATGCGTCGCTCCTGTTGCACCGCTGCCTCGACAACGCGTTTGATGGCGGGCAAAGCTTGAGGGCAAATGTAGTCGTAGAAGTATGGCGTGAGGCCTTCCTTGTAGGGCCGCGTCGAGAAAGCCGAGTTCGCGAGAGACAAGAAGAGAAGTGCTTGGACGAGGCTGAGGCTATTTAAAGCCATGTTTGCCTTTCGGAGTCAGCAAGGATTGGAGCGAGACTATGAGTAATTCTGCTTCAATTGATGGTGCTTTCGAGCTCGTTGTGTTGAGTTTTCGGATTATTCATTTCTGTATTTATAGGAAATGGAGAGAGAGAGAGAGAGAGAGAGAGAGAGAGAGACTTTATGTTTCCTCGGACTTGGCCAAAGGGCATCTTGTCATACAAGATTGCGTGTGCAAGCTCATGAGCTAATTATACCCACAAATGCAAGAATCTGAGATCATGTACTTAAGTTTTCAACTTAACAAAAATTGAATCGGTCATGTAAGGTCTGATTAGTCTTAGGCATTGTACTTTTCGATTGCATCAATTTGGTCAATGTGATTGTGTTAATTTATTAGAGAGCGGTATGCTACCAATTGGAAGAAGGAATGCACAATCACGTTGGGTTTATAGTGTGAATGAGAGTTTTTAGATTTTATATTGCAGACTTTTCATGGGAGAGTGGTTGTGACTATTAAGCCAAACCATAAACAAATGGCTCGAGTTGAAATTAAGGACACTCTAAATTTAGATTGGTTCCATGTACACACGGGTGGTTAGTTAATCCTTTTTATAACTCATGTCATGAATGGTTAAAAGTTATTTAACTCCAAATTAGGCAACTTGTGCAAAACAAAGAAGCATGAATCTCATACTCCAAAGCTCAAATGGGAGCTAGGGGTGATCGGTTCCCTATCTGGTCTAGTTCCAGTTCTTATCTAATGGAACCAGTCACTTCTTCTTCTTTTTTTCACTAGTTAATTATATATGTTATGAAGAAAAAAAACTGGTTTTCTTTTAATTTTAGTGAAGAAATAATAAAGATATATATGTAATTAGTTCAGTCCAGTTTCCCCTTAGATTCCACTTTTAGGAACTGGGAACCGGACCGACACTCCCAGGAACTAGACCCAATTAGCTAGTTCGGTCTGGTCCAATCGAATACTGTTTCGGGCGGTCCATTTTGCACAACCCTAGTGAGAGCTACCGTAGTTGGAATATTTGGTTTCTACAAGCTCACCATCAGTCATGGCTTAATGCATTTTCCTTGCATGTTATCATTAGTTTACTAGTTTCATGGAGGTGCTTGACAATTAGACAAGAGCGCCGTCCATCAAGTCCGGATCATCAGTTTCTTCTTTTCTAGAAGTAGCAAAGTTTAGGAGCATGCTACCCAACCATAGGTAAATGTGTTGCTTAAGAGGCTCTCCTTCATCGCTGAAGTCAAGAATTCGAAACTTGCAGTTGCTAGTGTTATAAGTGGAGGGTCATGGTGTTGGGGTCCTATGCTAGTCTCCCCCGAGGTATAGGGGCCCGGTCCTTCGGTGCCATCCAGGCATGGGAGACCCATGGTGGAGTCCTTGGTTACCCCAAAAAAAAAAAAAATTAGGAGCATGCTACGGAGGATGAACTAGGGGAAGATGCTCCTGGTGATGTTGAAACCGGATCTCCAATGGCCTTTGTTATTCCCTCTTCTTTGCAAGGAAGGCTATAGAGGGAACCCTTTTCTTCCTTAAGGATGCCAAGGTGAGATTAGAACTTCCACTTTTATTTTGTATCTTAGCCTTGATCTTTGTCCAAAGCTAGGCAAGATGATATGCGAGCTTGAAACCTGGAAAAAAGCCCACTAGTGTAGCTGGAATAATTGAATTGTTCGAATCAAATTATATATTTTTTACGAGCCAGCGAATAGCGGGAGTGCAGACAGCATGCCACCAGTGAGCCGCCACCGCCCTCCCCAATGGCGACTGAGTTCTGCCGGGAAATAATTTGAGATTTTCTATAAATAAAATACTAGCAAAAATCCTTTGCAAAATATAGTTTTTACCAAACAATACTTATGTCAAAGTTACTTTCCAATGTGTGTTTAAAATATACTCTACTAAACACTATTTGCATTTCGAAATCCTGTGCATTTTCCAAAAAATATTCCCCTAAAATTGAACTAAACGCACCATTAAACTAGACGTATTGCAACAACGGACTCATGAGAGTGATTGCCAAGATGTCAACACAAGATACCACCGGACATCCACATACTCCATCGACCTCCGCCTTAATTTGGCCGATCACTTTGAACCCTCTAGCTGAATTGTTATTATGAAGAGCAAGCTTTTCATTGTCGATGGTCGGGGTCGGATCCAAGAGCATCAATGCATCACAACCCTGCATTATTGAACTCCCAAACAAACATCAATGTTAGCAAGTATTGTGCAATGCTAAATAGTAATCACTATTTTTTAGAACAACAAATTAATGTGAAACTTAGCTGTTTATGTCTTAGATTGACGAAACAGTCGTGGAAGTGCAAGCGCAGCAAGGACGCACCCATTCGTCGCTCTTGCAGCACCATCTCCTCAATGACGCGCTTGATGGTGGCTAAGGCTTGAGGGCATATATAGTCATAGTGTGGCGAGAGGCCGTCGTTTTAGGGGCACGTCGGGAGAGCCGAGGCCGCGAGGGACAAGAAGAGAAGTGCTCGGAAGAGGCTGAGGCTACCTAAGGCCATGTTCGGCTGTAAATCCTTGAAATTGCACTCAGATTATGAGTAACTTTGCTGCAATTGATGGTGATTTCTAGGCTGCTTTTGTTGTGAGCGACTGCTCATTTGTGTACTTATAGGATTTGGGAAGAGGGAGAGAGACTCTTTAAGGTGCGTTTCGTTCAATTTTGATGAATATTTTTGGAAAAATGCAAAGGTCTTTGGACTAAATAGATTTTCTAAAATGCAAGTAGTTTTTGATAAATTATATTTTAAAAACACATTAGAAAACAAATTTGACATAAATAGCATTAGGTAAAATCTAAACTTTGTAAAGGATTTTTGCTATTTTTTTTTTTATAAAAGATCTTAAACTAGCTACCGTCGACAATGGTGGCATTGGCCTCACTTGGCCGCTCGCTGGTGGCATGATGGCCACTCACCACTCTATAAATTAAGGGTGCGAATGGTAACGTTTCTATTTTTTTTTTTTTTTTTTTGTTCTAGGGAACAAAACAAAAAAAAAAAAAGTGTTTCTGTTCCTCGGGAACAATTTTTAACAAAAGAACGCGTTTGGTAACGTTTGTTCCGGGAATAAAAAATGAATAGAAACACGTTTGGTAAATTTTATTCATTTTTTGTTTATTTTAATTTTTTAAACATTTTTATTTTATTTTTCATTTTTTCCTTTCTTTTTATTTTTTTCATTTTTCGGCGGTCCCCGCATCCGGCGACCGGCCGACGGGGCCGGCAGCCTCGCCCAGCCACAGCGAGGCCGAGTCTCGCCGTGGTTGGGTTGTGGTTGGGTGAGGCTCGGCCTTGCCTTGGCTGGGCGAGCTCAGGCTCGCCCAGATCCGGCGACGCTCGGCCTCGCCGGGGGCCGGTGACGCTCCGGCGAGGTCGCCGACCCTCGATGGTGTCGCCGGCCCTCGACGGCCGGTCGCCGGCCATGGCCGAGGCCGGCGACCAACCAAAGAAAAAAAAAGAAAAAAGAAGAAGAAAAGAAGAAGAAAAGAGAAGAGAGAGAAGAAATTTTTGTTCTTTTTTGGCTTCAAGAAGTGTTTATTTTCTCCAGAAACAACTTTTTGTTTTTTTTTTTGCTCCAATTTTGTTCCGGAACAAAAAAAAAAAGAACAAACGCAACCAAACGCGTTTTTTTTTTTTTTTTGTTTCGGGAACAAAATCCGTACGTGTTCCAGAAACGTTTCTTTGAAGCGTTTCCATGCACGCCCTAAGATTACATGTAAGTGGTTGACCAACCTATAGAAATTTGTAAAAAGATATATTGTAGAAAGAAAAATTTAGTGTAGATGCATGAAATGGCAAAATAATTTTTGCACATGGACTTCAAGAAAATGGATGTCACGGGTTTATTCTCATCATAATTCACGATCTTCTACATGCATATAAGATATCGAGAGATGTTCTTGTCTTATTTGATCTCTAGTATAAAGTACCATTCAGCTATGCATATGACATAAATTAAGACTCGTCAAAAGAATAGACAATCACCATCCCAAAAAGAAATTCATATACAATTAACAATCCACATCATTTCGGCAGATAAAGTTTAGTAACTTTTTAGGATAACTGGACTTATTCTCTTAGAAAATCTAAGATCTCTTCTTCAAGTCGAGGGTTGACCAAGTCGAAGCAAGAACTTTTCCAATTTTTAAGAAAAATTTGCCCTTTTCTGTGGGACCCAGATTACCAAAGCCAGGATAGGGATTAGGTAGTCCTTTGACCACGTATGAGCAAATAAACCACGAGGCGCCGGCTGTAGAATTAATCTTACACGACCAGTTCAGGTACGAAGATGTACTCGTTTCTTGCATTAATGGGCATGTTTGCACATGGATTCATGCACGACAAGATCAACCATAACCTAAGGATTAAGTCTCTCTCTCTCTCTCTCTCTCTCTTCCTAGTTCCTATAAGTACACAAATGAGCAGCCCAGAAGCTCACAACAAAAGCAGCGTTCAAATCACCATTGCCTGCTGCAAAGTTACTCGTAATCTCAGTCCAATTTCGAGGATTCAAAGCCAAACATGGCCTTCCTCATCCTCTTCCAAGCGCTTCTCATCTTGTCCCTCGCAGCCTCAACTCTTTCGACTCGTCCTTACAAGAATGGCCTCACGCCATACTTCTACGACTACGTTTGCCCTCAAGCCTTGCCTGCCATCAAGCGCGTCGTTGAGGGGGCGGTGCAGCAAGAGCAACGCATGGGCGCTTCCTTGCTGCGCTTGCACTTTCACGACTGTTTCGTCAATGTAAGACATATATGTGCCAGCTAACTTTCACATTAATCTGTTCTCAAAAATAGTGATTACTATTCAGCGTTGCACAACATTTGCCAACATTGATTTATGTTTGGGTGTCGAATGATGCAGGGTTGTGATGGGTCGGTACTCTTGGATTCAACCGCAACCATCGAGAGTGAAAAGTTCGCGGCTCCTAATAACAATTCGGCCAGAGGTTTCGAAGTGATCGACCAAATAAAGGCGGAGGTTGACAGAGTATGTGGACGTCCCGTGGTTTCTTGTGCAGACATCTTGGCTGTCGCCGCTCGTGACTCTGTTGTTGCGGTACGTCTAGTTTTACTGCATCCCGCGATGACCATTAATCAGCAAATCTAAATGGAGACCATCATTTGCTTAGTTGATTTTTATGCGCCGTAAGACATTGCCAATCCGAATTAGGTGTTAACTTCTTTCATATTTCAGTTAGGAGGGCCTTCGTGGAAAGTACGACTCGGACGAAGAGATTCGACGACGGCGAGCAGGACGACGGCAAACAATGACATCCCTGCGCCGAACATGGACTTACCTGCCTTAATTAACAATTTCAAGAGACAAGGCCTTAAGGTCAAGGACTTGGTCGCGCTGAGCGGCGCTCACACGATCGGCTTCGCACAGTGCTTTACCTTCAGGAATAGGACATTCAATGACAGCAACATCAACCAGGCATTCGCAAAGAATCTCCGGTCCTACTGCCCGCGCACAGGAAGTGACTCTAACCTCGCAAGTTTAGATCCCACGCCAGCGCGTTTCGACACATTGTACTACAATAACCTGTTGACCCAGAAGGGCCTTCTTCACTCTGATCAGGCACTGTCAACTGGTGAATCCGCACTCGAGCTAGTGAAGAGCTATAGCCACAATTATGAAGCATTTTGGAAGGATTTCGCTAAATCGATGGTCAGGATGGGAAATATCAAGCCACTGACCGGAAACCAAGGTCAAATTCGCTCCAATTGCCGGAGGTTGAATTGAATTTGAGACAGTCGGAAGCCACCGATTTCATTAAATTACAATGAGTCATCATGATTTTCTTTTTCTTTTTTTTTTTACGCATTTGTCGCAAGTGTACCATTGTATCTGTTGCTGTGAGTAATTCATTCTTCAGAAACTTTTTTCTAGAGAATGTACATTTGTGCTTCGATAATAAAGTCTTCAAGTGTAAATTGAAGTTTCTCCATAGAACCAAGTTTCTTGTCTTCTAAACAAGGAATCTGAGCTCTCTCTGTGTGTTCTGAGCTCTCTCTGTGTGTTCCGACTCCCACATTTGCCGACGTGCAGCTGGCGTGCCACTGGCGAGCTGCAGCTATCGAGTTTCACCATCAAATAGTTTGAGGCTTTTTATAAAAATAAAAATAAAAAATTAGCAAAAATCATTTATAAAGTATAGTTTTTACCAAATGGCATATATGTCTGCAAGCAAGTGATAGACCAGTTCCAGCCATGAAGCAATTATGTTTCCCCTAATTGCTAACGAGTACCATTTATCAGGATACAGTCATAGCAATGACACAAGCAGTATATAGTTCATGTTAGGTCATACGAATGGCGACACAGAGTAGAATAACTCAAGCACAGTGACAGGATCTCAAGTGACTCCTACTAATTTGGATATTTTAAGAGAATTTTGATTGGAGGAAGGCTCGTTAGGGACGGTCTAGCCTGCCCCTTGATCTTTTCTTGCAGGCTTATCATTAGCCATCCGTAGGTATGATACCAACTATCATCGGCCCGCGACTTTGTGATCAGCAGCGATCTGAACATTGATCATGTGCTCGTGAGACGTGATAAACCAGCATCTGTCGGTTTCGTCTGAACAAGAATATCGCTGCATAGCAAAAACTTATTCAGTTCCATTTCCAACCCCTTCACTATGAATATCCGCCTTCCGTTCGCTCATCCCAATACAGAAACCGACATGTCATTCTGCACATCTCCTCCCGGCATCAACTATATCTTGCAGTTCTAGTCATTCCAGCAATGACTTGGACATGAGCATTCGAGCATCAACTCAAAAAAGTGACTCTGCACAACCAGAGCATACTCATTCGAACAGCACACGTAGCTAAAGAGATGTTCCGCACCATGTAAGTGAGAACCTTTTGTCACTGATGACTTGCACGGTAAAAGAATTTCCAACCTCCTCATGCTGTGGGCAGCGCCAATCCCTGTCCCAGTGGCAGCGGCGTCACTCCTAGATGCTGTACCATGTGTGTCCTGAACCACATTACCTGTCGCCACTTGCTCCTGCACATCGGCTTGAAGCTCCTTCTCCGTTGCTGCGCATTAAGCTTGCCACTCGAGCTCCATGAACTACACAGACTGACTGATCTGCTGGAGCCACATGCCCTACCCGATCCATGTTCCACGCCCCGCAATTAATTCAAAGCAAATCCAAGTGGCAGTATCTACCCGCTTGATTTAGACTTGAGGGCCTCAAATTGTTCATTGTCAACAGCCATCCCACAGAGGATTAACATATTCTCGTCCGGTTTGTATCTCTTAAGCAAGACTCAGTTCTGACGGCATTCACTTTAACTCAGATAAAATATCTACTCAACTATGAAACAAGAAGTCAGTTCTCAATTCTACAATCCGTGCGCCAAGCCACATCAATATATGAAATATGACAGAACATGTTGATGATTGGATGAAAGTGAAACCATTTATATTCGGCCTAACTTGAAATAATCTCACGCACGAGTACATAGTTTAGTGTATTCTTAAGAAATTTGAACGCCTTTCGACAAGATTATCCGAGGCAAAAGCTGCTGCTTGCAAGGCCGCACCGTCTTCACCACATAATGCAACAATCGCCACGATTTCTTCCCGCCCGAAACGAATGCAAAAGCCGCTGTACCACTCTGCAGGAAATCTGCTTCAGTCGCCGCAGCGACTTCCTCTTCGTCGTCCACTCCTTATTGGGGCTGCCAAGTCCTGCCGCTCACCACTCGCGTCCATGCCCTCGTTGCATGAGTCCATCACCTCCGATATTATACTAGCCCTATCTAAAACTCTTCTAGTTCAAACCCACTTGACATCATTAAGCCCACGTGAGACCTATATGATCTAATGATTTAGATGCAGTGGACTTACATATATTGGATACTTACAACAGTTTGTCACAATCCAAACTCATTCTTTGTAAGGCATAATCCAACCAAAAATCCAAAAAAAAAAAAAAAAAAATCCCTCTATTTCGATACCCAAATATGTTTTCTGTCTTAGCAATTTTCTAAGCTTCTACCTATTTTAGGTAGACGTCTTTACCATTCCGTCACAAGTAAATAATTGATGTTGTGTAAAACTAAGGAACCACTAGAACCGAATCAAGATTAGGACTTCTCAAAACCACTTAAGACTAAGCCTTACACTACTTGTCTAACTACTGTAAACGCTTGATTGATATTTTAGTTATCTTGTTAGATACATGTCTAAGTTGGGGAAAATACCCAAAAGTTCTACACCTATTGAATTAATATTAATTCGGTATTAAACCATTTTCACAAAATACCAATTGAGTCATTTCGGCTAATTTTGGCAATTAATTGCTAATCACTTATGTAGACAACAGCCGTCTTACATGGTACAGTCGGTATTGACATGAACGGGTTTTATAATTTAAAAAATAAAGTTATAGTTGGCCAAAATGAAAAGGAAAAAAATAATGAAAATAAAAGCATATACTATTAAAAAAATTTCACATCAATGCCATTTGTCACGTAGAATAATTAGTGTCCATATCAATGGTTTCTTATCAAAATTAGTTGAATAAACTCAATTGGCAAAATGTGAAAAGATTTAGAACGAAATTCGTCCAATTAAAAGGTTATAATCGAATTTGCATCAATATAATATGTTTAAAATTTTTTTAGTACTTTGCCTATCTAAATTATATGAAAGGAAAACCCAATTCCTAAAACCGACACCACTCGTGGACTTGCTGGCACATCAACTACTTGTTTAGAACTTTTTCAATGAGTATTTGAGAGTTCAGAATTGGCAATTAAAAAAACAAAAATGATGGTTGTAGTTGGGCGCCCACGGACTGATGAGGAATGAGCTGTCGACACTTTGGATAAAAGTGGGAGGCACCTAACATAAAGGAAAAAGCATTGGCTTGGTCGTTTGATATGATGGTTAGTCACGGGCCTCGTTTTCAAAGGGTGAGGCATCAAAATCTTCTTCGGTACTTCCTCTTATCAATCGAAATTCAAAGTACATTTAATACTATTTCTTATGATTTTTCGAGGAAATTTGCTAAACTATACTAATATACCTAAATTATAAAATAAATATAAAAAATATATAATTATATGTTGAATTTATATGGGAAGATAGAAATAAATTTAAAATATAAATAAAAATATGAATACATAAAAATGGAAGTAGAATAATCCACAATCATATTGAGAAAATAGAATGTTTTTTTTTTTTTTTGTCGGTCCTACTCTATTCTACTCTACACTCACTCGGGGCTTTTTCTTGCGCCTCTTGCGGGCGTGGGAATCGAAATCCACTCAAACTTACACATCCCCACCCCATCCCCCGAGAAGGTGGGGATTTGAACCCTCACCTCTCCCTTCCATGTTGGAAGTAGAATATTTATTTATAGTAATTGATTACTATTTAATGTTCTTTTTAAGGATAAAATCCATCTTTAAAATGGGTAAGAGCACTAGCTATTCTAAAATTCAAATTTACTATTTGATTGGATTGATTAGTCTAAATTATTTTAAAGATTATTTTTGCTTGCATTAATAATGTCACATTTGTTGTTCAAAAGTTAGTCTTACATAATGTGTTGTATGTAGACTACAAGCCCTACATCTTCACCTACAAAGTTCATTGAAGGAAATTTCAATATGAGCTCATCATTTAGTTAGATCCACCTTACTCAATAATTTGAGTTAAACATGAATTGATAATTACTCCACACTACACCAAATTTTCGATATGGGATCTTTCCAAGAAAATTAACACATTTTAGTTTTGCTTTCCAACTCAAGTTGATTGCTTCTTCTTTAATTTTTTTTTTTTTTTTTTGCATGAAAACATAAATGAAGAACATGAACATAAAAATGTAAGACAAACTGACATGGTGGATTCTATATTGCCATGAGCTTAAAAATTGGAACTCATCCTTTTGAAATCTGAACCTTGAATGACGGATGGAACAAAAGGGCCACTGAATACCATTTGGAAGTAGCTTTTTATGCCAAGAAAGCCCAATATTTAGGCAGTTAAATCTTGGGTCTATTAAATATAACCTTGTCGACCAGATAAGTCAAGAACCAAACATGAAAAATCGGTTCCATACCTTCTATCCAATCCAAACATGCATCATCTTCCAATAGTACTCCCTGTTTGGTTCAATTTTCCCACGAGGCATTGAACCTTAAAGTCTCTTGGGAAAAAATATAATGCATTTAATTCAGTTTTTTGAGCCCCTATCTACTATGGGCTTTTGGCATTTTCAAAATGCTATATGAGGATTTAATGACTTATTTTTCTTTTTAATATCGCCCTCATTAATAATCATGTTTTCATCTTTTGCCCTTAAAAAACACTATTCATCATATTCTTCCTTGAACTTGCTAGTCAATCGACAACCTTAATCGACAGAGCTTAGCTGGTGAAGCTCAACCACCAATGGTCAAATCTAGTCATTGGGAAGCCTCGCGTAAGGTCGTGCGACCTAACTGCCACCTTAGGCAAGGAGGCATCACCACCAGCCGCCTCCCCACTGCCACCAGCGCCACCATTAGCAACAACTCAAGCTACCTCCCCATGATCTCACCCTCTTCAACGCTTTGCACCTCCTCCTCTGTTTTCTTTTCTTTTTTTTTTTACCTCAAAATTGCTTTACAAAATATGTACCAAAATGAGTATCCAAACACTTTGGCCTTCACCAAATGCTCATTTATTCAAAAATACTTGGGGAAATGCAAAGCCATTTCCCCAAAGTCAACCAAACAAAAGTCACGTTCTTACATTGGACCCAACTTGCGGATTCTTATTTTTTTAATCTTGGAAAAGAAATAAAACCAGCTTTTTGGTAGATGACTATTTCTGCGAGTAGTTTGCAAAGAGAGAGATCAGACAAGGACTGCACTTTGTGGTTGGACTTAAATGTCAACTCCTTTTTCCAGGCCCTCTCTGGAAGAAGAGGCTAAGCCGAAAGATCCAAAACCAGAGACTCCAATGCAAAGACTTTAAATGTCCGGAGAGGAACCTACATCTGTCCTCTCTCTACCATTCTCATTGATGATTAACATGGGGCAGCACCGACCAACCCTATGTATATCCCCCACCGACACTAAATACACAAAAAAAAATTAAAAATAAATAGAAGAGATCATGACTTTATTTATTTCACAAAAATTCAATAATTTGAAAAATATATATGTTTTAAAATAACTACTTATATTACTTGAAATATTCTTTAATGAAAAAATATTATTATCAACAACAACTTATATCCAAATATTTTTCAGAAAAAAAATTTCGTTATTAATTTTTGTAAGAAATACATGCGATCATTTTAGGAAAATGTATTATAAACCATTCATTTTTTTGCAAAACAAATTGACTCTAAAAGACACCAAACCCTATTTTTGTTTTGTTCTCATTTTTCACTTGAAAAATGAAAATAACAGATAGTGGCCGGCTCAAAAGACTTGCTAAGCATATTTTGTAAGGAAAAAATATTTCGAAAAATGAAAAAATCAAGTACACATGAATTGAGAAGTGGTGAACCGGAATCTACAAATCGTTTTCCTATTTGGTCGTTTAAAAAATATCTTAAGGGTACTCATTAGCAAAATCTGAACTGAGAGCAAGACCAAATCCAGATATAAATTTTATTCTAATTAGAAAAGACAACAAATCAATTCATTTAATGATAGAGCACATGGGAGTGGGGTAGTCGATAATTATCTCTCGTCAATTCAATGCCTCAAGCTTGTATGATCATTTTTTCCAAGGCTTTAAATGCAAAGGAAAAAAAAATAACAATTGGGGTTTCCCACCCTTTCCACATAGGAAGGAGGAGGTGGTTCTTACAGGGGTCAGGATAATGATAATTTATTTTTAGATATGAATTTCAACTCCCATGCCTATAAAAAGGTAAGGCAAAATTCTTAGAGTAAATATCAGAATATAAGTAGTTATAACTTACCCAAAAAAAATGCGAAGAAAGTTATTAAGGGTAGAGGCTTCATATCTTTCACGAAAAATGAAATATTTAGAAAATATTTTAAAAAATAAACACTTATATCCATTGAAATAATTAGTCAATAACATCAATTGTGTTATTGATAGCATTTTATGTTTAAATACTTTTGTGAACAATAAAAATATTTTTTATTTATTCATTTTTTTAAAGAATAAAGCGATCGTTTTTTGAAATTTACAAATCATTTATTTTTCACGAAATAAATAGAGCTAAAGAAATGCAAATGATAAGTGTTTGTATGTAGGTTATTGAATTCGTTTCATATGAAGGGTATTAAAAAGTTGAAGAGGGTAATGGCAAAATATTACATTTTAAGCACGGTAGGTCGAATTTGGCTGAAAAGAAAAAGTTAGTTAGGTGGAACTTCTATCTCGTAGCCCACAAGCTGTTGTCGATACTAATGGAGGACAAAAAGCACTGAACAGAACCTTTTGTTTTTGTTTGTTTTTTTTTTTTTTGGTCGGACACTGAAAAGAACCTTGAAAGGTGGAAACACAGCCAGCCAAATCTTACACTTCACTGAACCAATCAAATTCATTTGACAGCAGACTGTAAACTTTAATGTGACGTGACTTCATTGGCTTATAAACAAAAACATGACATGACATAACTTCGAAACTTTTTTGCTCCAAGGATGGAAAAATGGATTATTAGCTAACAATTGTAAAAGCAGGAAAAAAAAAAGCGTTTGTTTTATTGTGCTACTTGTAATCCAAGACTAATTAATATTATACTGCTAAAATGCTTGATATAATGCTTGGACATGTATCTAAAGGAAGGCAATTTGATTGAGTGCAAGATATAAACATTACATGGGAGATTTTCTTGATGTTCAGGGCTTTATCACTAAATTAGGACCTTACTTATTTTTTGGGTAGATAAGTGTCTTGTAGAGATATCCAAAGAATTATCTTGTTGAAATCTAGTTAAGAATCTTTATCTTTGTGGAAGATTTGATGCAAAATTCAATGATATATAAGCTGACCAATGCCATAACAGGCACTCACTCATCACACCACCTTGTTTTAACGGTGGCAGATCGAGCCATTCTCACATCCAAAAAAGACCAAATAATAATTAGAAAACCCTCCAACACAATACATATTCTTGAGAATTGAGATGATAATTTCATGTATGAACACGCAAGCACTACGAACAAAGTCCAAGCAACGACGCACAATGACCGATCTCCGGCCACGTTTCACCAGCGGTAACAACCAGGGTGGCTCAAGCTGCGCCACTTCCTGCTGCCTCCAAAGCACCGTGTGGAAGTTGGTGGAGATCCAGCGTGCTCATCCTCAGCATCAACGCTAGAATCGCAAGACATCAACCTTCGACTCAAGAACCACCTCCGTGTCGGAGTCATAGGGGCAAACACCGACGAGTTCGAGGACGAGGATGACGACGAGCGGAAAGAGCAAGTTGAATTGGCCACATTCTTCGGTTTCTCGAGGCTGGTCTTTAAGAACAAAACCCGCAAGAGATTAGATCTTGAGCACTTCTTCTGGGGGAATGTGTCATATTTGTTGGAACTCGAATAATAAGATGGAGGAGGCGTTAGGGGCGGTAGAGAGTCGTCGAAACAGGGGTGCTTCGGCGTGCCAGGCCGGGTCTCCCACATGAACGGAACCGAGCTGGACACGCCTCCATAGTCGACCCTCAATGACGGGTTTGAAGCGGAATTCTCCTTGGAGAGCAGCCTGGAAAAGAACTTGTCATCTTGTTTGATTAACTGGAAAGGCTTTTGAGGAAGATCTGAGCCTCCATTGAACATGTTTGGTGATGAAATGTGGTTGTACCAAAAAGAGTTTTAGGAGGGTGTGTGAAGGAGGAGGAGGAGGAGAAGGAGGAGAGGGAGATGATAATGAGAGGAAAGAGAGTTAGAGACTTTGGTGTCTCTTTAAGGCGGGGACAAACCAGATGGTGAAGTCACACATGACCATGGAGCAAAGTAGATGAGACAAAAGATGTGAACGATAACACTGCAAGGATTTCATTGGTCTAAAGATCTGTCAATATGGTAACCCATCTAAGGGCTTTGATGACAGGGTGAGCCTAGTTTTTAATACGTTGAGCCATTTTCTCGACCATTCCTTCTTTAGTTGACCATAGGATATAAATGAAGCCATGGCCAAATTAAATAGCGGGAGGCTTCTTCAGCACCGTGTGCTTCTAGCTATATCCGGTCTAAAATGGCATGATAAGATCACAAGACAAGATTAAAAAATATAAATCAAACCTCTTTTAAGTATACATAGTAATTTATTGACAAGACTTGACACATATAATGTATAAATATACCTACACGTGATCCTCCTACTAGCGAGGATTCATGAAGCGTAGAATAAATCTCTATCAAAACAAGGACCGGGTGCTTGACACCAACTCAACCATATTCCAATTAATCATTATTATCATTGTATTTTTCATTATAGATATCTTTCTTTTTTATAATAGAGGATACTTGAACATTTGGCTCGACAAATCCCCATAAATGCATATAAACCGTCCTATCAATTTTCATCGGATAAGACTCCATTGACAAAATAGAAAAAAATAGCCACCAAGGTTACTTTGAATGAGAGACATGATTTGATCATAAAATTTGTCGTATTCGAGCCAAGTGCTTAGCTACTCAACAAACTCTGTAAGGTTTCTTTTAAAAAAAATAAAAATAAATGTCGAACATGAACCTTGCTCACATATGATCTTTCTGTGTTGGATTCTACATTAGATTCTACATTAAGGTGGACAATTTAACTTTTGGGATACTTAAAGTAGATAATTAATTCAAGTACAAGTAATTAATCATCATACGCCACGCCATGATAACTTATGCACAATGATGCCATGTGACCATCTTGTTGGCGTGAAGAGTTGTTGAGACTAGGGCCATAACGACATCCAATCGAAAACGAGGAGAGTAAAATATGTGCGAAACTCTCTCATTATGTCAAAGTGTTTTCAAGTTCATGACATAATGAATAAACAAGTTCAGGTACTAAAAGCAGACGAAAGCCTTGAAATTCTCGTGTTTGAAATTTCAAACATGGCATTCAAGCATCGGCTCCTTGATGGTGCAGTTTTTCGTTTAATGACTCATACATACATCTAATTTTCCACCACTTAAATAGTTTAAGTCAGAATTTCTAATTTCTAACATGGGTCTCACAAAATCATTGTCGACATTTCCATATATTTTTCCCTTTTAGTGTAAATGCTATATATGGTTCACGTGTCGCTACGGCGAACCTAAATGGAAATGATTTTGTAATAGAATATGGACCATAGAGATTGCTTCCATTAAGAGGGGCCCTACTGCGACCAGATGCACTATTAATGCAGGAATTGAGTATCACCTAGAAGGCTAGAAGTGGTCCTTGAAGCAATGAATGCATAAATTTGGCCCCTTGCCTTCTCCTTTCTTGACACAATTTCCTCATTTTATGTTGATTTTTCCCCTTGCAATGAGAAAGAGACCCCCAGCAGATCCAGTTCCACTATCTGTCTATTAAAAAAGGGGAAAAGTGCCAAAAAAGTTCTAAACATTTTGGCTTTGTGCCGATTTAGTCCTAAACCTTTTTACGTTGTGCCAATTCAGTCCTTTCCGGCCAATTTTGGCCGAATTTTGCTGACTGGACACTGGCCGACTGATGTGGCCTGATCGGCGCTAACGTGTACAATTTTTAATAATATTTTAATACTTTAATATTTTAAAATATTTTTTATTTATTTTTATTCTTTTATTTTTTATTCTTTTTCTTTTTTTCTTCTCATCTTCTTCCTCCAGCCGGTCGCCGGAGCTGGGCAACCGGCCAGAGGCGACGGCCGGCGAGGTCGACCTCGCCGGCCACCTCGCCAATGGCCGTGAGGCTCGCCTCGCCGGATCTGGCGAGGATCGAGCCTCGCCCATGGCCGACGAGGCTCGACCTCGCCAGATCCGGCTTGCCACCCAGGCCGCGAGGGGCCTCGCACGGGCGAGCGAGGCTCAGCCTCGCCGGATCTGGCGAGGGTCGAGCCTTGCCCATGGCCGGCGAGGGCGAGCCCCGCTAGCTCGACGCAAGGCCAGCTGCCTCGGAGAACCCAGGAATCACAAAACCCCCACCCCCGACGAATCGCCGCCGCCAGAGCCGCGCGACCGAAGACATCCCGAGCTCCTGTAAACCCTAGAGACGACGACGACGACGAGCAGAGGAGGTGGGAAAATTCTAGGGCGAGATTGGTATCGGAGAACGGCGCCGGGGAGGAGTCCAGCTGGCCTCGCGCCGAGCTGGCGGGGCTTGCCCTCATTAGCCATGGGCGAGGCTCGACCCTCGACAGATCCGGCAAGGGCAAGCCTCGCCACCCAGGCCGCGAGGGCGGCCTCGCGCCGGGCGGGCGAGCGAGGCTCGACCTCGCCAGATCTGTCGAGGGCGAGCCTCGCCCGCCCGGCACGAGGCCGCCCTCGCGGGCACTGGTGAGGTGGCCGGCGAGGTCGACCTCGTCGACTGTCGCCTCTAGCCGGTCGCCGAGCTCCGGCGACCGGCTGGAGGAAGAAGATGAGAAGGAAAAAAAAGAAGAAAGAATAAAAATAAAAATATATATTTAAAAATATTAAAATATTATTAAAAATTGTACACGCGCCGCCGATCGCTATGTCACCACCGGCGTCCGATCAGGCCAAAAAATCCGGCCAAAATTGGCCGGAAAGGATTGAATTGGCATAACGTAAAAAGGTTTAGAACTAAATCGGCACAAAAAAAAAGGTTTAGGACTAAATCGGCACAAAGCCAAAATGTTTAGGACTTTTTTGGCACTTTTCCCATTAAAAAGTTTAGAGGCAGTTTAGTTTCATTTATTTTTCTTTATTTTTCTTTTCATATATAATTAAAATCATTTAACTTGGCTTTAGCTTATCTAGACGCTTTTCAATAAATAAATAAATAAATAAGCATGTTTGTTTAAGTCTAATAAAAAGCTTTTATTTAACATCATTATCATTTAACAGTATTTGTCATGTCTAACCACTAATTAAATTTATTTTATTTTATTATTACATGATTTTATCTCTCATATATATCTATTTTTTTTTTTTTGGCCAGATGGTTTTATCTCTCATATACTATAATATAATAGCCAGTAATAACAATGAAAATCTAATTTAGCAATTTCGAATTACTTGTTGTCCTCAATATGGATTATAATTTGAAAAAGATAACTCATTAACCACTGAAATGAGGATATTAATATTCAAATACGACATAGTGCAAAAAATAGACCGTGTATTTTTCGTTCTGTATATCAAGGACCAGATAAAAAGGAAAATTAAATTCAAAGAAATATTACAATAGCAAGATAAACAAAATCACTTTTTTTTTTTTTCAAAATACTAAACTACATGATTTTTTGTTTTAAAATAGCTAAATTGTCCACAACCAAACAAACAGTGTTTTCACGAGAAAATCAAATTTATTTTCAAAAACAAAGAAATTATTTGTGTAACCGTAACCAAACAGCCTCTCACATTTTTCGACTCATATTTCAACATGTTTAGAGAATCTCGGACCGAGTATAACTTAGGCCTAATTGTAGGTATGATAACTAGCTAGGCTTGTTAAGCTTGAAGGTTTAA
The DNA here is from genome assembly GCA_014182885.2 of Eucalyptus caleyi. Classification (NCBI taxonomy): domain Eukaryota; kingdom Viridiplantae; phylum Streptophyta; class Magnoliopsida; order Myrtales; family Myrtaceae; genus Eucalyptus; species Eucalyptus caleyi. Next base: position 11,611,884 of record CM024466.2, on the reverse strand, counting down.
ATGGGAGATTTTCTATGAACAATTTCTAGACAATTCATACTCTCTATCTATCCAAGCTAATACAAAATTTAAACGTTGAAAAAAGAGCTTTGCTCTCTCGGTGGCATAGAGCGTCCCCCTCAGCCCTTTGCAATTATTTTAACTTTTTCGGTGTAGAGCGCCCCTATTGAGAAAGACACAAAGTTCACTTAAAGAAAATATCCTTTTTTTATTAGTGATATTTTCTGCAGTATTAATTGGGAGAACTTCTTTCTCACACACACACAAACACACATCGGGATGAGTATGGTCTGAGTTGGGCTGGTCCAGCACCTAACCCAGGAACCAACTGGCATAGTGTTGGTTATCAATTTTTGGGATCAAGGATTGACCTTGTGAAGCCTAGGACTGAAGATTAGACTAACCTTATGAGTTAAGTCTAGTTCCAAAGTTAACTCGGAACCAACAGATTATTTTTTGTTTCATTTCTTGTATTGCTTAAAAGAATATAAGATAAGGTAACAAAAGAAATTTATACTTGATAAAAGCAACAAACCATAATGATGAACATGCAACGTGAGGGAACAAAGGCGAGTGATGAGATGAATGAATAAAGGCAAGTGAGACCAACGCAGGTGAGTGAGGCCAAAGCTAGTGAAGAGAGCTTTTTTCTTTTTTTGGTCGAATTAGAGTTTGGTATCTTTCTACTTTCTAATTTACAAGACAAACTCAAGGAGAACCAAGGAGAAGACACTAAAATTTAGAGTAGATAAATGCATATAATATATATTATGTATTGGGTTAGTCTAGGTTGGATTAACCCTAAACTCTCAAGACCGAGGATCAACTCGCATAGGGCAAGGTCTAGGAGTCTTAGGACCAAGCCTGACCGTGTGCTCCTAAGAACCGAACGAAGACCCACCGGATTTGGCCAGTCTAAGGTTGACCCTAAACCAATGCTCACCCTTATGCACACACTTACTCACAAAAAGGAGCTTAGTGCACACCCAATGGGAACACGTCTTGACTATTTATAGGCCTAACAAAGAGATGTAATTACCTCTTATATATTTATAGAGAAAATATCTTCCAATATGTTTCTAGAGAATACTAAATGTGGCTAATCTATTAACCACATATTTCTAGAGAAAAATATCTTCCTAGATCCAAGATGTTTCTAGTGAATACTTGGTGTGGTCAATTTATTAGCCACACATTTCTGCTTAAAATATTTTACAAGAAAATATCCAATATTTAAGAATTAGCCTAAAAAAATCTAGAATTTTTGGAAAAGAACAGAGTTGCAACATTTTCTTTATACTCTCTGGCAACAACTACTCTTCTCTCAACCATGCCAAATTACTTTTGAAACTCTTCAAACTTTCTAAGTCCTTTAGTGAAGAGATCTATAACTTGATCACTTGTTTTGATGTACTTACTTCTACATGCATGGTCCTTACATGATAAACTAGATTTTCTGTCAAATTTATGGCTAATAAATTATCACAATAAAGTCATGTCACATAGTTTAGCGATTAGTGAAGATCTTCTATCAACTGTACAGCCACTTAAAGCACGTTTGGTAATGATTCTATTTCGGGGAATAATTTTTGATGAGAAATAGTTTTTTTTTTGTTCCCATTAACAATTTATGAGTATAAGAACGCACTTAGTAACTGCAAAAATTTTCTCTTCCAAGAATAGAAATGTGTTTGTTAAACTTGTATAATTTTTTCGTTTCTTTTAAATTTTCAATATTTTTATTATATTTTTCATTTTTTCTTCTTTCTTTTTTCATTTTTTCCCCTTCTTCCTCCTTTGTGGCCAGTCACCAGCCACGGCGGTGGCCGGCGACTAGTTGGACGAGGTTTAGCGAGCTCGCCAGGCCATCGTGAGGCTCGGTCTCCCTGGTGGCCTCGGTGGCCAAGCAAGCCTTGCTAAGCCACTAGCAAAGCTCAACCTTGCCCAAGCTTGGCTAGGCGAGCTCGGCCCTTGTCGGCTAATTGCCGGCCATGGCTAAGGTTAGCGACATGCCAAAAGGAAGAAGAAGGAAAGAAAAAAAAAAAAAAAAAGAGAAAAAATTGATTTTTTTATTACCGTTACCAAAAAAAAATTGATTTTCAAAATTGTTCCCGAGAACAAGAATATACTTTTTCTACTTCTTATTTCTGTTCTTGAAATAAAAAAAAAAATAGATGTTCTCGAGAACAAAAAAATACTAAACAGATTTTTTTGTTCTAGAGAACAAAAAAAACAGATTTTTTGTTTCTAGAGAACAAAAATTATTACAAACACGTTTACATGCTCTCTTAAGCTACTATTCTATACTCAAACAAAAGAACATAAATTTTTGTTTCGGAGAACAGAAACTATTGTTAACAAACAGACCCATGCTCTCTTAAGCTACTATTCTATACTCGCTTCTATTGTAAACAATGACACAAATTGGTTGTCTTCGATTGCATCATGAGACCACTCACCTAGATGTCTCTGTGACTAAACATATACTTGGTAGTTGATAACTTGTGTTATGATCTCTAGCAAAGTTTGGCATTGCAATGCTCTACCTTACACAATGCTTCTTTCTTACACAAGAGTCCAAGATCAAATGTACTCTTTTTTTGGTCGAATCAAATGCACCCTTTACATACCTTAGTATTCTTCTAATTGCATCCAAGTGAGGCTTTCATGGTCTCTCCATAAACCAACTTGCTACTCTTGCTACAAAAGCAATGTCAAGCTATGTTATCATATGGGAGATAAGACTACTCACCAATTTGCTTGCATATAATTAAATCTTCTAATTGTCGTCCTTCGACCATACACATCTTCATATTTATTCCATAGGCATTGTTGTTTGCTATAATCAAGCATTCCAAACTTTTTTAGGAATTCTCGTGCATACTTTTGTGAACATTGAAACAACCCTTCTTTGGTTTGCTCAACCTCAAGTCCTAGAAAGTGTTTCAATTCTCTAAGCTCATTCATCTAAAACTACACCAATATGTTGGCTTTGATTTTACATATATACACTTTACAACATCTATGGTGATGACCAAATCATCCACATAAATGAATGTGCAAGTTTTCCATCTTTCACCCTCACAAACAAGCTCAAGTATGCTAGGACTACCAAGTAGCCACTTTGCAACAAATTTTTCAATCTTCTGGTATCACGCTCTTGGTGTTTATCTTTAAATCGTAGATTGGCTAAATAAGTCTTACTCTTGAAATCATCTAGAGGCTCCATTTATATATATTGACAAATCTTGTCCATTTTTAAGTTTGTAAATTCACTTATAGGATGTAGGAAGTACCTCTTTAAGTAACTCTTTAAAGAAAACACTCTTTTTATTAGAGACACTTTCTAAATATATTGACCGGGAGAAATTCTTGCATGCGCATTTAGTATCTAACCGCACACCCAAATGGAGGCACTTATTGGCTATTTATAGGCATAACAAGAAGCTGTAACTACTTCCTAGATATTTCTAAAGAATACCAGATGTGGCCATTCTATTTGCCGCACATTTTTAGAGTTAAAAATAACTCACAAGAAAGTAGATAGATATTTAACAAAGAGTCTAGAAAAATCTAGAACTTTTGGAGAAGAGAAGAGGTACGATGTTTTCTTCACAAGTCGGTCATTATGGGCGACCCCATCAGCCGTGGCACAATCATGTCGAGCCCAGGAAAACGCCTTACAGGGAAAAAGCTCTCCGAAAAAATTGCCTGTATAGTAACGTGATGCAGCGCCCCTTAATGCCACGGGCCCGGAACAAACCAGCATGAATGTTACATTCAAGGTTCCGGCATGCCCTCGATTCGACCAGTCCTAAACGACACCGGCGTTGACCCTGCGCGCGCGCGCGACTCGGTCAAAACGCAGAAATGAGAGAGAGATCCCGGCTCAGCTAGCCGTTGACGCGGCCTTTGGGGATGCGCTAGCCGTTGCAAAAACCCTCTCTCTCTCTCTCTCTCTATCTTGTCGGATTCAAGATACGATGATGGTGTCTCTCCCGTTTCGGACACGCGCGGGGCCCACCCCCGGGCCCCACCTACCACGCCAACCTTCCCCGCCCTTCAACTCGGCCTCGCATTTTCCCTCTAATTACGCCCTATGCCCGGGGCGAAACGCCCCGTAATTCCGCGCTCCCCTGGGGGCAGTTTCGGCAGAGGAAAAGAGGGAAGGAATCCCAACGGACACTGGACCAGTCCTGTCTTATAATGGTGGTGGTTTGTCTCTTTGCTCGCCGTGGCTCGCTTGCTTCTCTCTGCTCTTCTCGCGGACATCGGTGAACGGGAGATCGTTGGTGACCGTGACTCCTTGATTTTGTCCTCTTGCTCGTCTCGTCTCTCTCGTTGTTGGGTTCCCTTCCTTCCTTTCCTTCCTGCCTTCCTTCCTTTCCCCCATGGCTGAAACCCTAGCCCTGCGTCCCGAGCCGGCCGGGGAGGCCGACGCCGGCGCGCAGCTCGGCAATGCCGGAGGGGCGAGGGCGGAGATCGACACGTCGGCCCCGTTCGAGTCCGTCAAGGAGGCGGTGAGCCGGTTCGGCGGGATCGGTTTCTGGAAGCCCTCTCATCTTCTCAAGTGCCCTGAGTCTCAGGTCCTCCCTCTCTCTCTGTGGGCTTACTTTGGGCTTGATTTGGGGAATGTAGTTGATATGTATTCTGTTTTTGCTGTTGTTGGTTAATGTGGGCGCGAATGGTTTTGGGGTAATGTGTAGAAAGTGTTTGTTTTTAGGAGCCATGAGATCATGGTTGGACTGGACTTGAACGCTTGACTAGCTCCTGAGTTGGAGTTGATGAGTGAGTATGTAAAATGGCTTGAATGCGACCGATTTCGTCAAGACGTAGATACACATTGATCAGTTTCATCGTTTCAAGTTAGCTGTGAATTGTGGGAACTGCCCTGCTAAGAGCTTCGCATGGTGTGGCTAGACTTAGTTCCCAGTTTGCCTGTGAGTTTCTATCGTGTAACCGGGTTGCTTTTTCAGTGGTGGAGTGAAGATGGTGTTCTTCACGTCTGGGGTTTTGCTCCGGTTGCCCTGTTTTTCAATTCTGCAGCATGCTTATCCTTTCGTTTTGGCCTGTAGTATGTGCAAATAAGCTTCCTTGTTTTGTTTTTCTGATTTGGGAATGTGCATCGCATGTATGCTTGTTGTGTTAATGAACGGATACATGCATGTTGAATCGTGTCTTCCATGTTGGGTGTTGTCCATTAGTACTTTTGAGACAGAGAAAACAAGGGTGGTTGATAAATTGGCTAGTCTTCTTTCTTATTTTGAACAGAACGGGGAAGAGTTTGATGTAGCGAAACTGGAAGAGCAGGCGGCACAGCTGGAGAAGGATCTGATTGTAAAGGAGCGGGAGACTTTGGATGTCTTGAAGGAATTGGAATCAACAAAAATAACCGTTGAAGAACTTAAAGCAAAACTTCAGAAGGAAACATCTGAAATGAATGCCGCACTTGAGGTGAGTGCGAACAATGGAACTGTTGATCCTATAGAACATGAAGCTGAAAAGGAAAACCACTATGAAGGCAGTTTACTGAATAGACTGAGCGGCTCAGGTTCCTGTCCTTCATCCCCAGGGTTAATCCTAATGGAACTGAAACAAGCTAAGTTGAACCTTACCAGGACCACTAATGATCTCAGCGATATCCGTGGCTCTGTTGATTTGCTAAATAAGAAACTAGAGAAGGAAAAGCTTTCCCTTGAGAAGACTCAGGTGAGATTGACTCAGAACTCGTCGAAGATATCTTCACTTGAGGAAGAGCTAAACCAGACAAGACTAAAGCTGCAATTAGCAAAAGAAGCAGAAACTAACTCACCTGATGGCCCTTCTGCTCTTACAAGGGAGTTCCATCGCTTGAGCTCTGAGGCGGAGCAGTTCAAGATAGTGGCAGAAGCTGCGAAGCTCGAGGTTCAGAGAGCCATATCTGAGATTGAGCAAACGAAAACTAAAATTAGAACAGCTGAGATGAGGTTGGTTGCAGCTCGGAAAATGAGGGCAGCTGCTAAAGCAACAGAAGCTGTTGCTCTCGCAGAAATTAAGGCTTTATCAAAGAGTGAGAGCTCAACAGATGTAGTGACTCTTACATTTGAAGAATACTCTTTTCTAACCTCCCAAGCTCGTGAAGCAGAAGAAAAATCTAAGAAGAGAGTACTGGGCGCGACGCACCAAGTCGATGAAGCAAATATTTCTAAAACAGAGATATTAAACAGGGTAGAGGAGGCGACAGAGGAAGTAAAAATAAGCAAGAAGGCTTTAGAAGAAGCTCTTTCTAGAGTGGAAGCTGCTAATCGTGGAAAGCTCGCAGTTGAGGAGGCTCTTCGGAAATGGAGGTCTGACCATGGTCGCAGAAGACGTCCCCTGCATAACTCGACCAAGTTTAAGACTTCTGGCCCCTCTCACCAGAGGAGAGATTCCCGCCTTATTGAAGCGGGTGAACTGAATATGGACAACATTGAGGTGTCAGAGCCAGTTCTAAAGCCGACGCTCTCCATTGGACAAATCCTGAGCAGGAAGCTACTTCTAGCTGAAGACTTTGAATCAGGGAAATTGTCTGGGAAGGACACTGGGAAACGGAAGGTTTCGCTGGCTCAAATGCTTAGCAAGCAAAATGACATGCCCATTTCTCAAAAGCCTAGAGAGGAATGTGGTCATAAGCAGCAGTTCTCAGCCAAGAGGAAGAAATTTGGCTTCACACGGTTCTCGGTGCTGTTGGCAAAGCAGAATAAGAAAAAGCCGAAGCCATTTCTTAATTAGACCAATGGATGTTGGGAATTCAATTAGTCAATCGCTAACTGCAGTTTCTGTTCTAACTCCCGTTTTGGCTAGCGTTCTGGCTATTCGGGCTTCTGTCCTTTTTTTTATTTTATCTTAGTTTGTTTGGCTAGGGCTGGTTTATGCAATTGGGTCCCCAGACTCCACGGTGGGGATTGGTGATGACTCCAGATTTGTAAATGATCCGGTTTGCATTTGCTCCTATTTAAGAAATCTAGTACCGAATGATGTTTGTGCTCATAACGATTGTCTGCACTGTCATGCATGAACCGTTCAGGCGAGACGACGACTCGCCGAATTTTCGCTGAAACTTGGCAAACTGTCAATCGCTAGCGATTGTTTATTCCAGATTTCACTGTCACAATGTTGCCGGCCATGTTGAGTCCCTGCTTAGCCGAAAAGCTTTCAAGCAGGCTGGCTTTCACTTGGTCGCTTGGGTTCCAATCGTCCACTGAACATCTTACTTTCGGAGTCTTTTGAACATCTTTCACTTTACCGTGTATCATACAGCTGTACCGTTTGCAGAGTACGGTGTAAGAAAATACAGGGTAGGTACCCTGCATGATATTGATGAAGTAAACCTCCATGTATTTGAAATATTTGCAGTATTCTCTGTTCATTAACTATAAAAATCGATGTATTTAAAATTTCGTGATGATTTTAAAACTCGATAAGATTTCAGAAATTTATAATCAATGCTTAAAGGATAGATTTCAGAAATTTGATATGATTAATGTTAAAAAGATCGTGACGACATGATTATGATGTAATCAGTTGAGATTTGCCAATTTAAACTAGATGGTTCGATAATAACTAGGTGGGAAGTCGAACATTCACCGTAGGAACCCACTTTGTGTGTCTTCGCATCTTAACTTCCTCTAAAATAAAAATCTTATCCAACCAAAAAAAAAAAAATATCGTATACAAAAGCCAAAATAATATTCTTGCCTTACATCATTCAAATATAATAATAAAAATAAAAAAAAAAACTATTTTCTTGCGTTCTGATTGGAGGCGACTTTTTCTAAAAGATACGGCGATTGATCGATAGAACAATAAAATCACGCTTCCCTACGTCTTGGCAATTTCAGCACTCCAAAGCAATCCGTCCTCCCTCCGCTCCTCTCTCTCTCTCGCTCAAGCACGGTCGCAGCTCTGCTCGACAAGGACAAAGGTAATCTCTTGTCTGGCTGTCTTTGCGCGGTCGGTTTTGAGCACCCTTTGGTTGATCGGAAGCGAAAGTCGGATTCTTTAAACTTTTTCCCATCGATTGGTTGGCTTTCGGGTTCGCGGTCCATGTCGGTTGAATTCGTTTGTGGCGAGAGTTTCTTGTCGTGGGTTTTCGGCTTTATGGGTTGTCCTCGGCCTGGCATCATGTGGGTGATCGGGGGATTTCCGGGTCGACTCGTGTTTTGATCGTTCGCTGATTTTGAGGTTGCTTCGTGGAGAAGTATGGGCTAGAACTGTGAATTCTTATTCGAAATCAAAGATTTGAATAAGGGTTTCCTCCTTTTTTTTGAGCTTCAGAAGCTTGTGTGGTTGAATAAAGTATCCTGGTTCCTGTTTGATTTGGTTGGTTTGTTTTGCCACTGGGGTTAAAGCTTGCCTTTCAGGAGATAGTTAAGGTGTTAAGCAATTGGAGTCTTCTGTCGTCTGATATCTGTTAGAAGATGATTAAACTACGATGCTCTTGCGCTCCGTCAACTTGTTTTGTTGGTTTAATCTTGTTCTAGTACTTCCAGTCAGTTTACTGATTGAAATTCAGCAAGACTGACCTTGGGTTTCTCTCGTTGTTTGTGTGACTTATAACTGAATTGACAGTATCCATTTGCAAGACTTGCCAGGTTGCACCGAGTGCTTTGTTTTTGCTTAGACCATGTGAAGAGTTGGAGTTAGCTTGACTTTTCCAAAATAACATTTTCCTCCCTGTTTGTGGTTGAGTAGACTTTGCCTGGGGAGAGACTCAATTTTTCATGGGACTTGGATTGGATGGACATTACAAATACGATTGTTAAGGATGATGTTGTAATGATATCATTCCCTAGATGGTGCCCGTTGTTTAAACCATGCTTTTATTAATAGGCCATAGTGGGTCCAGTTTATTTCAACTCCCTTGCTGCAAATACAACGTGGATCACTCTCTTTTTGGGGAATATATCAGGTATAAGGAAAAGACCCAATAAGAATAATTTAGTTGAAATGGACAGAAGAATAGTAAAAAATAAAGGCTTTCCTTAAATAGACGTGCAGATGATTAAAATTCTTAGGTCGTTGTTTTTGAATATTGTCGTTTGCAGTTAACTTTGTCATTGCGCGTGTATCTAGCCTTTTGCAGTAAACTTAGTCATTGCATTTGAATTTGGCTTTGCAGTTAAACTAAGCTGTCATGCATCTTGTTATGTGCAGTTACATTTTGATGGTTGATTTCTTTGAAACTTAGATAGAGTCATGATCATTCAAAGTTATCATAGTATGTTATCGTTTCATCTTGGATGCTAATGGTGGTTCGAATTTATTTGGCTCTCCAGGTGCGATGGAGGGGAAAATAGGTCTTTTGTTTGTTCTTCTGTGGAGCACAACCTTCATCTCTGATGCTAGACAACTAACTCACTCAATTGTGAGAGGTACTCATTGTTCATTATGTTGCTTGAAGATGTTTATTTTCTGTTATGAGCATAGTCAACTCATGGGTATCTGATTCTTAGTGTTGGGACTTATGTGCTTAATCTTTTTGTTCCCTGTGCTGTCTTATTCTGTTTTCACTTTGATTGAGGTACCATCGCAGGCCTCAAATTTTCACTCATTTCATTTAATATCAATGCAAGCTGATAAGGCTTGTTTTCCATGACTTGAGAGTATTTCAGTGGTATTGCTAGGATTCTATTTAGTAATTAGAATGTGTACATGCTCAGGTCATTGCTTTGTACACCAGTATGGTTACTTCTGTCCAGAAGTTCTTTGATATTATAGTTCACTATGTAGAGTTTGCTTTGAGCAATTACTACATGGATGTTGCTTGAGGTGCCAGCTCAACAGACCTCTGTCTCAGTAATGATGCCTTCAGCATAAATACTTAAGCAGATCAATTTGCTAATTAATATGTATTAGCATCAATTTTTCTTTTGTAGGTATTAACCTTAGTGTTACTGATGCAGTTCTCTTTGAAAAAAACGTCTGAGCGCTGTCAGTTTTCCTGTTATTTTTGTCTTTAGTATATTGCAAAGGGTAGAAGCATAGGCTATTGGTTAATCATTCAACGTTTATTGCAGTTAGCATGACTAAGTCCCTCCTATCATACTATGAAAGTAACTTTCATTTTTTGGGGTGTTCTTTGGCAAGGCATCTCATTCTAGTTGCTGAAACTTATAAGACAATGCTGTGGAATGACATGTTATTTTTTAACAAGAAGGGAGTTCATCTTTCAGGAGAAGGTTTGAGGAATGATAATGTCTGCATGCTTTGCGAGGAGTACACTGCTCAAGCACTTGATTACATTGGCGACAATAAAACCCAGACTGAGATTCTTGAACTTCTTCATAAGAGTTGTTCCCATCTAGCATCTTTTGAACAAGAGGTACTGTTCTTCCCTTATTCTAGCTATTTTTTTGTACAAGGACAACGGAGTTTTTCTTTGCCTTATTCTCCTCACGTTTTCACCTTGGATCTTCTAGGTCTCTCTTTATTTTCTCCACTCCATCTTCATCCTTATCTTCATCTTCTTTCTTTCTTTCCTTTTTTTTTCCTTTCCTTTTTTCTTTTTTGGAATGGTAGAAGAAGGCTTCAATAAAAATAAATGGAGTCCTTACCAAAGGTTCACAATGCTGACAGTCTAATCTTCTGCATAAAGTTGCATTGTGACATAAAATGTGAAACTAGCATTAATGCAGGTGGTGAGCAACCAAAATCATAAGTTTTTCCTTTTGACTATTACCCTCTTCTGGCCAAGTCTTCTGCACAAGAATTTTATTTTTCATAGTTGTGCTTGGCCTCAAATTTGTCGGATTTTCTGGGTTAAGATCATGCAGTCTCGCAGTCAAAGAGTTCCAGCCTGGTGTTTTGTCTCTCCACTGATCATGTCAATTACTATGTTTGCAATCGACTTGACCTCTAAAGCCTATGGGAAGTCTAAGATCATCCTTAAGGACCTATTGCTCAGTCATGACAGTGGTAGTGGTAGCTGTGTCCTTGGAACATCTTTAGCACACTTTTCCCATTCATTTCTGACGGATTATTACCTGTAGTGTTGAACTTCCACAGCTTTTCCTGACTTTACTCAATGGAGATTGAGCTCTGAATTAGCTTTATCTTAGTTGCTCAAACTTTGATTTAGTTCTTGCCCTTCAAGATATTTTCCTCTTATTTGCAGACAAACTGTGTGCTTGGTGATTGGCAGCTAAGTGAAACTGCTAGTCTTGATCAAGTCTTCTGATTCATCACTTGCAGATAATATAGATATCGTTCTAGCATAGAGCTAGCAAACTGCCTCTATGTGTTGGCAGAGCACAGTCTTCTGTGAAATTGATGTCTGGTTAAATTTCCTGAAGCGAAAAGTTGAAATTCACACAATAGTGGAATGTTGCCTCGATAGAATATATAAATTTGGTGACAGAATAGTTGTTTTCTCAGCATTTTTTTCCTTCCATTTCTCTAGTTCATGGACACTGAGCCTGTCTGTCAATATATCTGCAGTGCGTCAGTTTGGTCGACTCCTATGCTACTCTCTTCTTCTCAGAGGTATCCTCAGTAGAACCTGAAGAGTTCTGTAGGAAGGTCAACCTGTGTGAAAAAAAGGTGTTCCTTTCTTCACAACTTCGGGAGGATAGCTGTGAATTGTGCCATCATGCTGTCTCAGAAGTCTTGGATAAATTGAAAGACCCCGACACACAGGTTACTGCTTTTTATCTGCATCTAGACTAATCACTGTTGCTTTGATAATTGTTCATGCCTTGTTTGCTTGCATATGCAATTGTGATAGTGAATGCAAAGTTTATGGGTAATTGATTTATCTTATGGCAATACCACATTAGGTGTGTGTTGAGTTCTACCTGCGAATCAGTTAGTTACCAAAGTTAAAAGTAAGCCGACATGTGGTTACCATTTTGAGTCTTCATTAAAGATTTTCTTGAAGCAAGACAACTTTCTGCAATTCATAAAGACTTCTTTTTGAAAACCTGCAAAAATCTTTGATATTTACTATCAAGAGCAAACTTTGTGTCGCTTCTGTGGTTGGACTCAATGAGAGAAGCATGACTTTCTTCATAGTTCTTCATCTATGTCTTTTATTCTTCCTTCACTAAATAGAGAAGCTGATTTTTTATGATTCTTTGTTGTCATTGTACTGTTAAGATTTTCCATCTCCGTTTGTGCCTGCCAAGTTTCTGTTTCATTAGATAATTTAAAGTTGAAGCTTCAATTGGACATTGAAATTTTCCAATGTGCTATTTTACTTATGCAATAGGGTCTCAGGCAAATTACCAAATGTGAAGAATAGCATGTGTGTTAGATCTATCTTTGGTTTGTTTGCTTCCATAGTGGCAGTTGAAAACTTTGAATGCCAGCCTTACAGTTTGAGCCATGTAACAGAAAATGTCATCACATTGATGTTCAGGCCATCGTTGATGACACTGTTCCCATGCCTTTTGTTGTGTGTTGTGGTATATATGAAAATGTTTAAAGACCAATTCTTTGTTGTATTGCAAAAATATACTAGAACTTAACAAATTGTTTATAACAGAAAGTGCAAGGGTTTGATTGCTATATTGCCATGTCTTTTTTGGCCAAAACTCTCGGTAGTGTTTAGTGCTGCAATTTTCTTGCAATTTATGATGCACGAGGTTAAACTCTAAGGAATGTCTAGTTCAATTTTAGTTCTTTTATAACAAATCCAACAATCCCTTATTGAATTCGTTTTTTTCTAATGAAAAAAATTCTTCATCAGATGGACATAATTCAGATTCTCCTCAAGGCTTGTAATTCCATGGAAAACTATGCGAAGAAGGTGAGGATTGTTCATACTTTATATGCATAAGACTTTTTTTATCTGTTTAGTAGCTACTAGCCATTGGCTGTTGTCCATTTTATTTTAGAATTAGATCTTTGGTTCAGAGCTCCTTATTGTTAACCAAAAGTGAAATGCTCTAGTAGATATTGACTGGAGGAGATCAGTCAATTCTGCTGGGTATCTCTTGAATGTCACATCTACGAAATGCCAACAAGAGAGGATATATGACTACTTGCGATGTCTGTTTGGGACAAACAGTGTCCTCTCTCTTTATTTTTCGCATTTTGAAAAACGTTTCACCTCCTTTATGGGAATCAAACCAATAGTCAATTTTTACAAGCAAACTTACTGGTGTTGATCAAAATTGCTTTTATGTAGAGGCAAAGAAGATAAAACCAAATTTGTAGGGTATCCAAATAAGCTATCTAGAAAACAACTGGAATTTGGGAGGCATTGTATTCCATATGTTTTGCATCAGAGCAGAAGAAAGCTCCAAGTTCCGCTTACTCGAATTTAACACTGGAGATTAATCTGAGCAAAGCATTGGGTCTCTCCTAGGCCGTAGTTTGTCATACTTCTCTTGTCCACGCCATTGTTCCACTATAAATGGTTTCTCATGTTACGTCTTTCGCCAGTGCAAGAAGATGGTTTTTGAGTATGGGCCACTGGTTCTCGCCAATGCGGAGCAATTTCTGGAAGCAAATGACGTATGCACCACTTTGCATGCCTGCAAAGCTTCTTCTACCATCACGGATGTAGAGGTGGTGGAAACTTCATCTGTAGTTGCTTCCTCTTAGACGCGGCCCTAGAGATGGGGTGGCATCAACCTTCATCTGTGGTCATCATCTGCATTCTTTGCTTTCTGCTGTATACTATACGTACCAGTGTGATTGGAGACAGACAGTGCTTTTATCCAAGATTGAACAGAAAAGCAAACCAGAATCGAAAGTTCCATGACTTCATTTGTTTGTAAAGTATCTTTCTGTCATGAATTTTCAATAGGAGCGTGGGAGAGTGGTCTTTCTATGTGTGAGTTTCTGCTTTTTCTGCTGCATATTGTGAATGCTTGCAATCACATACTTTTTCTGCTGCTTGTCTCAAATTTTCTTTGTCAAGATTCTCTCAATCACTTTTTCCCTTAGAAGATTGAAGAATCTCTGCAGTCTGCTGAGCTTTTCTTTTCAAGATGGCCGGGGTGTCGGGGGTCGGTCGGCAACCCAATTCTTCTCAGTGGCTGTTGCTACATCTGTGACTCTTTAAGAGCTAGTCCCCAATGAATCAACGATGGTGGGGGTTGGCGTTGGATTTATGGATCTCTCGCTTCCCCGATGCGAAAGGTGGGTCCGACCGCACCTTAACCACTACTCCGATCCTTCGCAAATCCATGAGGGGTTGGGTTCGCGGTCTGCCGAGTCAGGGGGTCCTGTTTGTTCCCTCTCTATCTTTCACCGCCACCTCTGCTGGTATGATCCTTTTAAGGAATCATCTTTCGATGCATTGATAGCCATCAAGTCATGGAAGGGTAGATTTCGGCATTTCATTCGACCCCTCAAGATGACAAAACACATTTTGGTCATGTTGCGACAGCAGATTGGTCCCTCTGAAAACCATAGAAGCCCTCCCACGTCTCCTTCTTCGATCATATCCATCTGTTAAACTCTGATATCATGCCAACTTGTACTCAAACTTTTTACCTTCTTTATCGCGAAATGCTCATGATAACATCCCTACAAAGGCCATTGAGACTCGGCACGAAAGAGTGTTGCAGTAGGTGAAAAGATCACCAGGAGCAACAATCACGGCTTGTACCAGCCAATCTTATCAGGACCGGTTCGTTCTGTCCCACCACCTCAGGTGCACCTATCATTCGTTCTCCTTTAAAGAATTCTAGACTCGATTACTACAACACCAGAGCAGCTTCAATTTAATATTAAACTAAACCTTCTTTAAAAATTAAAAAAAAAAATTAGGTGAAAATACACACATGATGCCACATCAAAAGAGACAAAAGCTGCAATTAGAACATTGAATTTGAGAGGACAAGGGAAGAATCTATCAAGAGGTCGTCACCAGTTGCGACCTCTCCGAGATATACTCTTCTTACATTGGTTTTATAATCTCATGTATAGATTATTTAAGCCATCAATATATTTAAAGTTCTTTCTTTCGTAATATTTAATGCATCGTCTTTGTAATAGCCGTTAGAAGACAACGTGCGTGAGAGGGGAAAATACTAAAAATTGCCGCGACATTTGTTATTTGCCATTTGCTTAGTGTAGCCGACCACAAGGACTATAATTAGTCTCAGGCTGAGTATAATATATGCAATTTGAATTTAGTGATGATTAATTTGATTAATGGTATTTTGGGGAAAGGCTGAATTTAAATATTATTTTGTTTAACTAAACACTTATACCCGTTGTTCTTCTAAAGTTCAACGCCCAGAGAAGCCTAACCATCTAATTAAGTAGTTCAATACTTGCCACTTGAAAAGGACATTATAATATCTAATTGACATATTTCAATCTACCCTCTCGTGGTGGACAGCAAGATTCAATCATTCGAAATGCAACTAGGCTCATCGGTCACCAAAAAATTCCAATATCAAATTTGTTTGGGTGTGACTCATACTTCCATCGATAAGAAGGCACGGAAGTCTCATTTTTACTATCTATTTTGTTATATTTATGCATTTAATCCTAATAGAAGTTGGACAGGAGGTAAAAAGATTGATGTCCAAATTACTGATTCTTGAATAAATAACTAAATCATGTCTTTCGATTGATATAGTGATATGACAGCATGATTACTTTCTCCTAACATGAGAATATATTCGTGCATAGCTCGAAATGAGCCGGACCGAGGTCGGAAATTGAATCGGTCTCGATGCGAGATCGCGAAAACGGCATCAAATCAATTACGACTCATTTCTTCGTCTCCGAAGATAGCGACACGAAAGTAAAACGGCAACATGCGTTGTTGCCCCAACGTATAGGGAATGTCTGCCTACGACCGACCATTGATCGGAGGACACGCGTATGGCCGGAATTGGTAACGCTTCGGGCGCACGCCAGGCAGACACGAGAAAGGCCACGTGGGCCCACATAGTCCAAGCATGGGAAACTTCCCAACAGCCCCACGTGTCGTTTTCTCACTGGTGGAGACCCTTTAACTGCCGAGACCGGTGGTCTTGAACGGCAGTTGGAAACGGGTGATCAGAGGCGGAGGAAGCTTCATGCGCAACTCCAATAATTGAAGAGGGTACAACCAAATTCGAGTTTTGCCCTCATCAATTGCATGTGCCAATTAAGTTTAGGAGCTATAGATTTGAAGTCAAGATCAAATTGATGATTGAATACAATCACGGCTCTTCGATACTTAGGCTTTATGCCTTGCTTATCAATAAGTAGTTGATGCCACGAGTTGAACTCATAACATGCGCTTGCTAGTTAGTTACATTAATAACATGGATATGCAAGTTTTGACTAGGAGCGTTTTATGGATGTGTTTGAGCATGTGTAATAAAGATTTAATTCATTTTCAAAATATTTATTGTACATATCACAAAGATTTGAAAACAAAATTCTTCTTTATTAGATTACCAATTGTATTTGGCTGTCGTAAGTGTCTGTTTTCCTTTTCCGTTTTCTCATGCACTCTTGTTTATGAACTAAATTAATTTAGAAAATTATAAAGTAGATTAAAAGTGCATTAGTTTTGTGGAAAATGAATGATATCTCCCAAAAATTGATCGCTTAAATTATTGAAAAATATCTTATAAAAAAATATTTTTCATTGATTAATAATTTTGAGTGAGACAAATGATCCTTTTTAAAAATATATTCTCTAAATCATTAATTTTTTTATGAGAAATAAATGGAGCCAAAGTAATGTCGGTGATCCATATTCCTAATAATTGGTAGGAAGCAGAATCCAAACTCAATTGCGTTATCAAATAAATCAAGCAATCTCCATCGTTAATAGCAATAATGAATAATAGAGCCATTATTCCTCTTTTCTTGTACCACCTCGGTCAAAACTACATTGAAGTCATGAAACCTTGTCGGACACGAATTCATGACAAGAGTAGTACGAGAATTGTCCTCCTCGTTCAAAACTCAACACCAAATCTTAAAGAGTTAAAATAACAAAAAAAACTCTAAATTAATATATTTTTAACAATTTTATGCCATCTTGCGTTGATAAAATCTATGGCAAATTTACTTTATATTAATTTATATTTTATTTTTAAATTATCGAATTAAATAACATATAGTAATTGATAGGATATACTAGTTTGAGATTTTTATTTTTCATTTGTTATAAGTGTATTGATTTGTGATTTTTCATAATATCAATTTAATTTAACAAAACTAACAAATAGTAAATTTGTCATTAATGTGCTTAATTTAACGATTTTTGTTTGTTTGTTTTTTTTTGGTCAATGATAATCAAAAATTAATTTAGGCAAACTGTCACAACTATATCGATTGGTTTAAGGTAAATTTATTATAAATTTATTAATTTAAAACTTTTTCACGACACTAACCCAACCTTCAACCAAACCGGGCAATCTTGACCCAGGAAGCCCTTTTCACCTGAAGTGGGAAAGAGGCGAACTTTCCTTATTACAACCGCCACGTCATGGAAAAGGGGGGGCGTGTACCGGTGGCGAGATTTTGAATCGCAAAACGCCAAAACATGGTGGGGGCAGTGCACGTTTTTCATCCCGGGCGAAAGGCACCCTGCTGAAGCCTAAAGCCGTGGCGCGAGAACAAACGAGTGAATATTCGAAGCGACAAATTGAATAGTGAGTTTCGTGGTGGGTGTGCGGTTGCCATTTATAAGAGATTTTTAGGTTTTTTGGCTCCCCTCACGTCACCATTCATTTTGCTTTTCATTCACAGCACGACCATTCTGGTCTCACCTCGCTTCTCCTTCAGTATCATCCTCTTCATCTGGTTCTTGTTCATACACGGGTCGGATCTCTTCTGCTTCGTCATAAAGGTATGCTTTTTTCCTCCTTTTATGCTGCTTCTGTCCTGGAAAATTTCTTGAGTGCTGGAAATTTCGGTTTTTTTTTTTTTTTTTATTTAAAGGTTTTGGTTTCTGGGTATTGCGTTTTTGTCCGATATGGCCCGTGTTTGATGTGGGTTTGATCTTCTTGTTGCGCAATTTAGCTGACACATTACTGGTTTTTGTTGTGTATACTCTTCTGCTTTGTCATAAAGGTATGGCTTTCACTCTTTGCGTGCTGCTTCTGTCCTGGAAAATTTCTTGGGTTTTCAGAAATTTCGTTTTTCCTTATAGGTTTTGGTTTCTGGGTATTGCGTTTCTGTTCGATTTTTTGCGTCTTTGATGTGGGTTTGTATCTCCTTGTTGCCCAATTTAGCTGGCACATTACTGGCTTATGTTTGTGTATTCTCTTCTGCTTTGTCATAAAGGTATGCTTTTTCTCCTTTTGGGCTGCTTCTGTCCTGGAAAATTTCTTGGGTTTTCAGAAATTTTGCTTTTTTAATAGGTTTTGGTTTCTGGGTATTGCGTTCTTGTTCGATTTTTTGCGTATTTGATGTGGGTTTGTATCTTCTTGTTGCCCAATTTAGCTGGCACGTTACTGGCTTATGTTGTGTATTCTCTTCTGCTTTGTCATAAAGGTATGCTTTTTCTCCTTTTGGGCTGCTTCTGTCATGAAAATTTCTTGGGTTTTCAGAAATTTTGCTTTTTTAATAGGTTTTGGTTTCTGGGTATTGCGTTCTTGTTCGATTTTTCGCGTGTTTGATGTGGGTTGGCAATTTAGCTGGCACATTACTGGTTTATGTTCTGTTTATTGTGGTTGTTCTAGATTCAAAGATCTTTCTTTGCTGGGGAAAGCTTGAAAAGGTTTCCCCTCTTTTGAATTGAAGTTCTTTTTAGGCATCTTTCTGTTCGACACTGAACTTGGTCCATTAATTGTTTTGAGCTGTCTTTTGCGACTTGTTGGTGTTCAAGAGACAACTATGTGAATGCAATGGATATTTGGCACTATTGTAACTTTTGAATTGTTTTGCTGATGTTGTGTGGGAGTGCTCTCATGTTGTGATGTCCCACGTTCTTCAAGAAATATGCCATATTCTCTCTTAATTTATATCTGCTTACCTTTTTTTAAGTTCTTAATCTGAATTTTTGCTTCGCTTGATTCTTTGTTTCAGTAGTGATTGCAGCTCTTGGATGGTGCATATCTCATGTGTATAGGGCTGCTTAAATGGTGTTCAAGCTAAATAAAGTCAGAGTCATGCACTCTTCCAACATCATGTTTTAACAATGACTGTATCCTCTTCTACCTTTTTTCTGTTGCAGGATAAATTTCTAGCATTTTGCAGCAGATTGAAGCTTAGTTTTGGCTCTTCCCTGTGCCCTCAGACACTCAATTTTGCAGAGTGCTTCCCTTCTTCAGCAGTCTCTAGGAAATCACCACAACCTGGGAATGCTGAAAAATGTGCTTGAAAGTTGAGAATCCTTTTCTGAAGGTTGATGGGGCTTTGACTCTATCTGTAGAGCCCTTGATTATATTGGATGAGGTGGGGGAGTTAGTTGATAAATCAGTCATCATAGTTTCTCACATGCCCTCTATAAAGTGTAACTTGAGAGAATATGCTATATTGAAGTATGATGTCTGTGAAGATGGTTGAGCATTTCTGATTTTCTTCTAATTTCTGTACATATCAGTTGTTAATTATATTGTACAAAGTTGTCATAGAAGTAAGTGAAGTACTCAGTTGAAATGGAGAACAGAGGGGGTGTTCTGATGCATCGATATGAAGTGGGAAGATTGCTTGGGCAAGGGACGTTTGCCAAGGTTTATTATGCGAGGAATATCAGCACGGGCATGAGTGTTGCCATCAAGATGATTGACAAAGAGAAGGTTTTGAGAGTCGGAATGATTGATCAGATTAAGCGAGAGATTTCAGTCATGAGAATAATTAGGCATCCACATGTGGTGGAGCTTTACGAAGTCATGGCCACCAAGACCAAGATTTACTTTGTCATGGAATGTGCTAAAGGCGGTGAGCTATTCAACAAGGTAGCCAAAGGAAAATTGAAGGAGGACGTCGCACGGAGATACTTTCAACAGCTGATTGCTGCTGTTGATTTTTGTCACAGCCGGGGTGTTTGTCACCGTGACTTGAAACCAGAGAATCTGCTCTTAGATGAGAATGGGAATTTAAAGGTTTCTGACTTTGGGTTGAGTGCCCTTTCTGAATCAAAGCGTCAAGATGGGTTGCTCCACACAACTTGCGGGACCCCTGCTTATGTTGCTCCAGAAGTGATCAATCGAAGGGGTTATGATGGATCCAAAGCGGATATTTGGTCATGTGGCGTGATCTTGTTTGTTCTATTAGCTGGTTACCTTCCCTTTCATGACTCTAATCTCATGGAGATGTACCGAAAGATTGGAAAGGGAGAATTCAAATTTCCAAACTGGTTTGCCCCGGATGTGCGTCGACTCCTTTCAAAGATCTTAGATCCGAACCCGAACACCAGAATTTCAATGACCAAGATTATGGAGAGTTCTTGGTTCCGGAAAGGTCTAGACTCCAGAACTATATGTATTGTAAGAGAAGTGAAAGAACCGCTGCCTCTTGATGTAGATGCATTATTCGGTCCGGATGAGGGTGAAAATTCCATTACAGAGTCAAAGCAGGAACCTTCGAGCATTAGCAACTTGAATGCTTTTGATATCATATCATATTCTGCAGGATTTGACCTGTCTGGATTGTTTGAGGGAGTGGATCAAAGAAAGGAAGTTCGGTTCACGGTGAATAAATCTGCTTCTACTATAATCTCTAAGCTTGAGGATATAGCCAAGCGCCTGAGGCTGAAGGTTAAGAAGAAGGATGCCGGATTGATGAAATTTGAAGGCACCAAGGCTGGAAGAAAGGGTGTCCTTGGTTTTGATGCAGAAATCTTTGAGATCACTCCAGCTTTTCATTTGGTGGAGATGAAGAAGTCAAGTGGGGACACAATGGAGTATCAGAAGGTATTGAAGGAGGAAATGAGACCAGCTCTCAAGGACATTGTCTGGACCTGGCAAGGAGAGCGACCGCCGCCACCCCCACCACCTCCACTGCCGCATCAGCAGCTTGTGGAACAAGAAGAATCACATCCTTCTCATGATTTGACTTTGCCAGTCACTTCGTCGTTGGATTAACAATGAGAGTACTCTCCAACTTTGTGGTTTTCACCTTTTTCTCAGATATTGTTTCTATTGTTCAAGTGGTTGGAATTACATAAATGGTGTACTCAGCGATACTCTGTGAAGTTGACTTTACTATACTGTGTCGCATCTTATTGTGCTTTGATTGTCAACAATTTGGTGTTTTGTGTCCTGAGATTGTGTTGGTCATGGGCAATGGGTACTCACAATTCCCTTTCTTCCTTTAGGATGACAGCATTTCTAGTTAGGACATTAGAATAGCAGGTCATATGCTTCTCCCGAAAAAGCAGCATTCTAGACAGTCTCTAATCAAAAGTATTGCGTGTTTGTGATACCATGTCTCATGCTAAACTTAAATCACTTCTCAGATCACGCTTCTCCAGTTTGATGACATGATAACAAGGAGTTTTTCAAACTTTGAATATTGGAAAGCTTGATTGGCTCTGTAATACCAATTCCACACGATGAGTGTATCAACAATGAACTTTCTCCTCTCTGTATGCCACACATTCCTCTTCGTCGTATATTGCAAGTTCTATCGCCTATCCACTGAGCTAATGTAAGGTCAAATTAATAGGACCATGGTGTGTCAGTGTACCACCAATTATCGAAAGTTCTAATTTGACTCGGTTATACTTTTCTGCTAGTTTCAGTGTGTCATTCATTGCATTCCAAATCAGCTAGGGCCAGAGTCCGATCAGGTCTCTCCAAAGCATTCGTATCATGTTCTGACTCATTCGACTGCTTGATAATTCGGTACAGGTTTGTCTCCTGTTTTGCGGAGTTCCCCTTTGGAATACCAATCAACTGCTTGATAATTGGGTAACAATGTTTGTCTCCTGTTTTGCGTAGTTCCCCTTCGGAATCCCAATCTTTGTATTTTTCCCTGTTTCTGTCCCTGGAATGGAAATCACCCTTTTGTTAGCTGATTTGCTTATCATTAGTACTTGGCGTAGCATGCATTTTTCATGCTCTTTGGGCTAAATTGTGATTTTGCCTTTCTAAGTCCCTCTTCCCAACAGCATATGTAGGTTCTGTTATTCTTGACAATGGGGCTTGACATTAGCTCATCAACTTATTATGATCCTTTTGGTGTGGATGCCGTTTATCATCTGATCATTCGATTTTGTTCCAGAGTTCTGCCTTTCAATTTGAGTCTCCTATTGCAAGCAATGAAACTATTAAGTAAGTTTCACTTCTTGAACTTGGTTGTCGCCAATCCACTCTCAGTCCACCGATGTTGCCAAACATTGCTCGGTTATAGTCTCCGTCCGGCTCATATAACACAAGCTATATCTATTCTTTAAGCAAAAATTGAGCATTTTGCAGCTGTTCTTGAACTGCTGATGCTCGTCTAACATCTGATGAGAATGCTATTGTGCCTTGCCTGTCAGAGCAACTGATTGTGAAATCATGATCACATTGCTGGAATTTCATACAATTCTTCAACCTTAGCTGAGATGATTGATCGGGGCATGAAATCTTGCCTTATCTTGCTGCAACTGCATACACTCTAGATCGCAGCAGATGCTTTGAGAGTTATCACCAAGTGGTGGTGAACTTTTTGCTTGTTTTGGGATGGAAATGCTCCTCTTCTCTTCATTCAGGGCCATAATTTTTCACTAATGCAGCCCTGGCAATAGCTCCATTCTCTGAATTCATGTGAATGACTCTTTATGTGTCCACTGGCCAAAGAGAGAAACGAGTGACCTTTATGGACAATTGCTTGGGACCACTGCATGCCACTTGCTAGTTGCTACCATTTTGAAGTACGCGACCACCATCACGGTGATCGCCTGTCGGTTGCAGCTCATGTGATTAATGTTATGATCGTCTCTGTGGGTGGGTGAGAGAGAGAGAGAGAGAGAGAGAGAGAGAGAGAGAGAAGAGTGGAGACCGTTCACTAGACAAAAACTATTGCAGTCTTGAAGAAAATTGTGAGTTCTTGAGTTATGAATCTGAGTTTGTACGTTACATGAATCTAAACAATATCTTCTCTTGCATACTTACTTAAAATTTAGAATAGAAATTGATTTTTAGTAGCAACTTAAAAATTTTAATTGTTCTTCAAATTTTTTCCGAAATTAAATTTGTTTGTTGAAAATCAAACTAATTACCCAACATTTTTATTCCAAACCTGTTTGGGAAACAGAGAAATATAAAAATATAAATTTTATCATGTGCGCCCTTAATATTCCTAAAGCCTAGCAAAAACGGGTAATTTTAAAATTTTATGAGATTATTATCGACTGTTCTAAAAGATAACTTGGTCTTTTGACTAGTATTAAGGGTGAAAACATTCAACTAGGAAGGCAAATGAATTTTGAAAATATTAAAATTTAAGATCTCAAGCGTTGATATAATATCGGGGTTTTGTGGGATCACTTGTTAACGGCTGCCGGCCGTTATAAACCCAAAAAAAAAAAAAAAAAAAAAAATGATAATTTATTATTTAAATATTTTGATATTATTTTAAAAGTTCAAACTGTTAGATGAATGTGTAATTTATTATTTAAATATTATACTAGTAATGTTCGCATGTCTCTCATGCAATATTTCTCATTAAAAAATCCCTACATCCAAATGGGTTCACTTCACAAACACCAGCAATTCCGAGTCATTCAGGAAATGTTCAGTTAAAGTTCCTGTGGACTTGGATTTTCGTGGGACAATCGTTAACGTTGTCGAAGGATATACGCCTTGTGTTTTGTGAGAATGGATGATGGGTGGGCTAGGGTCGAATTCAGCAGATACTACTATGATTCCCAATGCATGAGGGCACCGTCAGATCACCTGTTATCGATCACTTCTCCAGTGGAACTATTGCATTACTCACCTTGGTGTGGACTTTTTAGCAAGAACGGTCAATCAGTTCCTAGATCCACCGTGCCAGAGCCAATGAGATGCAATAATTCGTTATCCCAGGTACATCCAAGGTGGTTCGGGTGAAAAGCCTATTGTGCTGGGATTGAGCTTGGAAAAATTCAGACTTCTTGACCGTACGTAAATCCGAGGATTAACTTTAGCCGATTTGTTCGTCCAATCTCTTTGTAGTCATCGTGCGAGTCCCATTCACAACGGTTTATGAACGTATGACGTGCATGCCCCGGACTAATACTCATTAGTCGTGGCAATTCTTGGCCATGCCATCCCACAAAGATTGGGAATTATTAGAACATAGAACTCCATGCTCCTAGTTCCCATAGCCCGCCCAATAAACACAGACGCTGTGGAGGTGGTCGGCTCAGGCGAATTGGTCAGTGAAATGGTCAATTATCTTCCGTGAGGTCACGAGTTTGATTCAGATCGTGAGCACACCAAACATAATGTCTGTCCCACCTACTTTACTCTCATAAAAAGAGAACAATGAAAATGAGTTTAAGCGAGAGCATTGGTAGGTAAAGGAAGCATTTTTATTTTGGTAATGACACATTGGCCTTGTTGTTTCCTCTGTTCTTCTTATGGCTGGAGAGCGAGCACGCAGCTCCACCGAAAAACGAGGGGGGGCGACGACGACGCTGGAGCATAGTAAATGAGCATTTACGCCTAGCCCTTCCACCAAACCCAGACGTGAACGTGGCGAAACGAGAGCGAATTCAGCTGGTCGCGACTCGCGTGTATTTATTGGGTTAAGAAATGGCTCTATGACCCATTTTGATAGGTCTAGCAATTATCCAACCCATTTCATCTAGGACAAGCTCTTGAGACGTGTGTAAGTAAATAGAGAATGTGTTCATTTGAGTGTTGCTTTTTATTCTTTTAATTAATATAAGATTTTGACAATATAATTACATTTGAGATCTAAATATAATGTATTTATTGTCTTAGATGGTAAGGAAGTTTGCTCATTTTCTCATGGTCATGGTTTTGAGTCTTATAAAAGCTAACTCAACACTTGATTGCTCAATCCAAAATAAAAACTCATAGCAAAAAAAAAAATAAAGGAAGAAAACCTTTAAATATATCAATTTGCAATAGTATATGAAAAAGAGTTGATTTCACAAAAAAAAAAAAAAAAAAATCTTAAACTAGTATACTATGACAAATTTACTCTATATTAGTTTCCGTTAATTTTTTTTTTTAAATTGCCGAATTGGATGACATATAGCAGTTGATGGAGTGTACTAATTTGAGGTTTTTACCATTAATTTGTTATAAGTATATTGATTTGGGATTTTTTAGCGGTATCAATCCAATTTTTCATAAGGGATAAATTTGATATAAATGTACTAACTCGTGGTTTCTATTAATCAAATTTATTTTTGGTTAGTGGTAGTCAAAAAACTAATTTAGATAAATTTATCATAAGTGTATTGATTAATTTGAGCTAAATTTGTTATAAATTTATTAATTTAAATTTTCCCAACCTTCAATTGAACCGGGCAACCTTGACCCAGGAACCCTCTTAAGAACAAATGAGTGAATATTCCAAATGATGGATTGAGAATTTTGCAGAAGTGTATGTGTGCAAGTGTGTGTGTAAAATATGGCTTGGAACCAGTAATGATGTGTATATGAGTGAATTGCTAGGGCAAGGGAATATAGGATAAGAAAAGAAATACTTTTATTATGACAGTTGGTATTACAAAAGGAGGAGACTTTCTAATTTTCTACTACCGAGGGCAAATGTCCACTAACTCTTACTTATAGACATGAGTCACCGCCTTATTGTTGACCGACATAAAGTACAGAAAATAATATAAATTTCATCTCTTTCTTCCGGATATTCTCTTTGCTTCTTCCTTACTCTGGGGTTCCCAATACGTTTGTTGACTTTTGTTTACTTTTCCTTTTGCCAACTATAGAAAGAGTCCAACTTCTTCTTTTCCTCCTTGTTTGTTGACTTGAAGCAAGTCCACTAAGCATGCTTAATTCTTAAGCGTACTTAGTTCTAGAACCTTTCAACAATTGAGTAGCAAGTTTCTTGGTGCCATTTATAAGAGATTTTTAGGTTTGCGGATCCCTCACCATTCATTTTACTTTTCATTAACGGTGCGATCCTTCTGATCTCACCTCGCTCCTTCTCCTTCTCCTTCTCCTTCAATATCATCCTCTTCATCTGGTTCTTGTTCGTACAATGGTCGGATCTCTTTTGCTTTGTCGTAAAGGTATGCTTTTTTCTCCTTTGTGCTGCTTCTGTCCTGGAAAATTTCTTGAGTGTTGGCAATTTCGGTTTCTTTATAGGTTTTGGTTTCTGGGTATTGCGTCTTTGTTCGATTTTCCTCGTGTTTGATGTGGGTTTGGTCTTCTTGTTGTGCAATTTAGCTGGCACGTTGCTGTTTTTTGTTGTGTGTTCTCTTCTGCATTGTCATAAAGGTAAGCTTTCTCTGTTTTTCGCTGCTTCTGTCCTGGAAAATTTCTTGAGTCTTTAGATTTTTTTTTTTAATAGGTTTTGGTTTCTGGGTATTGCGTTTTTCTTCGTGGAAATTTTCTTGGGTGTTCAGAAATTTCGTATTTTTTTTTTTTATAGGTTTGGTTTCTGGTTATTGCGTTTTTGTTCCATTTTGCGCATGTTTGATGTGGGTTTGATCTTCTTGTTGCGCAGTTTAGCTGGCACATTACTGGTTTTTGTTGTGTGTGTTAGAAGATAGTAGAAATTCTAATCGTTAGAACAGTCATTTTTAATTTAACTCATAATTCAAATTAAAATATAATATGTATTTCTAACTAATATTAATAGTTATTAGTTATATATAGTAAATAATATTTATCTAATTTAATTAATATTTTTATATAGTTTATAGAATTCTAATTTCCTTTTAATTTCTGTACATATCGGCAGTTGGTTATATTGTACAAAGCTTTCATAAAAGTAAGTGAAATACTCGGTTGAAATGGAGAACGGAGGGGGTGTTCTGATGGACCGATATGAATTGGGAAGATTACTTGGGCAAGGGGCGTTTGCCAAGGTTTATCGGGCGAGGAATATCAGCACGGGTATGGAGGTTGCCATCAAGATGATCAACAAAGAGTATGTTTTGAAAGTTGGAATGCGGGATCAGATTAAGAGAGAGATTCGAGTCATGAAACTAATTAGGCACCCGCATGTGGTGGAGCTTTACGAAGTCATGGCCACCAAGACCAAGATTTACTTAGTCATGGAATTTGCTAAAGGCGGTGAGCTATTCAAAAAAGTAGTCAGAGGGGGACTGAAGGAGGACCTTGCACGGAGATACTTTCAACAGCTGGTTGCTGCTGTTGATTACTGTCACAGCCGGGGTGTTTTTCACCGTGACTTGAAACCAGAGAATCTGCTCTTAGATGAGAATGGGAATTTGAAGGTTTCTGATTTTGGGTTGAGCGCCCTTGCTGAATCAAAACATGAAGATGGGTTGCTGCACACAACTTGCGGGACCGAAGCTTATGTTGCTCCAGAAGTGATCAGTCGAAGGGGTTATAATGGATCCAAAGCTGATATTTGGTCATGTGGCGTGATCTTGTATGTTCTATTAGCTGGTCGCCTTCCCTTTTATGACTCTAATCGCGTGCAGATGCTCCTAAAGATTGTAAAGGGAGAAGTCAAATTTCCAGAGTGGTTTGCCCGGGATGTGTGTCGACTCCTTTTGAAGATCTTAGATCCAAATCCAAACGGAAGAATTTCAATGACAAAGATTATGGAGAGTTCTTGGTTCCGGAAAGGTCTAGACTCCAGAAATATATGTATCGTAAGAGAAGTGAAAGAACCGCCGCCTCTTGATGCAGATGAATTATTCGGCCCTGATGAGGGTGAAAATTCCATTACAGAGTCAAAGCAGGAACCTTTGAGGCTTAGCAACTTGAATGCTTTTGATATCATATCATATTCTCCAGTATTGGACTTGTCTGGATTGTTTGTGGGAGTGGATCAAAGAAAGGAAGTTCGGTTCATGGTGAATAAACCTGCTTCTACTATAATCTCTAAGCTCGAGGATATAGCCAAGCGCCTGAGGCTGAAGGTTAAGAAGAATGATGCCGGACTGATGAAATTCGAAGGCATGAAGGCTGGAAGAAAGGGTGTCCTCGGCTTCGATGCAGAAATCTTTGAGATTATTCAGGCTTTTCATTGGGTGGAGATGAAGAAGTCGAGTGGGGACACAATGGAGTATCAGAAGGTATTGAAGGAGGAAATAAGACCAGCTCTTCAGGACATTGTCTTGACCTGGCAAGGGGGGTGACCGCTGCCGCCCCCACCACCTCCACTGCTACACCGGCGGCCTGTGGAACAAGAAGAATCACATCCTTCTCATGATTCGACTTTGCCAGTCACTTTGTCGTTGGATTGACAATGAGTACTCTCCAACCTTGTGGCCTTTTTACCTTTGTTCTCAGATATTGTTGTTGTTGTTCACGTGGTCGGAATTACATAAATGGTGTACTCAATGAAGTTGACTCTACTATATTGTGTTGCATCTTATTGTGTTTTGATTGTCAACAATTTGGTGTTTTGTGTCCTGAGATTGTGTTGGTCATGGGCAATGGGTACTCACAATTTCCTTTCCCCCTTTGTAGGTAGGCAGCACTTCTAGTTAGGACGTTCGAATAGCAGGTCATATACTTCTCCGGAAGAATAGCAGGTCATATACTTCTCCCGAAAAAGCAGCATTCTAGACAGTCTCTAATGAAAAGTTTCTCGTGCATGTGATAGCATGTCTCATGCTAACATAAATCACTACTCAGATCATGCTTCTCCACTTTCATGATATGATAACAAGGAGTTTTTCGAACTTTGAATATTGGAAAGCATGATTGGCTCTATATTACCAAGTCCACATGATGAGTGTATCACCAATGAACTCTCTCTTCTCTGTATGTCATGCAAATTCCCCTTCGTTTTATATTGCAAGTTCTATCGCCTACCCACTGAGCTAATGCAAGGTCAAATTAATCCGTATTAGGACCATGGTGCGTCAGTGTACCACCAATCATCGAAAGTTCTAATAAGACTCGATTATACTTTTCTGCTAGTTTCAGTGTGCCATTCATTGCATTTCAAGTCAGCTAGGGCCAGAGTCCGATCCAGTCTCTCCAAAGCATTCGTATGATGTTTTGATTCTTTCAACTGCTTGATAATTCGGCACAGGTCTGTCTCCTGTTTTGCGGAGTTCCCCTTCGGAATACCAATCGACTGCTTGATAATTGGGTACACATGTTTGTCTCCTGTTTTGCGGAGTTCCCCTTTGGAATCCTGATCTTTGTATTTTTCCCTGTCCCTGTCCCTGGAAGTGGAATATCACCTTTTTGTTAGCTAATTTGCTTGTCATTAGTACTGAAAGTAGCATGCAGTTTTCATGCTTTGTGGGCTAAATTGTGATTTTGCCTTTCTAAGTCCCTCTTTCCAACAGCATATGTAGCTTCTGTTATTCTTGACAATGGGGCTTGACATTAGCTCATCAACATATTATGATCTTTTTGGTGTAGATGCCGTTTATCATCTGATTATTTGATTTTGTTCCAGAGTTCTGCCTTTCAATTGAGTCTCCTATTGCAAGCAATGAAACTGTTAGGGAAGTTTCACTTCTCGAACTTGGTTGTTGCCAATCCACTCTGAGGTCCACCGATGTTTCTGAACTTTGCTTGGTTGTAAGCTCTGTCTGGCTCAGATAACACAAGCTATATCTATTTAACCGAGCTCTGTCTGGCTCATATAAAGTTATGTCTATTCTTTATGCAAAAAAATGAGCTTTTTGCAGTTGTTCTTGAATTGCAGATGCTTGTCTAACATCTGATTAAAATGCTATTGCGCTTTGCCTGTCAGAGCAACTTATTGTGAAATGGTGAGCACATCGCTGGAAATTCAAAGAATTCTTCAGCCATAACTGAGATTATTGATCAGTACATGAAATCTTGCCTCATCTCACTGCAGCTGCATACATTCAAGACAGCAGTAGATGCTTAGAGAGTTATCACCGAGTGGTGGTGACCTTTATGCTTGTTTTGGATTGGGACATGCTGGTTTCATCTCTTCATTCAGGGCCACAATCTTTAATTCATGCAGCTTTGGCAAAAAGAGAAACGAGTGACCTCCATGGGCATTTGCTTGGGACCACTGCATGCCGCTTGCTCGTTGCTGCCATTTTAATGTACGCGACCACCATCGCTGTGATCGCCTGCTGATTGCAGCTCATGTGACCATCGTCACGATCGTCTCTCTCTCTCTGTGAGATGATGGAGGTTCACTAAACATAATCAGTTGCAGTCTGGAAGAAAATTTTAAGTTCTCGAGTTACAAATCTAAGTTTGTACGTCGGATGAATCTAAACAATATCTTCTCTTGCGTACTTAATATTCCTAGCAACCAGCAAGAATGGGCAGCGTTCATGTGTCCTTATTGCAGTCGCGCTATTGTTCTCGTTCGAAAATCTCTACGTCCAGATGGGTTCACTTCACAAACACCAACCATTCTGAGTCATTCAGGAAATGTTCCCATCTCCCACGCTATCTTCACCCAATACTTCCCCTGTTCCTAAAGTTTCCTTGGACTTGGATTTTTGAGGGACAATCATTAAACCTTGTCGAAGGAAATACGCCATGTTTTCTGAGAACAGATGATGGGTGGGCTTGGCTTGAATTCAGCTCATACTCCTATGAATCCTTATGCATAAAGGCTAGTTTTCAGATCACCTGATATAAAAATTTTCAGCAAGAACAGTCAATCAGTTCCTAGATCCACCGTGCCAGAGCCAATGGGAGGCAATAATTCGTTATCCCAGGTACATTCAAGGTGGTTCGGGTGAAAAGCCTATTGTGCTGGGAGTGAGCTTGGAAAAATTCAGACTTCTTGACCGTACATAAATCTGAGGATTAACTTTAGCCGATTTGTTTGTCCAATTTCTTTGCAGTCATCGTGCGAGTCCCATTCACAACAGTTTATGAACGTATGACGTGCATGCCCCGGACTAATACTCATTGGTCATGGCAATTCTTGGCCACGCCATCCCACAAAGATTGGGAATTATTAGAACATAGAACCCCATGCTCCTAGTTCCCATAGCTCGCCCGATAAACCCGGATACCATGGAGGTGGTAGGCTTAGGCGAAATGGTCAATTACCTTCCGCGAGGTCACGAGTTTGATTCGGATCGTGAGCACACCGAACATAATGTCTGTCCCACCTAAAAGAAAACAATGAAAATGAGTTCAAGCGAGCGCATTGGTAGGTAAAGGAAGCATTTTTATATTGGTAATGACACATTAGTCTTGTTGTTTCCTTTGTTCTTCTTATGGCTGGAGAGCGAGCACGACTGCAGCTCCACAGAAAAACGAGGGGGGGCGACGACGACGCTGGATCATAGTAAATGAGCATTTACGCCTAGCCCCCCCACCAAACCCAGACGTGGACGTGGCGAAACGAGAGCAAATTCAGCTGGTCGCGTGTATATATTGGAGTGCGAACGCCAACAAGGTCACGGAATCAGCAGGAGCGAGCTGCAGAGAGAAGGGGCGGTTCTGGGTTGTGCCAGGAACGAAGAAAGAGGCGGCTTGTGGTGAGAATGGTCGGCGTCGGCGACGTTGCCAAGCCGCGAGGAGAAGCGGGAGACGGAGATGGAGATGGTGGGGAGAGAGATAGCGTGAGGGTGTGCGGGATGCAGTTCGCGTACGAAGGGCAGCCCCCGCTGTTCCTCGACTTCAACCTCTCCGTGTCTCCTGGATCTCGTTGCCTCCTCCTCGGCGCCAATGGGTCGGGTTCGTTCGTTGTCGTGTCCATCTCCTCAATCGCTTCTCTCGTTTTCTTTAGCTAGTTCTAGCATCCCTTTTCAGGCATTAGTTCTTTGGCAGCTTTTAGTTTGATGCATACCGTTGTTGCTGCATTCCATTTGTGATCTGGGGGAATTCTGTCATCTGGGTATGCCAATTTTGCTTGTATAGAGATTGTTTTGCAGCGTTAGAGAATTGTAGCTTCCTTCCTCCATATGATCATTTGAGGGTTGTGGAATTACGTTTGTTGGGTCCTAACTTCCATTTGGTTGTTTCTATGGTGGAAGATTGGCGACTCTTTGATGCCGAATCGAAGGATCTTGTTCTACAAAGTTGCTTGCGTCTTCAGTGCTAGGCTTACTTTACGATTAGACTGACCTCATTTTCTTTGGAAGTCGTGTTGTCTTTCTTGGGTCTTTGAATTCACCCTTCATTTTACATAATTTTTTGCAGGCAAGACCACTTTACTGAAAATTCTTGCGGGCAAGAACATGGTCGGAGGTCAGAATGTAGTCCGAGTACTGAATCGCTCTGCTTTTCATGATACTCAATTGGTCTGCAGCGGTGACTTGGCCTACTTGGGAGGATCTTGGAGTAAAACGGTTGGCTCTGCTGTGAGTTCCCTGACCCTATTCATAATGTGTCGCTTTTACCTTTATTCCATATGACAGATGAGGTTGCTACAATTTTACAAGGACATGAATTAGGTTCTCAGCTTTGTCTTGTTGGCCATTGTAGAAATATTTGGAGACCATCATTTGCAATAATTATATTGTCTTCTCGATTTCATAATATATTTAGGTCCATTTCTGTCAAAATTGAATGATAGATTTTTGAAATCCATTTAATTCTCAAAAAGTTTAAACTTAGCCCTTTGGGAGTTCTGTTGTATAATGGCAGCGCTATCTTGTCTCTTTGTGATTCTTCTATGTCTTATATGAATGATAAAATGAATGATAAAGTAAGGCTCCATGCTAAAAAGCTGGCAAAAAAAATTTATAAAGCAAAACCATTTAATGGAATTTGGCTTAGTTTGTAATTTGTTGTCTTATTGTAATGCTTCATGCCACTTGCTATCTTAATCTGACCGAAGAAACCTTAATGTTTTAGCCCCAGTAATGGTAGGTTGTACGCTTATGCATGACCTTTTGACTCGTCTAAATATCTCAGTTTGTGAGAGTTCCAACTTGTGAGAATTAAATCTTGAGGAAAATCTCGGTATTTCTGGGATTATGTCATTCTTAGCTCTACGATAGACTGAGTCTGGAACAATCTTCCTTTTAGCTTGATCTAGTCTTTCTAATTTTGCTTCCTTTTCTTTCTGACTTCTCTGTTAACTTTCACTCTCAAGAGCTTCGTATAGTTTGTTTGCAAGTTTTAAGAAACATGTGAATATTTTGCCTTAGTTTCTACGTTTGGGGCAGTGAATGTCTTGAACATATAGGTTTTGTTGATAACATGCTGTAAGTCAGTTCTGTAGTACGTATAAAGCAAGTTCTTTCTAAAATTTTCAGGGAGAGATTCCACTACAGGGAGACTTCTCTGCAGAACATATGATATTTGGAGGTTAGTCTGGAAAAATAGTCTGCTTGTATGTTTTGATTTCCCTCTATGCAATTCTGGAATTGTAAGAAATTCCAATCTGTGTATGAACAACTCTGAACAGCATTTGTCCTCTGACAGATGGAAAGGAGTTTTAGGATTTTTTTTTTTTTTTTTTTGGGGTGGCAGGGGGTTGGGGGGGGGAGAAAGGAAGGGCAGAGAAAGAAGGTCTATTGAGTAGCCTTTTCTTTTACTATTATTCTTGTCTATTTGAGTAAATCTCCTCTCATTATGACAATTGTGCTTCTTTTTTAGTCATGTTATTGACATTTCGATCTGCACCAATGTTTCACAACCTTCATGCCTTTCCTGCTCAAGTAACAAATCTGAATTTTTCAAGATTGTGATAATGGCAGTTGAAGGGGCTGATCCGGTGAGGAGAGAAAAGTTGATTGAGTTGCTTGATATTGATCTACAATGGAGAATGCACAAGGTTTCGGATGGGCAGCGTCGGCGTGTCCAGATTTGCATGGGTCTTCTTCATCCATTTCAGGTACTGAATTCATGCTAAGGGTATATAGTTGATTAGATGTGGGTCAATAAAAAGACAAGAAATGACCAATTTAAGATTGAAAAGATAAATGGATGTTTATTTGTAGTCTTTGGGACCTAAGGTCTCCTAGGTACTGTCTTTTAATGGTATTGGTTGTGTCACAGCTCTGTTCTGGTCATATTTGGCTGATGAACATTTGAAGGTAGTGCATTTGCATGGGTCAATAAAAAGACAAGAAATGACCAATTTAAGATTGAAAAGATAAATGGATGTTTATTTGTAGTCTTTGGGACCTAAAGTCTCCTATGTACTATCTTTTAATGGTATTGGTTGTGTCACAACTCTGTTCCGGTCATATTTGGCTGATGAATGTTTGAAGGTAGTGCATTTGCATTTGAGTGAGTTGGCAAATTTAAGATTTCAATTCAAACTTGAGATGTCTAATGTGATCACATCTGTGATGGGCATCCATTTTTTTGGGGAGTGGTAATTCCATTCGTAAAAATGATAGTTTGTGGAGAGTTGGCTAGCTTAGACCTGTTTTCTCGAATGGCTTAGGGGCCTGTGCAGGGCCAGTTTCTTGATATTTTGAGCATTCTTTCATCATTGACTCGAAAGCTTTACCTTGGATCTTCATTATCTTCACAATGCCAACTTGCAAGATGGGAATTGACCACATAAATGGCTATCCATTATCTCTGCTAAGAATGTCAATTTGACAAAAGTAGTCATGTCTTCATCTGATCTGACACTTGACATGTGTGCAGGTTCTTCTACTTGATGAGGTTACAGTTGATCTTGATGTTGTCACTCGGATGGATTTCCTTGATTTCTTGAGGGAAGAGTGTGATCAGGTAATTGCATTCTTTTTCTCCTACCATGGGTTTGGCTAGTAAATTATATAGGAGGCTGAGTTCTGCTCTGTGCACCCTTGAGTAGACTGATAACCTATTATCTTTTGTCTGCACTAGCTCCACTTTTCTTCGTAGTCCAAGGCTACCCTCATGTTTTGACAAACCACCTGGTCCAGCTAACTTTTACCCCTCCTCGAGCTTCATAATCCCCTTTCCGAAAAATGCTCTACATTTTGTTTCAACTGCATGCATAATTTTCATTGCAAAAAAAAAATTTGGCACCAATTGTTGATGAGGCTACATATGACAGCTTTGGTCAACTGATGCCTGCCTGCATAAGGGATTTTTTTTAGATGTCCAGTTATTTAATCTAGCCATAACCTTGTTGATAAGAGGTTTGCAATCTCTATCAGATAGTCTTCCAGAGAGGAGAGGCACCCAAACCGCAAATCTGTAAATATCTCAGCCATCTGCTTCTCTGGATAACCTGCTACAAAC
The DNA here is from genome assembly GCA_014182885.2 of Eucalyptus caleyi. Lineage (NCBI taxonomy): Eukaryota > Viridiplantae > Streptophyta > Magnoliopsida > Myrtales > Myrtaceae > Eucalyptus > Eucalyptus caleyi. The sequence continues at coordinate 11,576,800 of CM024466.2, read as the reverse complement.
ACCTCAGCCCAGGCAGAACTAACTCTAAACCAGAAATTGCACTGAAGTAGTTTATAATGTTAAAAATCTCCCTTAGAAAATCATCATCACCCTTGAAGAATGCCATAAATCATTAGTAAAACATAAATTAGTAAGTTGGACTCTTGAACACGAAGGATGGTACTGGACAAACTCAGCTCTGGGAATGGCATTTAATAGGCTAGAAAGCACCTCCATCACAGGCACACGTAGATATGGAGATGGGGGACCTCCTTGCCTTAAAACCTTTCTCTGGGAAAATAACCTTCAAGAATATTGATGAGTTGCCTGGCTTTTCAGAATCATAAAAGGAAATGGCTTGGCTAACTGGTATAGCCGAGCCAGAAAAAAAAAAAAAAAACTAGAAAAGGATGGAATTGTAATGCAAACTTTAATCCATTCCAGAAACATTTTAGGAACACCGATAGAGATTAGAGTAGTCAACACAGAATCCCTGTCTATGGAGCCAACTATTTTCATTAGGTCAGCTTTACCATACATCTAAGGAAATGCCATCCCTATGGTAATTCTTCATCAATTCATGAGCTAATAGCACATTATCCCTGATTTTCTCCCTTCCACAAAGCCGACAGATTCAAGCTAATGAAATCAGCAGTGTCCTCTTGAGTCTATTGGCCAATATCTTTGTGATGCATTTATTCACATGATTAGGCCTAAACTCAAGACATCCTGGCTGCATTTGATGTTTTTTGCACAAGGGTCATAACAGTAGCATTAACTCTCTTTGACAATTTAGACGAATGAAAGAAATCAGACACAGCTGCACAGAACTCATCACCAACAACAGGCCAAGCACTAGTGAAGAAATTTGCACAAAATCCATTAGGACCAGGTGCCCTGTCCCAATTCTGTTATCTCCTAAGAGGTGATAGGCAGAACAAGATTTTCCTGTGAATCAGTTGGCAGCTTATACTGTGACATAAAATTCGAAATAGCAAGAGGGACGCTGGAACAGCAGAGTCAAGAATTCCTGATAAGCCTTTATTAAAGGACGCTGCTTTTCCGATCAAAAAAAGAAATAGAAAAAAAAGGACACTACTTCATTCACTATTTGATATTGCCCTCCTTGTGCCTTCTGCAGAATACTGAACACTTAAAGAGTATTCTTAGAGGTTCTGACTATAACAGGTCTATGAAAATAGCTAGAATTTTGATCTCCTAGCTTTAGTGAAGTTATCCATGACTTTTGTCAAAGATATGACTCCTCATAATCCCGTAATTTCCAGAGCTTAGCTTGAAGAGAAAATTCTTCTCTGCTGAAGAGACAACAACTCTGCTTTACCCTGCGGAACCTGCTGAGAAATTGAGTTGATATGGTCCTTGTCATAACCTTTAAATTTATTTACATTTGAATGCTTCTCATAGAAATTGAACATAGGAACACCCTCTTCATCATTACTCTAGGCCTTCTGGACAACCTGTAAAAATACAGGATGCTTGCTCCAAAAGCTGAAATATTTGAAAGGCTTAGGATGAGCCATATCAGCACCTTTCAGTCTGACCAAACTATAGCAGTGATTGGAGCAAGCTGCTGGAACAAAATTAGCAGAAGAGTGAGGAAAAGTGCTTAACCAAGCATCATTTACCAGAACTCTATTAAGTTTTTGTTCTTCAAAATCAAGTTCTCTTATTAGTCCAAGTAAAAAAGAAAGCAACGTACCTGAGATCAAATAACTAAGATGTTAGCAGAGCAGCAATAAAATCATCCATATCTGAGACATGGGTAGAATCAGATTTGCTTGCTTCAGAGAAATCCTTGCTGTGTTGATATCCCCAAGAATAACCCAGGGTAATGAAGCACCATTGGGTAAAGCAGACATAATCTCCCATAATGACTTCCTTTCAAATACTTCATTTGAAGCATACTCACAGAACTGGCTAAAGAAACATCTTCCAGAAGAAAAATGGAGCTGTGTATAAACTGGGAACTGGCAAAAATAAGTTGAACCTGAACAGCATCTTTATGAAGAATTGAAACTCTGCCAAGGTGATGGAAAGAATAGTTTGTAATTTTATGCCAATTGGGGTAAACTGATGCCACAACACAATCAAATATTCAATGCCTGAATGTCAGTTCTGAAGAGGCAAAACAAATGAACATTATGCTGCATAACTGGAGACTTAACCTCCTTTTTCTACAAGGCTTATTAAAGCCTCGAATATTCCATGAAAAGAAACTCATGGATAAGGAAGAGCTGAAAGCACCAGCAAACTTCCTCAAGTCAGGAGAGTCTCCAAGATCCCCTTTCTACCTCTTCGTAGCTCTATATTCATCAAAATTGCAAATGAATTTTTTTCGAAGGCCTGCTTCTTATAGGAGAAACATGGGCTTACTAACTTTTGTGGAAGATCTGTTAGCAGCAATAGGATCCATAGTATCAACAATGGGATCATCTGTCAGATCAGGCATCTCAGCCAGTTCATCATGTGAAATTTGCCTCATCAGACAAAACCTGAAACCTATTTGCTGTCTCAACTTCCAAAGTTGCCATTTTCATGATAGAGCCAATGATGTCCTCATCCTTCTTAGATGTAGCATCGACTTCTTTAGCAGAGTGATTTGCTTCAAACACTTCATCCTCTTTCTTAGCTACCCAATGCTTCACCACTGACTTATTATGATTACAAGATTTGGGCTGGTGACCAAATTTACTACATATATATAACATCTAAACTCCTGAGGATACTAACACAGATATGGTAACAGATTGAGCATTTGCCTACTTATAAATGTATGGTCTGACATTACCAAAATAGGGAAGCATGCTAACTATCTACTATTGTTGCATGTACATCTGATTGTGTTGCGTGTCTTAACATTTGGGGTGTTTCGTGACTTGTATTGCTGTTATCTGTGCTCTTATCTCACCTTTAAAATGTCATTTGCAGAGAGGAGCTGCAATAGTATATGCGACGCACATATTTGACGGGCTGGAGACTTGGGCGACTCATCTTGTTTACATCCAAGATGGTGAATTGAGAAGGGCGGAGAGGCTGACGGAGGTTGATGATTTGAAGAGCTCGGCTAATCTTCACTCAGTTGTCGAGGCTTGGTTGCGGTCAGAGACGAAGCGTGAGAAGAAGAAACCGGTGACTACTTCTTCCCAGCCCCAGAAAACATCTCTATCTGGTGCTTCTCCTTTTACATCGTCGAGACACATGGCTTATTATCGATGATTCCAGTGGTTAATATAAAGCAGGATAGAAGAATGATATTGCATTTATCATAAGGATATAGTTGCACATGTGATGAGAATGAGATTGCATGTTGCAAAAAACTATAGTTTCACCTGCACCGTTTGGTTTATTTGAAGTTTGTATTGCCTTTTCTCCATGCCTCAGAAATTTACGAGTGTTTTAAGGCATCTTTTGATTATAGTCGCACAAGGTCATACAGGGGTGGGTGGGCTGACAATTAGTTCTCCACGTAATAAGTATTGTGACAAATTTATGTCAGATTTGAGCAAAAATGCTTTTATTAATCATGTCATATTCTTGAATTCCAAGCACAACACATTTATTAAATAGTTTGCGTACGTGTTTAAAATATAATCTCTTTTATGGCATTTTACGTTAAAGTTCCTGGATGTATCTATGTGTGACCCATGTAATAAGTAAATTGCTTAGTTAAACCAGTCTAAACGCTTATGGTCAAAAATGTTTTAATTAATCATGTCATATTCTTGAATTGCAAGCACAACACATTTATTGTAATAAGTAAATTGCTTAGTTAAATATATATATATATATATATGTATATATATGTATATATATATATATATATATATATATATATATATATGTATATATATAATATAATGTTTTTTAGCTAAACAAATATTTGAATTTTTGTATCTATTGTATATAGCTAAAGCGGGAACTTCCCTCTAGAACTCGTCACGACACACTTCAGTAAGCATTGCTTAATCCATTTGTTATTTCCAAATTTTTAGCGTTTATGGGTTTAAATTTCAAAGAACAAATGATAGAGAGAGTAATTCAAATATGTATCCTCTAACAGTTCTCTTTCAATTTTTTTCTCATTAGATTTTAAATGTGATAAAAAGTATAACTACCGTCCTTTGAAAACATTTAGGAATAATGACACAAACAGTCCATAAACTGGGTGTGCATTGAACATTTTCATATAGTTCATGGACTATGGTCCTTGAACATTGGATAATATTGAATAAATTAAAAGTTTAGGAATTACATTGCACATTGGATTAAAATTCATGGATGACATTGACCAAATTAATAGGGATCAAATTGCATATTGAATCCAAGTTTAGGAGCTTTTTGTGTTATTTTCTCAAAAATTTACCGCTTTCGACTTTTCTTTCTTATTGATTTGCCATATATATTCACGAGGGTTGAGTATAACATCTCTATCTTGCAAGATACTTCTAATCCTTGTTATGGAGGATTTTTGGGAGAATTTCTAACAATACACAATAACACTTATATATGCATTATTCCCTTATTTATTAGATAGATTATATACAATTTCCATGCAAATGGGTTTTTCCTACTATTGTTCTAATATATGGGGAAAATTGCATGGCGAGTTCTTAACCTTATCTATAGAATGCAATACGAGTCCTAAACCTTTCTGTTGATTCAATCAACTCGTAAACCTTAATCAAAAGTTGTTCAATTTGATCCAGTTAAACCCTAAATAATTATGTCAACAAAAAAAAAAAAATCATAAATCTTTACTAAAAATGCATTTAAGTTTTTAAGATTATTTTGAAATATGGTTTTTTAAGGATGCAATTAGGCAATTTTCACATGATACAGAGGCAATTTTGGGTATTGTTGTTCATTGAAAGGACTTGGTTGCTTTTTTCTTTTTCTTTTCCTTTTTTTATAAAGGTTTTGGACCTAATCAATTTAAAGGTTTATAACTTGATTGCGTTACATATGCAAATCTTAAGACTTTCTATGCATTTGTCCCATAATTTCTATTGTGAAGATACTTTAATCGACACAAAATAGTAAAGGATGGAGAGCTAGAAATTGGAAAATTGTATTTGTATATTACTTTCTCATAAAAAACTTGTATGTACATAGGCTCTATTTATAGTACAATTGTATGGACAATAAAAGGAAAAATTATATAGAATGAATAAAGAAAATATTTTCCTATTTATACAATACTCAAATTCCCAAAACAGCTTGATTTTGACTATTAATAGCCACTTTGCATGATAAAAATTCCGCTCCTAACCTGAGAAACAATCAGGAAATTGTTGATCGCGCACCGAAAGAGGTAAGTCGTCTTCCGCCGACTTTCTTCCTACACCATCGAAATTACAATGGCTTGCTCTCTTGTGCATACAATCGCATAAATATTATGAATTAGAGGATTAAAAATAGATTTATCTCAATTCGAAGAAAAAACTCAACTTGAATAAGATAAGAAACACTCTAGATTGAAACGATTGGATGCTTCACCAGCATCTTCTCACTTGCTTCTTTGAAATTAGATTTTAATTGCTTCTTCATATGCAAGCCAATCAAGCTACTCAAGCTTGCTTAAATAATTTACGAGTTTAAATGCAAGATTGAGTCAAGTTTGAGTCTACTCTGTTCGAATTTTAAGAAAGTCGAATTTGAGCTCAAGCTTGAATCAAGCTCCAACAAAAACTCATTTATAATAACCAAGTCAAATTAAACCGAGTTGTTTCAAGTTTATAAAAAAATATATATCATGAGTCAAACTTGAACCGAAATAGTTGAGCTTTGATGAAATCGGGTATTCAAGTCTTAAATTGTAGAGTCTAGTCGACTAGACTTGATTAGACCTCTTTTATGTAGCCATTGATAAATAACCTCAACACCGCTTAGAAATCGATCTCGTTCATCACCGGACATTCATTCAAAGAGAGTCTTGCATATGGTCGTGACTTTGTGCAAGATAACATTACTTAAGGTGGAAAAGCAAAGAAAATTTGGACATGGAATATTACCTAGCATCTACCGTGGAAGTCAGCCCCAACAGATACGTTCCCAATGTAGACTCACAATACAATTACGATATAATTAAATTGAGTCTGCTAATAAGAATCATTTGCACACTAGTCAAGATTACTAAAATAGAAAGAATACTTAAGCAGACACAAGCACAAATTAACAAAAGAACAAACATCAATTGATGGAAAAATTTCGTTTTCAATTAGTTATAAAATTTTAACAAGTAATCAAAAGATACTTTCTTGTCATAGAGAACTTGTGTCATTTTCAGCAATCTTTTGTTTGTCGACTATCTACGATCCAAAATCGGGCCCATTCACATGAAAATCGAATCCATCTCCGATTCGATATTGGCTTCAGTGGCCATGACGAGTATGGATCCAATATAAAATCTAATGCTTCTTGAAGTGCAAATTTTTCGATCGTTCTAATAAACCAAATTCTGTTTTTATCACCAGACAGAGCTTATAAACCAGTTCCCAAAGCTAGTCATATTATATCCATTGAAGTTTGATTTTTCTTGGTCTGGCCAGCGCAACTTAAATTGACACCAAGAAAGTCCACAAACGAATAAAGAAAAGCCGACAGACCCAAACGTGTTTCTGCTCCTATTCCCTATGCACGAGTCCGCGGAGAAATCATCAATCCCGCAACCAACGTTAACGCTAGACAGGATCGTCCCCACCGGCGGGCGTTTACTTTGACTGCTCCCACTTTCCAAGCCGAAGCATCCCCTGTTTTCCTCTCCCTCCTCCCTTGCAATTCTCTGTTCTTGAAATTGCCCATTTCGTACGAAATTTTCCAGATCCCTCTAACATGTCCTCATTTTTATGGGCTTTGCATTTATAAATATTAGAAAATTCTCTATTAAAGGATATTGTTAGAGATGTAAGTGGATGTTATGGATATTCTTTGATATTTCGTTATCTCCTGGGACAACTAATTTCCTTGTTAGATTAAGATAACTAATATGCTTGTTAATTTAGATTACTTCCTTTCCTGTATTTATTGTTTAGGTATAAATACCTATTGATTGTGACATCATAAAGATAAACTATTTTGTCAATATGTAACATTTGAGTATTTTCATGTTCGAGAGCAACCGCAACAAGTTGTCTTCAAGAGTGCCCCGCCCCTTGGCATCTGCTTGTCTTGGTCGCAAATATATTTATGTGGTCTCTGGGAATAACTCTTATCTCATGAGTCGATGGTCTCTCCCTCGTCGTTAGAAGAAGTAGTCGTTTCTTTGCAGCCTCGTCATGATGAAGGGGCACTTGTTCACCGGTCAAGGTTCCGTTTGTTGACAGGACACATAAAAGACATACGGTTCCCTCCTGACAGTAGCAGCACACTAAAGAGAAGAACGTTCTTCTGTTTTGCCGTACGAGAGCATTTGTTTGGGCTTGGACATGCAGTGTTGTGTAGAGAGTTTATATCCACTCGAGTTGTTTTTTTATTTTTAAACACTTTGACTGAGTTTGATTGTCAAGATAAAATTTAGGATAAAATAAAATTTATCTTATCCTACATATGATACCTGTTCAAGACATGATAATATTGGATATAATAGGAATATGAGGAGATGAGATAAATGTATATATGATATTTAATATCCATAATAAGAGAGTTATTTTTATCGAATAATAAATTTATTAAATTAAAAAAATTCAAATTATATTTCAATATAAATAATATTTGAATTCTAATATAAGAAATTCAAAATAACAAAAAAATAAAAATTTATTTTTTAATTTAATCTTCTTTTTATTTATATATTCAAATTCTATCTTATAATATAAATTCAATATATTAATATAAATACATATTTATATTTATTACATATTTAGGTATTTTTGTCATTTAATGTATATTAATATAGTTTACTATTTAATAAAATTTTATTAAAGAATGATGCAAAGGGAAAAAATAATAAATAAAATAATTTTGAAAGAGAGGAAAATAAAATATAAAAAAGAATAAAAATAAATTAGGAATATTGTCATAAGAGATTTTTATTATCTCCATTTGTAAACTTTTAGGTTCATTTATACCAATATGCAATTTATGCTAAAAAAAGATATATGATATGATGTGAATATATCCAACTTTATTATTGCGATTCACTAAACAATGAATAAGATATATCAAAATATCAGGATTTTATATCCTATCCTATTTAGTCCTATCTTGATTAGAGATCTAGATAGCCAAACATAGTCTTTGGGTTTGGGTGGACAAACAGTTGAGCTTGTGAGAGACTAAAAAATTCTCCTACTTGATAGTGGATTATTTGCTGTCCACTATCCTCATGAATGTAGATAATGACTCTCCTGCCGAATCACGTATATCTCTAGTGTCCTTTATTGTTCCTCGTTTAATTTTATGGTATTTTCAAGATTCGATTTCCACATTATATTTCAACAAAAATAAGGGAAGAAACCTTTAAATATATCAATATACAATACCTAAAGAGAAAATTCGAGGCAATTATCAAGATTTGCCATGCGTTTTACTTCAATTGCTCCTTCAACACGCACATAGTAATAGCCTGGTGGAGGTGGGCCCATGGTACATTCCTAGCGTGTTGTGCTGGGAGTTTATATCTAATCAGGTAGTTTTTTATTGATTGCTCCTTCAACACGCTATATATATTAAAAAGTTGCATAAAGTAAGAGAAAGTACGGTGATAGCCCGATGAAGGTGAGCCAATGGTACTTTACCAGCGTGCATGATGGACCATTTCCATGCGCATATCATTCGCTTTTTCTTTTTGTCTTTAAGTTGCATAAAGTAATAGAAAGTATGATGATGGCCCGGTGGAGATAGGCCTATGGTACTTTACCATCGTGCACGATTGATCAATTCCATGCACATATAATTCCCTTTTTCTTTTCTTTCTTTAAGTTGCATAAAGTAATAGAAAGTATGGTGATAGTTCGATGGCTGTGGGCCCATGGTGCTTTCTCAGTGTGAATGGTGGATCAATTCCACACGCATATAGTTTGCTTGTTCTTTTCTTTCTTTTAGTTTTAAATCATTTTGAATTTTCCCCTCTTTTTATTTTCCTTTAAACCACTGAAGATAATGCCCCTTTTCATCTTTTGACTTTTTGCCTTTTCCTTTTTCTCCTTATTTTTATTTTTAGTTTAATGAAAAAGAAATACATTCTTAGTTTTTGTGTATTTGGTTTTTCATTCTATTTTTTGAACATATTATTGTATTTTCATATTTCATATTTCCTAATTAATTCATTGTATTTTCCGAAATGTAGTTTATACCTTTTTTTCGCTTTTTGATAGTACTATAAAATATTTACAATTAAATTCAAATATAAATAAATCTTTTGATTTTGTTTCTTGAATCTACTTATTTAATAAAAGAAAGTAAATATAATATATGTATTTTGGTTTTATGGTCAAATGCTATTATATATATATATATTATATATATATTTATAATGGATCTCTTATTTACATGTTAATGTGAGTACAAAATGAAAAAAATGAAACCAATCATGTAATATCATTTGTTTTATGATCTTATAAAAAAAAAGAGCCAAAAATATTTCCGAGGGATGTGAAGTTCTAATCTCAATATTTTAGGTGGTTTTCTTTTATTTTCATTTTTCTCTTTGAAAATAAAATTATGGCCTTTCGTTTCGCTCTAAAAAGCATGTTAAATAAAGACTTTATGTGCCACTAACGTCGAAAGTGAAATAAAAGCCAGATTCTGGTGCCTAAGGAATGACAGCCCGGATATCAACACAAAGCTTCACGCTTCCCCTGGACGACTCCTCCATTCCTCAGTGATGACTTTGTTTCGGTTGACTCCCTTTCCCGCTCTCTTCCTCAACCTCTTCCTCTGATGAACGGTTCGATCGTCCCATGGCTTCTTCTTGCGATATCCACGATCTCCATCTTCTCTGATGTTGCTATGGCTTCAGCGTCCTCCCAGTGTCTTGGCGTGGACCAGAGATCGTTGTTGCTCGAGCTGAGAAACAGTCTCGTCTTCGACAGCTATGTGTCGTCCAAGCTAGTACACTGGGACCAAGGTGCCGATTCATGGAGTGGCGTGACGTGCGAGGACGGCCTTGTGGTCGGTCTCGATTTGAGCAAAGAGTCAATCTCTAGTGGAATTGATGATTCGTCGAGCCTCTTCAGGCTCGAGTTCCTTCGGAGCCTGAACTTGGCATTCAACGACTTCAACTCCACGACGATTCCATCGAGCCTCGCAAATCTCAGCCACTTGGCATATCTCAACTTGTCCAATGCTGGATTCACCGGGCATATTCCTGTGGAGCTATCGCGCCTGACAAAGCTACATACTCTTGATCTCAGTTGGGCTTGGCTGAACCTTAAGAAGCCCAATTTAAGGTCTCTGATTGGGGATTTAGGGGAGTTAAGGGAGTTGTACCTTGATGAGGTCGATGTGTTTGGTGAGGGAAGTGAGTGGTGTGACGCGTTGTCTTCTTCAGTGCCAAAACTTGAGGTGTTGAGCATGTCACACTGTTCTTTGTCTGGTCCTATCAATGCTTCCCTTATGAGTCTTGCTAATATGTCGGTCATTCAACTCGACAACAACAACTTGTCCTCCACAGTTCCTCGGTTCTTAGCAAATTTCTCCAGCTTGAAAACTCTGAGCCTAGTCAATTGCGGTCTGCAAGGAGTATTTCCTCATGAAATCTTCCAAGTACAAACACTTCAAACCCTTGACCTATCATCCAATGAACTCCTTCAAGGTTGCTTGCCAGAATTTCAGGAGAATGGTTCTCTTCAAACACTGGTTCTTAGTTTCACGAATATTTCTGGGAGGCTCCCAGATTCAATTGGTAATCTCAGGAATCTGTCGAGAATAGAATTGAAGCGGTGTGGCTTTGATGGGAATATCCCAAGCTCTTTCACCAATCTCTCGCAACTATCTTATTTGGACTTCTCATCCAACAATTTCACTGGTCCAATTCCATCACTCAATAAGTCCAAGAATTTGACTCAAATCATTCTGTACAACAATAGTCTAGTTGGTCCGATTGATTCAACACAATGGGAATCCCTCTTGAGTCTTCTTATTCTTGACCTGCAATCCAATTTACTTGGAGGAAATATTCCTTCATCTTTGTTTACACATCCCTCGATTGAGGAGCTTCTACTTTCCAACAACCAATTTTCTGGTCAATTGAAGGGATCTTTTGATGCTCCATCACACATGCTGAGAGTACTTGATTTGAGCAACAACAATATGGGAGGAGAACTACCGACGTCTATATGGGAATTCCGAGGGCTCAACGAACTCTTCCTTTCTTCCAATAATTTTAGTGGCTCATTCCATATTAATTGGGTTCAGCAGCTGAAAAATCTTTCATTTTTGGTTCTTTCCTACAATCATTTCTCCATTGATGCCACAAATACTGTTTCCCGGGCCTCTTCATTCCCTGACCTTACACTCTTACATTTGGCTTCCTGCCAGTTGACGACATTGCCTCAGTTTTTGGTTAACCAGTCCATGTTGAGGTTCCTTGACCTCTCCCACAATTATATTCAAGGAGATATACCAAGATGGATATGGACACCAAAATATCTTATAAATCTCAATCTTTCCTCTAATTCATTTGAAGATTTCGAAACACCCTTGGGCAATTTTTCTTCTACTTTGGTTGTTGTTGACCTCCATTCAAACATGCTCCGAGGGAAATTGCCACCCTTGCCATCACAAGCTTACTACTTGGATTTTTCAAGTAACAACATAAATTCTGTTATTCCGGATGACATTGGTAACAGCTTACGGAACTTGATATTCTTCTCCCTTTCGAAGAATAATTTCTATGGGTTCATCCCACGGTCTATTTGCAAAGCTGGTTATTTTGGTCATCTTCAAGTGCTCGATTTATCGCATAACCATTTGAATGGAACTATTCCTAATTGTTTAGTGAAGGAGTCCCTCAAGGTATTGAATTTGAGGAATAACAAGTTGAATGGTGATATTCCGCAAAACATGCTGAGAACATGCAATCTGAAGACATTGGATATTAGTGAGAATTTGTTGCAGGGGCAGATTCCGTTGTCATTGGCAAATTGCACGACATTGGATTTTGTGAACTTGGGGAACAATCAAATAGACGGGACATTTCCATGCCACTTCATGGATATATCACGTCTCCGTGTCCTTGTTTTACGATCCAATAAATTGCATGGGGAAATTGGATGTCCGCATAGGCACAGCACTTGGCAGAGGCTTCAAATCATTGACTTGTCTTCAAATGATTTTGGTGGTACACTACCAGTGAGTCTCCTCACATCTTTGGAGGCTATGAAGGTCAATGTGGACTTTAATCACCTGCAGTATAAACTTACCAATTACCCATTTTACGAGGAAAACTATGGAGATACAATGAGTGTAACCTTGAAAGATCTACAGCTAGAACTTGTGAAGATCCCCACTATTTTCACATTGATCGACTTCTCGGGCAATAGATTAGAGGGTCCGATACCAGATTCACTTGGAGATCTCAAATCACTTCATGTCCTCAACCTATCGCACAATGCCATCTCAGGTTTAATTCCTCCCGTTTTGGGGAATATGGATCAGCTTGAGTCTCTAGACCTCTCAAGGAACTACCTCAATGGAGCCATACCAACTCAGCTCACAAATCTCCATTTCCTTTCATTATTGAACCTCTCAAACAATCAACTTGTAGGAAACATTCCGGCAAGTGGACAGTTTCTCACATTTTCCAAAAGTTCTTTTGAAGGAAACCTCGGATTGTGTGGACTTTTGCTCAACAAAAGTTGCTTAATTACCACGAATGAGATGGAAGAAGCTGGTGATGATGACAATGATGATGATAGCGAGAAAAAGTGGTTTTACATGGGCATACCACTTGGGTTTGCTGTTGGCTTCTGGATATTTTGTGGTCCATTAGTATTAATGAGATCATGGAGATTTGCTTATTATCGATTTTGGGATAAAGTGTTGTTTAGACTCTCATGACCATGAAGACTTCTCTTGGGTCCAGTTAATAAAATTGAGGAAAAGTATTTCATTCTTTCTTCTCTTCATAATTCTTCATCACCATTGTAAAGACAGTTTTATTTATTGATCAATTGATTCTTGCTTACCAATAGGAGAAATAGAAGTAGGCCTCCATCTAGCGTAGAAATATGAATATGATGGAACTATATAAATATTTTCTCAAAGTTTTGGAATGAAAAATTACAATAAGTGGGGAATGTTTTAAATAAGATAGAATGCTTTTGAATTGGAAAAGTGTAAACCTAATGCCATAATGTTATTAGAATAATAAATAAAAAAAAAAATAAACGCATCAAAAGTCTTAAAATTCATAGGTCAATCTCATGCTAATTGTTCATACAGTCCAGCATTTCCATTAATTACATCTATGATAAAATTGACTTGAATTCTTCAATGTACTTAGTGATACTTGGCGTTGATGTGAATTTAAATGGACGATGCATTAGAAAAAATGTGATAAAAAAATAAAATAAAAACTCTCTCTCTCTCTCTCTCTCTCGGCTGAGGCCTACTCGAGCACCTACTGGTTAGCAGCCGCCTTGCTCCGGCGAGCCACCTCATCATTGACCTCTTTCAAGCCATCCGCTCGCTAATCGCAAGCCTCACCGCCGACAATAATTGCTAGACGACCTCGATTCGGCCACTTCTCCTCTCGGCTCAGTTAGCATGCTCCACACCGATCCTTTGATCCAGTGATTCCAGATGCTGGCTTCCGTGATCTGTCGACGTCCGGCGACCCTCCAAGTCTTGTGATCACCTTCCCCGACTTGTTCCCGAAGCTGTGGTGGCCGGAGCTTCACTGGATCTTCTTCATCTTCAATATTTCCTTTGATCTTTCATTAGAGCTCTCTAATCCGTATTTTCACGTTGATCTTGAACGCTTGTTTCAATGAGCTGCCAAGCTTTCCAAGGCTATTCCGTGGTATCGCCGAATTGAATATGGAGGCCTAGTTGCTCGATCAAACGTCAAGGTGTCACACGCAAGGTAGGAACTCTCAAATCGATCAATCAAATTTTGACTATCATCCGATGAGGTGAGATCTCTTCGTATCAATGATATGTACGATTATGAGCGATCAGAGCCAGGATGAATCAGAAATCAAGTTGAAAGGTTGCTTGCATGATTGAAGATCAATTATAGCATGTTCTATGTGGTCCGTGATTTTCGTGGTTCAGTGAACCTGTCCTGGTTTTGGCCTGATTTGAGCTAGTAGACTTCATTGCTTCAAGATATAATAAACTAGATAATTGATCTCCTCGTCCTAAGCTTCGATTTGATATATTATATATTATGAACGGACTTCATTTGCTAGGTCGAATTGACCCCAAACATTTAGTCCAGATCTGTAAAACTGATAAAAAAAAAAAATAAGGTGAAGTTTCTCTGTTTTTGACTAACCTTTGATGCTTTCCGAAATTTTACAAAATTCCGTGATTCGAATTTGGAGAATTTTTACGCAGTGATGTTGTAGAAAACATACAGATATACATCATATTAAAATTTCGGATGAAATTGATGTCATTTGGTATTTTTAGTAATATCGAGAATTTCTAGTGACTTTCTGGAAATGCTCTGTTATGTTGCACCTAAAATTGCCTGATCATGTTTTGCAAATTCGAAGTAGTTATGGTCCCTTTTTGCAAAGGCGTAAAACTAGAAAAGTGTTCAGTAGGGTCTAATTTGGTAGACTACCGAGTTCGAGGGCTAAATTGCAATATTTGAGGGGCCAATTCATTAAAATTTTGGGTAAGGTCAGTTCGGCCTAGATAACAGAATTCTGATGAGCCGTCCGTGATAGCTGAATTGCTGGACGAAATCTGTAACTAATCCCAGAAGTCTCAACACATGAAAGTTTTTCCAAACACGTATTCCTAACTTCCTGAGATTTTGGCGCGTTTTGAGCTTCATTCGATATTTTTCCCGCAATTTTCAAAATTCGGGTCAAAATCGAGTCAGTTTCTAAGCTTCGGGTAAAAAGTCCAAATTTCGGGAAAATTGGGGCAGAACTGGATTAAATGGTCTTCATGAACTTTGACCAACACATCTAATGTTTCTAGTGGTGCTCGAATCATGTTAATTGACGGGTGAACCTTTAACCGTTCACTAATTCTTGCTTGATTGCTTGAGAAACAAGGTCTTATGACCTCAATGTGTGCCTAGTTTAATTCAAATGCATGTGTTTGTTAGATACATGATTGGGCATGATGCATGAACGATGGGGTAGCCTATTGGGAACACTTAGAAACAAAATAAGGGTTAAATGATATCGACTACCATTTTTTGATTGTAAATGATGGTGTTATCATTAACCAACACTTAAAATCAATTTTAGTCAATTAGATGGTTAGGGATGTCCAACATGCATGCAAAACAATGACCGATCCTGAGACCCGTTCTTGAATCAGTGAATTGCTTGTCCTTGCCTCGCATTGGATGATTGTTCGTATACCATAGTGTGAAATGAATGGTTTGAATGTAAAACCGACACGAACAAGGCGGTCCATGGAGGAGGTGGCTGAAGGTCATATAGGAGGAGGCCAAAGACCGATGTCCAATTCAGTCTCATTTGTATTCCATTTGTTACCCGACAATGTCTCAGATAATCACCCAACGAGTTGCAGATTTTCTACTCTCTTGTACTTAGAAGTAGTTCGTATTCGTTGGTTGTTTACTTTACGCAATATACTTTCCTTTCATTGTTTGTTTTACTTCTTAGGCTTAGAACTAGCTTAGATTCTCAAGGATTGTCACTTAAACAATTACTTCTAAACTTACTCTTTGGGATCGGCCCTCAAGGGGTAGACCGTGACATCTGTGTGACAAGACATAGCTTGGGTCCATTGGCTATCGAGGTGTACAATAGGTCACTTGACTTCGGGCAACTGTTGGTGGGGGCTAAGTAAGGAACATAGCCAGATTGAAAGATTGGGTAGGGATTTGCTCCCAATATCAATGTACCCGATTCGGGCATGTGGCTAAAAAAAAAATAAATAAATAAATAAACTTGGCCCAAGGCGTGGGTTGAGTCCAAAAATAGGAGATGGGCCTCGTCCTAATTGGCAAGCGCCAATGGGCCTGATCCACTAAGCCTAGAACATTTTGGGCTTGGCTGAATTAGGCTTGATTAGTCAGCCCCTAGACAATCTACCACGAATTGGGCTAGGTTGGGCTAGATAGTCACTAAGGTGCTATTTCATAATACTGTAGGGAATACCTGTTTCTGTTTTTGTTCTTCTAATGCAATTAAATAAACACGTTTAGTAAATTTTTTTTTTGTTTTTATTTTTAGAAATAGATTTGGAACAGAACAAAAAAAAGAAGAAGTTATTTTTTGTTCTTGGGAACAACTCAAGAAATAAGTTTTTCTCCTCTCTTCTTTTCTTCCTTTTATTTTCTTTCTTTTTCTCTTCCTTTCTTCTTCTCCTACTCGGTTGCCGACCTCGGTGATGGCCGACAATTGGCTAGACAATGCCCCACAACCTCGTCGGAGCTTCGTTGGCCCTTGGCAAGGCCCCCTCAACCCTCGTCGTGGTTGGGCAAGGCCGAGCCTCACTCGGCCACCACCAGGTCGGCGTCGCCCACCTAGGCAACCTGACCTCATGGTGGTTGAGCAAGGCTCGGCCTCGCCAAATTTGGGCTAGTTTGCCTTGCTGAACTACGGTGAGGCTCGGGGGAACTTACCAGTGGCCAGCGAGGCTCCCCTGAGAGCGGTGACCTCCTCGACCCTTGTCTGGCTAGTCGTTGGTCGGCCATGGTTAAGGCCAGTGACCGACTAGAGGAAGGAGAAGCCAAAGATAAAAAGAAAAATGTAGTAAAATTATTAATAAATAAAAAATTATAAGTCACAAAATATTTAAGATCGTACCAAATGTATTTTCTTCCGGAACCGAAATTTTGTACAAATCACCAAATGTATTCAAATGCTTAAAAACTACTACCAGAAATAGAAATAAAAAAAGTGTTTTTAACAAAAAAATTATTCCCAAGAACAGAAACATTACCGTACGTTGATTTTAAATATGAAGATGGAATTGAGAATATTGATATTGGTGGTCCTGCCACGATTAGAGCTGCTGCTGCAAAGGTTCTTTACTATTGTATATATTCATGTTCATTATTATCAGAGCATAGAATTGTTTATGTTTCTTTTTGCTTCATCGCATCTTAATTTGGAAGTATGCTGGAAAATGATTGTATTTGGTGTCTTCAGTTCCACCAAGCTCACATATATCATGCATAGTTTGCTACAAAGGCACAAGTAACCGAGGCATGTAATTTATTGAGAGCACGTTAACTATTGCATTTAGATTGTGGCTCCAGATTCCCTTTTTATTATTTGGGGAATGGTTTCTTGGGCTTTTTTGCTAAAATAACGATGTGTCTTATGATGCTTGTTAAATTATAAACTACAATAGTTATGTCTAATGTGTTGCACTTTTTTTAAAGAGGCATTGCTGGCTTTGCCCCTCTATATCAATATGCATGTGATAGATTTTTCTGTAGTTTTTACATGGAGGACTTGTCAATTAGTTCATGACCGCGTTGCAAACCACTCATTTTGTTGTCATCCATTGAATTCTTCGCTGTGTCAAGGGTACCTTATTTCATGGTCTTCACTTTTCTACTCAATCTACCTTGGAGTTGAAGACTTGTTCTTATGTTGACTAGATTGGAGATTTTCTTGATTGTTGCTCCACTAACGGCTACTGCTTCTTCTTTTTTATTCACTCACTAATCTCACGGCATTGCAAGAAACAGATTGTTGTCGCTTGATCTAGTACCAAAACAGAGAATATCCTATTCTTACTCATACGACAACATAATTATAATAGTTGCTATGGTGTCATAATAGTGGACTGATACTTTATTGCAACAATCGTAATGCTATCCAAACAACGCATAATGATGTTTTTCATGAGCGCACCAAGCATATGGAAATAGACCGTCATTTCATATGCTCTCACATGCTTCATGGCACCGTTCGTCTCGTCTCCACTTCATCAATTAATCAAATTGCTAATGTATGAAGTATGGCTTATACACCCGGGTGTTTTCAAGATCTTTTCTCCAAAATTCAATTGACTTCTTCTATGTTAGTTTGATTTTGAGGAGGGTGTTAGAAATATAATACTTGATTTTATATATCTCTTCAATTATAATCTCGATCGATTATAATTTCTATTGTAATATTATGTTGCTATAGATAACCGTCCCATAAAGCTCATAAATAGGTTCTTGTATAGTACATTAAATATATAGAAAATTGTTTAGTTCACTTTTCTGCATTATTTGTAACTAACCAAATGAAGTGCATGTGGGCTATCCTTGTAATTTGTAAAAAGTTAAGTGCATCACCCAATTTTTGTCTTCGTTGCATTATTAAACTTTCGAAATTTACAATCAAATCTATCACAAATCGAAGCGATTATAGACATAAACTTCATCAAATAACCATCGAAAAAGCGCTTTCGATCTCACAAAATAATTTATAAACCTTATCACAATAAGATTTATTATCTTCAAAACACTAGTGGTTTGACCCCATCTAATGGGTTGACAATTATCGGAGCACTCTCACTATCAACATGAACTTAAACATGCACACATTCATGTACAGGCTCTAGCTTTTATCCCTTAATCATGACGTGAGGTTCTCCAACAAAAATATTGATATATTTTAATGATTCTCTCAAAAAATATCCACCAAGAAGAGTCCCCTCGTCTCCAAGCTGAAAAGGATGTAGTGCAACTATTTTTAGTACAATTAATCATTAACTGAGCAAATGTGTATTGCCATATTATATATAGTCTTTCTTCAACGTTAAAATCATAGTGGCAAAATAAGCTGGCCTTCATCCCATTAAATTTTTGTTTCGATAATCTTCCTTATAATATGATATTTGCTTTGATTATTTATCTATTGATTGTAAATTCAAACATTAGTTAATATTGATTGTCTTATTTTCTACTTGTTAATTCTTTATTTTCTTCTTTTTTTCCCCTTTTGTTTAAGCATGTCAAATGATGTTACTTAACTAATGAGAAATTTACATTAGAAATTCTAAACCATTTAGGAAATGCGGTCTAAATCTTGAATCTTTTTGAAAAGTGACAATTCTTTTGATCATTTTTTTTCCAGACTTTTTTTTTACAACCTTTAATCACCTACTACTGAAACCTTTTACAAGTTTTCGCTTAGAGTGATTGACAATTTGTCTAGCAACCATAAATTTCTATAATTTTGAATGTTACTAGTGGTTCTTTCATCTTTATGGCAAGACACATTGCTCCAAAAGATAATTTACTGACTTGCAAAAGTCCTAATTCAAGAGAACGTTCACCAATCCTAGTCATTGGGGGTTGTAAAGTTAGGCATAAATCACATCATTGGTGATTTTGATTTATCAAATTACGCCCATTTTCAGGGTGCAATCCAACGGGGACGGCTAGCTTTGGCCCAAAATGCAATTCCGATCTGCTTGGAAAAATTATTGTCTTCACATTCAACCCATTTAAAAAGGTTGAGTGTAGAGAAGACTTCAGATTGAGTAAGCTTTATTTTTGAACAACACGGCGTTGATTTGCTTAATCTTTTTAATTGTTTAGATTTTATTTTCTTCTTTTATTTCCTTTTCTAGCGAGTAATGTTGACACCAGATCTAGTGTTGAAACATTTCTTGCGTGGATATAGTCCCCGTAAGCACAAATAATACATTATATGAAATTTATGAACAAGGTTTGGTCTGTAATTTTCATGATTTAGTCCCGTAAGCACAAATCCCAATGTTATGCAATATTACTTATACGGTTGTAATATTGTAGTGATGCTGGGTTATTGATAGAGAGTTTGTGGACTATGTTTCCAATCTGGTGTTAATGGGAAAGAAAAGAAAAAGGGAAAATAGGGAAGGAAAATAAAAAAAAAAGAAAGGAAATAAAACACATTTTAAAAAGTAAAAAAGAATAAAATTACTCAAAAATCATTTTGAATAAATTTGTTTCATTGCAAAATCTAACGTGAGGATTCGCCAGCGCTGATGTTGATAATTTTTTAAATAATTTTTATATTATTATTATTAATTTTTTATTTATATTTATTTTCTTGCCTTTTGTTTCTTTAGGCCGATGAGGGTCACTAGCGACCCTCACTGGCCATGAAATCCTTGCCCAATTTGGGCGAGGGCAGCCTCACCCATGGCCGCGAAGGCCTTGGGCAAGGTCGTTAGGGCCTTGTCTAGCAAGGGCCCTCACCACCTCGCCCTCCCCATGAAGGCCTTGGGCAATGGCATCGTGGTTTTGTCGGCAACGGGCGAGGGAATTAGGGCCCTCGCCCACAGCAGCACAAAGCTAACAAGGGCCCTTGTGGCGTCGCTAGCAGTTGGTGAGGCGGCAGGGTTTCACAATCGATGAGGCCTTAAAAAAAAAGAAAAAAAGAAAAAAATTATTTAAAAATCCACATAAGACGTTTAGTCGGAAGTGGCATTTAAAGGAGCAATTTTACTTGGATGTGGCACTTAAGTAAACATAAAAAAATTTGACATTTAAGAGAGTGATGCACAAAAGTTTTAGTACTCCTGCTATTCTTATCCCACTAAAATGATAGGAACACTTAAGTAGGCACAAGCTCAAATTAACAAAAGAACAACCATCAATCGATAGAAAATTTTCATTTTCAATAAGTTATCAAATTTTAATAAGTGATCAAAAGGTACTTTCTTTTTATAGAGAATTTGTGACAATTTCAGCAAACTTTTGTCCATCGACTGTCTCTGATCTAAAATCGGGTCCATTCAAATTAGAACTGAAACCATCTCCAATTCAATCTTGGCTTTAGTGGCCATGATGAGTATGGATCAAATATAAAACCTAACTTCTTGAAGCACAATATCTCAATCATTCTAATACCGAACTACCCTTTGGATATGGGCACCATTTGACAATCTCTTTTTCATCACTAACTATAGCTTATATTCCAATTACCTAAGCTGGCCATATCATATACATTCGAGTTCAATGTTTTTTGGTCTGGCCAGCGCAACTTAAATTGACCCCAAGATTTCCGCAAATGAATAAAGAAAAGCCTTACAGACCCAAAGGCGTTTCTGCTCCTATTCCCTCCACATGAGTCCGCAGAGAAATCATCAATCTCGCGACGAAGGTTAACCTAGACAGAATCGTCAACACCAGCAGGCGTTTACTTTGACTGCTCCCACTTTCCAAGCTGAAGCATTGTCCCTTGTTTTTCCTCCCCCTCCTTCCTCGCAATTCTCCGTTCTTCGAAATTGCCCATTTCGCACGATGGAGGCGGGCCCCTGGTGCTTTCCCAGCGTGCATGATGGATCAATTCCACGCGCTTCCTCCTTTTAATTTTAAATCTTTTTGAATTTTTCTCCCTTTTTTTTATTTTCTTTTAAAGACAACGCCCATTGTTTCATCGTTTTACTTTTGTCTTTTTCCTTTTCCTTCTGATTTTTCTTTTCAGCTTAATAAAGAGAAATTTATTCTTAGTTTTTGCCTGTTTGGTTTTTCTTTCTAAAATTTGAACATATTATGGTATTTTCCTATTTCACATTCCGTAATTAATCCATTGTATTTTCCAATTCTATGGTTTATACTTTTTTTCGCCTTTTGATAGTACTAAAAATATTTGCAATCAAATTCAAATATAAGTAAATCTTTTTTGATTTCTTTTCTTAAATCTACTTATTTAAGAAAAGAAAGGGAATATAATATATGTATTTTGGTGTTATGGTGAACTGCTATTATATACGTACATACAAATATCCATTATTTACTTTTAATGGATCTCTACATGTTAATGTGAGTATAAAAACAAAACCAATCACGTAATATTATTTGTTTTATGATCTTAAAAGAAAAAGACGAGCCAAAAATATTTCTGAAGGATGTCGAGTTCTATCTCAACATTTTAGATTGATTTCCCTTATTTTCCCTTTCAAGGGAAAGGGAAAATTGCAGCCTTTTGTTTCGATTGAAAAGGCATGTTAAATAAAGAATATCTGTGCTAGTATTTTGTCAAAAGTGAAATAAAAGCCAAACTTTGGCGACTAGGGAATGCCATCCCGAATATCAACACAAGGCTTCACGCTTTCCTTGAACGACTCCTCCACTCCCCGCAGTGTTAAATTTGTTTCGGCTGACAGCCTCTTCAGGCTCTCTTCCTCAACCTCTTTCGATGAATGGTCCCATTGTCTCATGGCTTCTTATTGTTTTGTCCACGATCTCCATCTTCTCTGACGTTGCTACGGCTTCAGCGTCAACCCCGTGTCTCAACGTCGACCAGAGATCGCTGCTACTCGAGCTGAGAAACAGCCTTGTCTTCGACGCCTCCGTGTCGTCCAAGCTAGTACACTGGGATCAAAGTGTCGATTCATGGAGCGGCGTGACATGCAAGGACGGCCACGTGGTCGGTCTCGATTTGAGCGAAGAGTTTATCTTTGGCGATATCGAGAGTTCGTCAAGCCTCTTCAAGCTCGAGTTCCTTCAGAGCTTGAACTTGGCGTTCAACTACTTCAACCCCGTGGCGATTCCGTCGGGCTTCACGAATCTTAGCCGCTTGGCACATCTCAACTTGTCCCATGCCGGATTCACTGGGCAGATTCCTACAGAGCTATCACACCTGACGAAGCTACGTACTCTTGATCTCTCCCATCCTTCTTTCACTCCACGGGATTTGCTAAAACTTGAGAAGCCCAATCTAAGGTCACTGATCGGGGATTTAGGGGAGTTGAGAGAGCTGTACCTTGATGAGGTCAATGTGTCTGCTGAGGGAAGTGAGTGGTGCGATGCATTGTCTTTTTCAGTGCCGAAACTTGAGGTGTTGAGCATGAGGCGCTGTCATTTGTCCGGTCCTATCGACCCTTCTCTTATGAGTCTTGTTAATCTTTCGGTCATTCAACTCGATTACAATGACTTGTCCACCACAGTTCCTAGTTTCTTAGCGAATTTCTCCAGCTTGAAAACTCTGAGCCTATCAGGAGTTGGTCTGCAGGGAGAATTTCCTCATGAAATCTTCCAGGTACAAACACTTCAAACCCTTGACCTATCATCTAACGGACTCCTTCAAGGTTCTTTGCCAAAATTTCCAGAGAATGGTTCTCTTCAGACACTGATTCTTAGTGACACGAATATTTCCGGGAGGCTCCCGGATTCAATTGATAATCTCAGGAATCTGTCAAGAATAGAATTGGTGAATTGCAGCTTTGATGGAAATATCCCAAGCTCTTTCACCAATCTCTCGCGACTGTCTTATTTGGACTTCTCACTCAACAATTTTACTGGTCCAATTCCATCAATCAGTAATTCAAAGAATCTGACGGGAATCACTCTATGCTCCAATAGTCTAACTGGTCCAATTGATTCAACACAATGGGAATCCCTCTCCAGTCTTTTTATTCTCGACTTGCGCTTCAATTTACTTGAAGGAAATATTCCTTCATCTTTGTTCACACATCCATCGATTCGGGAGCTTCTACTTTCCAACAATCGATTTTCTGGTCAATTGAATAAATCTTTTGATGCTCCATCTCACATGCTGGAAAGACTTGATTTGAGCAACAACAACATAGGAGGAGAACTACCAACATCTATATGGGAATTCCGAGGGATCAATGACCTCTCACTTTCTTCCAATAATATTAGTGGCTCATTCCATATTAATTTGGTTCAGCAACTGAGAAATCTTTCATATTTGGATCTTTCCTACAATCGTTTTTCCATTGATGCCACAAATACTGCTTATGGAGCCTCTTCATTCCCTGACCTTAGAATCTTGTATTTGGCTTCCTGCCAGTTGACGACATTGCCTTAGTTTTTGGCTAACAAATTCAGATTGCGGTACCTCGACCTCTCCAATAATTATATTCAAGGGGATATACCGAGATGGATATGGACTGTAGATAGTCTTATACACCTCAATCTTTCTTCTAATTTATTTGAAGATTTCGAAACACCCCTGGGCAATCTTTCTTCTACTCCAAATGTTGTCGACCTCCATTCAAACATGCTCCGAGGGAAATTGCCACCCTTGTCGTCATATTCTAACTACTTGGATCTCTCAAGTAACAACATCACTTATGTTATTCCAAACGACATTGGCAACAACCTACCAAACTTGATGTTCTTCTCCCTCTCGAAAAATAATTTCCTTGGGTTCATCCCGTGGTCTATTTGCAAAGCTGGTTATCTTGAAGTGCTCGACTTATCACATAACCATCTGAATGGAACTATTCCTGATTGTTTAATGAAGCAGCCCCTCAAGGTATTGAACCTAAGGAATAACAAGTTGAATGGCAAGATTCCACAAAACTTCCCAAGAACATGCAGTCTGAAGACATTGGATATTAGTGAGAATTTGTTGCAAGGGCAGATCCCGTTGTCGTTGGCAAATTGCACGATGTTGGATTTTGTGAACATCGGGGACAATCAAATAGACGGGACATTTCCATGCCATTTCAAGTCTATATCGAGTCTTCGTGTCCTTGTTTTACGATCTAACAAATTGCGTGGGAGGATTGAATGTACGCATAGTCACAGCACCTGGCAAATGCTTCAAATCATTGACTTGTCTTCAAACAATTTCAGCGATACTTTGACTACGAGTCTCCTCGCATCTTGGGAGGCTATGAAGGCCAATGTTGGCTCCAACCACCTGCAATATATGTCTTGCTGTTCCAGATTTGATTGGCTTTACTATGAAAATACAATGAGGGTAACCTTGAAAGGTCTACAGCTAGAATTCATTAAAATCCCAACTATGTTCATGTTGATTGACTTCTCGAGCAACAAACTGGAGGGTCCAATTCTAGATATACTTGGAGATCTTAAATCGCTTCATGTCCTCAACCTATCGCACAATGCCATCTCAGGTTCAATTCCTCCTAATTTGGGGAATCTAGATCAGCTTGAGTCCCTAGACCTGTCGGGGAACAATCTCAATGGAACCATACCAACTCAGCTTGCAAATCTTAATTTCCTTTCGTTACTGAACCTCTCAAACAATCAACTTGTAGGAAGCATTCCAACAAGCGGACAATTTCTCACGTTTTCCAAAATTTCTTTTGAAGGAAACCTCGAATTGTGTGGACTTCTGCTCAACAAAAGTTGCTCAATTACCACGAACAGGACAGAAGAAGCTGGTGACAATGGTGACAATGATGATAGCGAGAAAAGGTGGTTTTACATGGGCATACCACTTGGGTTCGTCTTGGCTTTTGGATATTTTGTGGTCCATTAGTGTTTATGAGATCATGGAGGTTTGCTTATTATCGATTTTGGGATAAAGTGCTATTCAGACTCTCATGATCATGAAGACTTCTTCTGAGGTTTAGTTATTATAATCAAGAAAGAGCATTTTGTTCTTGCTTCTCTTCATAATTTTCCAATACCATTGGAAAGACGATTTCATTTATTGATCAATAAACTCTTGCTTACCAATAGGAGAAATAGAAGTAAGTCTTGTGGACACCTGATTTTGTCGGCCAGGTAAGTCATCGAAAAATGAAAACAACAAAAATGGACAAATGGGCATACTAGCAAATAGTAATAGATTAAAATAAGAAAGGGTAAAAAAATAAATAAAAAATAAAAAATAAAATAAAATAAAATAAAAAGAAAGGGAAGGGGAGGGGCGGTTCGACCCGGCTTGCCCGGGACTAGCCCTTTCTTTCCTCCCCGCCTAGGCCTGGCCTTTTCTTCTTTTCTCTCTCCTTTTTTCTGTCTTCATCTCCTAGGCCCGGGCCTTTCTTTTTTTTTCTCTCTTCTTCTCAGCCCAGCCCCCCGATCTCTCTCTCTTCTCTACCTCACGCACGCGTTCTGCAGAGAACGGCACAGGGACAGAGAAGGCAGAGCAGCGGCGGTAGAGCGGGCGTCCTAGCCACGATTCCAGAGGTAGCCCTCAGCTGAAAATGGACCAAACTTGGTCCCGAGGAGAAGAGGCGATGGCAGGGACTCACCGGTGAGATTTCTTGAAAAGGGGAGGGGAAACAGAGATTGAGGGGAGAGACCCGGGGAGAGACGACACAGGCCGAGAGAGAGAGGGAGAGAGAAGAGTCCGAGAGTGAGTGGGCGTCTTCCAGCAAGGGCCGCGCGTGAGTCCTGGCCGGCGATATCAGCTCGGAGACATCGCGAGGCGGTAGGCCTTAGCTCGAATAGTCTCGAGCCCACCCTCTAGCCGCCGTTTCCGAGCCGGCTAAGGACTTTCGTGGTCAAAACTCATTCCCATGAACCACTATTGCCTTGCCCCGTTTTGGCCGAACCGCGAGACTAAGGCTTGCTATTTCTAGTCCATATGCATGTTGGGTTTGAACAAGTCATCGTCTGTTAATTTCGAGCCTCGTTTGTCGGTTCCTTCGAATCCTGGTGTGAGTTCGAGTTCTAGAAAGGTCCGTACCTTTTCCTCAATCTTTGCTCACAAAGCGTTCGTTAGAATGCCCAGCGTACGGTTCAACCTGGTTCTGGTCTCTTCCGAGCATTTTTTAGCATGTTTGATTTTACATGTAAGGAGCCATCCATTGTTGGAAATATGGCTTCGAATTGGGTAGAAGAATGAAGTCGGATCTTTAGAGTACTCAAGTTGGACTTTAAGGCGTGATATCACTTTCTTTAAGGATTTATTTGCCCCACAACGTTGCTAATGGTCACTGACAAATTTCCTCAAGGATACAACAAAGTCTCAAACGAGAATACTAGATAGCAATTCTAGTATTTCTCCAGGGTCTCTCATGGGAAACAATTAGAAACAATGGCTGTAGTTTCTTTCGAAAGAAGACGAAAATGGAAGAAGATAATGGTTTGACCTCAAAACAAATGTACTTATATATGTCTTTCGAATAAATGCAACTCTTCAAAAGATTGCAAAAGAACAAAGACAACCTTTGGGGAAAGGTTGTAAAATGAACAAGTATGTCTCAAAGGTTACGTTGAAAGACATAAAAATTCGGAATTAAATAAATAAATAATAATTGTAACTTTTTGTGAACAGTCACACTGTTTCAACAAGACTTTATAATTAATTTTTTATAGAAATAAATCCGAATTTTCAATAAATAAAAATAATGATGGTTGGTTAGTGCCAAATCTTGTCCACGTGCGCACTCACATTTTTTCGATGTGGGACAAGGCACCTCTTCATTTGTTTTATAAACAAACTACCAACAATCCCTCACTTTTATTTATAAAACAAAAACAAAAAATAAAACGTTAGAAAGATACAGCCAAAATTTCCGTGAGATTAATATACATACATAAAGGTCTCTTTCGAGTTAAACCTTTAATTAGTGCAAGTATCTCAAAGCTCTATCAAAGTGACAAGTAGCTCGGCTTTAAACTTGTACTTTTATATAATAGAACCGGACATACCACACATACACTAACCTCTTGTTTTAGCGAGAAGTTCTATATTACTCCGCACTATTATGGCCTTGTGCTTGATCCTATTTCATGAACTCTCTAGAAAGCAACCCTAACTTTCGTAAGAAGCGGCACCACTTCTAAGCTCATATAGGTGAAGTATCTACCATGCGTTTCTGTTACTATCAACACATTCCAAATTTGTACTATACTTCATTAAGAATTCAATTCAACCTACAAAACGTAACAGACGATACTGACTTCTCATATCAGGGCTACGTCAGTATCAAACAATCACATTCAATAACTTGTTTTTACCCATTAAACCTTGTAACTAGTGATGTTCTAGAAAAAGGTCGGGTTACCATTATTGGTGATTTCAATTAAAGGGTTTCAGCCCCGTTTCTTATGAGGTTATTATTACCATATCTCTTGGTAAAGCCTTTGTCAAAGGATCGGCAAGATTATTACTTGACCTCACATAAACAATTGTTATGGTACCATCTTTAATCAATTGTCTCACATACTCATGTCTAGACTTACCATTATAGGTAATGTGCTACTATAAACTATTGCCAAAGTAGCATGACTATCACAGTGAATAGAAATAGGAGGCATAGGACTAGGCCACGATTTGATATTCAATAACAAATTCATAGTCCATTCAACCTCTTTCCCAAATTCTACTAAAGTAACGACTCAAATTTCATAGTTGAGTGAATTATGCACATTTGTTTCTTGCTTGCCCAAGAAACCACACATTCATGTATTGTGAAAATCCATCCAAAAGTTTCATCTCCCACACTTGTAATCCAAGTAGCATCGGCGTATTCTTCTAATATAGCCGGATTATTATAAAATAATAAGATAACTCTCACATATTCTATATTTGGATTACAAATATTTACTCAACTTGCATATACAAAAAGTAATATCAGGTCTAGTATAATGTATCGCATACATTAAAGACCAATATCACTCACATTAAAAACTCTCCACTAGGAATCAAATGGAGTACTTATATATTTGAAAACAAGATGTTTAAATCTATACAACATCTTCTCCATGTATCACTTTGGCTCAAAGGATAACCCCCACTATTTTTTTTTTTTTAAATTTTAACACTTAAGATAGTATCTGTTTCACCGAAATCTTTCATTTTGAAAATGAAAGTTAGATACTTCTCAATCTCAATGATTCCAATCATATTAGTTCCAAAGTCCCCTTCGGACATAACCCCACTTCAAGAATATTCCAAGAGGTAATTAATCGAAATTATGCATCATCAAATTTTCATCATTAATGAAATACATACATCAAAATAGTAAATCAATACAATTATACTCTCTTGGCTCATTTATGCTATTCCATAGAATCAAATCTATGAGGGGCAAGGACAACAAATGGAACACATCAGAACCAAACAAGGAACACCCTTCATTGAACATTGGACATAAACTGTAGAGTTTGCTCTAACATAACCAACCTAAATGGTGGTTCGACACATGCCACAAACTCTTTCTAGTTGCTAGCGTCAAAGTCCAGTTTGTTCACCTCAAATCAAGATAGATATGGATGCATCAAAATAAATGATATCGATAAGGGAAAACCTTTGTATCTATATATAGATAGCATTGTCAGATCATTCATTCCTATTGATCAAATCCACAAAATTGTCATTTTTCTTTTGCAACAAATTCATCCATAAATTGACGATACCTGAATTTTGCATTTTAAAGTTTCGATTTTTCTTTCTCAATAAAGGTTAGAAACTACTATATGCAGAAGTAAAAATCCCATGGCGCAATTGATATCTCAAAGACAAACCCTTCACTTTACCCTTACTAATTGATTTATCCCCTGTACGTACACAAATTCCATCCACAACAAAGATCCTGCTATAGAGGCGCAAGAACATAAATATGTGCAGACAAATGTCTCAATAAAAGAAACATACCCAGGATGTCACCACTGGCTAATCATGCATGAAACACTCATGAACTTCAATTTGATTAGAAACAAGAACCTGCATTGGAGGAAGCCTTGATGGCCATTTTCTTGCTTGCCCCACAGCCAATCCAAATTTTATTTAATAGGCCACATCAAACTCAATGATATCGATGAGATTAGCAACATTCAACAACGATGAGCAACTCAGTTCAACTCAACTTGTCAAAGGTCCAACTCAAGACCAATGAAATAATAAATGGAATGAAGCAAATAATCGAGAATATTATCACAGTTGATATAATCATTTTCTTCCCAAATTTCAAACAATGAAGTTACATACCTTGCTGAGGGTGTACGCAAGACCGCTATTGGCAACTCTGATGCTGATGATGATTACATTGGTAGCGTCGAAGCCATTCTCCAGCGAGCAATTGCCATTCGCAATATCACACGGTGACTCGTCATGCATAGTGACGTAATCTTCATGCTCCCTCGGAACCTTTGCTCTCACGTCACCATTCTTCCTTTCAGAACGTAGAGAGGACGAGGCCCACAGAGATGCGAGGAAAGTCCCCATAATGTAGTGATAGATCACCACCATCTCCATTTCCTTCTCTCTCCTTCGAATGAATCAACCAATGAGACCATAGAGACAGAGACAACGGAATGGAGATCTCTTGCTCTCATCTCACCCTGTCTCAGGCAATGCCAATGTCACGCAGCACAAGAGCGAATTGCAGTTCCAAAATCACCCTTCGTGGCCAGAAATTCATGACGCAGGAGTGACGTTTCATATGGGACACTTAAAGATGGATCACGTAAATTGACGAAATTGGGGAACAGCAGAATGGCAAGGTCTCCATCCCTCCTTGGGGAACCAATGTGTCAACGCCATATGTCAAATTCGCCAGAAACCATTGCAACACTTCGCTGAGTCCGTCCACGGACCTGCAAAACAATGAAAGCTCGCTGGTGCAAACCCAAAAACAGGGAGTGGCATGGGGTGAGACCCAGCAGCGATGGCGTGGGTACGGTGAAGCGTCGTGTCTGTTCGCTGAGGAGCAGTTGTGGGTGTGATCTGATGCCAGAGTCACGACTGCAGTTTAGGCATGGGGCGTCTCCAAATAATTCCTCGGACAACTTTAAGATGGAGACACATATCCATCACTTTGAAACTGTTCTCAGTGATAATCACATTGAACAAACCAGCCATGAAGGTAGACAATGCTCCAGTTGCTAGTTTTTGGGGATTCGAATTCTTTTTATGGCATTTGAATGCCAAGGAGGTGGTCACGTATCCGAGAGTTTGTCAGCATTTGTTGTTGATTCTTTGGAAGAGCGCGTCAATTCGAAGGTGCAGATAAGTGATCCGACGGAGAACTGTGGTGTGGAGCACTTGGAAAGCAAAGTGTTCAACTTGGAAACAATTGTCTTCGTGAGGACCATGGTTGATATTTCCTAATCAGCAAACTGCTTCTCTTCGCCCTTGAAATTGATGACAATCACGGGCTTGTGGCCGAGACTAATAACGACCTTGAACGACCAATGCCTCCTTGTCAAGCTTTTCTCGTACATCTTCAAGTTTTTTTTTTTTCGTCTTTTCTCCAGCACGTTATTCAATGAGTAAAGCCCATAAGGATAAAAACAAATTCGCTGTGATAGGACGCTTCCCCATGACCCGCGAACTCTCTTCTTTTCTCTCTTACTTTGTGCCAGACTCTCCTTCCTGCGAACTTTCTCTCTCTCTGTCCTTCCTCCTCACACAAGCTCACAATCTCAGCCAACTAGACCGAGGCGGACTCAAAGTGAACCACTTCAACTCTCCCTTTACCCACTTTGGCCTCTTTCTTCCACCGTCGTATTCTGCTGCCCACTCCAAAAAATCCTCTTTTATTCACGGTCCTCAACGGCATTCTCTTCGCTGCTGCTTCACCAACGTCGTCATGCTTTGAAGACAATGATGGCGGAGTCTTGAATTACGACGCTTATTTCCCAGAGCAAAAGGTGATGAACGAGGCTCTTGCTCACTATACGAAATCCATCGTGGACATATCACACGAGACGGCATCTCATCTCATCAAACAATGCCGAGGATGCCGAGACTCTGATCCATGAGATCGAGTGCAAGTTACAAAGGCTTCGGTTGACATTGACTATCGGAGTTACGGCCAACAGAAAGGTCTCAAACAAGATCCAATCTCTTCAGGCTCTCAGCCACGAAGCAGTGCAGAACAGAACACTCGGTGCTTCTTTGAAACTATGGCCAACGGTGATGAGCGATGATTGTCAGGAGATTTGCCGGAAATAAGTGAACTCGTCCCTGCCACATCAATACAATCCGAAGTTCCACCAAAGCCCTCTGCCCTGGTTCTCGATTCGAGCAAAATTGCACTGGGCGACAAAGCAGATGAATGTGCCCGACAAAACTTGACTTCGATTAACTCCAACTTCATTGTTGCAGAAAAATAAATCCTTAAAATTGTTGGAAATATGGCTTCGAATTGGGTAGAAGAATGAAGTCGGATCTTTAGAGTACTCAAGTTGGACTTTAAGGCGTGATATCACTTTCTTTAAGGATTTATTTGCCCCACAACGTTTAAATTGGTCACCGGCAAATTTCCTCAAGGATACAACAAAGTCTCAAACGGAATACTAATAGAATTCTAAGTATTTCTCCGCCTCTCATGGAAAACAATTAGAAAAATGGTTGTAGTTTTCGAAAGAAGATGAAAATGGAAGAAGATAATGGTTTGACCTCAAAACAAATGTACTTATATATGTCTTTTCGAATAAATGCAACTTTTCAAAAGATTGCAAAAGAACAAAGACAAACCTTTCGGGAAAGGTTATAAAATGAACAAGATGTCTCAAAGGTTACGTTGAAAGACATAAGAAATTCGGAATTAAATAAATAAAAAATAATTGTAACTTTTCGTGAACAATCAAACTGTTTCAACAAGACTTTATAATTAATTTTTTATAGAAATAAATCTGAATTTTCAATAAATAAAAATAATGATGGTTGGTTAGTGCCAAATCTCGTCCACGTGCGCACTCACATCTTTTCGATGTGGACAAGGCACCTCTTCATTTGTTTTATAAACAAATTACCAACATCCATTGGTTAAAGGATTACGATCTCAATTAAAATCCTTCCTATTGTACTCAAATCGGCACATTGTTTTTGGTATCTGTTTCCTGGTTGCTATTTTGTTGGCAGTGCCTGTCGAAAGTTTAAGCCTGTTTGATGATTGGCTGCGAAAGGTTGGCTATTTTTGTGTCCATGAATGTTCGATGATCGGCGTTCAGAATGGTGGCCTGCGACAGCCACCCTTAACGTGACTGGTAGTGGCGGCTAATATGGTGATGGTCGGTGATGGCTGGGTGGTGTTGGACTTACGTAACCCTGGCGTCTCGGTTACGTTCGTGTTGGAGGTTGAAGGTGTTATTACGTTACGCCTTGACTGCACACGAGTTTGCGTTCAGCCTTCAGCCTTCATCCTTCAGCTTCTCTTTGCTCTGCAATAGCCAGGACCAAGGGGGCGTTCAGTCTGGGCTTAAGCTGAAGCTGGGCAAATACGGGCTGATTTTGACGTTTAGTCGAGCTTGGGATTAGTATAATTATTTTCGGAAGGTGGGCTTAGATCATTCCGAATATGGGCTTGTTAAAAGCCCGGTTCGTGTGAATGGCCTAAGCCAACAAAGGACCAGACCATAGCCCATGTTCGGACTAGGCCCTTGGGCCCGGCCCAAGTCCCTACTTTTGGATTAAAATTTATTTTTTAAAAATTAATAGAAAATATGTTCAAAAAGTTTTAAAAAATCAGAAAAATCTTATTCTTTCCAAAAATTTGGAAAAAGTGTAGAAATATGAATATGACAGAACTATATAACTATTTTATCCAAGTTTTGGAATGAAAAAATTGCAATGAAGAAAATTCTTTAGTGAGGATTGTTTTAACTAAGATGGAATGCTTTTGAATTGGAAAAGTCTAAACATAATGCCATAATATTATTAGAATAATAAATAAATAAATAAATAAATAAATAAATGCATCTAAAGTCTTAAAACTTGTAGGAAACTTTAAATCTTAGAATTTTCAGATAGGCCAATCTCTTGCTCATTGCTAATTGTTCATTACAATCCAGCATCTCCATTAATTACATCTTTGACAAGGTTGATTTGAATTCTTTAATATACTTGATACTTGGCATTGGTGTGGATTTAAGTGGATGGCGCGTTAGAAAAAAGTGTGAAAATAATTATAAAAAAAAAGAAGAAGCTCTCTCTCTCTCTCTCTCTCTCTCAATATCATTTCTATATGTTCTCCAAATAAAAATAATAATACCAAATCAAAATATTCAGAGCTTATGGAAAGTACTCAAATTACAATTTTTGCACAAATTTTTGGATCTAGTTGTACTTTTGACAGTCTTATTATTTTATTGCACTTTCTCTTTTATACAATTTTTAGGATCCAAGTACAATTGTGCGCCAAATTTTAAGACTCCTGGTGCGATTACCCAAAGAGAAATTATTACTTCAGTCTTATATCCATTATACGCATTTCAATATAATCCAGAACCTTGTGGCTTTGCCAATGTGGTTCTAATGCTGTTGTAGCGTTTCAATTAGCACCGACCATTCTATGTGATTCTATAGCAGCAAAGTCAGAGAAGAAAAAAGGGAAAGCAATCAAAACAAGATTATGAAAGCTTGGCCAAGAAACGTAAGCTCCGATACCATGTCATGACATAGAAAAGGATGCAAAGCTAGAAGATTGGTGCATTGTAAATTATTCTCATGGAAACCTTGTATGTACATAGGCTCTATTTATAATACAATTATATGGAGTACATAATGAATAAAGAAAATATTTTCCTATTCATAAAATAAGCTTGTTCTCAAAATAGCTTAATTCTAATTAGTAATAGCCACTCTGTATGGTAAGAATTTCTCTCAACTGTGGAAATAATCAATATATGGATAAGGAAATAATCAAATAATCCAAGACAGACCAACTTCGTCTCCAACATTAATTAGTCAAATTTATTCTCTCTCTCTTTTTTCTTTCTTTCTTTTTTTTTTTTTTTTTGTGAAAAGTCAAATTTATTCTAGGCTTCGAGTGGTTTATCCAGGATCTTCACAGCTTCTACTAAGATTATCATGCTACATCTATTCCTTGATGGCAATGATCGGATACCTTAATCCCTTCAGGCCAGTCAATGATTTTCATCAATGATTTTCAAGGAGTTCCTCCACTGAAACCATATTTTTGGGACTCCGTCTTGAATTTGAGGGACATTCGTCCTTAGTTCATTGCCACTGATGCAACTTGCCTGGACTCCGGCATAGAGCATCTAATGCCCCAAACCTTCCTTCTGCCCCTTTCCATTCAAACTTGTAGAAACTTTATAATCTACTGCATCTCTGTCATCATTCTCTGTGAGTGCTTCTTGTATGACTAAAAGTTGAAGTGAGTGGCACTTCAATCTTGATTCTCAAAAGAAATCAGATGCAGATTTGCACAATGCGTGCTAGACTGCTAGTATACTTCACCAAGGATAATTGCTTCCATACTAAATTCAATATCACATTTTTCAATTAGTGCATTCTAAATATTTTTTATGGCGCCTCTCTTTTTTTAAAGTTGCGATATCTCTGTCGTGCAGGACATTTGACAGAGGATTTACCTCTTTAACGTTTGCTTACAATAATTTAATCTCTTTTCTCTGCACACGGGCACACACCACACATGGAAGAACCTTGTTTTGGCAACTTGACTTAGATTTTAACCAGGAATTTTACATTACTCTATTTAATAGTTGGATGGTTGCATGAAGACCTTGCATCCTCAAAATCATGGAGGAATCCTTGCTAGGAGAGATCAACAGCATCACATGGAATCTCTCGATGATAAGCATGGAATTGGTGAGTTGTCTTGTAGGTTTATGCAATCTGCATTTAAGGTGTACACGAACAAATTCATATACTTGGACATGCTAATGTTTGTAGAAACGTTCTGACAGTTTGTCAGCCTGGAAATTCTGAGGACAAATATATAATGTTCTTGGCATTCCTATGGTCCTGCATAATGCTACTCTAATAAATGCAGGATATAACTTGTGCTGGTACTTTTGATGTAGTGGTGGTTAATTTGTATCCATTCTACGACAAAGTTATTCTGCGGTTGATAATGAATTTGAAGATGGCATTGAGAATGTTGATATTTGTGGTCCTCCCATGATCAGAGCTGCTCCAAAGGTTCTTTTCTATTATATATATATTCATGTTCATTATTCTCAGAGCATAGACTTGTTTATGTTTCTTTTTGCTTCATTGCATCTTCATATGGAAGTATGCAGGAATGTGCTTGTATCTGGTGTCTTCAGTTCCACCGAGCTCACATATATCATGCATAGTTTGCTACAAAGGCACTAGTAACCAAGGCATGTAATCTATTGAGAGCATGTTAACTTTTGCATTGAGATTGTGCCTCCAGATTCCCTTCTTACTATTTGGGGAATGGTTTCTCTTGTGCTTTTTTGGCTAAAACAACAGTTTGCTTTATGATGCTTGTTAAATTATAAACTATAATAGGTATGTCTAATGTGTTGCACTTTTTGTGAAGTGTGCTGGCTTTGCCCCTCTAACTATCAATATGCACGTGGTAGATTTTTCTGTAGTTTTTACACGGACGATGATTATATGTTTATAATCTGAATTGATGCTGACATTTGTCTCCTAATAGAATCATAGGGATATCCTTGTTGTGGTTGATTCACATGACTACCCTCCTCTGCTGGAGTTCTTGAAGAATAACAGAGATGATCATCAGTTCTGTAGAAAACTTCCTTGGAAGGCCTTTCAGCACATCGCTTCTTATGATTCTGCAGTGTCAGAGTGGCTTTGGAGACAAACAACTGGAGGTCATCTGGTTCATGTTGTCAATTGATGTCATAGCCACTAGGGAAATTAAAAATGCATGTAGGTCTAAACACACTATACATGCAAATGAGGGGATTTTATGGAGACTTGGTTGAGATGTATTCTTTTGTTTGTTTCCTTTGGAAATCAGTAATTCAGTAGGTTGTGCTTCCTATTAGTTTTTGAACTGATTTATGTAGAGGTTAACGACTCTTCTTTTTGATAGAGAAATTCCTTCCCAGCTTAACAGTGCCTTTGTCTCTTGAGAGTTCTCTTTGTTATGGGGAATATCCCCACCAGAAGGCTGCATTGTATGTGGACAAGAGTCTTGCTGAGGTTAATGGAGTCCTTGAATGTCATATGTTTACATCAAGGTAAATCTTTTGAGGAAGTTGAAATTGCAGTGGATCTAGTAATCATCTAGCTTTGAAAACTTCATTAGATAGATGAGGCAGTTTCTAAAATTGAATCTTGTTAGAGAATCTAAATAATAGATAGTATCTTCATCTAATAGCTGAAGCTTTTTGATGAATTGACGAAGGCCTCAAGAAATCAATATGGCATAGAGCAGGAGGTACTCATTTTGAATCTCTCGGGCACTTTATTTGCTTCTTCAGCATAATGATCTTCCACCCTTCAATTTGTGGTAAAATGCTAGCTGTGTGTGATGACATATATAGAGCATTAAAATTCCAAATTACTCCATCTAACAGGGTAGCTTAAACTTTGGTTTTGTTGGCAGTTTGACATAATTTTACAAATCATTCTTAAGGAGCATCTAGTTTCTTTTCTTTTCCAGGTCAACTATCTGTATATTTTAGTGTGTAGAATGTTTAGTTATAATGAAACACTGATAACGTTTTGCGAAGGAGATTAGCGATACAGGGGACTAATTGGCTTCCTTTTTAGTATCATAACCATGTGTCTTTGAGGTGAGATTTGATGCTCTCTAGAAGTATCTGAGCAACTGCAAGAGTAGTTTGTTCCATAAAGTTCTTTTACTTCATCAACAGATCGTGGTAACAATAGCAGATCTATCTCTCATTTGTTGTGAATTATGTATTGACGCTGCAGGAAATGTTGCATAATAACTATTTGGCTGCCGATGCTGCCTGGAATTGCATATCTGAGTTTAGCAACCCTTCATGCATTGTTGTAAAGCATACAAATCCTTGTCCATTTTAGTTGTCCACGAACAAATTCATATACTTGGACATCCTAATGTTTGTAGAAACATTCTGACAGTTTGTCAGCTTAGAAATTCTGAGGACGAAAGATGGAACTTGTGCAGATTAATTTGTATCCATTCCACGACAAAGTTACCTCTGTGGCTGATATTAAATTTGAAGATGGAATTATGAATGGTGATATTGGTGGTCCTGCCATGATAGAGCTGCTGCAAAGGTTCTTTACCATTATATATATATATATTTTCATTAGCACCAGAGCATAGACTTGTTTATGTTTCTTTTTGCTTCATTGCATCTTAATTTGGAAGCATGCGGGAATATGATTGTATTTGGTGTCTTCAGTTCCACCAAGCTCACATATATCTTGCATAGTTTGCTTCAAAGGCACTAGTAACCAAGGCATGTAATTTATTGAGAGCACGTTAACTTTTACATTGAGATTGTGGCTCCAGATTCTTTCTTACTATTTGGGGAATGGTTGTTCTTGTGCTTTTCTGCTAAAACAACAATTTTTCTTATGATGCTTGTTAAATCATAAACTATAATAGGTATGTCTAATGCGTTGCACTTTTTTTTGAAGAGTTGTTGCTGCCTTTGCCCCTATAAATATCAATACGCATGCGGTTGATTTTTCTTTAGTTTTTACACAGAGGATGGTTATATGTTTATGATTTGAATTGATGCTGACATTTGTCTCCTAACAGAATCATAAGGATGTCCTCATTGTGGTTGATTCACACGACTATCCTCCACTGCTGGAGTTCCTGAAGAGTAATGGAGCTGATCAACAGTTCCATAGAAAACTTCCTTGGAAGGCCTTTTGGCATGCTGCTTCCTATGATTCTACAGGTTCAGAGTGGCTTTGGAGACAAACTGGAGGTCTTCATCTGGTTCATGTTGTCAATTGATGTCATAGCCACTAGGGAAATTAAAATTGTATGTAGATCTAAACACACTAAACATGCAAATGAGGGGCTTTTATGGAGACTTGGTTGAGATGTATTCTTTAGTTTGTTTCCTTTGGAAATCAATAATTTCTGCAGGTTGTGTTTCCCGTTAGTTTTTGAACTGATTTATGTAGGGTTGACGACTCTTCTTTTTGATAGAGAAATTCCCTCCTAGCTTAACAGTGCCTCTATCTCGAGAGTTCTCTTTGTTATGGGTAAAATCCCCCCAGAAGGCTGCATTTTATGTGGACAAGAGTCTTGCTGAGGTTAATGGAGTCCTCGAATGTCATATGTTTACAT
Organism: Eucalyptus caleyi; assembly: GCA_014182885.2. Lineage (NCBI taxonomy): Eukaryota > Viridiplantae > Streptophyta > Magnoliopsida > Myrtales > Myrtaceae > Eucalyptus > Eucalyptus caleyi. The sequence goes on along the minus strand of CM024466.2, from coordinate 11,538,073 downwards.
CAAGGTCAATCTTCTGAGGAAGTTGAAATTGCAGTGGATCTAGTAATCATCTAACTTTGAAAACTTCATTAGATAGACGAGGTAGTTTTCTAAAAGTGAATCCAATTAGAGAATCTAAATAATAGATAGTATCTTCATCTTATAGCTGAAGCTTTTTGATGAATTGACAAAGGCCTTAAGAAATTAATATGGCATAGAGCAGGAGGAAATCATTTCTAATTTCTCTGGCACTTCATTTGCTTCTTCAACATGATGATCTTCCACCCTTCAATTTGTGGTAAAATGCTAGCCTATGTGTGATAGCAATTATAGAGCATTTAAATACCAAATTACTCCATCCAACAGGGCAGCTTAAACTTTTGGTTTTGTTGGCAGTTTGACATAGTTCTACAAATCATTCTTGAGGAGCATCTAGTTTCTTTTCTTTTCCAAGTTGACCGTCTGTATATTCAGTGCGCATAATGTTTAGCTATGACGACATGCTAATAATGTTTTGTGAAGGAGATTAGTGATACAGGGGACTAATTGGCTTCCGTATTAGTATCTTAACCATGTGTTTTTGAGATGAGATTGGATGCTCTTTAGAAGTCTCTGAGCAACTGCAAGTGTAGTTTGTTCCATGAAGTTCTTTTACTTCATCAACAGATCATGGTAACAATAGCAGATCTGTCTCTCATTTGTTGTGAATTATGTATTGATGCTGCAGGAAATGTCATTTAATAACTGTTTGGATGCTGATGCTGCCTGGAATTGTGTATCCGAATTTAGCCACCCTACATGTGTCATTGTCAAGCATACAAATCCTTGTGGGGTGGCTTCCCACGGCGATATTCTTGAACCATACAGATGAGCAGTCAAAGCAGAACTAGTCAGTGCATTTGGAAGTATAGTGGCCTTCAACGTAGAAATTGATGAGGTATATACTTATTTCATTAAGTAAGTTACAAAGGGAAATTCTAATGTCCTTATATAGTAGACCCACGGAATCCAAATATAATAAACTGAAAGAGGCTTCTCATTTTTTAATCCATAGAGTTCTGATTGAAGCTCGTTCTTGAGTCAAGCTAGTTTGAGCTACGAATTAGGCTAAATGTTATGCCTATGGTCACATGCCATTATATGTTATAATTCTTTGATAAATAAAACGGAGTGCGAGTTTTGGCAACTTAAACGACCTCATTCCACATGGGCATCCCTCAAAATTGAAACAACAATAGTGGTGTAGCTATGGGTCTCCTATTGCTGAGTCAGTATTGTAATGTTTCATTTGACAAAATTGATTGAGCTAAACATCAACACTAACCTTGCAATGTCCTACTGTGCATATAGAATTTGGCGAGAAAAATCCGGGAGTTCAGAAGCCCAACGGCTGGTGAAACTCGGATGTTCTATGAGATTGTGGTGGCACCCACTTACTCAGAGAAGGGGCTAGAGGTTGTCCGTGGGAAGTCGAAAACGTTGAGGATCCTGGAAGCGAAGGACGGAAAAGGGAAGCTTTCATTGAGACAGGTCGGTGGGGGATGGCTGGCTCAGGATTCCGATGATTTTAACTCCCGCAGACATCCAATTCAATGCGGTCTCAGGGACATCTCCGCAAGAGAGCGAGCTCGAAGATGCAAAGTTTGCATGGCTCTACGTTGAGCATGTCATGTACATTTGCGCTCAAAGTTTAAGACTCCTGGTGCAGTTACCTGAAGAAAAATTATTAATTTGGTCTTATATCCATTTTACGCATTTCAATATAGTCCAGAATTTTTCAACTATGCCAATGTAGTTCTAATATTGTTGCGGCGTTCTCATTATATATCTATTATTTCATATCAAGTAATTGGTCTGATATAAAATGACCCTTAACCTAAAAAAAAAAAAAAAAAAAAAAAAATCCTGTTATAAATTATGATGGTTTAAATTTATAATGAAAGCTGATGTAAGCTTCAATCACCTGCAATATGAGTTATTCCGAATAAGGGGCTCTATTATCCAGATACAATAAGTTTAACCTTCGAAAGTCTAAAGCTAGAACTCGTCAAGATTCTGAAATTTTTCATGTCAATCAACTTTCCGGGCAATAGATTAGAAGATATCTCAAAGCAATTTATTTCCTCAACCTATCACACAATGTCATTAATTCTCCTGATTTGGGGAATTTGGATAAGCTTGAACGTTGGATCTGTCAAGAAACCACCTCAGTGGAACCATACCGGGTTAGCTTGCAAATCTTGATTTATTTTCTTTCTTGAACCTCTCAAACAATCAACTTCTAGGAATCATACCAATACAGTTTCTCATGTTTTCGGAAAGTTCTTTCAAAGGAAACTTCACCTTGTGCAGGCTTTTGCTCAACAAAAATTGCTCAATTACCACAAATGGGATAGAAGAAGCTAGAGATGATGGAGACATTGATGATAACGAGAAAAGATAGATTTATATGGGCATACCGCTTGGGTTTGTATTGGCTTCTAGATATTTTGTGGCCCATTAGTGTTTATAAGATCAGGGAGATTTGCTTATTATCAATTCTGGTAAAGTGTTGTTCAGATAGTCACGTCCATGAAGATTTCAGGTTCAGTAATTAAACTTGAGAAAGTGTATATTATTCTTTCATCTCTTCATATTTCTTCGTCGCCATTGAAAAGCTGGTTTTATGATGAAAAAATTACAATGAAGAAAATTATTTAGTAAGGATTGTTTTAATTAAGATGGAATGCTTTTCAATTGGAAAAATCTAAAACTAATTCCATAATGTTTATGGAAAAATGAACAATATTGAAGTAAATGCATCAAAAGTGCTAAAGGCTCGGGAAGCCGCCACACATGCCACCATGTGCCGCCACGTCATGGGTTCACCGATGCAGTCGCAGTCGCCTGTAAGTGCTTTTTCCCAAGTTATTAGTTGGATATTTTTGACAAAAGCCACCAAAAACAGGCTCTCCATCCTCGGACGAGTCCAACCCAACAAACAACTTCACCAAAAGAGCTTTAACGCGGCCTCGTGCACCGCCCAAGTCCTTTGCACGTGAGATCCATGCGCCCGTGTGCCTCTCAAGTGAACCACAGTGTCTGCTTAGCAAATGACGTCAGACTCCATGTCATCCCCACGTCAGCATCACTTTTCAGCCAAGTTGTCTACCATGTGTCTGCCACATGTCTGACACGTCAGTCTATGACCACCACACCGATTCGGCTACTTTTCCAGCCGGTTTAACTCGTTTTGGACCGGTTTGTGGTGTTTTAATACCATTTTCTTAGATATTTTGATATCCTAAATGTAGTTTTTGCCATATTTTCTCAATATCATCTTTGCTTGTATCGACTTTCTTCGAACTCATTATAAATCTATCAGGTTTATGCTAGTATTTTGCATACGATGGAAAAATTGGAAGTCACAATATTGATTTAGACCATGTTGAAGGGATCCAATTATATTTTATAGGCTCAAGAAATATCCAATTTTTTTAGAGGATGCTCACTCGTGCATTACGTCACTGGTGCTATTCATACACCTACTCAAATTACTAGTGAAACCAAGGAGAAATTTAATGAATGCTCCGATGACTAGGATGCACAAATCATTAGATTCTTATGTGATTTCGAAACACTTCAATTCCTTTCATTAGACGTTAGTTTGGCTATCTTAATACAACAAAGGAAGCATGCGATTTGTTTGTTAGATAATATGCTACCTCAAATATATCTCCATCACTATTAGCTATTAGGGAATCTGCATCGTATGCATTAGGAGACATATCAATCTATTAATGGTTTTTTGTCCTCCAAGCATGCTTTTTAGGATCAAATGCAATGGGACACGGATTCTGATGCTCGCAAGTTTACTGAATATCGCAATCATATGTGCATAATGCAATTTTTTGTGACACTTACTAATGAATTTCAACTTGTGCAAGCTTCACTTCTATATCAAAATCCATTACCTCGTGTTGCGACAATTGTTTGAGTTATTGACCGCAGAGACTCAACTTGCTACCTTGAAAGCGCAATGCTCTTTGTCCTTGCCTATAGACATGATGGTTGCCACTCCAAGTCCTTCCTCCTCATGCAAATAGTATTGTACAAATTGTCATAGATTAGGTCATCTTGCATCCATAATTATCGATGACATCCCAAGCAACTTACAAGGACAAACAACCGATCTCGAGGACAAAGGTCCACCTCAACCTACACGTCAATCCACTAATGCTATCATTGAGGATTCCTTTAACAACTCATTTGCTACCCTATCACTAGAGTATCTTAGTTCAATTCTTTGAGAAACCAATACTTCTTGCTCCCCCCTTCCTAGCACTTTTGCTTTATTGGTCACTTAAGGTACTCCTAATTTATGGTTCTTTGATTCTGCTTGCCGCAATCACATGATTTCCAATTCCAATTTATATAATTCAAAATCATTTGCTTCACGAGTATCTACTATTCATACAACTGATAACTCACCGAGGATAGTTAGCCTTATAGGGAACATTTCGATGTCCAAATTGTCCTTACTCAACACTTTCTTAGTTCATAAATTCTCATTAAACTTGTCATTTGTTGGACAATTATGTGACCTTGGTTTCGACATTCATTTCTCTTCAAATGGTTGTCGTGTCAAGATCCACAAATAGGAACAATTGCGACAAGCTGTAAAGTGGGATGTTTGTTTGAGCTTGTTTCCCTATAGCTTTCAAACTCTTTCATTGGTTGTGTTGCCATAGTTTCATATGAAACTTGGCATTCTCGCTTGGGTTATAATTCTTTCTCTAGATTAGGTCCTTTCATTTTCAATGGTAATCTAGGTATTGTTACAATAAAAATTTTGATTGCTTATCTTATGTGTTAAGAAAATAGCATGCATTACTGTTTGATCTTAGTGACTCTATCTCTTATGTTTCATTTGATCTAATTCATCTTATTTGGGAACCATCTCCCGCTTCAACTATGGGAGAAACTCATCATTTTATGAATTTTTTTTATGATCATTTTCATTATACTTGACTTTGTCTTATGAAAAATTCCTCTAAACTTACTCATATCTATCATGACCTTGTTGCCATAATCAAAGCACAATTTTTTCAAGATATTAGGTTTTTTTTTCATATTGATAATGCCGTGGAATATAAAGATAAGAGCTTCTTCGTATTATTTCTCGAAATGGTACTATCATTCATCATTTTTGTCTAGGAGCTTCCCAACAAAATGGTCAAAGAGAGCATAAACACAGGCATATCTTTGATGTTGCACGGCCTCTTCTTATCCTAGCCTCTCTTGTCTAGAACAATTTTGGGGAGAAGCTTGTCATATTGTTGTTTGCATTGTCGATTGTATTCATCACCTACTCTAGTTAAAATATCTCCTTACAAGCACTTGTATGGTGGTGTTCCTAATTATGATCTTCTTCAAGTCTTTGTCAGTGCTTGTTTTGTGCATCTACTTCTTAATGGATGCACGAAATTAGAACCTTGTATGGTGGTGTTCCTAATTATGATCTTCTTCAAGTCTTTGTCAGTGCTTGTTTTGTGCATCTACTTCTTAATGGATGCACGAAATTAGAACCTTGGGCTTATTTATGTTACTTCATTGGGCATGACAGGTAAAGATGTTGAAATCCTCTCTCTAATATTCTAAATGCATCTCTTTATGATACTTTTTTAGAACACAAGATGTTTTCATCTCTCCGTCCTTTTGAGTCATATCCAACAATCTACTTCTTCACTAATCCTTAAGTGGAACTATTTCCTGAAGATGACTCACTTGCATCTTCATCTTTAGAGTTGTTTTCTTCTAATCTTGATGTAGTTACACATGGCAACCCCATTTCAACAACTCTTGAGATGTCTTTGCCATCCATGAATTCTCCACCCTTAGTGATACCTTCTTCTCATGTTTTTCATTAATCAACCTTTTGTTCACTTTCGTAATTTTCAATGTTATTCTACTGTTACTTCATAAGCCCTACACATATAGAAAAGCTTGTACTAATCCTCTTTGGTAAAAAGCAATGGTGGGTGAGTTGTAAGTGTTAGACTAACCTTATAATTGGGATTTGATTGATTTGCCTCCTAGAAAGTCTATTATAGGTTGTAAATGTTGGAGAAAACTTTCTTGAGTGTTTTGAAGCTGACAAAACGTTTTCATCAGTCTAGTCTGAAGACTTGCAGACTCTACTATCAAAGTTTGAAGACCTCTGAACTGCTAGACTCAAGACTCAAAGTCTATCCTTATTGATAATTTCTAGACTGTCGAAGAAGGCTTATCCAGAATTGGATATTTCGTTAAGGATTTGACTTTATCGACTGGAGACGATCTCTTGGCTGGATATAACATGTTGGAATCCATTATTCAAATCAAGATTGATTCATGGATTTTGGATCCGTTGATTGTCGAAGTATACTTAGAAGATTCTACTTATGGAAACCTAGATCCTGATTATATGGGTGAGCAGGATTGATGGGCTATCGTCATGTTCCTTAAATAGCTCGAAGATCTTCCTAATTGATTCTGTCCAACGGGTAGATTGGAAGAATTCCTTTGGTAAGTGCCAACGGGTATGATAGCATAAAGGAATATATAAGGAAGACGTTCCAGTTGTTTGAGTGTGTGCGCGATAGAAGAATTCCAAAGTCTGAAGCTTCTTGTTCTTAGTCAATTCATTTGTTGAGCGAAATCTTGTACGCAAGAGAGAGTCTATATCTTTGAGAAACCTTGAGGAAGTGTAATAGAGTCTCTACACTGTGAAATCAAGGAAGACCTTTACTGTAACAACTCTTTTGTTCATAGTGAAATCCAGCCGGTGGGCTGTTAGTGCGAAAGAGTGGACGTAGGCTTGGATTAAGCCGAACCACTATAAACTCTGTGTTCATATTCTCTTCCCTACACTCTTTTACTTTGATCATAACTTGTTTAGTTGACAAGAAACAAATTTCTTTTTCATAATCTATTATTGAATAGTGCTACACACTTATCTCAGAAATTTGTTTTTACACCTATTCACCCCCTCTAGGTGTTCATACTAGCATTCGCAATTGGTATTGGAGCTTGTGTACTCACTTAAGTTGAAGTGTTTTACTTCGAGTCAAAGATCCATGGCTAGTATGTTGGCTCTAGGACTGGTTGTAGGGCAAAGCAATACCGAACCGCCTTATTTTGATGGAAATGAATACAACATATGGAAAAACAAGATAGAGGCATTTATAAGATCAAAGGATCCTCTGGAATGAGATGTGGTAGACAAAGGAATCATTCCTAAAGCTGCACCTGTCTTAGAAAGAGGAAAAGAAGCCATTGAGTCTAGCGAAATGACTCAAGAAGAGATAACCAAGAGACAAGCTCTTGATGCAAAAGCAATTTATTCTTTATGTTGTGTATTATCACCTACTGAATATAACAGAATATCTTCTTGTGTTACAGCTAAATAAGTTTGGGATAGATTACACATCACCTATGAAGGAACTGATCGAGTGAAAGAAACCAGAATCAACATTTTGCTCGATCAATACGAAGCATTCAAAATGAAATCAGGAGAATCTATCATTGACATGTTTAGTCGTTTTACAGAAATCGTAAATGGTCTTGAAAATCAAGGTCAATCAATTTCTGATTCCATGAAAGTAAACAAGATACTGCGTGGACTCTCCAATGATTGGAATCACATAAAGACCTCAATAAGGGAGACACAAAGAATCATGCCACTCTCTGTTGACGAATTGGTTGGGACTCTTCAGTCTTATGAAGTGGAGCGAATCAATGAAAATGAAGATCCTAAAGGTAAGAAATCCATTGCATTAAAATCTAATGATGATTATGATGTCACAGATTCTGAAGACGACATAGATGATGAAGGGCTTGCTCTTATGATAAGAAGATTCAGAAAGCTAAATAGAAAGGGGAGAAGATTTAATCCAAAGAAACAAAATTTTCAAAAGCAATAGACTAGGTCTGTTGAGGATGATGAATCCAATAGAGATGTAGTTTGTTTTGAATGTAAGAAAAATGGACACATTAAACCCAACTGTCCCATTCTAAGGAAAAAGAAAGGAAAAACTGAGAAATATCGAAAGGCACTCAAAGTAGAAACTTGGAGTGATACAGAATGTGAAGAAAGTGATGATGATTATGCCAATATTTGTCTTATGGCACAGTCAGACTCAGATTTAAACTCTGAGACAGACTCAGATTCAGACAGTGAAATCGAAGTAAGTAATTTGAAAATCCCTACTAAAGTTTTTAGATACATTGATGAATTGTGTCTTAGTCTCAAAACTTCTCTTAAAAGGATTTCCAAACTCAAAAGGGAAAATTCTGTACTAAAGCAACAAGAAATTGTTTGGAAAGAAAAAAATTAAAAGTTTAGACAAAAGTGTTCTTACTTTAAAAGAAAATGCAGATAATCTTTCAAAAGAAAATGCATTCTTGAAAAATGACATCTCAAGTATTTATAAAAGATTTTCTATAGGATTTGAGAAATTGGAAAAAATTCTTTTTGCACAAAGACCTTAATTCAATAAATCTGGTTTAGGAATGATTGCGAAAACCATTCCTCTAATTGATTTTCCTAAAGTAAATTAAAGAATTAAGTAAAGACCTACAAGAGATGCTTACAAAAATCATTTTCAAAAGGTTTTTGTAAAACTAGTAGGTCGCAGTGCTCTTAGATGTTCTAAGTGCAATAATTCAGATCATTTTGAGAAAGAATGTCCTATGGTTTGGAAACTTGTTAAGAAAGTATGGGCAAAGACCGTATATTATACTAACACCAATGGACCCGAGAAAATATGAGTACTAAAGAAAGCATGAGTTTCTTTTCTAAATGTAGGTCACTATCAAGAAAAAATTAAATGGTAACTGGATAGTGGATGCTCAAGGCATATGACAGGAGATTCAAATTGCTTCATAAAACTTATTCAAGTTAATGGTGGAAAAGTTTCATTTGGAAAAAACAGCGAAGGAAGAATTGTGAGATACAGAATTGTAAAGATTGGAAGCCTCACAATCAATAATGTTTCCTTAGTGGAAGGACTCAACTACAATTTGTTAAGTATCAGTCAGCTATGCGACACCGATTTCAAAATCAATTTTCAAGAGGGAATATGTTCAGGAACCAGTAAAGACTTCTCTCAATCTTTCACGGGTTGAAGACATGAAAATATCTACCTTTTAGATGTCAAACCAGATGAAACCCAATGTCTAATCTCAATTCAAGAAGAAGAAACTTATGGCACAGAAAACTTGGGCACATTAACATGAAGCAAATAGCCAAAATTTCAGCAAAGAAACTTGTTCGTGGTCTACCAAATCTATCATACCAAAAGCCTGATCTATGCACACCATGCGTGTTGGGAAAATAGGTAAGAAACTCATTCAAACTAATAAATCAAGTTTCCACTAATCGTGTTCTGCAGCTCTTGCATATGGATCTCTTTAAACCAACTAGAACTCAGAGCATTGGAGGTAAGAAATACTGCCTAATAATTGTGGATGATTATTCACGATTTACTTGGATATATTTCCTGACAAGTAAGTCTGAAACATTTTCTTATTTTACAAAGTTTGCTAAAAAGGTTCAAAATGAGAAAAAGGTATGTTATTTCAAGTATACGGACAGACCATTGAGGTGAATTTAAAAATCAAGATATTGCTAAGTTCTGTGATGAATCTAGTTTTCAGCATGTATTTTGTGACAGTCTGATTTTCCACTTCTGTTTTCAATTAAATAAATCGGGCTTTTCGTCGAAGTGCTTATAGCGTTATTCTTTGAGCTGATCACTCATGAGATAACTTGACTAATCGGAAAAGTTATTAAAGGATTTTGATGCAACAGACTTGAGAATTCAACTAGGAATTGACTGCTCGACCATGTTAGTTACAATGATCATTTTGGCACAGTCGAAAATCTATCAGGAATCGAAAATAGGTCGATTCGATAGAGATAAAATTAGGCTTGCGTGATTCCATCTAATTACAGAATTCTCGTCGATCGGCACTAAACCGATTTTTTTGTTGTTTTGGTATCTTGTGCTCGTAATTGAAACATCGAGGTTTTTCATGACAATCGAGAGTCGTTAATGCGTTGAACATGTACATTGTGGCTCGGGAATAATCGACCACGAGTCAGTTGTACCGAAAATTCCTAAAAAAAAAACTAACCGATAGTTTAGGTTGCGCTAAAATCACATTTGACTGAAATTAACCGAGGAAATGATGTCAATTACAGAAATTAAGAATTTTCACATGTCACAATTAATCCCGGGAAATGTTGTTGCATCTTTCCAAATTTTATGGACGACGGGAATTATTAACGGAAAATGGGTAAGAGTAACAAATTAAAATAATAAAAGGAAATGCCACTTTTTAAATAAGTTTTGGGCATTTATTATGAAACAATTGGAGAAAGAGTTATAGAAGTTTAAATGAGGATTTATAAGTGACTATTAGGGGACTTGACCCTATTAACTTAAGTGTTAATTTGGTAAATAGGAAAAGAGGGAAATTCTCAACAAGAAAGGAAAATTCGTAAGAAGGCATGCCCCATGAATTCCACCTCAATTTTCATGCCATTTGTGTGGAATAAGGATGCATTAAGTAGAGGGACCACTTTATAGGGATATGAACTTAATCTCCATGGGAAAAAGCTACGAGAACTAACTTCAAATTCGGATTCAGCAGTCTACGATGGATTCCAACCTTTTCTTTCATCTCATTTAGAAGAGACAACGTTGGAAACTTTGTGGGGCCTATGATGGTGATAGGTGACCAAAATTTCTATGGAAAAATAGGCCAAAAGCTGAAGGAAATTGTAGTTAAACTTCCAAGCATTTTCCTCTCTCTTTCCCTATCACTCACCTTCGCATGGACGTCCAACTACAACCACCTTTTCCTTTCTTCCTCTTATTTTATTCTTCTCTATTATCTCTTTCAACGTACAAGTTGTTGCTTTCTCTTCCATTGAACGTGCTACTCCCGTTTCTACTCCCTCTTGAATGACAAACCGGTGACTAAGAAACAAAACAGAGCAAGGCGTGAACGTGACGTTACCAAAAATTCTTGGACCCACATAAACATCGACCACCTACCACCATGGTTTTTATATATAGGTCGGATAATTCGAGTGAGGAAAAAAACCCCTCACCTGCACAAGAACCGCGCAATCGACCAAAATCCATATGTAGTTCTCTTTACCGAAAAATTTATAAACTCGTGTGTTGCTGTTGCCATCACACCACAGCACATTCCTCTACGGTTTCGGCTCAACACCATCACCGAGAGGCTCAAGGCTGGTCTTTGTGTTGCTGTCCAACTACCAATGAGAGCCGCCGTTAGCTGTGAATAGGTGAGTTGTCTTCTAAATCTGGACTAGGGGTTGAGTACCTCTATTAGGAATTTGTACAAGTTAGAAAGATGTAGATGACGTTATATATGGATGGATGTTGGTTAGGGATGTTAGGATAGACATAGAAAAGCTTAGATAGGGTTTAGAGAGCAAGAAAAACGTCGTGGAGGAAGATTCGGACTAGAACAGTAGCTGATTTCTGAAATAGTTTCTGGAATGTGTGTGTTTTGCTAATTTCATAGACAACTGTGTGTTGCGATTTTGAAAGAATTTTATTCTGAAGAAACATTTTGGACATCCTAAATAGTAACATATATTTTCCTTATAATTTTTAGAAATTAAAAAGATGGCGATTTTAACGACGTCATCCTTGGAACAGTAATTCGGACAGTTTTGTAACCCGTGACCTGTTATGATTCCGAGGGCTGTTACTGATCTTTAGAGGTCAAATTTCCAATCGGTTTCTTCATGAAAGTTGTTTGTTACAACTTTTAGTTTAACCTAATTGAATTTCAAATCAAACGGACTAGATTTTGACCCAAAAACGAACTGATTTCGGTAAGTTAGGCTCTCTGGAATTGGACCCGATTTTTGTGCTGGATAGAGAGAATTTTTGGGCCGAATCCAGAAGGATCTGGTTCTCAGTGTCTTCATAAAAAATGTTTGTTTATGTGTTTTCTAGCATGTGTCCGAATTTGAGAATTTTTTGGGCTCATACAAGTGGGTTTCTAACTTCGAATTCGAAAGAGCATAATTGGACTGTTTTCTGTCAATTCGGGTTAGTAAAAGTGTATACTTGTTTTGAAGTATTCCTGCTATGAAATTGCTTAATTGAGACTGTGAATGCTATTTCTAACTGATTATTGAAGTGTGACATTGATCATATGCATTCACGGTATGAGATTCCACCACGAGCCTTTGGGGCTGGGCGATGCTCCTTCGGGAATGCTCCAAGTCAACGGATACTGATCGCAGTAGAGGCTGGACCGATGCTCCTATATGGAATGCCGTCTAGATGTAGACGATGCCATGCTCAACGGTGCGAGGCGATGCCCGGTTATGCCGGAAGACTGTTATCTGGGCATTGAAATCATTTGTGACACATAAAATGTTCGGTTATGCCGGAAAACTGTTATCTGAGCATTGAAATCATTTGTGACACATGAAATGCCCGGTTATGCCAGAAGACTGTTATCTGAGCATTGAAATCATTTGTGACACATGAATGGGTAAAAATGAGAGACCTAATTAAAAGACGGAACTGTGTGGTGCGGTATGGGACGTGCCATGACGGTTTAGTCTGGTAATTGGGGGCCCGTGTAATTATGTGACATTTATGTCCTTACATATGTATGTGTTGAAAGTATTCTGATGATATATGATCTCAATATCTTATGCATGATTTAATTGACACTAACATGTAGGAAAGTACTGGTATTAAGAAAGTGTGAGAAATGCGATTAGATTGCATGTTGTGTGTACTCTTTTCCTAATCTGGATTTAGGGGATTTACTTGCTGAGATGTGATCTCACCCCGTCATGGGCTAAAATTTTTCAGGTCATGTACAATCAGTCACAGTAAATGAGGAATAGGACTCTTGCTATCTCCTTCTAAGTGATGACGGGTTTTCCGTCAAAATTGGATGTAGGGTGACGACTCACCCTCGAGAGATTGAGAAGTATGGTAGTGTAGTAGTAAACCCTAGTCTTGTTGGTAGAAGCTTATTTAGTGGGTAATCGAACAGTTTCACTTTTTGTATTAGATCTTGGGGTGTTAAACTGGTCTATAAGTAATGTGATGTTGTAGGCGTGGCTTGTGAAAAATAATATCCTACGTTTCTATCCCACCGTTTTGTTGTATGGAGATTGTTTTACGTTTTCGCATGTGCAAAAATAATGAATGAGTCGGCAACAGTTCCTAGGATGTTGCAAATTTTAAATCAACCATTGAGAGATGTGCATGTGCTCGGGGTTCGGGTCGTGACATATTCTCCTCTCCTTATACTCCAAAATAGAATGGAATTGTGGAAAGGAAGAATAGATCTTTGCAAGAAATGGCTAGAACTCTTTTAATTGAAAATAACATTTCTTCTCGTTTTTGGGCTGAAGCAGTTTCTACAGCATGCTATATTATTAATAGAGTCTTTTTAAGGCCTATTCTGGAGAAAACTCCCTATGAGTTATTCAAAGGAAAAAAAACCAATTGTTTCGTATTTTCATGTGTTTTGATGCAAATGTTTTATTTTGAAAAATGCAAATGATCAAGTTGACGAGTTTGAAGAAAAATTAGATGAAGGTATCTTTCTTGGATATTCAACCACAAGCAAAGCTTACAGAGTTTACAACAAGAAGACTCAATCTGTGGAGGAATCAATGAATGTCAAATTTCAAGTCTTTATGCAAAATGAATCGATTCAGACTCAACTTGAAGAATCTGAACCTGCTCCAGACTCGACAAAGTCTAAATCTCCAAAAGCAGCTCAGACTTTAGAAAACCAGCAACAAATGATCGTCGAAGATTCAAATGAGAAAAATGATCAACAGTTTGACAAATCAATCAGCAACTGGAAGCATAAGTCCAGTCATTCCAAAGATCTCATCATTGGTGATATTAATGAAGGAATTTGCACAAGATCCAAAAGGCGTGAAGAGTCTAGTGTTGACTCTTATTTCTAAAATAGAACCCAAAAGTATAGAAGAAGCTTTAACTGATGAAAGCTGGATTGAAGCTATATAAGAAGAACTCAGGCAATTCAATATCAATGATGTCTGGGAATTGACTCCTAAACCGAAAGGTAAATCCATCATTGGAGCTAAATGGGTTTTTAGAAACAAGATGAATGAGAAAGGAAAAGTCGTGAGAAACAAAGCAAGACTCGTGACCAAAGAATATACGCAAGAAGAAGGGATAGACTATGATGAGACTTACGCGCCAATAACAAGGTTATAAGCAATTAGATTATTACTTGCTTTTGCTTGTTATAAGAATTTCAGGTTATTCCAAATGGACGTCAAAAGTGATTTCCTAAATGAATTTATCTAAGAGGAAGTCTATGTGGAACAGCCACCCTATTTTGAAGACCCAAGAAAACCAGAATCGTATTCGGACCGAAAAAGGCTTTATACGGTTTAAAGCAAGCGTCTCGAGCTTGGTACGACAAACAAAGTAAGTTTTTAATTCAGAACAGTTTTGTCAAAGGTAAAGTAGATACTACATTGTTTATCAAAAGAGAAAACAAAAGTTTTCTACTTGTTCAAATTTATGTTGATAATATTATCTTTGGATCCTCTGATGAAAGTCTGTGCAAGAAATTCTCTAAGACTATGCAGGATGAATTTGACATGAGCATGATGGGTGAACTAACCTTCTTTCTCAGGTTTCAAGTGAAACAACTGAAGGAAGGAACTTTTATTCATCAAGAAAAATATGCCAATGATCTTGTCAAAAAGTTTGGGCTAGAGAATTGTAAAAAGACTGATATACCAATGTCAAGTTCCTTGAAGCTGGACAAAGATGAAGGGGAAATAAAGTTGACCAGAAGCTATACAGGAGTATCATCGGTTCACTTCTTTTATCTTACTGCTTCTAGACCTGATATTCTGTTTAGTGTTTACATTTGTGCCAGATTTCAATCAGACCCTAAAGAATCTCATTTAAGTGCTGCAAAGCGTGTCATCAAATGCATTGCCTCAACTTCAAATTTAGGTCTCTGGTATCCTAAAGAATGAGACTTTACTCTTCTTGGATACTCAAATGCAGATCTAGCCAGATGTAGAGTTGATAAAAAAAAAGCACCTCGGGCACCTATCAACTACTTGGAAACAAGACAGTGTCTTGGTTTTCAAGGAAGCAAAGTACAGTAGATCTTTCTACAGCAGAAGCAGAGTATGTAGTTCTTGGAAGTTGTGGTTCACAAATTCTGTGAATAAAACAACAGCTAAGAGACTTTGGAATTGAAGATTTATGCACTGAAATCAAATGTGACAACATCAGCGCAATCAATCTCACCAAGAATTCGATTATTCACTCAAGAGCAAAACATATAGAGATTCGACATCATTTCATTAGAGATCATGTTCAAAATGGAGAAGTTTCAATTTAGTTTATTGACTCAAAGAATCAACTGCCGGATATATTTACAAAGCCTTTAGAGAAAAATCAATTTGAAGTTATTCGTTCCAGACTGAATATCTTAAAGTCTGAAGAAGTTCAAACTCAGGACTGAAAGTCTAAAGGCACTCGACTCGACGATCAAGATTCTCGACTGTAAGTTATCTTTATTTTAGAAAATTATCTCTCGAATCAAATCTCGAAAAGGTACGATCATCTACTCGTAATTGATTGTTGCTATTTTCAATTTCAATGATTATTGCAATCTTTCCTTTTTGAAAAAGAAGTCATTTTTGAAATGACAGTTATTTAATTTTGAAAATGCAGTTATTTAAAAAAAAAAGGCATCTTTATATTTCCTTTTATGACGTTTCGTATGCCTCGCTTCGACTGCCTTATATATTGTCAGTTCTTCTTCGTTTTACTCACAAAAACCCTAAGAAAGCACTGATCTTCCACTTTTGTCTTCTTTTTTTGTTTAATCCTCGAAAAGTTTTTATCTTTCTTGGGAAACAAGCTTGGAATCTCTCAAAGGCTGTGAAAGATGTCGTCCCAAAGAAAGTCTTCAAGGATCGCGAACAGGGAACCACAGCAAATGCGTGAGGGGCCTACGCACTTTAATCTCACAAAGGAAGAAGAAACTCCTAGACAGCAGCAGAGCCCACAACATTCTCAGCAGCGTCCATCTCCTCCATTTAGACCTCAGGATGCTACACATCAAGAAGAGGAAGAAATCATCGAAGATGTAGAACTCGTAAGAACTCTTAAGCCCGCTTTTACCTACAAGCTTTATCGTGCTTTGAAGAGGAGCGATACTCCGTTGAACTACATTGATGAATTTTTTAAAGATAAAGGGTATAGAAATGAAACTTTCTTTTTACGCACAATGGAACGATTGGAAATTGCCCCTGCTGGGTCGACGGAAGAGGCATTGGCAAATATTCCAAGCGATCCAAGTGTTGGAGGGCTGAGTCAGCCGATGGGAATGACGATGATAGGATGTTCAGTTAGTTTAAACCAAGAATGGGTGTTACGGCAAAAATCCAAAACATAAGGACAAACTTGTTTTGATCGGAGGAATACAAGCAACTATACTCTAAGGGCCCGTTTTGGTTCGGCTTTTGGGGAATGCATTTGCAGAAATGCAAATACCTTCGGGTGAAGGGGCTTTTCCGAAATGCAAATGTCATTTGGTAAAATTTGCATTTGTAATTAAATTTTATTAAATTAAAAAAGCAAAAATATGTTTATATTTTTTTTTTAAGTCTCGCCACCGGACCACCGAATCTAGCGGCCGAACCGCTTGAATAAAAAGTATTTTTATATTTTTATATAAACATATTTTTATATACAAATATAAAAATATAAACAAAAATATATAAAAAATAGATATATTTATATCTATATAAAATATATATATATATAATATATATATAAAATATATATAAAATAGCCTGAATAAAAAATATGTTTATATTTTTTATATAAAAATATAAAAATATAAACATAAAATATATATAAAAATAGATATTTTTATATAAATATATTTATATAAAAAAATCGGAGAAAGAATATATATGTTTATATTTGTAAATATATATTTATTAAACATAAAATATGTTTATATAAAAAAATAGATATGTTTATATCTATATAAAATATATATTTATATATAAATATATATAAATATATATTTTATATAAATATATATCATATTTTTATAAATATATATGTATTAAACATAAAATATAAAAAATAGATATGTTTATATTTTTTATATAAAAATAAATATAAAATATATTTTTATATAAAATATATATTTTATATAAAAATATAAACATATTAATTTTTATATAAACATATTTATTTTTATTCAAGCAGCCGATCGGCTTCTCCACCGGAAAGATGAACAATACCGGAAGTTGCATTCCGAAGATGCAACTTTCCAAATGACCTCAAGAGCTGCATTGGACTAAAGGCCCTTAGAGCCACTTGGAGATGCAATTGCATCTCACCAAAGTCGCCCAAAAAAACGAACCAAACACCTTTGCATTTGGCCAAGGGACTTTAGAGCTCAAATGAGCATTCCAAATGTTGAACCAAACAGGGCCTAGGTTGCTGAAGTGTGAGGTAATAAACCCTAGAAGTGTGGACTTTGATTTTTTTGACTCTATGAATGTCAATCTGCGGGAAAAATTCAGTTTTCTTCAACTCGAACAGTTTTGTTATGAAATTACAGAAGCTTATGCTGAACTTACTGCTTATTTCTATTCGAATCTCAGTTTCTTGGATGCGAATAAACTCTATTTTAGTGTTCAAGATCAGGACTATGTGGTTGACATGAATATATTGGCTGATGTGATTGGGGTTGAAAGAGGGAGATATCAACCTATCATTGTGTCTATTGCTCGTGCAACGTTGGAGCTTGTTAAGGATAGAAGGACGGAAGGAAAGATTTTCTATTTGAGGATGAATGCGTCCAACATTTTGCTTCACAAGATTGTGATTAACTGCCTTAGACTAAAATCTACTTCGAAAACCGATGTTTCAAACTCGGAGGCAAAGCTGATGTATGCCATTAATGCTGAGAAAAAGTTTTCTCTTCCACACACTATTATGTTCCACATGTACAGAGCAGTGGTGAAGGACAAGGGTCAACTTCCTTACCCAGCACTTGTGACCAAGTTATTCAGACATTTAAACATTCAACCTCCTCGGATTCTTTGTGTTTAAACGTGCGATCAAATGATGGTGGGACTGAAAATGGTCTCTAAAATGCGTCTGAAGGAACTCAACAAGGCATTGGAGCAATTCAAGGAGAAAACCCTTGTCAAGACTCATCAAATCTCTTCGGCTGCAAAATGGAAAGGGAAGGAGCCCATGGTTGCTCCAATCAAGAAAAGAAGAGCTCTCATCATTGAGGATGAAGAGGATGAGGATGATATCACCATTTTTGCAACGGCATTGAAGAACTTGAGTCGTTTTGCTCCAGAATCAACGGAGAGACAGGAAAAAGACATGGATGAAACATAACAGAGGACTGGAGAGAGAGAAGATTTGGAGAAAGAAGCAGAGGAGGAAAGAATTTAGGAAGAAGAAGAAGAGGAGAGAGGAGATAAAGCGGAAACAGAGCATGAGGAACACTTTTCTCCACCTGAAGGCATGAAAACAGGGGGAGATCCTGAGAAAAGAGGAACGTTCTCATTCCTGCCACCAGTGAAGGAATAAGTCGCTCTCCAGCAAATCCAGAGGACATCTATGCCTCTCAATTTTCTGAAGAGGGACACGATGTTTCATCGCCCAATCTACGTGACCATGCTGATTTGCCATCATCTGCCTATACTCCGTCTGATCGTGCAGAAGCCAGTACTCATACTGATAATTCAGCAGACTTTCGCAGAATACTTGATGTTCTTTTGGAGATGCGAGGTCAAATCTATGCTCTAGGATACAAAATTCAGAACTTGCAGAATGCAGGACAAGCTTCTTCAGTTTCTTTGAATGATCAAATCCAAGCCCTTGCTCTTCAAGTTCAAGCAAATGCTAAGGATGAAGATGTGGCGCAATTGAAGGAGGACTTGAAAAAGCTGGAAGGCATTGTCCAGTCAATGGGAGATTTCCAGCTTGTTCATGTTCCCAAGCAATCTTAATTCCATTCTCTTTTCATCTATACCTTTTTAATGATGACAAAAAGGGGGAGAGATGTGGTGTAGATTTGATTTTGAACTTTGAACTCACTTTTTGAACTTTTGTGTCGATTATGTTTGATTGACTTGACTTTTGTGTTTGGCTGTTTGGATTTGGACTGGATTTAGGTTTGACTATTTAATCGTTTGTTTATCTTAGGCATTGTTGATATCTCATGGCTTTGCTCATTTATAGAACTAACCTACTTTCTGTGGATGCAGATTCTAGTATTATTTTTACTAAGCCATTTATCTTTGTGAGATATCCATATTTACTTGAGTAATGTTTTGCAAGTCAAAGTTATTTAAATCACTAGGAAAGTTTTGTCACCATTAAAAATGGGGAGATTGTTGGAGAAAACATCCTTGAGTGTTTTGAAGCTGACAAAACGATTCCATCAGTCTAGTCTGAAGACTTGCAGACTCTACTATCGAAGTCTGAAGACCTCCGGACTGCCAGACTCAAAACTCAAAGTCTATCCTCATTGACAGTTTCTAGACCGTTGAAGAAGGCTTATCCAGAACTGGATGTTTCGTTAAGGATTTGACTTTATCAACTGGAGAAGATCTCTTGGCTGGATATAGCATGTCGGAATCCATTATTCAAATCAAGATTGATTCAGGGATTTTGGATCCGTTGATTGGTGAAGTATACTTGGAAGGTTCTACTTATGGAAACCTAAATCCTGATTATATAGGCGAGCAGGATTGATGGGCTATCGTCATGTTCCTTAAATAGCTCGAAGATCTTCCTAATTGATTCTGTCCAACGGGTAGATTGGAATAATTCCTTTGGTAAGTGCCAATGGATATGATGTCATAAAGGAGTATATAAGAAATACGTTCCAGTTGTTCGAGTGTGTGCGCGATAGAAGAATTCTAAAGTCTGAAGCTCCTTGTTCCTAGTCAATTCATTTGTTGAGCGAAATCTTGTACGCAAAAGAGAGTCTATATCTTTGAGAAACCTTGAGGAAGTGTAGTAGAGTCTCTACACTGTGGAATCAAGGAAGAGCTTTACTGTAACAATTCTTTTGTTCATAGTGAAATCCAGTCGGTGGGCTGTTATTGCGGAAGAGTGGACATAGGCTTGGATTAAGCCGAACCACTATAAACTCTGTGTTCATATTCTCTTCCCTACACTCTTTTACTTTGATCGTAACTTGTTTAGTTGACAAGAAACAAATTTCCTTTTCATAATCTATTATTGAATAGTGCTGCACACTTATCTTGAAAATTTATTTTTACACATATTCACCCTCTCTAGGTGTTCATACTAGCATTCACAGTAAATAGGTGTATGAGATCAAAATTAAGGTAGATGGTGTAGTGTAACGCTAAAAGCTCAACTAGTAGCAAAAAGATTAACTCAAGAGCATGAGATTGACCATGATGATTCTTTACTCTAGCTGTATGTTTTACAACTGCTTGAAGTCTTCTTATTGTTGCCTCTATTAAACGAAGGCCTCTGTTCTAGATGGATGTTTAAAAATGTTTTTCTTCATGACAATCTTGTTGAGGAAGTATATATGGAATCTTCTCTTGAATATACTACTTTTGATAAAGTGTGTCAATTAGGCCGAGCATTACATCATGGGTTGAAGCAAGGTCATTGTGTATGATACTCTTAATTCAACTCTCCCATGGAACGCCTTGGATTTAAATCCAACCCTTATGACAACGCTCTCTTTATTCATCAAACATCTCATGGATATATTCTGCTTCTTTTATGTAGAAAATATGGTTATCATTGGCGATGATCATACCAATATTATAAAATTCCAACAGTATCTCTGTCAACAATTTGAAATGAAAACTCTTAAAGAGCTGAGTTATTTTTTTAAGCTTGGAGGTTACTTCTGATTCCTTGAGTTATTAACTTTCTCAAGGTAAATATGCCACTAATCTTCTTTCTCGAGTGGACTTACTAATAATAAGACTGTTACAACTCTCATTAAGACTAATGCATCTAATAACAAAGATGAGACTCTTCTTTCGAATCCTATTCTTTATCAAAAGCTAGTTGGTAGTCTTGCATACCTCACTATCATTCGTCTTAACATAGTCTACGTTGTTCATATTATAAGTTAGATCATGATGGCGTTGCAAACCTCTCATTTTTCTGGCATTTGTCGAATTCTTCGTTATGTTAAGGGCACCTTATTTCATGGCCTTCACTTTTTTACTCAATCTACCTTAGAGTTAAAGGCTTATTCTGATGCTGACTAGGCTGGGGACACTCTTGATCGTTGCTCCACTATTGGCTACTACTTCTTTCTAATTAAGTCACTCATCGTATAGTGTAGCAAGAAACAGACTGTTGTTGCTTAATCTAGTACCGAAGCAAAATATCATTTTCTTGCACATCCGACAACATAATTATCATGCAATTATTATTAAAGGACATGGTTGTTCATCATGATGGTGGAATGATACTTTATTACGACAATCATAGTGCAATAGTGCTATCCAAATAACACATAATGATGTTTTCCATGAGCGCACTAAGCATATAAAAATATATTGTCCTTTCATACGCTCTTACATGCTTCATGGCACCATTCATCTTCTCTTCACTACATCAATCAATCAAATCGCTGATATATGCACTATGGCTTATCCACTTGAGCATTTTAAAGATATTTTCTCCAAAATCCAATTGACTTATTCTTATCACCTTGATTTTGAGGAGGATGCTCACAAGATATTACCTGATTTTGTGTATCCCTTCAATTGTAATCCTGATTGATTGAAATTTCTATTGTAATATTATGTTACTACTATATATAGCTGTCCCTTAAAGCCCATAAATAGGTTTTTGTATAGTACATTAAATATATATAGAAAATTCTCCAATTCACTTTTCCGCATTATTTCTAACTAATCAAATGGAGTGCATGTGGTCCCTTATGTCCCCTCTAAATGGCCTAGCCTAATATTTTGTGAAAAGTTAAGTGCATTGCCCAATTTTTGTCCTACTTTTCATTGCACCGCTAAACTTTCGAAATTTACAATAAGATCTGTGACAACTCGAAGTGATTTTAGATATATTCTTCATCAAATAACCAATGAAAAAGCATTCATAAATCTTATCATAAGAAGATTTATTATCTTCAAAACATTTGTAGTTTTACCCCATCGAATGTGTTCACAATTATCGGAGCACTAACACCATTAACATGAAAATAAACTTGAGCACATTCATGTACAATATGTGGCTTTTCTCCCTTAATTTTGATGTGAGATTCTCCAACAAAAATATTAATATATTTAATAATTCTATCAAATAAAATACCCACTAAGAAGGGTCCCTTGGTCTCCAAGGTGAAAATGACGTAGTACAACTATTTTTAGTACAATTAATCATTAACTGAGCGAATGCATATTGCTACATTCTATATATAATCTTTCTTCAACAATAAAATCATAGTGGCAAAAATATTTGCCTTTCATCACATTAAAGTTTTGTCTCAATAATTTTCCTTGTAATATGATATTTGCTTTGATTATTTCTCTATTGATTGTAAATTCACACATTAATTAACATCGATTGTCTTAGCTTCTACTAATTCATTCTTTATTTTATTTTCTTTTTTTCCTTTTGTTAAGGCATTTCAAATTATGTTACTACATTAATTAGAAATTAAAATTAAAATTTTTAGACCATTTAGGAAAGGCGGTCTAAATCTTAATTCTTTTTGAAAAGTTGCAATGTAGTCCTTTTGATCATCATTTTTTCCCAATTTATTTGTACAAACTTTAATCATCTACTATAGAAAACCTTTTTACAAGTTATTGCTTAGAGTGAGTGACAATTTGTCGGCCACCATAAATTTCCATAATTTTGAATGTTGATAGTGGTACATTCATTTCTATGGCATGACACATTGCTCCAAAAGAGAATTTATTGATTTGTAAAAGTCCTAATCCGAGAGAACATTCACCAATCTCAGTCATCGATGGATTGGAAAGTTAGGCATAAATCGCTTCGTTGGTGACTTTTGACTTATCAAATTACTCCCGTTTTGAGGGTGCAATCTAATAGTGTTATAATAAATCATTAACCGAAGAAATGCATATTGCTACATTCCATGTATAATCTTTCTTTAATGTTAAAATCATAGGGGCAAAATTATCTGTCCTTCATCACATTAAAGTTTTGTCTCAATAATCTTCCTTATAATATGATACTTACTTTGATTATTTCTCTATCAATTGTAGATTCACACATTAATTAACATTGATTTTCTTCTACTCATTCATTCTTTATTTCTTTAAGTGTAATAGAAGTCCTAAAACTTGTCACGAAAATGCAATTGAGACCTAAAACTTGCAAAAATTGCAATCAAGTCCTAAAACTAGTCAAATTATTTCAATCGAGTCCAAGAGTTAACACCGTCAACATTTTTAACGGAAAATGCTGACGTGGCGCCCGCATGGCATTTAAAATGAATTTTTATTTTTCTGGTGGCTTTTTTAAATTATTTTTATTCAATTTTTTAAAAAATTTAGATTTAAAAACTAAAAAGAAAAGCTAAAATTTATTTTAAAAATTGTTATAAAAAAGGGAAAACGGCAGGTTCCTCCCCTATCACCATCGCTGCCCATCGTTTGGAGGGGCCACCAGATCTAGGCAAGTCGGCCCTTGCGAGGGGGCCAGCGGCCGTCACCCGCCCTGGGTGAGTCGTTGCCAACCCTCATAGGGGGCCCCTTCGGTGATGGGCGGCAACGGCGGTGGGGAGAACCTTTTTTTTTTTACAATTTTTGAAAATAAATTTTAGCTTTTCTTTTTAGTTTTTAATCTAATTTAAAAAAAAAATTGTTTAAAAATAATTTTAAAAATCCACGTGGAAAATGAAAATGATTTAAAATACCACATCCGTGCCACGTCAGCATTTCCCATTTAAAAGCTAATGATGTTAACTTTAGGACTCGATTGAAACAATTTGACAAGTTTTAGGACTGAATTGCACTTTTTGCAAGTTTTAGGACTTAATTGCATTTTCATGACAAGTTTTAGGACTTCTATTGCACATATCCATTCTTTTTTTTTTCTTTTGTTTAGGCATTTCAAATGTTACTGCACTAATTAGAAATTTATATTAGAATTTTTAAACCATTTAGGAAATGAGGTCTAAATCTTGAATATTTCTAAAAAGTTGCAATGTAATCCTTTTAATCATCATTTTTTTTCCTGATTTTTTTGTACAACCTTTAATCATGTACTATAAAAACATTTCTACAAGTTATCGCTTAGAATGAGTGGCAATTTGTCGGCCACCATAAATTTTCATAATTTTGGAAGTCGCTAGTGGCACGTTCATCTCTATGGAAAAACACATTGCTCCAAAATAAAATTTATTGACTTGTAAAAGTCCTCATTCAAGATAACATTCACCAATCCTAGTTATCGGTGGGTTGGAAAGTTAGTCATAAATCGTTTTATCGGTGACTTTTGACTTATCAAATTAGTCCCACTTTGAGGGTGCAAATTTTGGCCCAAAATGCAATTCTGGCTTGCTTGGAAACATTATTGTCTTCATGTCCTACCCCATTAAAAAGGATGAGCGTGAAGAAGACTTTAAATTGACTAAACTCTATTTCTGGACAATACAACGTTGATTTCCTTAATCTTTTTAATTTTCTAAAAAAATTTTCTTTTCCTCTTTTGTTCCTTTTCTAGTGAGTGATGTCGATACCAGATCTAGTGTGGAAACATTTCTTGTGTGAGATATAGTCCCCTTAAGCACGAATAATACATTGTATGCAATTTATGAATGAGGTTTGGTCTGTAGTGCAACTATTTTCAGTACAATTAATCATTAACCGAGCAAATGCATATTGCTACATTCTATATATAATCTTTCCTCAACATTAAAACCATAGTGGCAAAATTATTTACCCTTCATTGCGTTAAAATTTTGTCGCGATAATCTTTCTTATAATATGATATTTGCTTTGATTATTTCTCAATCGACTGTAAATTCACACATTAGTTAACATTGATTGTCTTATCTTCGACTCATTCATTCTTTATTTTCTTTATTTTCTTTATAATCCTTTTATTTAGGCATTTCAAATGATGTTACTACACTAATTAGAAATTTACATTAGAATTTTTAAACCATTTAGGAAATGCGGGTCTAAATCTTAAATCCTTTTGAAAAGTTGCCATCCAGTTTTTTTCCTGATTTTTTTGTACAACCTTTAATCACCTTCTATAGAAGCATTTTTACAGGTTATCACTTAGAATGAGTGGCAATTTGTCGGCTGTCATAAATTTCCATAATTTTGGATATCGCTAGTGGTACATTCATCTCTATGGCACCACAGATTGCTCCAAAAGAGAATTTATTGATTTGTAAAAGTCATAATCCGAGAGAACATTCACCAATCCCAGTCATCAGTGGGTTGGAAAGTTAGGCATAAATCGCTTCGTTGGTGACTTTTGACTTATCAAATTACTCCCGTTTTGAGGGTGCAATCTAATAGGCACAATCACTTTTGGCCTAAAATGCAATTCTGGCTTACTTGGAAAAATTATTGCCTTCGAGTCCAACCCCTTTAAAATGGTGGAGCGTGAAGAAGACTTCCGATTGACTAAACTCTATTTTCGAACAACACAACGCTGATTTGCTTAATCTTTTTAATTTTCTAGATTTTTTTCTTTTCTTCTTTTATTTTCTTTTCTAGCGAACAATGTCGACACCAGATATGGTGTTAAAACATTTCTTGTGTGGGATATAGTCCCCGTAAGCACGAATAATACATTTTGTGCAATTTATGAACGGGGTTTGGTCTGTAGTGCAACTATTTTCAGTACAATAAATCATTAATCGAACAAATGAATATTGCTACATTCCATGTATAATCTTTCTTTAACGTTAAAATCATAGTGGCAAAATTATCTGCCCTTCATCACATTAAAGTTTTGTCTCAATAAACTTCCTTATAATATGATACTTACTTTGATTATTTCTCTACCAATTGTAGATTCACACATTAATTAACATTGATTTTCTTCTACTCATTCATTCTTTATTTTTTAAAGTGTAATAGAAGTCTTAAAACTTGTCACGAAGATGCAATTGAGTCCTAAAACTTGCAAAAGTGCAATCAAGTCTTAAAACTAGTCAAATTATTTCAATCGAGGCCAAGAGTTAACGCTGTCAACATTTTTAACGGAAAATGCCGACGTGGCGCCCACATGGCATTTAAAATGAATTTTTATTTTTCTGGTGGCTTTTTAAATTATTTTTATTCAATTTTTTAAAAAATTTAGATTTAAAAACTAAAAAAGAAAAGCTAAAATTTATTTTAAAAAATTGTTATAAAAAAAAGGGAAAACAGTAGCTCCTCCCCCATCGCCATCGCTGCCCATCTCTGGAGGGGCCACTAGATTTGGGCATTTCGGCCCTCACAGGGGGTCGGCGGCGTCGCTTGCCCCGGGTCGTTGGGGGCCCTCACAGGGGGCCCCTCCGACAATGGGTGGCAACAGCGGTGGGGAAGGAGCCGTCGTTTTGCCCTTTGTTTTTTTATTATTTACAATTTTTGAAAATAAATTTTAGCTTTTCTTTTTAGTTTTTAATCTAATTTAATAAAAAATTGTTTAAAAAATAATTTTAAAAAGCCACGTGGAAAATGAAAATGATTTAAAATACCACGTTCGTGCCACATCAGCATTTTCCATTTAAAAAGCTAACGATGTTAACTTTAGGACTCGATTGAAATAATTTGACAAGTTTTATAACTGAATTGCATTTTTGCAAGTTTTAGACTTAATTGCATTTTCGTGACAAGTTTTAGGACTTCTATTGCACTTGTCTATTCTTTTTTTTTTTCTTTTGTTTAGGCATTTCAAATGTTACTGCACTAATTAGAAATTTACATTAGAATTTTTAAACCATTTTGGAAATGCAGTCTAAATCTTGAATCTTTTTGAAAAGTTGCAATGTAATCCTTTTGATCATAATTTTTTTCCTGATTTTTTTGTACAACCTTTAATCACCTACTATAAAAACTTTTTTACAAGTTATCGCTTAGAGTGAGTGGCAATTTGTTGGCCACCATAAATTTTCATAATTTTGGAAGTCGCTAGTGGCACGTTCATCTCTATGGAAAAACACATTGCTCCAAAATAAAATTTATTGACTTGTAAAAGTCCTCATTCAAGATAACATTCACCAATCCTAGTTATCGGGTGGGTTGGAAAGTTAGGCATAAATCGTTTTATCGGTGACTTTTGACTTATCAAATTATTCCCACTTTGAGGGTGCAATCCAACGGGTAGGACCAATTTTGGCCCAAAATGCAATTCTGGCTTGCTTGGAAACATTATTGTCTTCATGTCCTACCCCTTTAAAAAGGATGAGCGTGAAGAAGACTTTAAATTGACTAAACTCTATTTCTGGACAATACAACGTTGATTTCCTTAATCTTTTTAATTTTCTAATTTTTCTTTTCTTTTCCTCTTTTGTTCCTTTTCTAGCGAGTGATGTCAATACCAGATCTAGTGTGGAAACATTTCTTGTGTGAGATATAGTCCCCTTAAGCACGAATAATACATTGTATGCAATTTATGAATGAGGTTTGGTCTGTAGTGCAACTATTTTCAGTACAATTAATCATTAACCGAGCAAACGCATATTGCTACATTCTATATATAATCTTTCCTCAACGTTAAAACCATAGTGGCAAAATTATTTACCCTTCACTGCGTTAAAATTTTGTCGCGATAATCTTTCTTATAATATGATATTTGCTTTGATTATTTCTCAATCGACTGTAAATTCACACATTAGTTAACATTGATTGTCTTATCTTCGACTCATTCATTCTTTATTTTCTTTATTTTCTTTATAATCCTTTTATTTAGGCATTTCAAATGATGTTACTGCACTAATTAGAAATTTAAATTAGAATTTTTAAACCATTTAGGAAATGCGGGCCTAAATCTTAAATCCTTTTGAAAAGTTGCCATGCAGTTTTTTTTTTTTCCTGATTTTTTTTTGTAAAATCTTTAATCACCTTCTATAGAAACATTTTTACAAGTTATCCCTTAGAGTGAGTGGCAATTTGTCGGTTGTTATAAATTTCCATAATTTTGGACATCGCTAGTGGTACATTCATCTCTATGGCACGACATATTGCTCCAAAAGAGAATTTATTCACTTGTAAAAATCATAATTCAAGAGAACATTCACCAATCCTAGTTATCAGTGGATTGGAAAGTTAGGCATAAATCGCTTTATCGGTAACTTTTGACTTATCAAATTACACCCACTTTGAGGGTGCAATCTAACTGGTACGGCCAATCTTGGCCTAAAATGCAAGTTTGGCTTGCTTGGAAAAATTATTGTATTCACGTCCAACTGCTTTAAAAAGGTTGAGCGTGAAGAAGACTTCAAATTGACTAAACTCTATTTTTGGACATCTCAACGCGGATTTGCTTAATCTTTTTAATTTTCTAGATTTTTTCATTTCATCTTTTATTTCCTTTTCTAGTGAATGACGTCGACTTTTGACTTATCAAATTACACCCACTTTGAGGGTGCAATCCAACTGGTACGGCCAATCTTGGCCTAAAACGCAAGTCTGGCTTGCTTGGAAAAATTATTGTATTCACGTCCAACTACTTTAAAAAGGTTGAGCGTGAAGAATACTTCAAATTGACTAAACTCTGTTTTTGGACATCTCAACGCTGATTTGCTTAATCTTTTTAATTTTCTAGATTTTTTCATTTCATCTTTTATTTCCTTTTCTAGTGAATGATGTCGACTTTTGACTTATCAAATTACACCCACTTTGAGGGTGCAATCCAACTGGTACGGCCAATTTTGGCCTAAAACGCAAGTCTGGCTTGCTTGGAAAAATTATTGTATCCACGTCCAACTGCTTTAAAAAGGTTGAGCGTGAAGAAGACTTCAAATTGACTGAACTCTGTTTTTGGACATCTCAACGCTGATTTGCTTAATCTTTTTAATTTTCTAGATTTTTTTCATTTCACCTTTTATTTCCTTTTCTAGTGAATGATGTCGACATTTGATTTGGCGTGGAAACATTTCTTGTGTGGGATATTGTCCCGATAAGCATGAATAATACTTTATATGCATTTTATGAATGGGGTCTGGTCTGTAGTCTTCATGATTGGTAAGAGATTAAAAAAAGGAAGTTGTGGCTTATACAAATCCAAACGTTACACAATGTCTACTGAGGTGGTTGTAATATTGTGGTTTGATGTAGAGGTTGAGGATTGTGTATCCGATCTGGTGTCAATAGGAAAGAAAAGAAAAAATGAAACGGGAAAAGGGGAAATAGGGTACGAAAATGAAAAAGAAAGGAAAGAAGAAACATTTTAAATAGTAAAAAAAAAAAATTACTCAAAATTTTTTTGAATAAATTTGTCCATGCAGATCGTTGGTCAAGCCCATAGGATGGCTAGTGATGACTATACTGTCCAATCAACATTTTCAGCCAAAAATTGAGGGCAAAACTACATTAAAATTTAATGCAAAAGTTTAGGACTACATTTGAACAATTGAAAATTTTAAAACTACATTGGAATCTATACAATAGATTTAGGATTAAATTAGTAATTTTCCCACACTTAACTAAAACTAGCCTTAGTAATAATATCCAAAAGTTGGGAAAAAAAAAAAACAGAATTTTTTAAAAGAAAGTTGAGAAAGGAGTGAAGGATAGATGTAGAAAGAAAAAGTCTGAAATGTTCAAAATTGAAAAGAAAATAGTTATGTTAAAGAATATAGTGGTCGAGATTTATAATAAAATTAGCCCTTATTTATTTTTAGTAGATAGAGTTTACATAATGTGGGGAGTTTACAAATATATTTTTCTATTCTCATTATCAATTGATCTAATGACTTCTACTATTAATTGATAATGTTTTGAATGCCCCAGCCAATCGGTGTTCCCTTGCTAGTAGAAAAGTTTAAGTTCGATTTCAGTCCCCATACTTGCAATTGGATCCTTCAATTTTTTTTTTTTTCTTTTTGGGAATCGACTCCCCCAAAATAAGTCTTAATAATAAGGCTTTTTCTTTCTACCTCTATCCTTTACTCCTTTCTCAATTCTATTCGATTTCAGTCCCATACCGCATTCTCAGTCAAGTCCTTAAATAAGTCTTAGTATGTTGGTGTGGCAAGCTAGGATGATTTATGTGTGATAAATACTCGAGCTTGTGAGTAATTGAAACTTTATGATTCTGCAGTTTAATAATAGATTATTTATTGTTGACTCTCTCCGTGAATGCGGTACTAACAATTATGCTGAACCACATACATCTTTAGTGTCATTTATTGTTCTTCATTTATTTTTCTGGTATTTTCATATCGATTTAATTGCAAGATTTGGTTAGCATTTCCGCAATATATTTCAACAAAAATAAGGAAAGAAAACCTTTAAATATAGAGTTAATGCTCTGAAAAATCCTAAATTAGTACACATGTGACAAATTTACCCTAAATTAATTTTTTGACCATCAAAATCCATAAACAAGTATACTTTTAATAAATTTACCCCAAACTGGTATACTTATAATAAATTTATCATCTGTTAGTTTCAGTTAAATTTTACTATCAAATTACTAAGTTAGATAACACTTGATAAATTTATCCCAAACTAGTGTATTGGTTTGGGATTTTACTTTTCATTTGTCTCAGTTATATAATTTTTATGGTTTTTTGAGGTATTAATCCAATTTAAAGGAAGGTATATTCGTTACAAATACACTAATTTGGAGCTTTTGGTGGCCAAACAAATAAGTTTAGGATAAATTTATCACAAGTATAACTGTTTATGGTTTTTTTGTGGTCGTTTGGGGTAAATTTATTACAGATATATCAGTTTGAGGTTTTTTTTTGTAGTAAAAAAATTAATATGGAATAAATTTGTCATACATGTACTAATTTTAGTTTTTTTCATAATATTAACCCTTAAATATATCAATGTGCGATACCAAAAGAGAAAAACTCGGGCTACTATCTGGAATTGTCATGCTTTTTACATGGATTGCTCTTTCAACACACACATAGTAATAGCCTGATGGAGGTGGGCCCATCGTACCTTCCTAAGCATGCACAATGGATGAATTCCACGTTCATATAGTTTGCTTTTTCCTTTCTTTCTTTTAATTTTTTTTATTTATCTTTTTGAATTTTCCCCTCTTCTGATCTTCCCTTAAACCACTAAAGGTAACACCCATCTTTTCATAATCTGACTTTTTGCCTTTTCTTTTTCTTCATATTTTTCTTTTTAGTTTAATGAAAGAAAAATATTTTCTTAGTTTTTCCTTATTTGCTTTTTCATTCTATTTCTTGAACATATCATGGTATTTTCCTATTTCATATTTCATAATTAATCCATTGTATTTTCTGATTCTATAGTTTATGTTGTTTTGGCTTTTTGATAGTTCTATAATATAGTTACAATCAAATTCAAATATGAGCATATCTTTTGATTTCTTTTATTGAATCTACTTATCTGAAAAAAAGAAAGAGAATATATAATAGGGTTAATACCCTGAAAAATCCCAAATTGATACATCTATAACAAATTTATCACAAACTAATTTTAACCCCAAATTGGTATAGTTTTAACAAATTTATCACAAACTAGTACACTTGTGATAAATTTACTCTATGTTAGTTCCTATTAAATTTTACAATCAAATTACTAAGTTGAATTATATGTGATAGTTGATTAGTGTACGAATTTATGATTTTACTCTCTGTTTGTCACAATTATACAATTTTTGTAATTTTTTGTGATATTAATCCAATTTACAAATATACCATTTAGGGTTTTTGGCGATTAAATAAATTAGTTTGGGGTAAATTTGTCACAAATACACCAGATTGGGTTTTTTTTTTTTTTTATGGTCGGTTAGGGTACATTTAAAAGTTTTGTTTTCATAATAAAAAAATTAGCTTGGGATAACTTGTTGCACGGTTTAGGGTTTTATTTTTCTATCAAAAAATTAGTTTGGTCAAATGTAATTTGTCATACATCTATCATATTTGGGGTTTTTAGGATATTAACCCTATATAATATAAGTATTTTGGTGTTATGGTCAAATGCTATAATATATATATATATAGATATCCATTATTTACTTTTAATGGATCTCTTCATGCTAATGTGAGTAAAAAAATGAAACCGATCATGTAATATCATTTGTTTTATGATCTTATATATAAAAAGATGAGCCAAAAATATTTCTGAGGGATATTAAGTTCTAATCTCAACATTTTAGGCAGATTTGTTTTATTTTCTTTTTTTCTCTTTGAAAATAAAATTATGGCCTTTCGTTTCCATTGAAACAACATATTAAATAAAGAATATTTGTGCTAGTATCATCGAAAGTGAAATAAAAGCCAAACTTTGGTGACTAAAGACATTCCGGATATCAACACAAGGCTTTGCGCTTTTCCTTTGACGGGGCTCCTCCACTCCTCAGTGATGACTCTGTTTCGGTTGACTCCCTCTTCCCACTCTCTTCCTCAACCTCTTCCTCCGATGAATGGTTCGATCGTCTCATGGCTTCTTCTTGCGATATTCACGATCTCCATCTTCTTTGACGCTGCTACGGCTTCAACGTCAGCCCAATGTCTTGGTGTGGACCAGAGATCGTTGTTGCTTGAGCTGAGAAACAGCCTCATCTTCTACACCTTCAAGTCCTCCAAGCTAGTACGTTGGGACCAAAGCACTGATTCTTGGAGTGGCGTGACGTGCGAGGATGGCCTCGTGGTGGGTCTCGATTTGAGTAAAGAGTCGATCTCTGGCGGAATCGATGATTCGTCGAGCCTTTTCAGGCTCGAGTTCCTTCAGAGCCTGAACTTGGCATTCAATGACTTCAACTACATGGCGATTCCATCGGGCCTCGCGAATCTCAGCCACTTGGCACATCTCAACTTGTCCAATGCTGGATTCACCATGCATATTCCTGCGGAGCTATCGCGCCTGACAAAGCTACGTACTCTTGATCTTAGTTTTTTTTTCAATGATGACGAGCTTGTGCTGAACCTTGAGCGCAATTTGAGGTCGCTAATTGGGGATTTGCGGGAGTTGAGAGAGATGTACCTTGATGGGGTCATTGTATTTACTAAGGGAAGTGAGTGGTGCAACACCTTGTCTTCTTCAGTGCCAAAACTTGAGGTGTTGAGCATGTCTTTTTGTTCTTTGTCTGGTCCTATCAACCCTTCTCTTATGAGTCTTGCAAATCTGTCGGTCATCCAACTTAGTGGCAACAACTTGTCCTCCACAGTTCCTCGGTTCTTTGCTAATTTCTCTAGCTTGAAAACTCTAAGCCTAGTCGATTGCGGACCTGCAAGGAGAATTTCCTCATGAAATCTTCCAGGTACAAACACTTCAGATTCTTGAATTATCATTCAACAGACTCCTTCAGGGTTCTTTGCCAGAATTTCCGGAGAATGGTTCTCTTAAAACATTGGTTCTTAGTGACACGCATATTTCCGGGAGGCTCCCAGATTCAATTGGTAATCTCAGGAATCTGTCGAGAATAGAACTAGCGAATTGCAACTTTCATGGAAATTTCCCAAGCTCTTTCACCAATCTTTTGCGATTGTCTTATTTGGACTTCTCATTCAACAATTTTACTGGTCCAATTCCATCGTTCAGCAAGTCCAAGAATCTAACACAAGTCGCTCTGTCCCACAATAGTCTAATTGGTCCGATTGATTCAACACAATGGGAATCCCTCTCGAGTCTTCTTATTCTTGACCTGGGATTCAATTTACTTGAAGGAAATATTCCTTCATCTTTGTTCACACATCCATCGATTCAGGAGCTTTTACTTTCCAACAACCGCTTTTCTAGTCAATTGAAGGGATTTTTTGATGCTCCATCGCACATGCTGCAAAAACTTGATTTGAGCAACAACAATATAGGAGGAGAACTACCGATGTCTATATGGGAACTCCAAGGGCTCTACGAGCTCTCGCTTTCTTCCAATAATTTTAGTGGCTCATTCCATATTAATTGGGTACAACAGCTGAGAAATCTTTCGAATTTGGATCTTTCCTACAATCGTTTCTCCATTGATGCCACAAATACTGCTTCCCAAGCCTTTTCATTCCCTAACCTTACATCCTTAAATTTGGCTTCCTGCCAATTGACGACATTGCCTCAGTTTTTGGCTAATCAATCCAAATTGTCCTCCCTCGACCTCTCCAACAACTATATTCAAGGAACTATACCGAGATGGATATGGACATTTATGCTATCTCAATCTTTCCTCTAATTTTTTGAAGATATGGAAACACCCCCAGGAAATTTTACTCCTGGTGTGTATGTTGTTGACCTCCATTCAAACATGCTTCAAGGGAAATTGCCACCCTTGTCGTCATATGCCTCCTACTTGGATTTCTCAAATAACAACTTCACCTCTGTTATTCCGGATGACATCGGCAACAACCTACCAAACTTGAGTTCTTTACCCTCTCGAAGAATAATTTCCATGGTTTCATCCCACCATCTATTTGCAAAGCTAGTAATCTTGAAGTTCTCGACTTATCGCATAACCATCTGAATGGAACTATTCCTGATTGTTTAATGGAGTCCCTCAAGATATTGAATCTAAGGAATAACCAGTTGAATGGCAACATTCCACAAAACATCCCGAGAACATGTAATCTGAGGACATTAGATATCAGTGAGAATTTGTTGCAAGGGCAGATTCCGTTGTCGTTGGCAAGTTGCATGGCATTGGAGTTTGTGAACATTGGGGACAATCAAATAGATGGGACATTTCCGTGCCATTTCATGGCTATGTCACATCTCCGTGTCCTTGTTTTACGATCCAACAAATTGCATGGGGAAATTGGATGTCCACATAGTCACAACACTTGGCAAATGCTTCAAATCATTGACTTGTCCTCAAACGACTTTGGTGGCACACTGTCTGTGAGTCTTCTTGCATCTTTGGAGGCTATGAAGGCCAATAAGGACTTCAATCATCTACAATATCATTTTTGATTTCTAAATGATGAGCTTTATTATGAGGATACGATGAGTGCAACCTTGAAAGATCTACGGCTAGAACTCGTTAAGATCTGGACTATTTTCACATTGATCGACTTCTCGAGCAATAGATTGGAGGGTCCAATACCCAATACACTTGGAGATCTCAAAGCACTTTATGTCCTCAACCTATCACACAATGCCATCTCGGGTTCAATTCCTCCTATATTGGGGAATTTGCATCAGATTGAGTCGCTGGATCTATCGGTGAATTACCTTAATGGAACCATACCACCTCAACTTGCAAATCTTGATTTCCTTTCCTTACTAAACCTCTCAAACAATCAGCTTGTAGGAAACATCCCGACAAGCGGACAGTTTCTCACATTTTCCAAGAGTTCTTTTGAAGGAAACCTCGGATTGTGTGGGCTTCTGCTCAACAAAAGTTGCTCAATTACCACAAATGGGACGGAAGAAGTTGGTGACAATGGCGATGATGATGATAGTGAGAAAAAGTGGTTTTACATGGGCATACCGCTTGGGTTTGTCGTTGGCTTCTGGGTTTTTTGTGGTCCATTAATGTTTGTGAGATCATGGAGGTTTGCTTATTATCGATTCTGGGATAAAGTGCTATTCAAATTCTCACGACCATGAAGATTTCCGGTGAGGTTCAATTATCAAACTCGAGCAAGAGTATTTCGTTCTTCTTCTCTTCATAATCAGAAAATGTATAAGGAAATAATCGATTAATCCAAGCGTGGCAACTATATCTCCAACATTAATCAGCAAAATTTATTCGCAGGATAGAAAAATGCAACTTCAAAAGCATTTAGCATTTTTCCTTTGTGCCTTTGCCACGTCCACGGCCGTCTTCCAGCGCCGCGCGAAGAAGGTAGGGGATTTTGTTGGGTTCTCCCGCCGCCTCCACCTCCTCCGCCGCCGCCGCCGCCGCCGCCGCTTTCCGGAGCTCTTTGCTTCACTTCTCCACCATTCACCGGACCAGAACTTGCCCTTCCACCTCTCAGCCGGTAGAAATTCCGGCGCAATTCGTTCATCTCATAAATTTTTTGTTTTCTTTTCGTTTGGTCCTTCTCTTTTTGTGTGGCTTTCAGTCTCAGCTCTCGACTCTATCTGCTTTCTCTCCGTCTTGCCTCATGGGGGTTGCAGGTACCTGTGGGGTGTGTTCGACTTCAATCGTGTTCGTCGTCGCGCGCTGCTCCTCCGATCAAAGCCATGGCTGCCGAGGCTGAGATTCTGTCCGCGCCCGACAAGGAGCTGCGCCCTTCTTCTCCTCGTACCCCTCTTTTCTCTCGTGTCTTTAACTTCTTCGTTGATCTTATCATTCCAGATTATGAAGAGGGCTGCTTCAGCCTCGTCGTTCTTTTTTTTCTTGGCGTGTGCCCTTTTGTAAATGCAACAAAAATCTGATTTTTTTTCCTCTCTTCAATGTTCGGGGGGCAAGCGGGGGTTGATATCTTTGTCTGACAAAACTGATTTGGCTTTTCTTGGAAAGGACCTCCAGGAATTGGGGTGAGGACTTTACTTTGCACACTTCTCTTGTGTGCGTGTTCGTATGCGTGTGCGTGTGGTGTAGCTTAGGTGCTGAAGCCACGCTGTTTTTGTTGGATTAGATTTAAGGCACGTTTCATTGCTTGAAAATAGTATTTTTATACAGGGGTGCGCATGGTATGAGTACTTGTCGGGTCAGCATATTCAAGTGTTCATGTTGTCTTAACCGATTAAAACATTTAGGTATACTGTTGTCTCAACTGGAGGAACCGCATCTGCTCTGGAAAATGCCGGTTGTCCGTCACCAAAGTGGAACAGCTTACTTGCTTCCCGGAGATGGTTTGTTTCTTTGTCCCTTACTTGCATTGTTTATTCTTTTCTTTCTTTAGTTGCCTTGTCTTAGGAAGCTGATTGTAACGAGTGATGACGACAGTCGAGATTGGCACTGCACTGATGCCATACAACTTGAAATCCCTCTGGCTTCAAGTGGTTTTCTGGGATCTTCACAGCTTTTGCTAACATTATCATGCTACATCTATTCCTAACAATGGTGGCATAAATCAGATACCTTAACCACTTCAGACAGCTCAAGACTTTCCAGCTCATGACAAAAAAATCAATTTCTAGTCGTTAATGCTTATCAAAGATTTTCAAGAGTTCCTCTACTGAGACCATATTTTCAAGATTCTGTCGTGAATGTGAGTGCCATTTGTCCTTAGGCGGCATAGAGCACCTGATGCCCCAAACTTATCTTTTCTCCCTTTTGAGATCCATTCATCCTTACAAACTTGTTGAACCATTGAAACCTAGCGCATCTCTTTTCTTCTTCTCTGCAAATACTCCTTGTCTTACTAAAAGTTAAAGTGAGTGCACTTCAATCTTGATTCTCTAGAGAAATCAGATGCCGGATTTGCACTGTGCTTGCTAGCACCCTTCACTAAGGAGAATTACTTCCCTACTAAATTCAAGATCACAATATTCAATTAGTACATTTCAAGTAGTCATGGTGCCTCTCTTTGTGAGCGGTTATGATATCTCAGTCGTTTGAGACCTTTGACCAAAGGATTTCCCTCTTTAACATTCACATATGATAATTTCATCTCTTTTCTCTGCAACTGGGCACACACCAAACAGAATAATCTTCTTTTGGCAAAATGATTTAGATTTTAACTTGGGAATGTTACATTACTCTATTTAACAGCTGGATGGTCGCGTAAAGACCTTGCATCCTCATATTCATGGAGGAATTTTTGCTAGGAGAGATCAACAGCATCACATGGAGGCTCTTGGTAAGCACAGAATTGGTGAGTTGTCCTGTGGTAACATTCTGACCATTTTTCAGCTTAGAAATTCTGAGGATAAACAAATAATGTTCTCGGCGTTACTATGGTCCTACATAATTTTACTATACTAAATGCAAGATGGAACTTGTGCAGGTACTTCTGATGTAGTGGTGGTTAATTTGTATCCTTTCTACTGACAAAGCTACCTCTGTGGTTGATTTGAAGATGGAATTGAGAATGTTGATATTGGTGGTCCTGCCACGATCAGAGCTGCCGCAAAGGTTTTTTACTATTACATGTTCATGTTCATTGTTATTAGAGCATAGACTTGCTTATGTTTCAGTTTTGCTTCATTGCATCTCAATTTGGACGTATGAGAGAATATGATTGTATTGGTGTCTTCGGTCACACTGGGCTCACGGATATCCAGCAAACTTTGCTACAACGGCACTTGTAACTGAGGCATGTAATTGACTGAAAGCATGTTAACTTTTCCATTGAGATTGCGACTCCAGATTATCTTCTTACTATTTGGGTAATGATTTCTCTCATGCTTTTATGCTAAAACAACAATTTTGCTTGTTAAATTATAAACTAAAATAGGTATGTCTGATATGTTGCACTTTTTTTGAAGAAATGTTGCTGGCTTTGTGCCTTTATGTATCAATATGCATGTGGTAAATTTTTCTGTAATTTTGCATCAAGTGCCATTATATGCCCTTAATCTGAATTGATGTTGGCATTTATCTTCTAACAGAATCATCAGGATGTCTTAGTTGTGGTTGATTCACACGACTACCCTGTGCTGCTGGAGTTCCTGAAGAGTAATGGAGATGATCAACAGTTCCATAGAAAACTTTCTTGGAAGGCCTTTCAATGTGTTGCTTCCTATGATTCTGCAGTGTCAGAGTGGCTCTGGAGACAAACAACTGGAGGTATTCATCTGGTTCGTGTTCTCAATTGATGTCATAGCCACTAAGGCAATTAAAAATGCATGTAGGTCTAAACACATGCAAGTAAGGGGCTTTTTTAGAGACTTGGTTCTGATGTATCCTTTAGTTTGTTTCCTTTGGAAATCAATAATTTCAGTAGGCTGTGTTACCTTGTTAGTTTTTAACTGATTTATGTGGAGGTTGACGACTCTTCCTTTTGACTGAGAAATTCCCTTCTAGCTTAACAGTGCCTCTATCTCTTAAAAGTTCTCTTCATTATGGTGAAAATCCCCAGCAGAAGGCTGCATGTGGACAAGAGTCTTGCTGAGGTTAATGGAGGTGGTATTGCAACTGCAATCCAACATCATGGAAAGGTGAGTCCTTGAATGTCATATTTTTACATCAAGGTCAATCTTTTGAGGAAGTTGAAATTGCAGCGAATCTAGTAATTATCTAGCTTTGAAAACTTCATTAGATAGAGGAGGCAGTTTCTAAAATTGAATCTTGTTATCGAATCTAAATAATAGACACTATTTTCATCTAATAGCTAAAGCTTTTTGATAAATTGACAAAGGCCTCAAGAAATCAATATGGGATTAGAACAGGAGGTACTCATTTCGAATCTCTCAGGCAATTTATTTGCTTCTTCAACATAATGATCTTCCATCCTTCAATTTGTGGTAAAATGCTAGCCTATGTGTGATGGCAAATATAGAGCATTTATATACCAAATTACTCCATCTGACCAGGTAGCTTCAACTTTTGGTTTTGTTGGCAGGTTGACATAATATTACAAATCATTCTTAAGGAGCATCTAGTTTCTTTTTTTTCCATGTCAACTATCTGTATATGTTAGTGTGCAGAATGTTAGTTATAAGGAAACACTAATAATGTTTTGCGAAGGAGATTAGCGATACAGGGGACTAATTGGCTTCCTTTTTAGTATCATAACCATGTCTTTGAGATGAGATTAGATGCTCTTTAGAAGTCTCTGAGCAATTGCAAGAATAGTTTTTTTCCATAAAGTTCTTTTACTTCATCAACAGATCATGGTAACAATAGCAGATCTCTCTCTCATTTGTTGTGAATTATGTATTGATGCTGCAGGAAATGTCATATAACTATCTGGATGCAGATGCTGCCTTGAATTACGTATCCCAGTTTAGCGACCCTACATGTGTCGTTGTAAAGCATAAAAATCCTTGTGGGGTGGCTTCCGGTGGTGATATTCTTGAAGCATGCAGATTAGCAGTCAAAGGTTAGTGCATTTGGTGGTATAGTGGCCTTTCAACGTAGAAATTGATGAGGTATATACTTATTTCATTATGTAAGTTACAAAAAGAAAATTCTAATTTCCTTATATAGTAGACCCACCGAATCCAAATAAATAAACTGAAAGAGGCTTGTCATTTTTTAAATCCATAGAGTTCCAGATTGAAGCTCATTCTTGAGTCAACTAGTTTGAGCTACGAATTAGGCTACAAATGTTATGCCTATTGTCACATTGCATAATATATTATAATTCTCTGATAAATACAAAGGATCACGAGTTTTTGAAACTTAAAACCTCATTCAGCACGGGCATCCCTCGAAATTGAACGACAATGCTGGTGTAGGTGTGGGTCTCCTATTGCTGAGTCAGTATTGTAATGTTTCACTTGATAAAATTGATTGAGCTGAACATCAACACTAACCTTGCATTGTCCTACTGTGCATATAGAAGCCCAACTGATGGCGAAACTCGAATGTTCTATGAGACTGTGGTGGCACCAAAGTACTCAAAGAAGGGGCTAGAGGTTCTCCGTGGGAAGTCGAAAACGTTGAGGATCCTGGAAGCGAAGAAGAACGAAAACGGGAAGCTTTCATTGAGACAGGTCGGTGGGAGATGGCTGGCTCAGGATTCTGATAATTTTACTCCCGCAGACATTCAATTCAATGCGGTCTCAGGGACGGCTCCGCAAGATAGCGAGCTTGAAGACACGAAGTTTGCATGGCTCTGCGTTGAGCACATTGAGTACACTTACGCTCCAAGTTTTAAGATTCCTGGTGCAATTACCCAAAGAAAAATTATTAATCGGTCTTATATCCATTATACGCATTTCGATATAATCCAGAATTTTTCAACTTTGTGGCTTTGCCAATGTAGTTCTAATGTTGTGGCATCCTAATTATGTCTCTGAGACAAAACATTATTTCGTATCAAGTAATTGGTCTGATATAAATGACCCTTATCTAAAAAAAATTCTATTATAAATATGATGGTCGAAATGTATAATGGAGGCTTATAATGGAGGCTGATGTAGGCTTCAATCACCTGTAGTATGAGTTATATTTCAAATATGGGGCTCTATTTTAAAGATACAGTGAGTTTAACCTTCAAAAGTGTGAAACTACATCAATATTTTAAAATGTGAAAAAAAATAAATAACATTACTCGAAAATCATTTTGAATAAATTTGTCCATGTAAATTGCCCAGAGCCCAAAGGACGGCCAATGATGGCTGTAGTGCCACATACATCACTATTTTCAGGAAAAAATTGACAAGCAAGACTATATTGGAATTTAATGCAAAAATTTAGAATTGCATTTGACCAATTGAAAATTTTAGAACTACATTGGAATCTATATGATAGATTTAGGATTAAATTAGTCATTTTCACACCCTTAACTAAACCTAGCCTTAATAATAATAATATCCAAAAGTTGGAAAGAAAAAAGATATTTTTTTAAAGGAAAGTTGAGAAAGGAGTAAAGGATTTATGTAGAAAGGAAAAGACTGAAATGTTCAAAATTAAAAAAAAAATAGTTATGTTAGTGGTCGAGATTTATAAGAAAAGTTGGCACTTATTTATTTTTAGTAGATAGAGTTTACATAATTCTTGAACTTTAAATATATTTTCCTATTCACATTAACAATTATTTAAGGACTTCTTCTATTAGTTGATAATGTTTTGAATACCTCAGCTAACCGGTGTTCCCTTGCTAGTAGGATTAAGTTCGATTTTAGTCCCCTAACTTATGTTGTCTGTGCATTTGGATCCTTCAATTTTAGTTTTTTTGGGGAATCAACTCCTCCAACTCTACCCCATTCTCGGTCAAGTCCTTAAATAACTTTTAGTATGTTGGTGTGGCATGCTAGGATGATTTATTATTATTATTATTATTATTGAAAAAGGTAAAAGTCAGTAATGTTAACATCAAAAGAAACTAGTTTTATTCTAGGAAAAATAAGAGAGTAATATGTAGAAGACAAAGCGAGAGACACGAGAAGGGTTGGAGGATTTGGTGGCCGCGAACGCCGTGGCGGTGATTGGTGATAGTTGGAAAATGTGAAGAACTTATTACAGGTTTGACCTTCAAAGAAGCGGTCACGGTGGACTCCTGCTGTCCATCAAAGTGGGAATGGCTTCTCTATTGAGGATCCAATCGCACAAATATGATGAATTAGAGGATTAAAAATAGATTTATCCCAATTTGAAGAAAAAACTCAACTTGAATGAGATACGCGACACTCAATATTGAAATGATCAGGTGCTTTACTAGCATTTTCTCACATAATTCTTCTACATCAGGTTGTAATTGCTTTTTTATGTGCAAACCAATCAAGCCACACAAGCTAGCTTAAATTATTACGAGTTACAGTGCAAGACTAAGTCAAGTCCACGTCTCATTAGTTCGGATTTTACGAAAGTTGAATTTGAGCTCAAGTTTGAATCAAGCTCCAATAGAAACTCATCTATGATAATCAAGTTGAATCAAACTAAGTCCTTTCAAGTTTATAAAAATAAATCACGAGTCAAGCTCGATCCGAAAAAAAAAAAAATTGAGCTTCGATTGAGTTTAAATCAAGTATCCAAGTTTTAAATTCTCAAGTTAAGTCTAGGTCAAATGTAAATAATAGACAAGATTTGACTAGACCTCTTCTAAGTACTTGCTGAAAAATATCCTCAACACCGCTTAAAAGTCGGTCTCGGTCATCGCTAGACATCCGTTCAAAGAGAATCTTGCATATGGTCGTGATTTTGTGCAAGATGACATTACTTAAGGTGGAAAAGCAAAGAAAATTTGGACATGGAACATTACCTAGCATCTACCATGGAAGTCAGCCCCAACAAATATGTTCCCAACGCAGACCCATAATACAATTACGATATAATTAAATTGAGATTGCTTATAAGAATCATTCGCACACTAGTCAAGATTACTAAAATATTGGGAACCCTTAAGTAGGCCCAAGCCCAAATTAACCAAAAAAAAAAAAAAAAAAAAAACCATCACTCCATAAAAAAAAATCATTTTCAATTAGTTATCAATTTTTAACGAGTGATCAAAAGGTACTTTCTTTTAATCAAGAACTTGTGACATTTTCAGCAATCTTTTGTCCATTGACTATCTCTGATCCAAAAACTGGCCCATTCACATGAAACTTAAATCCATCTCCGATTCAATATCTAGCTTCAGCAGTCGTGACGAGTATGGATCCAATATAAAATCTAACGCTTTTTGAAGCACAAATTTCTCGATCATTCTAATAAACCAAATTCTGTTTTCATATCTATTTTCATGACTAACAATAGATTATAAACCAATTCCCTAAGCTCGTCATGTCTTACTTATTGAAGTTTGATTTTTCTTGATCTGGCCAGCGCAACTTAAATTGACGCCAAGAAATCCGCAAACGATTACAGAAAAGACGACATACCCAAACACGTTTTTGCTCCTATACCCTACACATGATTCCACGGAGAAAGCAACACAACATCATCAGTCCCGCAATGAACGTTAAGACTAGACAGAATCGTCCCCACCAGCAG
Organism: Eucalyptus caleyi; assembly: GCA_014182885.2. NCBI lineage: Eukaryota > Viridiplantae > Streptophyta > Magnoliopsida > Myrtales > Myrtaceae > Eucalyptus > Eucalyptus caleyi. Next base: position 11,494,424 of record CM024466.2, on the reverse strand, counting down.
GCGTTTACTTTGACTGCTCCCAATTTCCAAGCTGAAGCATCCCCTGTTTTTCCTCCCCCTCCTCCCCTGCAATTCTCTGTTCTTGAAATAAAAATAAATGTCAAGGTTTTTGTTTTTTTGGGTTTTTCCTTCTTTCCTGCAGTAGCCGAACATGCTTACAGTTCGCTTTTTCTTTTCTTTCTTTTGAACATGCTTACAGTACGCTTTTTCTTTTCTTTCTTTTAATTTTAAATCTTCTTGGATTTTTCGCTCTTTTTATTTTCCTTTAAACCACATAACGCCCATTGTTTCATCGTTTTTCTTTTAGCCTGTTTCCCTTTTCTTCTTATTTTTCTTTTCAGTTTAATAAAAGAGAAATTTATTCTTAGTTTTTGCTTATTTGGTTTTTCATTCTATCTTTCCAACATATTATTGTATTTTCCTATTTCATACTTCATAATTAATCCACTGTATTTTCCAATTCTTTAGTTTATACTTTTTTTCGCTTTTTGATAGTACTACAAAATATTTACAATCAAATTCAAATATAAGTAAATCTTTGATTTCTTTTCTTGAATCTACTAATTTAATAAAAGAAAGTGACTTTAATTGTGTTTTGTTTTATTTATCTTTTTAAAGGATCACAGCATTTGTTTTTTTTTTATTTAAAAAAAAAGACAAGCCAAAAATTTTCTAGGGATGTCAAGTTCTAATCTCAACATTTTAGGCGGATTTCCTTAATTTTCCCTTTTTCTCCTTGAAAATAAAATTATCGCATTTCGTTTCGATTGAAAAAGCATGTTAAATAAAGAATATTTATGCTAGTATTGTCAAAAGTGAAATAAAAGCCAAACTTCGGTGACTAAGGAATGACATCCCGAATTTCAAACAGAAGGCATTGCGCTTTCCTCGGACAACCCTCCACTCCCCAGTGTTGATTCTGTTTCGGTTGACCCTCAGTGCTGGACTAACTTTCTTCCTCAACTTCTTCCGATGAACGGCTCGATGGTCTCATGGCTTCTTCTTGCCATATCCACGATCTCGATCTTCTCCGACGTTGCTACGGCTTCAGCATCAGACCAGTGTCTTCGCGTTGACCAAAGATTGCTGTTGCTCGAGCTGAGAAACAGCCTCGTCTTCAACGCCTCCGAGTCTTCCAAGCTAGTACAATGGGACCAAAGTGCCAATTCATGGAGCGGCGTGACGTGCGAGGATGGTCTTGTGGTCGGTCTTGATTTGAGTGAAGAGTCGATCTCTGGCGGAATCGACGATTCGTCAAACCTCTTCAGGCTCGAGTTCCTTCGGAGCCTGAACTTGGCATTCAACGCCTTCTACACTGTGGCAATTCCGTCGAGCCTTGCAAATCTCAGCCGCTTGGCGCATCTCAACTTGTCCAATGCTGGATTCGCTGGGCAAATTCCTGTGGAGCTATCGTGCCTGACGAAGCTACATACTCTTGATCTCAGTTGGGCTGGGCTGAAACTTGAGAAGCCCGATTTGAGGTCACTGATTGGGGATTTGAGGGAGTTAAGGGAGCTGTACCTTGATGGGGTCAATATGTTTGCTTGTGGAAATGAGTGGTGCGACGCGTTGTCTTCTTCAGTGCCGAAACTTGAGGTGTTGAGCATGTCTTCATGTTCTCTATCTGGTCCTATCAATGCTTCCCTTATGAGTCTTGCTAATTTGTTAGTCATTCAACTCGGTGGCAACGACTTGTCCACCACAATTCCTAGTTTCTTATCGAATTTCTCCAACTTGAAAACTTTGAGCCTATGGGGAGCTAGCTTGTATGGAGAATTTCCTCATGAAATCTTCCAGGTTCAAACACTTCAAACCCTTGACCTATCATCCAACTCCCTCCATGGTTCTTTGCCAGAATTTCCAAAGAATAATTCTCTCCAAACATTGGTTCTTAGTGACACTGACATGTCTGGGAGGCTCCCGGATTCGATTGGTAATCTCAGGAATCTATCAACAATAGAATTGGAGGGGTGCAACTTTGATGGAAATATCCCAAGCTCTTTCACTAATCTCTCGCGACTTTCTAATTTGATCTTCTCATCCAACAATTTTACTGGTCCAGTTCCATCACTCAGCAAGTCCAAGAATCTGGTACGAATCACTTTGTCCTCCAATAGTCTAATTGGACCGATTGATTCGATACAATGGGAATCCCTCTCGAGTCTTCTTATTCTCGACTTGCGATCCAATTTACTTGAAGGAAATATTCCTTCATCCTTGTTCACGCATCCATCGATCAAGGATCTCCTACTTTCCTACAATCGATTTTCTAGTCAATTGAAGGGATCTTTTCATGCTCCATCACACATGCTGAAAACACTTGATTTGAGCAACAACAATATAGGAGGAGAATTGCCAATGTTTATATGGGAACTCCGAGGACTCAACCAACTCTCACTTTCTTCCAATAATTTAAGTGGCTCATTTCATATTAATTGGGTTCAACAGTTGAGAAATCTTTCATATTTGGATCTTTCCTACAATTGTTTTTCCATTAATGCCACAAATTCTACTTCCCAGGCCTCTTCATTCCCCGACCTTACATCCTTATATTTTGCTTCCTGCCAATTGACGACATTGCCTCAGTTTTTGGCTAACCAATCCAAGTTGAGCTTCCTTGACCTCTCCCACAATTATATTCGAGGAAATATACCGAGATGGATATGGACACTAAAAAGTCTTAATCATCTCAATCTTTCCTCTAATTTATTTGAGGATTTTGAAACACCCCTAGGCAATCTTACTTCTACTCTGGATATAATCGACCTCCATTCAAACAAGCTTCGAGGGAATATGCTACCCTTCCAGTCATCTGCTTCCTACTTGGATTTCTCAAATAACAACATAAATTCTATTATTCCAGATGACATCAGCGACGACTTATCAAAATTGGCATTCTTCTCCCTCTCGAAGAATAATCTCCATGGGTGCATTCCGCAGTCTATTTGCAAAATTGGTACTCTTGAAGTGCTTGACTTATCGCATAACCATTTGAATGGAAGTATTCCTGATTGTTTAATGGAGGAGTCGCCCATAGTATTGAATCTGAGGAATAACCAGTTGAATGGCAAGATTCCACAAAACATCCCGATAACATGTAATTTGGAGATATTGGATATCAGTGAGAATTTATTACAGGGGCAGATTCCGTTGTCGTTGGGAAATTGCGAGATGTTGGATTTCTTGAACATTGGGGACAATCAAATAGATGGGACATTTCCATGCCATCTTGAGCATATGTCGTATCTCCGTGTCCTTGTTTTACGATCCAACAAATTGCATGGGGAAATTGGATGTACATATAGTGATAACACCTGGGCGATGCTTCAAATCATTGACTTGTCTTCAAACGATTTCAATGGCACTCTGCCTACAAGTCTCCTCGCATCTTGGGTGGCTATGAAGGCCAATGTTGACCATGATCCTCCACAATATATGATTTATTATGACACACTTGATACGATTAGGATTTACTATGAAGATACAATGAGGGTAACCTTGAAAGGTGTAAAGCTAGAATTCGTTAAGATCCCGACTCTGTTCAAATTGATCGACTTCTCAAGCAACAGATTGGAGGGTCCAATACCAAATACACTAGGAGATCTCAAATTACTTCATGTCCTCAACCTATCACACAATGCCCTCTCGGGTTCAATTCCTCATGTTTTGGGGAATCTAGGTCAGCTTGAATCGCTAGACTTGTCAGGGAACTACCTCAACGGAACCATACTAGCTCGGCTTGTAAATCTTAATTTCCTTTCGGTACTGAACCCTCAAACAATCAACTTGTAGGAAACATCCCGATTAGTGGACAGTTTCTCACATTCTCAAAAAGTTCTTTTGAAGGAAACCTCAGATTGTGTGGACTTTTGCTCAACAAAAGTTGCTCAATCACCACAAACGGGATGGAGGAGGCTAGTGACGATGGTGACTATGATGATAGTGAGGAAATGTGGTTTTACATGGGCATATCACTTGGGTTCGTCATTGGCTTCTGGCTATTTTGTGGTCCATTAGTGTTTTTGAGATCATGGAGGTTTGCTTATTATCAATTCTGGGATGAAGTGGTGCTCAGACTCTCGCGATCATGAAGACATCTCCTGAGGTTCAATTATCAAAATTGAGAAACAGTATTTCGTCCTTTCTTCTCTTTATAATTCTTCATCACCATTGGAAAGACAGTTTTATTTATTTATTGGTCAATAGATTCTTGCTTTTGAATAGGAGAAATAGGAGTAGGTCCTGTCGATGCCTGATTTTGTCGGCTAGGTAAGTCATCAAAAAATGAAAACAACAAAAAGTGGACAAATGGCTAGACTAGCAAATGGTAATAGATTAAAGAAGGGGGGGAGGGAGTTCGATCCGGTCCTCTCTCTCCTCCCCGCCTGGGCCTGGCCGTTTCTTTTTTCTCTTCTTCTCAGCCCAGCCCCTGATTTCTCCCTCTCTCTCCTCTCCCTCACGCACGCGTTCGGCATAGAACGGCGCAGGAGAGGGAAGGCAGAGCCACGATTCCAGAGGCGGCCCTTAGCTGAAAATGGACCAAACTTGGTCCTGAGGAGAGAGGCGGCGGCAGGGAATCACCGGTGAGATTTCTTGAAAAGGGGAGGGGAAAAACAGAGATTGAGGGGAGAGACCGAGAGAGAGAGAGAGAGAGAGAGAGAAACGAGAAGAGAGAAGAGTCCGAGAGTGCGTGGGTGCCTTCCAGTAGCGGCCGCGCGGGAGTCCTGGGCTGGCGATCTTCGTCGTGAACGTGTCCCTCTTCCTCGCGTCGAGCACACGGTAAGACCCGGCTGTCCTATTTTTCGCTTTGCCCGAGGATCTCATCTCGGAGACATGGCAAGCCGGTCGGCCTTAGATTAATTTGTCTTGAGCTCGCCCTCTAGCGGCCGTTTTCGAGCCGGGTAGAAATTTTCGCGGTCAAAACTCATTCCCGTGAACCACTATTGCCTCGCCCCGTTTTGGCCGAACCGTGAGACCGAGGCTTTCTATTTCTAGTCCATATTCGTGTTGGGTTTGAACGACCCATTATCTGTTAATTTGGAGCCTTGTTTATCGGTTCTCTTCGAATTCGGGTGTGAGTATCTTTGCTCCCGAAGCGTTCGTTAGAATGCCCAGCGTATGGTTCGACCCGGTTCTGATCTATTTTGAGCATTTTTCAGCACGTTTGTTTTCATGGGAGGAGCCATCCATTGGTTAAAGGATTACGATCTCAGTTATAATCCTTCTTATTGAACTCAAATCGGCACATTGTTTTTTGGTATATGTTTCCTGGTTGCTGTGTTGCTGGATGTGACCGATGAAAGTTTAAGCTTGTTTGATGATTGGCTGGGAACTGTTGGCTGTTTTTATGTGTCCATGAACACATGATCGGGGTCCATGAACACCGTCTTTTTCCCCATGCGGCCCACGGGCCGGCCCACCTCTTTTCTTCCTCCGCCCAGCCCGTTCGCTCCCTCTTCTTTCTCCTCGGCGGCTCGCCTTGGCCCCTGGCATCGCGACGAACGGGAAGGGACGGCTGTACAAAGCGAGGACGGCGAGGACGTTGGCGACAAGCGTCGCGGCGATGCCCGGGGTAGGGAATGTCGTGCGGTACGGGCCGAGCGGGCGTCGCACTGGGGAGAGAGAAAAAGGACCGAGAGGGGATAAAGGTCGAGGAGGCGACGTTCGGATGGTGGGCTTTTTTCTTTTCTTTTCTTTTCTGGTTTTTCTACTGGAGAGAGCTCGAGAGAGAGCTTGGGTGGGCTGGTTCTTGGCATGAGAGAGAGGGACAGAGAGAGGGTTCTGGTTTTTTTGGGGGCGTTCTCTGCAACCTCTCCGCACACAGACGTGAGCGGTACCACCTTTTTCTTGGCCGGACGCAGAACGCAAAGGAGCCAGAAGGCGGCGTCCCAAGAGTCGTGGAGTGAGAGAAAGAGACAGACGTGCGCTAGCCTCGAGCTCCGACCCGAGAAGACGACGACGATTTATCATCGTGATCGGGCCTCGACCGCCGACCCTCGACTGACGGGTGCCTCTCCCCACGGTGAGTTTCTCTGAGTTTTATTTTGATTTGGTTCGAGTTGCGTTGATTTTCCGAGGATCCTGGTTCGGAGATGGGCGGGGCAACCGGATGTAACCCGATCCATCGAGCTCGCCCATCGTTCGAAGTGTTGTTTAGACTCTCACGAACCGGGTTCAGTTATTAAACTTGGGCTTCCTAAATCAAACAATGGTAACGACTATGAGCCTGTTTGTTTAAAGACTACTCAAAACAAAAATTTCTATTATTTTGTTTCAGAAAAATTTACTGTAAGATTCAAAAATAATTTTTTTTTTTAAACTTGAGAAAGAGTTTTTTTTTTTTTTTTTTTTCTCTTTCTTTTTCTTCCTTTTGCATATCGAGGATCCGTTCAAGAAAGACTAGCCAAACAACCCACCTTCCAGGGCCTCGCTTAAGTTACAAATTGTTCTAGAGTTGCAACGGACTTTAGGAGTCGAACCCCTAACTTGATGGTCAGGAGGCCAATCCTCGACCAGTGCAGCCATAAGCTCGCCGAAAATTTTGCGAAAAAAAATTAAAAATTTAAAAAATCTAAAAAAAAATCTAAAAATCTGGGTGAGAAAATAGAATTTCGTTGTTCTCTATACGTTTTTTTGGTCATAATTATTTCTGAAATCAAATAAAAAAAAAATTATTTATCAGCAAAAATTATTTTTTAGATTAGTCGCAAAAGCTATATCTGCAACATTAATTAGCAAAATTTATTCGCAGGATAGAAAAGTGCAACTTCAAAAGCATCTAGCATTTTCCTTTGTGCCTCTGGCACGTGCACACGCCAGTCTTCCGGCGCCGCGCGAAAAGGTCAGGGGTTTGCTTGAACACTCGCAAAGCAAAACACAACAGTCAGCACAGCAGAGTAAAGCATGTTGGGTTCTCCCGCCGCCTCCACCTCCTCCTCCTCCTCCGCCGCCGCCGCCGCCGCCGCCTCCTCCCGAAGCTCTCTGCTTCACTCCACCACCACTCACCGGACCAGAACTCGCCCTTCCACCTCTCACCCGGTAGAAATTCCGCCGCAATTCGTTCATCTTTTCGTTTTGTCCTTTTTTTTTTTTTTTGGTGTGTGGGGCTTTCAGTCTCCGCTCTCAACCCTATCTGCTTTCTCTCCGTCTTGCCTCATGCGGGTTGCAGGTACCTGTGGTGTGTGTTCGACTTCAATCGTCTTCGTCGTGGCGCGCAGCTCCTCCGATAAAAGCCATGGCTACCGAGGCTGAGATTCTATCCGCGCCCGACAAGGAGCTGCGCCCTTCTGCTCCTCGTACCCCTCTTTTTCTCTCGCGTCTTTAGCTTCTTCGTTGATCTTATCATTCCAGATTATGAAGAGGGTCGTCGTTCTTTTTTCCTGGGCGTGTGCCCTTTTGTAAATGCAAAAAATCTGATTTTTTTTTTCCTTTCTTCAACGTTCAGGGAGCAAGCAGGCATTGATATCTTTGTCTGATAAAACTGATTTGGCTTTTCTTGGAAAGGGCCTCCAGGAATTGGGGTGAGTACTTTACTTTGCACACTTCTCTTGTGTGCGCGTTCGTGTGCGTGCGCGTGCATGTGGTGTAGCTTAGGTGCTGAAGCCACACTGTTTTTGTTGGATTGGATTTTAGGCACGTTTCATTGCTTGTGGATAGTATTTTTATACAGGGGTGCACATGGTATAAGTACTTGTCGAGTTGGCTCATTCGAGTGTTCATTTTAAGTAATTAAAGCATTTAGGTATACTGTTGTCTCAACTGGAGGAACTGCATCTGCTCTGGAAAATGCTGGGTTGTCTGTTACCAAAGTGGAACAGCTTACTTGCTTCCCTGAGATGGTTTGTTTCTTTGTCCCTTACTTGCATTGTTTATTCTTTTCTTTCTTTAGTTGCCTTGTCTTAAGAGGCTGATTATAATGAGTGATGACAACAGTCGAGATTGGCACTGCACTGATGCCATATAACCTGAAATCCCTCATGGCTTCAAGATGTTTATCTAGGATCTTCACAGCTTTTGCTAACATTATCATGCTACATCAATTCTTGACAATGGTGGCATAGATCAGATACCTTAACCACTTCAGACAGCCCAAGACTTTCCAGCTCATGACAAAGAAATCAATTTCAAGTCATTAATGCTTATCAAAGATTTTCAAGAGTTCCTCTACTGAGACCGTATTTTTTGGATTTTCAAGATCACAATTTTCAATTAGTACATTCCAAGTATTTGTCATGGTTGTCTCTTTGTGAGTGGTTGTGATATCTGTGTCTTTTGAGACATCTGACAGAGGATTTCCCTCTTTAACATTCACATATGATAATTTCATCTTTTTTCCCTGCAACCAGGCACACACCACATAGAGAAGATTCTTCTTTTGGCAAAACGATTTAGATTTTAACTTGGGAATGTCACATTACTCTATTTAACAGCTGGATGGTCGCGTAAAGACCTTGCATCCCCATATTCATGGAGGAATCCTTGCTAGGAGAGATCAACAGCATCACATGGAGGCTCTTAATAAACATGGAATTGGTGAGTTTTCTTGTGGGTTTTATGGTCTTGTAAGTTTATGCAATCTGCATTTAAGGTGTCCACAAACAAATTCATATACTTTGTACATGCTAATGTTTGAAGTAACATTCTGACAGTTTTTCAACTTGGAAATTCTGAGGACAAACACATAATGTTCTTAGCATAATTTTACTATTCTAAATGCAAGATGGAACTTGTGCAGGTACTTTTGATGTAGTGGTGGTTAATTTGTATCCTTTCTATGACAAAGTTACCTCTGCGGCTGATATTGAATTTGAAGATGGAATTGAGAACGTTGATATTGGTGGTCCTGCCATGATCAGAGCTGCTGCAAAGGTTTTTCATTATTCAATGTTCATGTTCATTGTTATTGGAGCATGCACTTGTTTATGTTTCATTTTTGCCTCATTGCTCATCAATTTGGATGTATGCGGGAATATGATTTTATTGGTGTCTTCGGTCACACTGGGCTTGCTGATATTATGCAAACTTTGCTACAATGGCACTGTTTACTGAGACATGTAATTGATTGAGAGCATGGTAACTTTTACATTGAGATTGCATCACCAGGCTCTCTTCTTACTATCTGGGGAATGATTTCTTGTGCTTTTTTGCTAAAACAAAAATTTCTCTTGTGATGCTTGTTAAATAATATACTATAACAGGTATGTCTAATATGTTGCACTTTTTTTTGAAGAGTTTTTGCTAGCTTTGCCCTCTAAATATCAATATGGATGTGGTAGATTTTTCTGTAGTTTTGCATTGAGTACCATTATATATGCTCATAATCTGAATTGATGTCAACATTTGTCTCCTAACAGAATCATAAGGATGTCCTTGTTGTGGTTGATTCACATGACTACCCTGCACTGCTGGAGTTCCTGAAGAGTGATGGAGATGATCCACAGTTCCGTAGAAAACTTGCTTGGAAGGCCTTTGAACATGTTGCTTCCTATGATTCTGCAGTGTCAGAGTGGCTTTGGAGACAAACAACTGGAGGTATTTATCTGGTTCATGTTCTCAATTGATGTCATAGCTATTAGGGCATTTAAAAATGCATGTAGGTCTAAACACATGCAAATGAGGGGTTTTTTAGAAACTTGGTTCGGATGCATCCTTTAGTTTGTTTCCTGTGGAGATCGGTAATTTTAGTGGTTGTGTTACTCTGTTAGTTTTTGAACTGATTTATGTAGAGGTTGACAACTCTTCTTTTTGATAGAGAAATTCCCTCCCAGCTTAACAGTGCCTCTATCTCTTAAAAGTTCTCTTCGCTATGGTGAAAATCCCCACCAGAAGGCTGCATTTTATGTGGATAAGAGTCTTGCTGAGGTTAATGGAGGTGGTATTGCGACTGCAATCCAACATCATGGAAAGGTGAGTCCTTGATTGTTATATGTTTAAATCTAAATCAATCTTTTGAGGATGCTGATATTGAAATGGATCTAGAAATTATCTAGCTTTTAAAATTTCATGAGATAGAGGAGGCAATTTCTAAAAATGGATCTTGTTAGAGAATTAAATTAACAAACCATGCCTTCTTCTAATAGCTGAAACTTTTTGACAAATTGACAAAGGCCTTATGAAATCAATATTGTATCAGCGCAAGAGGTCCCCATTTCGAATCTCTCAGGCACTTTATTTGCTCCTTTAACATAGTGATCTTCAACCCTTTAATCTTTGGTTAAAATGCTAGCCTGTCTGTTGCAGGCAAATATAGAGCATTTAAATACCAAACTACTCCATCTAACAGGGTAGCTCAAACTTGTGGTTTGGTTGGCAGTGATAAAATTCTATGAATCATTCTTAAGGAGCTTCTAGTTTCTTTTCTTTTCCAGGTCAACTATCTGTATATTTGAGTGTGCAGATTGCTAAGCTATAGTAAAATGCTGATATTTGTTAAGTTGTAGTAAACGCTAATATGTTTTTCAAAGGAGATCAGCGCTAAAGGGGACTAATTGGCTTCCTTTTTAACTGTTCAACCATGTGTCTTTGAGATGAGATTAGATGCTCTTTAGAAGTGTTTGAGCAGTTGCAGGAGTCATTTGTCCCACAAAGTGATTTTTCTTCATCAACAGATCGTGATAACGATAGCAGATCTATCTCTCATTTGTTGTGAATTATGTACTGATGCTGCAGGAAATGTCGTACAATAATTATCTGGATGCGGATGCTGCATGGAATTGTGTATCTGAGTTTAGCGACCCTACATGTGTCGTTGTAAAGCACACAAATCCTTGTGGGGTAGCTTCCCGCAGCGATATTCTTGAAGCATACAGATTAGCAGTCAAAGCGGATCCAGTCAGTGCATTTGGTGGTATAGTGGCCTTCAATGTAGAAATTGATGAGGTAAATTCTTATTTCATTATGTAAGTGAAATAAAAATTCTTATTTCCTCATATTGCCGATTCACTGAATCCAAATATAACAAACTGAAAGAGACTTATCATTTTTTATTCATGTAGCCTCAGAGTGGAAGCTCATTCTTGAGTTGACTAGTTTGAGCTAAGAACTAGGGCAAATGTTAGGCCTATGGTCACATTCTTTACCATATGATAATTTGCTGATGAATAACAAGGAGCGTGTGAGTAAACTTAAACATTGCTCAGCACGGGCATTCCTAAAAAATGAAACAAAAATAGTGGTGTAGATGCAGATCTCCTATTGTCGATTCAGGATTATAATATTTCACTTGCTAATGTTGATCAAGCTGAACACCAACACTATCCTTGCAATGTTGGACTGTGCATATAGAACTTGGCCAGGGAAATCCGGGAGTTCAGAAGCCCAACGGATGGTGAAACTCGGATGTTCTATGAGATTGTGGTGGCACCAAAGTACTCAAAGAAGGGGCTAGAGGTTCTCCGTGGGAAATCAAAAACGTTGAGGATCCTTGAAGCAAAGGAGAACAAAAAGGGAAGCTTTCACTGAGACAGGTTGGTGGGGGGTGGTTGGCTCAGGATTCTGATGATTTAACTCCCGCAGACATCCAGTTCAATGCGGTCTCAGGGACAACTCCTCAGGAAAGCGAGCTTGAGGATGCTAAGTTTGCATGGCTCTGCGTTAAGCATGTCAAGAGCAATGCCATTGTCATAGCGAAGGTACTTTTGTAATGCCACTTTTGGTTTATCTCTCTTTTGCTTGCAAGTTGATGGGAGAGCTGAATACTATTTCGTTGACTGTGGCCAGAACAAGTGCATGTTGGGCATGGGAAGCGGACAACCAAACCGTTTGGAGAGTTTGAGGATAGCTATGAGGAAATCAGGAGAGGAGGTCAAGGGGGCAGCTTTGGCGAGTGATGCATTCTTCCCATTTGGTAAAAATCAAGCTAATTTTTCTTATATTACTTGTGATGGTGATGGAATAGCCCACAATTATCAGTGGGAAAAGTCCATCACTGGCTTTAATGGCGTGGCTGATTATGCTGTTGATGGGACAATTGTTTATGTTATGTACTTCTCTTACTTAACATCCATAAACGGTTAGGTGATCAGGGATACATTTTAGAAAATGACATGTGGGAAGTCAATACCTAAACTGTGATTCACATGCTTGTACTGAAGTCTCGCATTTAATGTCAAGGTGGATTTAATAAGCTGAATGTCTGTTATCCGTCCATGATGGGTCTTTGTTCTGTTCATGTGCAGCTTGGAACGATGCAGTAGAAGAAGCTTGTCAGAGTGGGGTTGCTGTCATTGCAGAACCTGGCGGAAGCATTAGAGATCAGGACGCCATAGAATGTTGCAACAAGTATGGCGTCTCACTTGTTTTCACTAATGTGAGGCACTTCAGACATTGATGCTGCACTTGACCTCTGTCTCCCGCTCCATTATCTCAAGGAAGATTTGCAGAAAGAAATCCCAGTGATTTTGTTCTTCGCTATAATGCGAGCAATGGGTGAATGCGTTTAGTACTAAAGATGATCTGTATGTGAGTTTTGCAGTCGCACTTGATTTATGTGATTGCTTTTGGCGCTATGTATTGGAGTCACTGAAATGAACACTTGCAAACCTTGCGACTGTTTTAACTTTTTGTGTTTTGAACATGTATCGAGACTGGTGGAATTAAGGCTTGCAATGGCTCGTGAACATGAGCATTGCCACTGAGATGATCGACAAAGAGAAGGTTTTGAAAGTTTGGAAGAATTGATCAGATTAAGCGAGAGATTTAGGTCATGAGACTAATTAGGCACCCGCATGTGGTGGAGCTTCACGAGGTCATGGCCACCAAGGCGTAGATTCACTTTGTCATGGAAAAGGCTAAATGCCGCTAGCTATTCAACAAGGTGACCAAAGGGAAACTGAAGGCCGTCACCCAGAGACACTTTCGACAGCTAAATGCTGCTGTCGGTTGTCACAGCTGAGGCATCTGTCACCGTGCCTAGAAACCATAGAATCTGTTCTCCGATGAGAATGGGAAATTTGAAAGGTTTCGGACTTTTGATTCAGCACACTCACCATATCAGAGTGTCCAGATAGGTTGCTGCGCGACTGCTGGGACCCCTAATGTTGCTCCGTTCAAAGGGCTGTAATGGATCCAAAGCTGATGTTTGGGCGTGCGGCGTGATCTTTTCTGTTCCATTTGCTGGTTACCTCCCCTTTCATGATTCAAAATCTCATGGAGATGTATCGAAAGAGTGCAAAGGGAAGAATTCCGAATTTCCAAACTAGTTTGCCCTGGATGCGTGTTGACTCCTTCTGAAAATCTTCGATCCAAGATCAAACACGAGAATTTCAATGACCAAGATCCTCCAAAACTACATGTATTCATTGATCTCACACCAGAAACAAGGAAGAAAAATAACGTGAGGTACAGCTAAGTCTACACTTAGGTATTCTCATCAGTGTCATCCCAAAAAAATGTCGAATCATTCGCTATTGAAAGCAAAACAGAAACGGTGTTTTTCAATTTGTTTTTTTATAGACTTCATATTTACGTTTGAATCAAACTTCAAGAACCTTGTCACGCCCGCGAATGCTGTTTTCATTCCCATTCGAAGCCTTGTTGCCCGGGTTGCATTGCCCCGTGTCTCTCCAAATGTCGTACCTCCCCAAGATTTTCCGGCCTCAGTCTCCAACGTGCAAGACAACGTATGTCCCGATGCCGCCGATCATGCCATAGGCTATACGTCAACGGCGTGAGGATTATCGTCACAAACGCCGGAATCGCTTGCCTCATGTCCTCCCACTCAATCTCCACCACCGATCTCATCATAAGCACCCCCACCAGGATCAGTGGCGGCCCCACCGCCCACGCGGGAATTGAGGCAAGCAACGGCGTGAAACGGCATGAAGAAGAAGGCCAGGAAGAAGTAACCTGCCACGGGTATCGCCATTAGCCCAGTCCGGCCGCCCTCCTTGATCCCTGTCGATGATTCGATGACTGTTGTCACAGGTGAAGTCCCGAGTAGCGACTCTACTATGATTGACGATGCCTTGGACATGAAAGCAAAGTATTGGCCCTCAAAGTCACCGTTTGCGTCTGTGAAGCCAGCGACTTTGGCCATCGATTATAGTGTCCCCCTGGTGTCGAGTATGTCAACATATAGGAACGTCACTAGAGCCTCCCAGAAACTGGCTTTGTCGATGTCCTTGAAGCTCAAAGCTCCGGCCGTGGTCTTGATCGAGTGGACGTCCATAACCTTCCTGAAGTACTGGTAGTGCAACTTCCCTTGCTGTGTGTCTGGGAACACCGTGACGGCGGTGTTCTGGAGCCACGAGACGACCGTGACGAAGACAATGCCGTACATCATCACCCCTTTGACGTTATTCACCAGGCAATATGCGATTATTATGAACCCTACTATGCCAAGCCATAAGGTTGGGCTTTCCATGCGATTACTTAAGCACATTATGTCACCTAATACGGAGAATTACTTAGTGAGCCCACGTAATTCGTTGTTAAGCAGTTTAGGAAAGGCAAGGCACTTAATTTGTCCTAAAGATCATGATATGTCGTCCTAAAAAACTGATGGGCAATTAAGATGTACTTTGGCCATGTTGATATGTCACGAAATGACATCTTATATGTAAGGTATGCATAATTCTTCTCCATGTACGTATGTCATCTTGTACTTTTTCATGAAGTTTTTCTATATGTGATTGAGTGAGTTGATTGGCTAAATGGATATCTCACCTGAAACAGTGCCTTGAGGCGCCAAGCCACCTGTGCCACTGGCCAACATCACGACAGGGACTAGAGCCACTTTAGAAGATATAGGGCAGCCTTCAAGCGTAACTAGAGTCGAAGGACTGTAGCCAATGAGTCCGATTCCTTGATTGTTTTGTAACCCGATGAATGCGAGAAACAAGCTGATACCTGCCATCGAGGAAACCCGGACAGTCTTCGGGACCAGCTGTGCGAGCTTTGCTCGTAATCCGACCGCCGACAGCAGAAGAAAGATCAAGCCTTCGATGAATATGGCCGCGAGGGCACTTTTATAAGGTACTTTAGACCACGGTATAAGTGAAGTAGGCCTTTGTGCCCATGCCTGGAGCCAAGCCTAATGGAAGATTGGCCAAAGTCCCCATCAGGAGACACCCTATTAAAGATGACACTATGGTGGCCATGATTAGGTCCTTTTGTGTCCTCCGTAGGCATTGATTGTAGCCCGGGTTGATCGGGGGAAATTTGCATGACTCGTCCGGCAAGACGATTTGGTGGGTCAGGCCGGTGCAGCTCGACACAGGAATTGCGTGGTCGGAGCAGAGCTCGATGCAGTCGTTGACAGAGCAAGTGCCGCCCGAGTCGGTCAGAATGCTCGCGTTCACTGCCAGTATGTAGGCCATGGTGAGGAACGTGGCCGTGCCAGCCCGCACCTCGGTGCTGAAGGTGGTGTCCCGCTCCGTCAGCTTGAACCGCCTCCCGACCCGGGTGTCCAACGTACGAGTCAACCCGGCTCAGGAGCGACCGCCTATTCTTCATCTCCCTCGGTGCTGCCATCTCGATTTCCTCATACACTCCTTTTGTCTTGAGGTACCTAAAATTAGTTTTTAACCTCTTAAGACAGAAGGAGAGTCGATATAATCATTCTGGGTCGTGAGGCATTTGTCTATGTAGCGATGGGGTGGGCCACTTTGGCTAAAGAATGAATGTTGGAATAACTACAATCAACGTCGATTACTCCTAAGCCTGTGGTGGGATACTCTAGTTTTGGTCACGTTTTGATGGAAACGAGACCAAGCGCATCTTGGCTCATGCAAGATACGGTACAAGTCGATCCCTCTGAGTGCAGGTAGCACGTATACGGGGAGGAACGACTGGTTTAATTAGCACTACGACAGACAGAAGGGCCAGAAAAGAGAACATAAGCTAAGCTGATTAAGGTTATCTCCATTGTGTTGGAATGCTTCTTATTTTGTGGACGAAATTGCTCGTTTTCGGTGGACCCGGGGACTTACATTAACAGTCAAATTTCATGTCAATTGCTTAAAACGTGTGCCTCTAGATCAAGAAACTAAATTGTTTCTGATGCCTCTGTTAGAATGCTTTCTACAATGTGCAAACCGTGCCAAAAGTACGGATTTTTTTTCATCCACAGTAGTAAGTTTTATTAACTCTTTTTCTTCTTCTTCTTCTTTTTTTTTTTTTTTGTGGAAAATGATAGTATAAGTATCACAACTTTGATATGACGCTTACTTTGATGCCAAAACAAAATCACTTAAATGCTACTTAAAAAAATGATCACTTAAGTGTCAATTTCAATTTAAAACATGGAAAATCCAACATGGCAATGTCCTAACATTTATTCTGATCAACGTGACTCATCAGCATGCCCAGTCAGTATTAATAACCAAAAATGATGCCATTTAACACATGTTTTACCCAAATTCAACCTTTTCTTCAAACCTTGACCTCATAATTGATGATTTGGGGAAAATTTGAACCTCATCTCATACCCTAACCTTACAATCGTGGATTTGAGATAAAATTAGTAATTGAAACTTGTAATAGAGTCCTACTACTTCACTCGTATGATTTTGTCTCACAGGAACTTCAACTTTTACAGGGGGATTTTGAGGAAGGGAATGAAGTTGAGGGAGAATAGGAGGACCACGTCACCATTGCGGATGCCCATGATGGGAAGCTAGGAGGTGAGGAAGTCGACGGAGAGGTAGAGCTTGCAGAAGGGGCGTGGAGGCTGGAGCAGTCGTCGATGAAGGCCACAGAGCCGCGGACTGAATAGGAGGAGATGAATGTGGTGAAGTTGAGGGAGAGGTTGGGAGAGAGGATTGGGTTGCATTGCCGCAGGTGGAGTTGGATCTGTATTTGCAGCGGCTCGGTCGCCATTGAAGATGGATACTTCCTTGTTGAGAGCTTGAACTTAAGTCAAGCAATCTTTGTTCTTGGATGAGAGAGAGAGAATGAGTTTTAAGTCAGGTTATCGCCCACGTCGGACTTTTTTTTTTTTTTCAAAAAGCAACATAGAGATTAAAATTTCACAAAAAAAATAGAAACCAAAGGGATAAATTGCTGAAATTTATAGTCAGAGACACTTAAGTAACCGTTTTTTTCTCTAATTTGGCACGTAAGTGATCCGACAAAAAATTTGGCACCAAAATGAATATCGTACAAAAATTATGACACTTCCATTGTCTTTTTCTTTAAAAAGAATTTTTCAACGACTGAAATAGGGGCAAATAAGCATGCAAACTGTTAAAAAACAAAAAAGTCAGATGATTTTTGGTCCATGGTTAGACACCTAACTAATCATCATTAACAAAGATGAATAAAAGTTGGTAAGCGATAATAAAAATCGATAGATAAAAAAAAATCAAATAAATATTGACAATTAACTCAAATTGAGAGTAGGTAAGCCAATAAAAATATGTAAAATCAAGAAAAGGGTTTGTAAACGTTAGTCACTGGTAAAATAAAGAATAATAAGTTTGCTTGATCTAAATCTATGGAACTATGGAAGGCCCCCAATCGCATAAAGTTGCTTGGGAAATAGTTTGCTTGCCAAAAAGGCAGGGAGAACTAGGGTTGCTTGATCTAAATCTATAGAACAAAGTTTTCTTGAGCCTCATGCTCTAGAGACTCATAAATTTTCCATTGTCTTCCTTATGAAGTAAGTGGGTTCACATTATCAAATGTAGAGACATTTTGACTATGCAGCTTAAAATCAAAGGTAGTATGGCATGGAGTTGGCGTGGTATTCTTAAATTAAGACTGACTTTATCTTCAGCCATATCTAAGCAAAGTTATTGTTACAAAAAGTTATACGATAAACTCAGGAGCATGGGACCGGCTATGAGATGGTATCAATTAAATGGATAAGCAAGATTAGCAAACATAATTTTATTGGGTGACTAGTTTGCATAGATAGATTACCAATAGCGGAGATCATATCATGTTGGATGCCTATGGTGGGAATCCATTGTAATTTGTGTTTGGTTGGTTTGGAAAATCGAATCATCTATTCTTTCAGTGCACCTAGATTGGAAGCATATGGCATATTATCCTCGTACAATACGGAATCCATTATTCTTTAGGAGGATGAAATGATGAACTCCAATGGATGATTAGGGCTACCAAAGGCAAGGACTTGACGGCAAGGCTTCTCAAGGTAACTTTCATAGAAACTATATATTGCATTTAGATGAAAAGTAACTGTAGATGTTTCCAAAGCAAGTCAAATTAGGTCCCATCATCGTGGCTAAAATTCGTAAACTTGTTAGAGGGCGAGCTTCACATTACAAAAACTTTAGACCTTCCCAAACAATGTAATATTGGCTACCATATAAAGACTCCCTCACTCCATTCTTTCACATTCTTAAATATCTTTATAAGGCTAGGGAATGCCCCTAAACTCTTGTACGTCATCTTACATTTCAAATATAAAAAAATAAGAAGTTTTAAATTTGTAAACCGTTGAAAAGAGTTAGGATTTTCTAAAAGTATTGGTGGTAAGTTACCAATATATTCCAAGAAAATATGTAACCGGTAATTTCTCCGTTGATATCTGTCGACAACTAAACAAACTTCTTCAAAAATCTACCAGTACGGGGGAAAAATGTTCTGTTCTTTCATATACAGAGCAGTAGTAGTGTCCGGTCGAAAGCATTCATTTCAACCGAGTTTTGAAGGGTTGCAAAGTGCATATGGGAAGATGATCTTCCGAGCATGGAAATAGGCCCATAGAAAAATATTGGGCCTAGCAGCCGGACCGATCTAGTCCGATTGTAATTTGTGAGCATGCATGCGCTGGGTGATTGGTGTTTTTTTAAATTGGGATAATCACAAAAACTATCTTCTAAGTTTAGCTATCGTATCAATTTACATCATCTGCTTTTAAAACGTACAATTAGCATCTCACGCCTCAAATCCCGAATCTTGACTACACAGAGTGAAATGCCATCCTTCACAATAGAGCCGAGAAAACCCTACTAGCTCTAATAGCACGTCCCCTCGTTAGAATCACCAGCGGGCACTATGGCAACTCAAGTGGCCTTGATTAATGGTGAATCGACATCCAACATGCCTAACCTGGCTGGCTTTGATATGAGAGTAGATAGTTCCCTCTTGGTTGGCCGTCGACGCATTATCATTTCATCCGATCACGCCCTACCTGTTTTGATACTGCTTAGAAACGCATCACGCTAATTTAGGATCTCGCAAGATTTATCTATCATCACAAAATCTCATGAATTGGCTAATCGAATCCGTGATACATCTGAAAAAGCTGGCACTTCGGTCTACCTAACGACCGCCTAGATCCTTTTTTTCCAACGGAGTACACGTGAACGAGCCAAACCATGCGTTCCCAAACACTCCCATGTGGGGAGCATCCGAGGAACACACCCTGATAAAATGCCGATTGCTTTCCCGAACAGTGACATTTCAAGACGAAACAATTTCGATTTCCTTTTCGGCGAGTCGTGTGTTTTGTCCGTAACCAACAACAAGAGGTCCCGATTGTACGTAAAAAGGTTAAATCTCATCCAGCTTTCGCGCAGTGATTTGATGATGACTCTGTCTCGCTCCATAAAGTTCCACCCGCCATCTGTACGGTCCGCCAGCAATGGCGTCCTCCCATCTCTGTTCTGCGTTAAAAGTTTCGCAGACCCACGTTCTGTTTTTTAATTGCAACTAGAAAAATTGCAACGTTGCCCATCTGTCGATTAATACATGATTAATACAAGATATATACTTTATCGTTTTACCAAGAATTAATTAATGATTTACAAAATGAAACCCTTTCACATGTAATCCGAATACTTCAGCAGATGTGAATGGATTTAAAACTAATCTTTATCTCACTCTTTCGTTTCTCCATAAAAAGAAATGGATTTATTTCAAATTACCCGTGTGTTAAATGCTTAAATGACATAACAAGGTATGGCTAGTATTTCTCTTATAACCCCAATTCATTATCCTTCCTTGTGCAGAAAATTGTCCATTTTCTTTACATAGACAATCATCTAAGTTCATGCATGCACGACATTAATAAATACGTACTTGAGCATTTAAGAGTCTTTGCAAAATAAGGTCATGAGGCTTTCTCTATTCATGGCGCACACATTTCATAAGTCCAGTTCTATACAAACCTTGATTCCTCATATTTTCTTGAAATTTCATATTATTCATAAAATCCTTTCTGAAATGTTATGCAAACTCAAAAGAATTGTGGCTAAAAAATTTGTCAAATTGATGAGATACACACTCTAAAAGTCTCATCCTCTCAAAGTTGTTGCAAAAGTTACATAAAATCAAAAAAAAAAAAAAAAAGGAGATCGCACAAAAAATTGTCAGAGTCTGAAAATTTTGCTCTCACACTTTTTATAATAGGACAAACAACAAGGGACACGTTATAGTAGTTCGATTTCTCCTATTTTTTTTTTTTTTTGGTAAAGGTAATAATATTAATGAGGAGGACAAAAGTACAAAAGATCGGATCCAAACAAGCACTCTTAACAAAGGAGCAAGAGTGACGGAGATCCGATAAAAAGCCCAAGGGCGCCAGCAAGAACACAAAAGCTATGAAGCGAACAAACAAGACGTAACAACAGGAACCCATAGCCTCCCCATCCCTCAAGCCCTCAAAGCTGAAAGCGGAGAACGGAGGAGGAAGGAACCTGCAACTACAAGAACAAGAGCAGACCGAAACACCAGCAACCTAAGGAGGAATAGCTACAGAGGAAAGGATCATGGGGTGGAATCCCCACCCCCCTTTGCAGTCTTCTGTTCCTCGGAGAAGGAAGAACTTCCGTGAATGTGAGTGCTTTGTCCTTAACCACCTTGATTAGGTGATTTTTAAGGGCAGGGACCACCAAGGATTCACCCCCGAAGATAATCGCATTCCTCTTCTTCCAAATGAGATGGCACAAAGCACCGAAAGAGAATCGAACTATCATGTGGTAAAAATCCTTCCCCATGAGGAATTTCCTGGCCCAAGTGACCGCCTCACTCCAACATCTATTCCTCCATGGCAAGTTACATATGGCCGCCCAAAAAAAGGCCAACGAGGCGAAGATGCGACACCGGAAGAATAGGTGTTCGATTGAGTCCGGTTCTTCACTACAAAAGGCACATAGATTAAAATCAATTCGACCCTGATTTAACAACATCACCTGAGTGGGAAGACGGTTTCTAGATATAAGCCATAGAATAAACTGATGGCGCGGGACTATATCAATATCCCAAATCAAAGAAGCCCAATCCACCCGATCTCTCTTGGTTCTAATGACATTCCATGCGGATGCAACCGAGAAGGAGGCTGATGGATCGCCACACCAAATAAACTTATCATTATAAGCCTCCAGAGTTGGTAAAGGTACACCCCATCTGATTAATATCCGAGAGAATGAGTCACCTAACGGAGTGTATAAGTCAGCAACTACTGCATTATAAGGGAGCCGCATATTGTCCCTAAATAAGGGCGGAACGAATCCATCAAGAGGGCCACATGGAAGCCAGTAATCATGCCATAAGGATACCGATAGCCCATTACCAATTTTTCACCTAAATAAAGTTCTGAAATGCTTTCTAAGCTGGAGGATTTTCTTCCACGCCCAGGAGCAGGTCGCAGGTTGAGATGAAACCCAAAAATTCTTCCTTGTCAAGAAAATGAAATGAATCCACCGACACCACATCGATTCCTTATCCGAGAAGAGGATCCATATGAATTTGAGCATAGAGGCTTTGTTGCAATCTCTGATATTCCTAATGCCAAGACCCCCTTCAAGTTTCGGAAGACATACATCCTCCCACGCTACTTTTGCTCCTCCATGGCCAAGAGCTGTTCCCTTCCATAAAAATTGCCTCATAATTCTCTCGATGTTCGAAAAAACCGAAGCAGGAAGCATAAAGACACTTGTCCAGAATGATTGAATCGAGTAAAGAACCGACCGAATTAGCTGCAGTCTCCCTGCAAAAGGACAGGAAACGATGCGCCCAGGATTGAATCCTAGCCGTAATACGCTCCGTTAATGCAATACAATCCCCCTTATTCAATCTGGTAGATATGATAGGTACCCCAAGATAGCGAACAAGGAGTTTCCCTTCCTTAAAACCAAATGCCGACTGGATTCTGTTTCTAATAGAAGGGTCACCACCTCTCTCAACAGCCGGCCGGTGTGGAAGAAGTCGTGAACCGCCTCCAAAACCAATGGACCAACGATCTCCCAGTTGGACTTGAAGAATTCAGCCGAGAATCCATCAGGTTCAAGGGCCTTACCTTTGGCTAATGAGAACAGCGTAGACCTGATCTCCGCATCAGAAACCGGATTAGAGAGAAGGCACACCTGATCAGCAGCTAGAGGTTGATGAATAACCCGCTCCACCTCTTGGACGGACGGCCTGATTAACGCATCATGGGGGGAGTACAACGAAGAGAAGTAGCTAATGAACACTGCGGAACCAACCCCGGCCGTCGTCGCGCACCGGTGGGATCCTTCACCGAAAGGATTCTGTTGATTAGCTGTCTCCTCTTGACAGACTGGTGGAAGAAGTTCGTATTCCGGTCACCTTGCTTTAGCCATCTAATTCTGGACTTTTGCCTATAATAAGATTCCTCTTGATTCCTCAATTCAACAAACACCTGACGTTGACACCTTTCTTGATCAGCAAGAGCAAAGCTAGATGGGTTTGATTGAAGTTGAACTTGAGTGGCGTTGAGAGCTTCTCTTGCCTCAGCAGCTCTAGCCGAAATGTTAGAGAAAGCATCCCGGTTGAGGGTCTTGAGTTGAGCTTTCAAAATCTTTAACCTAGAAACCAGTTTAAACATAGGGACGCCTCTAACCGGAGTATTCCATACACGCTGCACGATCGCCTTAAACTCTGGATGATCTGTCCAGAAATCAAAGTATTTGAAAGGTTTCCTCCTCGGGGCCGGATGGACAACTCTTACAACCATCGGCGTGTGGTCAGATATGCCAGGGTTCAAAAAAGACGCTCCGAATACGAGAAATCAAGGTTCCACTTGCTGTTAACCAATACACGATCTATCTTTCTCATATTCCTCCCGGTCCTAGATGAAGTGGACCAAGTGTAACGAAGCCCGACAAATCTGAGGTTAGTAAGATCAGTTTGCTCCAAGCACTGGCGGAATTCATCAAAATACGGAATCCAATTGGTGGCGCCCCCAACACGGTCCGAAGGATACCTGATAGCATTAAAATCACCAGCAACTAGCCATGGTGAATCGAGGAAGAGTTCACTGCAGAGTTGGAGATTTTCCCATAACGGTCTACGACGGGCAAACGTATGTTCTCCGTAGACAGCCGAAATACAGAAACTCCTTCCAGAAAGATTGCATTTTAAAATGCCATGCAACACTTGGTCATTAATAGAGATAGTAGAAAAGGCAACGAGATCCTGGTTCCATCCAACCCAAATCCTCCCACGCAGAGCATAATCATAATTAGCACACCAATTCCACCCTTTAATGAGGGTGGCTGAAATAGAATCAAAAAGCTCTAAAGGAACTTTAGTTTCAAGCAAGCCAATAAAACAAAGCTTATTTACCGCTGCAAAATGTCTAATTTCGGCACGCCTAAGAGGATTTAAGATACCTCTAATATTCCAAAAACCAACAATCATCAAAAAACAAGGAGCAAAGTTACCTCTTTTTAGAGGTCCTCGAAGCTGCAACTTCCTTCTTCAAATCTTCTGGACCATCAGATAGGAGCATACGAAGCTTTTCCTGGAAGTTTGCCATTAACGGCAAGGTGAGCCTTTTAGATTCAGGAATATCCCCAACTTAAGAATCTACTCCAATCGGGTCCTCTTGGATACTAGAATTACTAATTTCGTCGGAGGTATCGATTAAAACCAGGGGATCATCCTGAGCAGGAGAGTCCGCTACAGAAGGGGAAAACAATCTTGCCGGGGAATGAATCACTGGATCAAGAGATTTTGAAGGGTCGTTTGGTTTCATCATAGACATATTTGCAACCTCCGCTTGAACAATATCAGCAGGTGCTACAGGATTTGCATCAGAAGCATCAGCAGCAGCAGCAGCAGCAGCCGCCTTCCTTGCTGCCTGCTTCATCTTCTTTTTCTTATTTTTCCGATTAACTTGCTTCCATCCTTCCTCCTCAGCAACTGATTGCGGTTCAGGTAGAGCATCCGGTCCCTGAGGAGTCGCATTTCCCGAGCTTGATTCCCCAACATAGGAAGGCCTGTCACCAGCCATACCAGATACGGGTTTTGTTGCATCCACTTTAGAACGATGGGTGACTTGAATATCTACATCTTCCGCAGAAGGATGCTGCATAACCACCTCCTTTCCTTTAGAGGAGTGGGCCTCAACTACCGGATTAGTCTTCTGAATACTTTCTGAAGCTCCCTCAGATCGTTCAGCAGAAGGACCAGGAGTAACATTTTTACAGGTGTGACCAAACATTTCACATTTGGAATAAATCATCGGTTTCCATTCGTACTCAACTTCCACCACGACCTTTGATCCATTGGTAGTTAAATCAAGGGTTTCATATTGAGGTTGCTGAGTTGTCATTTCTACATATACTCGGGCAAAAGTCAACATGGACATCTGCTCAGTTTTCTGATCAACATAGAGCGGCTTACCCAAGGCACTAGCCACCTTTCCGATAGCTTGAGCAGACCAGAAGGCAAACGGAAGGTTCCTTAGTCTTACCCAAACTGGAACAGATCTATGAGTATCTTTGTTTAGCTCGACCCCCGGTTTCCATTGTTGAAGGATCAAAGGAATTCTTGCAATGGTAATGGGACTGCCCTCCAGGATACTCCTTCTGAATTCGCGATCAACAATGCGCAGAAGAAACACACCACGCCCATTGGACATTACTTCTACCAAATTCGGTCCCCAAGCTCTCCTCAGGGACTCCTCAACCAGCTTAAATGGAAGATTCTTCCCAATGAAGTGTCCCACAAGGCAGTCATGTTGGAGAAATCTTTCCAGAATATTTTGAAGCTGACAAAACGTTTCTATCAGTCTAAGTCTGGATGTTCGGAGACCGACAGTTTAAAGTCTGAAGACTTTGTATTCTCGAGACTCAAGATCCAAGACTCAAGACCCAAGACTCAAGACTCAAGACTCAAGACTTAAGACTCAAGACTCAAGACTTAAGTCTATTCTCACTGACAGTCTTTCTAATTCAGTGACGAAGGAAATCCAAAGCCAAGGTATATGGTTGAGGATTCGATCCTATCCTCTGGAAAAGATTCTTTGGTTGGATAAATATTTCGGATTCTTTGATTCCTATCTAAGATCGATTGAAGATCCGATGGTCGACGAAATAATCTTGGAATGTTCTATTCTTGGAAACCAAGATCCTGATTGTATGGGCGAACAGATTGATGGGCTATCATCGATTCCTTAAATAGCTCGAGATGATCTTCTTGATTGATTCCGTCCAACGGGTAGATTGGAGGAATTCCTTTGGTAAGTGCCAACGGCTATGATGGCATAAAGGAGTATAAAAGGAAGACGTTCTAGTTGTTTTAAGTGTGTGATCGATAGAGAAATGCCGAGTCTCAAGAACCTTGATTATTAGTCGATACGATCCTGAAAGCGAAATTGTATACACAGAGAGTGTTTGTACTTGGTGATACCTTGAGTGAGTGTGGTAGATCATCTACACCGAGAAATCAAGGAAGATCAACACCGTAACATCTCTTTGTTCATAGTGGAATCCAGCCAATTGGCTCGGTGCGAAGAGTGGACGTAGGCTTGAATCAAGCCGAACCACTATAAACCGAGTGTTCAATTCTCTCTTTCCCTTACTCGGTCTCACGATTGATTTTTAATTATTGCAAATTCTTCATCCGTCTAAAGTATTGTGCAATCTTCAAGAAAAATCTTTGTATACCTATTCACCCCCTCTAAGTACTCATACTAGCAATATCAATTGGTATCGAGCCCGTGTTCTTACTTTGTTTGAAGTGTTTTACTTGAGTAAAAGATCCATGGCTAGTATGCTAGCACCGGGGCGATGGAAGGGCAAAGCAATACCCGCACCTCCCTACTTCGATGGAAAGGATTACAACATCTGGAAGAACAAGATGAAAGCTTTCCTACGATCAAAGGATCCTCGGAATGGGACATTGTGGAAAGAGGAATCACTCCCGCTGCTGCATCAATCTCCGAAAGAGGGAAAGACACTATTGAAACCAAATGGAATGGCTCGGGAAGAGATAAACAAGAGACAAGCACTCGATGCAAAAGCAATTTACTCTTTATATTGTGCTTTATCTCCAACTAAATATAACAGAATATCTTCTTGTGTTACAAAGCAAAAGAAGTATGGGATAGATTACACATCACCTATGAAGGGACAGATCGAGTGAAGGAGACCAGAATTAACATTCTCCTCGGTCAATATGAGGCCTTCAAAATGAAACCAGGAGAATCTATAACCGACATGTTTAGTCGTTTTACGAGATATTGTCAATGGTCTTGAGAACCAAGGACAAAAAATTTCTGATCCCATGAAGGTGAACAAGCTTCGCGTGGACTCTCCAAGGATTGGAATCATATAAAGACTTCAATAAGAGAGACGCAAAGAATCATGCCATTATCTAGACGAGCCGATTGGAACTCTTCAGTCTTACGAAGTGGAACGAATTAATGAAGACGAAGATCCAAGAGGTAAGAAATCTATTGCACTAAAATCAAATGATGATTCGATGATGCAGATTCAAGATGATATGGATGATGAGGAGCTCGCCCTCATGATAAGAAGATTCAAACTGAATAGAAAAGGCGGAAGGTTCAACCCAAAGAAACAAAGTTTTCGAGACAGCAGACCAAGTCTGTGATGATGAGGAACCAAACAAAGATGTAGTTTGCTTCGAATGTAAAAAGAAGGGACATATCGGACCCAACCGTCCTCTTCGAAAAAGAAAAGAGGAAAAGCTGAGAAGTTTCGAAAGGCTCTCAAAGCCGAAACCGGAGGTGATACGGAATGTGAAGAGAGTGATAATGAATATGCCAACATATGTTTGATGGCACATTCGGACTGGACTCGGTTCTGGATCGGACTCGAACAGTGAATTTGAAGTAAGTAATTTTAAAATTCCTGTCAAAGTCTCTAAATATATTGATGAACTGTGTTTCAGTCTTAAGACTTCTCTCAAAAGGATTTCCGAACTTAAAAGGAAAACTCAATTCTGAAACAAAAGGAAGTTATTTTAGAAGAAAGAGTTAAAAGTCTAGACCTAAATGTTTCTGCTCTTAAAGAAAAAGAAGATGATCTTTTGAAAGAAAATGTTTTCTTAAAAACAGACTTATCAAATATTTCAAAGAAGTTTTCGATAGGATCCGAAAAGCTTGAAAAAATTCTTTCAGTTCAAAAACCTTATTTCAATAAGTCTGGTTTAGGCATGACAGCGGAAACAATCCCCTTGATTGATTTTCCAAAGGTAAAAGAAAGAATTAAGAAAAGACCGTCAAAAGAGGCTTACAAAAATCATTTCAAGAAAGTCTTTGTAAAGTCTGTAGGTCGAAATGCTCTAAGATGTTCAAAGTGTAACAGTCAAGATCATTTTGAAAAAGACTGTCCTATGGTTTGGAAACACATTAAGAAAGTATGGCCTAATAATGCTTATCCTACTAACATCAAAGGACCCAAGAAAATTTGGGTACCAAAGAAAGCTTGAGACTCTCTTTTGAATGCAGGTCTCCGTCAAGAAAAAGATAAAATGGTATCTTGACAGCGGATGCTCAAGACACATGACAGGAGACTCAAAATGCTTCGTAAAGCTTGTTCAAGTAAACGGCGGAAATGTTTCATTTGGAGGAAACGGCAAAGGAAGCATCGTGGGATTTGGAACTGTGAGAATTGGAAATCTCACAATAAGCAATGTTTCTCTAGTAGAAGGACTCAACTATAACCTTCTCGATTAGCCAACTTGTGTGATCTTTTGGTTTCAAGATCTCCTTTCAAGAAGGAATTTGCTATGAAATTAGTAAAGACTCTACCGAGTCTTTCATGGGTCGAAGACATGGAAACATCTACCTCTTAGACATGAAAATGAATGAATCTCAATGTCTAATTTCAATCCAAGATGAAGCAAGCTTATGGCACGATGAAAGCTTGGCCATGTCAATATGAAGCAATTAGCCAAAATCTCATCAAAGCAGCTTGTTCGAGGTCTAAATAATATTACCATATCAAAAGTCCGATCCATGCACACCCATATTAGGGAAAACAGGTAAGAAATTCATTTAAGCCAATAAATCATGTCTCTACTAATCATGTACTACGATTCTTCGCATATGGATCTCTTCGGACCAACCCCGGAACTCAGTATTGGAGGTAAGAAATATTGCCTAGTAATTGTGGATGATTTCTCTCGCTTTACTTGGGTATATTTTCTTGCAAGTAAGTTAGAAACATTTTCGTACTTTGAGAAGTTTGCTAAAAAGGTTCAAAATGAAAAAGGATGTGCTATTTCAAGTATAAGAACAGATCATGGAGGTGAATTTGAAAATTAAGATTTCACAAAATTGTGTGATGAATCTGGTTTTAAACATGTATTCTCTTCTCCATACACTCCTCAGCAAAATGGAGTTGTGGAAAGAAAGAATAGATCTCTTCAAGAAATGGCTAGAACACTTTTAATTGAAAGCAAAATTTCTTCATGGTTTTGGGCTGAAGCTGTTTCAACAGCATGCTATATTATAAATAGAGTCTTTCTAAGACCTATTCTTGAGAAAACCCCTTATGAATTATTCAAAGGTAAGAAGCCTATTGTTTCATACTTTCATGTGTTTGGTTGCAAATGCTTTATTTTGAAAAATGCAAATGATCGAGTTGGTAAGTTTGAAGAAAGATCAGATGAAGGCATCTTCCTTGGATATTCTACATCAAGCAAAGCCTACAGAGTCTATAACAAGAAGAGCCAGACGGTGGAGGAGTCAATGAATGTCAAATTTCAAGACTCTACGCAAGATAAACCCAGTCAGTCTCAGTATGAAGAGTCTGAACCTGCTCCAAACCTTCCAAAGCATACAACTCAAAAAGTATCTCAGACTCTGGAAGACCAGCGTCAAGATATTCATGAAGATTCAAATAAAGAAAGAGATCATCATCCAGAAAATCAATCAAGAATCGGAAACACAAATCCAGGTCATCCTAAAGATCTCATTATCGGCGAAATTAATGAAGGAATTCGCACTGGATCCAAAAGACGTGAAGAGTCTAGTGCTGTTGCTCTCATCTCTGAAATTGAACCAAAAAGCATAGAAGAAGCTTTATCGATGAAAGCTAGATCGAAGCTATGCAAGAAGAGCTCGATAGTTCAACATTAACGATGTCCTGGAATTGACATCTAAACCAAAAGGTAAAACTGTTATGGAGCCAAGTGGGTGTTCGAAAACAAGATGAACGAAAAAGGAAAAGTCGTACGGAATAAAGCAAGACTCGTGGCCAAAGGATACACGCAAGAAGAAGGAATAGATTATGATGAGACTTATCCTCCTGTAGCAAGGTTAGAAGCTATTCGTCTATTACTTGCGTTTGCTTGTTACAAAAATTTCAGGTTATTCCAAATGGACGTCAAAAGTGCTTTCCTAAATGGATTTATCCAAGAGGAAGTTTATGTGGAACAACCGCCTGGATTTGAAGACCCAAAGAAGCCAGACTCAGTCTTCAGACTGAAAAAGGCTCTGTATGGTCTAAAGCAAGCACCTCGAGCTTGGTACGACGGACTAAGTAAGTTCTTATTATAGAACGGTTTGTCAAAGGTAAAGTAGATACTACTCTGTTCATCAAAAAGGAAAACAAAAGTTTCTTACTCGTTCAAATATATGTTGATGACATTATTTTTGGATCCTCTAATGAAAGTCTTTGCAAGAAATTTTCTAAGTCTATGCAGGATGAGTTTGAAATGAGTATGATGGGAGAGTTAACATTCTTTCTTGAACTCCAAGTAAAACAAATGAAGGAAGGAACTTTCATCCATCAAGAAAAATATGCGAATGATCTTGTCAAAAGGTTTGGATTGGGAAAGTGCAAAAAGACCGACATACCAATGTCATGTTCTCGAGAAGATAGACAAGGATGAAGAAGGGAAGAAAGTAGATCAAAAGCTGTACAGAGCATGATCGGTTCACTTCTTTATCTTACTGCTTCTAGACTGATATTTTGTTGAGTGTTTGCATCTGTGCTAGGTTTCAATCGGATCCTAGAGAATCACATCTCATTGCCGTGAAACGTATTATCAAATACGTTGCCTCATCTTCAAGCATCGGTCTTTGGTATCCAAAGAGGGGAGACTTTAATCTTCTAGGATACTCGGATGCGGATCTGGCCGGTTGCGAGTCGATAGAAAGAGCACTTCCAACTTGTCAACTGGAAACAGGGGACAGGTGTCTTGGTTCTCAAGGAAGCAAAGCACCGTAGCTCTCTCAACGACGAAGCGAGTATGTAGCTCTTGGAAGCCGCCGTTCGCAAATTCTATGGATAAAACAACAGCTACAAGACTTTGGCATTGAAGACTCATGCACGAAATCAAATGTGACAACACCAGCGCAATCAATCTCACCAAAAATCCAATCCTTCATTCAAGAGCAAATCATATTGAGATTCGACATCACTTCATTAGAGATCATATTCAAAATGGAGAAATCTCGATTCAATTTGTTGATTCAAAGAGTCAACTAGCGGATATATTCACAAAGCCCTTGGAGAAAAATCAATTCGACTTTATCCACTCAAGACTCAACATTTTGAAGCTTGAAGAAGTTAAAGTCTAGAGACTCACCAACTCTAAGACTCGATCTCTCAGACTTTAAATCATGAGACTCAAACATTCATGGCTAAAGACGTAAGTTGCTATTTTATCTCGAAAAGGTACGATCTTTCATTCAGATATAATTTGTGTGAAATTTGAAAACTTGTCTTTTTTAAAGAATTAATTTTGGCAGTTATTGATTTTGAAAAGAAGTGTTCGTACACTTTCCTTGTACCGATTAAACTTCTCTTTTCAAATCCGAGGTATATATATATATACAGTTTTTCTTCGCCCAATTTTCAAAACCCTAAAAGGCACTCTTCTCCCGATCTGTTTCTACTTCTTGTTCATCGTCGAAAAAGTGGTCATTTTTCTTGGGAAAAGCAAGTGAAGGAATCTTCCAATAGACAAGAAAGATGTCGTCTTCGAGGAAATCATCAAGAATCGCAAAGCGGGGGGACCACAAAGAATGGAGAAGGGACCGACTCACTTCGATCTTACTAAGGAAGAAGACTTATCAAGTCAGCGACAAAGTCTGATTCGCTCTCCTCCACGTCATTCAACACCTCCTGCCCCACAAGGTGCAAGTCAAAATCTGGAAGAAGAGATAATCGAGGATGCCGACCCGTAAGAGTCCAAAACCCTCATTTATCTATAAGCTTTATCGTGCGTTGAAAAGCACCGGTACTTCATTAAAATATATAGATGACTTCCTTAAGGACAAAAATTATGGGAATGAGTATCTTTTCTGGGAAAATGGAGGAATTGGGAGTTGCTCCTAAAGGAAGGGCAGAGGAGGCTCTTGCGAACATTCCAAGTGATCCTCGTATGCCAGGACAAAATCTGATTGAAGGGAACGATGATGACAAAATGTTCCTTGAATTTAAACCTAGAATGGGTGTGGCAGCAAAGGTGAAAGGAAATCGGGTGGATTTGTTTAAATCCAAGGATCAGGAAAAAGTGTATTTTAGGCTGTTGAAAAGAGGGGTGATAAACCCTAGAAGGGTCGATTTTGACTTCCTGGACACCATTAATATGAACTTAAGAGAGAAGTTGAATTTGCTTCAACTTGAGACTTTTTGCTCTGACTCTACGGACGGGTATGCTCAACTGACCGCTTATTTCTATTCAAATCTTAGCTTTTTGGATGCGAATAAAATTTCATTCAGTGTTCGAGACCAAGTCTACGTGGTAGATGTGAATATGTTGGCGGACATAGTTGGAGTTGAACGGGGACGCTATCTCCCAATCAAAGTCTCACCTGCTCGTACTACTCTGGATCTTGTCAAAGATAGGGATGTAGAGAAGAAAATTACCTATTCCAGGATGAATGCCATCAACATTGTGCTTCATAAGATTGTGATCAACTGTCTCAGACCGAAGTCTACGTCAAAGACTTCTGTGTCTCTTTCTGAAACAAAGTTGATGTACGCGATCAACTCAGGACGGAAGTTTTCTCTCCCGCACACTATTCTATTCCATATGTACGAGCAATGTCAAAAGACAAAGGACAATTGCCTTATCCCGTCTCGGTGACCAAGATCTTCGACACATGAACATTGAACCGCCACATACATTTTGTGTTCGACCGTGTGATAAGATGATGGTAGGGTTGAAAATGTTAATGAAGATGCGTCTGCAAGAACTCTCCAAGGCAATGGAGAAATTCAAAGTGAAATCTCCAGGTTCGATCCGCCTCAAAGAGAAAAGGAAAGGAGGTCATTGGTGCTCCTTCGAAAAAGAAGAAAAGAACTCTCATCCTGGAGGATGAAGATGAAGATGAAGATGATGAAGATCCCACTATCCAAGCACTGACAAGAACCAGACGTTCTGTGTCTCAACCGATGTAACTTCTTCGGAAAGCGAGAGAAGAAGAAGCGAACGAGAGAAGAAGAAGAACGAGAGAGAAGGAGAAAGAAGTTGAAGAAGAAGGAGAAGGAGAAAAGAAAAGTCTCTGCTGATAAATGAGAGAAGGGAAATCAAGAGCATGATCATCACTCTTCCCCTTTCGATGTCCTAGAGACGGGGAGTTGGCGAGCAAGAGAGGTCTACACCTCATGCTGCTGCCCGGTGAAGATTTAAGACAATCTCCGGAAGACCCGGAAAGTTCGGGTCTCTCAATTGCCCGAAGAAGGTCACGATACGTCGAACCAAATCTGCAAGACTTAACGAAGTGCCATCGTCTGCATACTCACCATCCGAGAAAGCCAATGCTAGTACACGGACGGACGACTCGCAGATTTTCGTCGTATCTTGGATATTCTTACGGAAATGCGTGGCCGATATATGCTGCGGGCTGAAATCCAAGCCATGAAGAATGCTGGACAAGCATCTTCAGTCTCTCTGGAGGATAAATTCAAAGACCTCGCTCTGCAACTTCAAGCCAATGCTAAGGGAGAAGAGGTAGCTCAACTGAGAGAAGACCTGAAGAAGCTTGAAGGAGTAGTCCAGTCCATTGGGGATTTCCAGATCGTGCGCATTCCCAAGCAGACATGACTCCTTTCTCACCATTTTTAATGATGACAAAAAGGGGGAGAACCAATTTGAACCAACATCAACATCTTTTAAAAACTTTGACTTTTGTGGTTATGTTTATTTTTGAGTATGACTTGAAAACTTGAACTTGGGTGTGAATTTAAATTTGACTGAATTGGCTGTGGATTTTGATGCTTGACTGGTTGCATTTTTATCAAGTGTTGTTATATGGTATTACTCATGAAAGACTAACCAATTTTACGTGGATGCGAGTGCAGGTTTGCTTTATTAATCTTTTGAGTTAGCCATATTGCTTGAGAAATGTTTTTGCGGGTCAAAGTTGTTCAAATCTACAAGAAAGTTTTGTCACCATCAAAAGGGGAGATTGTTGGAGAAATCTTTCCAGAATATTTTGAAGGCGACAAAACGTTTCTACATCGGTCCCCTAAGTCTGGATGTTCGGAGGCCGACAGTTTAAAGTCCGAAGACTTTGTATTCTCAAGACTCAAGACCCAAGACTCAAGATTCAAGTCTTAAGACTCAAGACTCAAGACTTAAGTCTATTCTCACCGATGTCTTTCTAATCCGGTGTGACGAAGGAAATCCAAAGCCGAGGTATATGGTTGAGGATTCGATCCTATCCTCTGGAATAGATTCTTTGGTTGGATAATCATTTCGGATTCTTTAATTCTTATCTAAGATCGATTGAAGATCCGATGGTCTACGAAATAATCTTGGAATGTTCTATTCTTGGAAACCAAGATCCTGATTGTATGCGCGAACAGGATTGATGGGCTATCATCGATTCCTTAAATAGCTCGGATGATCTTCTTGATTGATTCCGTCCAACGGGTAGATTGGAGGAATTCCTTTGGTAAGTGCCAACGGTTATGATGGCATGAAGGAGTATAAAAGGAAGACGTTCTAGTTGTTTTAAGTGTGTGATTGATAGAAAAATTCCAGAGTCGAAGACCCTTGATTGTTAGTCGAGACTGCTGTTCGAGCGAAATTGTATACACAGAGAGTGTTTGTACTTGGTGATACCTTGAGTGAGTGTGGTAGATCATCTACACCGAGAAATCAAGGAAGATCAACACCTGTAACATCTCTTTGTTCATAGTGGAATCCAGCCAATTGGGTGTCGATGCGAAAGAGTGGACGTAGGCTTGAATCAAGCCGAACCACTATAAACCGAGTGTTCAATTCTCTCTTTCCCTTACTCAGTCTCACGATTGATATTTAATTATTGCAAATTTTTTAACTGTCTAAAGTATTGTGCAATCTTCAAGAAAATTCTTTGTATACCTATTCACCCCCCTCTAGGTACTCATACTAGCAATATCAGAGAGAAGAGAAACCCTCGCCCGCGAACCCTCTGCCCTCTTTCCTTCGACCACGCAAACCCTCGCTCGCGAACCCTCGCTCTTCGAACCCTCGCGAAACCCTCGCTCTTCGAGTTTCTTCGTTCGGATGAAGCAAAGATGTCTTCGATCCCGCCAGAGCAGGCGCCGCCGTCGCCGGCTTAACCGAGAAGGCCCTCCGACGAGAGAAGAGAAACCCTCGCTCGCGAGTTACAATAGAAATTGTGTGTTTTTCATTAAATTCTTCTTGAACAAATATGTAGAATCAAAAGAAATATCATCCAAAAAAGTTGTCGGAGTGATGATATATTTACTTTGAAATCTTTGCCTAGATTTGCGGATCACAAATAGTGTGACCACGTGGCCACCATGGCCTATAACCTCGACACAGTTAGTGCTGCGTTACCTTGCTGTCCGTACATTTTTTCTGTCCGTACGTTGAGTGGGACAGATTTCTTGTCTATCAACATGTTGTGAGCTTGTGATGACAATCTCACCAACCTTGGATATTTCTCACAATCTCTTTTTTTTTTTTTTTTTTATCAATTTATTCTGAAATGCCCAATAACAAAGTAAAATGAGAGTGCCTTTGGTAATAATTTTATTTTCGGAAATGGATTTTTGTTAGAAATAATTCTTTTTATTCTATTCCAAAAATGATTTTTAAGTATTTTTAAGCCGTTTGGTAATTGTTGAAATTTATGATTTTAGAATAGAATTGCGTTTAGAACACACTCAT
Organism: Eucalyptus caleyi; assembly: GCA_014182885.2. Lineage (NCBI taxonomy): Eukaryota > Viridiplantae > Streptophyta > Magnoliopsida > Myrtales > Myrtaceae > Eucalyptus > Eucalyptus caleyi. The sequence goes on along the minus strand of CM024466.2, from coordinate 11,459,159 downwards.
TGATTACTTGCTCCAAATCAATTTCTTTTAATTTTAAAATCATTTTATTTTTTTTCCTTTTTTTCCTATTATTATTCTTCTTCAAGTGGCCGATCGCCGAGGGCCAACAACTTCACCAAAGCGTCATTGACCCTTGTTAGCCGAGCCTCGCCGGTAGCTGGGTGAGGCTCCCCCAGCCTCGTCAGTGGCCAAGCTGATTTCGCCAAGACTTGGCAAGACTTGCCTAGCCACGGAAACAATTTTTAAGCATTTTAAGTTGTTTGGTAATTGTCCAAAATTTCTGATTTTATAATAGACTTGTATTTGGTACCATGCCCATTGATTTTGTTCCAAATCAATTTCTTTTAATTTTTAAATAATCTTATTTTATTTTTTTTCCTTTTTTCTCATATTCTTCTTCTTCTTCTTCTTCTTCTTCAAGTGACCGGTTGTCAAGGGCCAGCGACCTCACCGAAGCATCGCCGACCCTCATCAGCCGAGCCTCATTGGCAACTAGGTGAGGCTCCCCCAGCCTCGTCTGTGGCTAAGCTGGCTTTGCCGGGCTTGGCAAGGCCTGCCTGGCCACCGGTGGGGCTAGACGAGCCTCACCGAGGTTAGGCGAGCCTCGTCGATGTCTAGGCTTGCCTCTGGCAAGCTCGCCAGACCTTGTCCTAGCCCAAGGAGCTCACCGAACCGATTGCCAGCGACTGGTGAACGATGGCGGCGGATGGCGGCGGACGACAACCGCGAGATAGCAGTAAATGAAGAAGAAGAAGAAAAGAGAAGAAGAATAAGAGAAAAGGGAAGAAGACTTGATTTTTAGATTTATTCCCGGGAACAATAATCAACTTTTTTTATTATTATTCTTGATTCTACTCCAAATCTATTCTTAGGAACAAAAATTTTATCAAACGCGATTCTGTTCCCAAACTGCTCCTGGGAGCAAAAAATCAAAATCACTTACTATTTGGCCGGTTGTCAAACAGACCTTGAAATGGAGAAACCAAGTTGCTCTTCATTCTTATTTAATAATTTGTCGTTCAATTTGTTACTTCTAGTGAAAACTGTAAGCAAAAAATTGTATCAATACATTCTTTCTAAAGGCGAAAAACTAAAACCCAAGGTATCTTCACACTAATGTCAATGAAAAATCAACGTCGAAATCATTCTTTTCAACCAAAGACAAGGTACATCTTCTTTTTTCTTTTCTTTTTTTGCGTTTTAATATCTATATACTATGTCTGGTTTTAATTGCTGTGGCGGGCTGTGGAAGTGAACGGTGTTTCAAAGTCGCATGAGATTGTATGAAAACCTAGTATTAGCAGTGTAAAATATTAGGAAAACATCGACAAGTACAACCCACGGGATTCACCCATCATAAAGAAATGCTTTTTCGTTAAAAAAGAAAAAAATGGAGCAATTTCTTATTCATGAGGAATCCTCTTGGGTGACTTGATATGTACCGCAAGGGATCAATTAGTACCTACTTGCACTTATCTCTTTATTCAATTTTTAATATTAAATATATAAATAATGGAACACCTACTCCCTCAAGTATGGCTTGTAATCTATGTAAAGACGGACACTCTCCTGGAAGCCTTCGTGTTGTGTCCGACACTTCGACACGTGTCCGACACGCTCCGACACGCGGTCAAAGAGTGTCGAAAAATCCGACACGTGGTCAACTTTCTCCGACACGCGAGTCCAGAATTCCGACACGCGATTCCGACACGCACGGGGTCAATTTTAAAATTTTCTAATATTTGAGGGGTCAAAATATAAATATACACAAAATAAGTAATAAAAGAAGTAATAAAATTGCTATAAATATACACACACGGGTTTTTTTTTTTTTTTGTTCTTTTATAATTGTTTTAGTTTTTTTAAAAGTCTTTTACTATGAAATAAGTAATAAAAAAATGCTATATATGATAAATAAATAAATTTAAAAATATAATTTCAGCATTTTCTTTAAAAAAAAAATTTTTTCCTCTAAGTTTTATGTATTATTGTAACAAATTAAAATAATGAGTGATATTCTTTAATATTTTTCATGTAAATTAATTCTAGGCTATTATTATTATTATTATTATTATTATTATTATTATTATTATTATTATTATTATTATTATTATTATTATTATTATTTATGTATTTATATATAAAAATATATTTAATATATAATGTGTCGGAACGTGTCGAAATTCTCTATCTTTTTAAGAAATGACGTGTTGGCGTGTCGTATCGTGTCGTGTCACGTGTCGCGTGTCCGTGTCGGTGCTACATAGCTTGTAATCCCGATAATGTGTTTTATATATTCTTTGGTCGGCGGATACAGAGAAACTTCCCAAGGAAGTTCTCCCACATGCTCTTTGGTGCTGAGCTTGTGCTTGTACCCAATCAAAGTTTACAGATCGTATGTCTGAAAATCAGCATTTTGCAAGGATTAAAAATGAAGAGCACTAACTTTACCAAAAATAAAAATAAAAATGAAGAGCACTAAGAATATTTGATTTTTTTTCTTTTTGGGGTAAAATGTAAGTGTTATGAAGTAGATGAAGTACAATAGCTTAAGGACATCCTTTGTATTACAAATAAAGCTAATAATTTAAAAAAAAAAAAAAAATGGGGGCAAGAAGTCTTCTTATGGTGGCCAATACAATATTTGTCTGGTTAGATTTAATTTTTGTGCTGCTCAACCTCTTACATTATTACACACATTAGCTAAAATAAAGTTTGATATTTTTAGCTTTCTTGATCACAGTTTACTTTCCGCAGGTGTATTACAGCTGATATACAAGGACCGAGACATTCGTAGTTCATCTTTATTATTGTTGCGTACATTTGAATATTCAGAATTTTTGGGATTATTATTAAAGAGTTCGCACTATTCATGAAAGTAAACTATTATAAAATGTTAATAAAGAATGACCTGAGTGTAATTCCTATTGCTTAGCAACTGCCCCTCATTTCTCCCAATAGTAAACTATTATAAAATGTTAACTATCGTATCAATTTACATCATCTACTTTTAAAACGTACAATTAGCATCTCACGCCTCAAATCCCGAATCTTGACTACACAGAGTAAAATGCCATCCTGCACAATGGAGCCGAGAAAACCCTACTAGCTCTAATAGCACATCCCCTCGTTAGAATCACCAACGAGCGCTATGGCAACTCAAGTGGCCTTGATTCATGGTGAATCGACAGCCAACATGCCTAACCTGGCTGGCTTTGATACGAGAGTAGATAGTTCCATCTTGGTTGGCCGTCGACGCATTATCATTTCCTCCGATCACGCCCTACCTGCTTTGGCACTACTTAGAAACGCATCACGCTAATTTAGGATCTCGCAAGATTTATCTATCATCACAAAATCTCATGAATTGGCTAATCGAATCCGTGATACATCTGAAAAAGCTGGCACTTCGGTCTACCTAACGACCGCCTAGATCCTTTTTTTCCAACGGAGTACACGTGAACGAGCCAAACCATGCGTTCCCAAACACTCCCATGTGGGGAGCATCCGAGGAACACACCCTGATAAAATGCCGATTGCTTTCCCGAACAGTGACATTTCAAGACGAAACAATTTCGATTTCCTTTTCGGCGAGTCGTGTGTTTTGTCCGCAACCAACAACGAGAGGTCCCGATTGTACGTAAAAAGGTTAAATCTCATCCAGCTTTCGCGCAGTGATTTGATGATGACTCTGTCTCGCTCCATAAAGTTCCACCCGCCATCTGTACGGTCCGCCAGCAATGGCGTCCTCCCATCTCTGTTCTGCGTTAAAAGTTTCGCAGACCCACGTTCTGTTTTTTAATTGCAACTAGAAAAATTGCAACGTTGCCCATCTGTCGATTAATACATGATTAATACAAGATATATACTTTATCGTTTTACCAAGAATTAATTAATGATTTACAAAATGAAACCCTTTCACATGTAATCCGAATACTTCAGCAGATGTGAATGGATTTAAAACTAATCTTTATCTCACTCTTTCGTTTCTCCATAAAAAGAAATGGATTTATTTCGAATTACCCGTGTGTTAAATGCTTAAATGACATAACAAGGTATGGCTAGTATATCTCTTATAACCCCAATTCATTATCCTTCCTTGTGCAGAAAATTGTCCATTTTCTTTACATAGACAATCATCTAAGTTCATGCATGCACGACATTAATAAATACATACTTGAGCATTTAAGAGTCTTTGCAAAATAAGGTCATGAGGCTTTCTCTATTCATGGCGCACACATTTCATAAGTCCAGTTCTATACAAACCTTGATTCCTCATATTTTCTTGAAATTTCATATTATTCATAAAATCCTTTCTGAAATGTTATGCAAAATCAAAAGAATTGTGGCTAAAAAATTTGTCAAATTGATGAAATACACACTCTAAAAGTCTCATCCTCTCAAAGTTGTTGCAAAAGTTACATAGAATAAATAAAAAACAAAGATCGCACAAAAATTTATCAGAGCGACGAGATATACACTCTGAAAATTTTGCTCTCGCACTTTTTATAATAGGACAAACAACAAGGGACACATTATAGTAGTTCAATTTCTCCTATTTTTTAGAAATTGTGTGTTTTTCATTAAATTCTTCTTGAACAAATATGTAGAATCAAAAGAAATATCATCCAAAAAAGTTGGCGGAGTGATGATATATTTACTTTGAAACCTTTGCCTAGATTTGCGGATCACAAATAGCGTGACACGTGGCCACCATGGCCTATAACCTCGACACGGTTAGTGCTGCGTTACCTTGCTGTCCGTACGTTGAGTGGCACAGATTTCTCGTCTATCAACATGTTGGTGAGCGACAATCTCACCAACCTTGCATATTTTCTCTATCTCTTTTTTTTTTTTTTTTATCAATTTATTCTGAAATGCCCAATAACAAAGTAGAATGAGAGTACCTTTGGTAACAATTCTATTTTCGAGAATAAATTTTTGTTAAAAAAGATTTTTTTATTACTTTAGAAGAACCATTTTTAAGATTTTAAGTCGTTTGATAATTATTCAAAATTTATGATTCTGTAATAGAATTGTGTTTGATATCACACTCATTGATTACGTTAAAATCAATTTCTTTTAATTTTTAAATTATTTTTTATTTTTTTCTCCTATTATTCTTCTTCTTCAAGTGGCCAGTCGCGAGGGCTAACAATCTCACAGGAGCGTTGTTGACCCTTGTCAGCCGTGCCTCGCCTCGCCAAGCAGGGAGCGAGGCTCCCTAGCCTCATCGGTGGCCAAGCTAGCTTTGCCGAGACTTGGCGAGGCTTGCCCGGCCACGGAAACAATTTTTAAGATTTTAATTTGTTTGGTAATTGTCCAAAATTTCTGATTTTAGAATAGACTTGTTACAGAATGTACCATGCCCATTGATTTTGTTACAAATCAATTTCTTTTAATTTTTAAATTATTTTATTTTATTTTTTTCCTTTTTCTCATATTCTTCTTTTTCTTCTTCACGTGGCCGGTCACCAAGGGCTAGCGACCTCACCGGAGCGTTGCCGACCCTCATCAGCCGAGCCTTGTCGGCAGCTAGGCGAGGCTCCCCCAACCTCGTATGTGGCCAAGCTAGTTTTGCTAGGGCTTGGCGAGGCCTGCCTTGCCTCACCAAGGTTAGGCAAGCCTCGTCGATGGCTAGGCTTGCCTCCGGCGAGCTCGCCAAACCTTGTCCTAGCCCGGCGAGCTCGATGAACCGATTGCCGGCCATCGGCGGACGGCAACTGCGAGATAGCGGTAGATGAAGAAGAAGAATAAGAGAAAAGGGAAGAAGACTTGATTTTTAGATTTGTTCCCGGGAACAAAAATCAACTTTTTTATTATTATTTTGATTCTATTCCAAATCTATTCCCTTAAATAAAAATTTACCAAACGCACTTGATCCAAAACCGCTTTCTCGAGAACAAAAAATCAAAATCACTTACTATTTGGCCGGTTGCCAAACAGATCCTGAAATGAAGGGACCAAGTTGCTCTTCATTCTTATTTAATAATTTGTCATTCAATTTGTTATTTCTAGTGAAAACTGTAAGCAAAAAATTGTATCAATACATTCTTTCTAAAGGCCAAAAACTAAAAACCCAAGGTATCTTCACACTAATGTCAATGAAAAATCAACATCGAAAGCATTATTTTCAACCAAAGACAAGGTACATCTTCTTCTTATTTATTTATTTATTTATTTTTGTGTTTTAATATCTATATACTATGTCTGGTTTTAATTGCTGTGGCGGGCTGTGGAAGTGAACGTTGTTTCAAAGTCGCATGAGATTGTATGAAAACCTAGTATTAGCAGTGTAAAATATTAGGAAAACATCGACAAGTACAACCCACGGGATTCACCCATCATAAAGAAATGCTTTTTCGTTAAAAAAGAAAAAAATGGAGCAATTTCTTATTCATGAGGAATCCTCTTGGGTGACTTGATATGTACTGCAAGGGATCAATGAGTACCTACTTGCACTTATCTCTTTATTCAATTTTTAATATTAAATGTATAAATAATGGAACACCTACTCCCTCAAGTATGGCTTGTAATCCCGATAATGTGTTTTATATATTCTTTGGTCGGCGGATACAGAGAAACTTCCCAAGGAAGTTCTCCCACATGCTCTTTGGTGCTGAGCTTGTGCTTGTACCCAGTCAAAGTTTACAGATCGTATGTCTGAAAATCAGCATTTTGCAAGGATTAAAAATGAAGAGCACTAACTTTACCAAAAATAAAAATAAAAATGAAGAGCACTAAGAATATTTGATTTTTTTTTCTTTTGGGGGTAAAATGTAAGTGTTATGAAGTAGATGAAGTACGACAGCTTAAGGACATCCTTTGTATTACAAATAAAGCTAATAATTCGAAAAAATGGGGGTAAGAAGTCTTCTTATAGTGGCCAATACAATATTTGTCTGGGAAGATTTAATTTTTGTGCTGCTCAACCTCTTACATTATTACACACATTAGCTAAAATAAAGTTTGATATTTTTAGCTTTCTTGATCACAGTTTACTTTCCGCAAGTGTATTACAGCTCAAATACAAGGACCGAGACATTCGTAGTTCATCTTTATTATTGTTGCGTACATTTGAATATTCAGAATTCTCGGGATTATTATTAAAGAGTTCGCACTATTCATGAAAGTAAACTATTATAAAATGTTAATAAAGAATGACCTGAGTGTAATTCCTATTGCTTAGCAACTGCCCTTAATTTCTCCCAATAGTAAACTATTATAAAATGTTAACTATCGTATCAATTTACATCCTCTGCTTTTAAAACGTACAATTAGCATCTCACGCCTCAAATCCCGAATCTTGACTACACAAGGTAAAATGCCATCCTGCGCAATGGAGCCGAGAAAACCCTACTAGCTCTAATAGCACGTCCCCTCGTTAGAATCACCAGTGGGCGCTATGGCAACTCTGTTGGAAAAAGTATTAGAATACATAAAAAATAATAATTGTTGGAAATACATTACAAAAGATTAGAAAATAAAATGAAATGTCTGAGGCGTACAAACATTGTCCTTAAGGATAATTTTGCCCCTCGGAGTACGAAACTCGGTGCCTAAGGCTTCGGGGACTATCCTCCCAAGATACAACTAACATTCTTCTATACTCCGCACTGAATATTAGAAGGAAACATAACAACTTTTGTGTATAACCAAGCAAAAAGAAAAGGAAAGATGTGAGAACATATTGTATCTACTAAGATTGTAGTTTGAAGTTTAACTTATATTTAAACAAGGAAAAGAGAGAGCTGTTAGGAAATCATCATAAATCAATTGGTAATTAAAAAGATTACCGTTATAAAATAATGAAGAGTTTATGAAGTAATAAATTAAAAGTTATAAAGCCGTTAGATGACCGTTATACAACAATTAGAAAGCCGTCATATGACCGTTGAAAAAGCCATTACAAAAATGATGACTTTCATGATGATCATAATTTCTAATAAATATTTCCAAATTACTGAAATATCCAACAATCCCCACATATTTTATAAATTTTTGACAATAAAATAGGATAATGCCGGTTATTGGAGAGTAATGCATCGGAATTGGTGCTTGTTAGGCTATGAACCAACCATAAAAAGAAAGAAATATAATTCACGAAATCATTGGTGAAGTTTGACACTTCTATGAACCAATTTTTTTTTTTTTTGAATTATAAGTTTCACCAATCACGTTACACTCCCACAAACTTTGTTGTTCAACGCGGTTTTGCGCTAATAGGCCATGCGCGTGCTTGGTTTATTTATAAGTGCTTTAGAAATTTTCGCCAAAAATTCTCATAGGAGGTTGAGCTAAGCTCTTCATGAAATTCCATAGCCATTATTGGTGGTGTATTAATCTGCAATATACACTTGATGGAATCACCTAATTCATGGGATTACCAATCACATAGGTTGGGTTACTATCATTGTTGATTTTCTCCAGTTGGCTTGTCCCATTCCCCTCGATGTATAGTCAGAGGATTGGCTAAAATCCATTTCTGACTTCATATAATTAATGGACATAATTCCATCATTGAGTAGCTACTTTACCATGTCATCCCTCAATCGGATGTGTCAATTTTTACCATATCTATGCATGGCTATTGCCTCTTGGCAATCATGATGTATAAACACAAAATATGTCATTTTCCCAAAGGAATATTTGCTAAGAGTCTCTCTACTATTCAGCCTCATGAGTTTGACAAAAAGTTTCTCTTTGTCTCAAGAACTTGAATAGTTCACAATTTACCAAAGAATAGCAAATATTTTCTTCTCCTTCACCCATTGGAGCTTAGGAGGATAAGGCAGTTTGTTTACACTTATATGCCCGGTAGCACTTGAGTCTACCACCCATAATTTTGATCAGCCACAATATTGGCATGGGAATGACTCTATCAATTACTTCATCAAATCATCTACTTCAACCAAGTCGACTTTTGGTTTAGTAGGATTGCCATTTCCCCCACGATTTCATTCGATTGCTTTTATGTCAAGCACTTCCACTAGGTGAACACATATTTGTCAGTGGATTTTATCTCATATGAATCCAAGATCTAGTTAACATCACTGTATCCTTATAATACAGTGGAAAATCCACTATAATAAACTTGACAATAGTCGACCTTTAACAAAATATTTCACAAAAGACATTAATTTTATTCAATATAGATCTATGATGGCTATGGATGCAAAGAAATAATAATAAATTTCATCTCCATAACAATCACTAAAGGAGATTCTCTTTCCCAATGCAATAGCCAATCAAGTCTCTAATGATCATTATGCATGAACGGACATTCAACATAAATTGGCAAAGTAAATATTCTTACAAATAACATTTTTTTTATTATTATATCATTACTGCTGTCAATAGTACATGTTGCTCCAAAAATATTAACCAAAACTTAGAGGTTAGCAGAAATCCAAAATGAATTAATAATTTCACAAAATAACTGTAAGACTTCCTCTGAGGTTATATATGAATCACCAAAAATGTCTCAACAATGCATACTCAATACAAAACATGTAATCAATTTAATTATGCAATAAAATACTATTTAATAATTCTATCAAAAGTTATGCATGGAGAGAGAGAATTAGCACATCTTCAAGTACTTATCAAACATACACATTGTCACGCAGCAAATACAAAAACATGTGTTAGCATATACATAAATAGAGACCCACGCTGCACTCCCAAGCAAACATGAATAAAGATACGTGACCAAATACCAACACAAACTTGTATCTACACTTACTTGAGCATATTGGCGTGAACATCACCAATCGACTAATGATTGTATGCACTCTAGCATATTCCCAAGAATGACGGGATAACACTGTGAGGAATACAAAACGACTGAAAACTGTTTTGTGTTAATGCTTGATACTGTCCCATGACAAACCATCCAAGAATATGTGATACTTGTCCTTCACCATCTCCAAATCCTTGTTCAATTTCAAGGTCGGTGGAAGCACCAACAATTCCAATTTTGAAAGCTATAAGGCAATTATCCTTAAAATTGTTGGAAAAAGGCTGATAAGAACAAATAAATTTGTCTGAGGCGTGCAAACACTGTCCTTAAGGATAATTCCGCCCCTCGGAGTACGAAACTTGGTGCATAAGGCTTCGGTAGCTATCCTCCCAAGATACAACAGACTTTCTTTTATACTCCGTACTGAATATTAGAAGGAAACGGAACAACTTTTGTATATAACCAAGCAAAAAAAAAAAAAAAGGAAAGATGTGAGAACATATTGTATCTACTAAGATTGTAGTTTAAAGTTTAACTTATATTTAAACAAGGAAAAGAGAAAGCCATTAGGAGATCATCATAAATCAATTGGTAATTAAAAAGATGGTACCGTTATCAAATAATGAAGAGTTTGTGAAGTAATAAATCAAAAGTTATAAAGCCGTTATATGACCGTTATACAACAATTAGAAAGTCGTTATATGACCGTTGAAAAAGCCGTTACAAAAATGATGACTTTCATGACGATCATAATTTCTAATAAATATTTCAAAACTACTGAAATATCCAACAAACTCAAGTGGCCTCGATTAATGGTGAATCGACATCCAACATGCCTAACCTGGCTGGCTTTGATACGAGAGTAGATAGTTCCATCTTGGTTGGCCGTCGACGCATTATCATTTCATCCGATCACGCCCTACCTGCTTTGGCACTACTTAGAAACGCATCACGCTAATTTAGGATCTCGCAAGATTTATCTATCATCACAAAATCTCATAAATTGGCTAATCGAATCCGTGATACATCCGAAAAAGCTGGCACTTCGGTCTACCTAACGACCGCCTAGATCCTTTTTTTCCAACGGAGTACACGTGAATGAGCCAAGCCATGCGTTCCCAAACACTCCCATGTGGGGAGTATCCGAGGAACACGCCCTGACAAAATGCCGATTGCTTTCCCGAGCAGTGACATTTCAAGACCGAACAATTTCGAGTTCCTTTTCGGCGAGTCGTGTGTTTTGTCCGCAACCTACAACAAGAGGTCCCGATTGTACGTAAAAAGGTTAAATCTCATCCAGCTTTCGCGCAGTGATTTGATGATGACTCTGTCTCGCTCCATAAAGTTCCCCCCGCCATCTGTACAATCCGCCAGCAATGGCGTCCTCCCATCTCTGTTCTGCGTTAAGTTTCGCAGACCCACGTTCTGTTTTCCCATTGCAAGTAGAAATATCGCAACTTTGCCCATCTGTTGATTAATACAAGATATATACATTATCTTTTTACCAAGACTTAATACATGATTTACAAGATGAAATCCTTTCACATGTAATCCGAATACTTTAGCAGATATGAATGGATTTAAAACCAATCTTTATCTCACTCTTTCGTTTCTCCATAAAAAGAAATCGATTTATTTCAAATTACCCGTGTGTTAAATGCTTAAATGACATAACAAGGTATGGCTAGTATATCTCTTATAACCCCAATTCATTATCCTTCCTTGTGCAGAAAATTGTCCATTTTCCTTACATAGACAATCATCCAAGTTCACGCATGCACGGCATTAATAAATACAGACTTGAGCATTTAAGAGTTTTTGCAAAATAAGGTCATGAGGCTTTCTCTATTCATGGCGCACATATTTCATAAGTCCAGTTCTATACAAACCTTGATTCCTCATATTTTCTTGAAATTTCACATTATTCATAAAATCCTTTCTGAAATGTTATGCAAAATCAAAAGAATTGTGGCTAAAAATTTGTCAAATTGATGAGATACACACTCTAAGCCTCCATTCGTTCCGCGGAAAACAACTTCCAAAAAATATTTTCCAAAATTTCCGGTGTTCAGGTGGGCGGAAAATACACGGTCAAAGAAAATATTTTCCGGTCAACGGAAAATCCCTTCTTGACATCATGGAAAATGATTTCCTCTTTTCAAAAGAGGAAATCATTTTCCCGGCGAGAGAGCTCTTGCGTCATCTCTCGTGCTGCTTTCTCCTTCCTCATTTCTGCACTCTCTCACAAAACTTTAGGGTTTCTGATCTCCTCCTCCTTCTTCGACGCCGACGATCGGTGAAGCATCCCTCGTTCGTAAATCTCCTCCTCCCTTCAGTTCTCTCTCTCTCTCTCTCTCTCTCTCTCTCTCTCTCTCTCTCTCTCTCTCTCTCTCTCTTTCCCTGCTGCAATGGCTTTGATGACGTCCTTCTTCGGGATCAGCCTCCGCCCTCCCCGGCCGCTCTTGCCCGCCTGCTCCGGCCGGGGTGCCGCCACCGCCGTGGCACTCCACTTCCCCGACAGCTCGAAGCCACTCGGGAGGATCCGGCTCAAGACGGAGCACCGCGGCGGTGCCGAGAGGCTCACGGGGAGCCCATCGTCCAGGCTGCTCATCGTGCGGTGGCGAGCTGTGAGCTCATCGGATCTGGTGGCGGAGCTCGTGGGTTGCCGGATCTAGCGACAGAGCTCGGGCTCCCGATCCAGGCAAGCTCAAGCTCTGTCGCCATATCCAGCGAGCTTGGGTGAGATCGGCCGAGCCTCGAGCTTGCCGGATCTGGCCATCAGGTCTTGGTCGGCCGCTGGGCAGCAAGCCATCGTCAGGCAGGAAGGAGGTGGCGGCGGCGGAAGGAGGAGGAAGGAGGCGACGGCGGAGGAAGGAGGAGGAAGGAGGAGGAAGGAAAAGAAAATTAAATAATAAATAATAAATAATAAATAATAAAAATTTCGATTTTTAAAAATATAAATAATTAAAAAATCATTTTTAAAAAATATAAATAAATAAAATAAATTTTTGGTCAATTAAAAATATTAAAATTCAATTTTTGATAACTTATCCCAAACAATTAAATAAGCTAACGAATGGTGAAAAATATTTTCCAATCAAATTTTAGATTTTGGTAGAATACCAAAAATAGTCATTTTCCCTAAAATGACTTCCGAAAATGTTTTCCGGAAATATGATATTTTCCGCGAAACGAACGGGCTAAAAGTCTCATCCTCTCAAAGTTGTTGCAAAAGTTACATAAAATCAGAAAAAAAAAAAAAAAAGATCACACAAAAAATTGTCAGAGCGATCAAATATACACTCTGAAAATTTTGCTCTCGCACTTTTTATAATAGGACAAACAACAAGGGACACGTTATAGTAGTTCGATTTCTCCTATTTTTTAGAAATTGTGTGTTTTTCATTAAATTCTTCTTGAACAAATATGTAGAATCAAAAGAGATATCATCCAAAAAAGTTGTCGGAGTGATGATGTATTTACTTTGAAATCTTTGCCTAGATTTGCGGAACACAAATAGTGTGACCACGTGGCCACCATGGCCTATAACCTCGACATGGTTAGTGCTAGGGGTGAGCATGGTCCGGGTTGGTCCGAGCCACCCCTTAACCCTAGGACCAACCCGTACAGTGTCGGTCCCTCATTTTTAGGACCGAGACCGACCCTATCAACTTGGGGCCAAGAATGGGTTCGGTCCTGGTTCCGGGTCAACCCTACCGATCGATAATTTTTTCGTCTTATTTTTATACCCCCTAAAGAAGAAAATCTACAAATTCAAATTACACATCCATTGACAATATGGCATTGTACAACTAAACTATAAATACCAATACATATTTCGTACGTAAAAATGAGACAATAATAGAAATTTCGTACTTGCTAACCGCTCATCAAGATATGGGACAAGATGGAAAGTTCTTGTAATCATATATCTTTAATATTCATAACACCATATGCAAAAGTATTTTCTTGCATTTGATCATGTAGAGTCCACTCAACCAAAAAATGAGCTTTACACCACTTGACTAGCAAATCACCGTAGCAACTGCAGTACTACTCTACTCTTCAAAAACTTCTACCATTTGACACAAATTGAAAAGCAAAGTGTAGCTGAAATTCATTAGTAAAATACAATTAAACCATAAAATGTTCAAAATACTTAATATAAACCATGAATATATAACTTCACATCTTGTTAATTCACTTGAACTTCTAAACACCTGAAAACAAAACAAACGACACATAATTAATACTCAACAAAAGTTTTAAATTGAAATTACTATTAGTGCTATTGATAGAACATCTCAATATAATATAATATAACATACATTTTACTTAGGTTTAAATATATAAAAGAATTATAAATAATATAATATAATATAATATAATATAATATACGGGGTTGGTCCAGGGTTGGACCGACCCAAAACTCCTAGGACCGAGGACCAACCCGCATAGTGTTGGTCCTGGAATTTCAGGATCAAGGACCGACCCAATCCCCTTGGGAACCGGACCAGGACTGGCAGGGTTGGGTCGGTCCAGGGTCGACCCTAGACCGCTGCTCACCCCTAGTTAGTGCTGCGTTACCTTGTTGTCCGTACGTTTTTTGCTGTCCGTACGTTGAGTGGGATAGATTTCTTGTCTATCAACATGTTGGTGAGCTGATTCTCCTTAGCTTGCTGTTGTTTCAGTTTGCTCTTGTTCTTGTAGTTGCGGATTCCTTCCATCTCCGTTCTTCGCCTTCAGCTTTTGAGGGCTAGAGTGTTAGGGAGGGTAGGGGTTCCTATTGTTACGTTTTGTTTGTTGGCTTCCTAGCTTCTGTGTTTCTTGTTGACGCCCTCGGGCTTTTATATCGGATCCCCGTCACTCTTGCTCCTTTGTTAAGAGTGCTTGTTTGGATCTGATCTTTTGTACTTTTGTCCATTCTCATTAATATTATTACCTTCACCAAAAAAAAAACATGTTGGTGAGCTTGTGATGACAATCTCACCAACCTTGGATATTTCTCTCGATCTCTCTTTTTTTTTTATCAATTTATTATGAAATGCCCAATAACAAAGTAGAATGAGAGTGCTTTGGTAACAATTTTATTTTCGAGAACGGATTTTTGTTAGAAATTATTCCTTTTATTCTGTTTCCAAGAATAATTTTTAAGTATTTTAAACCGTTTGATAATTGTTCAAAATTTATGATTCTAGAATAAAATTGCGTTTGGTATCACACTCATTGATTCGTTCCAAATCAATTTCTTTTAATTTTTAAATTATTTTATTTATTTTTCCTTTTTCTCCTATTATTCTTCTTCTTCAAGTGGCTAGTCGCCGAGAGCCAGCGACCTCACCGAAGCATCACCGACCCTTGTTAGCCGAGCCTCGCCGGCAGCTAGGCGAGACTCCCCCAACCTTGTCGGTGGCCAAGCTGGCTTCGCCAAGACTTGGCGAGGCTTGCTTGGCCATGGAAACAATTTTTAAGCATTTTAAGTTGTTTTGTAATTGTCCAAAATTTCTGATTTTAGAATATACTTGCGTTTGGTACCATACCTATTAATTTTGTTCAAAATCAATTTCTTTTAATTTTTAAATTATTTTATTTTATTTTTTCCTTTTTTTCTCATATTCTTCTTATTCTTCTTCAAGTGGCCGGTCGCGAAAAGCCAGCGACCTCACCGGAGCATCGCCGACCCTCATTAGCCGAGCCTCATCGGCAGCTAGGCGAGGCTCCCCCAGCCTCATCTGTGGCCAAGCTGGCTTTGCCAGGGCTTGGCAAGGCCTGCCTGGCCACCGGTGGGGCTAAACGAGCCTTGCTGAGGTTAGGCGAGCCTTGCCTGGCCACCGGTGGGTCTGGCGAGCTTGCCAAACCTTGTCCTAGCCCAGCGCGCTCGCCGAACTGATTGCTAGCGACTGGCGGACGATGGCGGCGGATGGCGGTGGACGGCAACCATGAGATAACAGTAGATGAAGAAGAAGAAAAGAGAAGAAGAATAAGAAAAAAAGGGAAGAAGACTTGATTTTTAGATTTATTCCCGGGAACAAGAATTAACTTTTTTTTATTATTATTCTTGATTCTACTTCAAATCTATTCCTAGGAATAAAAATTTTACCAAACGCAATTGTTCCAAAACTGCTCCCGGGAACAAAAATCAAAATCACTTACTATTTGGCTGGTTGCCAAACAAACCTTGAAATGGAGGGACCAAGTTGCTCTTCATTCTTATTTAATAATTTGTCATTCAATTTGTTATTTCTAGTGAAAACTGTAAGCAAAAAATTGTATCAATACATTCTTTCTAAAGGCGAAAAACTAAAACCCAAGGTATCTTCACACTAATGTCAATGAAAAATCAACATCGAAAGCATTCTTTTCAACCAAAGACAAGGTACATCTTCTTTTTTTTTTTTTTTTTTTTTTTTTTTTTTTTTTTTTTAGTATCTATATACTATGTCTGGTTTTAATTGCTGTGGCGGGCTGTGGAAGTGAACGGTGTTTCAAAGTCGCATGAGATTGTATGAAAACCTAGTATTAGCAATGTAAAATATTAGGAAAACATCGACAAGTACAACCCATGGGATTCACCCATCACAAAGAAATGCTTTTTCGTTAAAAAAGAAAAAATGGAGCAATTTCTTATTCATGAGGAATCCTCTTGGGTGACCTGATATGTACTGCAAGGAATCAATTAGTACCTACTTGCACTTATCTCTTTATTCAATTTTAATATTAAATGTATAAATAATGGAACACCTACTCCCTCAAGTATGGCTTGTAATCCCGATAATGTGTTTTATATATTCTTTGGTCGGCGGATACAGAGAAACTTCCCAAGGAAGTTCTCCCACAGGCTCTTTGGTGCTGAGCTTGTGCTTGTACCCAGTCAAAGTTTACAGATCGTATGTCTGAAAATCAGCATTTTGCAAGGATTAAAAATGAAGAGCACTAACTTTACCAAAAATAAAAATAAAAATGAATAGCACTAAGAATATTTGATTTTTTTTTCTTTTTGGGGTAAAATGTAAGTGTTATGAAGTAGATGAAGTACGACAGCTTAAGGACATCCTTTGTATTACAAATAAATCTAATAATTCGAAAAATGGGGGTAAGAAGTCTTCTTATAGTGGCCAATACAATATTTGTCTGGGAAGATTTAATTTTTGTGCTGCTCAACCTCTTACATTATTACACACATTAGCTAAAATAAAGTTTGATATTTTTAGCTTTCTTGATCACAGTTTACTTTCCGCAAGTGTATTACAGCTCATATACAAGGACGGAGACATTCGTAGTTCATCTTTATTATTGTTGCGTACATTTGAATATTCAGAATTTTTGGGATTATTATTAAAGAGTTCGCACTATTCATGAAAGTAAACTATTATAAAATGTTAATAAAGAATGACCTGAGTGTAATTCCTATTGCTTAGCAACTGCCCTTCATTTCTCCCAATAGTAAACTATTATAAAATGTTAACTATTGTATCAATTTACATCCTCTGCTTTTAAAATGTACAATTAGCATCTCACACCTCAAATCCCGAGTCTTGACTGCACAGAGTAAAATGCCATCCTGCACATGGAGCCGAGAATAACCCTACTAGCTCTAATAGCACGTCCCCTCGTTAGAATCACCAGCAGGCGCTATGGCAACTCAACTGGCCCCAATTAATGGTGAATCGATAGCCAACATGCCTAACTTAGTAGATAGTTCCATCTTGGTTGGCCGTTGATGCATTATCATTCGATCCGATTATGCCCTACTTGCTTTGGCACTGCTTAGAAACGCATCAGGCTAATTTAGGATATTGCAAGATTTATCTATCATCCCAAAATCTCATAAATTGGCTAATCGAATCCGTGATACATCCGAAAGCTGGCACTTCGGTCTACCTAACGACCGCCTAGCTCCTTTTTTCCAACGGAGTACACGTGAATGAGCCGAGCCATACGTTCCCAAACACTCCTATGTGGGGAGGATCCGAGTAACACACCCTGATAAAATGCCGATTGCTTTCCCGAACAGTGACATTTCAAGACCGAACAATTTCGAGTTCCTTTTCGGCGAGTCGTGTGTTTTGTCCGCAACCTACAACAAGAGGTCCCGATTGTACGTAAAAAGGTTAAATCTCATCCAGCTTTCGGGCAGTGATTTGATGACGACTCTGTCTCGCTCCATAAAGTTCCACCCGCCATCTGTACAATCCGCAGCAATGGCGTCCTCCCATCTCTGTTCTGCGTTAAAAGTTTCGCAGACCCACGTTCTGTTTTTTCATTGCAACTAGAAAAATTGCAACGTTGCCCATCTGTTGATTAATACATGATTAATACAAGATGTATACATTATCTTTTTACCAAGAATTAGTACATGATTTACAAAATGAAATCTCTTCACCCGTAATCCGAATACTTTAGCAGATGTGAATGGACAAAGACATGGGATATTTTCCGGTGAAATATGTCTTCTATCTATCAATTTAAAACCAATCTTTATCTCACTCTTTCGTTTATCCATAAAAGAAAATTGATTTATTTCAAATTACCCATGTGTTGAATGCTTAAATGACATAACAAGGTATGACTAGTATATCTCTTATAACCCCAATTCATTATCCTTCCTTGTGCAGAAAATTGTCCATTTTCCTTACATAGACAATCATCTAAGTTCACGCATGCACGACATTAGTGAATACATACTTAAGCATTTAAGAGTCTTTGCAAAATAAGGTCATGAGGCTTTCTCTATTCATGGCACACACATTTTCATAAGTCCAATTCTATACAAACCTTGATTCCTCATATTTTCTTGAAATTTCATATTTTTCACAAAATCCTTTTTGAAAAGTTATGCAGAATCAAAAGAATAGTCGCTAAAAAATTTGTCATAGTGATGAGATACACACTCTAAAAGTCTCATCCTCTCAAAGTTGTTGCAAAAGTTACGTAGAATAAAAAAAAAAATCGCACAAAAAATTGTCAGGGCGATGAGGTATACACTCTCAAAATTTTGCTCTCTCACACTTTTTATAATAGGACAAACAACCAGGGACACATTATAGTAGTTCGATTTCTCCTATTTTTTAGAAATTGTGTGTTTTTCATGAAATTCTTCTTGAACAAATATGTAGAATCAAAAGAAATATCATCCCGGAGTGATGATATATGTAATTCGAAATCTTTGCCTAGATTTGCGGATCACAAATAGTGTGACCACTTGGCCACCATGGCCTATAACCTCGACACGGTTAGTGCTGCGTTACCTTGCTGTCCGTACGTTGAGTGGACAGATTTATTGTCTATCAACATGTTGGTGAGCTTGTGAGACAATTTCACCAACCTTGGATTTTTCTCTCTATCTCTTTTTTTTAATCAATTTATTCTGAAATGCCCAATAACATAGTAGAATGAGGAAGCCTTTAATAACAATTTTACTCCTTAGAACAGATTATGATAAGAAATATTTTTTTATTCTATTCTCATGAATAATTTTTAAGCATTTTAAGTCGTTTGGTAATTGTCCAAAATTTATGATTCTATAATAGAATATTAATTCTGTTCTAAATCAATTTCTTTTAATTTTTAAATAATTTTTTTCCGTTTTCTCATATTATTCTTCTTCTTCAAGTGGCCGGTCACCAAGGGTCCACAACCTCACCGGAACGTCGCCGACCCTAGTCAGCCGAGCCTCGCCGGTAGCTGGGCGAGGCTCCCCCAACCTCGTCGATGGTCAAGCTGGCTTCGTCAGGACATGGCAAGGCTTGCCTGGCCATAGGAATAATTGTTAAGTATTTTAAGCCGTTTGGTAATTGTTCAAAATTTATGATTCTAGAATAGAATTGCGTTTGGTACCACAGTCATTGATTCTATTCCAAATCAATTTCTTTTAATTTTTAAATAATTTGTTTCCTTTTTCTCCTATTCTTCTTCTTTTTTCAAGTGGCTGGTCACCGAGGGCCAGCGACCTCACCAGAGCGTCACTGACCTTTATCAACTAAGCTTCGCCGGCAGCTGGGTGAGGCTCCCCCAGCCTCGTCGATGGCCAAGCTGGTTTCACCGGGGCTTGCTGAGGCTTGCTTGGCTACCAGTGGGGCTGGGCAAGTCTCGCCGGGGTTAGGCGAGCCTCGTCGATGGCTAGGCTTGCCTCCAGCAAGCTCGCCAGACCTTGCCCTAGCCTGATGAGCTTGCCAAACCAGTTGCCAGTGACAGGCGGACGACGGCGGTAGATGGCGGCGGATGGCAACCACGAGATAGCGGTAGATGAAGAAGAAGAAGAATAAGAGAAAATAGAAGAAGACTTGATTTTTAGATTTGTTCCCGGAACAAGAATTAACTTTTTTTTTTTTTTTAAATTCTTGATTCTACTCCAAATCTATTCCCGAGAACAAAAATTTTACCAAACGCGATTCTGTTCTCAAACTACTTCCGGAAACAAAAAATCAGAATCACTTACTATTTTGCTGGTTGTCA
Source organism: Eucalyptus caleyi (assembly GCA_014182885.2). Taxonomy (NCBI): domain Eukaryota; kingdom Viridiplantae; phylum Streptophyta; class Magnoliopsida; order Myrtales; family Myrtaceae; genus Eucalyptus; species Eucalyptus caleyi. The sequence goes on along the minus strand of CM024466.2, from coordinate 11,438,962 downwards.
AATAGACCCTAAAATGGAGGGACCAAGTTGCTCTTCATTCGTATTTAATAATTTGTCATTTAATTTGTTATTTCTAGTGAAAACTGTAGGCAAAAAATTGTATCAATACATTCTTTCTAAAGGCGAAAAACTAAAACCCAAGGTATCTTCACACTAATGTCAATGAAAAATCAACATCGAAAGCATTCTTTTCAACCAAAGACAAGCTACATCTTTCTTTTTTTTTTTTTGCGTTTTAATATATATATACTATGTCTGGTTGTAATTGCTGTGGCGATCTCTGGAAGTGAGCGTTGTTTCAAAGTCGCATGAGATTGTATGAAAACCTAGTATTAGCAGTGTAAAATATTAGGAAAACATCGACAAGTACAACCCACGGGATTCACCCATCATAAAGAAATGCTTTTTCGTTAAAAAAGAAAAAATGGAGCAATTTCTTATTCATGAGGAATCCTCTTGGGTGACTTGATATGTACTGCAAAGAATCAATTAGTACCTACTTGCTCTTATCTCTTTATTCATTTTTTAATATTAAATGTATAAATAATGGAACACCTACTCCCTCAAGTATGACTTGTTATGCCGATAGTGTTTTATATATTCTTTGGTCGGCGGATACAGAGAAACTTCCCAAGGAAGTTCTGCCACATGCTCTTTGGTGCTGAGCTTGTGCTTGTACCCAGTCAAAGTTTATAGATCGTACGTCTGAAAATCAGCATTTTGCAAGGATTAAAAATGAAGAGCACTAATAATATTTGATTTTTTTCTTTTTGGGGTAAAATGTAAGTGTTATGAAGTAGATGAAGTACAACAGCTTAAGGAGATCCTTTGTATTACAAATAAAGCTAATAATTTGAAAAAAATGGGGGTAAGAAGTGTTCTTATAGTGGTCAATACAATATTTGTCTGGGAAGATTTAATTTTTGTGCTGCTCAACCTCTTACACTATTACACACATTAGCTAAAATAAAGTTTGATATTTTTAGCTTTCTTGATCACAGTTTACTTTCCGCAGGTGTATTACAGCTCATATACAAGGACCAAGACATTCGTAGTTCATCTTTATTATTATTGCGTACATTTGAATATTCAGAATTTTTGGGATTATTATTAAAGAGTTCGCACTATTCATGAAAGTAAACTATTATAAAATGTTAATAAAGAATGACCTGAGTGTAATTCCTATTGCTTAGCAACTGCCCTTCATTTCTCCCAATAGTGAACTATTATAAAATGTTAACTATCGTATCAATTTACATCCTCTGCTTTTAAAACGTACAATTAGCATCTCATGCCTCAAATCCCGAATCTTGACTACATAGAGTAAAATGCCATCCTGCACAATGGAGCCGAGAATAACCCTACTAGCTTTAATAGCACGTCCCCTCGTTAGAATCACCAGAGGGCGCTATGGCAACTCAAGTGGCCTCGATTCATGGTGAATCGACAGCCAACATGCCTAACTTGGCTGGCTTTGATATGAGAGTAGATAGTTCAATCTTGGTTGGCCGTCGATGCATTATCATTCAATTCGATCACGCTCTATCTGCTTTGGCACTGCTTAGAAACGCGTCACACTAATTTAGGATGTCACAAGATTTATCTATCATCACAAAATCTCATAAATTGGCTAATCGAATCGTTGATACATCCGAAAGCTGGCACTTCGGTCTACCTAACAACCGCCTAGATCCTTTTTTTCCAACGGAGTACACGTGAATGAGCCAAGCCATACGTTCCCAAACACTCCCATGTGGGGAGGATCCGAGGAACACACCCTGATAAAATGCCGATTGCTTTCCCGAACAGTGACATTTCAAGACCGAACAATTTCGAGTTCCTTTTCGGCGAGTCATGTGTTTTGTCCGCAACTTACAACAAGAGGTCCCGATTGTACGTAAAAAGGTTAAATCTCATCCAGCTTTCGCGCAGTGATTTGATGATGACTCTGTCTCGCTCCATAAAGTTCCCCCCGCCATCTGTACAATCCGCCAGCAATGGCGTCCTCCCGTCTCTGTTCTGCGTTAAAAGTTTCGCAGACCCACGTTCTGTTTTTTCATCGCAACTAGAAAAATTGCAACGTTGCCCATCTGTTGATTAATACATGATGAATACAAGATACAGACATTATCTTTTTACCAAGAATTAATACATGATTTACAAAATGAAATATTTTCACCTGTAATCCGTATACTTTAGCAGATGTGAATGGACAAAGACATGGGATTTTCCCGTGAAATATGTCTTCTATCTATCAATTTAAAACCAATCTTTATCTCACTCTTTCGTTTCTCCATAAAAGAAAATGGATTTATTTCAAATCACCCATGTGTTAAATGGTTAAATGACATAACAAGGTATGATTAGTGAATCTCTCATACCCCAAATCATTATCCTTCCTTGTGCATAAAATTGTCCATTTTTTTTACGTAGACAATCATCTAACTTCACGCATGCACGACATTAGTAAATACATACTTGAGCATTTAAGAGTCTTTGCAAAATAAGGTCATGAGGCTTTCTCTATTCATGGCGCACACATTTCATAAGTCCAGTTCTATACAAATCTTGATTCCTCATATATTCTTGAAATTTCATATTTTTTATAAAAATCTTTCTGAAAAGTTATGTAGAATCAAAAGAATTGTGCTAAAAATTTGTCAAAGTGATGAGATACACACTCTAAGGGTGCGTTTGTTTGCGTTTCGTTTAAAAATTGTTCCTGCAACGAAATGAAAAAAGTGTTTTTAGAGAACAATTTTTGAACAAAAAACGCGTTTGGTAAACTTGTTCTAATAAAAATAAACAAAACACGTTTGGTAAATTTGTATAATTTTTTTATTTCTTTTATTTTTTTCTTATTTTTCCTTTTTTTCTTATTTTTTTCTTCTTTTGGCCTGTCGCCGGCCTCGGCCATGGCCGGCGACCGGCCGACGAGGACCAGCGGCCTCACCCAGCCACGGCGAGGCTCGCCGGCCCCTGGCGAGGCCAAGGCTCGCCGTAGCTGGGCGAGGCGCGGCCTCACCGGGCCATTGCCAGGCGACGCCGACTCGCCCAGATCCGGCGAGGCCGAGCTCGCCCAAGACCCTCGCCTAGCTACGGCGAGCCTCGGCGTCGCCGGGGGACGGCAAGGGGGCCGGCGAGCCTCGCCGTGATTGGGCGAGGCCGCCGGCCCTCGTTGGCCGATCGCTGGCCATGGCCGAGGCCGGCGACCGGCGAAAGAAAAAGAAAGTGTTTCTCATATGTGTTTGAAATAAGAAACACAAATTTTGTATTTCTTATTTCTGTTTCTTTTTTTGTTCTCAGGAATAAAAAATAAAAAAATATATTTAAAAAAAAAAAAAAACACAAAGAAACAGGGCCTCTCATTCTCAAAGTTGTTGCAAAAGTTACATAGAATAAAAGAAAAAGATCGCACAAAAATTTGTCAGAGCGATGAGATATACACTCTGAAAATTTTGCTCTTGCACTTTTTATAATAGGACAAACAACAAGGGACCCATTATAGTCGTTCGATTTCTCCTATTTTTTAGAAATTGTGTGTTTTTCATGAAATACTTCTTGTAAAAAATCTGTAGAATCAAAAGAAATGTCATCCAAAAAAGTTGTCGGAGTAATGATGTATGTACTTTGAAATCTCTGCCTAGATTTGCGGATCACAAATAGTGTAACCACGTGGCCACCATGGCCTATAACCTTTTTCTCTCTGTGAGTTCACTTTGGGTCATGAGCAAACCTCGACACGGTTAGTGCTGCGTTACCTTGCTGTCCGTACGTTGAGTGGACAGATTTCTTGTCTGTCAACATGTTGGTGAGCTAGTGATGGCAATCTCACTAACCTTGGATTTTTCTCTCTCTCTCTCTCTCTTTTTTGTCAACTTATTCTGAAATGCTCAGTAACAGAGTAGAATGGAGGGACCAAGTTGCTCTTCATTCTTTTTAAATAATTTGTCATTCAATTTGTTATTTCTAGTGAAAACTGTAAGCAAAAATTTGTATCAATACATTCTTTCTAAAAACTAAAACCCAAGGTATCTTCACACTAATGTCAATGAAAAATCAACATCTAAAGCATTCTTTTCAACCAAAGACAAGCTTCACCTATTCTTTCTTTCTTTCTTTCTTTCTTTTTTTTTGCATTTTAATATCTATATACTATGTCTGATTGTAATTGCTGTGGCGGGTGGTGAAAGTGAACGTTGTTTTAAAGTCGCATGAGATTGTATGAAAACCTAGTATTATCAGTGTAAAATATTAGGAAAACGTCGACAAGTACAACCCACGGATTCACCCATCATAAAGAAATGCTTTTTCGTAAAAAAAAAAAAAAAATTGGAGCAATTTCTTATTCATGAGGAACCCTCTTGGGTGACTTGATATGTACTGCAAGGAATCAATTGGTACCTACTTGCGCTTATCTCATTATTCAATTTTTAATGTCAAATGTATAAATAATGCAACACCTACTCCCTCAAGTATGACTTGTAATCCCGACAATGTGTTTTATATATTCTTTGGTGGGTGGATACAAAGAAATTTCCCAAGGAAGTTCTCCCACATGCTCTTTGGTGCTGAGCTTATGCTTGTATCCAATCAAAGTGTGTAGATCGTTTGTGTGAAAATCAGCATTTTGCAAAGATTAAAAATGAAGCACTAATAATATTTGATTTTTGTTTCTTTTTGGGGTAAAATGTAAGTATTATGAAGTAGATGAAGTGCAACAGCTTACGGACATCCTTCGTATTACAAATAAAGCTAATAATTCGAAAATATGAAGGTAAAAAGTCTTCTTATAGTGGTCAATACACATTAGCTAAAATAATGTTTGATTTTTTTAGCTTTCTTGATCACAGTTGACTTTCTGCAAGCGTATTATAGCTCATATACAAGGACCGAGACATTCGTAGTTCATCTTTATTATTGTTGCATACATTTGAATATTCAGAATTTTTTTGGATTATTATCAAAGAGTTAGCACTATTCATGAAGGTAAACTATTATAAAATGTTAATAAAGAATGACCCGAGTGTAATTCCTATTGCTTCACAACTGCCGTTCATTTCTCCCAATAGTGACAACATCGACACATTGAAGAAAATGGATTTGTTCCCAAATTACCCATGTATTAAATGCAATGGCGGCCTCGCCAGTCTTAGATTTTTTTTTTATTTTTCCAGATTATTCTGAAATGCTCAGTAAGGTTGATGAAATGGAAAGACCAAGTTGCTTCGTTAGATTTTTCTCTCTATTTTTATTTGGGGTGATTCATCAGATCTATTTTCACATGGCCAAAACACTATAAAATGCAATCTCTTGATCAAATTAATAATTCTGATAATGTCGAATAATGATCAGTTAAATATAGGAGAGATGACAACGATGTGTAATTTATAATGACTTGCACTTATATCGTTATTGAGTATTTAAAAATTCAATCAATCAATAATGCAACAGCTGCTCTCCCTCCAATTTTTTTTTTTTTTTTTTTTGGTCGGTACTCTCCCTCCAATTGAGTTGCAATCAGAATAATATTTTATTGAATTTTTCGGTTGATACAAAGAAACTTGGAAAGTCATGTATACCGCTTATATTCAAGGACCGAGAACATTCTTCGTCCATTTTTATTATTGATGCGTAGATGAGAAGTTTCGAAATTTTGCGGACGGGAACAGAAGAGAACTGATTATTTTGGTTGGTTATTTTCAATTTTAAACTTTCTTAATCCCGGTTGACTTTCGGCATGTATATAACTCTTATTCAAGGACCAAGACATTCTTATCAAGGACCAAGACATTCTTATTATAGTTGCGTACATTTGAATATTCGGAATTCTGTGGATGAAAATTTGAAGATAATTCATTATTTTGGTTTGTAATTTTCAATCTTTAACTCTCTTGAATCACGGTTGTCATTCCGCGAGTATATAGTTCATATGCAAGGACCAAAGACTTCTTGGTCCGTTTTTATTTGTGTTTTTTCTGCTAAAGCTTAGTCCATTTTTATTATTATCGTGTACATGTGAGCATTCACAATTTTGCATATGAAAATTGAAGAGAACTAATAACCCTCGTTTATTATTGTCAATTTTTAATTTTCAGTTTTCAATTCTATTAATCCCAATTGACTTTCTGCTAGAATTATAGCTCATACGCAAGGACCAAGACGTTTTTAGTCCATTGTTATTTTTGTTTTGTACACATGAGTAATTTAGGGGTGAGCATCGGTTCAGGATCCCTACACCACTCTGGACCGGCCTAATCCTATTGGTCATGGTTCGATTCCCAGGGGGACTGGATTGGTCTTTGGTCCTAAATTTCTCAGACTAGCACTATGCAAGTTGATTCTCGGTTCTAAGAGTTTAGAGTTGGTTTAACCCCGACTATATAATTTTTATTTATATATAATGTATTTTAGATATATTATATATTATATATCTGATATATAAGATATAATATTCTTATATATATTCTTCATAACAAACTCTAACTTAAATAGCATTACCCTAACTTGAACAGCATTAAACGGCATTAAACGGCATCAAACGACGTTGTCCTCCTTCAGTACTCTTGTTGTCCTTTCTTTTTTATCATATTCTTTCTTTTTTATCCTCTTCAATTTTTACATGAAAGAAACAACTTTTCACTCATGAGCAACCTCACCTTGCTGGCTGCACGAGTTGCCACACTCGCCACTCAATGCCCACACCACTTGCCACTTGCCGCTCTACGCTCACATCACTCACCTCTCTTCACCGACCTCACTCGTCGCTGAGTAAATCAAATGGAGACAAAGCCCTAATTAGAAACCCTCTTTGCTCATGAACAATGCTCGCCATCTGTTGCTCACCTCATGGCTCGACCTTGTTTCTATTTTGGTTTTTTTTCTTTTGTTTCTCGATTTGGAACAAAATTGGTGCACCTCTTTTTCAAATGGTTAATGTCCTTAAAAATCCCAAACTAATGCACTTATAATAATTTTGCATCAAAATTGATTTTTTTTTTTTTATCACCAAAATCATAAATTGGTACATTTGTGACAAATTTACCATAAATCTAGTTTTTATTACCAAAATTCCAAACCGGTATATCTATAATAAAATTACCCAATTCTAATTTTTTTACTTTCAAAAACCTCAAACTAGTACACATATGAAAAATTTACTCTAAACTAATTTCTTAACAATAAAAAATTGGTACACTTATAACAAATTTATCCTTTATTAATTTCCGTCAAATTTCGCCGTTAATTTTGTTGACGTGAACTACACATAGTGACAAGTTATGTCATTGCAAGTTCATGTGAAAATCCATAGGGTTAATGCCATGAAAAATTCCAAATTTATCATAAGTGTACTGTTAAATTTATCACAAGAGTACTATTAAATTTATCATAAGTGTATCAGTTTGGGGTTTTTCAAAATATTTACCCTATGGATTTCCAAATGGATTCATCACATCAATATACTACGTCACCATATGTCTAATGCTTAAATTTGACAAAAACTAATTGATGATAAATTTGTCATAAGTATACTAGTTTTGGGTTTTTGGTGATAAAAATTAGATTATTGTAAATGTGTTAGACATGTATCAATTTGAGGTTTTTTTATAGTAAAAAAATTAATTTGAGATAAATTTATCACTGACTTACTAGTTGAGGATTTTTCAAGTTATTAACCTTTTTTAAAAATATTTATTTGAGAGATAGCTACCTAATTACTTTTATTCTAGCAAAAAAAGATAATTATTTTATTAATGATTTTTATATTTATTTTTTATCAGGAAATTATTATTCAAAAAGTAATTTAACTGTAAGCAAGAGGATATTCTTTGAGTAAATTTGTACCAAAATTTGAAGTCGAAAATTTCACAATCATGAGGACAATCTATAGATATAAAATAAACAATTTCAAGATAAAATTAACAATCTATACTCCAATATATGATTAGTGCCTGCTTAGGTTATAATAGCAAAGAATAAGTTTTGAAGAAGACTCACATGAAGGAAAGGTTGAAATGTAATGGGTGTGGATGAATTGGCTAGGGTAAAAATAAAATGTTGTTTGAGAGTAATGTGAGTAAGTTTTTCTTTTAATAAAATTTAAAAAAGAAGAAGAAAAAAATGTAAGATATTGTATTGAATTAGGAGTGGGAATCGTAATGGATAATGTAATTAGTTCAATGTGATGTTTGGTGTCAGGAGCCAATAATAAGGGGTAAAAAAGATAAGAAATAATCTTAAATTAAGGGAGGGGTCCACAAGAGTTAATGTAGCCAATTCAATGTAATAGGAGATGTTAAGAGCCAATAAAGGGGTGGAAATAAGGTGAGCCATTTGTAAACTACCATAAGCAGTTCATGATATTATGAAAATGATGTTAAGTTACCAATAAGTTACAGTAAATTAGGTAAGCAATTATTTTATTATTAATATTGACACTTACTAAATTCTTCGAAATTTACTAGTATGAATAAAATTCCTTCTTCTGTGAAACGGAACACTAGAATCGTCCTATGGAAAGACATTTATTTCAAACGAAGTGTTCCAAAGTGCATGTGAGAAGATGGTCTTCCCAACATGTAAAATAGGTCCATAAAATAAAATTAGGCCTACTATTCACGGGGAGAAGAATTCGCTGGACCATCTGTTCCAACTGTAATTTGTGAGCATATGCTTGGGGTCATTGGTGCTTTAACTTGGGTAATTGCAAAAACCATCTTTAAGTTCAACTCTCATACAAATTTGCATCCTTCACTTTTAAAACCTACAACTAGCATCTCACACCTAAAATCCTGAATAAAAAGAGGGAATATCATTGTTCACAAAAAGAGCCAAGAAAACCGTGTTAGCTCTAATAGCACATCATCCCGCAAAACAGGCCACTTCACCTAAGACCAGCGACCTGCCACCTCCAACCACCCCTACCTGCACCAAAACCATTACCGGTGGTCCAATGGGACAACCCAGTACGCACTATGGCAGCTATGGCCTTGACAAACGTAGAATTAGTAGCCAACATGCCCAGCTTGGCTAGCCTTGGTCAGAAAGCTGATGTCTCATTCTGGTCAGTTGTCAACGCCATATGGTTCGATTTGGTCACTCTTTGCACACCCTTGCACGGTTTTGAAACGTGTCGTGCAAATTTGAGGTCACGCAAGATTTATCTGTCAGCACAACAAACCACAAATAAGCGGAATCAGAGACATATCCAACACCTGACGCTTTCATCCCCATGCCAACCACTTATAGTCGTTTTCCAATGGGTAAACGTATATGGCCAGACAGAAGACGAGAATTTTGCAACATTTGAGCCAAGCCATACCTCCCTATACATTCCCAATTTGGGGAGAGCTTTCACGCAGTGATTCAATAATGACTCTGTCAATGTCTCGCTCCATAAAGTTCACACCCCACCATGTGCAAAATCCGCCAAAGATGGCATCATCCATCGCCTGTTCTACATTAAAAGTTGACCCAGGTTTTGTCTTTCATTGCACAATCATTTGGCACCATAATTAGCACATAATATATTAACCGAGAATTAATATATGGTTTACAAAAGTAAACATTTTCACCTGTCGGTTTCAGAAAGAACAGAGAGGCTTAAGTCACAGCATCGGCTCATAATCTGAACACTTAATTTGAAAAAAGAAAATATAAATTTGTCACTTGAATCTTTATTTTTTTAATTAATATCACAAAAAAAACCCTAAACTAATACACTTGAAATAATTTATCATCGATTAATTTCTATTAAATTTTATGATTAAATTCTTAAGCTAAATGACACATGATAGTTGACGAATTTATCAATTTAAAGTTATAACTCCATTTGTCACAAGTGTACTATTTTATGATCTTTGATGATATTAATCCAATTTAATAAAAAAAAACGGGAGGTATATTTGTCACAAATGTACTAGTTTAAAGTTTTTGGTAGTAAAAAAAATTAATTTTGGATAAATTTGTCATAATTGTATCAATTTAATTTTTTTAAGTTAAAAATTAATCCAATATAAAATTTATCACAAGTGTATTACTTTAGGGTTTTTGTCATTAAAAATTAATTTTGGATTTGTCATAGATATACCTATTTATGATTTTTCTTGGTGTTAACCCCTTTTTTAATGAAGTTTTTTGGTTGATTCTAATGGATTTAATTAAACAAAATAATCTTTCAATTGATTGTTATTTTCGGTGAGAACTATTTGCAACCAACTTATAAATTGTCCATTTATTAATTAGGTTAAGACGTTTATTGGTAAAATGTTTATACACTTTGTTTTACAGAAATGAAATATTTGGAAAATATTTTTGAAAAAACGATCACTTTTATTGCTTATAAAAATAAATAAATGAAAAATATTCTCAATGTTCACAAAAATATTTAGACATAATTTGTTAGCAAAATAACGTACCAATACATTTTTTTAAATGCATAAAATCGAAAATTAAAGTACTTTTACGATAATGTTACTAAGAATCATTACTTAGAAAGCAATCTTGGAGACCATTGAATGCTACTTTTATTTTTAGGGTTAATGCCCTGAAAAATCAAAACTAGTACACCTATAATAAATTTATTTTAAACTATTTTTTTTATCATCAAAAACCCCAAATTGGTATACTTTTAACAAATTTACCCAAAACCAATATACTTGTGACAAATTTACCCTATGTTAGTTTCCGTTAAATTTTACTGTTAAATAATTAAGTTAAATGAACGTGATAGTTAACTCCAGTATCCAATTTGGGATTTTACGTTTTTTTGTCACTGTTTTACAATTTTTGTGATTTTTTTGTGGTATTGATTCAATTTAGCGGATGATATATTTGTTACAAATTTATAAGTTTAAGATTTTTTACGATCAAATAAATTAGTTTTGGGTAAATTTGTCATAAATGTATAAGTTTAGAGTTTTTAATGGTCAATCATGGTAAATTTATCACATATGTACCAATTTAGGATTTTTCATGATCAAAAAAATAATTTGAAGTAAATTTATCATATGTATATCGATTTGGGGTTTTTCAGGGCATTAACTATTTTCTTTATTAACTTACCAAAAAAAAAAACTATATTCTTTATTACTTCAAACTGTATCTTCTATATCTCGTACGGATTTTCGTATGAACCGAACAGCAATGTAAAATACCACAAGAGACATTGTTTACTTCACCTTCACGTGGATAGATTCTGGACGTAGTGTAACCGACAGATTAGATATGAGTCCACATGTAAGTTTTCTTAGAAAGAGTATGATCTATTAATCAAATAAAAAATCTAATAACGTTGGATGATAATCAATTTAAATATAGGAGAGATCGCGTAGCGACCACGGGATTCACAGGTCAAAAACAAATGTTACTTAGTGATAACGGAGCAAATTTCTTATTCATGGATGTTGATATGTACAGTTAAGTATCAATTGATGATATCATGATTGGGTTTTTAAAATTCCAAATGTATCGAGCATGCAACAGCTACTCCCTCCAATATGTCTCGTAATCAGAGTATTAGTTTATGATATTTATTAGGGTTTGGATCTTGATTTCTTGGAGTAATGTGTCAATTAAAAAATAACTTGCACCTACATCATTATTGAGTTTTTCAGAATTTTAAATCTAAATCAATAAGGAAACAAGATTATTTTGTGGGTCCTTGTACATGATTTTTCGGGCTGAGCTTATGCTTGTATCTAGTCAAGTATATAGCTCATTTACAAGGACCAAGAACATTCTTAGTGCATTTTTACCATTAATGGTTTGTAGTTATCAATTTTTAACTCTCTAAATCACAGTTGACTTTCCACAAATCCTCTGAAGAAAAACCCACAACTAGTTTATTTGGGCATCAACATGGGGTAATCCAATTAATCCTTTATCTATTATATGAATGTCAATTCATTTCTAAATTTTTCAGTTTTGTTAATTTACTTTTAAACATTTGCATGAAATTCTAATATAGTTATTCCAAACAATTTCTGCCAAAGTTGCTAACATGGCGGTGCACCATGTGGGACGGCCAGTCAACAATGACAAAACCGTCAATTTAGTGATTTTTTATGAAAATTAATCGGAATGATTATATTGAATTTCATACAAAGGTTTAAGACAAAAATTGACAAAATTGAAAAGTTTAAGATTGAATTGACATTCATACAATAGATTTATGATTGATTAAGTAATTTTTCTTGATCTAATCACGTGATTATTCGCTCCTAACATTTTTCTACCTTTTCCTGTTAACATATGAAACAATAAATGAGTTTAATGGTTTTCAAGTAGTTGCACATAGATCTAAAGTTCACAACGCCATGGATGCAATCCACCAAAAACACTATCCGTCTCTATTTTACATTTAAAAAAAAAATTAATCAAAGAAAATTTTCATTTATTATTTAAATGATACATGAAAAGATCCATAATAAATCTCAGAAATCACCACAACAAAGCAAGCCCATAGAGTTTTAAAACAAACTAAATCCAAAAATCAAGGTATATTATTAGAGCATGGTAGGTAGAGGTAAGCACAAGTTCATCCTGCAAAAACATATCTATGACTGCATCCAAATAATCGGCGACTAATCACAAAAGTACACATTATCATTAGTGATGAGCACACGCAACTATGGCTTTGCATTTTGGTGGTATATGCTTAGATTGGGCACCCTCAACAGTCAACACCATCACCATATAGAGACAACAAGAATATGTTGAACAAGTTCAGATCTAACACTTATGAGATAGAGCTATTTAGCAAGTGCAAGACACTGAATGTTAAACAAAAACAAGTTAAATAAACACGGATCTGATATTGGAGCTGCTGTGAACACTATTGAAACTAGAGACATAATACTTATTTATTAAAATTCCTGGATCATATTAGATCGGGAGAGTAGAGTTCCCAAATATAGATTTAAATCAGGAGAGTAGAGTAAGAACTAAGAGAAAATATAGGAAAAAACAACCAAAGAGGGAGGGGAGGGAGAGATCTAAGTCAAATCCCTTCCTCTAGAATTTAAAGAAGCAAAGAAAGGTTGAAATTTGGAGAGGGAGAGACATAAGAGATTGCACTATTACATTGCATTAAAAGTTTTACTAACCCACGTTAAGTCCTATTGCACCAAGAAAAATTGCAACATTGGCACTATGTCCTGACACTACTGATCTTTGGGTGCCATAAGTGATATAGGATATATTTTTTTTTTTTTACCAACCTGTTCTATACATGATTGCAATTTTAAATATGTTCACCTGTTTCAAACTTCTCTAGTAAGTGTATCTCTTATAACTTTCCATTACATCCACTTCCATAGGCATAGAACTACCCATTTTCTTTGTATAGACAATCATTCAACTTGACACGAGCATTTAAGAGTCTTCTCAAAATAAGGTAACGAGACTTTGTCTATTCATTGTGCGTGCATTGTAGCATCCAATCAAGTACCATTGAGTAAAGGATTCACCTGATTTCCACATCTATAACAGGGTAACCAAGTGGTCACCAAGGTAACTAACCCATTGGTCAATGGGTTACCTTTCTTGCACGAGTTCAATTCAAGTTGAAAGCAAACCTTTAAAAGGGTAGCATTGCTTTACCTAGCTGCAACATACTTAATGTGAATTGACGTATTAGTGGCTAAAATCTTAATGAAGTTGTAGTGACAGACTTGTCCACCTTGAATTTTCGGATCGTTGGTGGTGCAAAATAGTTGGGATTCGAAGTGAACATTTAATATTAAAAGAAGTATTTCAATAATTAAGCTTAATTTGATTAAACTTTTCCAAGGGACTTTGAGTCCCCAAAACCTCTTAAAGAAAAATATAAGATGTTTGGCAAGTGCTTTTAGGACTTCATTGGCCAAATGTTAGTATTAGAAAAGCTGAAAACCCAAGACAGATAACTTGCCTTAAGTTTTGGCATTTTCAGAATGATATTGTGCAGGTTTAATGAATTTTTTCTTTTCAATATTGCCCTCATTGATAATTATGTGTTCCTCTTTTACCCTAAAAAAATATTGTTCATCTTCTTCCTTGTGCTCTCTGGTTTCGTCATTGAGGTTGAGGTCCAAGTCAAGGTCGAGGATGAGATTCAGGGTTGCAAGTGCTATCAAGCCATTGCCTTCGCCGAAGCTACTATCATTGCCTAAGCTGTTGTGGGTCTAGGTCAAGGTCGAGGGTTGAGCAACCTTGATCTGGCCTTTCGATCATGGCTGTGCGACCTTAGCATCATGCATCCTTGGCGATTGTTGCTTGGGTTGCTAACGGTTGAAGGGCTCGGATGGGTGCAGCTCCGATGTAGCAAATCTCCAAATAAGTAAACCCTAGAATCGATGTTGCAAATCGCCGAAGAAGCGTCTTTACCTTGTCAAGGCTGTGTGACCCCAGGGGTAGCCTTGGTTGGGTTCATTCGACCTTGGCCGACCGCGCCTTTGGTTGCCATCGAGGCTTGCCTATGGTCGACGCAAGTGAAGCTCCCCTAGCCCCTACCTTTGCCAATGCTTGCCAAGATCTATTTTTCTTTTTATATTATTCCTTTTGTTTTCACTTCCAAAATTGCTTTATAAAATATACACCAAAATGAGTTATCCAAACACTACTACTTTTGCAGAATATTTCTTCATTCAAAGATGCTTAGAGAGACGTATGAAATGAAAAGTCATTTTTAGTCAAATTTGAACCAAATGCATCCTAGTACGAGCTCAATAATAACATTCAAGGTGGACACTAGAATTGACCATCCGTACCCAACTTTTTTTATCAATTTATTTACAGTCTAACCCAGGACAACCAGACAATTGACAAATACCAACTCATGTTCGGGTTATTTTGACTTATATCTCTTTCGGCCCGTTTTTTAAATTCAAATCCAACCAAATGGCCATGTGACCTCGGCTGTCACGCAATCAGTTCAGCAATGAATATTTTTGGGTCTTGATGAAATGCAAAATACCAAGTTGCGTTTTTCTTTTTCATTATTTCTAGTGGAAACTGAGATTTTCAAGTTTGCAAACAATGTACCGATCCTTTTTTTTTGTCAAAGGCGACAAAATAATAATTAAAGTACTTCTGCAATAATATTAATAAAAATTAAAATTAAAATCATTCTTTCGAACCAACGTCACGTTACTATCGCAAGCTACTTTTATTCTTCACTTTTTTCGGCTTCGATCTTTATCTTTATCTTCGTCATGATTATTGTGGCAGGTCATGAAAGTGAAAGTTTTCGAACATTAATATTGATGCTTCTTGAGATACCAATATGCTTAAAAACAAAACGGTATCATTGTAATAATTTCACCCGGGTTTGTATTAAACCTACGATTATCTTTGTAAAACACTAGGGAAAAATGCTGTTCACTTCACCTACACATGGATAGATTCTGTATGCCGTGTTATCGACGAAATATAAGTCGAGGACATATAACAAGTCCAACGTGGTTTCCTTAGAAGGAGGAGGAGGAGGAGGAGGAGGGAACCATGCATCTGCTTATATTCTCTTCATCAAATTAATCATCTAATAATGCCGAATATCAATTAAATTGTAGGCAAGATCGAGACATTCCATGGGATTTGCTGATTGTAAATAGATGTTTTCAGTGAACAAGGAGCCATTTTTTTATTCAGGAGGAATCCTTTCAGGGTTTAGATCTTGATATGTACAGTTAAGTATCAATGATGACATCATAATTGAGTTTTAAAAAAAAAATTAAATACGTCAATAATGCAGCAGCTACTCTCTCCAACATGACTTTAAATTAAATTATTTTATGTACTTTTTAGATCTTGAAATAATAAGGAAAAAGCAAAAACCCCAAGCTTTCCAACATTACCTCGACTTTATTTTGTGACGTGAAAACCCCGAGTTTGCTAAGCGTGACACATTTACCCCAAACTTTTTAGATCTTTGTGACACAAAAAATCATAATCTTTCATTTGTGTGACACATTTACCTAAATCATAAGGGCGTTTTTTGGTCTTTTTATTTTTAAACCTCGCCCGACGCCGACGCCCGGGGCCCTAGCCCGCCCGACGCTCGCGAGGGCGGGCGACCCTCGCCGCCGAGGGCACCCGCCGACGCCGCGGGCGACCCTCGCCCCCAGGACAGCCTCGCCGGACGTCGGCTTCCCTCTGCCGGCTCCACCATGGCCGGCGGAGGGAAGAGAGAAGAAGAAAAAAATAAAAAAGAAAAAGAAAAAGAAAAACATAAAGAATAAGACGAAAATACCCTTAATGGGGTAAATGTGTCACAATTAAAGAAACTTCGGGGTTTTCACGTCACAAAATAAAGTTCGGAGTAGAATCTGTCACTCGGAGAAAGTTTGGAGTTTTATGTACTTTTTAGATCTTTTTCGAAATAATAATGAATTGCGCTTATATCATTATGAAGTATTTAAAGTTTAAATCAATAATGCAACAGCCACACCCTCCGAATGACATGTGACACGATCAGGATAACATTTCTTATTCTTTGGCGGGCGCAAGGAATCTTCCTAGGGAGCTTCACCCCATGATTTCTAAGGCTGAGCTTATTATGCTTGTATCTTGTCAAGTATAGGGACCAAGAACATTCTCAGTCCATTTTTACAACTGTTGAATTTTCCGCAGCAATTCTCGGACGAAAAAGTGGTGATCAGATAGTCAATTATCTGACGTTTGAAGAGACATATTGCAAGTTATTTTATTGCTGTTCGCAAAGCATAGGATTTTGTTATATCCAACATATCGTTTTTCCTCCCTTATACACAAATCGGTAACTTTTTTTCAAAATGATTGTTGCAAAATATGATTATCAAAGAGCAATTCCGAATAGACTCCACATGACCTTCTAAAATCACTTATTCATTTTGTTTATTTACACTTGTATTAAGTAAAGGTCAATGATTCTGTGATCAATCAGATTTTATTCAAAATTTATTCGGAATTTGAAATGTATCTTATTAGAATCGATTTTTCAATTTTTGAAACTCAAAACCATAATATATTCTTTGGAATCCAAAATTCACATCATCAGTAAGTCATGGTCGATTCTAAGGTCCATTCCAAAGCTAGCCAATTTTTTTTTTTCATTGTTTTTTTCCTCGCTTTTTTTGTTCCATTCGTCAATGACAACAAACTAAAGCTGATACGTGCATCACGAGGAAGCACACAAAATCACCAACACAAAACTTCAAATGACAGACTCGAAAATTCCTTTACTCTTCTGTAGATAGATTGTGCTAGAAACCTTCTCATGCTCCGATTGCTTGTGCTCTCCTGAGTTATTGACACGTAGGATGCTTAACTCCAAAGCCCATGAAAGAAGCAGCAAACACGATTTCTTTGAAAAGTACCATTTTTTCTCCACAAATCAATCCTAGAAAATTAACCCAGAACAGGAACATTATCCATCATCTTTGTACCGTCTTTGCCTCCATATTTGAGCTGAACGATGAGCCCTCCAAATACAACTTATTATTAGCAAAGAAAGGTTTAGAGAGAGTGAGAGGGCATGAGAGTAGACATTTCGTGAAGCTCGGGGACTTTGCCTTTCGGGGGTGAATAATCAAACCAAGCATTTGGCAACTTCAAAGCAATACCTTTTGGTGGTCTATTTATTTAGAATTTCAGTCGTCGGGGACATCAATCTTGCTTTTGAGTTTCACTTTCATGGCCAAAAAAGATGTCGACGTTGGGGGTCATCAGTTCTCCGGACAGTTCTTTGGTTCTCGACTCTTCGTTCAATTCTTACCTAGGAACCGAGAATTAAACTGCATAATACTAATTCCACTTTTTTAAGGAATCAATAACCGCAAAAACCTAAGCCAGATCAGTTCCTATCGCTGGTTTAATCTAGTTTCTAGTTCTACCCTAAATCCATACTTACTTCTAGTATTAAGTACCCTTCCATGCATTTTGATTTTTCCCGAAAAATTTAAAAATGGAAAAAAAAATCAGATTTATAATATATGAAAAAAAAAAGGCGGATGACTCAAATTGTCATTTTTTGAAAGTAAGATAGATACTGATGAGTGGTGGTGGGTGACCACTTTCCACCTTTGAATCTTGTCTAGTTTTACCATGACCAAGCAAAAATCGAAGCACGACCATCACCCAAAATCAAATTTTTTGACGGGCCCCGCTCCAATAAATGTCTCTCCTCCTCCACAAGGACCATTGGATCACTTTATCTTTTATATGAATAGGAAGTTTCTTCCGAGTCTATTTATTCAATTATTTATTTTTCCAATTTTTTTTTTTTTGGTGGGCTAATTGGTACTTCGGATTGAGAAAATCGGTACAGTTGGAAAAGGGACCACAAAAAGAAAATAATTCAAGAAGGGAAGTTGAAAAGTTTGGGGCATTGGACCACATTAATTTAATATGATTTTTTTTGCAAAAAGGGTCCTCTAATGTTGAACATGACTATGAGGCACTATCGATCGTGATGCCACTTCATGTTAGGACTAAAGATGCTCCATTTTGCACTCAGAAGGACAGATCTCTTTGGAAAAAAAAAATTAATTATTTGCAATGCAGGACATAACAGTTGAAATTTAAAAGGACCCCGCACGTCATGTATCTAAGAATGCGATTGTTTAATCTTTTTGAAAAGAAAAGACAATTATTTAATTTCCTATGAATATCGGTTAATCATTTCTTTCATAATTTTCTTAGGTATCTTTATAACCGATTGACTTTTCCGTAATCAGCCCTTTACATACACATCATAAGTAAACCAATTTTTGTTATCTGACCTTTTAATTATTTAGGCATTTTCTTTTTGCATTTCACACTGGTGCTTCGTTTTCTTAAACTACATTACTTAGCTCTACTAATTCATTTTTTATATTATTATTGTTTAATATTGTTATCATATTCATTTTTATATTATTAGCATTGTCTTTGCCTTTCTTTCCCCTGTTTTACGGCAATTGACAGTAAATGACATGAAAATATACATTTACCTCTTAAAAGTAATGTGCATTGCATATGCCGACGTAAACAACAAAAGAGAGTCAATGGTCGTGACAAAATTAATGCTCAGGGGACATTGTACAGCACTGACGAGTTCTTGAACTAGCGAGCCCGACCCCTAAAGTTCCCAAGGGACCTTACGTAATCTCCACCTTTTATTTTTCAAAGGTACTTTCTTTTACAATACAAAATCTAGCGTCGGTAGAATGCTTCCAATGAATAAAAAGGTGGGTAGCATGCGAGTGATGACTGCGAGCCTCTTTTTCAACGCCAGAGACTCTACCACTCGCTTTCACGAAATAGGAATTTATGCATTATCGGGCCATGATAATATTATTCAAAAATGAGGGCAATACGTCTCTTCAACTTAGCTTTTCACCCAAAAACAGAAACGCTTATCTTGGTTCTTATGGTTTGGCGAAGAGAATATTTTTCCACTTTGGTGTAGAGATTGAAAAGGGAACTACATTTCTGCCCGATTCAAAAGACGGCTCGAAACACATCTTGTGACGAACTATACATGATTTGTCATTTTAAACGTGATCTAAATTTTGCAGCACGCATATTTTAAATTTTTGGTTAATCTTACACGCCTGAAATTTTTACAAGTATAAATATTGCGCACATAAGTTTATTTAAAATTTTTTGAAATTGGATAATTTTCAAAAGGTTAAAAAAAATTCGAAACAGTTTTAAAAAGATTTTTTTTCCCCATATTTGCAAGAGATAAAAGGTGTAAATCATTTCTTTGACAAATTCAAAAATTCGGAAACAAAGTTGACAGACTCTTTTCATTTTGTTGCTTTTCTTTCCGTACTAAAAATGGAAATAGAATCTTAACTTTTTCGTGAAAGCAAGCATGCCTTATCAAAAACATATCTTATCAAACTCATGACCTACCTGAGAATGAGCATAAAGCTAGAACTGTCAACGTTTCACGACCAAATTGAATATAACTTAGCAAACTCAATGATCAACTGAATTATTTGGGTGTGCATTAATTTTGAATTGAATCGCAACCCAAACCAAATAATCGGTTTAGCTCTATTTTTTTTTTTTTTTATTTTATTTTTAAAGGGGATTGTATAAATCATTATATTAAGAAAATGACAATTTTCACTTCAGATGAAAATAATCAAGTAGAATAAAAAAAACAGTTATTTTTTCATAACCTAAACCAAATCGAAAATGTACAAAAATTTGATTAGATTTGATTCGATTCAAACATCCTTTACATGGAGCAGCTATTCTAAAAAGTTTAATTGTATGCAAATTAAATAAAAGATGTAAATAACAAAACTTGGAGTAAGAACGAGAACTAAAAATGCCTGTAACACCAAAACTACGCAAATTATGATCATTTAGTTCCCAATCATTTAATTGCATAGACAGAGATAGGGGACCATTTATTTCGGGGAAATTTTCCAGCCGACATAGACATTTCCGGGAGAAAATAGAAATATACAAAAAAAACCGGGGCGGTTTTTCAATTCTTTTTTTTTCCCCCATTACGGAATAATCATCACTTTCAAGAATTCAAAAGAGCACGGTGGTCCCGGCCGCTGTGATTGGTGGCACGTCACGTCGCATCACGGGTCACCGGGGACCGGCTCGTCCGGTCGGTAAATCAGGCCGTCCAGCTGGGGCCGCAGCTTGTCCGTCCAGATTCCCCGGCCAGGTTCATCCCGCCACTGGACCTCCACCACCAGCAGCTCCGCCGTCAGCCGGCGGGCCCTCACCGCCGCGAGGAGCTCGCCGCTCGGCCCCTCGACCCGCACCGCGTCCCCCTTCGTCCGCGCCGCGCTCACGCCCTCCTCGCCGGCGGCGACCTCCTGCACCCTCTCGAGGACCCTCTCCGGCGCCTCCGCGGACACGAACCTCTCCGACCGGACCGGCTCGCCGGAGTCGCGGATCAGGCCGGAGAGGTCAAAGCCGGAGGAGAAGGAGATGATGTCAAACGCGTTCAAGCACTCGTTCTCGCCGCCGTCGCCGTCTTCGGGAAAGTCCTTGGCGTCGAAATCGTCTTCATCGGCCAACTTGATCTCCTCGTACCCCTCCCGGAACCACGGATCGCTCACGATCTCGTCGACGGTGATCCGGGTCTCCGGGTTCGTGTCCAGGAGGCGCAACAGGAACCGCCGGAGATCCGGGGACGTCCACTTGGGGCACCGGAACTCGCCCTTGTAGATCTTCCGGTACATGACCATGAGGTTGGGGTCGTTGAAGGGGAGGTAGCCGGCGTTGAGGACGAAGAGGATGACGCCGCAGGACCAGACGTCGACCTTGGCGCCGTCGTAGCCCCGTTTGGCGAGGATCTCCGGCGCGACGTAGGCCGGAGTGCCGCAGAGGGTGTGGAGGAGCCCGTCGGGGCGGACCTGCTCGCCGACGGCGCTGAGCCCGAAATCGGACACCCGCAGGCCCCAGTTCTCGTCGAGCAGGAGGTTCTCCGGCTTGAGGTCGCGGTGGAAGACGCCGCGGGAGTGACAGTACCCGACGGCGGAGATGAGCTGCTGGAAGTAGCGGCGGCAGAGGTCCTCGCTGAACCGACCCTTGACGACCTTCGCGAACAACTCCCCGCCCTTCGCGAACTCCATGACGAAGTAGATCTTCGTCCGCGTCGCCAGCACCTCGAAGAGGCGGACGATGTTCGGGTGGCGCAGCCGCCGCATGATGGCGATCTCCCGCTTCACGTGCGCCACGAACCCTCCCTTCACCACCTTCTGCTTGCTCACCGCCTTGATCGCCACCCCCTGCCCCGTACTCACGCTCCGCGCGTAGTACACCTTCGCGAACGCCCCGCACCCCAGCAGCCGCCCGATCTCGTACCTCCCCATCAGGCTCACCTCCGGCAGCCCGACCTCCTCCGCCGCCGACGCCGACGCCGAGGACGACGCCTTCCCGGGGCGCTCCTGGATCTCCGACGACATCAGGCGATCGGGGCGGGGTAGCGAGGGTGTCCAAGGAAGCGGCGGTGGTGGTGGCGGCGGTGGCGGCGGCCTCCCTGCGGCCCCCGCTCCATGAAATGGAGGAAGGGGAGGGGGAAGCTCCGGAGCTCCGAAAGAGCCGTGCGGAACCCGATGGCGATGCTTCGGAGATTGAACCTCTCCCCGCGCGATGCTTATCTTTGAAAATTCAACCCTTTTTCCAAAGCGGAAGATGCAGAGAAAGGAAGGAAGCTGCAAAGCGAAACGCGCCCGAAGACGGTTAGAGAGAAAGAGAGAAGCCAGGAATGGGAAACAGGTAAAGAAGTGGAAATTCCCGTTGACGGTTGGGGGCAGTCCCAGAGGCACGAATTTAAAGCCCCGGGACAACGAGAAAGCGGAAAAAGGACGGGAAGAAAATGGGGGAAATTTTGAAAAATAAAGGCAAGAGAGAAGGTAGGTTGCTCCTCGTATAAATTAATATTTTTTTGTTCATTTATTTATACATTTATTCGTGGAGGAGGACGCGTGGAGGGGACGTGAGGCTGCGTACGATCGACAGGCGGCCCCGCTCGATTGCGTGACGTCGGCCTGGACCGGGCGCGGCCGTCCACGCGTCCGCGGTCCTCCGTTCTCGTGCCGGGGTGGAGAAGGGAACGCGGTGGCAGGCGCCATCCCTATCTGCTGCCCATTTCGGAATTAATCAATGAGAGCTACTTCGCCATACGTTTAGTCCTGTGGAGGGAATAGATTGACATCTTCGATCCTGAGGATATACCTGGTCGCGTTCGAACGGGGGCGATAATGTCTTGTGCCTCGAGTCGATGGATTGTAGCCGTTGCTGACTGTCAATTGGGATTGGGAATTTTCGAATTTTGCAACAGATTTGCCTGTCTTTCATTGCATGGTAGGATAGCGGGATTCAACTTTCCTAGTCTTCCGGGTTCCATCCTACGCGATGTCATGGCTTCTTAAGGAAATTTGATTTGTTTTGGGAATTTGTTGATACTAAGTATGATTCGTCGTCGATGAATTCTTTGTGAGTTATGCTCAATGGAAGCGTTTGCATTCGTATTGGGTCATGGCCAAAATGATTTGCCCAATGGCAATGGTGAATGCCATTTTGGTGCTTAATTCATCCTTTTCTTTAAAAAATATACTAAGAAAGGTTTTTGTGGACTTTCGTTGATTTATACCATGGTGCATTGATTCAAATGGAATTAGTAATGATTAGGCCCTGTTTCATTTACGAAAAAATGATTAATTTTGAAAAATTCTCTTAAAACTGATCACTTACATCGCTTCCGATAATTAATCAGTAGAAAATATTTCATTATCGATAACGATTTATATTTAAATATATTTTTAAATGACAAAAAAATTTCGTTTATTTATTTTTGTAAGTAATTACCATTTAAAAATATTTTCTAAATCATCTATTTTTTTTTTTGGAAGAAACGAAGTTAAAGATCTTAAGTTATTCGTACCTTATCAAACTGAAGTTATCCGTACCTTATCAAAATGTTGTGGAGTTTGATCAGGTGAACACAAAGTGGGTCACCTATTCTTCTAGTATTGTGGGGGGTTTGACATCGACTCTTATCCCTTATGTTTCGTAGCCACCCAACATTAGTTGTGCCCTATCTTTCAACCCCTATAATCTCTCTCCCTCTCTTAAGATCTCAAAAGGCTTGCCCTTTCAAACGACTTTCCATCTGGCAATTTGCTATTGCTTGTGCGCTCATCTTTATCTCGCTAGCAAACTCTAGTCGATAAACCACTGGGATTTATCCCAGTAGCCACCCTTCCAATATGGAAGGGGGAGGTGAGGGGTGGTTCAAATCTCCACCTTCCCAGGGGGGATGGGGTGGGGACACGTAAGTTTTGGAGGTGGGTTTCGACTCCCATGCCCTACAAGAGGTACGGCAAAAGTCTGAGAGTGAGTGTAAAGTAGGAATAGAGCAGGACTGACCAAAAAAAAAAAAAAAAACTCTAGTCGATACGCTGCTACTCTTCACCCATCGCCGAGCGTACAAATTCCTTAAATTCGTCTATTATAACTGGGCGCCCCTCTAGTCACGCCTCTCTAATTTGCCCGAAATTTTTCTATTACTTAAGGTGCGATAATTGCCCTTCTGCAAAGTAAGGAACCATAGGATCAACTACTAAACAGATATGACAGCGATGCTGGCTTGTGTATGTATATATGCTTTTTACAATGAAGATACATTGAACATGGACTCTTCCAGTTCGACTTTGACCATACGTTTCACAAAAAGTACAAATTAGGGTTTCGGTACTAAAAAGCAGGTGTTCTACATAACGACAAAAACATCTTCTCCTAGATTGTATTGATAGGACTTACATTATATTGACTTCAATTTTCACTAGAGGACGTCGCCTGCCAAAAGAGAAAAAGCGAAGGCTCCTTATAAGCTTCCACGAAACCGAGATCTCTCGCCAATAATGAGCATGTGCAATTAAAGACGTCATACAATAGTTAATCTATGAATTTAAGGCACGTCCTTTACATTTTTTGTGTAATATTTATTGAAATTAGCCGTCTCTACGAACAATAATTGTCCTTCTATATGTCCAGGATATGCACTATTCTCTTAAAGAATTAATATGCGAATATTCTAAGTCGGATTTGGGAGTTTTTTTTTTTTTTTTTGGATGAATATTGGATTTAGGAGTCAATGATGGCAAACAAGGTATTTTCTCATGGACAATACATTAGGGAATATTTATCATTTATATTAATATGCAACTTCTACTTAACAATAGATAGGGCACATAATAGAGGTGAGCAATTTCAGAGTTAGTTCAAATTTCAATTGAAACCTAGAACTTCACCTATTAGGATTTGGAATCTTGAATCTATCGGCTATGAAGCATAGACACATTTAAAGGGCCTCCATTTCATGTCGGACGCCCCGACACATGTCGTACACGCGTGGACGCAAACAACACGTGTTTGAAAATTTGACACATACACACTCTGACGCGCGTGTCCAGAGGTTTCTGGGGAGGGTCTGCAAGTGCAAAGGGAAGATAGTGATGGAGGCCGGAGGCAAGGGTGAGGAAGCAAAGGCGAGGCCACGAGCGACGGTGAGGGAGGGCCAAAGGAAGAGTAGAGACCAAGACGACCGAGAGGGCTGCAACCATCAACTATGACGTCAAGATGGAGAACCACGATGCCGCGATGGAGGGTTGGATGCGAGGCTATGACAACAAAGAGAGAGGGCCGGAGGTAAGGTGGCCAGCGATTATGATGAGACGACCGAGAGGGAGCAGAGATCAAGATGTAAAGACTAGGCAAGGGAGAGGGAGCCTAGGAGGCGATTACTAGGGTTTTTGGGCTATTACTTTATTAAGGTTCATTTTTTAGTTTTGGGAAGAAGAGTAAGGGGAGGAGGCGTGAAAAGAATTTGTGATTTTTTTTTTCTTTTCTTTTTTGGAGGGAGAGGAGGATGGAGACTCGTGCAAAGTGATTACAATTTTAGAAAGTGACAGGCACACCTGGCAGTGGGGTAGGGTGGGGGGAAAAAGCGGAGGATGAAATGAATGGCTGGGGCCCATTTAGCCCCACTAAAAAAAATTGAAAGCTAAATAATTTTTTTTTTTGGTAAAGAGCTAAATAAATTTATTAATGAATAGGTAAGGCTAAAAAATAAATAAATAGATAAGTTAAAAATTATTTTGAAAAATAAAAACACTAGATGTTAAATAATGATAATTTTGATCACTGTAAAAAATCATAAATTTATTTTGACTATAATCTCTTGTTAGTCATTTGTTTCATCATAACTTTTGTTAAAGTCAGAAAATGTCTTTCCAATTTTTTATAAATAAATTTATTAATGTTATTAGTGTAGATTCATTATAGATTCTTTTTTATTATTTATTTATTTATGAATTTGAATAGTATATATAAAAATATTAATTTAATATACAACGTGTCCCAACGTGTCAGAATTTTCTTTTTATGAGAAATGACATCTTAACGTGTGGTGTCGCATGTCACGTGTACGTGTTTATATCCGTGTCAATACTACTTAGTTTATCTGGATATCTTGAAATTTGGAATCTACCATATCAATAGGTTTCGGGATCTACTCGAAAACCGGCCAATTTCTTATTTTTGTTCTTTTTTCATTTTTGTCTTCCATTTTTTGCTCATTTTTACTTAACTAAAATTCAAGTGAGCGCAACAAACAAAAATCCCTATTTGTCAGTAACAACAAACTAAAGCTGATTAGTGCATCACTTGGAAAAGCAAACAAAATCACCAACACAGAACTTCAAATGGCAGACTCGAATTTTCTTAATTCCTTCGTAGATAGACTCTGCAAGAAACTTTCTTTTACTTGCGCTTGCGCTCTTGTCCGAGATGTCAACACGTGGTGGATGCATAACTCCAGAACCTGTCAAAGAACGGGCAAACACGATTTCTTTGAGAAGCACCATTTTTACTCTAAAAATCGATCCTGCAAAAATAACCCATAACGGAAACATTATCCATTTTATTTGCACCGTCTTTGCTCCCATATTTGGGTTGAACGATGAGCCCTTCAAATACAACTTATTGTTAGCATAGATAAGTTTAGAGGGAGAGTATGCAACTAGAAATTTCGTGAAGCTCAGGGTCTTTTCCTTTTAGCGAACATTAACTAAAGCAAGCATTTGGCAACTTCAGAACAATACCTTTGATGGTCTATCTATGGAGAATTTTAGTCTCACTTTTGCTTGAGAGTTTCACTTTCTTGGCAAAACCAATCGCGTGACATCAAATCCAATTCATTAATTCTAGGTTCGATTCTTTGGTTCCTTCCTGGTTTAGTTCTTAACCAGTAACCAAGATCTGAACCATATAGTATCGGTTCCACTCTTTTAGGAACTAGGAACTGAACTTGGAATCGCAGGAACTTCAAATCAGATTGATTTCTATGGCCGGTTTGGTCTGATTCTTGGTTCTACCGAGAACCCATGCTCATTCTAGTAGAGGATAGAAAAATATATGGCTTTGTCACCACAATCCATTAAACAATGATTAGGATACAACAAAAACTCTAAATTTCATATCCTATACTATTCAACTTATCCTAACTAAAAATCTAAGCAATCAAACATAGTCATAACATTCACCATTGAAAGTGTGAAACAAATGTGAGAAAATGGTCATCCAGAAGGGGGAATGGCGGAATATTCCAAACAAAACAAAATGTGTATTATTTGGTAAAAGTAAGATAAGATCTTCGCAACTCTTTGTAACTTTTCGCATTTTGCAATTCTACCTGTGATATCCTTTATTTTCCTTTTTAAAAAAATGACAAACAATATATTTTATATTCTAAAAGATAGATCAATGGATACATGTTCAAACTCATGGTTGATTATGAAACTAGATAAGTGCACGTAATATTATTTGTGTAACGTCCTTAGATTTATTCATTGGAGATATTGTCTACCTTGACGTCCTATTTTGAGCCTGATTTTTAATTTGACATATGGATAGACCCTTTTTTTTAGGATGTCACCCATGTTTGAATGTTCTAGTTTGAACATGCTTAACTTTTGAGTTATAAAACTTGCTGCAATATCAAAGGCTCATTTGAAAGTTAATGTCAATATTCACACATGTATATATACATGCACACTCTCTCTCTATTCAGTGTGCAATTCGGTTCATTTTTATCCTCTTTACCATCCTAAAAGCTTGCCAGGAGCTGCTCTTTGTTTGAACCCTTTGGTCTCAACAACCATTCTCCGCCCTTGTCAAACCAAGTCATTATGGTTTATGATAGCTTAAAAGTTATTCGATTCCCAGACAAAGAATTAATCCAATTACAAAGATTGGTATTAGATGTCTTCCTTCTCTAAAATTAATTACGACCACGGTTTGTTTTATTTAAAATTGGAGTCAATAATTTTTTTTCCATTATTTGGATCCATTATTTGGATCAGAACAAAAGGGAATCAATTAAAAAAAAAAAACAAAACAAAAAACAAAAAGGGAATCAATTAGCAGATCCCCCAATGTAAGAGATAGTGTTGCGTCTTAAATACTAAGTTTAACTAACCCAAGAGAGCACATTGGGAAGGAGAACGACAGAAGAAGTGATCGAATAACATAAAAGGTAATAACATATAATTTGAAGTACCATGCAACTGATTTCATCCTCATCATTCTATTGCTTTAATCATACTATTCTCCTCTTTTTCAAATAA
This sequence comes from Eucalyptus caleyi, assembly GCA_014182885.2. NCBI lineage: Eukaryota > Viridiplantae > Streptophyta > Magnoliopsida > Myrtales > Myrtaceae > Eucalyptus > Eucalyptus caleyi. Next base: position 11,410,850 of record CM024466.2, on the reverse strand, counting down.
CATATGAATACTATACAACGAAAAGAGAAATAAATAAGGATGTGGGATCACGTGCAACGCACGTGTTTTTTGAATAGTATCTTGTAAAAGTTTATAAACCCATTACTAATTGTTTTAAAAGATCAAATGAAGGTGCGATTTAGAATTTGATCATCGCAACGGATAAAGATTATGGAGTTGTCTTCTTCTTTTTGAAAAAAGATTGCCAAGTGCTGGCGACATTGAATTCAAACACGCGATTGACTGCTCAACCAACTTACTTCAGCTTTGCCATCATCATTGATGGTACTCTCCTCCAACTTTTGTGGCGATTATTCCCCTTACGCTAGACGCCATTTCCTCTGTCGATTCCCAAAGGAAATGGCCGGGCAGCTTTCACATTGCAAGGACACAAGCGGAAAAGCGATACCATCCTTAGTGAGCTGTAATTGTTCGCTTACGGATTTTGGACAGTGACAATGTCATCGCATGAAGCACGCCTTGTTTGTTTTGCGGTTACGTGGTTGGTGTCGACTCCGGAACGTTTCGCCATTGCACGGACCACCGGCGGCTCCCTTTACAAAGAGGACATGAAGAACGGTGTCGTTGTCTTAACCGGTGGCGATGTGCGATTGGACTCGAATAACTGACCAACCTATTTGAATAGTTGTTTTTTTTTTCTTTTTAAATTATAAACTTGCTCTTAATTTCAATGTATTTTTTATTTATTTATAATTAAGTGGGAACATAACTCGAGCTTAGACGTTAGTATATACCATTAATTTACATGAAAAATCAGTAGAGTTGACTTGAACCACCTATGTCTTAGATGTGCTCTGCTACTCAAGATCTACCACATAAGATTTTTAAGCGCGCTATTCTCTACATTAAACAAAGAAGATCATAGCTTTGTACGTCATCAAGCGCACGATCGAAGGACCAATCAATTTCTGGTCTTTTAAATTGGACCTTGCTATAAAAAAAAAAAAAAATTGGACCTTGCTTGCTGCAATGGAGAAGTGATTCCAATTTGACTAATCATTTTTCCAATTTTATAGCATTTATAAGTTTTATTAACGAATTTTTGTTTTATTTCTCCAAAATTTTCTATTTACGTATGCCTCCGAGAGACAATCAAACTACAAATTAAAGGAAACATATCATATGTAGGCATAATTAAGGAAATAAAATCAGCCTGCGGGAGGAAAAATAAATTATAAACCACTAAACTTAACGAGTGATTACTTACTTCTCATAAAGAAAATAGTGAATTTTAATGTATAAGTCAAATCATTGCCGTGGTTCATTAACTTTGTCACCATCGTTGTGGTTTCTTTGTGTTGCACAAGTTGAGTATGTACTAACTAATGATTTTTCCAAAGCATTTAGTAACTTAAATAACAAATATAAACATCTCAGGAGATGGTTCCTTTAAAAACCTACTCGAAAGGCGGGTATTGATCGCCAGAGCAAATATGTCTAGATAGAAAGCGGCTCTTGATATGGTGAAGGAAGCAGGAATGCATTGATTTGTGCATTGAACATGAGAGAGAGTTCCTGAATTACATATGTGAAAGTGAAATTAACTCACAAGAGGTGTAATTTGACGTGATGACAATTTTAACATTGGAACTCCAACTATTAGGATAGGCAATCGGAAGTTTTAAAATTTATTATGAAAATACAATTAAGTCTTAAACATTAAAAAATATAATAAAGTTATATGACTTATTAAATCAGTGTAGTCAAATTCCTCATGAGAGAGAGAGAGAGAGAGAGAGAGAGAGAGAAGGGGTTAAGAACCAGGCATGGATTCCTCATGTCTCATGCCCATCACCGATATTACATTGAGGATGATTAGTTTGGGAGTGAAAAATGAAAATTTGAATATATCAACTTCATATTTCAATTTGTTCATATTCTTGAAGGAATACAATCAACTTTAAACTATTAAGTGAAAACAAACAAATAGATAGTATTGTTAAATGTCCAAAGCTAGTGATGACAATATGTTGAATTCCTCGTATAAAGTTTTATATTCATTAAATATGCATAAAACTAAGTTTTCCTTTAATATCGCATTGACCTAAAAACTCAAATATATTACTTTAAAACCATATGTACCTTATTTAAGGACTAATCATGAGGGAAAAAAAAAAGTAATTTTAAAAGATCTTGGTTAACTCCATAATGAAAAAAAGAAGAAGCTTAAAAGTGCCGGAGAGTGAAAAGAAAAGTCGAAGAGGGGTCCCATGAGGATCTGGCCTGTGATAGCCCACATAAATTTTGGGTACAAAAGTGATCAAGCTTTGGTCGAAAAAGTCGGAGGAAAAGGGGATCGAGGCGTACTGATTGCCATCATTTGTCACTTCACGGAAATAGGGAGGAAGGACGAGATTGGACCACCGTGACCATCCTGTGGCGCGATGGTAATCATATGAAAGATAGATCGCGACGTTGTTGTAATCTTAAAAAATTTCATGTCGAATGAGAGATGACTCGTGGCAGGTATTGAAATGTGACCCGCGTTAAATTGACGGTTAACTAAAGAAGTTATGCTCGAGTGCTTTTTTTTTCGAGTTTGGCCCCCACGTAAATTTAGATTGGGGTTATTGAAGGTACTATAGCAGCGCACCAGCACGAAGTGTGGGAAAATGTGGCATGCGAGGCTGAACAAAGCATGTAGAGCCAACTTGGGGACCAAATTGATTATGGTCAAAACTTTTGGATGGCAAGGCCATGTACTAGGACCTATGTATAATCTATGATCATGTATGGTTTCTTTGGTCGTACAATTTGGGTCATGTTTAGTCGTAACTGGCGAAGTTTGTCGTCCCTCCAACTCTTGCTAGGTAATAGATAGCGTTGGTATAGTCTAAATGGGAAAATAGACATAGAGAAGAGCTCTAAGGGACAATCCGAGCTATGATATGGTCTTTCTAGTGAGGTAATATTATGAAAAATTTTGTAAGATAATTGACCGATCAGATATAATGACGATTGTACGAATGATTCCATGTATATAAATAAATGATAGGTGTTTGATTTATCGAACAATTATGTACGAATAATTCCATCTTGGGCCCGCAAGGAACTTTTTTGTGGGGAAAATCTCTTCAGTCGGTGGCTGTTTCCCACCGGGCACGAATTCCCTGCGTCCCATTCGCATCCTTAATAATACATTAAAGGAAACTAGTTTGGGAGTGAAAAATGAAAATTTAGATATTTATTCACATCTGACTTTTTCATATTAATGAAGAAACCAAATCAACTTAAATTATTAAGTGAGAACAAAAGAATAGAGAGCATTATTAAATGTCCAAATTTAGTGAGTACAATCTTTTGAAGTTGTTGCATGAAGTTCTATATTCTTAGATAATATATAAAGCAAAGTACAATTTTAGCATTGCGCTGACATAAAATGTCAAATTCATTTGGGATGCTAATATTTCTCTTAGTTACGAACACTTTAAAAGTATATTATCTTTAACTAATCATAAGAGAAACTAATTTAACGATTTTGGTAAATTTGAATGCGAAAAAGAAAAGTAGAAGAGGGGTCACATGACGAGCTGACTTCCGATTGCCCAAAAAAAAAGGTTTGGGTAATAAAATGGTCAAACTCCGCCAGAAAAGTTAAAATGGGCATAAACGTCTACCATTTCCATTCATTCGCAACTTCACAAAAGACCTATCAGAAATTGTTGATGTAAACATTTAATGTCCTACGTAGAATTATCGGTATTGATGTAGACATTTTTTTATAATCTTTTTAAATTTTATGAAAGTTTTTATTACTTTTTGTTTTTCTATATTTATTTTTCATAGGATCATCACAGGCATCGCGACCCCAAGCTTGAGCCCAAGCCCAAGCCCTTTCCAGCCACAATTAGCACGGGTGAGGGCCTTTGACTCCCTTGCCCAAATTCGGTAAGGGCTTCACAACCTTTGCACAAGGGCCAGCTGGGATAGGTTCACTGGCTTTGTGGAAAAAAAAAAAAAAAAAGAAAAAGAAAGACAAAAAGAAAAGAAAAATTCAAAAATTCAAAAAAATATAAAGAATTATAAATATTATTTATGTCAACACTAATCAAATGCCACGTAATACAAATTTAGGCGTCTATATTAGCAACTTATTGGGCCAAAATTGGCTCTAAGGACTAAATTGGCAAGTGATCAAAATATTTAACACTACATCGATGCAATTGAAAAGTTTAAAATTGAGTTGGTCACCATACAATAGGTTTAGGATTTTTTGAACAAATATCGACTTAGGTACAATCTATCGTTTGGTTATTTTAAACATACGGGGTAAGTATACTATCAAATTTTTATCATCACTTTGGTGCCAAAATTTATTTTGGATCATTTTTTTTGTTTTATTAAAAATTTTACGAATAGAAATGAAAAACTTTTCGATCCTAACAAAAAAAAAACGCGTTTGATAAACTTGTTCCGGGAATAAAAAAGAAAAATATTTGGTAAATTTGTGGTCAATTTTATTTTCCTTTTTTTCTTATTTTTCTTTGTTTCTTCTTTTGGCCGGTTAATGGCAAACCGCGTTTGGCCTCGCCCGGATCCGGCGAGGCGAGCCTCGCCGTCTTCGGCCTCGCCGGGGCTGGCAATGTTCCGGTTCTCGGCCCTCAATGGCGTCACCGGCCCTGTCGGTCATGGCTGAGGCCGAACAAAAAAAAGAAGAAGAAAGAAGAAAAAAAAAAAAAGAGAAGAAAAATAGGAGAGAAAAATTTGTTCTTAAAAATTTTTTTTTTTATTTCTTATTTCATAAACAAAAAAAACAAAATTTTTGTTCATAAACAAAAAAAAAAAACACAACCATGTAGGCCCTTAAGTGCCAAAAATTTTGAAAAATGATTATTTGAGTGCCAACATTGATCTAATTAGCCAAAAATCCGACGTGGTAGTTTTTTATTAATTTTTGAAGTCGACGTGGATCGTCGGAGAGTATAATAAGCATACAAACAACAGAACAATGCCATTTATGGCGCGTTTAAAATTATATTCCGGGAGGCGATGAATAAAAAACCGATTACTTTGATTCCCCGGAATTGATTTTAAGATTTGGTAATTTTCGATTTCGGAATAGAATTGCGTTTGGTGCCGTATTCATTAATTCTGTTCCAAATCAATTTCTTTTAATTTTTAAATAATTTTTTACTTTTTTTCCTTTGTTTTGTTTTGTTTTTTTTTTTTCATTTTTCATTTTTTTCTTTTCATTTTCCTTTTTTTTTTTTCTTTTTTTTTTTTTCCTTTTTCTTTTCTTTTTCTCACCTTCTTCTTCTTCTTCGGAATAGAAATCCGGCCCTCGTCGGCCCGAGCCTCGCCAAATAGACCCTCAAATTGCGTTACGGGAAGAAGAAAATTTATTGAATTTGATTCTCAAATTTGTTCCCGAACAAGAATCAACTTTTTTTGATTCTTGATTGAAATTTAATCTCAAACAAAAATTTTATCAAACGCGATTCTAGGCCAACGCGGAACAAAAGAATCGGGACAAACAATAGAACGACGCCATTTAGCGTCTTTTCCCCCGAAGTAAGAATCTTAAATCCCTAAATTGAGAGAGAACCGGAAGTTCAAAACCCCAAATCTCCAATTTGAGTGCATACTTCAATTTTCTCCCAAAATTATTAGCTTGCTCTTGCAAATGAAGGGTAGAAGTTTTAGCAGCAGCTCACATTCTTATAAATAAAAAGCGAATTAGATTGTGAGTATTATCATTATTGTGGGTCACTAAATCCGAGAAGAACATCTTGGATTCGGTTGAATCCTGAGAGAAGATTCCATGCGTGTGGTAGTTATAAAATATTGAAGTGTAAATATTTCAAATGGATTGATAGGAAATTCTTTGATTGAGCGATAGAGGTAATCTTAGAGTTACCAACATCAACTTCCACCTACATTAATGGACGAGTTATAGTATGTCGACTCAATGTAAGCTCAAATGAAGGGTTTAACATCTCCAATCGACCATTTGAAGAGGGAGGTTTCAATGTTGAAAATTGAAAGATACTTTTATTGAGCGTTGATTATATTGTTATTCTCTTGTGTAATCTATTCAAATGTGAAGTGGGTAATGAGAAGAAGTTTGTATGTTTACCATAGTTGAAGACGTGAAATATGCACTTATATTGGATTATTTATACGTAAAGTGTGTTTTTTGTTTGCTGCAATTTTTGTATGGAGCAGAAGATTTTGTTGTAATCTATGATAGAAATGGAAGGTTGCTATCGGAATGCATTAGTTGTGAACACTTTGCTTAGTTGTGTATTGTCAATGTTTGTTTTGGCTAGTTTTTGCTTAAGATATAATGGTTTGTTGCATTTTTTATTTGGTAATGGTTTGTTGGTTTGTTATAACTATTATTGCAAATCATGATGAAATTAAGAGATGATGGCAAATTCATAATTAACTATTTTAGTAACATAAGTTGTAAATAGTGATCGCTTGAATGTCAAGTTTTTATAAAAGTGATTATTTAAGTGTCAATCATGATTACAAAATGATCACTTGTGTTACACAAATTTAAAAAGAAAAAAAAAAAAAAAGAACATGTTAGTTTCAAAGTGACACCAGTCATGGTATATCTTGCATCTTGTTGCATTAGTTGGGTTACTAGTGCATCTTGTTCTTGCACTAGCCCATACAATTGTTGATGCACAACAAGATGTACCAACATCTAAAATTACTAATGCAATAAGATGTAGCTCCCACAACTACACTAAGGCGAGTTGGTGCATTTTGTTCTTACAACAGCACATACAATTAAAACTCACAAATTCATTAACATCCACAACTTCAACCAGCAACAGTATATGCACATATGACTTTTAAAACAATATCAACCTCATAAGAACATTACACCATCGGCAAAAAATTATACAACATAACTGATAATTGTCTTGCTAGCATTACAAAAATAGCTATTACCATTGACATTGATTGATTCTTTACAAAAGAAAATTATGTCTAACTTTACTCCCCAATCATTGAAGGTTCAACACCCTCTTAAAAAAAAAAACAATGGCAATATGCACCATCCTAAAAAAACAATGATAGTAGGTACCGTCAATAAAGATATAATATCCAACACCCTCTTAAAAAATAAAAATAACAAGAGACCATGTCCAGCACCCTTCCATCAGTCAATATGCACAACACCCAAATATCCTTTTACTCTTGGAACTTTGAATTGATTCATAATCCAAGCACTCTTTTGAACTGGATATAAGTTCTTTAAATGGCCTTTTTGTCCCCTCATTTTCCTTGTTCTTGACAGTAGCTATTTTTGTTCTAGCATATGTCATGTGTTGGTCCATATGATCACTATTGCTCCCATAATTAGTTGGTTAAGATGGAATCGGTGCTCAGTTCTTTTGGATGACTGTTTTGCAGCTATACCATTTGTCTTTTTATTTGGAGCACTCTTCTTTGGCTGCGTCTTTGATTCTTGAGTTGACCCACTTTGAGAGATAAGTACCTTCGAAGTTCTCCCAAGCCACAAGAACATAGCCATATTGTACAACAAATTAAATGCATGAGGCCTACAAATCTTACATTCAAAATAATCATTATAGTACGTTCATTTGTGTAAATCTCATAACCATGTTGCCTTAATATTTTTCCAAGAGTTCCTATTGTTTGTTGTGGTACATCATTTTCAATAGTAACAAATGGGGGAGAAACCTGTGCAACTTGTGCAATTGCTCATCTTTTCACCTGAAAAACACATAACAAATTTAAATTTTAGCCCATAAAAGACAAACATGGAGATGTACAACTTACAAGATTTTTTTTCTCATTTGCTCAACAGTGGACTCAATTGTTGTTATTGTTGTTCTGCCCATTCCAATCCCTATCCTTGCACTTGAGCCTATAATAGGGCCTTTTTTTTTCGCCCTTTAGTAGACCTTACAACAATGTAGTGTATCGGGATTATGATTAACTAGAATAAATAATTAGACATCTACTTATTTTCATGGTGGAATAGATGGAGAAAATTTTTCAAATTACAAGTGCATAATAGAGGAAAAGCACAAGAGAAGCAACCATCAAACTCTATTGAATATGAACTCAAAAGTTACTGAGGTAAAGATGATACTTACTTTATAGTAGGGCTTTTTGTACCCTTCAATAGGCATTATAGTAGGGCTTTCTATCCTCCTTTCAATAGGTTCAACAAAAACTTTTCAGTAGGTCTTGTTCTTAGCACTAAATTAGCTATTACATCTTACTGTTAATGTTGTTTTTTCAGCTCACAATCTTTCTTATTGTGCCATTTCTTATAGCAATAGGAGCATTTTATTTTTACACTGGTTCTACTCATCTTCTGACTTGATGTCTCTTTCTACTTTGCATTCTTCATCTCCTTTTTGGCCTTTTAATTTGCTTCTTTAGTGGCAAAGGTAGAGGGTTTTCATGATTTGTTGGCTCCCAAAATTTGCTATTTCAAATAAACTGCATCATGAATTAGTATGAAGTAAGGTATAATTTTTTTTTGTACCAATCATCTAGGTAATTATTTGAGTTTTCTTGCTTCATATGAATAACACAAATGGCATGGGCACATGAAATTCCATTCAGTTGCTAGGCTTGGGATGAACTCTTTCTTCTATCTAGGTTTACAACATACTTATCATAATTTTGAATGATCTCATATCCATTATCTCCATTCCAAATTGGATAACAAAACTTACTACCAGAAAATTTTGCATTTAATCTCTTTACAATCTTAGGACCACAGTTTCTAGTCCATTTTGTAGCCTCATCTCATTGCATATGAAGTCTAGTCATGACCATAACTCGAATATCATCAAGCATGCTGATGATTAGTTTGCGCCTAGTCTCTAAAATTCTGCCATTGAAAGTTTCACTGAGGTTGTTATCAATGACATCGCATTTGAATTCTTCGCTGAAGAAGGCCCGACACTAGTGCTTAGCTTTTGTTTGGAAGAGTGCATCAAAACCTTCATTTGTCAGCTGTAACAATCCCTGTTAGGCTAATATCAAATCAGCCATATTAGTACTCTTCGCTATCTGTTAGAACTGTTCTGTAACCTATCTCTTTTTAAGTTCCTTGATCAGTTTGCATATATGTGCCTCGGGCACATTCTATGTTCAGCATGTGGCATCAACTCAGCCAATGTAGAAATAAGTCCCTACAAAAATTTAAATCAATAAATACAAGTCAGGAAAAATACGCAAGTGATTAATATTAAAAGGGAATGAATTAATTGACAATGGTATTACTTTCTGTTGGTCGCTCATGAATGCCTATCCTCCCCCATTTGTTATCTCAAGGTTAACCATTAAATTTTTTAGGAACCAAGATAAAGTATCCTTGTTCTCTATCTTCACCACCACCCAAGCTATCGGAAACATTTGATTATGGTATCTCTCCCCACAGCAGCCAACAACTCTCCCTTACATAAACCCTTTAGAAAGCATCCATCCATTCTATAACTTTTCTACAACCAGCCAAAAAGCCTCGTTTGTATGCATTAAAACAGACATAAAATATATCAAATCTAGGCCAAGATTAGGGAGTGGCCTCTCCACAACCTCTACATATACCCTACTAGATATGTTTTGAAGCATGCATTTGCTAGCATAATCCCATACCTACGCATATTTTTCCTTATACTCACCCATCAATATTTTCATCACCCTTAGCTTAGCTCTCTTGCATTGATTCCTCAATATATTAACCCTTAATTGCTCATTCACTAATAGTTGAAACTGATGACTCTTGATCTCGAGCATTGCTTTGATATTTGAAAAAATACTTCGATAACCACATATTCATTACCATTTTATTGTTATATGTAATTGGACAAGTATGCTTCTTTTGAAAGGACTTAATTTGGAATGACCCCTTCCTCCTTAGCGTGCCATAAAACTTCCATGAACAAATGAGTTGTAAGCACTTAACTCTCACAAATTTTTTCGTATTTCTAATGAATTCAACGCTCCTCTATTCAGAAATGAAGTTCTTGACAACAGCTTCTTTTAATTGTTTGGCATCGTCAAATCTCATGCCCACAGACAAAACAAGTTTATCAACAGTCGGATCATAGTAAGAGTGCTTACTTTTTCTTCCATGAGCAGGTTCTTCATCATCATTGCCACGCTCATTCTTCGAACTAGCAATTTCATCGTTGCAGCTTTCTTCATCTTCACTTCTATTACCTTCAGCTGTAGCTCCATTCCTATTTACTGGCTTGGGTCTCTTTTCTAAAGTTGCAAAAAAATTTCTGAGAAATTCCCTTTACTTTTGTCTTAACTGTCCGAGTTCATTATCGTCTTCGTCACTTGAGAAACTTAATGAAGCCAAATATTCATCTTCCGATTCACTTGATAAAGCAACTTCCCATTTTAATCCAATGAAATCTTCATCGCCCACATCTTCACCCAAGATTTCATGACATCTCTCTACTTATAATATATATGACTTCTCTCCCTCTCATTTTGCGTTTCATCTAACCTAAACTCATCCCCAACCTAATTACTCGATTGAGTAGGATCCCTTACTTTTCCTCTTTTGATGGTGGTTTACTCATCCCCATCCTCATTCTTACTATAATACTCAACATATACCCTAACTTCGTCAATGAAGAAAATGGTAAATGATATCCTTAATACTATTATCGTCATTAAAAAATCTCAAGATATTCTTCAATTCCTTCCCAAGAACACAGTTATATAGTTTTTGCACTTTACATTGTAAAAAATACACAAATCCCTCAAAACATTAATATATGATGGCTTCCAAACATTGACATAGATAGTACATTCATTTCACCGGTATATTCCCAATCCTTGGCGCCAATAATAAATTCTCCACAATCGCAAACAATGATGTTTACCTAATTCTCGTCCATGTCGATGCTGCATCCAAGGAAAAAAAAAGTCATTAGTTTTTGGAACCACATGATAGAATCAACAACTTTACATGCGGGTCCTTGTCGTTTTGTCAAAAGAAATAAATACAACCAATTTATTCAATTCGGTCATTTTATAAAAACAAAGGAAGCCGAATTGAATAAACAAAGTAAGGTCCCCACTATCCATTTTTCAATTCAATCACATTTGGTCCCCCATAGAAGCAGTCTAACTAATTAAACAAAGAAAGGTCCCACCACTGTTTCCCACCAAGTCGAGCCCCCATTTTCTCCTCTGCACCCTATTTTTCTATTTGGTCCCCATAAAAGAAAGTGAAAGACGGAAGCCTAAATTTTTCTATTCGGTCCCCATAAGCGTGAGATCTCCACCACTTTCCCCACCACTTTCACCCTGAGCCGAGCTCTTAATTTGCCATCCGCACTTTAACTTTCCCATCGGAACCCTAAATTTTTCACTAAATTGACCCATGTAGAAAACATGACAAACTTGAGTGAGCTAGAGTTGGGGACACAACCAGCGAACGACCGTGAATAATGGTGCAACTACGATGGTGGCAGAGCGATGGCGAGCAAGCGAACGACAGTGGGTAAGCGAGCTACGGTCGGTGTCAAAAGAGAATCGTAGTTGATATGGTACAAACCCTATTTTACTCCCTCTTCAGTAATGTCGTTTTGGCCATAGAGTAATGTGGCGTCATTTTGTGTGAGTCTGTGTGGAATGGCATAAAATGATGTCATTTCTTATGAAGAAAGGAAAACAGAGTCGTTTTATGCCATTCCACGTGGACAATCTTCTTCAATTTTTGCCATGTCGTTTTTTTTTTCTTAAATATAAAAGTTACGTAATCATTTTGGCTAGGAATTTCTCCCTAGTGGCACCAAAGTAATTATTTTTCCTTCGATTTGGCACTTAAGTGATCCGATATAAACTTTTGACACCAAAATGAGCGCCGTACGCAACTTTTGACATTGATAGTGTACTTACCCCTTCGACATACTATCTCAATCATGTTTTGCTTTAACTGATGAAGTTAGTTTTCCCTCGAGCTCCTGCTAGGCAATAGACAGTGCTGGGATAACGCGGAAAAGGGAAAATGATATAAAAATATCTCAAGGGACAATCGAAGGTATGATTAGGTCTTTGTAATCAGGTCATATTATGACATAGCTTCTAGTACCATCGATTGATTAAGTGACATGTTGATTGTCGCAATATTTAAAGAGAATGTGAAAATCAGTCTGGTCGATGGTTTGGATTAAATTATAAAGAGCGATATATATAGTACAAATCACACTGTTTCTTGATATTGAAGCATAATACACAGTTTGCATCACATATGAGAATGGGTATGCATAGACGATAATATTTAATTTTGCTTCCTTCGTGGGCTCCTACTTTACAATTTGCACGCATGCCTAATCTCTCTTATTACTCCTGCGACAGCACGCATGATTGATGCGGCGGTTCGGTACCTGCGAAAGTCGAGACGGCAAAACCTCTATGGAAAACATTGTCAACGACTTGAAGATTGAACGAGACGTTTCATGTGATGATAGATTTCCAAAGTAGCTCCTCTCAACGACCACTCTAACTTGATATATAGAATGTTTAGGTCTATAAAGCATTATTTACATCTCTCTTGCGCACGCGAACAAGAGGCGATGACCTCAAATCCAAGGATGTCACCTCTAATCTAAGCCCACAATTACAAACAAAATGTCATTGATAGTACCGTAGTGGACCAGCAAAAAAATGGGGGAAAATGTGTCAAGCGAGGCGAAACATAACATCTAGAGCTAACTTGGTGAATGAATTGATTAGTCTTTAACTTTTGGATGGTAAGGACATGTACAAGGACCTAGGTACAATCTATGATCATGTATAGTTTCTTTGGTTATACATTCTGGGTCATGTTTAGCTCTAACTGGTGAAGTTTGTCGTCCCTCCAACTCTTGCTTGCTGAGTAATAGATAGCATTGGGACAGTCTAAAAGAGAGAAAAAGATATAAGAAGAGCTCCAACCAACGGTATGATATTGTCTTTCTAGAGGGTTGATATCTTGAAATAGCTCGTAGGACAATCGATCGATTGGATATAATGACAATTGTCGCAATATATCAAATCAACTCAAATTATTAAGTGAGAACAAAAGAATAGAGAGTATTATTAAATGTCCAAATTTAGTGAGTACAATCTTTTAAATTTGTTGTATAAATTTATATATTCTTAGATAATATATAAAACTAAGTTCAATTTTAGTATTGCGCTGAAATAAAAAGTCAAATTTATTAGGGATGCTAATATTTCTCTAAGTTAATTACGAAAAATTTAAACGTATATATACCTTTAACTAATAATAAGATAAAGTAATTTAAAGATTTTGGTAAACTTGAATGTAAAAAAGTACAGTAAAGAGAGGTCACATGAGGAGGTTGCCTCTGATGGCCAAAAAACGGTTTGGGTACTAAAGTGGTCAACTCCATCAGAAAAGTTAAAATGGGCATAAAGGCCTATTATTTCCATTCCTTCGTTACTTTGCATAAATACCAAAAATTGCTAACATTGATGCTAAACATCCTATGTGGTATAACCGGCACTAATGTGGGCAATTTTTATAATTTAAAAAAGTATCTGAAATTTTTTATTACTTTATTATCAATTTTTTTTTCTATATTCCATAAGGCCGGTGCGAGCATCGTGAGCCTAAGCCTAGGCTAGTGAGGACAGGCAAGGGACACAACTATCTCGGCCATACTTGATGATAGCTTCACGGCCTTGGCCGGGGTCTTGGCCCTCACCCAATGGCTGGTGAGGTTCACCTGCTTTGTAAAAAGATAAAAATAAAAAATAAAAGAGAACAAAAAATCAATAAAAAGTTTAAAAATTTTGAAAAAGTTTACCAAAACTTTAGCGCTGACCATGTTATGTAGGATGGTAGGCGCCGAGGTTAGCAATTTTTGACCAAAATTGGCCAAAATGATTAATTTAACAAATCATCAAAAGATTTAGCATTAAAGTAACACAATTGAAAGGTTTAAAATTGGATTGGCCGCCCTTAGACCGGTCGAATGAGTAAGTCAATGAGGGTCGAAAATGATTTGATCTAAATAGACCCATTTAACCTATTTTGACTAGGGGTGTGCAAAATGAATCGCTCGAATCGGGAATCACCTAAACTAGACTGAACTAACTGGTTCGATTTGATTCTCAGGAGTGTCGGTCTGGTTTTCGGTTCCTAATAATAAAACCAGAGTCCAGGTGGTTTGGTTCCCAATTCGAAGGGGAACTAGACCAAACCGATTACATCTACTTTAAAAAAAAAAAAATCTTAAAAAAATTAGTAAAATGTAAATCAAATACTCCAGTGGACCAGGTAGTGTTTTAGGCGTACTATCTTGATCATGTTTAGCTTTAACCGGTGAAGTTAGCTTTTCCTCGAACTCTTGCTGGTAATGGACAATGTTGGGGTAGCTCGAAAAAACGGAAAAAGACATAAAAAAAAAGAGCTCTAGAGGACAATCGAAGGTACGATAAGGTCTTGATAGTCAGGTCATTCATGACATAGCTCATAGGACCATCCATCGGTTGGGTGGCATGACGATTTTCGCGATATTTTATGAGAAGGTTCGGATTTAATCATAAAGAGCGATGTATGCAGCGTGAATCACATCGTTTCTTGACAATGATGCATAATACACAGTTTGCATCACAAACGAGAACAGGCATGCATAGACATAATATTTAATTTCTGCTTCCTTCGTGGGCTCCTACTTCTCAATTTGCACGCATGACTAACGCCTCTTATTGCTTCAGCAACAGGACGCATGATTGATGCCGCGTTTGGTATCTAAGGCATAGTGTCCTTTGAATGCACGCAAGAGACTAGGAGCTAGGAAATTCGAGACGACGATGCCTCTAGCGACATCATTGTCAACGACTTGATAGCTGCACGTAACGATTCATGTGATGGTAGATTTCCAATGTGGCTCTTCTCAACGTGCTAGTCTTGATCTATGGAAAGTTTCAGTCTATAAAGTATTATTTAGATCTCTCTCTCATGCACGATCATGAGGCGACAACTATAAAAGAACTGAAGAATTTTGAATGAGAATTTTGTTGTTCATTGCCACAGAAACACAATATATATACAAGAAGATATAGTTATCAAACAATCTCCTAATTAGGCTAAACTACCAAAAATACAATGACAACACAATAAATAAATAAAAAGATATGCACACAAAACTTCCTAAGTAAACGGCCTAAATAAAAGGCCTAAACAAAAGCAGATCACAGCTGCCTTTCTTCGAATATATTTGCCTTTCCAATACCCCCTCAAGTTGGAGCATGGAGATCTTGAATGTCCAACTTGCGAAGAATCCTTTCCCAACGCCTTCGTGAAGATATCGGCTAGCTGCATTGAAATACGTACATAATCTGTTTGAATGTTACCATTGAGTATCTCATTACGAATAAAATTACAATCCACTTCAATATGCTTGGTACGCTCATTATAAATAGGATTAGAAGCTATATATAAAGCTGCCCGATTGTCGTAATACAGGTGCATTGGTTGAGAATGTGCCACACCAAGAGAATCCAATAATCCTTTCAACCACTTAAGTTCACAAACTATAGTACTCATAGACCTGTATTAAGCTTTAGCAGATGAGCAAGACACCGTCTGTTGCTTCTTAGTATTCCATGAGATATGTGATTCTCCCAAAATAACAAAGTAACTAGTCAAATATCGTCTCGTCAAAGGACAACTAGCCCAGTCAGAATCACAATAAGCAAACAATTTGAGGTCACAATTGGTACGCAACATAATACCCTGACTTGGATTTCCTTTCAAATAACGCAGAACTCTCATACCTGCCTCCCAATGAGCTTTCTTTGGCCGCTGCATGAACTGTGCAAGAACATAAACACAGTAAGACAATTCAGGTCGAGTTATTGTTAGATAAATAAGCCAACCCACTAGACGCCTATACTGAGCAAGGTTGTCTACATCATCACTCTCAGTAAGGGCTAGTTTGTGATTTTGTTCAAGAGGAGTTTTAGCCGGCTTGGAACCCAACAATCTGACCTTAGAAATCATATCCAATGCATATTTACGTTGACACAAGAAAATACCATATGAGTTTCTCGCAACTTCAATCCCTAAGAAAAATTTCAGCTTCCCTAAGTCTTTCATTTGAAAACAACAACTTAAATAGTTCTTGAACTTTTGCATGGTGGAAATATCATTATTGGAGATAATGAGATCATCAACATAAATAAGCACATTCAATTGAGCAGTGCCAACTCGAAAAGTGAACAAGGAGTAATCTGAATATGACTGTTGAAATCCATAAGCTTTCAAAGATGCAACCAATTTCGCAAACCAACATCTAGGTGCTTGCCGCAAACCATATAGAGATTTCCGAAGTCTACGTACCTTCCCTGATGATTGAGAGGCAAATCTAGGCGGCATCTTCATGTAAACCTCTTCCTCCAAATCGCCATGTAAGAAAGCATTTTGAACGTCCATCTGATGAAGTTCCAAATTCTTTGCAACCGCAACAACAAGAAAGGTGTGTGTAGTGCACATTTTTGCTGTAGGAGCAAAAGTCTCCTGATAATCTATGCCTTCAACTTATTTATTTCCTAGTATTACCAACCGCGCCTTGTATCGTTCATCAGAATTGTACTTAATTTTATACTCCCACTTGCTCTCAATTGCTTTCTTCCTAGGCAGCAAATTTTCGACTATCCATGTGCCATTATCTTCTAAAGCCTATATTTCTTTACTCATGGCCTCTCTCCACCGTTCATCTTTAATTGCTTCCACATAAGAGTTTGGTTCATATCCTACAGTAATTTTTGCCAAGAAACATCAGTGTTGCGTAGAAAATTTTTCATAACTCATATAACGTGCTATAGAATAAGGTGTACCTGAGGAATCGGATTAGGCAGATGAGCATGTCGAGGGGCTTATTCTGATGGCGTTTGTCACATAATCTTTCAAACGAACAAACGGTTGCTCTTCAACAACTTCACTTCTTTCCACGTCCTCATTGTTTGTGTGGATCAATTCCTCCATTTCATGATTCGCCTCATTTTCTCTATCTACACTTCTGGCATGCTCCTCTCTCAAGTCACTTTCTAAGTCATCAACTTCATCACCCAACTCCATAACTCTATTTTTAATGAGTTCATCACTTATTGTTTTCTCATCAGCATATGGAAATTCTATTTCAGCAAACACTACATCTCTTGATACAAAGTATTCACCAGCTTCTAAATCATACAATCTCCACCCCTTCTTTCCCAACGGATAACCTACAAAAACACACTGATGACTTCTACTAGCAAATTTATCTTTATCTCGATTCTAATTATGCGCATGGCACAAACAACCAAAAATCCAAATATGTTTGTAAGAAGGAGGTTGGCCAAAAATAATCTCATATGGAGTTTTACCATTCAATAATATAGATGGAGTCCTATTAATCAAATACCCAGTTGCGACTACACATTCTCCCCAAAATTTTATGGGTAAATTTGCTTGGAAACTCAAAGCTCTTGCAACATTAAGGATATGATGATGCTTTCTTTCCACTCGGCCATTTTGTTAAGGTGTTCTAACACAAGAAGTCTAATGCAATATTCCATGTTCATCAAAATATTCTTCAAACAAAAAAAATTCACTTCCGTTATCACTTCTAACGATTTTCACATTTTTCTCGAATTGACATCTAACCATCGCAATAAACTTCCTAAGAACACAAGCCACTTGATTTTTTTTGTTCAGCAAATATATCCACACAGCACGAGAGTAATCATCAACAATTGTCAAGAAATAAATTGCTCCACATGAAGTTGGAACTCTATAAGATCCCCACAAATCACAATATATCAATTCAAAACAATCTTTAGCTTTATTGTCACTAGAAAAGAAGATCTCTTTTGTTTGTTTTGCTCTAAAACAAACCTCACAAGTTTTATTGGTTTTCCTAACCATTTTGCCAGCTTTTAGAGTTAACTCCACCACCTTAGAAGAGAGATGACCCATTCTTTTATGCCAAAGCTCAAAGGATTCCATATTAGCCACCGTGCAAGCATGTACTAAATTCACTCCCTTGAGAAAGTAAAGCCCCTCGCGTTGCTCACCCGCTCCAATCAGGTTCCTCAAATTTAGGTCTTGTATAGCACATATTTTGTTAGTGAGTTGAATAACCAAATTTGAATTATTAAGAAGTTGTGATACATAAATCAGATTGCATTTCAAATTGGGCACAAAAAGAACTTGTCGCAATTTCAAGTCTCCTGCAAGCAACACAGTTCCTTCTTTCATTGCCATGGTCTTTTCTCCATCAGGTAACTCGACTGAGCATGGCACAATGTCACGCAATTCTCTCCAAAATGCCAACGTTCCTGTCATGTGGTGGAAAGCTTCCTTGTCAATAATCCAAGGAAAAATACTCTATTTACCTGTTAGCCTCTCATGGGCACCATTTTGATGAGAACTTAACATTCCCAATAAAGTTGCACACTGGTCATCATTCAATCCATTAAGACCCTTTCGATATGAATCTATCACAACTCCTCGCCCACCATCAACTCCAGTTGCCTGTGAGACGTTGGCACGTGCACCTCCTCCCTTGTTACGTCCACCTCTATTATTACGCTTTTAACCACTACCTTGTTTAGTAGAGGTTCCATGTGGTCTATTACCCCACCATTCTAGATATCCAATTAGCTAGAAACAACTTTTAGCATCATGTCCCTCTCGGTTGCAGTTAGAACAAAACGGGATTTTATCTCCCCCCCCCCCCCCACCTTGAATTTTGACCACTTGCCCGGATTGCAAAACTCATGGGATTGCTTCTTTTATCCTTAGTTCATGTCATAGTTTGCACTCACTCTTGCTGAACAACCATAGCATAGACACAATTCAAATTAAGCAAAGGTTTAGTGCTCAAAATATTAGCGCGCACTGTTCTATATCCTTCTTCATCTAAGCCCATCAAAAACTGATGAACTCTCTCTTCTTCACGCTTTCTTTCCAATTCAATGGTAAAATTGCATCTGCAACCTATACAAACACACACTAGTATCTGATCATAGTTATTTATTTCATCCCACAAGATTTTGAGTTTACCGAAATATGACACGATGGGTTGACCATCTTGCCTACAATTGGCCAAATCTAATCTCAGTTACTACATCCATGGACCATTCCCAATTGAGAATCTCTGTTTGATATCCTCCCACAGATCTTTCACGTTCTCCATGTGAGAGATAGTCGAGCGAATTTTCGGTTCAATGGTATTAAACACCTAAGAAACCAACATGGAATTAATCGTCCACCAATCTTCAAGTTCCAGCGAATCATCTACTGGTTGCTTGATAGATCCATCAATAAAACCATACTTCTTCTTGGCTCGTAATGCAGTCCGCATAGCTCACGCCCATTCTTCATAATTCTCGCCCTTCAACTAAACTTGGGTAATTAGGTTACTCGGGTTGTCATTCGAATTCAGTGTGTAAGGGCTAGAGGTTTTCTTGTCCATTCCAGAACTCTCCTCACCTTTTTTTTTTTTTTTTTTCCATTAGCCATGGCTCTGATACCATGTAAAAGAATTGAGGAATTTTGGAATGAGAATTCTGTCGTTCATTGCCACAGAAACGCAACATATATACAAGAAAATACGGCTATCAAACAATCTCCTAATTAGGCTAAACTACCAAAAATACAATGACAACACAATAAATAAATAAAAAGATATGCACACAAAACTTCCTAAGTAAACGGCCTAAATAATAGGCCTAAATAAAAGCATATCACAGCTGCTTTTCTTCAAATATATGTGTCTTTCCAATAACAACCTCGAATCCAATGATATCTAAGCCCACAATTGCAAATGAAATGTCATTGATAGCCAATAAGAGGTTATTTCAACGTCAATGCATGGGTGGAGAGTTGATTTTAGTTCAAAAGGACTATATTGGCAAATTATTAAAATGTTTTGACATTAAAATTGAAAGATAGAGAGAAGGTTTTTCATCATTATTAGCAAGGTGATCGGTTCTTGAGTAGGCAGTTCCCACCCTAAAATCGGAAACACCCACTGAGGATCGCTTTCAAAAAATTGGATTTGGGAACGGCCCACTATTTCATGGTCCCACTTGGGAATTCAAATGAGGGGGAAGAATACCTCAAGTGTCAACTTAACACAGATAGACACATAAGTGCCAAAACTTTTAAAATGTATACTTAAGTGCCACTTTTTTTTTAATGACACTTAAGTACTAACTATGGTGAGGTTTGTAGGAAATCTTATATGGCGTTATTTTATTAATAAAACCAGTCCATGTGACTTGTCATAATATTTGCTCAGTAATCTTTATCCCAAAATGACATCGCTTGCCTCTAAATTTGATTTTTAATATAAATATTAATTAAATATAAAAACTAGATTGAAAAATCAAATTTCGACCAAAACTCTACGCAAAGGGTTGCAGCCATCGCCTATGGTAAGGGGTTGCAACCCCTACAGCAACAAATAGGGCCGCAACCCCTGCGGCAACAATTACGGTTTCAAACTTACAACAAATAGAGGCGACTTAGAGTGAGAGAGAAGGCGAAGTCGTCAATCAATAAGAGTTGAGAGTTAAGAAATGGAGAGACCAAGGGAGTTACTTTGAGAGAGTTGAGATGAGAGAGATTGAGATGAGACAAGACAACCGACAAGCAAGGTTAGGGATTCAAGGTTTTTTCAATATATATTGGTTCATGTAAATAGTTCTATAACCGAAACTAGTAATAGTACCGATTCTCACCAATTCCACTTTATTGAAATCAGCAACCATCAATTCTAGGTTAGTCCATCCAGTTTTGGATGGTTCAGGGATTTTCAAATTTTTTGCACACCTCTAATAATTAGTTGCATTCTATGTTAGCTAAGGAATCGATGGTTTCCCTTGTAGAAGATATGCATACCGGTCATCCACTGGATGCCCTTTGCAATGACCTACACTTTGTTAATAAGCACATTAGACAATGGTTTAGCACCAGAATAGTAGTGTCTCTCTTGTTGATCACAATCCCAACTTTGGTGCTAAACCTGGCAATCGAATCAATTTTGGACAAGAATTTCATGTACATTTTCTGTACAATGGTTTGTACACCAAAGAAGTGAAAATGGAAAACATCAATAAGCACCCAGGGATGTGGATGATGGATTGATAACCGATCACTCATATGGAATCTTAGCTGTTGATCTCTGTTAGTCGAATGAACGGCTGAGATTCCATGCAAGGGGATGATGTACACATGACATAGTAGCCGGAATCACCTAACTACTAGAGTCGTTCAGCTATCTATGATCACATCTCTGACTTAGTGACCAAATTCAAACCTCCGCTCTAATCATTCCTTCCAATCCTATTCAATACCGTCCTCCTACATTCTTTCTCTATTTAGAGAAGAAACTATGACATGTGAAGTAGACATGTAAAAGTGGTACTATGTAAGAGTAATTGATTTCCATCATAAAATCTAAAATCAATAACTGGAATAGATAGGATTGGAATCAGGAATCATTCCAATCTACATTGTAACGAGACCAAACCAATCCTAGTTTAGTTTCCGGGTTATCTCGGAATAGAAGGTATTATTTATTTATTTATTGTATTTTCTTTCTTAAAAATTCCTAAATATATTTAAAATTACTTAAGTGTAAGATGTGATTACTAATCACGGGAAAATTACTTGTAGAAAAGACATTAATAATCTATACTTTTCGAACTTGTTGGATGATAAAATAAGGAATAAGTATACATGCAGTTTTAAAACTTGTCATAAATGTGCAGTTGGGTCCTAAAACTTTCAAAAAGTACAATTAAGTTCTTCTATTAATTCTGCTCAACTTGGCCCACGAAAGATACTAACGTGTCTCTTTTTTGTTATTATTTTATCCTTTCTACATGACATTCGTATAACTAAAACATTATAAATAAGGCTAAATCAATGTCATTTTGATACAAATTTGAATTTTATACCTAAATATTATTAAAATTAGATTAACATAATTACTAGAAAAAAGGAATGAAGGAAACGAGGCAAGGCCTTGGTCCTCACTGCCACTATGCCCACCATTGTTGAAAACGTTTGGCCGAGTCACCAAGCCTAGACCAATGGTTGTCAACCCTCGTCAATTGTAGGGAGAATCATAGCCTTCCCCAAATTGGGCAAGGGTCACTAGCCCTTGCCTAGATCTAGCCAAGGGTTGCTACTTGTGAGGGTGTGTAAGCCCTTGCCTATAGTTGGTGAGGGTCATTGGCCACTTGTTGAGGCTCAGCCCATTGGCTAGTGCCCCACCATTGCCAACCCTTCTTGACAATGGTGAGGTGGTGGCATTGGCAATGGCAAGTGCTACAAGCTATTGCCTAGTTTTACTCTCTCTTTTTATCATTTTTTTGGTTTTTTTTTTTTTTAAAGTTAGCTTATTTTAATATAATTTAAATAAAATTTGTACTTAAAAATCATATTTAAACCAATACTTGTGGCACCTCTCAACGGTCCCGAACCGTTAGGGTCGCCACGTTTGATTTCCATTCTTTTGCTTGACCTGAAGGTCTATCAATCATGGGGATTTCCATCTTTTAGATCGGTCCTTGCGCAATTTATATGGCGGAAGCACATCCATCAACTCATTTCCTTATATTCAGAAAACGATGCATACCAACTAAACATTTATAGGTAAAAGCCAAACACTCTTATTTGCTTAAACCAAATGAACCTCATTCATTGGTACATCAAAATGCCATAGTCTTCTATACTTGGCTATACTTCAAAAGATGATCGACATCTCCTCCAATAGTCGTATACTTAAAGTCTATCAATCAGTGTCGGCGTCCAAAATTTCCTTCCTTTGCTATCCTCCTCCTCGCGGTCATATCCAACCACTTGATCAATCTACCGGTGGCAGTGGCAACAGAAGTATCTTATCTAGTCTGAAATGTTAATCCCCAAACGGGGTGAATACAACCACTCAGCAGTAAAGATTAACCAAACTACACAATGCGTCAAACAGAACAATCAAGGTATCATGAATAAAACGCATATCATTCATGCATTCAAGCATACCTCACCTTACAACATGCATATACCACCATGCACTTGTACCAATATCATCAAGCAACCATACATATATCACCATACAACGTGTATATACCACCATTCACTGGTACTTATATCATCAAGCAGCCATACATATATCACTATATAACGTGCATATACCATCATACACTCATATCATCCATGCTATCAAGCATACATCACCATGAGATCCATTCACGCCTTCACGATTGCATTTTCAATATCAAATAGCATCAATTTACTTTCATAAGCAGATCATGCATCATGCCATATGCATACACCCATGCACATGGTTCAATTTTAGTTCTTATATTTCATAAGGATCTCATTATTTTTTCATCAAGGACCAATGTTTGCATCTCACAATTTATTGCTCGCATCCAACTTGGCATTGCGAGGGCCTCCGGCACACACCTCCAGGCATCTCGCATCCCACCTGGCGTCACGAAGAATCTCCGGGGCTCGCCATGAAAGTGGTTACTCCTACCCTCTGGGCATGCATCATAATACAACCCCTCACCTTCCGGGCAAGTATCATAATATAACCGGGCATCCCGACACTCTCGGGGAAAACATCTGGGCATGTATTCATAATACAACCAGGTATCCAAAGGGCATCGACTCATTCGAACCTTTGGGCATCCCGACTCCTGGGACATCGTCGGCTCACACCTCCGACAGTATCATTATTATCACAATGTATATTCACATATATGTCTCATTTTCAACATGGCATTTGATGCAACAATATCATAGATCTAAACCATCTTGTGATGTTACATGATATGCCAAACATCACCATATATGTAGTACGCATAACATCCATGATATCATATTTCATAAATAAATTCATTGGTTTTTGAAACTATAACCAATTTTCGGATAAAACAGAATGCACTTCTTTAGTGAAAATTCTTGGAAAATTAGTAAAAAATCTCAATAAATTATGAAAATTTAACATGATGTAAAAAAGATCCAGAGGAAGATATTTCATGAAGAACACCATGTTAAGAAAGTTCCACATCAATCACATAGATCCATACATCACAACAAAAGAAATTCTAGCACCACTTTTGCATAGTTTTGGAAATAATTTCGATTAAGCCCTTAAATGAACTCCGAAAATTCTGAGATTTTGATATGTTATAGCTGAGATCTAAAGGTAAAAGTCTCATGATGAAATCAAAATTTAATATCTTCTGGATTAAAATTTATAATTTTTATAACTCTTCCCATCTCTCGGTTCACTATCCAAATTCATCCTTTTCAAAGAAAATTGTTTTCCCCGATCATTACTTGTCCGTTTATCCTCAAATTTTAGTATGTTGCTCCTCAAGATGTCGTCTACAACTCTCCCTCTCTTTCTTTCCCCTTCATCATTTGCAATCATTTGGTTGCATGGCTTCTGACACTTTGCTACAAAGGGGCAACACTTGGCAAGCTTCTCTCTTGCCACTTGGCATTTTTTGCCATGCACATGATGGGCCTTCCTTTGGGCCAGGCCTCTCCCTCCTTTGGGCTTCGCGGGCCAGGCCTAAATGGCCGAATGGTGGGGTCTTGTGGGCCTCCTTTGGGCTGTCTTAGGCCTTAACTAAATCATCCCACATTTGCTCCTTAATCCACCTTAATTCCCCCACTTAATTTCATAATCTCAAATAGTCACTTAGTTATATAAAATTGCAACATTCATCAAATGGCAATCCAACTTATAAAGTATACGGCCAAGAATAGAAAATTCTTTTGTCAATTTATCCTTTAGTACAATCCTTGATCACACTTATAGGATACATTTCCAAATCAAAACAATAGTCCATTCAATGTTCGGCCTTGATTAATTGAAATCCATTAGTCTAATGGCCATAATAAAATCCGATGGCGCTTCCATCACCTATTCATGGTTCATGGTATATTCAGAGGTTGTCATGAAATTTTGGGATGCCACAAATACAGTGTCGTTTTAATCAACATTAGCACCATATAGGAGAGAAAATAAGAAAATGACATCAGCATTTCTATTAGCTAATTTGGAGGAAGTTAAAAAAAATGACTTGATTGAATTAATTTAACAACTTCTAGGACTTAATTGTATGTAATTGCACTCTCTTAACACGTGTTAAGACTTATAGTATCTTTATCTCAAAAAATGATATACTTTAGCTAGTACCACCTATTTGATCTAGGGAGCCAAGAATCAAACAAATTCGCATAGGAACCACCTAGAACCAGCTGGTTCGATATGGTTTGATCCAATTCCCGAGTTGGATTGGGACCAATGCACACCCCTAGTATCATGACTCTCATGTTTGTGTTAGAAACTTATGGTGCATTTAATAACCACATTAAGTATGCTAGAGAACCTCAAATCACACATTTTTTTTTTTGATGATTACGAATATTCTATTGAAATCAAAATCTTACTAATTATAATTTCTAAATCTTTCAATAATGCTTGCTATTCTGCGTTTCGGTAGTGACTCATAGATTTAATTAATTTTCTTACCTGTTGTCAGAAAATCTTTTATTTTCAGTTCTATCAAACTCGCCCTTAGTTACTTCTTTTTTTCTCCCTTCGAATTCTCAACTTCTTAGCAGGAACACAAACCATCAAATGACCTAATTGGACTCAGAGTGAAATGTCAGATAATGGGCCATCAGTACTTCACATAGCAAGACACAATTCAACTGATCAATCTTATGGAATAGAACATATGGACCTTGGCTAATAAATTGTTCTTGGGCCATTCAGAAGCCTTTGAAAGGCCTAAGGTTCCATTTCCATCGAAGACTAGCATTGTTAGGATTTCATGTTTGTAACCGCAGGAATCTCTCTCTCTCTCTCTCTCTAGGGTAAGAGAAGAAGAGTTCTTGTCATTTAACGATAGGGCTCTCCCTGAAAATGACATTCTTTGCTTTTAATTGAAATTCAAAATTATCCATCTAGTTTCATTCCTTTCAAAAACATTACCTCATAAGAAAAGATCAGAGAAAGGAAAGATTGAATTGTTCTCTATGTCAGATTTCGCCGACGTAGATGGGACGTCTTTACTATATTGTAGTGGGTTCAGAATTTTATATGGTCCATATACTTTCCGTTTGTTCTACAATGGTCAAGGCTCGCGTTGTAAGTGAAGTCACATCAAATCTTATTTACAGATTCAATTACAAATCAGTTCATGGATGACACAAGAAGCTTGCAAATGTATGTGCGATCAATCTGAACAAGTCTTGAATATTTTTCTGTACAGATCGTCCTCAAAGCCTAAAAGTAAATTTGGCTAGAGGGCCGAGAGTCCCTGTAATTGATAAAACAGGTAAATATTAAGAAATTCTGTTGGATTTGGGATGTTCTAAAAAAGAAATGTTCGCATGGATTTTGGGGAGAGTGAATACTAAGCTGGAAGGATGGAAAGAGAAATTAATGTCTAAAGCGGGAAAAGAAATTCTTATTAAAACAGTGGTCGAGGCTTTCTCACAATATGCAATGTCTATTTTTAAAGTCCCAATGTTGATTTGCAAGTCAATTGAGTAGAGAATTGCATCCTTTTGGTGGAAGAACTTTGTAGCTAAACCAGGTATGCACTAGAAAAAATGGAAAATTCTCACAACTAGGAAAGACATGGGAGAGGTAGGCTTTAGAGACTTAATTGCCTTGAACAAAGCAATGTTGAGTAAACGGGCTTGGAGACTTTTTCAGAATACGTCATCTTTTTGGGGTCAGATACTAAAAGGAGCCTATGCTCGACATAGGGACTTTTGCCGTGCGGAAAAAGGCGCAAGACCTTTGGGGGGATAGCAAAGTTTACTAATGGGAAGAGACTTAATTGCTCATCATTGGCAATGGTCAGTGGGGATGGAAAGAAAATAAAAACTAGAGAAGACAAATGGTTGAGAAGGGGGGTAATTAGAGGGCCAGCACGTAGAGATGAACCTTTCTTAGTTGCTGATTTCATCAACTTAGAGGAGAATACACGGAATACTCACGTCTTAAGGAACGCTTTGATACTCAAATAGTTAATGAAATTCTTTCAATCCCAGTTAGACCCCACATAGCAATCAACCAATTTATATGGACAGGGACTCAGTGAGGCAAGTATTTTGCAAAGAATGGATACAATAGCATAAGAGCAATTGAACACAACATAAGTCAAGATTTAGCATTATCTTCCTATCAAGTGCCCCGCAGCCTATGGAGAAGAATTTGGAAATTGAAAACTGATCCTAAAGTAAGAATTTTTATGTGGTCCCTATGCCAAAATGCTTTACCCACCAAGGAAAATCTCTATCAAAGAAAGATCGAACTTGTTTTGTTTTGCGCACTGTGCAATGAAGAAGTCTCATAAACAATCAAACACATTTTCCTATTATGCCCGTGGACAAACAGAGTCTGGACACACCCACAGCTCAAAATAAATATTCCATCACAAGGATTATCAAAAATAGAAGCTTGGTTAGCAGATCTGACAGAAAGTTGAGATAACTCACCTGATTTGGAAGTCGTAGCCTCAGTTCTTGGCAAATATGGAAGGCACAAAACCATTTCGTACTTATAAATCAACGCCCAAATTTGACATCCACTGTGGATAGCTCTTGTAAGCTCGAGAATCACTAGCTCTTGGGGCCTGCACAACACGATAATCCATCAAAACCCAACCAGCTCCTCTCAGATCTGGAGTCCACTGATGTTTGGCTATCTTAAAATAAATATAGATGGAGCTTGCGTGTGCCGAGATCACCGAGGAAGGCTTCTTGCCATTCTGTCCGTGTGGCATCCTCCCTGCAACTAGAAACGCATGCCCTGCTATTAATCGTAAAATTTCTCCCTCAGCGGTAGAAAGAAAAGGAGAATCTAGTGTTGGAGTCAGGGCAATGCCTTGCACAGTTCCAGTCAGACGCCTTGGGAGGTCAGAGCTCTTTTCTCCGAACGTGTTGTTCTGTTAGTATGCTTTCCATGTATTCGAATCTAGCACCATAGAAGGGAGACCAATTTCATTGCGGACTAGGCCTTTAAAGCCCACGTACGTAATTCTCTACCTCCTCAAATTCCTTTGGACCTTTTGTGTACTGGAGCTCATTTAATGGGCCCTTTTGGTTTTCCTGGTTGGATGACATGCAGCTTTAATTTGACCCAAAAAAAAAAAAAAATCTGATCCTTCATTATATTGATTTTTTTTTTTTTTTTTTTTGGGTAAATGAGTTGACTGTAAATGGCAACTTGGGAAGTGATGAAGACCCTCGAGAGATTAAAAATGTAATTTTCTTAAGAATACGCATTTCCTTTTTTAGCCGAATTAAAACAACATCATCCATCATGAACCATCTTATTACATATATCAAAAATGTGATCTCCTCCTCATAAAAAATATTGATCTCACTATTTCATATGCTTTTTCTATTTGAGATGAAAATGACATTCTCTCTTTTACTTGAAATTTAAAATCATCCAATTTCCATTTTGTTCAAAACAATTCTTGAAAATATCTCTTTTCAGCATTGGATTGGTTGAGATGTGGATTTTGGCTTTCATGGATAGAATTTCACTACATATGTTTTTAGCAAGATTTCAAAATTTATATTGTCCATATACTTTTCATTTGATCCAAATAAGCCCAAGGTGAGCATTGTCAATGAAGTCATGACATCGCATCTTCCTCTATATTAGGGTATCCAAGCCTTTTTCGATGTTAAAGGGAGGTCGATAACTCTCTCTATCTCTATGCCATTGAGGGTCGAAGAGGTCTTTTGGTGGAGGTGGCTCCACCTCCTTGCCTCTCTTCCCTCTAATTCTTGTCGCCATAAGGATTTTGAAACCTGATGCTTAGGCCATGACAGTTTTCAAACTCCTTGTGGGTGTTGGTGAGGGTCAACGATCCTCACCGTTTTCTCCGACAAGGGTTAGGGTGAATCTCTTTTTATATATGTATGCTTTAGCACTATGATAAGTAAGTGAAAAAAAAATCGCAACAAGAAAAGAGGAGAAGTGAACACTCACCCAAAAATTGGAAGTCAAAATGTTTACTTCTCATTCGATTGTGATGTCACCAATTTTTGCGGATGATGCTGCACATGACCATGTACCTACTCCTATGAAAATCAACATGTCTTCAATTAATTGCAGATGGCAACTTGAAAAGTGACAAGACTCCTTCAGGAGGGCAAAAATGTATTTTCCTTTCAAAGAGTAATTTGGAAAAAGAAGAAGAAGAGAGGTATTGAACATTGTGGTGCTCATTTTAGGAAGTGAAGACGAAGTGGACCAATTTTTTTTTTTTTTTTTTTTTTGAAGCTGATCCAATTATAGCAACTTCATTTCATCGGCCAGACTGAAAAGTCATCGATCATAGACCCTCAGTACAAACATTAGGAATGTCGAGTCCTCCTCAACCATTTATCACGACAAGTCAACTTCTCGTATTGGTAAATGCCAGCTCCATTTTAGCTGTTCCATTTTCATCTGGACCTCATGTTTCTCGTAACCCTTCTGCAGGCTGGGCCAATCTCATCTTCTGCCCAATCCGATTCCCTCTGTATAAGTTCTTGTATTTATTCGTTTTGACGCTAAACCATGGTTTTTAAGAGAGTGCATTTCAAGAAAGCGAAATGATCCGCTAATCTCATGAGATTTTCTTGGTTAGTCCGCCATGTGTGCACCGTTAGCCACTTGCTCCTAACACAAATAGCACATAGGCCACATCTCTTATAACATGTAGTACAAATAGCGCATAGGCCACATCTTTTATAACATGTAGTAGATGAATTATGTGTTGAAATAGTTTGTTAGAATGAAAAGATGTGACTCTTGGTTATGAAAAAAGAGGACTCTTGATTATAAAAAGAGGTGCCTCTTGGATATGAAAAGAAGTAATTATTGGTAATAAAAGTGATGATGGTTCATCATGAAAATGAATGATGATAGAGATAAAGTACCTATGCCTAGGAGATGTATTGATTGGTTATCTATTTATATAACCAAATCATACACCGTTTGATGCAATTGTTACTTAAAAGGAACAATAGTGTGGGTAAATAATACCTCAAAGACAATGATTACCATCATGCATCAAAGCATTAAAAGGACTATAAATTACTGCTCTATCTTTATCAACAATCAAATTTCCTTAGCAATCATACGGTATCATTATTTTTTTCATAAAAAGAGAGATAGTAATTGCATAAGATACTCGCAATATTGACAAATGAGTACTAATGAAACTTTTTTTTTTTTTATATGCTTGAGTGGTCTTCCTTATGGTGATAGATTATCATATATTGGCTATAATACTTTGAAATTTATGAATAAAAGTGGTATTATATCATCAGATAATCTTAATAAGAAAATGATGATGAAAGGAGGTGCCGAGGAAGGATTCTCAATGCTCTATCAAATCGTCTTTATGGAATTTGTTCAATCTTACACCAATTCCCAAAGACATTTGAAATGTCTTGGAGACCGATATATTACTGACAAATAAGATAAGGATAGATCTACTCCTTTGAAGTATTTTGAATTTATTATAATTAATGGAAAATTTGTCTCTAAACAAGTGGAGAAACTTCAAACATATGTTACCAAACTCAAAGATCTTATTTTTGAAGTTCTAAACCCCTTCAAATTATTGCAATTATTTCAAAAATACCTTCAACTTGGAATGATTATCGAAAAAAAAATTTCCACATAATTGAGAACCTAATTATGGATAATTTGATAAAAACACGTTCTAATTGAGGAAGCATCATAGGATGGTGAGGCTAATTATATGAAAGAAATTGCAAATAAGTTGCAATTTGTTGAGAATGACAGCATAAGCAGAAACAAAGAAAATAAGAAGTAAACAAATCATTATATGGTTTGAATTAAGCATTGTAACAATGGCATAAGAAATTGATTTGGTGGTATTGTTATACAGATTTAAGCATAACAACATTGATAAGTGCTTTGATTAAAAATTTACCAAAGAGCGTGGCGTTAAAATATGCTCATACGTAGATAAATGCTAATTGTTGGTACAAATATTTATGTTATAAATGAAACTAAAATGTATCTGTCTTCTTAGCTCAAAATGAAAGATTTGGGAGATATGATTTTAGGTATCAAAGTGATAAAATATAGTGGGGGTTATGCTTTATGTCAAGATCACTATGGTGAGAAAATCATTATATATCAATATTTGTTAATCAAAGAGTCAAATGTACCATATGATGTATCAATTAAATTTATATGAAAATATTGGACAACCTTTAGCACAATTAAAACATGTTAGTGTAATGGGAAGTTTGATGTATGCTATGCATTGCGCTAGACTAAATATATCCTTTATAATGTGTAAATTGTCCAGATTTACTAGTAATCCTAATACTGTGCGTTTGAAGGTCATAAGTAAAATTCTTGATTACTTAAAGAAAACTCTAAATTATTGTATATTCTATAAAGACAGCCAATAGTACTAGAAGGATATTCAGATGCTAGTTAGATAACTAGCAGATGGGATAGACGCAAGTCAAATCTTGGATTGAAATTTCAAACACATTAGCGTTTCGTGGCTTGAATTTCTTGCTTGCAAGCTATTCAGTCATGTTCTCATATTATGTTTTGAAAATTGAAATATGTCAAATCAAGAATCAACTATGTGCCCGTAACATTGAAGGCAGTTTGTTAAGCTTGCACATGTTCAAGAATCATATGATTGCACATGTGTTGGTAAAAGTTCTCCAATCACTCCAATTGGGTACATTTAGTAAAATCCAAAAAACATATGATTGCACATGTGTTAGGTTGGTAAAGTCTTGGGAAAATTTTCAAAAAGTTCTAAACATATTGCAGGTTGTGCGATTTAGTTATAAACTTTTTTTTTTTTTTTTTTTTTGCCAATTGAGTCATAAACCTTTTGCAATTATGTCAATTCAATACATCCAACCAAATTTAGCTAGTCAGCAATGATATGGCCGTTGGTGACAATTTTTTTAATAATATATTATTTTTTTCAAATTATTTTATTAATTTTTATCTTTTTTTCTTTTTTTTTTTTTTTGCCTCCTTTCTCCTTCTTCTTTTTGGCTCTGGTGACCAGTTAGAGGAGAGGGCTGGTCGATCACCGGACTGAGGCAACCAAGTGAGCTCACCTCGTCGTTGTTGGGTCTAGCGAGGGCTCACCTTACTAGTAAGTGAGCTTGCCTCACGGTCGCTGGGTGAGGGCGAGCTTGCCCAGCCACTAATAAGGCCAGCACTCGCCAAATCCAATGAGGGGGGCTTCTTTGTTGTTGGGTCTAGCCCTTGCCTAGCAACTACAACGCAAGCTTGCTCAACTGCCTCAATTCGACCACCGGTCAACCCTCCCATTTGGTCGATCATCGGAGCCAAAGGAAGAAGGAGGGAGGAGGGGAAAAAAAGAGAGAAAAAAAGGAGAAAAAGAAAGAAAAAGATAAAAAGTTGATAAAATAATTCGTAAAAATAAAATATTATTAAAAAAATAGTCGTTGGCGCCAAATGCCAGCCTATGTCAATACTTGATCAATCAAATTTGGTTGGATGGACTGAACTAACATAATTACAAAATGTTCGGATTTAATTGGCTAAAAAATGAGTTTAAAATTGAATTGGCATAATTGTAATAGATTTAACATTTTTTTGGTAATTTTCCCGTGAAGTCTTGGATTCACATGCCTATTTTAATCTAGGGTAAATCGGACACGAGTCCCCTTCCACGGTTTTAAAGGACATCGCCCCAAATGCCTAGAACGAGAAGGGATCGACATGTCTTTACATCATCGTAGGATAGAGTGCAAAGACCGGTCGGGCAACACAGAAAAAATTCATTTGGTCCCCAGTCCTCTGCAGCTTCCTCAGGGATTGGACACGTTCGTACTTGCTGCGCCTTTCGTTCACGTGGATGCACACCCACAAGAAGATTGTCAGGACTCAATGACTCTTTCGACGGGACCATTTGATTTTGATTTCGGCTTCCGCATGCCCCGAAAATCGAGTGTTTTTTTGCGTTTCTGGGGGTGGTGTCCATTGGCATGAAAGCTACTTCACTATCGGAATGGGGCTAGAATGCGCGACGAGTGTAGTTGCTTGTTCTTCGACTCATACCTGCTCTTGAAATCGCCTGAGTGGTGAATGTAACGTGTCTGAAGTATCGTTCTAATCGTCCGTTCCATCTGAATTGTTCAAGGGAACATCTATTGAATCCACTCTTGCGCAAAGCGTCTATAGTCAGATCGATTGGCATTCTTCTTGCTTTATAACAAGACAAGAACGAAAAAAGAAAGTTGGAAATGTAGCAGGATTCGCATCGGAGGCTGAAACAAGAATAAGGTTATATGTACAATCAGGTAAGCATGCAAGGAATATAGCCTGTCAAAGGATTTTTAGATCTCTACCCCAGTCGAGATTTCGTGGAGTCTTGGTTTTATCTGAAGGACTAGTCCAACTTCCTTCGTATACACATCTGAGTTACATGTTCTTTATAATAATATCGTAAACCGCCATAAGTTCCAAATGAGTTCTTAAGTGAATTTCTTTGCAAATCGGTAGCACTCATGATACATACTACATTCAGATTCAACGTGTGGTGTTGAGAAATATACTGAACAAGTTGCTGATGCGGTGTCGATACCTATTTTGATCGAAGGTGATGATAGACTCGAGCGTACATCAATGCTGCAGATGTGCTTTGAGCAATCTTTCGCTGTCTCTAAGCTTGTTTGGTGATGAAACTCTCGAATTAGAGAGAGAGAGAGAGAGAGAGAGAGAGAGAGAGAGAGAGAGAGGAAATGCCCTCGAATTTCTCACATTAAACTTGTTGGGAAGTGTCGAGCAAATCCAAAACCTCTTCGTGGGTAGATCGCATTCTGTCGCAATGCTTAATGACGCCAGTTTCTGTGTGTCATAGGTTATCCTACGTTGGTTGGACCAGTTCTGTCGTTCTTTTCACAGTGAATTAATGAACACGGGGGCCACAGCAGTCGCGCATGAAATGCCTAGAGAAATTATTCGATGCCCACAACATCAGCGTCGTCCTGCTGCGATGCCCATAATGAAGCTCTGAAATTCAGATTTTGTTCTTACGTGACCAATCAACATGTGCCTTAGCACACATAATGAAGCCAACCAGTTTCTGTTTCGTTCATGTGAATGAATGCGTCCTCAACTTGCATATTCTAAAGTGTTTAAACTATATGAAAACATATATAGATATACTTGTATGATCAATTTGGCAGAGTAGATGGAGAGCCGATATCAGCCGGGTTGATTCATAAGATTCTTTGCCTGAAAGGGCTATAGCTTTTGCTTGTAAAATTCTCCTGGTTTATGTCGTTTTGCTCTCTTGGTCCCGCTCGATGAACTTTGTCTTGTTTATGTAGGAACCCGGAAACTGTTTTGCATACGAAACTCTTGTCGATGGTATCATGTGTCATACTGCATACTATCAGAGAATCAATCGTGTCTCTTCAGATTTCAGGATTCGAAATCAGGTACGTTGACAAAAAAAAAGGAAAGTTCGGTGATGGCAAGATGCAGGATGCCATCGATGCGAAATTATCTTTACCTGAGAAAGTAGTTGTCATTCTCACGTATGGTGTTCGGTAGAGAGTTGCCTTAAAACTATAGCAGCAGAAATCTTTCCCAGTGCGATTGATTTGGTTGGTTTAGAAAGATGAATCTTTGCAATGTCCATCATTCGATTTGGGGTTTATCTAATGGCAACAGCGGCCAACTGCTGGGAGTTGGGCTTCTTGATGAAAGTAATAATGGTGGGTGTAATACCAACCTCCGAAAAGAAAATCTAAAAGTGTATGAAGCACGAAAGATTTTTTGTTAGGTTAGGTCGTTGACTAGGAAAGCCCAATTACACCCAGGCACCATTGCAGTTATTTGAAAAGACCAAATTGCCCCTGTATTTTAAGAAGTTTACCCAGAAAAGGAAAACCCGGACGCAAACGTAACTCCTTTTTCTCTGTCGCCCCACCACATCAATCAAGTCTTGTAAGCTGGAAAATGAGGATGGAGTAGACACAACTTACTGGAGTTGAGTTTTTCCTAATAGGAGAGAATAACGCGGGACGTGAATTTTCTAGATTGTAATTTGATTATTTCCCTCATCTTTAGGGTTTTTTTAGAGCTCAAAATTTCATTTTGATATCTTAGGTGCTCCTACTTAATATAAGTAGCAAGTGAATTCAGTAGAGTAGAGGTTATTTTTCTTAATTCAGTTTCCTTGTTGAATTATAATTTTCCTTAGATTTGTTAGGATTTGCAGTCTATAGATTGGCTATGTTCTCACAGTAACTTATCTTATATCCTTTTTGCTGAACAGTTTAATGAAATTAGAGAATTTAATCTGGTATTGGGAAGTTTGCATGTTTGCCAATTGCGACTAGTTTTTTTTTTCTATATTCGTGTTATTTCTGTTGCATCAATTGACCGAAGGCAAGAACCTTTAATTCTTGCTTCCAAATATGTCATTTATTTCAATGATCAAATTATGTCGGTCGATTAAAAGCAAATTATAACGACCCGGCCTATTTCAAATGTCAAGCCTATGAAAGGAATATTTTGGCAACTACTTAGATAGTGACCATTTGAGAAGGGTTTTGCTTATGAATCACTTTATAAAGTCCCTCTCATTTTATATGGTTCTTGGAGTATCATAATCTCCACTTAAAATGTTGATGTCCTCATCATATTAGGCCCCATATCGCTCACGCAATGCTCCCCAATTTGATGTTTGATTCAATAATTTGTGCCCCTTCTTATTCATAAAGCTTGCCAAGCCACACCTCATGAAAAACCATTATCACTTCGCACTCTCGTCAAATTGACTTGGGCATAATCCACCTTCATGTCCTGCGTTTACTAGAGAGCATCGTGCTCCAATCATAATAAGCTAGATCGGTACATATGAGTCAAATGCATTTTACATGTATCAAATCTTTAAAAAGAGCTAAATCCACATTCAAGATGATTACCATTTGAAGGTGTATATTGCTCATGAATCATTTTGCAAGGTCTCTCCCATCGAATGTGAGACTTGGGCATCACATGACCATTATGAATGTATGATCTCACTTAATCTACCATTCATTGAGATCTTGTGTCTTCACCCATGTTTTACAGCTTTCTTTTCTTTTAAGAGAGGAAGTTCATCCTAGATAAACTAATCCACAACACATGAAATTCTCACCAATTTATAAATCGAATATGGTACAACTTTGGTGGGTGATTTGAACTTTTATTGTGTGTGGAAACAATTCCATATGGTGCGTCCAATTTACACCCATTTCTTTATTTACTAAAATACACCAATTTTAACACACTCTTCAAAAAAATGATGGGTGATTTGGTACCATAAAGTCTTTGCAAGGATTCTTCCTCCGCACTCTACATAGACATACAACTTCTCTCCCAATGGTCAAGGTCAATATATCTGCTAGGCCACCCCCTCTAGTCCCCAAACTCTCTCTAGAGAATTGCTTCCCCGAGAGAGAGAGAGAGAGAGAGAGAGATGGGCAAATACAAGTTCAGGCTATCAGATATGATGCCCAATGCCTGGTTTTACAAGCTGAGAGACATGGAGAGAGCAAGAAACCACCACCACCATAAGAACACTCCCTCCAAACCCAAGAAGAAGCAACCACCCACCACCACCACCAAACACCACCACCACCACCACCACCACCACCACTCTCTTCCACGAAAATCTTACCACTTCACAAGAGATCTCCACGCAAATCAGAACTTCCAAGACCACTCACAGCCCCATTCTCACTTTCCTCATGACCCACCAAGGAATATACCATCCAAACAAGACCCAAAACCAGTCCATTGTTCCATTGCTCATGCCAACTCAGTTCCTGATGTCTCCACGGTGACGGTTCAGCCTAAGCCTCTCCCTACCCAAGAATTCCGTCGGGACCGCCTTCTCGTCGCCGAGTCACCACCACTTGACAAGACGACTTCGTGTTCTTCCTCTTCTTCCTCCATCTGCAGCTATGGAGTCAACTCTATCTCCGGCAGTGAACCCATAATCCTAGTGAATCAACATTCTTTCGACAAGGAAACCAAGGGGCCGCACTCAACGCAGGACTCGTTTTTCAGCGGCGGCTTCCTACCATCGTGACCAAACTCAAGTTCAAGCGCAGAAACAGTACAACGAAGCAAGAAGAGAGCAACATCGCAGCGAAAGAACAGCACAAGATTGGTTCAAGAAGACGATCTTCGGCAAATTATTCTTATTCTCCGGGAGTGAAGCTGAAGACCAAGTCCCCGAGACTACTAGCAAAGATAAAGCTCGAGGGCCACGCACGGAAGAGCTCGCCAGCAGTATCACTCAATCCAACACGGATCGGAAACAGCTTTGCTGTGGTGAAGTCGTCATCGGACCCGGCGAGAGATTTCAGAGAGTCGATGGTGGAGATGATCGTGGAGAACAACATCAAGGCTTCCAAGGACTTGGAAGAGCTTCTCACTTGCTATCTCTCGCTGAATTCAGATGAGTATCATCAGGTCATTGTCGATGTGTTCAAGCAAATTTGGTTCGATCTGAGTGATATGTCCGGTTCGAAGGAACTGATAAATTATTAAATTTGGTTGGATCAAACCTTTGACTTTTGATATATGGCCTATTACAAGATTATTACTAGATTCTTTAAGTACCAAATCTAGCAAATTTGCATTCTGAAGACCGATTCTGAGATCGATTTCTACCGCGACGAGCTCAATTGGGTGTACATCTGATGGATGCTAAACGTGGCATACTCGTTCAAATGCCTGGCAATCTCTGTAAAATTCACTTTATGAAGCGACTAATTACTTCATAAACCAGCTTTAGTAAGACCATAATATGACTCAAATGTGACTATACTAGATGCAAGCAGAAAAAAAACCGTGGGTTGCTCGGCGTTTGAAAGTCCAATTTAAGTGAAGCATGTACGTAAAGAGACTACGAACTCATAGTCGAGAGATATGGGATATTTTAATATCTCTGCTCATGTACGAGCGTGTGAAATTCAATTAATGGGGCAAATATGAATGGAAAATAAATTGAGGCAGAACTCCACTCCAATGTTATATCAGAAAGTCCTTCTCAACTTGTGACGGACATGTAAAGCCCACGGTTAAGGGATATGGAATTTTTCAGCCGACTGTGTGCATATACTTTTTCTAAACTCCCCGTACAAGAAATAATTTCCCATCATTTATTAATTTATGCAGACAATAATTTCTTGTCGCGATCTGGACGGGCATTAAGCTGGTAAAGTAAGATCATCACTCAACCAGAAAACGAAGGATAGAGAAATGGTGACATGACATGTGTGGGCAGGGGCCTCGCATGTGGACTGTCCATGTGGATATAACTCCATCTGTCTCGTGACTTTTTTTTGACAGTCTTTCTACTTCGTTTTTTTTTTATTTTTTTACAGAGCCCATTTCTGAAAAGCAGGAATAATATTGAAGTGGTGAAAAATGATCGTTAAACTATTTCGCGAGAACCGGAAGATGGAGTTAGAAAATTAAATATATTGTTTACATTATAGTTGAAAGAAATGTCATACAAACATATATGTATACGTGCACAAGCAAGAGTACAGAAACTATTGAAAGACCCATGTCAAAAATATCTTAGGATGTTACATAATCTATGCATATTTTTACATGAGAAAGTTATCTTCAAACAAATAAAGAAAGTAAATTCTTGTATAGAATTTTTTTTTTTTTTGGTTGATAAATTCTTGTATAGTATGAATAGTGAAAAAGTGCGTTGAAAGTCCTAACTAGTGGCATCAAGTTCTAAGTATATTTATTGATACAACTAAGTTCAAAATCTTTCTTGTAAATAAAATGCAAATGGATGATTAACACCTAAAATAGTCACATGTCACTTAAAGATTGCCTACATGACACCCTTAAATTACACTTTTTAATGACTGGCTTTTCTCGCGTTTTTTAGTATGACTCCATTGTACTTTTTGGTAATGATTTAGGACTTGATTAAATCAATTGAAAATTTTAAAGCTCGATTGCATAATGTACATAAGGTTTATAACTTTTTTGGTCCAATTTTTCCTAGAAAAATGCTTTGGCAACCATCTATTCACCGTTCATTTTGTAGCGTGTTACTTGATAACCTCCTTTGCTGGTTCACTTCACATAATTTCCTCCTCAGATAAATGCATTGCGCATTCCACCATTTGATGGCCTTACTCATACAGGAAGTTAGTAATGTGATATTGATAAACAGAAACACAGTACGAATTACTTTTAAACAAGGGAAATATACTAATATTTCGAAAGGATAATATCGGAATATGTCAACTAGTTTACTCGATTTACATATTATATATGGAGGAGTTAGGATATGTAAATTGATGTTACGTAAAAGTAATAAATCTAAATCATTTGACGTCAGATATATCATTGATATATCATTGATTTCCAACAATTAACAAGACGTGTTTTAAAGTCTTATAGGCAAATATAATGTTGGCAGAAGGTCGGGTGGGGCTGCCTACTTTGTTAAACAAGGACACTAATGTTGGGGGATGTTACGATATTGCGTTGATAGATAACTCTTTTGCCATCTCAAACTAGCATAGTCCATTTCAAAGCCACCCTTGCATGCATGAACTGAAATACGAATGATATAGTTTCACGGTGGCAAGCTTATATATTAGTGTAAGCTTTTCATGGTCGTAATTTACATTGAGAGTTCAATTTCTCACCTTTTTAGAGGGGCTGGAGACAATATCTTGTAAAATAGATACAGAGTAGGACCAAACAAAAAGAAAAAAAGAAAAAGAAGAAGAAAAAAAGAAAAAGAAGAAGAAGCATCACACGAGTAAATTGAAGAATTTATAGCATACAAGGATAATAGAATCTATTTTTCTTTTTATGAAAGTGATTTTTTTTTTCCATTTTACAAAGTAGCCTTTAACTTACGTGGGAATAATTATCTAACGTAAATAGTAATTGTGTATCTAAGAACCGCTTACGTTAAGAATAAATTACCCGGATAATGTATTGCTGCTTTTTAAGTAAGTCCAGTTTTTTACGTTTGTAGACTTTTATTTTTCGTGAATTCCTATTACGTATCTATTGTTGGAAAAATTAGACAAAAAGGTGGGTTTAATCATAGGTTTTTATTTTTTATTTACTAGAGGAGGAAATATTAAATGAAAAAAAAGATGTGAATATAAAGGGTAATCGATTTGCTTGGTTTCAAGTTTTTCATTTGAAACACTTGTGGCCATCATCGCTCCATCATTCCCAAAAGTGAGAGAGTGGCCATCCTAGCGGGACTCCTTTTCGTACCAACAGCGTTACGTGTGGTCTATGCCTATGGTACTTTAGCAATGGCTTCTCACTCTGGCTAGGTAGACAGCTAATTACTAGCCCCAAGCTTCGCGTCAGCATATATTGGTAAACGTACCTTAAATATTAGGGCTAATACCCTAAAAAATCATAAACTGGTACACTTGTGATAAATTTACCTCAAACTATTTTTTGACCATGAAAACCCCAAACCTGGTATACCTGTGACAAATTTACCCCTCGACTGACTATAAAAACCTTAAACCTATACATTTATGACAAATTTACCCCAAACTAATTTATTTAACTGGAAAAACCCCAAAATGGTAAATTTGTGATAAATATACCCTATGCTAAATTGAAGTAATACAACAAAAAAAATCACAAAAATTGTAAACGGTGACAAATAAAGCGTAAAATCCTAAATTGGTATACCGGCCAACCGTCACGTGTCATTTAACTTAATAATTTGAGAATAAAATTTAACGAAAACTAACAGAGGGTAAATTTGTCGAAGTGTACTAGTTTGGGGTAAATTTGTCAAATATATACCAGTTTGGGGTTTTTGGTGGTCAAAAAAAAAAAAATAGTTTGGGGTAAATTTGTCACAAGTGTACCAGGTTTGGGGTTTTTTAGGGTATTAACCCTAAATATTATAGTTCTCATTTTTTTTGTTATTAATGCTAAGGGTAGAAATTACCAAGTAATTGGGTTGGACTTGTCGGTCCAGTGAAGGACTCAACTCTAATTGCTTCTCCTGTCCCAGTCAATGTGATTGCAAACTATTGTAAAAACAGGCTGACTAGAGTCTTTGCAAAATTGCATATGCAAGTTTGTAAAAGTTGGTAAATTCGACTTCGACCTTAATATTTTAGAAACCTAGCTAGGAACTACTAATATTTTGGCAAAGTACAACCCTGATCAAACCCAATCGATCTTCATTTCTAACTATAACATGTCATGAAAGCCTCAATTTGTGCCACTATTAACTAGTCACTCCTCCACTCATCTACTCCACTAGGAACTTTTAGGTACTCTCAAAACACAATAACCTTGAAGACTATAACAGTCCTAAGGGTTATCATTTGAGGAAGGCTGCAACATATGATAATTGAATCAGGCGAATGGGAATGTCATACTTCAAAAGCAACATAAAATTCTTGTGTTCAAGACCATTTGATAGCCTTGTTTTGTTGTCTTTTATTCAACTTGTACCCAGGTTAAAGTGCTTTGAAAGTTTGGCATCTTTGGAGACGAAATTCCAAGGGGCCTTGTATATGTAAACCAACGTGTTTCTGCTCCACCTAATAGGTAGAACCATAGAACTTAGGTTGGATTACTCATCACATAGTCTAGAAACTAAAACTGCTCCTACCAAATTTTACAATTTAGACTATATATTATCCTCATTCCACAATTTTTCCAGTGTCGT
Organism: Eucalyptus caleyi; assembly: GCA_014182885.2. NCBI lineage: Eukaryota > Viridiplantae > Streptophyta > Magnoliopsida > Myrtales > Myrtaceae > Eucalyptus > Eucalyptus caleyi. Next base: position 11,369,063 of record CM024466.2, on the reverse strand, counting down.
TTCTCCTTTTCCGCAATTCACGTTTGTCTTAGGTCAACACCAGACACTATCGCTAGACATTATAATACTTATCGAATTTTGTCCTTGTTGACGCTCTCTGAGATAGCTGAGCAGCATCTAGGAAAATGTTTTCTCTTATTAAAATCAAATAATTGAGGAGCGGCAGCAGATTCACCATCGAAACTCCGCAACCATCTATGTGTTTCTATTGGGCCACCCTCTGATCACATGAATCCAAAACTTTGACTTTGGTTCATCAAGCGATCTTATTACAATCACCGAAGGAAATCTTGCGACGTTGTCTTCCTCTCTCTTCTCACGAATTTAGGCGAAAAGATAGGAAATTGCATAGAAGGAAATTCAATGCACATTAACCACTGCCGCAAGTTGATGCGTAGAATAAGGCAAATTATAATAGAGCAAGAACAAAGGCCATTGACCATGCGCTCATCGTTAGGGTGTCTCTTGTGTATGCAATTGCCTATCATATCAATGGAGCAAGCAAATAAAAACATCATCACTAGCTAATCGGGTCGCAAGGGGCTTGCACATATAGAATTGGCGAATTGATAGTCTTACATGGAAGCAATCCCTTTAATGTGGTTGAATCAATTGATTAATCAATTGGCTCATCACTGCGTATCAGCAAGAAATACGGACTGACATCAAGTCCTCTATGAAGGATACACTGAGGAAGAGATAGCCACACCTCCTTAAGCATCCTCGCCTTAAACTCTCCGAGCATGGGCAAACCAAATTGTTTGGGGGAGGACAAGAATGACTTGAGATCAAATCCGCAATCACGAGTTAAGTTTCGCATGTAGTAAACACGGAGCTCTCCGAGCACTGGATCCAGACGACGACGAGTCTTAATTTGATGATTCATTTTATTCGTTAATTTATGGTCAATAGCATCATAGATACAGGATTAACAGATGGAAAAAGTACAAACGATTAGTAACTGGTCAACTCTCTTTAATTTCCATGTCGGTACGAGCTCCATTCTTTATTTTAATCACATCAGACAGTGATTGCACGGTTTTATGTTAGATCAATGTCGATGGCAATTTTTTCAGAGACTGTCGGTTGTAAAAGTGTCCTCTTCTTTTATCTTTTTCCTTCTCGTGTTTGTTTATTTCTTGCACGAGTGAAGGACATGTACATCTTCAACAGGACTCCGGGGATTCTGGGGCACTGCTTTGACATTTGTCAAATTGACAATGCTGCTACAGGCTTTCTTGCTCGGAATGCACGTTCGTGTGTACTCACGTTCTTTTCTTCAGCTTTCCGTAAGGAAAAATCCAACAGATACTTCGATCATCTCGAGATTTTGACCTCGAGATTTTGACTGTCTGTGGCCACGTGCGGGTCTACCGTGCAAGAAAAAAAAAGTATATATTTTTTTTTTCATCTCAAGAACAATCACAGCATGTGTAGACACACACATTATCTATTGAAAAATCATTTATTTCGATGAAATTTGTAAACTCATGAAATATTTTACTCGTTTTGCAAATTAAGTAAGATGTATAGTCGAACTTTAAATGAATGTTTTATCTAATAAGGGAGAAATATATTGCTTATTCCTTGTTTTTATTGATAGATTCGGCGATATCACGTGGCTATGATTAATATATCTCAGATCTTTGAATTGCTTAATCTAACTCTCATGGATTTGCTTAAGATTTCACTTTGCCCGGTCAATGTCGAGATCTTATTTTACCTCAACTAGGGTTTACATGGCTACAACATGCTATACGATAGGGGAGCATTCTTTAATTTTTTGTCTCTCCGTTGTGTTATGGCCACTCAATAAGATATATTTAAATGGCTTATTTTATTAGTCCTTTATACATGAATTTTATTTTATTACCACTTGCTTGTGTCTTGTCCCAATATATACAAACTAGATAGATTGCAACCATAGATTGGGTTTCACACCCATCAATTTTCTTTTTTAACCCACAAGTGAACGATAGAATCAAAAGAAAATTTTGTATTTCTAAGTTAAGTACGTGATATATAAATTTTATTCCCCATAACACCGAGTGTAAACAATCTCATATTTTGTCTTGCATCTTACCTAACTCTCGAGATTGGCACATAGCTATAGAAGTATGCACTCTCACGATTAAAAAAAAAATCAAATTAAGGAACATGGAAGTATATGGTATAATTATATTTACACTGACATATTCATTGCGTTCGATTGGCAGTAGTTTTTCAGTAAAGCTTTGCTGACTCTTATGTCCTGAACAAAAAGACAAAATTCTCATTTGGGTCCATTACAAGCACACGTAAAAAAAAAAAAAAAAAAAAAAAAACCGAAACATTTATTTTCCAGAGTAGATAATAGACATGACGGGGAGAGACAGCATCCGTGTGACTTCGATTTGATACTGATTGACAAGCACTTCCTATTTCAATCACTCCTCGTATTTGTTTTCCCCTGCTTTCAAACTCGTCCTTGGCCTCCGTTTGTCGTATATGATATTCCAAACCCATCACCGATAGTCACCATCCAAATTTCTCGTGAAAAGAATCGGTTAGCACATCCTATCGGGAAAGGAAGCGGCACTATTTACTTTGGCATCTCTTTCGACTACTGTTGCATGAAATGAAGGTCGCATCACATCCGGAGATAGATATGAATCCCTTTGCTGTTATCATCAATTAAGTTTTCAAATATATATAGAGAGAGCTCAATACATCTATTTCTATTACTCAGTCTTTTAATTGCAAATTATAAAAGCACATATCGCCAATTTCTATTGGAATTAGTTATTTATTGAAAAGCTTAGAGCACCAAATAAAGGATTGGTGTAACATTCCAAATTTTATATCAGATTGGAGAAGCCTTATTATTTGATAAATGAGGTAATATTTACCCCTAAATGGTTGCCTTTTTATGTGATTGCTTTTAGTAATCCTTTTGGAAATTTGACTTGCTTAAAACAGGGTATGTCATTGTAGATGATTTTGGAGCAAGACTCAATTTAGTTGTGGATAGATTAGGCTATGCCCAATCCAACAAGAGTAAGGAGTGACTACCTTAGAAAGAGGGAGCTTGGACCATGTCCAACTACTAATAGGTCTCGAGACGAATGGAGTATAAATGAATCAAATCACACATCGAATAGGGGGATGGGACATAAATTATTTAAGTAGGAATTTGTGACATTTCAATCTTCAATGGGATGGGAGAAGTCTCATTAAGTAATATGTAAACTGACACATATCCCAAAATGGTTATGGCATTATGTGATTATTTTGAGTATTCTTCTCAGGGCTTGACTTTTGTGGAATGGGCCAAATTGTCATCTCTCCACTTAAAGATAAGCTGACATTTTAGTTGGCATAATCTAAATGATTGACACACCAACAACTCAATAATAAGAGTTCATGGTCAGCCACATTACTTTCTCCCTCTTTACCAAAAACATCCTTATGGAGAAGTTTTCAATGAAACCTCAACGCCAATCTCTCTTTTCTCTTCATTTGACTATGTCATTTTTGATGATATATCACCCCCCCTCTCTCTCTCTCAAGGATGATTGATTTCAATGTGGATTGATTCTTGATATAGAACTTGAATTGACGTATGATTATCAAAACTTGAAAGCAACCGATCAGTGTAGTAAGGAATTGGCAGGTTCAAGCACGATTCTTGAGCAGGAAAAAGTTAAAAAGTAGCATTATTGATGACACCAACATTTGTTTGTACTTAAGTTTACATGTGGGTGATGTCATAATTGTAATCCACTTAGAGACGTAGTTGGAGGATTCCTCCAATTGAAGATGAAATATATATAATCCTTGCAAAAAAAGTCATAGGAATGGCTTCGGAAACACTAGTCAGTTACTTCCTAACTTCTAGTGGCTTTCGACTAACATAGTGAATATAGTAAAGAATTGGCCGAATATTTTGATTAACACAATAATTATAATTTCTTCTATATTGACAGTGAACTCTCATTGTAGAACAAGTGGCAAAATCCGGGTTGCCTTACAGTAAAGATTCACATGGGCCCTTGTCCGATCTTATTCGTCAGCCTAATTGATTGATCCACGAAAGAGGAGTCGTATCCGTACGAGGCAATGCTGATTGAATCTTGATCGTAGGGGTTTCATCCAAGGAAAACCGACGCGTCTTTTCAATTGAAACGTCACAAAGCCGGAGACATCGATTGATTGCTCATGTGGGGCGACACGTCCATCAGACAGGTAATTGGCTTTTTTCGTTTGCTTGAAAAATCGAGTGGTTCTGATCATCAGTCCAATCATATAATTGTCGAAAATGTGAGTTTAGGTGGTTGGTTGTCAATGTGAATTATTAGTCATCAGCTCACAGGTTCATTATCACGAACTACCCTTTCGCTCTTTCAATTAAGCCTTGATAGGTACTCAATAGGTTTGGCTGGCCCGTGTTTCTTCTAGTTCCCATTGAGGTTGGAATCTTAGATGGGTTTTAAGCTGCTCTAGAGTCGACAGATAGGCTGAGCTTACTTTACTCTTCTGGAAATTTATAAGGACCTGTCCTTTTTATAACAAAGCGCACCTTATGCTTATCCAATCAATTCGACTAATTCTTCATGAATATATGCCGATTATCCCGCCCACGGACCATTGGGGTAACACTTCTTTCAATGGAAGAAACCCATATTCCGAAATGCTTCAATTAGTTAGGGTTTAATAGTTGTGATGGTTACTCTACTAGTGATGCTCATCTTTCGTGATTAAAAGCAGTCGCTACTAATTAGAGTCATATCTCTCATTAATAGGGTAAAAAATTAGGAGCCTACCCTTGTGATTTCTCGTACCTAATCATTTATTGTTTTTGATATGGAGATCCTTTGACACATAAAGGTCTTTTCTATCATTAGGTCGCAAATGAATAAATTGTGCTCCATGTGTTTGTAGTGTAGAGATGACAAATAGGTAGATCAAATTGATTTTGAATAAGATCATTCAAGTACAATTAGATTTTAGGTATCCATCGTTTCGGAATTGAATATGGATCAAGTTCGGTTCAGGTCAATCAGCTTTTGTATCATCTTAATGACTTTCATTTTCTTTGATGAGCTCGACTTGGATTGTGCTCCGTTACAAATCTGCCCAGTTTTCGAATGGTTTAGGCTCTTTTTATCTTCGATTTCACGTCCAATCGTATCAAAATCAATATCATGGCGCTTCACATTCATCATGATTTGCTTACTTCATGGTCGGGAATAATGTCTATTTTGTTTGTTTCCAGTTCGGATTGGATCAATTTGGAATTCCTTCAAGGGTTATCTTGGGCGCAGATTGTCCAAGACTCGAACATGATAGGTCTATATTGAACAAGTGAAAGATATGATCTTTTCCCAATAAGATATGATCTTGATCTTTTCCTTATCTTTAGCACACGATACAATCTTTTCCTGATTTTCAGCACAAGATGAATATTACTTGAAGTATATATATCAAAACAAGATACAATCTTGATCTTTTCCTGATCTTCAGTACAAGATGAATATTACTTGAAGTGTAAATATAAAGTGACTAACTTTGTAAAATGGTGTAGAGTGAAAAATGATCAGGCTATTGTATCTTTGTTGGTCACAATCTTATTTCCTAGTGTTCTGGCAAGCAACGAACCATGGCCTGCTCAAGTACAAAAGCTGAATACAAGTGCTTAGCTAACACAACTGCAGAAGTGATGTGGAATGACTATCTATGAAAGATTTTCATGCTCTTCCACAACATCCACCAACTCTTTGGTTTGACAATATATTAGCTTTGCACCTCACTGCGAATGCTATATTCCATGCTCAAACAAAGCACGAGGAAATTAATTTTCATTTTATCTGTGAACACCTAGCTTTTGGACAAATCAACATCCATTTCATTTCATTTATGGATTAGCTAGCTAATATCCTCACTAAAGGTCCCTCTTCCATACACTTTAGACTTTTGAGGTCCAAGCTAACTCTCCGTATTGCACCGTCAGCTTGCAGGGGATGTTGAATAAGTCAAAGATATGATCTTATCCTAATAAGATATGATCTCGATCTTTTCCTCATCTTCAACACAAGATGAATATTACTTTAAGTATATATATCACAACAAGTTACGATCTTGACCTTTTCCTGATCTTCAGCACAAGATGAATATTACTTTAAGTGTATATATAAAGAGACTCGCTTTGTAAAATAGTGCAGAGTGAAAAACAATCAATACAAAAAAAATACTCTTTTACTTTTCTCATCTTTGCATCCATTTATTTTCCTATTATCTCTTTGATCATATCCTCGGTCAAACTCTGATTGATGAATTTTTCAATCAATTTGGGTTTGAGGAAATTTGTCCAAAAAGTCTTAAACACATTGTACTTTTGTCAATTCAGTCTTAAACCTTTTAATTTTACCAATTGAATCATAAACATTTTTACTTCTTACCAATTGAGTTTATCTAGTCAATTTTTGCACAATTTGTTGACATAGACGCTGGTCATCCTACCTGCACAGCCAGTGTGATGTTGACAAATTTAATATTAAACATTTTTCAAATTTTTTAAATTTTTTAAAATTTTGTTAATCTCTTCTTCCTTTGCCGATCAACCAACCTCTAGCAACCGATGAGGTTTGGCCTCGGTGGGAACTGGAAAGGGGCGACCTCGCCAGGCTTAGGTGAGGCTCGTCTTTGCCAAATCCGGTGAGGTCAAACCTCCCCAAAGGCCAGCAAGGGATGGCTCACCAATCTCATGCAAGGTCACCTTGCCAAGATCTAGCAAGGGACGACCTTGTGGGCCTTGGATGAGGCTCACCATCGTCGGATCTAGCGAGGGGGCGAAGGGTGACCTTCTTGGCCACGAGCGAGGCTCACCCTCACCAAATCCGGTGAAGGCAAGCGTCACTTAAAGTTTGTGAGGTCGTCCCTCGATAAATCCTAGAGGGTGACCTCGTGTGAGGCCGGCAAGGCTAACCCTCGCGAGCCTTTGGCGAACCTTGCTCAAGGTTAGCGAAGTTATCCTTTGCTAAATCCCAATGATGGCGACCTTGCATGAGGTCGGTGAGGCCAGCAAAGGCCAACCCTTTCTGGCTTCTGGCGAGGGCAAGCTTCACCAAAGGCCGGCAAGGTCACCCCTCGCTAGTTCCCGGCAAGGGTGACCTTGTTGGTCGTAATGTCTAGCCAATCGCTAGAGGTCGAGCAATTGGCAGAGGAAGAAAATAGAAAAGAGAAAATAAAAGAAATTAAAAATACTTTAGAAATTCAAAAAAATATTTAAAAATAATAATTTTTGTCCACGTTAGCATCAACTGTCCTACATAAAGGGGCCTGCACACACGTAAGTGACGGAAGGACTCTATTGACATGAAGTGAAAAGGTTTGTGATCCAATTGGTAAAATTAAAAGGTTTATGAATCAATTGACAAAAATGCAATAGATTTAGGATTTTTTGGACAATTTTTCCCTTGAATTTGGGTGAGATTCCAGTTGAGCTATGCATATTCTCAAGTCGAGTTAAAAATTATCACCTCCACTTGCACAGTAATGATTGAAGTTCTTTAAAGCGGAAGTGTTATGTTTTTTTCGCTTATCTTGGAAAATGATGTTGCATCACAAATTGAACATACACTAATGTATGGGATGCCCATATTATCTACCTGTCAATGTCTAAGCTTAAGCGTAATATGCATGATTACTAACATGTATTGCCTTTAGAAATTTGAACACTAATAAATTCTTATATTTTTAGTCCTTATTGCCATTATATTTAACATGGCCTACTTGAAAAGTACATGTATTACATACCAAACCTAATTAAATATAAATGTAGGTTATTGTTGGGAATGTGCAGCAGAAGTCTAATGTCTTTTTCCGGGGAGATCATCAAGAAAGAGCTTAAGTTTGAGCCCGTCAATGCATTCAATTGGAACCACCGCCTGCAGTAGCATAGCTGGCTTCGGGCTCTCTCCCCCTCACGAAAGGGAGGAATTCGAATCCCAGAGGCGTCACATTCGCGCGACTCACCGCGGCTAGGTCTGTGGTGGTGACTTAGTCCGCCCTGGGTTTACGCCGCCGGCTACCGGCTATACGGTAGTTCCCAGGTCACCAAAAAAAAAAAAATACATTCAATTGGACCCACTTTCACTTGAAAGTTTAAATCAATGATTTATGAACCAATTAAAATATAATATCAACTACTCTACACTATACTAATTCTTCAATATGAATTTTTTTCTAACGCAACTCACACATGCATCCCAACAATCTTCCCTTCATATGTGAGCTCAATATTAATTATACTGCTCCTTAATCTAGGTATCCTTCTACATCAAGATATCTTATCTTAAATCTCCATCAATGCTTAACTCCATCTCTAGTCTTTTTCTTCAAATGAACCATGAAATTTGTCACTTCAAACTAAACCATGCAATCTGCCATCGAGCTGACATTGCTACAACACAATGCCCATCACCTAAAACCACATTGGTCACTAACCATCGGCTCTAATACCATTTATTGGGAGCAAACAATAAAAGTCCGATACCTGCACCCAGGGAGATCACCAATAGGGAGCTAAAGTCCAAGCCCATCAATTTTCCAATGTGTGACTCTTCTCTAAGAGAGCTCACACGTGCATTTTAATAATCTACTCCTCACTTGTAAGCTTACATGTTGGGTTTTCTCCTCCTTAATTTAAGTATCCTTTTATCAAAACTTGAATGTCTAATGCCCAACTTCATTACTAGTCTCTTTCAATGGACCGAACCATAAAGTCTGCCATCAATCCTATGCTGCTACATCACAATGCCCATTGCCTGAAAACCGAGTTGGTTAGCAAATCCCTCTTTTGAGATATTCACCAAACAGCTAAGAGGGAGCCCACGTTCAAGCCTATCAATATATTTAGTTGGACACACCTTCACTCAAAGTTTGAGTCAATAAGTTATGATATAGTAACTACTTTACACTGCACTAATTCTCCGATATGGAATTTTTCTAACATAACTTGTGTGCATCCTAAAAGTTATATCTATGTATGCAACCCCCAATGGAAACATCGGTAGAGGCAATTGAAAATAATATTGCAATAGACAAATTTGAGGATTCTCTGTATAATCCAATATATTCATAATGAAGATTACATTAGCCTCTTTGTAGGCTTTATGAGATGACTATTGATTCACTATTAAATGAGATATACACATAATCTTGAGAGATATTCATAATTAAGTGGATCTCCTAATATCACTAACATTCCCCCCATCAAATGCAAGTTGAGTTGAAACAAATCAGCTTGAATTTGAAAAATAATTTGAACAACATCACAAAAACCTTCAATTAAAATGAACTCAACATATCCAAGGTGAGGCGGTGTGTGGTGGCGCATGTGATCACTCAACTTCCGTTGGCAAGAAGATTTCATTATGTTGATTGTTTGACAGCGATTAATCTAGCGGTGGAGTCGGCTTCTCAAAATGAGGAGTGAAAAGTCGAGAATCGAAGATATTGGAGCCGAGCAACATGTGTTCTTTGCGGTGAACTTTGCTGTCGAGACAATAACTTAAGCATGGCCAATACAGCTGGTGTGGTTACATCAAGCAGAATAAGCTAGGCTTTGCTGAAAGAAAAGCTCCTATGTGAATACGCGTCTTCACGGTATGGAAAATACCTCCGTGGAAAAGAAAAACTTGACTTGGTGACACATGACAGACGTCGTAACACAACCATCATGGTGCTTACTCAAATAGGAATGATGCACTTGGGTGAACATTGTCGAGCGGCGCGGATGGGTTTATCTACTTGGGATGCATGAGTCCACTGTTGAGAATGATAAAACTAAAAGAAATTAGGATTGGAGAATTTCAAAGGTGCATCGGTTGCAAAGTAGGATTGCCTCAAGAAAAGAGGCATTGATACCAAGTTGAAAATCATATTACGGAAGACAAATTTGAGGATTTTTTTTTAATATATAATTCAATATATTCATAATGAGGATTACATCGCCTATCAATAGGCTTTATGAAATGACTATTGAAGGTAACAAATCAAACATTTGCATTATCAAATGAGATATATACATAATTTTGAAAGATATTCACAATCAAGTAGATTTCTTACTATCGCTAACAGACGCAAACATTGCCCTTTCAGTTAAAAGATGTAAACCTTGGAAAACGCTGAATATCTAATGCCTGCAGGCAAATCATTTTACATTGCAAGCGCATGCAAATCATGGTTCATAACCATGCATACATTTCAAGGTTCATACAATCACAGAACTGCAAAACACATCAATCACACAGAATAAGCACCATCATGAACTCAGCACTTACATGTTCGTCCAATGGTACTAACCACACAAGTAACACAATTAATAGGAAAACCGCCACCAATACAATATATGGCGATTGGGCACGTAATTGAAGTAGCAACTTCACCATTCAAAATCGTTGCTTCTCGTTATCTCTGCGAGAAGTGCCAGCAAAGTCACAAGGTTCTTGATATCCGATGTTTTCAACTGCTCCGACGGTCTTGAACATGCGCCTCTTGTTGATCTCCTCCACTAGAGAGCGGTGCAACAGCTGGCTCCGGATGTCCACGAGCGACTGGATCCGTGTTAACTTCTGCTTGCCTTTCATGAAATGTTGACCTCTCTGAGCGTCGAACTGCACATTGTTCCGTTGGTAGTTATCGTTCACTCTATTGCGCTCTTCAGGACAGAATCGTGTAGATTGGTGGGTCTTCGCGAAGCAATGAGGGTCCCCACGGGGACTTGTATTGTAATCATCTTCATTGCTTGAGCAGTAGCTGAAATTCGAGTACTTTGGAGAGCTCACTGAGCTTGGAGAAGTTGCCTCATCATGCGCACAGACATCACGATCTGCATGGATTTGCACGTTTAAGTTCTGTGTCCCAAAGATAGCAAAGAACAACGTGCATATATCCCAAATATGTTCAAAATCTACAATCTGGAGGAAGTTCCAACAAAGATTTTTCCTGCCTTTCTAAAAAAAAAGATTTCACAGATTTTCTTTCATGAAACACTATACCTTGCAGCCAATTCAGGCCGATGTTCATCGTGTTGTTGCAGACGTCCTTGAGATTCGCATCAGGGAATGCTGAGTTGAAATCTGGGAGAGATGCATGGGAAGAAGAACAAGAGGAGAAAGTGCGAAACGGTGGGCGTGTTTCCTCGTCATCGTCATCATCTTCGTAACTGAAGCTATTGTGGTGATTCTTAAGTGGGAGGCTGGATCTTTTCCACGTCGGAACGAGAGAAGATATCTCCTCCTCAATCATCTTGGCGATCTCCGTTGGCTCCCGATCGGAAATTTCCAGTTCCCTTACCATCTCCAAAGCGACATCTAGCGCAGTGTCATTCACGATATCAAAGGGAAAGTATATGTTTCTTGCATGTCCTGTTAATTACACAAGAAGGGCAATGTATTATCATGAAGTCAGCCCAAGGAGTTCATTCGGAATGAAAAGAATTAGGAAATCAAACTGAACATATTCCCCTACATGCAAAATAGACTAGACATTAAAGTGTGTCTATACTTTGAAGGTGGTTTTAATTGAATCGCAATGTTTTAAATCATCTCCCACAATGTCATAAGCGGATGTAATCTTCTGTTCCAAATAGAAATATCTGGAGATCAGGCCGCTCGTGGAGAACTCTCTTTTCTAGCAGCGTCTTTTAGCATGATGATCTCTGAAAAAGAGTCAACAGGCCGAAACCGGTGCCTCTAGGTTGCCCCTCTTACCAATAATCTTAGTACATTGAACGTAAACAAAACAAGAAATGATGCACGTACCATCTTTTTCAGTAATTTGCACTCTGAGATAGATGGCGTCATCTTCCGAATTCATAGACCCCGTGATAGTCATGTCGGTATTCCTCAAACGATCGGCCACAATTGTTGGTGGCACCGTTAAATCCGTTGCTGCCGCCGTTGATTTAGGAGTTGAACTTCCACTTGAAGCTTTTGGCGCGAGCAGGAGCTGTCCTCCATCATCGGAGGCTAGAAAGGGATCCAATAAGAGCTCTCGAGCGGGCAATCTATCGCACGCCTTCTTCAGACATTTCCCAATGAACTCTCGTGCTTCGTCATCTTGAATCCGATGAAAGGCCTCCGGTAACTTTCCCTAATTTAATAATTAACGAACGGAGTAGGTATAATTTCCGATACTAGCACACGTGTATTATTTGAGCTTAACCTGGGTATTTCAAACGTTTACCGAAGTGACTTTCTTGTATATCTGAGCCGGGTTCGAACACTCGCTGTACGGGTACTCGGAAGTGAGCATCTCAAGCAAGCACATGCCAAAGGAATATATGTCAACTAGCTCATCGTACTCTTCCTCGTACAGTTCTGGTGCCATGAACTCTGGTGTACCTGGTAATTACATGAGGAAAACATATGAACTCAGCCGAAGCAACCTTGGTCATTTCACAAAATAGAACTGAAGCTAACAAACATTTCAACATGGATGAACCAAGCTAAACAGAGTTTCACATAACTTTCAACGCAAATGACGCCAAATAAACTTCGGAGCAAACTTAATTCAAAGAGATTATAAACCTCAGGGGACATAGTGCAATAAATATTTTTCACTAGACTATATGTTATCGAAGTCCGTTAAATGTAGATCACGCAAAAATTCATCCATATCGAGTGCATGTACGGACACTATACAGAGAGAGAGAGAGAGAGAGAGAGAGAGAGAGAGAGAGTACCTATGACGCTGTGGGCATGTTGCGATCCACGAAGAATAGTGGCCAGACCGAGATCGCCAATCTTGACTTGGCCGAGATGGCCATTGACGAAGAGGTTGTCACACTTGAGGTCTCTATGTATGACTGGAGGATCATGGCTATGGAGGTAAGCGAGGCCCTTCAGGATTTGGCGAGCCCAGTTCTTAATTGCTAGCATGTGCACTCCTTGATACCTCCTCCTATACCTACACATATTTCACAAACAGAGATTTCATTTATCAAGAAACATAATGAGGTCAATTTACATACAACCTGAATATGGACCAGACTGTCTCATGACCATATAAACCTAGTATAACATCCTAAGTTATGCAGACATTTCAAATTCATGTTAACATAATGTAAAAAGTAAGTTTTAACTTTAAAAATAAAACAAAAGAAGGTGATTCAAGTTGTTGAGGTGTTATTACTCTCGGAGGGTGCCGGAGGTGAAGAGCTCGGTGATGAAGTTGAAGGTTCTCCGATCGGGATCGACCCATGAAGTGTAGAACTTCATGATGGACTCGTGATTGAGATTCTTCAGGAGGTGAACCTCCGAGTAGAGTCTCTGGAGGTCCTCTGGCGAGCGGAAAACATCGTGGAGCTTCACTTGGCTCCAAGCCACCTCCATTCCAAGCACTTCATCAAATGCCCTATACACCGTTTTCATCGCTCCTTTGCCCAAGACCTCCCTATACTGCAATAAAAAGCATCGAAAGGGAGCGCAAAACTGCAACATTAGCGACCTTAATTTTCTCTCTGAGACATGGATCATATCAGTTATGCGAGTCTTGAATTTGCAGCTGAAAATCACTTGTAAAAAAGTTAGCAATGCGGGATACTTTAACAACTTTCTCATACGCAAGCTGGAGTCTAATTTCAATATCATGTTAAAAGATCTAATTATATACAAAGAATATACAAACCCCATATACAAGCAATGTGGAATGTTTTAACGTTATTCATATATGTGTCTCCTCGTATTTAGACGCTCCAAAAGGGCTCTTTAAATTGATCCTAAAGCATTTTGGACGTAATCAGTCGAAGTCAAACTTAATTTTACTCGAGCAAAGGTCAAAAATCAATTCGGGAGATTAAACTCTTTACATGGCCCCAGCACTTGATTACTCAAGTCAAAAGAAAAACAGTGAAAAGCAGCCTTTCTGTCTGCTACAGAACTTGTCTCTTTCGCACCGAGGCGGCTTGGGGTTATTCTCGGTTCCTTCCTCGATCACATGCACTAAACGCTAAATACACAATCAAATCCATCTGAATATTTGGTAAAATGAACTAACTTAACATGCGATAATAGATTCTGATCATACATGCAAATGAAGATTATCCATAAAACAGATTGCATCTGATTCTTTTTTTCTTTTTTCCTTTGGTTAGCATGCGTATAATTCCAAAATTGCATCAGATTCTTTCTCCTCCTTTTTTTCCCTTCTTTTCGGATAGCACGCGTACAATTTCAAATTTATTTAGAATGTGACAAGACAAAGACTTGTTGAGAGCTCATTCGACCTCGTGCTTGAATAGAGACCCTTTTAAAGTGCGCCATGTGATATTACAACGAAAATAATTCTTGTGCTCCTACCATTAATCCGATCCTACCTTGCTTGCGAATATAGGCCTAGGTATTATGCATAATATTTACAATATTTTCCACATCTCTATCAATTCTTCATATCAATCGAGAATATGCATATGTCCCCATCAATTCTCCGTATCTATCACATAGAATCATTAAGGCTCAGATATGTCATATGCTCAAGAATATATACTATGTATATATTATTCATATATGCATGAATATGGACAATATATTGAGGTGTTCCGACTGATATTCTAACCACATTGATGGCAATAATGGGGTTATATAAAGCTTTAAAACGTGCGTCATCAAAATTGGTCAATCAAAACTCATCTCTATATTAGAAAAAAAGGGGCAGGTGGTTGTTCGTATATTGATTTCCACTTCCTCTTGCCGTTGACCAACACCGATAGTGGCGTGCCCTTCCTAATATTATATTAGCCTCACCAATAAAACACATGAAAAACATTGTTTACTGGGTCCGGCTCTCCTAATACGACAACGCGGCGCACGCTGCAATCTAGTACAAGTTGTGTACAGAGCATACCTACTAATTAGTTAATTATTTGATTTTAATTATCATTAGTCAAAGTCACATCTTGATCTCCAGATGGACGGATACGAAGGGACTTGATTTCCTTTTATAATACGGAGCATCCTAACCTTTTTAACTTTCTTCTTTTTGGTCAGTTAACTTTTTTAATTTGGCCCTTTCGATAATCTCGTTAATTTCTATAGGGTTTCTCATACATGGAAACCACTAAGTGGATTCGATTTTCTTTTAAATTATAGTCGGAAAAGTTTGGACTCTAGCGAGAATATCCACGTTGGGATATAATCGAACCCCAAATAGTTGCCATGAGACTGTAAATTCAAGGACTAGTCATTCTACATGCATGAGATAAGAACTAAATATAGGGTCTAGATTAAAGATGGGAAATCAAAAGCATAATAGGAGTTATTCAGAAAGATTGATAGAGAGCTACTTACGCGTCCATATCGACCGGTCGGGTCGGTCTCGGCATACTGGGGCCACGCGTTTGCCGCATCCAAACACCCTCCGGCGGCACACCCTCCGGTGGCCCTTGCGATCCTCTGCATGGCTAACGGCGATTCCAAACGAAGCCTCTCGAGAGGGCTCTTGTCTTCCAACACTTAACAAATACTTTTTATCTTATTCACTAAAGCTAGAGATCGAGAAGAAGCGAGAATTACGACTACTTTTATTACTACTGCAGACGGACAAGCTTTTCTAAGGACGGGGAAGAGGGGAGCGGTCGCTAGAAGAAGATCCGAGGCTTTCCTTCGTGATTCTCATAGGAGAAGACCCCGAACAACAGCCAGAAGAGCCTCGAGTAATCGACGCTGAGCATGATCCATGCCATTTCCACCACTCCGCGCGAGAACTCGTAGTCCTTGTTGATCATTGGTCTTTCCGGGCGACTGATAATTCTCCTTCGCGATATATGTAGTGGTGGAACGAGGAGGAAACTCAAGAAAGGACCTGTGCGCGGAGCGCCGAGCACAGTGGAGGCAATTGGATGAGAGGGGACCAGGAGAAGAATCCGGGTTCAAAAAGAAAGAAAAGAAAGGAGCTGGGGGCGTCCGATATGTGGACGAGGACGAAGTTTCGTGCAAGAGAGAGAGGGAGGGAGATCTTTGTATGTGGAGATCAGAGGAGGGAGTGATCGCTGAGGAGGAGATGGGTGCTGGAGATTCTGAACTTGAAGAACCTGTGGCTACGCCTTGATAGTATCATTTGTGGACGGGAGAGGAATCACAGAGAGAGAGAGAGAGAGAGACAATCAGCAGGAGGTTATAAAAGAGAGAGAGAGAAGAAAGAGAGATGGTGGAGGGAACTGCAGCAGAAGACAAAGGAGCCGAAGATGGTGGTGCGGATGATGGTGGGGGAGGTAGAGTTGGTGGGGCATTAGAAAGGCCTCGGTGATGCTTGCCCGGGGGAGAGAATATTTATTCAATTATTGCTCTCCACGGGGCCCGCGCCTGACGGGGCTTGCTGTATCGGACGAGTTCCTCGAAATCGTCGACATGGGCGCTCGCAGCCTTCGATTCTGACCGATCCCTCCTCGCGATCATGTGATTAATATGTTCCATTGTCGATCGCCAGATCACCTGCGATAACCTTGTCGGGGATTTCTCATGGCGTGGAAAGATGATTGGCTACGGATGAGTAAATGTAACTCTCCCCTGTTGATCGGATAAGATAACTACTTGATGACAAAGAATGTCATCCCGAAATTACTGAAGATGATGTGGGTTGAGGGGTAGTGGAATTACAATGCCTTTACCTAAGGAGATTTTTACGAAAAAGTCCGATTCAAGTCTGATCTTGTTGATGTTTACGCTTAAGCTTAAATCAAAGAGTATAAATTAATTAGATATCATTAATAATTTCGCACTGCTTCGATTCTCCAATTTGGGATTCTCTTTGACACCCTCTCACATGTATCTCAATACTTAAATAAATCACTGTAATTTGATGATGATGACGTGACGTTTAATGACAGTGGCTCAATATCAGGTCATAATCATATAAAGGATCATTGAGAACATTTGCTGGCTATTTCTTAAGATTTGGTATGCACCCTCATATTTTCACCTCAACAAGTAAATTTCGCATGCCATGAGGACAGTTTTGGCTATTGGTTTCGAAAGGGACTTGATTGCACTACCTCAAAGATTAATTAGGATTCGATTAAATCAATCAAAAGGTCTTAGACTTGGTTACATTATGGCTGCATTTGGGAACTGCCTTCCCAAGGGACTTTGGGGATGTAAAGGCTTTTGGGCCAAATATTTGGTATTTGGCAAAAAAAATTTCACTTGCCTTTGCTAAAGGCAAGCCTTCCCAAGGCTAAAAACTCAAGGCAGGTTGGAGGCTATCTTGGGCTTTCTCGGCATGCTAGCTTTGAGGTTAACACAAATTTTCTTCCGAAATTGTCATTGCTAATTTTTTCGTTTTTCCGGTTTTACCCCGATAACTGTTCATCATCATCTTCATCTTCTTCTCTTCTCTCTACTGAACACCAGCATCTACGCATGGTCTCCAGCGAAGGGTAGCTGGTTCGACAAAGGGCAGGTGGTGCGGCGAAGGACAGGTGGTTCGGCTAGGGTCTCATGACCCTCCAACAAGGGTCACCACGTGGCAAGGGTCACGGCAACCTAGATCGCGCACAGATTTGGTCATGCGATCTGGGTTGCGACGACCAGATCGCGAGCGCCGACAACCTCTACGGCGTGGTGGGTCGCGTGACCCTTGCTGCGCCGTGTCCTCCACATGGCAACTCTAGTTGGACGCTTGCCCTTTGCCACGCCACCTCCCCCTCGCCGAACCACCTACCCTTCGCCGGCCAGCTCTCCTTTTTTTCCCTTTTTTTTTAATAACAAAAGTCTTTTGCAAATTTAATTTATCTAAACACTATTTTGCTTAAAGATATTTCACAATGGGCTTTCACAAATACATTTTACCAAACACAATTTGCATTTTGAAAAACTTTTTTAACTCAAATACCTTTACATTTTTTTAAGGATTTTTCTCAAAAATCTTTCTAAACGCACCCAGAGTCTATAACTAAAGTTTAGAACTTTCAATACTCTTTTTCAAATTCCATATTCAACTCTGGCTTCTTCTCACTCGACCTAAAGCCAAGCTCAGTTACATTTGATTTGGCTCTCATGTGTTTTCTTGATGGTCTCCACATTGTTTCTAAGATTTCACGCTAAAGTTGATGTAGGATCAATCTCATGGTCATTACAAATACCATGATCTTGAGTCTTGACTTTCATGACTTTCATCGAATGGTTAGGTGGCCAATTTGGATGCCATAGGTGTTACATCAAAATTGCGACGTGTTTTACTCATATTGATCTTGATATACCTCATGTATATGAGCAAAGTGATTGTGTGAACAATTAGAATTAGTCGAGCATGGGATTCAAATCTCCTAAGTTTCATTTGATGGTTGTTGTTTTTTTTTTTTTTTTTTTTAGGTCACTTTCCATTGATTTTTTTTTTTTTTTTTTGGTGAAAATTAGATAACTAGGCAGGTTATTGGTGTGACCTGGTAGGAAGAAGTCTAGTTTGGAAATTACTTTTAGAGATCTATTTCTAGCTTCCATTGCTTCATCTCCATAATTCAAATAAATTACTTTATCTACATTGATAATGATCATATAAAAAAAATTCAAATTCCATGGCCCACATTATCAAATAATTGCTCATTTTTTAATGGGAAAAAAAAGGAAAAGTGTCACCGGATATAGGTTTTAGCTCATGTCAACCGTTATATAGTGACTAAAACATTTTTTATTTATTTGTCATATTTATCTTCATTTTTTTTTTTTCAATAATGTACATATCTTTAATCGAAACTGGTTCAATTTGCAATCGGGAAATCTAAGATGATTTTTTTGGTCTACTCTTATCCGGAATTCTAACATGATCAATCGTTGACGAACAGACACCTTTTATGTGCGTGACGTCGAAGGTAAAGACATGCACGGCAATAAGCTGAGACGTGTCGCTTTGAAGCGGTAGCTGAAAATTATTTTTAAAATAGGCGACTGAAAATACCGTTTTCTTTCTGCAGAAAAAAAGTAATCTTCGAAATAGATCTCTAAAAGCAATTTTCCAAACTAGACTTCTTCCTACCACGTCACACCAATAACCTGCCTAGTTATTTAAGCAATAATATTTTCAGCGACTTTTATTCCTGTTTCACGGAAATGAATAATTTAAAAAAAATTCATAATAATGATGGGTAAGATAATTTTTAAAAATAAATAAATAAAAATATTTTCATTACTCACGAAATTATTTAAATATAAATTATTGTTGTCAATAAAAATATTTTTTTGACTAATTATTTCAAGTAACATTTTCTAAAAATAATTTTTCACAACATTTATTTTATATGAAACAAATAGAGCTTTATTATTGCTTGTAGAAATTTCCGATCACAAGGATCTCCCCGGTCCAATATTTCATTCAATTATAGTTTTCCCTCTTTAACTTATTCTTTTGTCGAACTTTTTATTTCATCTTGACATTCTCCTTTTTTATTCCTTAGCTTTTCAGTCAAGATTATTATTTAATAGGTTGAAGTTACTTGTCATGAGTAATTGGATATTATGAATCAACAATATTACAATATCATTGCTTTGACCAATTATATTGTCATGTAACAATGCATCATCGCCAATAATTTTTTTCCTTTTAAGTAGAACCGATTTTGTTAACATATTTAATGCAATGCCTCACATTACAAATGAAGAAAAATGAAAAATGATAATATAAACAAACATGGGAGAATTAGGAAAGTCCTTATTCTGTTATTATTATGCCAATTCAATTCGGAATTTTTTTTTACCAATTAAATGCTAAAGTTTTTGTATTTGCATTCAACCCATTTGACTAACTTTAACCCAAACGTCTTGCCAACATGGACCCGACTAGCCATGACCACGCAGCCTATCTTTGATATAAATAATTTTTAATAATATTTTTCTCTTTTTTTTTTCTTTTTTTTTTTTTTTTCCTTTTTCTGCTCTTCACCTTCATATCCTTTGGCTGGCGAGGTCAGCCCTGCCAGCCTTTGACGAGGGTGACCCTCGCCCGCCCTTGGGAGGCTCAAACCTTGCTAGTGGCCGGCGTGATCGACGCCAAAAAATCTAGTGCCACTGCTTCCGCAGGCGATCAAGAGGGCAAGAGGTTTGTGCGCTAGGGTAGCTGCAGAGGTTGGCGAGCGACCCCTCAGCAACCACATCCTCGTAGTCGCAATGGGACACGATTGAGTCAGCCGCAAGGAGCTGGGCCTCACTCTCAATGCCCTTGAGGAGGACGTGTTGCAACCTAGAGACCACGTCTCAGATGAAGACAAGCTGTCCTTTCAGTCTCACCATTTTCCGAGCAGACGTGATTCGATTCGATGATCGAAATTGCGGCTAGCCGCGCAAATGATTCGAGCGATTTCACAAGGCGAATGAAGGATGAGGACAACAAAGGAAGAGGAGAGAAAGCATCTTGTTGCTTAGAGCTTCTTCGATAAGGATGAGGATAATGGCAATTCCAGCAACAACGAGGTCAAGCCTTGCTAGGTGCGGGTGAGACTAACCTTCGCCAAAGGATGAAGATGGAGGGAGAAAAAAGAAAGAAAGAAAAAAAAAACAAACAAATAAATAAATAATCAAAGAAATATTAAAATATTATGAAAATTTGTCCATGTATCGAAGATCGATCGCATCATAGATGTCCATGTTTATGTTAGTCAGCCAAAATTGATCGGATGATCTGATTGGCACAAATACAAGAAGTTTAAAACTCAGTTAATCGAAAGAAAAGTTTATGACTAAATTAGGACACTTGCAATATATTTAGGACTATCAAATATTGTAATTCAAGAGGATGAATGACAGTTTACTGGTTACTCGATGGAAGAAATAAACAAGCAACACATACAAAGATTCAACTGGCAAAAGATAAAACAAAATAAACTTTAGGGAAGCATATGAAATGCAATTTTTTCGCATGTTCTTTTTTCCTTAATGGTTCTTTTAACAATTAGTGATCGTGCTTCTAAAAAAAAAATGAAAATTGAAGTCTAGGATTGTAGTTATTAAAATTCAATCATTTCTCGATTCATACCGTATGAATGAATTTAGAGTCTTATCAATATTTATTAATTAGGTGAACAACTAATCTCCTTAATTGCAAGCGAATATATCAATTCACTAGCAAATGTACAATTCAAGTGATTCAAATGTAATGTCCATCAATTAAATGATGTAATATTGTCAAGTTACCCTTTGATGGTTACAAAGTGATTGAAAGTAAATCGTGCACGTTACATTCCAATAATATATGGAATGACGTATTAAAATGGTGGAAAATTTATATTCTTATGAATGGGAAACATCACATCTACTCAAAATTAAGATTTTTTTTCCCATAGATCCTAAGTCTTACTCAAAATTTCATATTTCAGAATATTATTTACAAAATTTATAAATGCCTCTATACAAAATACAAATTCTAAATATTTTATTAAAACTTATGATCCGATTCTCCATCCACAATTCATTATACCAACATTTGAATTCACTATACCTATCTCCATTTAACAACTACGTCTGGGATGCAACCGAGAAAAAAAAAAGAATTTATTGGTCATTTTTGTCTCTATCATCGACTGTTATCAACGTGAACATCCACATTGGAAAAATCTTATCCACATCACACTGTGACGCCTAGTGGGATTTGGTGATGGAAGGATTTTGATTAAAACATTTGTGAAAACAAACGCACTTGATTAGACAAACCAAAAATAGAGTAACTTGCATTAAAAAAATATATATATAGGGTGAAAGTATGGAGACTGCAGAAGGGAGTTTTCGAAGGGTGCTGCACGAATTCAAAAGAACCTGACCCTGCAATGCGATGTCAAGTCCATCAAAGCTGCTGGGGACCTGGACTCTCCATCATATCGTATTGCTTCCACTCATATACTTTGGGCCCAAATACGAAATCGAGCCACGGCCAACAGAATGAAACTCTGGCTGAAGAACAATCAAAAGATCTTGTTGAAGTGCAATGATGGAATGTCCTAGAATACTATGCAAAAGCATTATGTACTGTCTTGTGTTGCTTTGTCAAGATAAGCACTCGCCAAGGATTTCATGTTCAGCCTTGGATCCCAATGTCTAAAGACAAACATGCATCAGAAACCAGGACACGCAGTAGCTGGCTTCTGTGTCAAAGTCTAGGCAACACAAACAACAGGAAAATCAACATAGCAACTACTTAATGCCGTGTTCTGTCGTGTTGGGTGGAAAAAATAGGATGGAAATATGACAAGCTGAGATTACAATCTCGGGGAACTGTCTACCTATTCCTTGCGCTTTCTCCAATTTCTACATGCAGAAGATTGGCAACCTGATCGGATGGGCTGGTCACAGTGGGACAGTTACATTGGCATTTATCTGTAAAGAAAACTTCTGCCTGTAGTGCACCGAACTTCGGACTACCAGTAAGGAAATCCGAAGGGACAGCAGTGAAAAGTAGGCTTTTTCATAGCACACCCAAAACTTCCGCAAACTTTTTCCGTGGCTCTAACAGTCATCCACTTGATTTGATAGAGTTGACTCAATCATGGCTTTTAGAAGTAAGATATCAGGATAAGTATCTTCCAAAGTCAAGGCCAACAGGCTCAAAGAAAAGGATGGTTTTACAATCCAGGAGGAGACAGAAACTAGTGGGGTGATCCCCCGTCCGTGGCAGTCAGTAGAGATGCATTGTTCTGTGCCATCTGCTAGCAGAACCAAAGAAATAACCACACAATTTTTTGATTGTCTACAGTGCTCCTGGCATGCATCCCTTGTCTTGCTGTTTCAGTCTATTAGCACAGGGAACAAACTTGAGGTGTCCATGATATTCTTTACCCACTTAGGAATAACAGCACTTGGGAATAACATCGCATACTGCTCCAAAAAGAGACTCAACTGAGGCATTTAATAATTGTAGAATTTGTGGACTTCTAAATGGATAAACAAGCAGCACGTCCTCTTTTTTGTCCAAGAAGAATAAATGTTCATGATCATTATATGGTCGAGAAAGCATTCCCTATTCTCGATGAGATCTCATTGATCAATTTCAGCCGTTGGAGGGAGCATCTTAGCTTTCTGTCCAGTCAACTTATCCAGCAACTCAAATGTGACCAGTAGCTTCCTTTCCCTGCAAATCACCTCAACTAAAAGGGACCAAAGATCAGGCTTTGGTGTAAACCCCATCTCAACCAATCCAAATAATGCCCTGACGGCATCAAAAGTCATTCCCTTCTTACAAAGGGAGCTGAGCAATTCATTTGATGTTTCATAATGTGGGAGAAACCCTCTAACGAACATCAGGAGCAACAACTCCGTTGCCTTCTCAATTTCATCTTTCTGACACAAGCTATTTAACACAATTCTATAGCTTCCTTTGTTGAGATGAACACCTTCAAAATGCAATCTTTCAAGCATCTGCAGTGCCTCTGGAAACCTACCTTCTCTGCACAACCTCCAAGTAGCACATTAAAAGTTACAACATCAGCTTTGCATCCAATGTTTTTCATCTCTTTGATCAACTCCAAGGCCTCATCAGTTCTTCCTGATCTGCAGAAGCTATTAATCAGAGTAGTGTAACCAACCGCATCAAGTTTCATACCCAGGTCCTTCATTTCTGCGATAACACCTTTGGCCTCCTGCAACCTCCCTTCCTTACACATCCCATTCATTAAGGTTGAAAAATTGTAAACATTGGGATTGCACCCATTATTTCTCATAAAGTCCATTATCTTTCTTGCCCCATCAACTTTTCCACTTTTACAAAACCCGTTTATCAAAACATTATAAGTCAAGGCATCAGGAACAATCTGGTCCTTTGCTATCATTTCCTCAAACAGTTGGAGAGCATCTTTGACCCTCCCGCTTTTGCATAGACAGTCCATCAGGGTGGAGTAAGTAATCAAATTTGGGTAAGAACACTTGGACATTTTCATCTCTCTCACAACTTCAAAAGCAGATTCGACGTCTCCATTCTTGCAATGATGCTTAACAAGGATATTAAAGATGCACGTATTGGGCCTCAAGTTTAGAACTTTCATTGAATGCAAGAGAAGCTTCTTGGCAAGGCCAATCTGATTTGACTCCACCAGACAATTAAGACAAGTACTAATGGCTTTCAAAGAGGGCTTCTCACGTACGATTGGATAAATCAAATGGAACATGTCGAGCACCTTTTCATGCATGTGCGATCTTGAGAAATGCTTCATGAGATTGAGGAAGATACCCTCATGGAATTTGCAGGTCTCGTAGGTCATCTGTTGAAGAACAGCATCGACAGCCTGGAACTTGTTCGAACGAGCGAGCTTTTGAAGTATGGTCGCGAAAGTGGCGTTGTTGTGGTTGAAACCCTTTTGGTCTGCCACCCTGTTGAATATGTCCAGCGCCCGTTGCGGATCTCTCTCTCGGTCCATCAAGTCTATGGCATCTTGGTGAGATATCGATCTGGGTTTCCTTTGCGTTTCCACGAGGAAGCTGGAAGAAGCGGGGGGAG
Source organism: Eucalyptus caleyi (assembly GCA_014182885.2). Lineage (NCBI taxonomy): Eukaryota > Viridiplantae > Streptophyta > Magnoliopsida > Myrtales > Myrtaceae > Eucalyptus > Eucalyptus caleyi. Next base: position 11,344,613 of record CM024466.2, on the reverse strand, counting down.
GGCATGGCTCGGATGAGGAGGTACATCCTGGAACTCGAAGGGGAGATATCCATGGGAAAGAAGATGAGGATGTTGCAGAAGAAAAGAAGAAACCGCAATGGTAAGAGAAAGGAAGTTTCTTGCAATCCATAAAGATTTGGTGCACTGCCCATGATTTGCGCACAACCATACTTGAATAACCAGATACTTAAATTTGCGTGGCTTGATAGGCTTTACCCCAGTGAGGACGAACCCAATGCTGCGCTACATAGAAAAGGATAGGATCTCTAAGGACCATCCAAGCATCTGAGAATCAGGGGATGCAGCAAATCTGTATCCATAAAGCAGCAGATTCTGACAAAAATTGGCCAAAAGCAAGGCGGATTCCTCCAGCAACAACATCAGCATTAGGAGAATTCCACAACATATCAACGAGCACCAGTTCACCTCTAGCATTTCAACCAAAATGAAAGAGAACAGACACCAATTACTCATTCAAAGCACACCAATAAACTCACTCTATTGCAAACCCAAGAAATCCTTAATGCTGAAGTTAAGAAATAACGTGCAGGCCCAACAGAGGACGATAACTTGAAAACGCAGGGGAATAAAAAATCTTACATTTCTAGCACCCAGAAGTCACTGCACTCGCAAATTCGTCATCAAAACTCAAACACCCACAACCAATGTTACGCAAATTTATTGACTTTCTAGTGGAAATACGTATGAACGAGATCTAGAAGTCACTGGATGCAAGTGAAACGTGGAACTAAGGGACGATCGATAAAAGGGTAAAGCAGAACACATGGCACCACCGAAGAATCGTCTGAAGAAAAGGACTTACGGAGGAGGAGGAGGAGGAGGCGGCGGCTCGTCTTCAGTGGCTGCCGCTGCGGTGGAGGCGGCCGGCCGGCGGAGGAAGCCGCCGGTGAACTGCCATGGCCGCCGCGGAGAGAGAGAGAGAGAGAGAGAGAGAGAGCCGACAAGGGGGGAAATCGAACAAAAGGAATTTTGTGGAACTCAATGTAATAGCAAAATTTTTATTGTCTACTACCCAAAAAAAAAAAAAAAATTGAAATTGTATAAACTAATGAGTTTCAAATATTAATTATAAAAACACCCTGCCGGAAAATTGTTTTTCTTATTATAACATTATTAGTTTACTGCATAACACATGAATTTAATAGAATCTGTTTGTAAATAATTAAAATGCAATCTTATATGAAATTGATGACGAGAGGCTCCTCAACTTTACGCTAATTAAGTTACCAATAAATCCCGAAGGTTCTGAATCCAGAGATGTTAGATCAGTATCGGCCAATTAGTTTATGCAATTTTGGCTACAAAATTATCTCAAAAGTGCTAGCAAATAAACTCAAACCCTTATTACTAGCTATTATAACACCTGAACAAAGCGCTTTTGTAAGAGGAAGGCAAATTTAGGATAACATATTTATTGTTCAGGAGGTGCTGGATCATATAAGAATTAGAAGTAGAAAAAATAAATTCCAAGCACTTCTTAAATTAGACATAAAGAAGGCCTATGATCGAGTGAAATGAGATTTCTTAGAGGCATGCCTACTAAAACTGGTTTTGATGAGAAATAGGTGAAATGGGTAATGCAATGTGTTACTACTGGTTACATTTAGTGTTAATTTTAATGGAGAACCTCTTTAGTACTTTCAACCTTCTAGAGGACTTAGGCAAAGGGATCCCTTATTTCCTTATCTCTTTATTATAGTAGCAAATGTTTTATCCTCATTGATGAAGCAAGCTGTGGAAAATGGTAGTATCACAGGAATTATGCTAAATAAAAGATGTCATACTCTTTCTCACTTACTATTTGTGGATGATTTTTGATCTTTTTTATGAAAGGCACCATTCTTGAATGTCAAAATCTGTCCATGATTTTGAATCAATATTGTCTAGCTGTTAGACAGGAGATTAACTTAAACAAATCGGGAATTTTCTTTAGTAAGGGATGCCCTCAATCTTTGAAAGAGAATATGGCAAGGGAATTGCGGGTTCCTATTATTGAAACAATTGGTAAATATCTGGGTATTCCTTCAGATTGGGGAGGATCGAAAAAATAAATGTTTGCATGGGTTCTCGGGAGGATTAGCTCAAAATTGGAAAGTTGTAAGGAAAAGCTCCCATCTAAAGCCGAAAAAGAAATTTTACTAAAAGCAGTGGTTCAAGTATTATCACAATATGCAATGTCAGTTTTTAAAATCCCGGTTCCTATTTGCAAGGCTATTGAATAGAAAATTGCTTCATTTTGGTGAAAAACTAATGAGAAGAAAGCAGGCATTCATTGGAAGAGCTGGGATATCTTGAAGACTAGAAAAGATAAAGGTGGAATGGGTTTAAGAGATTTCTTTCAATAAAGCAATGTTAGGGAAACGGGCTTAGCAACTAGGACAAAATTCATCCTCTCTTTGGAGCAGCTTGTTTAAGGGACTATACTATCCTCACACAGACTTTTGACATGCAGTAAAGAGCCTTCGACCTTTATAGGGTTGGCAAAGCATGGTCTTTGGAAGAAATTCAATAGCACCCCAAGTCATGTGGAAAGTAGGAGATGGATCTAAAATCAAAATCATGGAGGATAAATGGTTGCAAAGAGGTATTATTGAGGGTCCTATAAATGTTAATGAACCCTCTTTAGTATTAGAACTTATTGATAAAGAGGAAGGCAGATGGGATGAAATGACCATAGCGGCACACTTTGATGAATATTTAGCTGAAGAAATTCTAACTATCCCAATTAATCCTCAGACAGAACAAGATCAGTTTGTATGGATCGGCAATCAAGCAGGCAAATATACAGTAAAAAGTGGGTATCACTGCATCAAGAAGAATATGGAGCAATGTCATGTGAACCAAGCAACAACATCGTTTCAACCTCCCCCCACACTCTGGAAGAATATTTGGACTTTGCATACTCCACCTAAGATAAGAATTTTCATGTGGAATTTATGCCAAAACGCTCTCCCAACGAAGGATAACATGTTTAGAAGAAAAATATTACCTGACCCCATATGTCCGTTATGATGTCATGAAAGGGAAATGACTGAGCATCTCTTCCTACTATGTTCTTGGACAAGACAAATATGGGATAACCCCGTGTTGAATATTAAAATATCTAGTCAGGGTTTGACAAGGATCGAAGAATGGTTCTGCAATCTGAAAGAAAAGGTAACTCACCCTTTAAATCTAAACTTGGTGGCTGCGATGTTATGGAATGTTTGAAAGGCCCAAAACCAGGCCATTTTTCGAGGTAGAGAACCAGTGGCTTTGGCAATCATAGATTCAGCTCAAGGGGCACTTAAAAGATATAGCCGTTGGAATCCAAGGAAAAATAGGGTACGAGACAGAGCAACTACTAAATCCGAAAGAAGAGAAGCCCGAACAAGGAACATAGCACTAAATGCAAAGTGCCGACAAGGGAATAGCGAATCGGGTGATGAGCTGCGATTTGGTAACCGAGTGCCGGGAGACGAGATAAGCGCCGGATTAGGCAGTAGATTAGAAAGAGGAGAGCTGCGAATTCGAAGTGGAGAATCGGGCCATCCAGCAGAAGGTGGATCTGGGTGTGAAGTAGGCGGATATGAGATAAGAGAGTTGCAACCCGATTTCAGAGCACCGAGACCCAGAGAAGATGTTGGATTAGGAAGTAGAGAAGGAGATTTGAGAAGAGATCTGCACCCTGGGTCAAGCGGTGAACTGAGAACAATCACTAACGAGGAAAGAGATGCAGTAAATGCCGAGTTGGGATGCTGAATGGAAAGCAAAGACCTGCGACCTTTGCACATAGCACTAGCCCATAGATCGGCCAAATCAGATGGAGGATCGGCTAGTGGAACAGGTGGGTTGAGAGGCGAGTTGTGCCTTGGGCCAAGTGGAGAATCGACGCCAAGCAATAGACCGCCGAGAGCTAAAGCTGAAGTTAGGTTGTGAAGCAGAGATGGAAGGGGAGATCTATGAGCTCGGTACAAAGCATTAAACCTTCGGAGTGCTGGTCGCTCGGGAGTCCATGAAAATGGAAGATCTGGAAGCTCGGGGATCTCTAAAAATGGCAGATTTGAACTTCAAGAAGCTGAAACACCTCATATATGGATTCCACCGCCGAAAGGAGCATATAAGATTAATATAGATGGAACATACGCACCTGGTTTGTTGGGAAATTCTATAGCTTGCATCTGCAGAGACTCGGGTTGAAGGATGGTGGGAGGAACGACTGAATTGGTAAGAGCTTCTTCCTCCTTGATGGCTAAAACCCTAGCTTTATGGGAGGCCATCAACTTCTTCTTTTCTAAAAGACATGAAGAGATTATTATCGAGTTAGATAACTTACAACTGGTTAAAGTTATGAACAGTTCATAAGTGTTGAGTTGGGAAACTCAATCTCTTGTCAGTAAGTGCAAGGATAAAATGCAAGCCTTCCTAAATGTTCAGATATTCCATTGCTTTAGAGAAGCCAACCTTGTAGAAGATTAGGTAGCCAAAGCCCACAAGAAAAATTACTTACCTCTGTAGTGGGACTTATATCTTCCTTAAATTTTGTTAGACCTTTTATGTAATGATGCCCATTTATCGGGTCTCTCATCTTTGCTTAGTAAATGAAATTATTCCGTTTCTAACCAGAAAAAAGAAAAAAGTTACCAATAAATATCAGGTTACTTGCATTTCTTTGAAATAGTTGCTGGCATTTATAGTATCAACTTTTAGTTACTATGAATTTTTGTTCTCATAACTTATCAAAATCTATTTTGTGAGATCTTATAACAAATAACCAATCATAATTTGAGTAACTTATTAAAGCCACCCACTTTTATTTGAACTACTTAATAAGGTTTGAGTAGTTATTCCTAAATTACTAGTTTTCCTAATAACTTAACTTTTATTTAACTACAAGGTTTGTCCTAGTGATTAGGAATAAGAACTGGGAGGTTCGAATCTCCATCTTATCAAGAGATTGGGAATGAGATGATTTAGTTTTAGTTGTGGGTTTCGACTCATATACCCTACAAAGAGGTAGGACAAAAATCTAATAATGAATATTTGAATAATAGTAGAGTATGACCGACAATTTTTTTTTTTTATATGACTTTCCAACTTTTTAAGTTTACCAACTCTTATATCATATTATAATGACTCATCAACTATTCTCCAATTAATTTGTCAATTACCAACACGTTTATAAATTACCAATTATTGTGATAACTTGTTGACTCACACTTGTGTTTTTTTTTTGGTTGAAAGCAATGCTTTCATTCATTCATTAAAACAAGAATTACATGGAAAAGACAAGTTGAAATCAGAGCACAAAATATGCCAAAGGGGTTGGGGGGTTCGAGCTTCCATGTTGAGGGTAGGGTTTTAAGGCGGAAAGCTTTTGCAACCCAATCTGCGGCTTGATTTGCTCCTCTCAAGCAATGGACTACATTTACGTAGGTCAGTTGGGCCAAAACCTATTTACACTCCTGGATTAAGCCCTTCACAGCCCATGACTCCTTTGCCCGGCCCATAACAGATTCCACTAACATGTGGTAGTCACTTTCGCAAACTAAACTCTCTTTTTGTTCGTGTTCTTTCCCCATGTGAGTTACTTCCCTCTGTTTCAGCATAAGTAATCCATGGAGCAGAGTTAGGGTTTCCACCTGCAAGGATGAAGAGGCATGGATTTCTTTGATGAAGCCATCAACGATTACTCCGTTGGAATCTCATAGGATAATAGCAATCGAGTTGAGCGATACTCCTTCTACCCACGAACAGTCGACATTTAGCTTCAGAGTTCGGCCTTCCAACGCTATCCAGCTCGCAGGTGGGTTCGCTGTTGCTGACTTTTCTTTTCTCTTGCTCGGATTCCATTGATTAAAGCTTCAATTTTGTGCTAGGGCAGTCTCGATTATGGCCTCTGGTTGTGGCTTCTTGTCATGAAAGACTTGGTTGTTCTTTTTTTCCAAATTTGCCATAGCACCTCAGCCACTAGCCCTGCATCTGATGAGCCCAACTTTGCTTTGAAAAATTCCGCCACCCATTTAACCATTCTAGTGGCCTTTTGTGTACTAGTGATGAGGTTTAAGCGTAGATCTGACCATAGGCTCTTGACTTTTTAACAGAAGAAGAATAAATGCTCGATTGTCTCAGGGTATGTGGAATAGAGAAGACATAGCAAGTCAAGTAAGATGCTTCTTTGATAGAGCTTTTCTTTTGTTGGTACAGCATCCTGACATAGGCTCCATAGAAAAAATTTTAATTTGGGGGGGAGGGGGTTGGTAGGTGCTATATTTTTGTCCATAGGACTCAAGGTGGCTGGTATGAGATCGATGCCCTGTTACTGTCTTGTTGTATGGATTTGGTGTACACGTTGTTATAACCGCTTTTGACTGTGTAATTCACATTCTTGTTTCTTGTTCAAATCAATTGATCTACCTTTGGCTGCATAGCAATAGGTATAAATAGGATTTCATTTACAATTCTTGTTCTAAAAAGATGGTGCAACACCGGTTCTTTCCACTCCTTTCTTTCCTCGTCAATTAATTCAGCCACCATTTGGGGATCGTCCTTGTTTTTGGGGCCTCCTAACACGCCTTGTGGTAACTAGTGATCTTGACGAATGTTAATGGATTTCCATCCCCCACAGCCCATCATATTTGTGGTTCGATGGCTTCCCGTCCCATTAGGATGCTCTGCCATCCCCAAGATGGTCTTTGACCTCTTTTTGCTTTCCATAAGTTTCCATTAGGGAAGTATACGCCTCTCAAAATCTTACTCCATAAAGCTGAAAGTGATTGAGATAATCGCCACACCTGCTTTCCCAACGATGCTTTGTTGAAGGTAATTAAATTTTTGAAACCTAACCCTCCCCTGTCTTTCCTAGACTTTAGAACCTCCCATTTCTTCTAGTGCATGCCTTTTTGGCTTCATTCTGCTTCCACCAGAACGCTGCAATTCTTTGTTCAATAGCTCTACAAATTGAGATAGGTATCTTGAAACTTGACATTGCATATTGCGGCAATGCTTGCACAACAGTTTTCATCAAGATTTCTTTCCCAGCTTTAGACAATAATTTTTCTTTCCATCCCTCAAGCTTCATGTTTACTTTTGCCAGAATCCACGCAAACATCTCTTTCTTTGTTTGACCCCATTCAGATGGTATTCCAAGATATTTCCCTGTCTTGTCAATGCTTGGTACTCGCATTTCTTGGGCCATATTCCCCTTCAAAACCGATGGACAACCATTACTGAAGAAGATACCTGACTTGTTCGAATTTATCGCTTGACCTATCGCATAACAGTATTGATTTAGAATAGTCGCCAAACTTTGACATTCTCTAACAGTCCCATCCATGAAGAAAATAACATCATCAACAAACATTAAGTGGGAAAGGGTAGGACAATACCTTTTCAGTTTGATCCCTTTGATACTTCCATCCTTTATGGCTTTGTGCATCATCCAAGAAAGTACATTGGTTATCAATATGAAAAGATAGGGGGATAATGGATCTTCTTGTCTAATCCCTCGTGTAGGTGAGAAGTATTCTGTTGGCTCTCCATTGACTTTTACATTAAAAGAAACCGTTGACACACATTGCATGATTAAATGAACCCACTAGTCACAAAATCCCATCTGTAACATGCTCATTCGAAGAAAGTCTCTTTCCACTCTATCATATGCTTTATATATGTCCATTTTCAATATTGCTTGGAATTTCTTTTTCCTCTTCTTTATCCTCATTTGATGCAACACTTCTTGAACAATGAGGATAGTCTTGGATTTGTCGGCCTTGAACAAATGCACTTTGTTCATGTTCAATGATTTGTGGAAGTCAAGATTTTAATTTATTTGCCAATACCTTCGATATGATTTTGTAACTGAAATTACATAAACTAATTGGTCTAAATTGGCATATACTTTCTGGGTTTTTAACTTTTGGTATAAGTGCAATGTGTGTCTTGTTGAGGAGGGGATCAAGATTACCTAACTTGAAAAATTTCTGGACCAACAACACCACATCTATTTTTATATCTTCCCAAAAATGTTGGTAAAACTGTCCATTTAGACCATCTAGTCCTGGAGCCTTTAGGGGCCTAGCTAGAAAACAGCTTCTTTCACTTCCTCCAAAGATATGATAGTCATCAAATGTTCATTCATCTCCGTAGTAACTACTTTTAGGCATTAATTTAATATGGGTTGGAAATTCTTTGGTCCCACCGAGTCATAAAGAGACCGATAGTAATCCACAATGTGTTGTTTAAGCACCTTGGGATCCCCACTCCAATTCTGGTCATCTACCTTCAGCATTGTTATTTTGTTTCGTTGCCTCTTTTGAATTGTTGTGGCATGGAAATACTAAGTATTTTTATCTCCCCATTGGAGCCAATTTATCCGGGACCTTAGTCCCCAATACATCTCTTCCTGTCGCCATAGTTGATCAATGTTCTCTTTTAGCTGCTGAATTTCTTCCTTGCTAGAGTCTTGAGTATTGCTGTTTGTGATATCCATTAGTCACTTCTTGAGTCCCTTTATTTGATATGATGCATTAGAGAACTTCTTTTTACTCCATTCAGCTAATTCATCTGTTACTCGGTGAATTTTCTATGAAAAACTTCTATGGTCTTGATAATCCTCAGCTCAACTATCCATAATAACATCCCTGTATTCTTTTTCTTCTAGCCAATATGCTTCAAATTTGAAAGCTCTTTTCCTTTTGCCATGAATAGGATATAATGAGAGCATAAGGGGGTTGTGATCCGACCCCATAGCTGGTAAAGTCAGAACTTTAGCATTTGGAAATGTAACTCTCCATTCCATTGTACATATGGCTATATCTAATCGCTTTTTCACCAATTCTCCTCCTCCTCTATTGTTGGTCCACGTATACATGCAACATTTACTATCAATATCCATTAAGGAGCATTCATTGAGCATATCCCGAAAAGCTGCAATGCGGTGATAGTCTACCTCCCTTTTGCCTCCCTTCTCTCAATTATACAGAATGTCATTAAAGTCCCCCATACATAGCCACGGTAATTGATTAGATGTATGAAAACATCAAAGTTGTTGCCATAACTGGAGTCTTTCCTGGAAATTTGTTGAAGCATGAAGAAAAGTAATCCTCATAAGCTGGCCACTCGTGGGATCTTCACATTCCATATCTATAAAATGATTTGAGTTGCATTTCACTTTTACTTGAAACTCTTCACTCCACATGAGTGACAATCCCCCGCAATTCCTGTTGGCTACCAATAATGAATTTTGGTATTTAAGTCTCATTCTTATCCTTTCCACCATCATTTCCTTGTTTTTAGTTTCCATCAAGAAAACCACATTAGACCTTTCAAGAGCCACTAAGGCTCAAAGCTCCTAGAACGTCAAGGGGTTGCCCAGCCCCTGACAATTCCAGCTCAAAATTCTCATGATGTCACCAGTGGCTTATTAGGGCTAGCCACCAAAGCCCATTCATTCCCCTCTTTCACCATATGGATAGGCGTCTCTAATAACTCCATCTCATTGATCATTCATAGACTCGACCCCTCAACCTTCTTCTGTTTTTTTGCTCTTAAAAGCTTTGACCCTTTCTGTTAGTTCCTCCTATTTCAGTCAACCCTACATCAGTAGAATCTAGCAAGTACGGTGGCCGTTTCCCATTCTCTGTTTTAACTGTTGGATCCCTCATATCTTCTTCTCTATGCTCATTTGATGACGGGTTTTCTGCCCTTTTTTTTTTTGCTTCGAGTAGGCCCAACAGAAGTCTCAGGTCCTTTCCAACACATGTTCTCAAGATTCGTTGACTGGATGAGAGTTTCGGGTACATATTCCTCTTCCTCTTGAGTAGAGATTATTTTGCCATAAAAAGCTTCCCAGTGAGGGCTCCTTTCCCGTACCTCCGTTTTGAGCCAAGGCTCATATTTCCCTACCCTATTTTCTGCCCATTCTGTTTTTTCATAAGGTATTTCTTCACAATAAGAGGCGTAGTGCCCTAGCCTTCCACAGGAATAGCAGAAATGAGGGAAGTGTTCGTATTTAAACTCCACCCGTAGCTTTTTTTCTCCAATCTTTACTAGAGCACCTGTTTTTAGATGAGTCGAAAGTTCAAGTTCAACTCTTGCTTTCCCTATTTTATATAGCACATTTCCTCTATTTTCTAACTGAATTTCCTTCACTTTTCCCACTTTTCCAGCAACATCTGTATATACTTCTTCCAAAATCCATCTAGGAGGCAAATCGATAATATGGATCCAAAAATCATAACACAAGAAGTCATAACAGTGCTCAAGAATGTCAAGTACACATTAGCAAATTACTTGCAAATGACCAAGGACAAGATTTTAGTACCCGTTCTTTGTCAACTTCAAATTCAAAGACAAAAGAGAAAAACCCAAGTTTTTTAATTCACCAACTCTTATATCAAAAAGTCAATTTTTATTTGAGTGACTTACTAATTTTTCTCTAATAAATTTTCCAACTAGTATGACATTGCACGAAAGATCCGAACGTTGCAATCTTTTGATGATCAATTGAATTAGTCTATGGGCAACTTAAAATATCGATAGCCAAAGAAAATATATTGAGTAACCGGAAAATATCAAGCCTAGGATCAAGATCTATACATAGCTACATCTTGACTCCATCTAATTGAGTAACTAGGATATAAAATCAAAAGATGAACTAGAGTGAGTTGTCAGATTCCTAGACACGATCTCAATAGTACATGCATTACAAGTGAAGTCTCACTATTTACCTCTCGCTGCCACCTCAATCGCGTCACCAGTCCTTTGCATCTGCACCTCATTCGCCGCAAACCGTTGGTGTATTTGCCAAACAACTATTCCATCTCCTCCAGCGCTCACTCCATTGTTTCCGGCATCATCGTACAGGAGCACTCGCAATTGCCGCCGACAAGAACGCGGCCCCACCAAGGGTGATCGCCTTGTACATTGTTAACACTATACTCACTATCTATTTAATGTGCGCAGCCTAATCTCACTTATTAGATTCCACTGTGGAAGACAGAATTTTTTTTGAAGAATTTGTCATGATATATTTGATCCATGCATAAGATCATGAAAAATAGATATAAAATTTTGAATGCTACTTATTATCAACAGTAGGTTTGAAAAAGTACTAAAAAATATCCAATTTAAATATTTGTACCCTTTCAAGGTAAGGAACCATGGCCATATGTTTTGAATATATTCCATTTACTATGCACCCTTCACCTCTCCATCTCCCTCACCATATAAAAGCCCCTCTCTTCCCTTCTTTTCTGCCTTCTCTCGCACTTCGTCCCCCTTTGAATAGAGGATATAGCAATTTCTCTTGGATTTATTAGTCTAAGTAGGAGACAATAAATTTTGATATTATTGATCATTCTTTGATTTAAAGGATCATCCCATCTCAATTGAAAACCTAAATACCTTTTTAGGAAAAAATCACGGGAAGATCTTCAAGCTTTACACCAACGTGATTGGTCCCACCTTGATGGAGAAGAAGACCATGTAGGAAAATATAGAGGCAATATACATGGTCATTGGTCACATGAGCTTCGAGTGGTTGTGGTTGATGATGGTGAGGCGCAACCTAACAAAGGTGGGTGAGAAGATCATCCCGCCAATGCTGCTCAATAGCAATGGCCACCATCCGACCTGACCAAGGAGGAACTTGGTGATGAGGATGAACACTATCTTTACGAAGACGATTGTCATGTTTGCGAGCAACTTTATGTAGACGGAGGTGATGTCATCCTTCCTAAAAATACTAGGTCTATAGAGTAGTATGTTGTCAATGTTTAAGGCCTATTGGACGAGGTGGATCCCAACGGCATAGGTGAGCATGTCAAACAGATAGGGTCGGGTAGAGGAAGAGATCCCACCACATGCCATCCTCGATGCTTTGCTTGGTCAAGCTTGAATCCATTGAGGCCAGCCTAGGTCCATAGAGGCTAATCTCGAGACTTGGGTGCTTGTGACTATGTCTCCAACAACCATGTCGGGTGGACTTCTGCACCCAAGTCACCAACGGCTTGGCTCAAGTTCATCAAAGTTGGCCCCAAGTCCACTAAGGTTGAGCTTGTGACATTGGTGCCCCTGCTCAAATTTTCAATGGTGTGCCCTAAAACTTGGCTCTCATTCCTTGGTCATTGTCACACAAGGCAGGGTCCATAGAGGTCAAGCCGAGGACCCCGATGCTCAAGTCCTCGACGACCACTTGGCTCTTGCGTCCAAGTCCTTAGCTCTTCAGTCCAGTTCCTCAACAATTGGGCTCAAGTCCTTCGAGGTCAAGCCCAAGACCCAATGCCTGTGCTCCAGTCCCCAATAGCTATGCACGGGTACCTAGCTCCCGTGCCAAGTCACCAACACTTAGGCCTGAGTCTACGATGTCCATGCTCAAGTTCCCACAGACTAGACACGAGAAATTGTAGCTCTTGCAACCAGGACCCCACCGATTGAGTATTCCTTATATCACACGAATTGTGCATGTCTCTTTAAGAAAATGAGATTAAGTTTTAATTTTGAACTAAGGAAATTTCATATTTCAGCCAAATAATAATAATAATAATAATAATAATAATAATAATAAAAATAAATAAATAAATAAAAATAAATTCTTACCAGCGGAGCTAACTGTTGTGTAACATTTCCTTACGGACACACCCGCGTGGTTAGAGAGAGAGAGAGAGAGAGAGAGTGAGGGGGTCCGTGGGCCCAAAGAGGCGATGAAGATGGCAAGTGGCGGTCAACTCACGCATGTGAACAGAAGCTCCGATGCAAGTCCTATAGAAGCGCCCTCCTTTGTCCGTTAAATTACAAGTTCGTCTCTCCTAGGGGAAAGGAGAGCGGAGAAAGTGACGTTCACACGCCTTTCGCAGATGGTGAAAAGAGATATGGCACACCTTGCGTGGTCAATTCCATCTCCAGCTAAGTCTCCCAACTCTATCGATCCCTCCATCTCACATGAAATACACGTGATATGTTGATCTAGATCAGAACGAATCTTCTGAAAGCGAAGTTGAGTTCAATCCATACGCAATCTGAAACTAACCCCTTTCAATCCGCAGAATTGCTTCAAACCTTGTACCTGACCTTTTTACGTGTCCTACACATTCAAAACTTTCGAACCTTTTGTTAATACACCGGACAAAATTCATATTTTGCAATAAATATGACATCCTGCATGGTGCAATTTGCATCCGAACTCCATTCGCCCGAACAAATGTCAAGGGACCATGTACACTTCAATTTCGCTACTCAAAAGCAACCGTCCAGATGTCTATTGTGAAGCACACACAAGATATGCCTGGTTCATCCAGCAAAGGAACCGGTTTTCATTATAATTGCATCAGACGGCAGGAACAACAAGTACACGGCATTTACCTAAACATGTAACAACGATACCTGAATCAAACCTCGGCCCAAGCACCCTATAAAATTACACGTAGCACGTGACGTGAAGCTAACATAGAACCTAGCCCTTCCAAAAAAATAAAATAAAATTGGTAAATGGTACAAAAAGCCTCTAGATCACACAGTAGATATAAAACTCAGCGCCAGCATCAGATGGTTCTGAGGAATCCATGAGATCAAAAGCTCAAGCTCAAACTCAGACTGATCGGTTTACCATTTACAATCCAATTAATTGGAATTGGGTTTGAACCATACATATGGCTCATCCCTTCCCCGCAGACTCTGACAAAGGTGGGAAATCATCTTCATCTTTTAAACGGTAAGACTGTAGAGAGATTCTGCATGTAACAACCGAGGCAAATAAAAAGATTTTAGAGTGCATCAACAACCTGATGAACGACTCAAATGCATAAAGCTATTGGTTACCTATCTTGTTTCAATCCATTAACTGATGGCCATTCAGTCACAGCACCTGGTGTCGAATGGCTTGCACTAGTTCTTGAAGCTGGTGCTGACCCAGAGATTGGTTGCTTACTTCTCTCCAGGGAGAGAGGCAGTGGTGTTGCCGGTGGTTGATGTCCAAAAGAACCAAACTCTACTGAGCCTTCACAAAGTTGCAAAGATCCATTGCTAGTAGAATAAGGTTTTCTTATAGGAGAACCATTGTTTAAATCAGAGGGCCAAGACTTCCCATGCGTTTGTGAAAACTCATTACTTCGTTCAGAGAAATTAGTCTCCGAGGGTGTCAAAGTGCGGCCATTGCTGCGAGGAGACCTCACCGTTGCATGATTCCTTCCCCTTCCCATTGAGTTTCTATCCTTGTAGTGGTTCTGCCAGAATACATCACATAAAACTGAGATGACAATAGACAGCTGTTTCACAAACTCAATGTACCAGCAGCTGCAATTAGATGCCAAGTCAATACATCTACCCGACACTAAAATTGTCCAAACCTACATTTTAATTCTAATCCTGATCATCTGTACTACAATCAGTCCGCATAGGGATGACATGAATAAAAGTGTCAGTTCTGGAAACTGCACCTCAGCATCAAGGATGCTATATACAAAGTGCAAACTTTGGATATATATATATGGGCAAACCCCAGGGGCATCATGTCATGCTTGCATGCATCAGAACAAGTAGTGCTCATAAGCAGCCCCTCTATACAGTCTAGCTAACACAAAAAACCCAATATCATAATTATCTGGAGGCCAAAGGAAACATTACCGTGTTTGGGAAGTACGTTCCTGTTCCACGTGGTTTTGACATTTCTTCCATGCCAAAGGGAGCATTAGCTACAATTGGCGACTTTATGTTATATAATGGTCGCCCTGTGACAGAACCATTGGCACTTATCTGAGAAAAAACATCATGCCTTTGGTGCACTGACCTTCGTACCACTTCCCATGAATTTTTTACTGGGAAATGAGGAAAGTATGATGGAGAAGTGTGAGAAAGTTGTCCACTCAAGGTGAAATTATAGCACCACCGGCCATACTCCAAACTCCTCATGTTGCTCTCAAAGTCTCCAAGTAGATCCGATAGAGAATTCAGTTGTCCAGGGCTTCTAGAAATATGAGATGAGGCTTGAGCACCAAGATAGCCAGAAGAAGTATCATCAGATGTCCAGGATGATGGACTCAAATCTGAAGAGAGCTTTTTTGATCCAGGAGGGGATGGAACAGCATGACTTCTACTGAGCTCATTCTCATCCCCGTTGTGATCAGCAACTACACATGGTTCTGCAGCATCTGATTGCAGAGCAACAGAAGTCACCACGGCATTTCCAGATTGTTCAGTGTGCTCCTGGCCAGCATCCCCATTTTGTCTCCCCTGTCTCTGTTGATGATTGTGGAAAATAAAGATGAGGAGCATGATATGCTTTACCCGACAAGGAAGAGTGTACTGAGCTGCTCAAAGACAAGGCCTTAAGCGAGCCATTTGATTTAACAGAACTTTGGGATGTAGCAAGCTCATCTGCTTGACCAGAAGAAGATGAAAGAACATCTGACATAGGGGAATTTGTGGTATTCTCCACTTCTACAATTCCTGAATATCTTGCAGAGCCTTGCTGTACTTCATTCAAAACTCTACCTGATGAATCTTCTTCCCGAGATATCAAGTCCTGAACATCTGGCCTCTGACCATTTCCATGCCGATCCAGTGTATTCGAGAAAATTTCACTAAGTTCATCAGCTATGTCTATCTCTGGGTCAGAGAGGACTTTTTCAAGCTTACGAACACCAAAAGAAAAGGCACTCCTAATTCGGAAAAAGCTCCCTACATAGTTCGAGATAAATTAAAACATGTCATCATGTGCAAGAGTGATTGGGACCTCCAGAAGACAACAATGATGCCAAAATTTAAAGTAGTATACCCAAAATTCATAGCTAAACCAAACTCCGCAATGTAATAAATATTCCCTATGTATTTCCTAAAAGTATACAATCTACCTGGCAACTAATTTTGACAAGCTGATCCCTCATGACTTAATGGGAAGTTCCATATACTGGTTATGACTCCCCATCATCCTCTATATGAGCTTCAATTTATTTCCTTAAAATGAGAGCTGACCTTTGACAATGACTATACCATAACTACATATAATCAAATCAGAAATACGAACCAGTACCAATTTGCAAATTGCAAATTGTCATTTGCTACTGCTTATCAACAATTTTGAAACATATATCCAGTTATCAACCATTCTTCCCAGCTTTAGACAGTTTATCCCCCTCAAACAGCTTAGCCACAATCTCTTGAGAATGACCAGGAGAAAAATAATGCCCGGACATAACATTCACATTTAAAGAAAAGAACATCAAGAAGTAACACTAGCCTATAAGACCAATACCTTTGCTTACACTGCGACCGAGGTTGTTGTTCTCTTTCAGTGGATCAACTATATTAAGATGCTTTGAAACAAAGGTCCGGGCATTTGCTCCAAATCCATTTGAAGGAACAGAGAAATGTTCCACACAGTCCTTCAGGAAATCCTTAGTGAGCAGTAGCTCTCCCCTATGTTCCAGTGTCTCAACTGTAAAAAAAACCGATAAGTTATCTCAAAAGCACGCGAGAAACACACCTATCTTGCACAAATTTGGTGGACATTATAGCTTACCGACAATTTCTGGTAGTGATGAGATAAGGACAGGACCATTCAGACTGACGCCGTACTTATCCCAGTCAAACTTGCTATAGTAATCCAAAAATTTGTATAAAACCTAACATCACCACAAATAAGTATAGAAATAACATCAAAATCTATACAGCATTCTGCGAACAATCCACATCATTGACCTTACCGCTAGGGGACCATCTAGAGATGTATGGAACAGATGGAAGATATACAAAACCAATGTCTCCAAGGCATATGTGGAAATCAAACCATGATGAGCACCAAGTATACGGCTCTCGTAATAGCACCAAGCCTTAACCAGTATAATGCTGCGTTTAAAGAGGTGATCCTTGCCAATGAGATGATCTACCTGTAGAATATGAAGCAGCACGAATGTTGAATGTTGATTCCTCCATTGTATTCAAGATGAAAGAGAACAAAAGAAAGAAGATTGCTAACAACACAAGTTCCTCCAGGGCACAGCATACAAACAGGACATATATCAAAATATGATAGCACCAACATAGGAAACGTTAGCAGTTTTATAACCTTAATATACTAATCACACCTATATGAGTAATGCTATTGGTCAGCGAAACCATCCAGTTGAAGATGCAAAAATCTGTGCATGCCACTGCATACATGCGATAAGTGTATATGTGTGTATTCGCATGTGCCTATGCATGCTTAACAATGTTCGTGTGTAGTCATGTTTATGTGCAAATAGATGCAAACAGAAAGAAACAGAGATTTCTTGCAATGCATAGACATTGACACATATACTACTATATATTATTTTTTCTTGATAAAGTCAGATTTTATAAATATGGAAAACTGGAAGTCATAAATTGAAAGAGAAATGAACTGAGATGGCTACTGACTCAAAAATGATAGAAGTAAAAAGAAGCCTACAAAAATATGCAATCCAATTCCTAGAACCATGAAAAAGACTATTACAAAACCAAAAAAAAAAAAAAAACTACAATGAACTTCACTAACCACCATAAGACTCCAATGGTCATCCTTAAAAGTAGGAAATCAACAAAAAAGCATGAAACATCCACAGTAATAAAAAAAATGGCACATCTTCTAACTAAGCAAGACTTTCAATACCAATCAAGCCATTGTTGCCCCCATCCCGCAAAGAAAAAGGAAGAAAGAACAATCACTAGTTGAAAAAATGAGGACATTGAGAATCACTTAATAGTAAAAAGACTGCATTAAACAAGCTACCTGCTCTAGAAAGCACAAAGTACAGAGCCCTCCTAGCTGATTAAACGATATATCTACCACAATGTTCTGTATGATGCATTTTACAAGCTTGACCTGCAATCGGAAGATTAATTGTTAATCCAGAAAACATCATTTTCTTCAAAATACTTGAAAGAAACTTGACTAGGTGAGCACACATTGATATCATCATGGAGTGCCAAAATGCAAAAAGCACATAAAATAACGTCAGCATGCATGCATGGCATCAACTAGTACCAAAAACAGTAGTCTACAAGATCAAGCATTAAGGTGATCGCCTCAAAAAGCAGCATAATACATTGCTCTGTAGGATAAAATGAGGTACTAATGCAGTAATCACATGATAAAAGTGGATTTATGGTAAAGTGAGATCAAGAAAGGTTGAATTCCAAATATCTCAACCTTCTAATAAAAAGGTATGCAAAGAGAAAATCAAAGGACCAATTTTTGGTTTCAAAAATCATATTATGCAAGAGAGTAGTATAAGAACAATGCCGAAATGTCACTATGTGATAGAGTACACATACTAAAAGAGCAACACAACTAGCATTCACAATGAGCAAGACTTAAATAGTGTAATATTAACTACATATACAATTAGCAATTCATGTGCGTGTGCATGTGCGTGCGCGTCTTATAGAGAGTAGGGGTGAGTATTGGTCTAGGGTCAACCTTGAACCGACCCTAGATAGGCCCAACCTGCTGGTCTTTATCCAGCTCTCAGGGAGATTGGGTCGGTCCTTGATCCTAAAATTCATGGACCAGCACTATGCGGGTCTGTTCTCAGTCCTAAGAGTTCCGGATTAATTCAACCCGAATCAACCCTAACTATATATATAATTTTTTTATATAGAGAAAACCTTAAAATAAATGACGTCCACAACATTAAATAGTCCTTTAGTGAGGAGTTTAAATAATTTTATATTATTCTTTAATAACTTAGATTTTTAATATCTTTTACGGTGTCAATAGTCATAATTTACGAAGGAGGAAAAAGTTTTTGTGAGGAGTCCTCACGACGTCCAAAAAGACACTTTATGGCATCCTCCTTTAGTATTCGTTATCTTCTGTCTTATTTGTCCTATTAGTCTTCAATTTGCTAAAATCGAAAAAAATAACTTCTCCGTTCGCCATTCAACACTCGCCTCGCTCACTTTGGGTCACTCGTGCCACTCGCTGCTCGATGCTCACTTGGCTTGTTGCTCCTTGCTCGACATCCGATGCTCATTCTGTTCGACGCTCACCCCAGTTGACCCTCACCGCTTGCCTTTCTTAGCTGACCTTACTTATCATCGAACCATTGGATCGGTACGGTTCTCGATTGCTCTTTCAAGCAATACAAAAAATGAAATTAAAAATTATTGGTTAGCCTTAAATTGACCTTTAAACTGGATCAAACCCATTATGTCAGTTTGGTCCTCAATCGCTTTTTTAAGGAGTACAAAAAATGAAATGAAAAATTATTAATTGATCCCAAGTTGAACCTTGGAACCGAACCAAACCCATTGAGTTGGTTTGGTCCTTAATCTCAAGCTCAATAGGGTCGGTCCTTGGTCCCAAATATTGAGGACCAGCACTATGCGGGTTGGTCCTAGGGTTAGGGGGTGGACCGACCAACTCGGACCATGCTCACCCCTAATAGAGAGAGAGAGAGGTCACATCAAATTGTAGGACATTTTCTTTCTTAAGAAAGAATAAAGTAAAATGAAGAGAGGTGAAATGACACCCTCCAATTCTTGTTCCCATGTGCAATATATACTCACCATAACTTCAGCTCATTGAGCAACAATAAGAGCAACTGTTACACAGTATAAGTAGCAATTACCTATATTGTATCTAGGATTGCCGTTGGGATCCAATACAAAGAAAAGACTGTTTGGAACCCCACAATACAGAAATTTGAGAAGACTTTTAAGTGTGAAAAAGATGGTTTATTTATCCAAGGGAGTTAGACTTACAGTATTGAAGTGCCCGCTTTCTATTCTCGAATTTTACTCTCTTTGTTTCCAACTCTTGTCTTGGTGAGGGAAGAAATGATGAGCTGAGAATTCATCTAATTACTTGGATAATTGTAATACGACTAGTTCCTTAAAAAGGTTTGGGGAGAAATCACTGGTCTCTTTCAATAAATCTTTGCTTGGAAAATAGCATTGGAGGTTTAACAAGGAGAACAATAGTTCATATAGACTGTTTGAAAATTTTTTATTGGAAGATAGAAGAAAAATAATTGTGTTGGTCAAGGAGAAAATGGGTTCAGGATTTGGAAGGACATAAGGCAAGGATGGGATCCTTCAGCCACAAATTCTATTAAGAGGAAATGGTATGATTTCATTCTTGTGCAATTAAAGATGGTATGGTGACTGCTGCTACAGAGCCTAGAAAGATCATTTTCAGATGTTATTGCATAAGCAAGGAACTAGGGAGATAATGTGGCCGATCAATTGAAGGTTAACAATGGAGAAGTGGTGTAAGAGTTTACATTTCAAGGAGGCCCCAAGCAACAAAAGATCCGGGAGAGGACAATAGGCTATGGAGCAATTGTTGTAACTCTCAAATTTCTTTTGTCAAATCCTACTATTCTAATGTCATCTCTACTCGAATGTAAATTTAACTCAATTTTTTCACATTCTTCCCATGAGAATCTACTTGAATAGTCAGCCTACCTTTGAAGGTGTCTCTTTTCTCTTGGGAAGCACCCTAGGGACATACCCTCATTTTGAATAATCTTCAAAAGACACAACTGATGAGTAGATTTTTTTGTGCAAGAATGAAAGAGAGCATGATTCACTTACTGTTACATTGTAGTTGGACCAAACAGATTGGACTATGGATTTTGCACTCTCAAGAATAAATTTGGTGACTTCAAACACAATGCATGATGAGAACGACCAATATGGTTCCTCTCCTCAAGGCTCATTTGGATAAGAAAATACTGAGGGGGCATTTCTACAAGTCGAATCCTCTTACGAGTGTTTTTAGAGGTTATACATTTTTCACTTTCAGTAGAGCAAGGCATCTTCGATTTCATAATTCTAGTTCGTTGAAATGCAAGAAATGGTCTTTTGTGCATATTTTTGTGTTGCATGGAATTTCAGCCAATCACACATGCAGCATATCAATAACGGTACTCTATCCTAAATAAATCAATAAACATTTATACTCCTAGATCAACCTAAGGTTTTCCCTTCTACCTAGATGTCCTGCAATGAGTAACGACAGCAGCAATATCCTAAGTAAAACCTTTACAAGACTAAAGCCACAAATTTGGGATAATAACGTTAGAGTCCTTTTGGTATAGCTTAGCTGTGCTGTAATTGAGTTGGACTGCAATCACATTGTAATGTTTTGTAGCGTCTCTTTGGCAATTCATATTTTACAGCTAGTGCGGCAGCTTCCTATAAGCTGGGTCCACCAGAGCTGCTGCAATTGTTAGGTGTACCCCAAAAAGTTTTTGTAAAACTTAAGCACCCATTTTCATAGTTGTTGCTATGAGAAAACTCAAACACCCTATTTAATAAGGTCAATTACATATGAGTATTCACATTTATAAGACTTGGTTTTTCCACTTACATTTTTGGTGAAAGCTACAAAATATTTTATGAAAGGGAACAAGTTAATTTAATAAAAGGCATACAGCTGAAAAAGTTCACAATGGTAAAAGTCCGCCCCACTAGTGGAAAAAAGCTTAATCATTATTAGGAATATGTAATCTCGGAATAGAATTACTAAAAACACAAGACGGCCAGGAGAAAAAAAAAACTAAGAAGGACACTGTCATGTTGGAATTCTTACATCACCAATCAAATGATTTTAATACTAGAGATAACCCCCTCTCACATGAAAAAAAAAAAAAAAATCCCCCTAATTCTAATTGAGAGTGAACCAGTATAATGAATCATTGAAGCAGAACACAAGCCACCAACAACAATTTCTGTTTGACATCAATCACAACAACCACTCAATATTTCCCAATTATCATGTAGATTAATACTTTAAAAAAGACAGTTGTGGTGTCACCCTGGTCCCCAACAACTTAAGCAGGTCAAAGAATGATGAACAATACTAATCAGTTCATTAAAAGCAGGCAAAACTTGCAAGAAAACCAAAAGTTGCAAAAATACACATGTTCTTTGGCGACACCAAGCTTTAACCTACCTTCCCCAAATAAAAGGAAATCAAACTACGAAAATGCAATGTAATGCTATAACAAACTCAATGTAGAGATACAAAGATATCAAGTAAGAAGTGCAAAATGATGACCTACATAGAGTTGAAGGAATAAAAAGCAAAATGAACATCCTCTGAATGATGTGGATGAAAAGTTTAGGATTCAGCTAATTGTGAGAAATTCCAAGCAGCAAATAGAAAGTGCATCAGAGATAATAAAGATTTTATCTACCAGTTCTGTCTGGTTTTAAATATTCAAAAAGAAAGGGTGGGGCTCAAAAGTTAGAAAACACTAAACTGAAGCAGAAAATGGAGAACTAAGTGTTCTTATTCCTGGGGCGGTCAAGGGAAAGCACAAGGTGCATTCGGGGAAATTACAGCTTCCAAGTTCCAACACAGGCAGAATGATAATATGCATCAAGTTTTGGCTGATGTACACACAATAACATGTTTTCGTGCTCCTTTTTCCCTTGTATAAAAAAGAAAACTTTCTTTTTGATAGTAAACCATTGATGATGTAAGCAAGAAAAAGAAGTGGTACACTTCATGTACTCTGGAAGTATACCAGGAAAATAAATAAATAAAAAGGTAATTACGTTCGTCGCTCCAGGGAAAACACAGCCTTCTCTAAATAAAACCACTTTTAAGAAAAAAAATGTTGGCAATGTGCCTGAAATCTTCCCAGTTGGTTTGAGCTTATGTATGTTCTTGAGGGAGGATTCAAAACTGGCAAGGAACGATATCAAGAACGTACATAAGCTCAAAGCATGGGAAGATTTCAGGCACATGGCCAACATTTGTTGACGTTAATTTGTTAAATCGTCACAAGTGAAATGATCATGCAGTTCAGGTTAAAAACATAGGTAACTTTCTAGATGTAAGACAAATATGACTCATGCTAGGTTTCATAAACTAAACATGATAAGAAGTTGCTGATAATTTTCAACATGAAAGATAACATTTGATAGTCCTACATTTGGTTTACTCTAGCATTATTCAATGATTCTACATATTTAGTTTATTAAAAAAAAATTATATAAGAAAGCCACGACTTCACTCGCCCAGTGCTATGTGTTCTTTATGTTGACAAAAAGAGTCAAGGAGTGAGGTGCTCAGCTAGCTAATCAATTGCAGTGTCAAGCTCATTCCGAGTCCAAGTCTACCCTTTTAGACCTGTCTTGACTCTCATAGTCTCTTTCTACGCCTCCTATACTCATAGTAGTGGCACTCTCAAATGCAAGAATCGTGAATGAGAGAGATCACCAAGCATTAAATAGAGAAACAACACATTTCATCATGTCATCCAGACATTAAAAATCTAGAAGTGCAGCATCCTTTGGATAGATTGGATTAAATATAAGAACCTCGGCCCAAATTAATTGGACGTCCTTCACCACAAACTGAGCATCTTCATTCTGTTCTTCTCCTTGGAGAACTGTACAGACTTGACTAGCTAACGAATCTTCAGCATTAAGAACCCCAAAGGCAGTCAAATCAATATCTCCGTCAGGAAGATAAGTCTTTAAAGGAACCGAACCAAATGGAAATACCTGTAAGAAGCACCAGTTTTATCTCAACAAAACCAAAAGAAAGAACAGAAGATGGTCATGTACTTACAAATGTGAAAAATTATCATCAAGCTTACCACACCTTGGTAAAGTGCGTTTTACATGCACAAGATCATCTGATCGAAACCAAATGGTAGTCTTACTACCAAAAAGGAACATGCAGATCCACGAACCATGGGAAAGCAAACCAATTACTGTCTGTTCATTTCATCACCTACCTTTGAACCAGAAAGATTGCAAAGCTGTCTCATAAAATCTACAGTTGATGTTGAAAATTGCAAGTTCAGTATGCATCGTATAATTCCTTATTTACAAAACCAATTTCGCATAACCGCCAAAAGAAACGATCAACTTTACTCTATTGAACACAGCAGGCATTCAATATACTCTAAGATGAGAGATTCTGGCCAATCCGAACATCCATCGACACCTCACTAACATAGCTACTGCTGGAGCTTAAATGAAAAATTCTTCGGACAGGAGAAATCAGAGTTCTTCACACCAAAAATGAGCGATCTTAAGTCTACGAGCTCAATAAGCAACATTCAGCACGCAATTCATCTTTCCGATTTCATCTCGCGAACTTTAAATGCATGAACTCTAAGAAAGCAGAATCATCGCGAGCGATCATCCTACACAACAGCATTCGACTCGCGGAACGGAGCCAATGCAAGAACCAGAACGAAACCGCATACACACAAACATCCACCGCAAGGCCGCGTTTCTAATGAGCACGAGCCCCGCCCTAGCCATACCTCAAATCCGAGGATATTCCTGATGAGCCTCTGCACGTAATGAATCACGTCTGCTCGCCTCTCCTCCGACACGGAATTCGGCTGAATCTGGGCGATGATGCCCCCGGTCACCTCCTCGGCCTTCCGCAGGAGCTCGGCGCTAATCGCCGCCTGCCCCGACGAGGAGGAGGACGAAGACAACGACGAGGAGGAGCGGTCTTCCAGGGGGGCGGCGCCGTTGGCTTCAGGAGACCAGGCTAGAAGATCGCCCATGGGAGTGCCGAGGATGCTCCGTTTTCGGCGGCGAAGCGAAAGAAACCGCAAGCGCCAAAAGAAGGAAGGAAGGAAAGGGGCGGAAAGATCCCTCGCAAAACGGACAGCCTCCTCCGCGAGAGAGGACCGTTCCCTCAAAGGCGCTCGCCGGAGAGGGCGGCGGCGAAGGCGGCGGCGGTGGCGGCGATCGGCGCGGCGGCGGGTTGGGCGGCGGAGATTGGGATTCGCAGAACCGGAAGAAACCGATCGACACGAATCGGTCGAGGGCGACGGGGATTTTTGGATCGAAAACTGGTGTGCAAAGTGCAGAAACGCAGAATGTGAACTGAAAGTGGTTTTTTTTTTTTTTCTCCTTTTTTTATTTTTATTTCTTTATTTATTTACGGAGGGAGGATTTTATTTTACTTTTTTTTTTTGTTCATGTTTTGTTCTTTTTTTCTAAATAGGAATGTGTCAGTAATAATGATACGGCTATAAATAAAATGTCGATGTGATTTTTACTTATTGGGTAAAATTTTTAATTTGGTGGCTAAAACGTCAATATTTCTTTTCTCTGTCCCTATTTGCGGCTCTTCAATTTTCCACGCGGAAAAAGAGAAAATGACTTTATCTGTTGTTATTATAATTATTAATATGTAAAAGAAGGGAGCCATTTTTAATCCGTTTGTTAATCTTTTTTCACAGAAATCAGCAACGAACGAACGAAATTAAAGGAAAATACCAGCCTGATGTTTGCCATGAGCAAATTCAATAGGGATTCAACCAAAATCGAGGGGCTTTGAAAATTTATAATTTTAGCTTGTTTTATGCAACTAATCGTGTATCATATGTGAATAGGTGCACCACAATTCTGACAGGTAATAAAAAAAAATGATTTTGTGTTTTGAGGACACTTGCTAAGGAGTGCATGACAAATCAAAATTTTATTCTAAAAACAATTTTTTTATTCCAAACTTGTTTTTGAAATAAAAATTTGTTTAATAAAATTATTTCATTTTTCTAATAAATTTTTGTTCAAAAGTAGGTTTTGAATATAAATAAAAAGTATATTTTTTTTTTTACTTTTCTAATTTTGGAACATAAATGAAAATAAAAATTCTTTCTTATCGTTCGTTTTTGCTATGAATCGGTTGTCCATTTATCACCGTTGACCACCGTTCGCCGATTGCCACCGCCCGATGAATGTCGACTGCCAGCCACTGTCGTTGCCACCGTCACTTGTCGCCGTCCGAAATGGAGGAATTTTGTATCGTTATCAAATGAATTTCTATTTTAAGAGTAGAAATTTTGTATCGTTATCAAACGGGTAATTTTATTTAGAAACTTATCTATAAATAAAAATAGAAAAATTTATATATCTTCCAACAATTAATTTATGGCCAAAATGGTAGAGCAACTTTTGCAGTTTTCATACATCAAACTGTTTAGTAGAGCAACTTGTTAATATGACCTAATAAGAAAAACAGTGATTAAGACTTTAGAAAGAATTTCATCTTATGCACGTGAATATGGCGATTGCTTGCATCCACAGACATTAATCGAGCTAAAAGGATCTAATACCCAAACGTTACTGGAAAAATGAAAGGTATGAAATCATTATTGTATGTATATGATGATAAATGTTTATTGGAAATCAAATCTTACTATAAATAATTATCAACTATTAAGACATTGATTGCGCAATTTAGGTGAACAATTAGTGCATTGAAAAATATGAAAATTTCTAAATTAGTAGCATAATAAGTAGGAGTGAGTGGCTCTTGCGTTTACTTAAGTTCTACCTGAAACTTGAAACTCATGCATTGAAATCGATTTTTTAATTTTTGGAATCTGGAACCTATCATATAAATCTAAGAACCTATAACGTATCATGTCATATATTTCAAGATCTACCTAGCTTCTATCTATATTCTTAAGTGAACGATTTTACTAAATCATGTCTCTAATGACCACCATTTGTTACAATCTACTTACCATAACTCATTTCTATATATATGAAATATATGGAATATTAACAAAATAAAAGTTTAGGTCATGAATATAATCGGAAATGAAAACTCAGACTAATAGTCCTAGATTACACACTTATCATTGAATGTTATAAAATACCATAGAATCAGTCGAAGACGTAGAATAAGAAAAACGTAAAGACTTGCTCTAGTTTCCCAATTTTAGGTGTAAAATTTGGAACTTACTCATCAGAACTGATCTTTTAATTTTCAGAATCTAAAACTTACCATACATATGACAAAACCTAGAATCAAAACTTACTTTGCATACCACGAAACCTAGAATCACCCGCTAGTCCGTTTTTCCGATTCCTTATTCTACCTAGAACCACACTCACCTTGTTAATATGGGATTGAAAGCTTCGTCAACAAAATTTATGGATATGCGCGTTAAACCTCATAAATTGCTTGATTGTTCCATTAAATGGAGGGAATTGCGAGAATACTACTTCTATTCTGTGCAAAAAATGTGGTGTCATTCCCCCTTTAAAGAAGAAGAAATTGGCATGAACTAAAAAGATGAAACACTTATGGCGCGTTTGGTAAGACTTCGTTTTGTTCTCGAACAATTTCTAAGTATTTTAAACAGTTTGGTAGCTGTCCAAAATTTTAATTCTTGTAATAGAATTACATCGATATCATGCTCAAAATTTCTACTCCAAATTATTTTCTTTTAATTTATTACTTTTTCTTTTTTTTTTTTTCCTTTCTTTCTCCTATTCTTCTTTTTCAAGTGGCCGGTTGCCGGTCTTGGGATGATCAACAATTGGCCAAACGAGAGCTGGCGACCTCACCAGAGCGTCGTTAGCCCTCGGCGAGGCCGACCCTCGTCGGCGGAGCCATGGTTGGGCAAGTGGCCTCGCCAAATCTGGGCGAGATCGCTTGCCCAGCCATGGCTCTACCAAGCTTCAACGGGGTTGGGTGAGCCTCGGCGAGGTTGGGCGAGACCTGCCTGGCCACCGGCGAGGCTCGCCCAATCCCGGCAAGGCTTGCCCAGCCTCACCGATGGCTAGGCTTGCCTTCGATGAGCTCGCCGGATCAGTTGCCGGTGATTGGCGACGGCGGCGGACAGCAACCACAACGATGGTAGTAGATGAAGAAGAAGAAAATGGAAGAATAATAAGAAAAAAGAAAATATGGACTTTATTCTAGAATTGTTCCAAAAAACAAGAATTAACTTCTTTTTTATTTTTTTTTGATTCTATTTAAATCTACTTCCGAGAACAAAAAAAAAAAAAAAAATAGAAATTTGTTCTCGGAAACAAAATTTTTATTAAATACTATTTTATTCCAAAACTATTTCCAGAACAAAAGAATAAAAAATTTTACTATTTGGCCGGTTACCAAATAGAGCCTTAGACGTCAAATGTTTTTCACATAAACCAAAAATATAAGGCCTCAAATATTTTCAATCTTTTAAGATAAAAAGAAAAGAAAATGTGGTACTTTCCCAATTACCCAAGATTCCATGGAAAATGATAGCTGCAAAATTACCAAACAGGGTTTCATGTGGATGCGCGACTATTTTTATCTTTATTATTCCAAACGTAGACGTGACATTTCAATTTTCACTTAACTTGCTATTATTATAGGACCCGACACGTGACTTTATTGTGAAAGCTTTTTGAGCAATGATCATTGCATGATGCTATATAATACAAAAACACTATTGGGATTACAAATAATATCAAAATTCGAATTTATACCCAATGTTTTGGCGACATGCTACAATATTCGACTCCAAAGTTTCTGCCATTTAACATATAGATAAGCAACAAGTATCAATTTGATACCCCATCTCGCATGAGAAACAACGCATGTATTTGATAAAGAAGGAATAAGATAGATGAAAATTATATATGAGACAAAAGGTCAAACTGAACATAAAGAATTGATGTTTGATTATAATACAATATTGAGCACATTGTTTTTTTTCTCAAAAAGTTTAATTTCCTAAGATTCAGATCACTATCATTTATGTAGCATGTCATTAAAGAATGACCAATTGAGAAACTATGCCCTTTCTTTAAAATGATTATAGAGAGAGGAAGTCTTTACAATCTTCATGATCAATGAAGGAGTCAAGTTCCCCTTCCACTTCTATGTCCAATTCCTTCTTCTTCTTCTTTTTTGTCAAAAAAGGCAAAATAAGATAGATTAATATGGAAAATTGTGGTATTTCATAGAATTGTGATGCGAGGATAGAATTGAATAGATAAAAACATAATAATTAATTAATAATATTTTTCTCATTAAGGAAAACTATTTACATCGTTAGCAATATCGTGGATTATAGGTCTCATGTAATTGTGTTGTATATTATACAACTAAAAAATTTAGACACTTTTAAAGAAAACAACAAAGAAATGCCAAAACCATGCACCATGCAGTGGAAATGGAGAAAAGAGAAACTAAACAATAAATAGGGAAGTGTACTGAAAGTTTTCTAAAACTTATTATAAAACTGCAATTGAATCATAAAATTTCAAAAAGTACAATCAAGTCTTGCAACTTATTACAAAAGTACAATTAAGTCATAAAATTTTAAAAAAGACTAATCAATTCTTGAAACTATGCAATTTAATCAAGTCCTAACATTTGTTTAAATTAGTGTAGTCAAGTCTCGTATGAAAGTCTTATGACTCAATTATACTTTCATGACAAATTGTAGAATTTTTACTATATTTATCCCACACAACATACTCTTGGACATACATTAAAGCGCAAAAAGAGAAACAAAACTCAACTTTTCAAGTCAATATCTAAAGAAGTGATCTTTCTTACTAGTTGATAGGATATAATAAATTTTTGACAAAAAAGGAAAAGATATAGCTTCAAAACCTTGGACAACTCTAAAATAAATCTAAATAAAGATCTTGTGTGTGTTTATGAGATTTATATACTCTTTATACTTAGTGACATCCTTCCATGCGTTGGCTTAATTTTTTGGATTGACATCCTTCCATCCTTAATCTCGACATTTCTTAATAAGTCCTTAAATTGGATATTCTTACATATCTAATAAAACAATATAATTGAACTCTTAAATTAGGTTTTTAACCTCAGATTTACCAAAGACAATTGAAAATGGTAATTTTTCTTTTTAATGGAAAGTAATTTTAATGAAACAATAAAACCAATCTTACTTTAACCTTCCTCTCAAAACCACCTATTTTCTTTTTCATGAACAAATAACAAAACCACTCAATTTTCATTCATGTACACGCACCAAGTGTGCTGCCTCTGATTATAAGTAAGTTAAACAAAATCACGCAAAATATTAAGAAAATATTTTTAAATAGGATTCTTTCCACGTTGCAAAGAGAGGCAACAAAAAGGTTAAAAATAAGATGCCACCCAAAAACACTAACGTTTGGCAATCGGGATAAAATTCATGATAATTTATCATATTTTGCATTTGGTACCTATTCAAGACTGGATATAAGAAAGATAAAGACTAGATAAAATTATTTCATAGGAAAGTAGGATAAATGTGGATAGCATTTCTAACATCTATAGTGGGAAAATTATTTCTAGAATAACAAACTTCTTAAATTAACAAAATTAAAATTATATTTCAATATAAATAATATTCCAATTATAATATTATAAATTCAAAATAAAAATAAAAAAATTAGTTATTTTAATCTTATTTTTATTTTTATATTCAAATTTAATTTAATTTTTATAATATAATTTAATTATGTAAATATATTTTTATCACATCTTTTAGGTATTTGAGTATTTTAGGTATATTAGTACTATTTATTAGTGGAAGGGGATGAAAGAAATAAAAAAGAAGTTAATTAAAAAAGAGAGGAAAATAAAATAAAATTAAAGTAGGTAAGAGTTTCGTGAAAGATTTTTATCATCTCCATTTGTATGTTCTTTTCATTTATACTAATATGTCGTTTATACCCAAAAATATACATAATATAATGTAATATATCCGACTTTATTATTATAATAACTAAATAGTTAATATAATATAATGATATCTTTGGGTTTCATACCTTATCGTATCAAGTTCTATTCTCATTAGAAATCTAGACAATCAAATGAATCTAAAAGTTGCTTAGGCTTTGCATTGGATGCCCAAAACTTTTTGGTGGAACCTTAATTTTCTAATCTTTAACCCACTTTCGCAGTCTAAATCAATTCGTCAATAGGAGAAACAGATTGACCGCCGTCACCGACACAAATCTCTCTCTCGGGATAGGTCATGGCAAGTACAAAAAGTTTGCACTTCACGATTGTAAAATCGAAAAAAAGAAAAAAGGACGTGGATCCTCTATTCTATTGTTAGTAATAAAGATACATCGTTGGATTTTATTTTATTTTTAGATTTTTTGGCTTTTCCTTTTTCTTCAATTGAGCTCATTCTTTTTTACTTTAAGATACGTTTATTCCTCTATTTTTATTTTTTTTTGGGTCAACGGAGAAGGGCCGTACATAAATTTAAGATGATTTTACATGATTCTCTCTAATTTTTAATTTAGCAATAGATTGCAACATCAAGATATTGAAAAATGTTATTGTCTGAAGGATTAAGATTGTGAAGATCAGATGAATTTAGAGGACTTGATATTCTGCTGAGAAAAAGTCTAAAAACTCAATTACACAACCATCCGAGTCAATGGTCAATATGGATTCATCCCTTGTTAAAAAAAGGAACTAAAACGTGTTAAAATATCATAACTATAGGAATATGAATTTTTATATATATGTAATTCTCTCCACCTATCAAAATAACCCGTAATACTTGACTATGAGGTTTAGCTCCATCTATGAGTTTAAACTTTTGGGTTGAATTTTCTCATAAGATAAATGAACTTTAAAAAAAAAAAAAAACTAATGGTATTTGCAGGGCAAGCATCCATTAATTTGTATCCAAATTTTTCTTTTCTCTTTTTTTTTTAATCACTAAAGCCCATCTATTTATAGTTTCTAAATCTGCAATTAGTTAATATAGTTGAGCAAACGATTCTATACGTGGCCAGTTTGGGACATCTCTACGTTTAGGCCCTTAAAAATAAATTAAACTTCTTCGCCCAATTCTATCAAGAAAAATAAACCTAATCCTACTCTAATTCCACAATGTTTATCTCTCTATAAATAGTCCCTCCGCTAAGCCTTCAACAATTTGTACGCCAACAGTCTCAATATCTCTCCCGCCGGTTAGAGATCAAATTCACTAAGGAGTGAACATTCTTCATTGGAGAGTTCTGATGGCTGTTCTCCGAAGAAAGCTGCGTCGGCTCGTCGAGAAGTTAGGAATTGGCAAGAAGCTAGCCGGAAAAGGATGCTTCGTAGCGTACGTTGGTGAAGAGGGAGAGCGTCGTGAGATCCCGGTGAAGTGCTTGCATTCTGTAATGTTGCAAGCGTTGTTTAATCAGTGCCGAGATCAATCGGACGAGCGCACAGGGCTCTACCTGTGTTGCTCGCCTGAGTTTCTCAATGGGGTTCTTGAACTGGCCAAGACTGAAGTGGAAGAGACCGACCATAATCTTGCGATCAAGAATGATAGGATCGTACATCCCGATATGAGCCCGATTTGGTTGTCTAGTAATTTCATTCTAGCGGTATAGGTCTTGATTTTACTTTTTCCTTTGGATTTGGTTTTAATGTACATGCGAAGCCTTGTTTTGTAATTTGAATGAATGATTGAAGTTTATCAGCAGGTGTTGTCATTGATGGGTTTATTCTTGTAAAAACTAGTATAAGTCAGCATTCTTCAGTCTTTTTGCCATGGAGATGTTCATCATATGTTTAATCCATCTAGAAGCACTTACCAATTTTTTAGAGGATTGCATGTCCAGAGAGATCTCCAAACACAAGGGTTTCATCTTGACATTCGTGGCCTCTGAACAAAAAAGATACTATGTTCAAATAACATGTCTACATATATGTGACAAGCAACTATTCTTAACCCTACTATTTGAAGCGTACAAAAGATACCCCGTTTTTCCTGTTGTTGCTATAGACTGGTATAGGATTTTACTGTGAAAATCTTTTCAAGCAGTAACCATTGCCCAATTTAATTTAACAGAAGTATTTGTATCACAAATAGTGTCAAAATTCAAACTCATGAAGGTCAGAATATTCAACTCCGGTAGAGAGGGATCCTATGAATGTGAGACTCAAACAAAGAGAGATTAGTGTGACGCTTCATCTTGCATGCAAAACAACATGTGAATTTGATAAATGACAAATAAGATAGATAAATATCATATATCAGATGAAAGGCCAAATGGGTCGACATGAAGAATTTGATGTTTGATTGTAAGACAAAGTTTGGCACACTGCTTTTCTCAGGAGTTTAATTTGTTAAGATTCGAATCCAATTTTATATGTTAGTGATCACAAAAGAATGACCAATCTTGAAGTGACAAACTCTTTAAAAGTAACAATAGAGAGAGCAAGTCTATACCATCTTGATCATCAATGTAGTAGGAGTTCTTTTTCGAGTTCTTTTGCTCCCAAAAAGGCCAGATTAGATTGATGTGAGAATTGAATTGGACAAATACAAACACATGAATTTGTTAATACCGAGTTACTTAATATAAATAAAGTTAATATGTGCAAAAGATCTTATGTAATTAATCACATTTAAGTCATTTAAATATTCGTCTCATCAAGGAATAACTAATTGCATCGTCAAAAGATATCACGAACTATGTCTCATGTAATTATATGGTTTATGCTATGTAACTCAAAAATTTAAAGTAAATTTGTGGAAGTCTTTTCAACTTATGTTCGGCAAAAAAAAAAAAATTAAAAGGAGAAATTTGAGCTACAAAGTTAATTTAAAAAAAAAAAATGCCAAAGCGATGCAGTGGAAATGGAGAAAAGCGAAACTAAGTAATAAATATAGATTCACATTAGAGCGCAAAAACAGAAACCAAACTCAATTTTTCATATCAATGTTTAAAGAGGAAATCTTTCTAACTAGATATTAGAATATAACAAATATATAGTCTCAATAACCAGGACGACTCTGGAATTTTAAAAAGTAAAGGTTTAAATAAAATCTAACAAGCTAATTTATGTATTATAAAAAGAACTTTAAATTTGGTGTCCAACCCCAAATTTACCAAATTACACCTGAGGATTATATGATTCTTACAACAGCAACAAAATAGAAGATGGTAATTTTATTCATTCGACTGGTTAGTTTTTCTGTTAATTGTTAGATACTTTCATTAAACCACTCTTGCATTATCTTGATCTTTAATTATGACGAAAGCAAACAGAATCACATTAAACTTTGAAAACTATTTCTAAAATCCTAAAGATAATGATGTAGAATGATGTATCAATCGTACTAATTATCTTGTCGTGTGGCAAAGAGAGCAAAAAAAAAAAAAAAAAAAAAAAAAAAAAGAAAAGAAAAGAAGAAGAAGGTGTATAATAAGGTGATACCGAAAAAAACCGAGATTGCCTAGTTCTTGTATCGGATGCTCAAATTTTCTTGATGCAATATAATCCTCTAATTACATATTTTTCTTTTCCTTTTTCTTCAATTAAAATGGTTCTTTATTTATTTATTTATTTATTTAAAAGATACTTTTATTCCTCTTTGTTTTGGTCAAAGGAGATGCAGGAAGGCCGCAAATTAATTCAAGATAATTTGACACGATAGCCTCTGTTTTCTAATTTGATAATAGATCGCAACATTAACAATTTGAATAACTTAGATGGCGAAAGTCAGATGAATTAAAGTATTTATAGTCTCTATCTGGTTTTAAAAAATTCCACTAGAATTCCAAACTCGGAATCTCTTTTAAACCCTTGAAATTAAAGTAAGCTTCTTCATCCCAAATCTAATCGGAAAAAGAAACCTAATCCTACTCTAATTTCACAATGTTTATCCCTCTATAAATAGTCCCTTCGCTAAGCCTCCAGCAATTTGTACATCAACGGTCTCAGTATCTCTCCCACCGGTGAGTGATCAAATTCACCAAGGAGTCACCATTCTTCATCGGAGAGTTCTAAATTCGAATGGCCGTCCTTGGAAGAAAGCTGCGTCGGCTTGTTCAGAAGTTAGGAATCGGCAAGAAGCTAGCGAGGAAAGGATGTTTCGCAGCGTACGTTGGTGAAGAGGGAGAGCGTGTCGAGATCCCGGTAAAGTATTTGCGTTCTATAATGTTGCAAGCGTTGTTTAATCAGTGCCGAGACCAATCGGACGAGGGCACGAGGCTCTACTTGTGTTGCTCGCCTGAATTGCTCAATTGGGTTCTTGAATTGGCCAAGGCCGAGGTAGAAGAGACCGACCATAATCTTGCAATCAAGAATGACAAGATCGTACATGCCGATATGAGCCCGATTTGGTCGTATAGCTATTTCATTGTAGCGTTATAGGACTTGATCTTAGTTTTTTCCGTTGGATTAGGTTGTAATCAACATACGAAGAACTTGTTTTGAAATTTGAATGAATGAATGAAGTTTCTCCGTGTTGTCATTGATGGGTTTATTTCTCCGTATTGTCATTAATAGGTTTATTTTTGTGATGAATTGCTTGTATATCAGTCCAGATGTTCATCCTAGGTCGAATCCATTTAAAAGCACTTATTAAAGAGATTTCTAATGTGGCTCATGTTATTTGATTTCTTTTTTCTAAGAATCGCATTCCAAGAAAGATCCCCAAACAAAAGGGTTTTATGACATGAATGGTTTCTGAACAAAAAACGATACTGTCATGTTCAAATAGAGTCTCTACATATATGTGATAAGCTGCTATTGTCAGTCCAACTATTTCGAGCGTACATAAAGTCCCTCAATTTTTGCCTAAATCGTTTAACCATTGCCCAATTTAATCTAATAGAAGTACTCTTTGCATCACAATTAGTGTCAATGCTTATGACTTGTATTTCGGTAAGCATGTTAGAATATTCGACTCAGGTAGAAAGATTACATGCATATGAGTCTCGAATGAAGAATTGATGTTTGACTAGAATATATAGTTTGACACATTGTTTTTCTTAGGGGTTTAATTTGTTAAGATTCAGATCACGATAGTCAACTTCCCTTTCAAGTTCTTTTGGATTCACTCGAATTCATTTTCCTTTATTTTAGAAAAGGGAAATTTAGATTGATACACACTAATTCATTAATACAAGTTATATACGGTACTTTATGAAAATGAAGTTAATTTATGTGCGAAATATCAAACGTAACTAATAACATGTAAATTATTTAAACATTCATCTCACTAACGAAAACTAATTGCATTATTAAAGATAATGCGAATTACGGTCTCATGTAATTATGTGGTTTATGCTATAAACTCAAAAAGTTAAAGCAAATTGTGGAAGTCTATTTAACTTTTTTTCGAAGAAAAAATAAAAGGCGAAATTTGTTCTACTAAGTTAATTAGAAAAACAGATATGCGAAAGCGATGAAGTGGAAATGAAGAAAAGCTAAGCTACATAACAGAAATATAGATTTACATTAAAGCGCAAAAAAAAGAAACCAAACTCAATTTTTCATATCAATGTTTAAAGAGGCAATCTTTCTAACTAGATATTATACATAACATATACATAGTCTCAATACCCAGTAAGACTCTGGAATTTTCAAAAATAAAGATCTAAATAAAATCTAAGAAGCTAGTTTATGCTATTCCAAAAAGGACTTTTAAATCTGGAACCGCAAATTTACTAAAATACACCCTAGGTTTTATATGATTCTTACAGCAAAAAAATCGAAGATGGTAATTTTATTCATTCAACTGGGTAGTTTTTCTGTTAATTGTTAGATACTTTTGTAAAACCGGTTTTAAAATCCCACTAGAGTTCCGAACTTAAAATCCCCTCTAAATTCTTAAAATTAAACTAAGCTTCGTCATCCCAAATATAATCAGAAAAGGAAACCGAATCCTACTCTAATTCCACAAGGTTTATCCTCTTCCTGATCCCTTTATGAACAATTTGTACATTTGATTCCGATCTCAACATCTCTGCAACTGGTTAGAGATTGAATTCACGAAGGAGTCACCGTTCTCCATTGGGCAGTTCTGATGGCTGTCATCGGAAGAAAGTTGCGTTGCCTCCCGGTGAAGAACTTAAATTCTATAATGTTGGACGAGCGCACAGGCCTCCACTTGTGTTGCTCGCTCAGGTTGCTCGATTGGGTTCTTGCACTGGCCAAGCCGAAGTAGAAGAGACTGACCGTAATCTTTTGATGAAGAATGATGGGATCATACAAGCGGATATGCACCCGATTCAGTCATTAGTAGTTTCATTGTCTAGGACTTGATGTTTGTTTCTTTGTTGGATTAGGTTCGAATGTACACATGAAGAACTTGTTTTATAATACAATGCTTCACTAAGGAATCAATGAAGTATTTATTTTTTCTCTACAGGTATTGTTATTGATGGGTGTATTCTTGTGATGAATTGCTGGTAATCCCTGTTCATTCTAGCTCAAAATTCATCTAAAAGCACTTGTAAAAAGAGATTCCTAACGTGGCTCATGTTCTTCGATTTTTTTCCTAGAGGACCGAATGCCGAGAGTGTTACCAAAAAGGATTTCATCTTGACACGAGTGATTCATGAACAAACAAACCTCGATTTTTACATAAATCGTTATAACTATAGTATTTGGTGCAAGATTTAATTGTGAAAATCTTTGTGGAGCAATAATCATTTTCTCCTTTAATACAATAGAATATATTATTGGCATTATAAATAGTGTTGACATTTGAACTTATTACCCATGCTTCGATAGCACGGTAAAAAATTCAACTCAAAAGTTTCGACTATTGAATGGAGAGAGATTACATCAACATGAGATTCGAACAAACCATGCAAATTAGCAATGAGAGATTGGTCTTATGGCCCATCCTGCATGTAAAGCAACACGTCTATTTGATGAACTGGAAATAAGATAGATAAAAATAAGGGTTAATACCCCAAAACCCCAAACCTGGTATACTTGTGACAAATTTACCCCAAACTATTTTTTTTATCACCAAAAACCCCAAACTGGTATAGTTTTGACAAATTTACTCCAAAATGGTACACTTGTGACAAATTTACCCTCTGTTAATTTTCGTTAAATTTTATTCTCAAATTATTAAGTTAAATGACAAGTGACAGGTTGACCAGGTATACCAATTTAGGATTTTACGCTTTGTTTGTCACCGTTTATAATTTTTGTGATTTTTTTGTGGTATTAATCTAATTTAGCATAGGGTATATTTGTTACAAATTTACCATTTTTAGGTTTTTTTTTTTTTGCAGTCAAATAAATTAGTTTGGGGTAAATTTGTCATAAATGTACCAGTTTAGGGTTTTTTATAGTCAGTTGGGGTAAATTTGTCACATGTATACCAGTTTGAGGCTTTTCATGGTCAAAAAAATATTTTGGGGTAAATTTGTCACAAGTGTACTAATTTGGGGTTTTTCAGGGTATTAACCCTAACAATAATTGATGTTTGACTGTAATACAATGCTGGGCACATTATTTTTCTCAAAAGTTTACTTTGTTAAGATTCGGATACTGTTTTTTTTTTTTTTTAGATTCGGATACCGTTATACATGCAGCATATCACTAAAGAACCAATCGTGTGTGAATCTACGAATTTTCTAAAAGTGACCCCAAACACCCCCCTCCCCACTCCTTTCTCTCAGCCGGGGTTCTTTTGAGGATCAATGTAGGAGTCAGGTTCCCTTTCGGGTTCGTTTGGTTCCACGTGTATTCTTTTTTATTTGCTTTTTCCTTCAACAGGCAATATCAGATAGAATTATTAGAATATACAAATAATAAACTACACATTCATTTAATAATTTAAAATTTTAGAATAATTGGCCGTGGTCAACCAAATCTTACATGGTTTCACAGTTAAGAAGTCCTGAGTTCGAATCTTCCAAGCCTATATTTATCTCTCCAATCAAATATTTCAACACCTTAGGTTAAGGCCAAAGTCCAGCCTATGCTTGAGAGGGAATGTTAGATTATTTAAATAATAAAACAATACATTCATGTAATAGCTTAAGTTTTTAGAATGGTTTGCTATGGTTTCACCAAATTTCACAAGAATCAATCACATCGGAGTCATTTAACATTCTCTCTCACTAATGAAACCATAGCATCATTCGTGAATTATGAGGCTCATGTAGTTATATGTTTTATGCTAAATTAATTACTCGAAAATTTTAAGCAAAGTCTATAACTTATGTTTCGCTAAAAGAAGCGAAAGAAACAAAACTCAATTTTTCATATTAATTTTTTTTTTTTAAAGATAAGCTTTCTTGGTAACGGAATATAACAAACCAAGTGTCTCAAAAACCTGGACAACTCTGAAGTAGTCCTAAATAAAGACTTAAGTTAAATCCAATAGGAAAATCTATAATATTATTAAGAGAAAAATTGGTGTCCAAACCATATTTATTAAAACATTCCTGAGGTTTATATGATTCTTACATCTAAAAAGTACGAAAATATTAATTTTATGCATTGGGTAGCTTTTTGCTTAATGTGTAGTTATTTTCATAAACCACTCTTGCATTATTGTAGCTCTTGTAACCATCAACTTCCCCAAAATAACTACTCGTTTTCTTTTCGTGCCTAACTCACCCAACTATAGTCGTGCGTTGCAACTGCCTTGCCTCTAATTATAACTAAATTAAATAATATCACCTAAAAAAAACAAAAAACAAAAACAAAAAAAAAAAAAAATGTTTCTAGGAATTATGATAATGTAGCAATCTTGCTAATTATCTTGCCCACGTCATAAAGAGAGAAGAAAAGATGGAAATATAAGATGCTACTGAGAAAAAATAAGATTGCTAAGTTTTTGCATTGGATGCTAAAACTTTTTTAGTACAATTTTAATTCATTGACCTTTTCTCACTTTCGCAATCTAAATCAATCACTTTGTCAATATGAGAGATCAAGTTATCAACCCCTATCACTGTCACAGAATGACTCTCTCTCTCTTTCTCTCTCTCTTTCATGGGGACCTCCACCTAGCCTGTGGCGGGTCTGGGTGGATAAGGATTCCACCACTTGCAAGAATTTGCACTTTACAAGTTTGAAATTGAAATAGTTAAGGACGTGGATTCTCTATCTGGACGAACTTTTCTTTGTTTTTTTTGGATGGTGGAGAAAGGATTCTTCGCCCTTTCGCTAGGGGTTCTCCATCAAAATCTTCACCTTGAAAAAGCTCTATTCAATTGTTAGTAACAAAGACATATCGCTCGAAATTAGCATAATAATCAAAGATCAACAATTATTTTTATTCTCCATATTTTTCTCTCTTTTTTCCTTCTTTTTCTACTATTACAATTGCTCTTTTTTACTTCAAGATACTTTTATTCTTTTTTTTTTTTGTCAAAGGAGAGGCCAAACGACCGTACATCAATTCAAGATAATTGTTCTACCAAAAAAAAAACTCAAGATAATCATACATGATTTTCTCTCTTTTAATTTAATAATAGATAGCAACATCAACAAATTGAAAGTCTTAATGTCAGATAGACTTAGATTGAGAAAATCAGCTCTATTAAATGATTTACATTCTGTCATATTCTGGCCACGGTTAGTTTTTTGGACATCTCTATCCGGATTTAAAATCCCACTAGAGTTCCAAACCCAAAATCTCTTTTAAACGCTTCAAAATTAAATCAAGCTTGTTCTTTCCTATTCTAATAAAAAAAATAAACCGACTCCTACTCTAATTCCACAATAATTATACTCTCTTCCGATCCCTCTATAAATAATCCATTCGATAAGCCTCCAACAATCGTACAGTAATTCCGGTCTCAAGATCACAAATTCACTCAGGAGCCCCCATCGTCCGTGAAAGTTCCGATGGCCGTTCTTGGAAGAAAAACGCGTCGGCTCGTTGAGAAGTTAGGAACGTCAAGAAGCTGGCGAGAAAAGGATGCTTTGCGGCGTATGTCGGCAAACAAAGAGAACGTTGTGAGATCCCGGTGAACTTTGCAGTGTATGTCGGCGGAGTTATGCAATAAAAAGACCCACTTGTCATATAAGGATTGTATTGAAAGATAAATCTTTATATGAAGAAGGAGATTTCTTTTGCTTAAAAAAATCCGAATGGAAAAAAAAGAAGTATATAGATATGAATATTGCAAGCGTTGTTTGATCAATTCCAAGACCGACCGGATGAGTGCAAGAGGATCTACTTGGGTTGCTCGCCTTGGTTGCTCTATTGGGTTCTCGAACTGGCTAAGGCCGAAGCAGAAGAGACTAACCCCAATCTTGCTATCAAGGGAGACGGGATCATACACGCCTCCAAGCGTCCAATGTGGTCA
This sequence comes from Eucalyptus caleyi, assembly GCA_014182885.2. Lineage (NCBI taxonomy): Eukaryota > Viridiplantae > Streptophyta > Magnoliopsida > Myrtales > Myrtaceae > Eucalyptus > Eucalyptus caleyi. The sequence continues at coordinate 11,303,819 of CM024466.2, read as the reverse complement.
TTCCGTAATTACATCGTTGTGGTATAGGACTTGCTCTTATTTTCTTTGTCGGATTAGGAATGTACATGTGAAAATTTTTATGATGAATTGCTAATAAAAACTAGTCTAAGCCAGCACTTTCACAATTTTTTTGCAATGTCCTAGGTTAAATCCATCTAAAAGCACTTACACAGAGATTCCTAATGCCTCGTGTCATTGGATAATATTCTTAAGGATCGAATGACAAAGCATTACCAAATAGTTTCATCTTGACATGTTTGATCTCAAAACAAAAAGGCACTCCTTTTTTTCAGAAATATTATCTAAAAATCTTAAATTTATTAGAATTTTACCAATTAATTCCATCTAATCAATTTTAACTGGAAATCGATGATGTGAACATCGGTAGTACCATGTATGATAAACAGTACTTCATGGGCAATTTTTATATTTTATTTTAATAATGAATTTTTTAATAATTTTTATTCTTATTCTTTTTCTTTCTTTTCTTTATTTTTTCTACCAATTTCGGTAATGGTTGGCAGTCCTTGTCAGTCATCAGTCATCTGGTGAGGACCATGACCCTATCTCATGGCCCTTACACATTGGCCAGAAAGGGTTTGTTAAAAAAAAAGATGGGAGTAAAAATATAAAAAACTGTTCACACTGGCATTGATTGTGCCACATAAGACGACCAACATGTACATCAGTAATTTCCAGCCAAAATTGGTCGGATTGACTTAATTGACAAAACATAAATAAGTTACTCAATTGGTAAATTAAAAAATTTATAATTGAATTGGAAAAAATACAATAGATTTACCATTTTTTGGACAAACTTCTCATTTTATTTGAATAGAATGTTGCCATATCTTTGACAAGCAATTATTTTGAGCCCAACTATATCAAGCACAAACATGATACCCCAATCATCACATAAATTGTTATTTATATTGGACTCGATACATGGTTTTATTACGGAGATTGTTAGATAGCAAGGGTACAGCTCAGCAAAGATTTCCTCCATGATTATTTTCTTGATTAGTCTCTATGATTTTCTATTTCATAATTGAATTTGTTGCTCCTCTTCCTTGTATTTATTCCCATTCGGTCTCTTACAAAGGGATGTACAAAATATTATTAAACACTACACACAGGAGCAATTACGACTGCATTTAGCCGCCACACTCGTTGCCTTAAAATATTAATTTCTTGAGGTTTACATGGCATCACAGCTATCAATTGCAAAAGCATCATAGCCATGGGTTCCGATCTAACTTCCTCAACAAAATCGAGTCCTACGACTCCCGTTGCTGTTAGTATCTCAATGCCGTCCAGTTCAACAATCTTGTCTCTCACTAGCCCCATTATTTTGCCATTTGGAAATCTCATGGGGTCATCTGGTTGTCCAAATGTTGGGGGACAACTACGTGGTGTGGAAAGCTCCAATCCTCCCCTCCCTTTGAGCAAATAAACTGATTTTGATCGTCGATGGAATGCTGCCATATCCTTCACAACAAATTACTCAAACCAGTACATATGGTTCTTCCAATATTGTGCCCAATCTTGAATATGATAACTGGTATACATTAGACCAAATTGCTCTTGGGTGGATCTTAAGCACGATAGCTGATTCAATTGTGAGTCAGTTATGTAATATGAACACCTCTCATGTTGCGTGGAATTTCTTCTCTTTCGCTGCCCAAAACAGTGTGCGAGCTACCCAATTGCGGCTGCAACTTCAGATGATGTGGAAAGATAATCAAATCGTGACCGAATTTCTTCAACAGGCTACTTTTATATCTGATCAATTGGCCTCCATTGGTGAGCCCATCTCATCACAAGAGTACCGAACGCATATCTTCTGAGGCTTAGGAGCTGAGTTTCAAAGCTTGGTTGTTGCAATTTCGATTCACACTCAGCATCAACAAATGACCGGGGAGTCTTTTCATCGCTTTTCCTTGGCTCATGAAGCACTGTTGGAGCTCTAGGAATCACAAACCACCCAATCAGTTGCCTTCGTCGCGCACAACATCAGCTTGGGCCCAAATTCCCATTCACAGCGTGGCCCTGCTTCCAATTTCAATAGCCCCAACTCAAATATGGGGCAGAGGAATTTTAATCCGCATGGACAGCAGCCCAACTTCAATAATTTGGGCAACTCTCAATATTGAAATTTCAATGGCAACAAAAAATCAAAGACGCAACAATGTGAGATGTCAAACCACTGGGATTCGCCCCAGTGACCACCCTTCCAACATGGAAGGGGGAGGTGAGGGGTTCAAATTCCCACCTTCTCAGGAGAGATGGGGTGGGGACGCGTAAGTTTCAGGAGTGGGTTTCGACTCCCACACCCTGCAAGAAGCAGGACAAAAGTCTGAGAGTGAGTGTAGAGTAGGAATAGAGTAGGACTGGAAAAAAAAAAAAAAAACAATGTGAGGTGTCAAATTTGTAATTGCCCAGGACACAAGGCCGTTGCTCGTCACAATCGGTTCTACCAACAATTTGGGTACTTTGGAGGCAACAAGCATCGGCAACAGTCACTTCCAACACAAGTTTAATTGGCTCAAATACCATGTAAAACCTCAAGAAATTAATATCTTAAGGCAACAAGTGTGGCCGCTAAAGGCAGCCATAATTGCTCATGTATATAGTGTTTAATAATATTTTGTACTCTCGAATGGGAATAAGTATAGGGAAGAGGAGCAGAGCTAGGGCCCCAATTATGGTAACAAATTCAATTATGGAATAGAAAATATACATAGACTAATCAGGAAGTAAATCTTTGCTGAGCTGTAGTCTTGCTGTCTTCGCTAAAGGCCTCTCCACTCCTCGTTTTTGTCTTCTCAGATCAAGCTCACCGTGACTTCTGCTACATCAGCTTGCGGGGGATGTTAGATAGCAAGGCTACAGCTTAGCAGAGATTTTTTCCATGATTATTTTCCTGATTAGTTCATGTATATTTTCTATTCCATAATTGAATTTGTTACCATAATTAGAGCCCTAGCACTGCTTGTCTTCCCTATATTTATTCACATTCGTTCTCTTATAAAGAATAGTACAATATATTATTAAACAGTATATACAGGAGCAATTTATGGCTGTCTTTAACCGCCACACTTGTTGCCTTAAGATATTAATTTCTTAAGGTTTTCCATAGATTTTTTCAAGCAGTAATTATTGCCTTATTTAACATAATAGAAAATCATTGTTGGTATTACACATGGTGTCAAATTCGAACTTATAACTGGTGTTTTGATAGCATGACAGAATGTTCAACTCGAGAAGCTTTGACTATTGGGTGAAGAGAGTTACGTGAATATAAGATTCGAGTTCTTTTGCTCCGCCCAAATTTATGTTTTTTTCTTTTCCAAGGAAAAGGCAAAATTAGATAGACCACTATGGAAAAAGGTGGTGTTTTAGAGAGGGTTTTAATGTGAGAGGGTTGAATTGGACAAATATAGATAAAATAAAAGAAATATATAGACATACTAATAAGCATACATGTTATAATCTATGCATTTGTTCAATTTGTTTATCTCGTCCAAGTTCATGATATGCCTTATGCGTCTCATGCAATTACATGGCGTATGAAATATATAACTTGAAAATAAAACAAATCTGTGGAAGTCTGTTCAACTTATGCTTGACAAAGAAATATAAGCACCAAATTTGAAATGAAAAATAATAAAAAAAACAGCAAAGAGATGCCAAAGCGATGCGGTGGAAATGGAGAAAAGGAAACTAAATAATAAACAAAGTTTCACACACCATACGCTAAGCATGCATTTGTTTCATGAAAAATTACTCATTCGTAAGATATTTTTCTTAAAATGATTGTTTATACTGCCTACAAAAATGAATAAATGAAAAATATTTTTATCTTCCACAAAGGTATTTAGACATAAATTGTCGATAATTAAAATAGTTTTTCATTAACTAACTATTTCTAGCTATACAAGTGATTATTTAAAAACATATTATTTTGCAAATCATTTATTTCCCACCAAAAAAAAAAAAAAAAAATGAAACCTTGTATACACATTAAAAGGCAAAAACAAAAACAAAACTCAAATTTTCATATAAATATTTAAAGAGGTAAACTTTCCTATTTGATAATAGGATACAATAAGTCTTGTGCTATTTCCACCTTTTATTAGCTCCTAATACCTATTTTTATATTGAATCGACTACATTATCCTTTATAGATCTCAAAACCTAGACAACTTTGAAATTAAAAAAAAAAAAAAAACCTAAATAAAAATCTAATGAGAATTTGCAAATATGGTGTCCAACTCCAAACATACTAAAAATGCCTTTGGGTTGCAATTGATAGTCAGGATAAAATTTAGGATAGGACAAGATTCTGTTTAATGCCTACTTAAGATAAGATAAAATCGGATATAAGAGGGATATAGCTCGAATAAAATTGTCTCATAGGGAGGTGGGATAAATGTAAAAAGGATTTCTAGTATCCATAGTAGAAAAGTTATATTTCTTGAGTGAAAAACTTCTTTAATTTACAAAATTAAAATTACATCTCCATATAAATTATATTTCAATTTTAATATAAGAATTTCAAAATAAAAAATTACTTTTTTAATTTAATCTTATTTTTATTTATATATTCAATTTGATATAAAAATATAAATGTATTATATATATATATATATATATATATAGAGTATTTTAGGTATATTATTACAATTTATTATTTAATAAGATTATTTTATAGAATGATAGAAGGGGAAAAAGAAAAAAAAAAAAAAAATTCAAAAAGAGGGGACAAAAAGCAAACAAAAATGAAGTAGGCAAGAGTGTCGAGAAATTTTTTTACTATATCCGTTTATGCAAATTTTAGGTTCACTTACACCGATATGTATTTATATTAAATAATGTATATGATATGATGTGAATATATCCAAATTTATTATTATGATTCACCAAACAATGGATTTGATATATCAAAATCCCTAGATTTTATATCTTATCTTATCAAGTCTTACTCTTACTAGAATTCTAGATGACCCAACATGATCATAAAGTTTATAGCTTTCTTAGAATAAGAAAATCAAAAATGGTAATTTTACACATTTTGACTAGGTCACTTTTCTATTAATGGATAATTGGTTTCTTGCATTATGGGATCTCTTATCACCGGAAAACGTACCAAAAAGTCATAAACCTATTGCATTTATATAAATTTAGTCTTAAAATATTTTAATTAAATCAATTTAGTCATAAGCCTTTTCAAATGATACCGATTCAGTTCATCAACCCAAATTACATCAAAATTGCCAACATGAATGCCGGTCATTCTACGAAGTACCACCGGCGCTAACATGGACATTTTTATATAATATTTAATTATTTTTATTAATTTTATTAATTTTCCTTTCCTTCTTTTCTTTTTTCTTTCTTTTTTTTTTTCCATCCTTATTTTCCTCACCAGCCTCCGTGATAGCCGACTTTCAGCGAGGCAATGGCCAGCCAAGTCTTTGGGAAGCCCTTGCTGGCCTCACCAATGCTAGAGGCCAATGAGGCCACCCCTCACCAAATCTAGCGAGGGAACCCTATGGCAAAAGCGGCCTTGCTCAAATACGAGGCCAGCCCTTGCCAACACTCGCCGGCCTCTGGCGTTGGCAAGGGGCCTCATCCAAGCGAGGGCTTCCCCGCACTCATCGACGACCTCTGTTGGTATCATGAAGGCTAGCGGGGGAAACAAGGGAGAAAGAAAAGGGGGGGGAAGGAAAAGAAGGAAAAGACAAAAGAAAAAAAGAAAAAAAGAGAGAAAATTAATAAAAAAATCGAAAAAATAATTAAAAATTATATAAAAATGTCTATGTTAGCGTTGAACAAACCATGTAGGCAACTGACACCTATGTAAGCAATTTCTAACATAAATTAGTCAGATGGACTCAATTAGTACCAACATGAAAAGGTTCAAGACTAAATTAGTCAAATTCAAATATTTATGACTAAATTAGTATCGGTATAATATGTTGAAGACTTTTTTGGCACTTTTCTCCCCCATTGCCATCCACTTCTTCAAAGTAACAAGCTACTTTTCTTTCCACAAACAACAACAAAACTACCCTCTTTCTCTTTTTACATAACCACGAAACTATAGTTATGAGTATAGCAAGTGTGTCGCCTCCCGCTATAACTACATCAATAAAATCACCTAAAGCATTAAGTAATATTTCTACAATCCTAAAGACAAGGAAATAGGATAATGTAACAATCTTGCTAATCATTTTGTCCATGTTGTAGAGAGGGAGGAGGTGAAAAATAAGATGCTTCTCAAAGATTGCTTAGTTTTGCATGGGATCCTCAAACTATTTTGGTGCAATCTTAATAATCTAATCTTATTTTACTTTAACAACCTAAATCATACCGTCAATATGAAAGAGAGACCAAGCGCCATCACCACCATAGATTGACTATCGATCTCTAGGTCAAGGTGAGTGAGGGTTTCACCATCCAGGAAAGTTTGCACTTCGCAGTTTTAAAATAGAAATTGTCAAGGAGGTGGACACTCTGCTCGCATGATATGTGTGTGTGTGTGTGTATTATCGTTTTTTGGAAGGTGCAGGAAAGAGTCTTCACCCTTTCTTTGCTGGGAGTCCTCTCCATCAAAACCTTCACCACAAAAATACTCTATCCAATTGTCATTAATAAAGAGACGGTTGTTCGAAATTAATAAAAGCACCAAAATCAAAGATCAACACAATTTTTCATATTGTTTTCTTTTCCTTTAACTTCAATTGAACTGGTCCTTTTTTACTTTAAGATACTTTTATTCCTCCATTTTTTGGTCAAAGGAGAGGCCAAAAGGCCGTATATTAATTCAAGATAACTCTACATGATTTTCTCTATTTTTTCAATTTAATAATAGATTCCAACATCAGCAATTTGAAAAATTATTAATGTAAGTGAAAATCAGATGAATAGGAGGACTTATATACGGTTATATTCTGCGTGGAATTAGTTCTGGACATCTCTATCCGGTTCTAAAGTTCCACTAGAGCTTCAAATTTTAAATCTTTTTTAAACCCTTCAAACTAAATTAAGCTTCTTTGTCCCAATTCTAATGAGAATAACAAACCTAATCCTAATTTAATTGAAAAATGATTGCGTAATAGTCTTTAATATACTATGAAATAACAGTCTATTCTAGATCACAAAAATCAAATTGCAAATAATTAAAAATTGTTTTGGGATCCACTTCTTCAAGAATTTGTAATCCACAATAAGCTGTTATTGTTACAGTATCCCAAAAATTCTTACGCTGGCAAAGCCCAATCTAATTCCACAATTTTTTTTTTCTCTATCTTCCTTATCTTTCTATAAATAATCCATTCACTAAGCCTCCAACAATTTATATGGTAATTGAAATCTCAGCATCCCCCCTTTTGTTGAGAGATGAAATCCATTACTGAGTTGGTGTCTTGGTTGGAAAGTTACGATGGCCCTTCTCGAAAGAAAATTGCGTTGGCTCGTTGAAAGGTTAGGAGTTGGCAAGAAGCTGGCAAGAAGAGGATGCTTCATAGCTTATGTTAGTGAAAAAAGAGTGTTACGAGATTGCGATGAAGCGTTGAATTCTATAATATTGCAAGCATTGTTTAATTAGTGTCGAGACCAATTAGATAAGGCTCTACTTGTTTTGCTTACCTGAGTTGCACAATTGGATTCTTGAATTGGCCAAGGATGAAGCAGAAGAGACGGACCAAATTTTGTGACCAAGGTGATGGGATCATGTTGGAATTTTGTTTGTTAAAATAAAATGAGTGCTTTTTACTTTGTCCCACATAGAAAATGTGGGAGCAAGTGGGCTAGTTTAAAAATGTGGGTTTTCCTTTTTGTAGTTAAAGGAATGATTTGGTGGGGCTAGACCCCACCATACCAGCGTCTGGGTGCACAAATAATTGCGCGATTATTTGGCGCACTTAGCACTTTGCACGCCTGCGCGCCCGCGGTTTAATTAGCATTAATCCCTTGCTATTTATTTACTTTTTATTTTTTATTTTTTATTTTTAATTCAAAGGTTGCCTTTTAATTTGAGAATTTTCGGAAATGAAATAAAAAATGAAAAATTCAAATTCTATTTAAAAAAACTATTATTTAGAATTTTATTTGTGTCTTTTGAAGACAAACTTTAGAAAAAAATTACTTATTCGGTTTTGCAACTTTTTCCGAAAGGTTGCAATTGTTCGGTTTTCGACTTCTTCCGAAAAGTCGCGTTTGTTTATACAAACAATTTTCTAAAGGTCGTGTTTGTTCATTATTTGGCAGTTTTTCACGAATAGTTGCAAGATTGTTTCATATATATATACTTGTCAACTTTCGGAAGAAAAGAGGTGATCATTTTTCGAGTCTTCTTTCTGAAAAACTACAACCAATTTTTCAATTGTTTCCCATGAGAGACCCTAGAGAAATACTATAATTGCTATCTAGTATTCTTATTTGATACTTTGTTGTATCCTGGAAGAAATTTGCCGGTGACCATTAGCAACTTTGTGGGGCAAATAAATCCTTAAAGAAAGTGATATCACGCCTCAAAGTCCGACTTGATTACTCGATATGACTTCATTGTTCAACCCAATTCGAAACATATTTTCCCAACAGATCATACATGTCGAAACATGCCCGATGCAGTTATATAGTAATTTCATTGTTGTGGCATAGTACTTGATCTTAGTTTCTGCGTTGGATTAGGTTCTAGTGAACATGTGGAGACCTTATTTTAAAATTTAAGGTTTGACTAAGGAATGAATGGAGGAAGTATATATATTTTTCTCTGCATGTATTGTTATCAATGGGTTTTATTTTTGTGATGAATTGCTATTAAAAACTAGTATAAGCCAGCATTTTCATCCCAGATCAAATCCATCCAAATATTAAAGTTATGAATCCTTATTGCGTATATCATGATAAATGTCAATATATTGGAAATTAAAAAAATTTCAAATTAGTTAATTAATAAGTGTCATAAATACATTTTTAAATAAATTGAGTCTTATTAACAAGTGTCACTAAAGCACTAATTAATTTTAATCGATAACAACTGTTAGGACACTAATTACTTACTTCAATAAAACAATTAACACATTGTAAATTATGATATTTTCTTAATTGGTTACTTAGAAAGGATTTCAAAGCTTCGCTAACAAAATTGATAAGATTCACGTATTAAACCTCGTAAATTGCTAGGATACCACTTATGTTCTGTTCAAGAAAGCGGGTCATTGCCTTTTTAAATTGGAGACGTTCAATCTGTTAGAATTACTGTCTCACGACTCAAAAAAAAAAAAAAAAACAAACAAATAAGGCAGGACCTAATTAGATGGAATACTCAGAGGTCAGATGTTATTCTGTGGTTAGAATTATATATGTAAGATGTTAAATATTTTTCTTTTTTCTTTTTCTTTTTACAAAGAAAATGTACCAACGACCCATGATTCCATGGTAAATGATGATAGAAATTTACCCAAAAGCATTTCTTCTAGAAACACAACTACTCATAACTATGGAAAAATTGTCCAAATTTTTTAAACTTATTACACATTCACCAATTTGGTAGTAAACTTTTTAATTATACTAGTTGAGTCATAAGCCTTTTCACGTCTACCAATTGAGTCCATTTGACTAGACTTAACCGAAAATTGCTAATATAAATGCCGACTATCCTACGCAGCACAATTGACATTAATGTGAACAATTTTTTTCATTTTTTAAATATTTTTTTTCTCTTTCTTCTCCTTTCCTTCTTTACTTTCTTTTTCTTTTTTTCCTTTTTTTCTTTCTCCTTTTGCACATCATCACTAGGCCCATCAATGGCCAGTGGAGGTTGTTGGCCTTGAGCAAGGGACACCTAGGCCTAGGCTAGCAAGGGCAACCCTCATTAGGGCCTGGTGATGCTTGGTAGAGCGAAAACGGGAAAAAGAAAAATAAGAGAAAAAGGAAAAAAATATAAAAATATTATTAAAAAATATCTACATCGATGTCGACCATACCACATTGGGCAACTGGAACTAGGGGTGATCGGGTCCAAGGTGGGTAGGATTTAGACCCGAACCCTGTACCCGACCCTATCATAATTGGTTCACTTTTTTTGAACCCTGTACTCGACCCTATTTGCATTGGACCCTGTTCCCGACCCACCCTATTTTTCTGGTCTGGGAACAGGGTTAACCTTGTTTATATTGGAACATGTTTTGCATAAAAATTGCTACACAACACTCATCTGTAAGATAAAGCGTTTACAATCTCGATCAGCATAAGGACATCCACACTGATAAACAGTCCCCAATTTTAGCCAACCTTTCCCTCTCGACTTCCCATATTGTTATCCTCAAATTTAAAGGCAACATTAAGGTTGATTTGCTCCTGACGGTTGAGCTTATGGGTGAGTCTTACTTATATGATGGTTCCAAGTGGAAGCATCTAAGGTGACAAGACAAAAGACAACCCTAAAATGAAGAACTGTCAACCAGATCCAGCGCAGCAACAAGTAATCATATATTATATAAAAAAAAAAAACTATTGATTATAATAACCATTGCCCACTTGAATGAGAATATCTAAAGGTGCCCTGCTTTATCATCACCTTAGTATTTCACTTTCACAATGGATTAGCATGGTCCAAGGAGATTTTACAACAATAGAACAGATGATGAAACCCATTTGCCAGTATCATGTTCAATCAACAAAAGTTAATTTAAGCCATGTATCATTCAAAGCTCTTGGAAAATTTCTGCATAATTATCTCGAATAAAGAAGCTAGTGAATACAGAAATGAAAGATGAGTTCCTAATTGTATTCCTCTCACATTATAGAACTAAATAAGTTTTTCCCTCAAACATAAAAGTTAAAAAGTGAAACCAATAAAACAAGAAATAACAATTGACTACCTATTTCAATTTTCATCCCTTTCAAACCCTAAACTAATCAAGTTTATTCACAAATATAAATTTGAATAATGCAGAATATGATAATAGTCAAATATAGTGAATCGCCACTCAGGCACATGTACACTGTTCAACGTGTCAAAGGATTTGTCAATAGAATGAACAATGGCAATTTCTCACTGCTTATGAAACTCACAGTAGGTCCTGCCAATAAGGTCCCAGAATCTGCAATGGCCAAAACAACCACTAGCACAAAATCCTAAAAAGACAGTTTGTAATCACTTAATGCCATAAGGAGGAGGAAAAGAATGATAATTGATCCAAAAACGCATAATAACAATATGCATAAACACTTACCAGTAGTTTCATTTCCAATGAGGACATCAGCCATCTTAAATTGTCAATTGAAAAAAGAACCAATTAAACAGACACTTAAATGCAATGCCCGAAGTACGGACAAAAAACCTATTAGGTCTTGGTAGCCAACCCGCCAGTAGCCTTTTTGAGTCACAGGAACATATGTATGCTCTCCCTTATGGATTATAGTGACTAGAATCAGCCCCACTAAACACAATTTCACCTCTTTCTTCCCTTTCAGTGTTGCGATTTAACCAAAATGAAAATACTGGCTCCTTGATAAGCCCTTGATTGACCATATTATACCTGCACATGTCCTCTAATTTAGAGATTCAATAAAGGTACAAAGGAAATGAATAATTTCAAATGATAAGACATTGGTTTGTATATACACTCCTGAAGGTGCTGAAAGGCATCTAACAGTTAGTTGTGGGCATGCGCTGACTTACCACACAGGAGTAGCGTCACCCACTGAGATCTCTTTAAACCCAAGTCCAAGTATACCATCAAACTTTGCAGCCAAGAATGTGATGCTTGGCTCCCTGGTAGCTTCAATAGATTCCTGAAAGCCAATGTAATTGCCCAGGTAAGTCTGTTGTCTTGTGGAACAACAATTGCATAAATCATAAGTGTTCACACCTGATCCTTAACAACAAGATCACCAACTTTGACATGGTCTCGGCTAAAAAAGCCCGAAATGGCTCCAATGCCATAATGGATTTTAGCAGACTTCCCTGAATCCAAAGAAGAAAAAAGAATAAAGACATGGTTAATCTCCAGAGTCAATAGTTAGGGAAAGTCCCAACACAGTTCCTATGTTGGATTTCTTGTTGTCTTTCAATCACTTCGTACACAGTTCCTATGTTGGATTACCCCACACATTCACAAATCACAATGAGTTCCCATATGAACAAAAAAATGCAAAATTTTCCACCAATCTGACAAGAAATCGAACTCAGGAAAGCACCCCCAAAGAAAACAAGAAGAACCCACCTTCAATCCGAAAGAAAATTTTAGAAAAACCGATGAAATTTGCGAGCTTACAGATGAGGAAGCCGGCGATGGATGAAATAGAGCGACGGGAGCTAGCGATGGCACGACGGGGAGCTGGTGATGGCGCAACGGGGAGTTGGCGATGGCGCGACTGGCGATGGCGTGACAAGGAGCTGGCGATGGCACGACGAGGAAGCAGATGAACACAGATGAGGAAGCAGCACAACAGGGAGCTGGATCTAGTGGCGGAGCTCGTAGCAAGGCTAGTGAGCAGCCAGGAACTAGGTTGACAGAGGTGGCGTCGCGATTTCAGGGGGCGCGGAGTAGGGAGAGGCGGAGTGGCAACGTCAGGATCTCACAGGATGTGGGTGTCGCGGGAGGAAGGCGACGATAGGCGAGCGGAAGCATCGTCAGCGCTCGGATGGAACTAGGATCGGCGGAGGTCGCGAGCTCGGGGAAGTTTGCTGTTGTGAGAGCCTGAGAGGTAAAGAATAAAGATAGAAATAAACTAGGGTTTTGGTCTTTTTGGGCTGCCTTAAAAACCGATTCTCAAACTGGTTCTCAAACCGGTCCGATCGATTCGGTTCCCGAGTGGGTAATCCCTCGGAACTGGTTCTCGGACTGGTTCAAACAGGGTTTGAATTTTGGGAACTGGTTTTAATTGGAATTGGTTCCCGATCCTGTTTTCCAGGTGGGCCGGATCGGGAATCGGGTAAACTCGGTCCGTTGCACACCCCTAACTGGAACTGGTATTTATATTAGTGATTTATGCTAAAAGTGAATGGATGGACTCAATTGGTAACATGTGAGAAGGTTTAGGGCTCAGTTAACACAATTAAAAGATTTAAAACTGAGTTGACAAAAATATAATAAGTTTAATACTTTTTGGGCAATTTCCCCCTTAACTATGTCAAGCATAGAAACGATACCTCATTTTTCACATAAATTGTTATCATCGGATACATGTTGCATTAGATTTAGATGTTGACCTTATATACATGTTAGGGGCATGAAAAAAAAAACAGGAATCGCCTGGACCATCGAGAACCAATAGTTTCAATGGGAGTTGGTCCGATTCTCAATTCCAATTTAGTGGAACCGATGAGTACCAGTCTGGTTCTTAGTTCTAAGTGTGAAACCGCTCACCCACCCACTCGGACTAAACCGCTATATTTATATATATTTAAAAAAGAAATTCCATCTCAATTACTTAATTATTTTGTAGTTTTTTCGACCAAATATATATGTACGTATATGTATATTCATAGTTATTAAACATTATTAACTGTGTGTAATAAGATTAACCCCCTACTCTTTTTTTTTTTTTTTTCATTTTAATAATCTATAACTTGTTTTTTCAACCAAAACAAAATAAACAAACAAAGAGAAATGAGAGGACCGATTGAATATGTCCATAAATGTTGTGGTGCTTTGTTGTTATGATATGAAATTAAGAGCTAACGGATTGTTTTAAGAGCTTACTTAGTTCTTTCCTTGGTCATCCGCATGATTTAATTAAGTGGACGTTAAAAATGGATCAAGTGATTAATGTTTTCATTTCTATGGAGGTTAGGACTTTTAATGTAGAGTCTAAATCTCTGTATGTTCCCACTGTTGGGGAACTCTAAGAGGACCATACCATAACCTTTGAAGAAATTATGTTCTAATTAACGAGTATTGTTTATTCATTTTGCCATATAGTTTTCAATCCTTAGTAAAAGTCAATGGTTTGCAATTCAAGTCGAATATAAGGTCGAACAAGCTTTGGTGCTCTAAAATAGAAACTAGGTTCACTTTGATATTAATTGATGAATGCAATAGATTGGGGATTGGTATCATGGACCCATCTAAGAATCAAATCGGACCAACGATCCAATTTCTGGGTGGATCCATGAAACCAACGGCAGTTTCCAATTCTAATTTTTTGGAACCGGTCCTTAGTGGGTGGTTCGCGATTCCAACTGCATATCCGGATTATGCTCACCCCTAATATATGTTAAATTAGATTTAGAGGCTCTCATCCCATTTATTTACATATTTCTTCAAGCCCCCGAAAAGAAACGGGGGAAAGAAGTGTCGGATTTCACAAATCGTAAAATCAAGAACCACTTGCAAAGGCCTAATTATCTAGGTGGGGCAAGAACCCACTTGGGGAAAAACCAAGGCCTTCTCAATTTTTATTGAAAAATAGCTAGGTTTCTTTAGAACAACTTGCCAAGGCCCAACTATCCAAGTTGGGCAAGTACCCACTTGGAGAAAAACTTAGGCCTTGTATAATTTTATCGGCAAAAGTAACCTTTTCTTTTTCTTTTTGGAAAACACAAGGGCATGGGAACGTGGAGATGCAACTATCTTGAGACCTATGGAACATCATGCGAGTTTAATGAATTGGTTAAGTCCAGACTTTTGACCTGTATTGGCAACCTGGCTCAAAGCAGTTTGTATACAATTGACGTGATTCGAATTGGTGACTTTTCGAACCTAAATAGAAAATTCTCCTATGCCTCAACCAACTACCACAGGGGGTTAAAGACTTTGTAAAGTCAATGAAGCTCGCAAGGTCAATCAGTTGTGGTTATAGTCCCTATGAGTTGCTCAAGTGATGAGTGTGTTCAACTTTTGCGGCTCAAGGCTTGCATTCGGATAATTATATTTGCATATTCTCTTAAAGCTATCTCGAGGAGCATAGATTTGTCTATCTCCAGAAATTACTTAATCTGTATGAGGTGAGGGGACTGTCACGTCTGGTGAAGATCATTCATGTGTTCAGAAAGTATTGGAAACCCCATTGTGTAGAAAAAAATAGGTGAATCATTGCTATTTCGAGGGGAAAAGGTTGATTACGATTAACAAATCAGCAAAAAGGACTTTAATAACATTGCTTTCCCATCTTATTTCCTGATGATCAATGGAATTAGCTAGCTATGCCCTTTTGAGTCGGATTAAATGAGCTTGGAGGACCACAGCACCCACCAAATGCACCACATATAGTGCCCATCAAATGGTCCAAATACGGTGCCCACCAAATGGTCCAGGGAAGGGAAGACTCTAGACCCTAGATCGCGGAATAGATTTTTCAGAAATTATAAAATCTCTCTTCACTTTCGATATTTTAGTCTTTGATTTCGAATCTAAAACTTTGTTTTCTCGGAAAGCTCGGAATGATCCTGTAGTTCGATGGGGGCGAGCAGAGGCCCGCCACTACATTGCACTAAGGCATCTACTATGTCATATTTAAAGACCAAGATCAACGATCCGAAACACAAATCCCACCATTGTCTTAAAAGATACAAGAAACAAAGTCAACATATAGTACTCTACAAAAATCTAGAAATACTAGAAAGCACATCTCGGTGTAAACTGAGCAACATATGGTATGTACGACGTAACTTCATCTAGAAGTCTCCAAATTATATGAAACTTGCGGCATTTGAAATTATTATACATAGAGGGTTCCAACAACGATATAATATTTGATCATGCTGAGCCATGAAAACCCTCTCAAATATTAGAAGAAAGTGACTTTTAAATATTCTCCAGCAGTATGAACAGCCTCCATGCAATTTGGATACATGTGAAAGAAATCTTGATATTATTGAAATGGTAATTCGTCACAACTGAAGTATATATATGTTTATACATAGACAGGCGGTAAAGCAATTTATTTGTGAATTCTTGGCCAGGATTGACAGAAGTTTGGGACTATAAGTTGATATTACGTGCCATTAATCTAGTACAAGCCAAAAGGAAAAAAAAAAAAATCGAATATATGTGCTTGTTGCAATGATACTTTTCACTACCAAAGTGTAGAATATAATACATTGGAAACTAATTATTTGCCCCCAAAAAAGCTTAGTACGTGCACCAAGACCCCATCTTCCTATCAAATACTTAACTCAGCTGCTTTCTCCTTTCTTTGGAAACCAAAAAATCCTAAGCCTAAATCTTTTTAATATGACCAATTGAGTTCTAAATATTTTAACAATTTATCAATGCTGTCCATCTAGTCAATTATGGCAGGAAATCACTAACGTAAATGCCAACCATCCTTGGTGCTCCGCCAGCATTGACATAAACAATTTTCGCAACTTTTTAATATTTTTGAATCATTTATTTATTCTTTATTGTGGCTAGTGATGGCTCATGACCCTTGTTGGCCACTCCACAAGGGCTTGCAAGCCCTCGCTAGCCACGGTGAGGATTGTGGCCTTCACCCAAGGTTGGCCACCTGCGGAAAGGAAAGAAAAAAATAGATAAAGGAGGAAAAAAAAATCAAATTGTCCATGTCAGCACTTACTAAACCACCACATCAACAATTTTCTATCAAAATTGAACGGATGGACTATATTGACAAATCATTAGAAATGAATTAGCATAAATACAATAGATTTAGGACTTTTTGGTTATTTTTCCGTTTCTTTTCCTTTTGGCTAATGACCAATAAACTCTTTAATTTGTGCCTGGTTCTCAATTTAAAAAATTAAAATTGACATCGACATATGATGTTGTGAACTAAGAAGCAGCTTGAAAAGCACTGTTTGTCATGGCATGAGCAGGTGACGGAAGTGCCCCATTCATCAGGAACAAATCAAATTAAAATCTGAAGCATGAGTAGATGATAACCTTACTTAGTGATAAGATTTAATTTATCAATTATTAGCATAAAAGTCGGTGGCTAAAATCATAATTGTGTGGGAGTATTAGTGGGAGGGACAACAGGTCGGGCTCCACTATTGAAGATTCCTGGTATAGTTACAAAAATTATTTAGCTCATATATCGTACCTTCTTCTACCTAATCTTTTCCATAGGCTTTAGCATTACACTTATTAATTATCATAAGGTGAGCACATAATTTGGGTGACGTAAAAAGAAAAAGAAAAAGAAAAAGAAAAAGAAAAAGAAGAATGCAGCAGAATCCACAGAAAGTCGAGGCATTTAATATTATCTTCTACACTCAACAGTTACTTTCACTAAAAGTACAATTATAGAATAGTTCTTTTGGAAAAGAAACCTAATTTGCAAAAGTGATCAGGACCAAAAGCTTTTGATTTGGGGGATTTTGTATGATATCAAGATAAGAAATTTATTTATTTATTTATTTTGTGTGTGGAAAGAACTTGATTATAGGTTGTGGAATTGATTAAAAACTCCCACCTCAAAACGTGTGTTTGGCCTTTGTCAGGAAAAAGCGAGTTGCTACATCTTTTGTCCAATGTCCTAGAAAATCGATGGGTCGGAACCAAGCGAAGATGATGAATGATAGCAACTTGGATAACATATAATAAAAGGACAAATCATGCTATAGGCCGACAAAAGCAAAGGACCACTGCTCTAGCGAATATCAGTTCAGAATAAGGGATCTTCCATCACTTTATCATGTCCCAAATGCATATAACTAGGATCTTGACATCTATCGAGCACGATGTTTATGAAGTCATTGACACGTACGATCTTTTGACATTTTACGGGCATAGACATGGAAATCCAATTTTATGGGGGGTATCATGAAAAGTCCTGCAAATCCCATGAATCAGTTAAACTCTTCGCCTTATGCAGGTAATCCTAATCTAGAATAGTCTACATACAATCTAGTGTGATACGAACGAGTGGCATCTAGTTCCTAAACTGGAAAACACCTAACGCCCCCAACCAATTGTCCCAGTTCCGGGGGTTATAGACATGTACTATCATCTTGTACATATTAATGTATGGCATAGAATGAGACACTATCATGAAATGATATAGAACATTCATCCTAGATTATGTTTTTACGAAGATAAACTCCACGTGTTAGTAAAAATCCTATGTTATTTTGAGGATAACAAAACATTTTAAGTATAAATTGAGCTTGTAGAATACACTGTCTCTACGTATATAGATTTATATATAGATGATGTTAGCAAAAACCATGTCTAAGAGTGTGGAAGGACCTTTGCTCTGCAAAAGGTGAACGGGATATCGAATGTGAAATATGTTGATGAGTGGACAGACCTTGCAAGTGATGAACAAGTTACTCCGCGTAAGAGAGATTAATGTGTGGGAAAATCTCGTGGATGGTGACCAAATTAGAGGATGTATGATTGTCGAAAAGTTTGCATGGAGCAATAGAATGTACACAGACGAAAGGACATGAAAACGTCAACTAGTTTGGATGGACCTTGTGGACATATAAGGACATGTGATCGTCGAAGAGTTTAAATGGACCAAGTAAATGATGAACAATCTACGCAATATAAGGACAGTCAACGTGTTTGGAGGTACCTAACTGTAGAAGGAAAACAAGTTTTGGATATATCTGACTGCAAAATGCGTTCTTGGTGCAGAAGGGGTATTGGCTCTACTATGAGTCTCTGCATCCCAATCGCGAACCCTCAGCGACCCTTGACACACACCGGTGAGGACCGCAGAAACCTCCTCAAGTCAGCGGCGAGGTTGCAACCCTCGCCCCAGCGAAGGTCTCACCCAACAAAACTCACTGACCAGATCCGCGTGCACAATCACATTCCCTCGTGCATCTCCTTCTCCTTTCGAACCTTGCCTCAACACCTTGTGTTTTGGTTTTTGCACAGGCATTCTGCAGATGATTGGTGGTGATTAGCAACAAGGGGAATAGTAGATTGGTTGAAGATGAGGGCCTGGCCAAGCTGTTATTTACTCGCGGGTTTAGATTGCCTAGGGGTTTTACCATTGCAATCAGCAAGAAGAGTCAAGATGCAGAGCTTGATCTTCCTTCTCTCTGCTTCCTCTTCCCATATAGCACAAACCCCATCACTCTCTCTCTCTCTCTCTCTCTCTCTCTCTCTCTCTCTCTCTCTCGAACTTGCAATTTTTTTTTTTTTTTTTATCTTTCTTTCCACGTCAGAAACCTGATAGAGCAGCTTGATGATGTGGTGCTGATTTGGATGTTCACGCGACCCGTTTTGTCTAAATATACTATGGAGGGACCAACTTGAACAAGCAAGTATATAATTCAAGGATTTCATCGCAGGGGTTGAGAAAAAAAATTAGGAATCCATGGCAACTTTATCTCGAAAAGTTCAAGCTCGAAATTTCAACGGATTAGTTATGTGATCGACGCATAGAATATATCTTTCTAACACCCCCCGAAAGCTGCTCATCCTCAGTTCCATACGCTGCATGTTACAAAAAAGGTCACGGACACTTTAACAGCCAATACATTCGGAACCGAATCGCATATGCCTTCGCTTTTATTGGGCGAACGTCGTACGGACAGAGAGTTTTGCTTTGTCCCGTGGCCACGGATTCAAGACAGCACGCACGCGCGCTCTCCCTCTCCCTCCCACCCTCCCTCCCTCCCTCTCTCCCCATGAAGCAGTAGTAAACACAAAGCAAAAGACAAGCAGACACTTAGGGTTTCGGATAATGATGCACAGTTTCAAAGGGTAAGTATAATATACAAAAATGCGAAAGCCAAAGCTGCCAACTTCTCCACTTTGCTCGACTCGACGTTGAAGACCCGATACTGTTTTCATATGTCGCAGGGACCAATCGAGAATAAGTATGTTTGGGCGGCTGACATTCTTCAAACATTTTGCCCAAAATGCAATCAAGTCCTGAACGTTGGAAGATGTACGGTAAGTATATCAAAAGAATCGATAGTTTCAGACTTGATTACACTTGGACAAGATTTTTAGGCATTTTGGTGTAATTTTCCTTTTTTATAAGTTGGGTTAATATCCTGAAAATCCCGAATTGGTAGACGTGTAACAAATTTGCCCCCAAACTAATTTTTTTTATTATGAAAAACTTCAATCTAGTACATTTGTGATAAAGTTACCCCAACCGATCATAAAAAATCTCAAACTGGTACGCTTGTGACAAATTTACCCCAAGCTAATTTATTTGATTGCCAAAAATCTTCAACTGGTACATCCATGATAAATATACTTCCCGTTAAATTGGATTAATACCACAAAAAATTATAAAAATTGTATAACTATGACAAACGGAGTAAAATCCCAACCGGTACACCAATCAATTGTCACGTGTCATTTAACTTAGTAATTTGACAGTAAAATTTAACGGAAACCAATAGAAAGTAAATTTGTCGCAAGTATACTAGTTTGGGGTAAATTTGTCAAAAGTGTACAGGTTTGAGGTTTTTGGTGGTAAAAAAATTAGTTTTGGATAAATTTATCACATGTGTACCAGTTTAGAATTTTTCAGGGCATTAACCCTTATAAGTTTGTGCTTCAACTTTTCTTCTTTTGTGAAGAGGGCTTTAACTCATTTGATTATGCAATGTGATCCTTCTATTAATAACTGTAACTAACCCATCTATTCCAACGATTACCATAAATGGAAACTATATTTCAAGAAATTGTACTCGGCAAGTTTCAATTTTCCTTCTTGTTATATGCGCTTGTGATGTCAGTTTTTGCTATGGAGTGAGACCCTTATCACCTTATATTTCCCGAGCGCGCTAGGGTGAAAACAAAAGGAAAGAATTAATGCTTAACCTTTGTGGTTTGCATTTGGTTGTGATATTCAGGATTTTCCGCTCATTAACTAAAAGTTGCAGATTCAAATCTTACCATGTTTTAGGTAAGGGCCACTTGCATAAGTCAAAGAGCTCAACTTAACTGGTTCTTAGGGTTTGTAAGGTATTCCTTGAGCCTTTTGTAGCCGGGTCTTCACATCATACCCCTGGTTTATTTATAAAAAAAAACGGAATGCTTAGACAAGTATATGTTTTTTTTTTCTTATTTAGGTTTTGCAAATTTATTACTAAAAATGTGAGTATTTAGGGACTTGTTTGCAGGTGCACCTCATGGGGGTTGCTTCATGCAGGAATAACTCAGTATTACTCACAAGATCCAAGGTTATCCTGGTGTTATTGAGATGCTAAATTGTAGGAAGCATTAATTTGGTGGTCTTGAAATGATATTCATTAAAAAGATTCGATCCATTTCTAATGGGCTTGATGATGACCCATGCTTAACCCCCTAGTGTCATTGTCCTCACAATCTATTGCAACCAATTATAGGCTGCCATACTTATGACATGCCACGCTATATCAACCATTTATTTGACTAAACATAGATTTTCACATCGCAAGATTCTGTTTGCTGAGAATGGTGACCCGCTCAAAATATATACCCCTTAGATTTGAGGATTCTTTTAGGAAGATTCTGCTGATATGAGATCTGAAAGTTTGCATTCGATCTACGCATATTCTTCATCCTCCAATGACTTCGAGCAACCTAAGACGCTTCATCTGTCAACAGGCATTTGAGTATATGCTAGAACTGCTCGCTCCCTCTCTACTATATCATGCTCAACGCATGCTGTGCATGCAACAATAAGCACCCTCTCGTAGCAAGGGATCACGTCCAAACCCTGGACGGGGTCCACTTCAATGGCTTTTTCTTGCATGTAATTTTCTCAAGGTAAAACCAAAAAAATTATTAGTACATTTATAGAGACCTTGGCCAAGTAATACTTTCAGACTTCCAAAATTTTCCCTTTCTTGATAAGCTAATTTGCACTCTACAAGTCCGGAGCGTCTCTCGAGGGATTTGATCTCAAGTCCCATTCCAAACCCGTCCCGGAATTGGAGCTTACTTGCTTGATCTTGATCAAATGCCCCTATATCACCTTTCAAGATTGATAACCATAAAGTGAATTGTTGGGTATCTACAGAACGAACAAGTCTAAATTTTTTCCCATTTCGTTTGAGACGTTGGAGTTAATTACTTTCATTACAAGACCACTCATCTCTCATAAAAACACTGTGCATATGTTTCCGAATCCTCAGGTCGACATCGAGACCTAACAGTATAGTCTGTGTAAGGAAAGCGAGACACCAACACGACATTCATCATTCCTGCCTACGCAAGCGCGTATGATTGAACTTCAACAGCCAAAGAGCATCGGAAAAGCATAACATTGCTTATAGTATTTTCTCACTGAGATTTATTTATCTATATTCTACTTTCAAAGGATGGCTCCAAGATATGGGAACATGACTGAAAACATTTGATGACATTCCAAGCATCATCATTTTGGCCAAAAACACATAAAAGGCGTGCAATTATGATAATGGCCTCCTAGTCAGATTCCTGCTTGAAAGAACAAAAGGCAATATAAAAAAATTGCTAACAATAATTATAATCGAGGAGTAGTGATAGATTATAGGCTTCGGGGCCAATGGCTTAAGGTGCTAGCTCCTTTGAACTTTTTTCAAAAGAAAAGCAAACAAAATTCTCTGTCAAATATTAAAATCTTCATTACAGATGATATTGTTCGAAAAGAAGTTCCACCCATTTGCTCTCTAGCAAGGACGAATCAATGGGGGTTTAAAGTTGACTATAATTTCTAGAGATGTCAGTCCAGTCACGGACAAGTCAAGAAATGGTAGGAATGAAAAGACATTGCCGTACAAAAACAGCTTGGATATGCAATAGCCAAGGAAGCTAATTAGGCCGATGGAGTACTGTAAGAGCCACTTTTAAGAGAGTCGTGACCGTAATGACTCAATCAAGGCAAGGATTAGGAAGAAAAATGGTCCTATGTAGACTTTTTAGGTTAAAAAGTACTTTGAATGCCCGGTGGAATTGGGACTAAAAAGAATGTATTAATTTATGTCTTGGACAGCGAAAGGAGTAAGTTGCACATCGATTTCATTTGTTTATGCTTCCTTTCGGTGTGTTTCTGTTCTGTATACTCGATAGGTAATAAGTTGGTACCTCTATCACCTCATGGTGTCCAACTATGAAAGTTATTGCCTCCACCAAGTACACGTGCAACTGTGATTCTCAACTGTTAATTGAGCTGAAACCCTTAGGCTTTGATGTAGTTGGTTGGAACTTCAAGGGATTTTCTACCAAAAAATTGAAGGGCGCTTGTTAAAATCCCCCTAATTGCATGCAAATTGCTTTAGGTTAAGACACCTATGTACTTAAGTCAAAGATTTGGACTTAACTGGTTCATAGAGTTTCCCAAGCCACAGGTGCTCATGTCCTTGTCCTTGAGCCCTTGAATTTTAAAATCAAAGAATAAGCATTAGTGATGTCCACCTCATTCGATGCTAGAATATAAAAGGTATTCATGTATCATCTGATAGTTTATCATCTCAGTGTCTAATAATCTTTTATTTGTGAAGCTATCAATGATAAATTTCTATTCCACAAAATTTGTTGAGCCAATATGTGAATGACTTAGCCCCTTCCACATGCGTCAAACTCCCAAAAGTTGTACTTAAATAACCACATAAGGTGGCAATCATTAAATGTAAACCTTAATTTGAGAATCAAATCACAAAGCTGTACCCAACGAATGTGGGACTTTGGGCGTCACAAACTTCCCTCCCCTTCTCCCCTTAAAACCAATTATGTCATCCAATATGAGTCTCCCTCTATTTAACGCAAGTTCAAATCCATTCATATCATTTCACCATCTTGTAAACTTGTCAAGAGTTGCACTTTGCTTGAGCCCTCTCACTCTAGTAATCACTCCCCATCCCTCGTCGGATTGTGTTGGGCCAAATCCTTCCTTAAATCATGCATCTACTATGGGAAGCCCTACTGTGATTCTATTTAAGTGACCTTACACATTTCATGTGAGATGAGCGCATAAAAAGAGAACTATAAATAATTATTTTGAGATGATTTCTTAGTTATGAATCACATTCACATCATGGATCTCACCCAACCATCATAAGACTTTGGGCATCACAATATGTCCAAACATTGGCGAAAAAGAAGTGATCGAGTATTTTCATTCGTTGCGAGTGTTTGGGATGGTTTCTACTTACAATAATTTTCTTGTAATTTGAGCTTTCAAGATCAAACATTCTGATTATCTGACAAATGGTAAACATTAACAATTAGGGCCGCTAGAACTTTTTTTTTTGGTACTTTATAGAAAATTAGTAAATTTTTGTGGGAAAAAATATGAAATAATCAAAACACACCTTCACAGGATAGTAGGTCCTACTTCAAATGCTCCTGGAAATAAGTTTGTAATTCAATTTAAAAGTACCATCATCATTGTAAGGAATCTTAAAGGAAAAAACAGGGTTTATAAAGGAAGCATTTACTTCTGGATGGAATAAGTGCTTGTTGAAATCTTGTGTACGAAATTTAAAGTCCTAATGTTAGATAAAATAAAAATAATAAGTACAGCTTGCTTATAAAGGGGGACTGGGGGGAATCAATTGTTCAGAAATATCTTCGTCTACTACATTCATCCGTCTGTTCATTAGCATTTTTTCGTGCGAAGACTCCCCGATATAAAATCATTTCGGTTCACCTTCTGAATTTGTTATTAATTGTGGTAATATATATGAAATTGTTGAACATCTGTAACTGTTGAGTTCAATCATTCCTAACCGAAGATGGGGGTGATTTTCTTAAGCGAGTGGTCCTCGGGCTCCACAATCTTCATCATGAGCTTTCCTCTTTGGAACAGAACATCAAGTTAAATATCTATTTCTCTTTGAGTTTCAGTGGGTTCGAATTTCAGCTAGAGCAACTTGATACATGTGGCCTCATTCCAATGGCTGCTATAAACAACTTGTTTTGAACATTAGGGCATTTAAAGTTTTTTTTTTTTTTTTTTTTTGGTGATCAGGGCATTTAAAATTTATACCACTAAAAATGTAAAATTGATATGCTCATGCCACATTTACTCCAAACTAATATTTGTATCACAAAAAATATCAAACTAGTATATCCGTATAAATTTACCAAAATTGAATAGCGAAATCAAAACAAATTGGAGAATCAACGTATGTTTAGAAAATGAGAGAGCTCTTATTACAAAATTAGTAAATTTTGGCAAATTTCTCAATCTTAGTTCATTCTCTTCAAATCTGGCTTCCCAAAACAATGTAGTTTGGGAAACCCATTTATTTTGATTTTCCACATCGGATCCACATCACATGTTGATTATCCGAGTTATTTGCTAGGCATGTATGAACCGTAAGACAGATTCTATACCGAAGCTGAAACGAAGATGTAGACTCTATGTCAAGCTGAACCGGGTACGACCTTAAAGCTAACTGCTCGGCGATATGTTCAGACCCAGATTGTAAAGTCTACATACTCATATTGTAAAGTCTACAGACTCAGACTTTACATCCGATTCATGAATCGTAACTCAAGCCCAATCATACAACTGCTAGTGATCTGGTTTGGATTCCACATCAAGATTGATTTGATTGATCGATTGGATATTGAAGGCAAGAACTTTCTATGCGAAGAAGCTTTTTACTTATGGAAACCAAGATTTCAGTTTGTATGGGCGATCGGAATCCTAATTTGGGATTTTACCTTGTCACTCAACGGCTACCAAATCTTCTAGATACGAGCTGTCCAATGGGTATATTGAAGACGATTCTCCGGGATGCTGTCCAACGGCTAGTTTGGAAGTGGAGGAGTATTTGTGAGACATGGACCGATGAGCAAGAAGAGACGAGCGTAGAATTTATAATTCCAAAGTCTGAGCGACCTTCGATTATACACTTGTCTTTGGAGAGCTTAAACGTTTGTAATCGTGAGAGAAATACCAAAAGAGTGACTTAGTGAGATAGTGTGATCTACTACTAAGTGTGTGCACTAATTGTAATCTCTTATTGATTGCATAGTGGAATCCAGCCAAGAAGGCTGTTAGCGTGGGAGAGTGGACGTAGGCTTGGATTAAGCCGAACCACTATAAATCTTGTGTTCTTATTCTCTTCCCTAACTCCTTTATTTTGTTCATACTAGCACTCTCAATTGGTATCAGAGCCAAGTGTTCGGTTTATAAAAGTGTTTTTACTTTTGAGCTAAAGATTCTTTATGGCTAGTATGTTGGCACCAGGACTTATGGAAGGGCAAAGCAACACAAGGCCACCATATTTTGATGGAAAGGAATACGACGTATGGAAGAACAAAATGAAAGCATTCTTAAGATCCAGAGATCTCTTACAATGGGATGTTGTGGAAAGAGGAATCAACCCCATTGCTGCGTCTAGAATGGCAAAGACAAAGAAACAAAACCCCCGCTCCTATGTCTCGGACGGAGATGTCCAAAAGAGAAGCTTTTGATGCGAAAGCAATTTATTCTTTATATTGCGCTTTGTCTCCTGCTGAATATAATAGAATCTCTTCATGTGAAACAGCAAAAGAAGTTTGGGATCTTCATGAC
Source organism: Eucalyptus caleyi (assembly GCA_014182885.2). Lineage (NCBI taxonomy): Eukaryota > Viridiplantae > Streptophyta > Magnoliopsida > Myrtales > Myrtaceae > Eucalyptus > Eucalyptus caleyi. Next base: position 11,277,428 of record CM024466.2, on the reverse strand, counting down.
CGATAAAAGAGATAAAAGAAACTCTCTTTTACAGAAATTGTAAAATGGTTTACTAAAAGATTGGAATCATGTCAAGACCTCAATCCGGGAGACTCGTAGGATTATGCCACTCTCCGTTGATGAATTGATTGGCTGGACGATGAAGAACTGCCTTTATGGTCGAAATTTAAAAAGCTGAGTAGAAAAGGAAGGAAATTTGGAAGAAGTCAATACAAGCATAATGGCCATAAAAGAATCATGAAAGAAGATGATGATCAAGAAAATATATACTTGATGGCACATTAAAATCTGGAGTCATTCTGCAAATTTCAAAGTCCCCGATGGAGGATGAGGAAATCCAAAAATTCCTCTGTGGAGAATTCTCATTAGGCAACAAGATCTTTCTCAAGTCCGCAAAAGATAAGTTATTATTGCAGGATATAAAAGAAGAAAGAAGAAAGAGGATTTGGTAAGGAATTTTTATTCTCAATTTGATTTGGGCAATAATTCTCATTATGCTTAATATTTGATATATCTTTTGGTTGATTGAGATTTTATAATGATCATATTTTGCTTTATGGAAGAAAGAATCGTATGATTTATTTTTGTGATTTGTGAGTTATGATTTGATTTAGTACGTGTGATTATTTGAGATAATTCAGATTATTTGGTTTAATTTTATGCTCTCAAATTGTAATATTTTGCAAAGTAAAAAATCCGATTCTATGTTATACTAATTTTGCAAGATATTTTTTTCTGAGATATTCAAGGAATTTTATGTTTTTATCAGAATGAAGATTGGGGAGAAATCAAATCCAAACGAAAAAGGAGTTCGAATTTCAGCTAGAGCAACTTGATACATGTGGCCTCATTCCAATGGCTGCTATAAACAACTTGTTTTGAACATTAGGGCATTTAAAGTTTTTTTTTTTTTTTGGTGATCAGGGCATTTAAAATTTATACCACTAAAAATGTAAAATTGATATGCTCATGCCACATTTACTCCAAACTAATATTTGTATCACAAAAAATATCAAACTAGTATATCCGTATAAATTTACCAAAATTGAATAGCGAAATCAAAACAAATTGGAGAATCAACGTATGTTTAGAAAATGAGAGAGCTCTTATTACAAAATTAGTAAATTTTGGCAAATTTCTCAATCTTAGTTCATTCTCTTCAAATCTGGCTTCCCCAAAACAATGTAGTTTGGGAAACCCATTTATTTTGATTTTCCACATCGGATCCACATCACATGTTGATTATCCGAGTTATTTGCTAGGCATGTACTAGGACATTAAACAGAAACTAATAAATAGTAAATTTGTCATGAGTATGCCAATTTGATTATTTTTTTTTTTTTTGTGACACAAAAAATTAGTTATGTCATATGGATGTACCAATTTAAGATATTTGGTGGTATCAACTCTAAAATCTAAGTGACAATTTTCATTTAATTGCAAGGCTTTTTTAACTTATGAAAGCTACGTATCAAAGTTGAACCCGGTAAAGTAATTTGTTCAAAAACTATTTTGCGTTCATAGCATTTTTAGTATAAACATCCTCATTTAAGAGTGTAGACTTTTTTTTTTCTTCAAATTTCATTTTCTTGATTTATTCCCTTCCCTTCTACAAAGCAAGACTGTGCTTCGCAGTATTAGGCAGAGGTTGCTAATGCACTTCCCAACATCATATGAGACCATATGAGTATAATACATGAGAAAACCCAATTAAGTCTTTAGAATTAAGATTCAATTTAGGGTGTGTTTATTTCAAGAAAAAAATTAATGAAAAAGTAAAATGGTTTTCGGTAAATAATTTTCTCATAAATTTTCCTCCTTCTCGGGTTAGGAAATTCATCTTCCTAATTTTAAGCATACATATTTTCTTTGATTGTAAATGATTTTTCGTTAATTGTCCATTCTCAGCAAATTAAAAACGTGAAAGTCCAGAAAATTAATTTGTTAAAAATTATTTCACTCAAACACGCCCTTAGTTAATCTTTTCAAATTGTTAAAATTTATGATAATATATAAGAGTTGAATATCCTCGATTGTTGAGCTCAGTCATTCTTAACCAAAGATGGGGTGGTTATCTAAAGCAAATGGTCTCAGAACAGTACAGACTCGCAGTTGTCAACACGAGCTCCACCAACCTAATCATTAGCTTTACTTTTTGGATCAGAACATATATTTAATTTATTTCTCTCGTGGTAAAATTGAGTTCCATTGTATTTACAGAATTTCAACCAGAAGAGCTTAATACATATGGTCTCATTTTAATGGCCGTTATTAAAAAAAAAAAAAAAACTTGTTTTGAAAAATTAGGGCATTTAGAGTTTTACTATAAAAAATTCAAGCTCGAAATCTCAACAGATTAGTTATGTTTCCGACGCGTAGAATATATTCTTTCTAACCCCCCCCGGAAAGCTGCTCATCCTCAGTTCCATACGCTACATGTTACAAAAAAGGTCACGGACACTTTAACGGCCAAAACATTCGGAACTGAATCGCATAAGCCTTCGCTTTTACTGGGCGAACGTCGTACGGAGATACGGAGAGAGAGTTTTGCTTTGTCCCGTGGCCACGAGAAAATATTTACAGGTTCCAAAGCGCCACGTCAATCTCGGACGTGGCGCGCTTTTTTATTCACATCCAATAATAGATCGACACATGTCAGCTAAGCGGAATAATTAAAATAAAAATCTTTTTTTTTCTCTCTTCATCTTCCTCCTTGATAAAGGACAGCCGTCCGGCCACCATCTCCGCTCCTTCCGATGTCACTTGGTTGCATCCAAATCTGGAACCGCGGGGCCTTGGCCGCAACAGACCTGGCCAACCTTTAGATCTCGGCAACTCCCTCCTCCAGTCATCATTGAGCTTCAGAAAAGTTGAGCGCTAAACCTTCTCCAGATCTCGACCGAGCCATGGCCGAGCAACTCCTCCTCCAAATCTCAGTCAAGCCATCATGGCTGAGCCTTCAAAAAAGATGGAACAAGTCTTGACGAGGCTCAAGCCATGCCAATCATCGGCGAGGCTGAGCCTCGTCGGATCTAGCGAGACTCAAGCTCGCTAGCATCAGGCAAGGCTCAATCTCGCCGATTTGGCGAGGCTAAGGCCCTGCCCGACGCCGGCGAGCTCGAGTCTCACCACATCCGGCGAGGCTCGAGCCTCGCCAGTCACTGGCAACCACGAGCTCACGTGCCAATGAACTCGAGCCTCGCTTGGCCTGTCGCTAGCCGTCACCTTGCTAGCCATCAGCTAGGAAGGAGGAAAAAGAAAGAAAAAAGAAAAGAAAAGAAAATTGAAATATGAAAAATAATTATAATTTTTGACTTTTTATTAAAAAAACACATTTTTATAAAGTTAAAGAGGGAAAAATTGTGTGGGGCTTGGGTGGAAATTTAGAAATGGGTTCTAAAGTTCCAACCTACTTGATATTTTAAATGGGTCGAAAATAGGTCACAACTCATTTTTGATCCATTTAAATCAGACTCACTTTTTTGACCCATTTTTAGTTGGGTTTTTAAAATTCTCTAACCCATATATAACCCATATAAATAAAATATGAGTCCAAAAATGGGTTCATGACCCATTTTGACACCTCTAGCCGAAAGGAGGAGGAGGGCGTGTCATCCATGGTCAACAAACGATTTGCAGAGGAGAGGAGAAGAGTGGGTGGTGCAGGAAGTTGAAAATAAAAAAGATTTTCATTTTTTTATTCCACCTCATTCAACACTTGTCGCTCTATTATTGAGTATAAATAAAAAACACGCATCACATCAACAATTAACACGACACTTTATAATCACTAAATATTTTCTCCCCCTGAAGGCCCGCTAGACTCTCAAGTCACATAAGTCACTCAAAACGGGAAGTGGCTCCACTTTAACCAAAAAAAAAAAAAAAACTCTCTCATTTTTCTAAAAGAGTCAAAAGTTACGTATGATGTTCACTTTAATGCTAATTTTCTTCAGACTACTTAAGTGTTACTTTTTCAAAAAAGATTAAGTGCTAATTCCAATCTAGATCACTAGAAATCTGACGTGATCATATTTTACTAATTTCTCAGTCCTATGTAACCCTTAAAATGACGTTGTCTTTTAAAAGTTATAAATAGCGATCATTTAAATACCAAAACTTATTTGAAGTGATCACCTCAATACTAGCCGTTATTAAAAATGACCACTTTAGTACCAATCGCATCACGTGGAAATACCACGTTGACTGGATTTTTTAAATAATATGTCAAGTCATAATAAAATTTTTAATTAGAAAAGCTACGTATTATTTTTTTGCAAAGGCACTTAAGTGATCACCTTTCCTTCGATTTTGTACTTAAGTGATCCAGTGAAAATTTCTGACACTAAAACTATTACTATACATAATTTTTGGCATGTGATCTTCAACCCTTAATTTTTTAAACTAGACTTGACCACTCCTCTCTCGTGCTGCTAATTAAGTGCTCCGTGACGCTTTCTTGATCTCCTCCTTTGCTCCTTCCCTCTCACCCGCTTTTGTCCCCCTCTATTCTCACTTTCCACTATAAATTCGCTAAGAGCAGACCACCACCCTCCCCAGCCCACGCTCCCTCTCTACTCTCTACACACACTTTGTGGCAATGACGGGATCCAGCTCAGACCCTACCCTCCACAGCTGCCCCGGCGGCTCCTCCTCCTCATCTCCGATCCAGAATGCCAACATGGCCACACCCTAGGGGAATGAGCTCCCGGTGATAGACCTGAGTAAGTAAAACACAGTTCCTTCAATTTAAAATATACAAAAGCCACCCTATGGCGACCTCCATGGTTTACATTCAAACATAATTATGAGAAATTATTAATTTATGAAATAAAAAAGAGAGAGAGACATGAAAGAAGAGAAGGAAGGAAACAAAAGGAGACTTCTTTTAGGCATGTATCGTAAGGGTCTGTTTGTTAACTTGTCAAACAATGTTTATTTCTATCCTTTTGTTCTCAAGAGTAATTTTGAAATAGAATCGCGTTTGATAAAATTTTTATTTTCAGGAACAAATTTCTTGTTTTCGAAAACAACTCTAGAATCAAGCACCTATTTTTTCTTTTTCTTTTTTTTTTATTCTCTTGTTCTTCTTCCTTTCTTCTTCTTCTTCATACGTTGCCACCACCACCCGTGATTGCCGTCCGTCGGCCATTGCCACCGGTTGCTGGCAACCAGTCCGGCAAGCTCACCAGGCTAGGGCGAGGTCCGGTGAGCTCGCCGGAGGCAAGCCCAGCCCCGCTGAGGCTTGGCCAAACCATGATTGAACGAGCTTAGCCTCACTAAATTTAGGTGAGGCTACTTGCTCAAACATGGCTCGGTCGAGCCTCGCCTAGCTGCCAGCGAGGCTTGACCAACGAGGGTTGGCCTCGCCAAGGGCTAGCGACGCTCCAGTGAGGTCACCGGCTCTCGTTTGGCCGGTCGCCGGTCATCCCAAAGTCGGCGACCGGCGACTTGAAAAAGAAGAAGAAGAGAAAGAAAGGAAAAAAAGAAAAGAAGAAAAAAAGAAAAAAAGGAAAAATGTTTTATTACTTAAAAATTAAAAGAAAATGATTTGGAGTAGAAATTTTGTGCACAATATCAAACGCAATTTTATTCCGGGAATTGAAATTTTAGACAGTTATCAAATGGCTTAAAATGCTTAGAAATTGTTATCAGGAATAGAATAAAAAATAATCATATCTAATTAGAAATTATTCTCGAGAACAAAAACGTTACCAAACGCACCCTAACACTCCTGAGACGCCGGCCTCTGACGAAACCTGCCTTTGTCTGGGCAGAGGGGAAGAGGTCATCAGGTAGTGCCGCCTTGAACAAGAACAAGCGGCCCGTTCCTGGTGTCTCCATGCAGTTGGTGCTCTACGAGGACCCATGGAAGATCAGGAAGAAGCTAACGGAAAGTGACTGCGGGCACTCGTTGCGGCTCCTGCTGCCGCTGCGCTGCGTGACGACCCACGTGCTCCAGTGGATGGGCCAGGAGATGGTGAGCCGGGTCAAGAGCAGGGACGGGATGGAGGTCATTGTAAGGGATGCAGACACAGGTGGCGAGCACCGGCTTGTGTTCCACTACTGGGCATTGTCCGGGAGCTACGTGCTGAACGGGGACTGGAGAAAGCAGTTTGTCAAGGGGCGAGAGTTGGAGGTCGAGGACGAGATCGGGATGTTCTGGGACACGGTCTCTTGCAAGTTCCACTTTACAGTTCTTTGCAAGGTTACTCATGGTACCAGCAACGCGGTGGCTTGAGCTTAGAAGCTTTTGCATAAGGATCTTGTTCTCTTTCAATTTTCTTTTTCATATGGTACTCTAAGAATAAGTATACTAGAAGTGTAAAAATTATGTAGGCACTTACTTTAGTACCTAAAGTTTTTGCCGGCTCACTTAAGTGCTAAATCGGAGGAAAAATTATCACTTAAGTGCTAATGATGAGAAATTTTGGTTAAATTGATTATATGTCATTTATAATTAAAATTACAATATTACTTAGCAAATTTTTAAAAATTCCAATCGACGTGACATTTTCACATGGCATGCTTGGTATTGAAGTAATTACTTCAAACAAGATTTAGCACTCAAATGATTATTTTAAATATAATTTGGCACTTAAAATGATCGCTATTTACAACTTTTGGACGACGTCGTTTAGGGATTATATACTGACTAAGCACATAGCGAGGTATGTAGGACTGAAAAATTAATAAGATATTGCTAGTTGGATTTCTGGCGAGGTAGATTGGAGTTAGCACTTAAATAATCGCTTTTTCTTAAGTGGAATTTAAGAGATTTAAAAAAAAAATTAGCACTAAAGTAAGCACCGTACACAACTTTTGACACTTCTAGTACATTTATTCCATACTTTTATTAAGTTTCAACATAGTTTGTTTGCATCTTATCACGTAATCGAGTTTTAATTTTGACTCAGTTTAGAAATGTTCAACGTAGTTTGAATTAAATAATGAGATTTTTTTGGTTCAAAATTAGTATAGAGTTTTGATTTTCTTAAATAAAAATAGAAAAATTATTTTTGATGAAAGATATTTTGTTGTGAGAAGACTTTCAATGACACCTGGTTATGAAATATTTCGTCGCTAAACAGTGGATCTTTCCTGGTCCTAGCTTGCCGTATTGATAGATTCTATGGCCCCTGTTGGGAAAAGATTTGGGAAACGGGATCCCCAAAACAATGATTCAACACAAAATCGAACACAAACATAGCGGAAGCGAGCCCTGGAAAATCATGAATCACCGATCCTAAGACACATTACATAATCGAACGTACCTTGTTTCCACAAACTAAACCCCGTTGTTGCGATTCAAAGAGGAGGCCGGACATTGTTCTTTAGAGGAGAGAAAGCGGCGTCACGCAAAACAGAGAGAGCGTAATCTCTTGTTCCAAAATACGTAACCTCTCATCAATTAACCACCTCAAAGATTTTCCCTTTATCTTTAATACTTTTCTCCATGGGCCCTCAACTCACGAGTCAAACCTTTTGGGTCCAACATGGGTGGACAGGCCAACTCAGGCCCCATCAAAAGGAAAAAATCCATCATCTCCTACTCGCACATGGTGGGCCAAAACCAACATGAGCGGATGAGCCCTACTTAAGCTCATTAAAGAAAAAATCCATCATCTCCCACTCGACATAGTGGGTCGAACAGAATCTTATTTTTCTCACTACAACATTCATATTGGTGAATAGTTCGTACAACCAACATACTTTGAGAACTCGTTACCATACATCTGTTAGGAATATATAACTGCTCATAATGGACATCACATCCTGAGTAGATATAGTATGCAGTACCCTACATCGATTGATCACATTTATATATTTCTTCTGATCTCTTTTTAAACAATGATATATTATATTCACAATTATGATTATCCTATAAAACAATCATAATTGGTCGACTAGTGAATACAAAACTATAATGTGATTCTCCAAATTAGATCTTCCTTTTTTCTTGAAACTCTCAATTTCAGTTCAACTTGCTTTTCTAGAAATGTCCCATTAGATTGAATCAATTCATGATCATTGGCAACATTCTAAGATAGCAAACATTGAATAGAAATCTTGAGAATAAGTAAGAATCATGAGGGCACTAAATTAAGGAACTCTTTTCCTCAAGAGTCTCACACAGCATAAAAGTTGAGATCAAAACTTTTGCCACTCTTATTGGTCGTCTCATGCATACGTAGTATGAAATATGTATTATAGTATTTAACTCATTTCCCATCGAGCGTATGTCTACATCTTTAATACCGTACAAATAATAGTTCAAACATACTTAATATTTAACTTGAGTTCACGTATCTACTCATTCATAGAATTCATCAGAACTCACATCTGGCATCATAGACAGATAAAGTAAAATATGTGGGTTATTTTACTTTCGAACACAGAAAATATTATGTCCTCATCTTAACACTTAGTTAAGGCGACATAAGTTTTTTAAGCTTGATTTCTAAATTATCACCTAGATAATAAGCTTAAAAACCGTCTCATCTCTATTTATCACACAGTAAATAGAAGCGATTACCCATGTGAGTGAGCTAACCTCTTATCAGTCCGACATACTTTCTTAACTTAATATAATGCACTGAACATTAAGATGCATAAATGTCAAACAAAAATTCATAGGCATTAATGATGAAAACACAAATTCATCAAATGTGAACACTTATGGGAAATTATAGTATTCAGTACATCAACCTCTACGCAATCCCAGAGATTTCACATGGCCTCAAAACATATCTCTAGGTATTGACTTTATCATAAGATCTGCTACCATTCTATGCGTAGACATGTACTGTAAGTTCACTTTTTTTGTGCAACAATATCTTTGACAAAATTATACTTGGTATTTATATGTTTGGTCTTGCCATAATATTTTAGATCTTTGGTGTACGCTATTGCTGCTTGGCTATCACAGTTAACCAACAATGAGTCTGCAGCATTCTCAATAACACCTAAATGATCCAAAAATCTCTTAAGTCAAACACCTTCTTGTATTACTGCTGATAATGCCACAAACTTGGCTTCCATCGTGGACAAGGCTATACATGTTTGTTTCTTACTGCTCCAACTTATCGCGCCATTATTCAATAAGAAAACAAATCTAGAGGTAGATTTCATTTCATCTAAATCTCCTCCCCAATCAGCATCAGAATAGCCTTTGAGTCGCAGATCCTTTCCTTGATAACTCAGCGAATAATTAGCAGTTCCCTTTAGATACCTCAGTATTCTCTTAACGGCTTTCCAATGTGCTTGACCTGGATTGGATTGGTATTTACTTACCATTCTCACTGCAAAACATATGTCATGTCTTGTACACATCATAGCGTACATTAAGCTTCCAACAGCACTAGCATAAGGAACATGTTGCATTTGTTCCTTCTCTTGTGGAGTCCTTGGACACAATCTGTGGCTCAATCCTTCGCCTTTTGCAATAGGAGTATCTATGGGTTTATAGTTTTGCATACGAAATCGTTCAAAAACCCTATTTATGTATGTTTCTTGTGAAAGAGACAATGATCTCTTCGAACGATTTCTTGAAATCTTAACTCCAAGAATGTATGCAGCCTCACCCATGTCTTTCATTTCAAAGTTGGAAGATAGCCAACTTTTGACAATATTAACAAACTCCTTATTGCTTCCGGCAATCAGTATATCATCAACATATAATGATATGATCACAAATTGATTTTTGGATAATTTGATATATACACAATGATCCTCATCAATCATTGTAAAATCATATCCCATTATGGCATTATGAAAACGTATATACCATTGTCTCGACGACTGCTTAAGGCCATATATCAATCTCAAAAGCCGACATACCTTTTGTTCTTGGCCTTTCATAATGAAACCAACAGGTTGTTCCATATAAATTTCTTCGTCTAATTATCCATTGAAAAAAGCAGTCTTTACATCCATTTGATGTAACTCAAGATCCATACTTACTACTATTGCTAGAATAATGTGAACCGAGGTAAATCTCACGACAGGAGAAAATGTTTGCTCATAATCAATTCATTCCTGTTAATTATATCCCTTCGCCACAAGGCGAGCCTTATGCCTTTCTATTGAGCCATCAGCTTTACGCTTAATTTTGAGAACCCATTTGTTCCCAATGGCTTTGCGTCTTTTGGAAGATCAACCAGTTCCCAAACATGGTTTGACTCTATTGACTCCATTTTCTTTTCATTGCATGCATCTATTTTTCCTTATTAGGGCAACTTAGAGCCTCATTTACATTCCTTGGCTCATCTTCATCTTGCAGAGTAACCATAAAAGTTTCCTTTCAATGTCAAAACGTCGACGGGGAATACTTTTGCAACTTGTTCGCTGTATGGGAGATGGTACACTTTGCACATCATTCCCCATTATGTTCCCACTCAGATTAGATAATGATGATATCGTCTCATCATGTGGTTGTAATTGAGAGTGAGTTGAATTAAATTCATCACTTCTCATGTTACTTCCACTTGGACGAACTCTACTAAATTTATTATCCGGATCCAAAGTTTCAAATAGGGAGTAGTCCTCACCTATTTCGCCATTTTTAAGAAAATCATTCTCTAAGAATGTGACATCCCGTGATTCAAACTCAGTTATACTCCCACTTTCCTGCTCACCTAGGAACACATACCCTTTCGAGTGTTCAAAGTATCTTATGAAAATACTCTTCTTTCCTCTAGGACCCAATTTCCCAAATTTGTGAGAAGACTCATGAGTATAGGCAGCACAACCCCATGGCTTAAGAAAACTTAAGTCTGGTTTTCTACCTGTCCATAACTCATATGGAGTGGAAGTAACTGATTTGGAAGGCACTCGGTTAAGTATATAGGCAGCAGTTAACAACGCATCACTCCAAAAAGTGATAGGTAAGTTAGCATGCGCCATCATGGACCTAACCATTTCCAGAAAGATTATGTTTCTTCTTTCCGCAACACCATTTTGTTGAAGAATATAAGGAATAGATAACTATCTTTCTATTCCTTTTTCATCACATAACTTTCTGAACTCATCAAATAAATATTCACGACCTCGATCGGATCTCAATACTTTTATTTTCTTGTCTAATTGATTTTCTACCAAGTTCATAAACTTTTTGAAACAACTCAATGCTTCAGATTTATGAGAAATCAAATAGACATATCCAAATCGAGTATAATTATCTATAAATATAATGAAATAAACAGCCCATGCCTTCCTCTCACATTTATTGGATCACAGACGTCAAAATGGATTAAATGCAAAGGAAATTCAGCTCTTTTTTCTTTTCCAAATGGTTTTCTTGTTGTTTTCCCTACTAGGCAATGTTTACATATGAGCAAATCGACTTTTTCAATGTTACCCAACAAGCCATCTTTGGCTAGTCTATTCATATGTTGTTGGCCAATATGACCAAGTCTAGTATGCCACACATTCACATCATTATCATATGAAGTAGAAGACGTGAAAATAGAATAACAAACATTGACATTACCATAGTCAACATTTAGTACAATAAAACCATCCAGAAAATAACCACAACCATAGTAGATTGTATCCAAATACAAATCTACACCACCATTATGGAAGTTTAAACTAAAACCAAGCTTAACCAAAACAGACATAAATTTCGACAAATCTCCGGAGCATATAAAACATCATGTAGGAACAAGGTGCATTCACCACACATGTTCAATTGGCAAGTGCCAATCCCTTTAACTTCATCTCTGGAGTTATTTCCTACATAAATCCACTTAGTTCCAGTCGAAACTCATCGAAATTCTACGAAAGATTCTCTATCCTTTGCTACATGGTCTGTTGCTCCCAAATCTACAATCCACAAAGGATTAGATTCAGTTAAGAATAGAGAACTTGACACATATGCAAAGTTCCCAAAAGTACAAGGGGTGTTTACCTTCTTTGGCTCACGACAGTCACGAGCATAGTGACCCTTCTGGTTACAGTTGAAACACTTCACCCTCGACAGTTTCTTCATTCGAGAACGCTTTCCTCTTTCATGTTGGTCAAGCTTAAATTTCTTCCTTGAAGAACTTGCTCCCTTGCCTTTCCTATTATCGAACCAGTTAGGACGTTTGCGCTTGGAGCTCAAAGCACCATGTGAACTGGAACCAGCATGATAAATTTCAGTTTCTAGCTTAGTCGCCAAGAGACGGTTCTCTTCCAGCTCAAGATTTCGCACTGCATCCTCAAATGTTATGATATTCTCATTATGAGTTAGGTACACCTTCATATGCTCCCAACTCTAAGGCAAGGAACGAATCACTGCTTGCACTTGCTGCTCGTCAGTCAAGATATGGCTAGCATCTTTCAACTCATTAATCATGTTTGACATCTTTCTCAAATGAAGTTTCATGATCTGACCATGCGGCTTCTTGTAAAAGTCAAACCTAATAGTGAGCTGCCTCAATCTAATCATCAAAATATAACCAAATCTAGCTGCCAACGCTTCCCACATTTCCTTGGCATTCTCAAAACGCCTGAACTCATGCATGACGTCATTTTCCATGCTACTCAGTAACGTAATGCGAGCTAGGGAGTTCTTTCTTTTCCATGCAGCAAATGCATCCTTATCTCTCTTATGCTGCGCAGTGTTTCCTTTTTTAGGTTCTACTATGGTCATGTTAAGAGCTTCTAGTGCTTCTTGCTCTTCCAGCACGTATTGGATTTTCATGTGTCATATCTCATAGTTATCACCATTGAGCTTCTCACCTTTGTTAAGCTCAGCGACTATACCCTTTGTGGCTGAAGCCATTGATCTGAACATATTAGACATATTTGCACGATTTATTAATGCCTATCATTTATGCATCTATTTTGCATAAAACCATCATATTAATGAATAATTTCAAATTAGGTTTCAGAATCAAGAGGTCACTGAGTTTCAAATCATCATTTAAAAATCCTAACTTGAAATTATTATTAATACAATTTTCTATGCAAAATAAGTTCAGCAAAGTCACTAAACTTTCTTGAACTTCCCACAACGAATTGTAAATTAACATACTAATTTACAACAATATATAAATGGAAGCAAACGATATTGAACATCCATTATATAACTAAACACATCAGTTGTTACACTGACATCAACGAGATAGAAAAATATTCACATAATATGTCCATAGAGCCTACTAAAAGAACGATAACTCGAAACATCTAAACCCAAGTCATTATACAAATAGGGAAAGCTTCTTTCTTGTTCAATTTCTTGATTTTTTCCTTTGTAACAATCCGGTAATAATCATCTATAAAAGCCATCACAAGACTCCTATATGAAGTGGCTTTGTTGACTTCCCATAAGCGATTCAACACTCCTTGCCATTTTGGTGGAAGAGTGTTCATGAAAAATCGCACCACCTCAAATTGTGGCATGGGATGACCATTCCATATGACTTTTTGTATTTTCCCATTGACTTCAAGGACATGATTAATTATGTCGCCGCTCTCCCATCAATAATTATTCAAATCGGCTATTAACCTTGAAAGCCTTTCCTTTTGTTAATCGATAACTGCGCTGAATAGGTGTGCGCAATTTAAAGGGAGGCATTGTTCCTGCAACAAATGCAGAACAAAAATGGATTACATATAATCCATATAGACATAATTGAAAAAGAAACACATTCCTTTTTCCTTTTTTTTTTTTTAAGTCAACGGTCAACGACGGTCGACAGTGGTCAACGGATAACCAGTCGAGTCAACGGGTCTGCCAGGTCAAACGGGTTGGGTCAGCTCGGTCCGGTCGGACCTGTGAGGCTGGACGAGCCGGTTGGGCCAGACGGGCCGGCACATGCCCTGCGCGTGCGTGGGCAACCGCCAGCCGACGTCACTATGACGTCAGTCGGCGCTTGCCTTGCACACGCAGGCAGTTGCCGCACGTGCGTGCTGTTATCGCGCGAGTGCATTGCATGCGCCTATGGTTTCAACCACTCGCGCGTGCGTCGCACACCCCTTGGAACCGCACGCACCGACGAAGCCAAACACATCGGCCACACAGGAAGGCACGTCCGGCGGCATCCAGCAGCGAGCCACCACTCAAAATTCTCGTATCGCTGAGCACTTCAACCCTAAACAATCAGAAATGCAATTTGATCTACGGAAAAACCAAAAACTAGGGGGGAACAGTACATTGTCGGGATTTTTCCGTCTCTAAATCAATCAACAGTGACGTTTAATGAGAAAATTAATCAAACCTTGTTTATAAACGTAAACAGTAATCGAGAAACATGATCAAGACGCTCTGATACCAATGTTGGGAAAATATTCGGGAAACGGGATCCCCAAAACAGTGATTCGTCACGGAATCAAACACAAACGTAGCAGAAGGAAGCCTAGGAAAATCATGAATCACCGATCCTAGGGCACATCACATAATCGAACATACCTTGTTTCCACAGACTAAACCCCGGTGTTGCGATTCAAAGAGGAGGCCGGACACTGTTCTTTAGAGGAGAGAAAGCGGCGTCACGTAAAACAGAGAGAGCGTAATCTCTTGTTCCAAAATACGTAATCTCTCATCAATTAACCGCCTCCAAGATTTTCCCTTTATCTTTAATACTTTCCTTCATGGGCCCTCAACTCACGGGCCAGGCCTTTTGGGCCCAACACGGGCAGACGGGCCAACTCAAGCCCATCAAAAGGAAAAAATCCATCAATGCCAATGGAACCTTCCCCCTTAAAGCACAATCGACAAAAGCGATGATGATCGGTCGGGCCCGACTACCACTATCATCCTGCGGGCCGGACCCGTTCCACACGTCACATAGCGAACAAGGTGTCAACTGTCAACGCAGTGCAAAACGAGGCGATGACCCCTCCAATAGGCTTCTCTAATGTTTTTCCTCTTCAATCAAACCATAAAGGTTTGACGTTTACATCTTTCGAAAACCGACCATGATCTGGAGGAGGAAGCCGCCCAGCTCTCTCTAGTAAAAAATTAGAATTCTTTTAATTAAATATGCTTAGAGACGTGTCTTTGATATATAGACATGTTGTGTGTCACCTCGATCAACTTGGGAAGGACTAATATATTCAATTAATTCCTAATCGAATACGTTTTCTTAAGAAATACTAGAGAACCACATGGATTAATAACTTTGTACTTAGTTATATAAAATTATCATATTTTAGGAAACAACATACAGTCTTATCTCCTCCCACCACAAAGACGCACTCATCGCACTTTCTTTGATTCTTTTTATCCTAATCCAATCCGAATTAGGAGATACTTTGTACTGTCGCAGTGCGCACTTCCCAACTTGATTTTGTGCAACTGTAGTTTGATCAGTCTCAACCATTCATGACCTAAAATCTATGGGATTTCCACACTTCTAATTTTGTGCCGTCTCTAGAAAAAGAAATAACATGAATCAAAAGAAAGCGAAAAACCCATGGAGATGTTCGATTTCTTCAACCCCAAATCTCCTCCAATCATCATCGATCCATTGCTGCTAGTACCGTCCATGGTCTCGTCGTGCTGCGTTTCCGATGTTGCCAGCATTAACAACGACAATGAGAATAATAATCGGAGCCAAGAAGAAGTTTTATCTCCATGTTTTTGGCTAAGCCTCAACTTTTTCCCTACTAAGAGCCTGTACTAACATTCGAGTTTCTCGGTCGGCGACAAGAAAATAGATTTCTTTGAAAGCAGTCTGATGGGGAATACCACCCAACATGAAGAAAAGGAGCTTCCGAAGAGCGATATCGGCCCTGCCATCCTGTAAAAAAAGTAGATTACTTTTAACTAAGCATGCTTAATGACTACTCCTCTGTCAGCAGCACACACGTATAAAATCTAGACTTCGGTGAGTTTCTATCGACCGTTTGAATATTAACTATTTCTACGTTGATTCGATCAAGTATCGATTTTTTCTTTTTTTCTTTTTTGCCACATCTTATTTGGCACTTTATGTTCTTGCATGCCGATTTTGAGGAAAAAATTTGTGTAGTGATTTTGTTAGATCTCACATTGGTCAAAAATTGTTGACGTGAACACCAATCATCTTACATGGAACGATTGGTAGTTGGCACTAATACATACAATTTTTGCATTTTTTTTTCAAACTTTGATTTTTTGATTTTGATTTTTTTAATTTATTTAATTTCTTCTTTTTTTTTCTCATAGGATCCATGACCCCCACCAAACTTCGGCAAAAGCCACGACACCCTCGCTGATCACAATGATGGCATCATGGCCCTTGCCAATGGGCCAGAAAGGGTTGCCAAGTCTAGACTAGTAGGGGAAAAAAAGAAAAAAGAAGAAGAAAAGCACATATAAAATATTCAATTTTTTAAAAAAGTTAGATAAAAATTGTCTATATCAATACCAGCTATGCCACATAGGAGACCAACATCCACGTTAGCAGTTTTTGACCAAAATTTTCTAGAAGTGCTAAATTGGCGAATTGTCAAAATGTTTATAAATAAATTAACACAATTGAAATATTTAAAACTAAATTGATTATTGTACAATTAGTTTATGACTTTTTGGACTATTTTTCATGATTTTCTAACTTGAGGTAATCAGTTTCAGGGTAGGTATGTTACTAATCTGGAACCTTGAACCTACCATATTAGAATCGGTTCTTTATTTTTGGAATGAAACCGAATCGATCAACCCTAAAATCAATCTAGAACTGAAACAACCAATTCCATAATCGATAGAAGAACCGACCTACCTTCTTCTTCTTCAGGAATCGGGAACCGAGTTGGTTAAGGTCGGTTCTCAAATTTTTTCAAAGTTCTAATCCGCTGAGATAACATTCGAGATGTGTTGGCCATGGTGGACTCTCAGCAAAACTCATGACATTCTTTTTCATATCTTGATGGTGAGAATCTCTTGTTTACAACAATCACCTTTTGTTTTAGGGAATAATGCTCCATGTAAGACAATCTCTTCTTACAAGCTTATACAGGCCAAATGTGTACCTTGAACTCCTTTCTCCACAATTGCCTCATGCTCGATTGATCACTCGGGCACAAGCACTTCAATTTCCTAGTCTATCTAGCATGTGCTTTCACCATGAAGTAGGAAACCGTAACACCCCAAACCTTATAAGAATAGGAATAATGACACGACAATTCTCTTTTTTCACCTAAAGGACTCAATCTCAAAGTCAAAACATCTCCATAATCCAGTAAATGAATATTTATATTTTTAATTCAACTAAACCCAACAAATGTCATCTCAGGCATATATCAAACTATCTCAACTTATACCCAAAACTACCAAATTTCCTAATTGATATGCTCTCTTCCTACTAGCCACTAGTCGAAGGACCTGAAGAAAAGTTGGAATGAGAATGTGGTGAGCAACCACAACTCAGTGAGTTATATATATCTTTAAGTAGGTTGAGCACCCACTATGCATGTTTTTAAATCAATACCAAAACCGAATACCCCAAATTTAGTATATATCAAACTTACAAGATTAAAAATGAGTTATATAATAGTACAACATAACTATACTCACAATAGAAATACTATTTTCATCAATAATATCAAACTAGATAATCAATGGTCTAGTTCATTGATCAATCTCAAATCAAATGTCAATGGTCCATTTCATTAACCAAACTCGTATCACATTACATTTCAAAGCCTTAAAAGTGGCTCTTATGAGACTCACGTCATCATATAGTGCTTTGCCCTTGAGCGGTACAAGACTCTAAAGGTGATTCCCATGAGATATGCATCACTATGTAGCACTGAGCCATTGACTAATAAATATCAATAGCATAAGGTCTTAAAAGTGGCTCTTATGAGACTCACGTCATCATATAGTGCTTTGCCCTTGAGCGGTACAAGACTCTAAAGGTGATTCCCATGAGATATGCATCACTATGTAGCACTGAGCCATTGACTAATAAATATCAATAGCATAAGGTCTTAAAAGTGGTTCTCACGAAATTACATTATCATGTAGCGCTTAGTCCTTAACCAATATATATCAATAGTACAATGCCCTATAGATGGCTCCTGCGAATTTATCTTATCGGGTAACACTTAGGCCTTTATTGGTCTATACCATAATTAGTTTCACAAACCAAAACATAGCTTTTCACAAATCAATTCTTTCCACAAAACCAATTCAAAATCGGTATCATAACTTTGTTTTCCATGCTGAATCAAATCACCTTTTATAATCCATACACAAAGTCAACATAATTCTTTCGCAAACTCTAAATATATCATCTTTCTCAACTCCATTCATCAGTCAGAAATATGTATGTATATATGTATGTATGTATGTATGTATATATATATATATATATGTATGTATGTATGTATGTACGTATGTACGTATGTATGTATCTAAACTCATAAGATATTTTTCACATGATTTCAGTAATCATTTCATAAACTAGTAATATTTTGAAACATCTTTCAATAAATGTTTCCCAAATCATTTTAAAACTTATTCCATAAATCAATTTGCAACGTAATACTTATATATAAACTTTCACAACACCTCATGTTTCTTAAACCATTTTCAACTAATCGTGGAGCAATAAATGTCCGATCCAGATTTTTATGCAATAAAAATGTTACTTAATAACTCATACTAATACTTATATATAAACTTATTCCACAAAGTCATGTTTCACTGGTTGCTAATCACCACGTCATCGTCCTACATGGCGCGCGTAAGCCTAGCTAGCCCACTAACAAGTCGACACGTTTCCATTGACGTGGATTAAAAAAATAAACTAAAAGCCTATTTTTTCTCTCTCCTCTACTCTACTGCTTGCTGCATTTTCTCTCCTTTTTTCAACTAAGCGCGCGCTTATTCTTCCGCTTATGCCTCTCTCTTCCTCAAGCACTCCTCTCCTCTCTGTCCCGAGCCCTTTCACTCACCCCCAAGCGCTCCCCTCCTCTATCTCAAGCCCTCTCACTCACCCTAAGTGCTTCCCTCCTTGCCTCTGTCCTGGTCACCGTCATTGACTTTCCAGCCGCAGCTCCAGAAATCACCGGCCGCTAACTGGTCTCTCGAGCTTCTTTGTCTTCTACTCCTTATTCAGTCCCCATTTCAGACTTAAGTACATAGCCAAGGATTTTGAAGCAAAAGAGGTTTGTTAGGCTAGAAATACTAGTGGCGGTGCTAAGTTTTGGGGTTTCGGCAATGTCATGACGGCTGCGAGGGATATTGTGGCGGAGGAGAGAGGTGTATGGGTACCGTGAGACCTCTCTTTCTCCTTTGCCTTTTTTGTCTTTTCTATCGCCTCTATTTCAGGAGGCATGGAGGCTTGGTGATAGTGGCTACTTTGGCTTCTAGGTCGAGCTAGAGTCGGAGAGCTTATCAAGAGGCTAAGGGAGAGAGTTCTTCGTCGGCTCTTTTGACTCCTAGAACAAGTCGCATCCTGCCGTTCCCACCGGAGTATTTGTCATCGTGACCTTTGATATGAAAGTTTTAACCTTATTATTGTTTATGTTAGGAAGAGCGCATGAATGATAATTGTCCATGGTCTGCACTTGCTCCAATCAAGAGGCAAGAGGGACAACTTAAAGCAAGAAAAGCATTACTGTTTTGGGACTAAGTATATCCATTTATAGGCCATTCTTTTGGGCTTCGACTAAGTGCAAACATTCTAATGCTTTTCTTGCTTTCAGATTTTATAGAGGGCTTCCACTAAGTGCGCTGAGGGAGAGTTTGATTTGGCCGGTTCAGTGAAGGTGGGGTATTTTGCTTAATTGTTTGAGTTTTGAACACCTTTATGTGGATGTTTCGTTGGTTGCAACTTTATGAACCGATTCTTTTATGTACCTCTTTCATGCAAAAGTAATGACTACTAAATTAAAATTCCGCCGTTTCAAAACTTATGGTGTGACACCTTTTTGAGAATGGCACAATTTTCTCTTTGAGTGAACTTGGCTCTAGTGGTTTTTTTTTTTTTTTTTTGGGGGGGGGGGAGGACAGAGAGGTTATCTCTCAGTGATTTGTAGTGTGAATCCTCTAGTAGGTAAGAAGTTAATTTAAAACATAATTGCATAGTTTGTGATTTGATATAAAACGTAAGTGGGAATGATGAATAATTGCATCAGGAATTGGCAATGAAAAATGTTTCTCCACACATTGATGAATTTTTTCTTGATCTGGGTGCTCTTTTAATATATTTCACTTCAATAAGTTTAATGGAATTTTCGCTCAAATAATATTGATTTCTCGAGATAATTTTCTCCATATTTACATATCAATCCCTCAAATGGAACAATGAGCTTATGGAAGAGTGTAGGGGGAGGTGAATCACCTCCTGTTTTGAGCGAGGATGTATGTGTTGCAAACTCTATGAAGAAAGAGGATAGTGTTATTACTGTTCCTGAAAAAATGAATGGGACAGACTTCTCCGAGTGAGGTAATATAGGTTAATTTTCAATTTTTTTTCCTTGCCTTACCCATTTTTATTTGCCTCTAATACTATCTAATTCTTCAAAGAAAGGTGGCATGAATGTTGAGCTTATTTTTTTTCGTTGGGGTAGAATAATTTTTTTTTTCTTTTTAACTAGATAGGAATGTATATATCTAGGAGCCAAAATGTTTGGACCAAGTCGGGCAACAAATGAAATTGAGGCATCTCTCCCCTTGTCTTGTAGAGGTCTTTGACTTTCTTTGAGCTCCTTTTAATCAGCTATTGCTTCTATCTCATGGTTTATTTATTCATCCTTCTGGTAAGGGTGCTTCTTCAATTACTAGGAATAATTTATAATTCTCACTCTCCGTGAAGTTACAATTGATGATAAAGTGATCATTCTTTAGTGCTAGGATCGTTGTTGATGTGAAAACTATAATGCTCTTGTGACGTTTTGCACTTTGAATCATTTTCACATATTTCCTGCACTCACATTATGTCAATTATAACCTGATCTTTGCTCTCTACAACTGCATTAAATCTGCGATGTCACTAAACTTTGTCATGGTGATGGGAATGGCTTGAAATGGGTGGTGATTATTGTGCTGATAGCTGTTACCCTTCTGGTTGCTTTGAAGAAATAACCACCTAGTTTTTGAACGCTAGATTATCAATACTTATCATTTAGAAAAAAAAAAAAGGAATGGATCATTTCTCATTTTCTTTGGTAGGAGGAATGAATCATTTATTTGAATGGTTGTTCTATAACTATAAGTAATGGGAAAATATGGGCCTCCATCTTTCAAGATTCTTGCTCTTAATGCGTTTTTATGATCACTTGTGTTTCGTAGATGAGAGAAATATCAAAGTGAGGAGAAAGCGGCTCTTGGTTGGGGAAAGCGTGTTAGAAAAGATGTTTCTTACAAAGAAGCATATGCAGCACGTCCAAGTGAAATGGCCAACGAGGTATTTTATCTGAATTACCTTCTCTTATGTTGTTAGGGCTAGAAACTTTAAAATAAGAGAAGCGTATGTCAATTGTTCATTTGGTTAAAAGTCACTTCTATTTATGTACTTCTTCCTAATAACTTTAGCTTTGAGCAATAATTGTTGTTTTGGACAGTGCTGTTTGATATGATGCAGATTTTGCGAGAAGTTTTAAAAGGTAAACTCGCTCTCCTCAATAATAATTTTAATAATAACTTGTGTGTAAGACACACAAATTTCTACTACAAATGATTCAATCCAAAAGAACAATTGCATGAACAGCTCATTTTTGTCGCAACAGTGCAATGATTATAAGAGTGCATTCTTTATTTTTTATTGTCCTTTTGAATTCCTTCTATGGTTTTGTTTTCTTTGATACTTCCCTATATAGTTTTTTATTTTAGCGAATGTCATGCTTTTGAATTCATGAAGTTGAATGTACAATTATCTTTTTGAGTTTACATTCTTCTTGAAATTACTTTTACATTCCCATATGGACCTAGTATTGGCATTGGGTAGCATCACTTCTAAAAGTCTTAGATAAAGTAGCAAACTCTCATCAAAACAAGTTGGATTATCTCTAATTCTAAGCTTTTACATTTTCATGCTTTGGCATTTACATTGGTCTTTAAGCTTGGAATTACTTTAATTTGTGTCAACATTGACCAGAATGATGGATTTGATTCATACTTTCGTATCAATATCCATCTTAAGTTTTCATGTGACAATTATTACTAACAGTTTCTTTCTCTTTCCTCATTGTCTTGTAAGTTTTCTTTTATCCCTTTTCTTGGAAGTCTTTGATGGAATCTGACAAAGTTTGGCTATTTGTCTAGATTTTTTTTTTATCGAATTGTTCAATATGGGGCTTCATTTATTTGCTTTTGGAGCTATTGACCATTTAGCGTAAGCTACTTCAACTATGTGAAACTAAATCTGAATTTTTTTATCGTAGGTTGTATCTTTGGAAACTCTTTTGCGTTGAATTCATTATGTAATTGCAAGCTTGTTGAGCTTGCAGTTGGAGGAAGTATAGTTCATGCTAGCTGCAAAACTAAGAGTGAGAACAAAACTAGGAGTGCCCCGTAGATAAGTGGGTATGGCATTTTCTACTATGACTGAAATATGCACAGTTCACAATCTTTTGAAATCACAAACTTACATTTGTACAAATTTTCGATAGATTATTCTGAGTACTTTGCTACTAACTTGACTTGTTCTAATGATAAATGGTTATGACTCATCCTTTTAGAATTAAAGTTAGTTTTCATTTTATTCGCCTTCTTTAAATGATTGGATTTTTTATTTCCAAAATTGGTAAAGGTCGTAGATGATAATATCATTGTGTATAATGTTGATAAAGAATTTCAATTTAAAATTGGCATGACATTTGCTAATGAGGATGAAGCATATAAGACATACAATGCATATGCAATTTCCAAGAGATTTGGAGTGAGAAAAGACAAAATGGCTAATAATAATAAATGAATATTACGAACATGCACATTTTTTTGTAATTGTTAATAACACTCTCCACCGATCCCACCTCATGAGCAAAGAAATGTTTATAATAGGACTGTGAAGAGAATTAGATGTCAAGTTCATATAAAATTCAAAATCGAAAATGGAGTATGGATGGATCATAATCATCATTTCATCGATGATAGATAGAAACACCTCATACGATCATATCGACACATAATGAATACTAATAAAAGTATTTTGACTTTTATGACTGGAGCTAGTATAATGGCTACAAAAGCGTATTCCTACCTTAGTGGTGAAGCAAGGGGACAGGAAAATATTGGCTTTACTTTATATGATTACCAAAAAATTTTACAATCGTAGAGAAGAAACTTGATTAGTCTGGGTGATTGTCAAAGCCTCATTAACCATTTTAATTTGTTACAATCAAACGGAAAATACATTTCAACTGGATGAGGAATAGAGATTAATCAACCTTTTTCTAGTCCGATGGTGTATCCAAACTAGAGTATGAAAGTTTTGAAGATGTAGTGGTATTTGATCAAACTTATTGTACAAATAAGTACAATATGATACCACCTGTGGTGGTGGCGTAACGGTTGGGCGCTGGTTCCTTTCGCGAAAGGTCCAGAGTTCGAATCCCTGTGTTGTCTACCTTGTTGGAAAGGAACCTACGACTTATCTGGAGAGTAAGGGTGGTGGTGACTCTACTCCCTTCGGGGTTTACTCCAAGCGAAGACGGCACACGAAGGTTCCCTGGGTCACAAAAAAAAAAAGTACAATATGATATGTGATCCTTTCGTTGGCTTAAATCATCATTAGAAGAATGTCTTCTTTGGTTGTGCATTTTTATTGGATGAAATAATTGCTTCTTTCATTTGGACATTTCAATCTTTTTTAGAGGTAATGGGTAACAAAGTACCCAAGATTATTTTCACCAATCAAGACCATGCCATGGCAAATGCCATTAAAACCGTTCTTCCAAATATTAATCACCATTTATGTGTATGGCATATTGGGAAAAATGATATGCATCATATTGGGCATCTTTTTGAAAAGTTAGATCTTCGCGATAAATACTAGCATAAGCTTTTATATCATTGTGAATCTGAATTGAAAATGGATAATGTTTGGAAAGATATGTGTCAAGAATGGAGCTTGGTAGACCACAAGTGATTGAACAACATGTATTAGTTCCGTCATAAATGGTGTCATGTGTTTAGCCGAGATAATTTATTTGCAAGAATCATATCCACAAAAAGAAGTGAAAGCACAAATAATATCTTTCAAGATATGGCATGTAAGATTATGACTTTATATGAATTCGTCAATCATTATGAAAAACAAGTAGAAAAAATGTGCAACTCTAAAGTTTTTGATAATTTTGAGTACGCTCGAGAGAAGCCGTAAATTGCAGTTGGAAATAGTGGAAATAGTTGCAAATTGTCATTTGCTACTATGTATCAACAATTTTGAAACACATATCTAGTTATCAACCATTCTTCCCAGCTTTAGACAGTTTATCCCCCTCAAACAGCTAGCCACAACCTCTTGAGAATGACCGGGAGAAAAATAATGCCCAAACATAGCATTCCCATTCATAGAAAAGAACATCAAGAAGTAACACTAGCCTAAAAGACCAATACCTTTGCTTACACTGCGACCAAGGTTGTTGTTCTCTTTCAGCGGATCAACTATATTAAGATGCTTTGAAACAAACGTCGGGCATTTGCTCCAAATCATTTTGAAGGAATAGAGAAACGTTCCACACAGTCCTTCAGGAAATCCTTAGTGAGCAGTAGCTCTCCCTTATGTTCCAGCATCTCAACTATAAAAGAAACCAATAAGTTATCTCAAAAGCACGTGAGAGACACCCCTATCTTGCACAAAATTGGTAGACATTATAGCTTACCAACAATTTCCAGTAGTGATGAGATAAAGACAGGACTAGGGGTGTACATGGTTCGAACGGACGATTCCCGACCTAGAACCGGGAACCGCCCACTAAGGATCAACTCCGAAAAATTAGGACCGAGATCCACTCGTTAGTTGCATGGATTAACTTGGGAATCCGACCATCGATCCGATCCAATTCGGTTTTCAGATGGATCCATGGAACTAATCTCACCAATAATAATAGCATTTTCTAAATCTCGCCGTGAATAGAAACCAAAATCTATAATAACTAGAAATCAAAACATAATGTTGAAAGTGAAAGAAGGTAAAACTAATTATAAATCAAAAGTCACAAGTTGCTGTTGTTGAGGGCAACAATGATTTTCTGGAGGGCTAAATAGAGAAAAGGACGGGCGAACGAATGTGTTGCTATTGAGGGTTTCCTCGTGAACCGTAGCCCGAGGGGGTTCCTAGGTTTCTCGAAAGCTCCGATCTTGACGCGAAACTTTGGTTTTCGACCAAAATTGCTAGTTCTTCACCTGACCTATTATTATCCTCCTCCTCCTGCTTCTTCGCGTGCTTGCTTATTGCCCACAAACTACTAGGCGTTTTGTCAAGGTGTGCGCTTTAGACATTTCAACTTCGGGATCGGGACCTCTCCATTTGGTTTGACAAGCATGATATTAGATTACCGACTTTAATTATTTTTTTAATTATTTAATTTGGGTTAATTATTTAATTTGGGTTTGTTAATTAGTAATTTCAATTTTTTAATATTAAAAATTAATATATTATTATAATATAATTGGTCCAGGTGAGCGGGTGGGTGGATTCGCCCATGGAACCAGAAACTGGGAACCAGACTGGTTCCCTCAAGAACCACCGGTTCCAAGCGATTCCAGTCTGATTCTAGATGGTTCGGGAGGGTTCCGGTTCTTTTGCACACCCATAGACAGGACAATTCAAATTGACGTCGTACATATCCCAGTCAAACTTGCTATAGTAATCCAAAAATTTGTATAAAACCTAACATCACCACAAATAAGTATAGAAATAACATCAAAATCTATACAGCATTCTGCGAACAATCCACACCATTGACCTTACCGCAAGGGGACCATCTAGAGATGAATGGAATAGATGGAAGATATACAAAACCAATGTCTCCAAGGCATATGTGTAAATCAAACCATGATGAGTGTTAAATTAATATCTAGAGTTTGAATTCGGATGACAATTTATTATACCGAATTTTATCGATAAAGATTTCCCAAGCCAAGAAGAAATTTTGTCGATCTTTGAAGGATTACAAAAGAGAAAATAAAATTAGATACGTATTTCCTCATCCATGGAAGGCTGCAGAATCCGAAACAGAAAAGGAAAGCCGCATGAAGTCCCTCTGCACGTGGAAGGAGATAGGTGAGCCCAGGCCTTCTTCCCTGCTCATTAGAAGCCACCAAAGTACTGCGTGAAGATTTGTAAGTGGTGGGCCCAAGGTCAAACTTTTGACCTTGGGCACCCACGCATGAGACAAAATAAAACGTAGAGGGTTTTCTTTCTCTTTCGACGAGGGGACTGCCAAAACCCTATGAGAATATAAAAGAGGAGCCACACGTCCGAGAAGTTTTATCGCACGTTTGCGCCGCTTGCAGAAGCCCTACGAAGAGGATACGTACGTGAAGACGCTGATCTTGTTTGACGTACGTAGAGCGTTTTGTTCGAGCTTTGAATGCGCGGTAATCAAGTGCCGTGAGTTTATTCCCAAGTGAGTTGTTTATTTATAAACACTTTGGGTTTTGGGTTAAATCTAGGTGTGGGAAACACTTGAACGATTGAGCGATTGTAAACTCTGATTCTCCGATTTTAGTGGATTTTTTGCTGTTGGCTCTCCTCGTGGACATAGGTATCGATACTCGGACCGAACCACGTAAATTTCTAGTGTCCTTATTTTTCTCGTTAATTTCTCTGGGGTGATTTCGCATTGACGTAAATTGTAAGATCCTGACGTTTCCGCATATTATATCCCAACAATTAGTATCAGAGATTGGGGTTGGATTTCTTTATTGTGATTTGGAGCTTTTTGCTTGTCTGATTATTATTTGGAAATTTTGTTATTGCAATTATGTCTGAGAGGAAATCTGATATTGAGAAGTTTGATGGGAAAAATAACTTTGTGTTATGGAGTATCAAGATGCGAGCTTTATTGACAACACAAGGTTTGGCCAAGGCACTAGATGGTGAAGATGAGTTGCCGATTATAATGAAAGCTTCAGAGATGGTAGAGCTTATGGAAAAAGCAAAAAGCATAATCTTGTTAAATTTGAGGGATGGGGTCTTACTAGAGGTTATTGAGGAGAAAGATGCCGCAGCATTATGGGCAAAACTTCAAACACTCTATGTGAAGAAAGGTTTGAATAATCGCTTATACATGCTAAAAAAGATGTTTCAATTTAGATATGCTGAGGGTACGTTTATCAGAACTCACCTAGATGAATTTAATAAACTCATGTTGGATCTGAAGAACGTCGGTAAGATACTGGATGATGAAGAACAGGGCATGATGTTGTTAGCCTCTTTACCAGAGTCATGGGAGCACCTTACTGATTCGTTGTTGCAGGGGCGCACTACTATTACCTCAGAAGAGATAAGGTCCGCTTTATTCTCTAAGGAGTGGCAAAAAAAGTTGCGAGATGATGGTCTGGCAAAAGGGGCAGCGCAAGCACTGATGATTAACAACATCGAGAGCCTAGTAGCAGCATAGGTAAAAGCATATCAAAATCACGCGATAGAAAGTCCAAAGAACGCATGAAGTGCTTTGAGTGTCACGAGGAGGGGCACACCAGGAAAGATTGTTCAAAGCGGAGAAATAAAGTTGATAAGCAGAATGCCACAAGTAGTGTGGCAAACATTGCTGAGGGGAGCAATAGGGATGTAGAAGCTGTTTTATGTGTAAGTGCTACTTCGTGAGGAGACGAATTGGTGCTAGATTCGGGGTGTTCTTATCATATGACATCTCATAAGAATTGGTTTACTACTTACCAAGCTGCAGATGGTGGTAGGGTTCTTTTGGGGAATAATGCAGTTTGTAAGGCTGTGAGGATAGGGACAATTCGAATCCGTATGCACGATGGGGTGGTTCACACATTGACAGATGTGAGGCATGTACCGAAGCTCAAGAAAAACCTTATTTCTCTGGGGACACTCGATAATATCGGGTGTAGATACACTGCTGAAGGTGGAGTACTAAAAATTTCTCGAGGTGCCATGACAATGATGAAGGGGAAGAAAGTGAATACTCTCTATCATCTACTGGGAGAGACCGTGACTGGAACCGCTACAGTTTCATCAGGTGAGTCGGACTTTTATTTGACTCAATTATGGCATGTGCGTTTAGGGCACATGAGTGAGGCAGGTATGACGATGCTAAGTGAAAGGGAGTTGTTGAAGGGTCAGAAAACAGGAAAGCTAAACTTATGTGAGCACTGCATCTATGGGAAGTAGCACCGAGTTAAGTTTACTACAGCTATTCATTCGACCAAATGACCAGTTGAATATATCCATTCAGACGTCTGGGGCCGGTCTTCGGTTCCTTCAAAAGGAGGTGCCCGATATATGCTGACTTTTATCGATGATTATTCAAAGAATATATGGGTTTACTTTCTAAAGCACAAATATGACGTATTTGATCAGTTCAAGAAATTTAAGGCATTGATTGAGAAGCAGTCGGATAAACAAATCAAGTGCTTGAGAACTAATAATGGCATCGAGTTCTGTGGTAAAAATTTTACTGAGTTTTGCGAGAAAGAATGTATTGTGAGACACCGCACAGTACCTAGAACACCACAGCAGAATAGTGTGGTAGAACGAAAGAACAGAATTTTGCTTGAATGAGCTCGATGCATGCTTTCATATGCAAAACTTAGCAAGGAATTTTGGGCTGAAGTAGTGAACATGTCATGTTACCTGGTTAATCGATCTCCATCATTTACTATCAAGTGGAAAACTCTTGAGGAAGTATGGTCGGGGAAACCTTTGATTATTCCGGATTACGAATATTCAAATGTCCTGCATATACTCATGTGAATGATGGTAAGCTTGAGCCAATGGCAAAGAAATGCATATTTCTGGGTTATGCACATGGGGTAAAAGGCTACCGGCTGTGGTGCACTGATCCCAGATCACCTAGTTTTCTAATCAGCAGAAATGTGATCTTCGATGAGACTACAATGCTTCAATAGAGGAGTTCTGAGACACAACCAATAGAGAAGACATATCATAGTGTCATAAGTGAGGTGGAGCTTCAAGTGGAGACTCCGGAGACCTCGAAGGTAATAGAGGTTGAGATTGTAGATGAAGCCGCAGTTCCTGAAGTCAGTGATAGTGAACAACCGGCAAACCCGCAGCAAACTATAGTCGCAGATAGACAGAGAAGGCAAAGTAAACCACTGGTACGTTATGGTTATACAGATATTGCTTATGCATTGACTGTAGGTGATGAGGTGGAGACAGATGAGCCTTCGTCTTAACCTGAGGTGATGGCTAGTTCAAAGTCGTCGCAACGACTAGGGGCTATGAGTGAAGAGATGGAATCTCTCCATCGAAATCAGAAATAAGAGCTGGTCAAAGTACCTAAGAGTCGATCAAACTACCTAAGAGCCAAAAGATTGTCGGAAGTAAATGGGTCTTCAAACGGAAAGAGGGCATTCCTAGTGTCGAGGCAGCGATGTATAAGGTGAAACTTGTGGCGAATGGATATACACAGCGTGAGGGCATTGACTATTCGTGTTTTATTTGCCTTAATTGCTTCGTAGGATCTCGAGTTAGAGTAACTAGATGTGAAAACTGCATTTCTTCACGGTCAGTTGGAGGAGCAGATTTATATGAAGCAACCGAAGGATTTGCTATTTCAGGTAAGGAATATCATGTTTGCTTGTTAAATAAATCTTTGTATGGGCTGAAACGGTCTCCTATGCAGTGGTATAAACATTTTGATGCTTTTATGGCTAGTCAAGACTATTCAAAAAGTCAAATGGATAGATGTGTCTACTATATGAGAATGGAGAATGGTTCATTGATTAATCTACTTTTATATGTTGATGATATGCTGATAGCAGCTAAGAATATGTCTGATATTGATGTGTTGAAGAGGTAGTTAAATGCTGAATTTGAGATGAAAGATTTTGGTGCAGCAAAGAAAATTTTAGGTATGAAAATTTTGCGTGATAGGACTGCAAGAGTTTTACATCTGTCTAAAAAAATATATTGAGAAGATCGTGGCACGTTTTAATATGCAGTCGGCAAAATCTATAAGTACACCTTTAGCGAATCATTTTAAACTTTCTGATAAATTATCACCGCAGACTGGAGAGGAGGAGGAGGAGCATATATTCCGTGTTCCTTATTCTAGTGTCGTGGGTAGTATTATGTATACTATGGTGTGCATTAGGCCTCATATTTCACAAGCTGTGAGCGTGGTTAGTTGCTATATAAAGCGTCCTAGTAAAGCTCATTAGGAAGCTGTGAAGTGAATTTTCAGATATTTGAAGTGGACAACAGACGTAGGTTTAGTATATTGGAAGGACAGCAATAGCAGTGAGACCATTGGTTTTGTGGATTCAGATCATGCCAGTGACTTGGATGATTGCAGATCTTTAGCAGGGTATGTATTTTCGCTAGCGGGTGATGTAGTTAGTTGGAAAGCGTCCTTACAAGATTACATTGCTTTGTCTTCGACTGAGGCAGAGTACATGGCACTAACCTTTATAACAAAAGAGGCGATATGGTTACAAAATTTGCTCTTGGACTTTGGATTAGAATAGAAAAGTGTGGATATACACTGTGATAAACCAATGTGCAATATATTTAGCGTATAATCCAGTTTATCACAAACGAACGAAGCATATCAATATCAGGTAGCACTGCATCCGAGATGTCTTAGCTAAGGATAATGTTACTGTTAAAAATGTTGTTATAGCAGATAACCCAGCAGACATGATATCTAAGTCTATTCCTTTGGCAAAGCTCAAGTTTTGCTTAAGCTCTATTGGCGTCTGTGGAGAGTGAGCGCCCGTCAGGACGTTGTAAGAGCAGCATGGATGATGAACACTATAACTTGGCTTCAAACATCGAGTTAAGGTGGAGAATTGTTAAATTAATGTCTCGAGTTTGAATTCGGATGACGATTTATTATACCGAATTTTATCGATAAAGATTTCCAAGCCAAGACGAAATTTCGTCGGTCTCCGAAGGATTATAAAAGAGAAAATAAAATTAGATACATATTTCCTCATCCACGGAAGGCTGCGGAATCCGAAACAGAAAAGAAAAGCCACGTTAAATCCCTCTACACGTGGAAGGAAATAGGTGGGCTCAGGCCTTCTTCCCCTGCTCGTCAAAAGCCACCGAAGTCTTGCGTGAAGATTTGTAAGTGGTGGGCCCAAGGTCAAACTTTTGACCTTGGGCACCCACACATGAGACAATAAAACGCAAAGGGTTTTCTTTCTCTTTCGACGAGGAGACTGCCGAAACCCTACGAGAATATAAAAGAGGAGCCGCACGTCCGAGAAGTTTTATCACACTTCCACACCGCTTGCAGAAGCCCTACGAAGAGGATACATACGTGAAGACGCTGTTCTTGTTTGACGTATGTTGAGCGTTTCGTTCGAACTTTGAATGCGCGGTAATCAAATGACGTGAGTTTATTCCCAAGTGAGTTGTTTATTTATAAACACTTTTGGTTTTGAGTTAAATCTAGGTGTAGGAAACACTTGAGCGATTGAGCGATTACAAACTCTGATTTTCCGATTTTAGTGGATTATTTAATACTGACTCTCCCCATGGACGTAGGTACCGATACTCGGACCAAACTACATAAATTTCTAGTGTCTTCATTTTTCTCGTTAATTTCTCTGGGGTGATTTCGCGTTAACGTAAATTGCAAGATCCTGACGTTTCCGCATATTATATCCCAACAATGAGCACCAAGTATATGGCTCTCGTAATAGCACCAAGCCTTAACCAGTATAATGCTGCGTTTAAAGAGGTGATCCTTGCCAATGAGATGATCTACCTGTAGAATATGAAGCAGCACGAATGTTGAATGTGGATTCCTCCATTGTATTCAAGATGAAAAAGAACAAAAGAAAAAAGATTGTTAACAACACAAGTTCCTCCAGGGCACAGCATACAAACAGGAGATACTGCAGTAAATCACACTAACATTTATCAAAATACGATAGCACCAACATAGGAAACGTTAGTAGTCTTATAACCTCAATATACTGGTCACACCTATATGAGTACTGCTATTGGTCAGCAAAACCATCCAGTTGAAGACGCGAAAATCTGTGCATGCCACTGCATACATGCGATAAGTGCATACATGTGTGTTCGCATGTGCCTATGCATGCTTAACAATGTTCGTGCGTACTCATGTTTATGTGCAAATAGATGCAAACAGAAAGAAACAGAGATTTCTTGCAATGCATAGACATTGACACATATACTGCTATATATTATTATTTCTTGATAAAGTCAGATTTTATAAATATGGAAAACTGGAAGTCATAAATTGAAAGAGAAATGAACTGAGACAAAATGATAGAAGTGAAAATAAAGCCCACAAAAATATGCAATCCAAGTCCTAGCACCATAAAAAAGACTATTACAAAACCAAAAAAAAAAAAACCTACAATGAACTTCACTAACCACTATAAGACTCCAATGGTCATCCTTAAAAGTAGGAAATCAACAAAAAAGCAAGAAATATCCACAGTAATAAAAAAAAAAAAAATGGCACATCTTCTAACTAAGCAAGATTTTCAATACCAATCAAGCCATTGTTGCCCCCACCCCGCAAAGAAAAAGGAAGAAAGAACAATCACTAGTTGAAAAAACGAGGACATTGAGAATCACTTAAAATAGTAAAAAGACTGCATTAAACAAGCTACCTGCTCTAGAAAGCACAGAGTACAGAGCCCTCCTAGCTGATTAAACAATATATCTACCACAATGTTCTGTATGATGCATTTTACAAGCTTGACCTGCAATCGGAAGATTAATTGTTAATCCAGAAAGCATCATTTTCTTCAAAATACTTGAAAGAAACTTGACTCGGTGACACACATTGATATCATCATGGAGTGCCAAAATGCAAAAAGCACATAAAATAACGTCAGCATGCATGCATGGCATCAACTAGTACCAAAAACAGTAGTCTACAAGATCAAGCATTAAGGTGATCGCCTCAAAAAGCAGCATAATACATTGCTCTGTAGGATAAAATGAGGTACTAATGCAGTAATCACATGATAAAAGTGGATTTATGGTAAAGTGAGATCAAGAAAGGCTGAATTCCAAATATCTCAACCTTCTAATAAAAAGCTACGCAAAGAGAAAATCAAAGGACCAATTTTTGGTTTCAAAAATCATATTATGCAAGAGAGTAGTATAAGAATAATGCCGAAATGTCACTGTGTGATAGTGTACATGCTAAAAGAGCACCACAACTAGCATTTACAATGAGCAAGACTTAAATAGTGTAATATTAACTACATATACAATTAGCCGTTCATGCGCGTGTCTTATAGAGAGAGAGAGAGAGAGAGAGAGAGGTCACATCAAAATGTAGGACATTTTCTTTCTTAAGAAAGAATAAAGTAAAATGAAGAGAGGTGAATGACACCCTCCAATTCTTGTTCCTATGTGCAATATATACTCACTGTAACTTCAGCTCATCATGCAGCAATAAGAGCAACTGTTAAACAGTATAAGTAACAATTACCTATATTGTACCTAGGATTGCCATTGGGATCCAATACAAAGCAAAGACTGTTTGGAACCCCACAATACAGAGATTTGAGAAAAGTTTTAAGTGTGAAAAAGATGGTTTATTTATCCAAGGGAGCTAGACTTGTAGTATCGAAGTGCCCACTTTCTATTCTCGAATTTTACTCTCTTTGTTTCCAACTATTGTCTTGGTGAGGGAAGAACATGAAAGCATAAAGAAAAAAATTGTTTTATGGAGACTGGAATGATAAGCTGAGAATTCATCTAATTACTTGATAATTGTAATACGACTAGTTTCTTAAAAAGGTTTGGGGAGAAATCACTGGTCTCTTTCAATAAATCTTTGCTTGGAAAAATAGCAATGGAGGTTTAACAAGGAGAACAATAGTTCAAATAGAGGGGTACTGTTTGAAAATTTTCGATTGGAAGATAGAAGGAAAATAATTGTGTTGGTCAAGGCGAAAATGGGTTCAGGATTTGGAAGGAGATAAGGCAAGGATGGGATCACTTCAGCCACAGAAATTCTATTAAGGGGAAATGGTATGATTTCGTTCTCGTGCAATTAAAGATGGTATGGTGACTGCCGCTACACAGCCTAGAAAGATCATTTTCAGATGTTATTGCATAAGCAAGGAACCAGGGAGATAATGTGGCTGATCAATTGAAGGTTAACAATGGAGAAGTGGTGTAAGAGTTAATATTTCAAGGAGGGCCCAAGTGACAAGATCCGGGAGAGGACAATAGGCTATGGAGCAACTGTTGTAACTCTCAAATTTCTTTTGTCAAATCCTACTATTCTAATGTCATCTCTACTCGGATGTAAATTTAACTCAATTTTTCACATTCTTCCCATGAGAATCTACTTGAAAAGTCAGCCTACCTTTGAAGGTGTCTCTTTTCTCTTTGGAAGCACCCTGGGGACATACCCTCATTTTGAATAATCTTCAAAAGACAGAACTGATGAGTAGATTTTTTGGTGCAAGAATGAAAGAGAGAGCATGATTCACTCATTGTTACGTTGTAGTTGGACCAGACAGATTGGACTACGAATTTTGCACCCTCAAGAGTGAATTTGGTGACTTCAAACACAATGCAACATGATGAGAATGACCAATACGGTTCCTCTTCTCAAGGCTCATTCAGATAAGAAAATACTGAGGGGGCATTTCTACAGGTCGAATCCTCTTACGAGTGTTTTTAGAGGTTATACATTTTTCACTTCCAGTATAGCAAGGCATGTTCGATTTCATAATTCTAGTTCGTTGAAATGCAAGAAATGGTCTTTTGTGCATATTTTTGCGTTGCATGGAATTTCAGCCAATCACACACACAGCATATCAACAACAGTACTCTATCCTAAATGAATCAATATACATTTATACTCCTTGATCAACCTATGGTTTTCCCTTCTACCTAGATGTCCTGCAGTGAGTAACGACAGCAGCAATATCCTAAGTAAAACCTTTACAAGACTAAAGCCACAAACTTGGGATAATAACGTTGGAGTCCTTTTGGTATAGCTTAGCTGTGCTGTAATTGAGTTGGACTGCAATCACATTGTAATGTGTTGTAGCGTATCTCTGACAATTCATATTTCACAGCTAGTGCGGCAGCTTCCTATAAGCTGGGTCCACCAGAGCTGCTGCAATTGTTAGGCGTACCCGAAAAAGTTTTTGTAAAACTTAAGAACCCATTTTCATAGTTGTAACTGCTATGAGAAAACTCAAACACCCTATTTAATAAGGTCAATTACATATGAGTATTCACATTTATACGACTTGGTTTTTCCACTTTACATTTTTGGTGAAAGCTACAAAATAGTTTATGAAGGGGAACAAGTTAATTTAATAAAAGGCATATAGCTGAAAAAGTTCATAATCACGAAAGTTGGCCCCACTAGTGGAAAAAAGCTTAATCATTATTAGCAATATGTAATCTCGGAATAGAATTACTAAAAAAAAAAAAAAACTAAGAAAGACACTGTCGTGTTGGAATTCTTACATCACTGATCAAATGATTTTGATACTAGAGATAACCCCCTCTGACATGAAAAAAATCCCCCTAATTCTAATTGAGAGTGAACCGGTATGATGAATCATTGAAGCAGAACACAAGCCACCAACTACAATTTCTGTTTGACATCAATCACAACAACCACTCAATATTTCCCAATTATCATGTAGATTAATACTTTAAAAAAGACAGTTGTAGTGTCACCCTGGTCCCCAACAACTTAAGCAGGTCAAAGAATGATCGATGAACAATACTAATCAGTTCATTAAAAGCAGACAAAACTTGCAAGAAAACCAAAAGGTGCAAAAACACACATGTTCTTTGGCGACACCAAGCTTTAACCTACCTTCCCCAAATAAAAGGAAATCAAACTACGAAAATGCAATGTAATGCAATAACAAACTCAATGTAGAGATACAAAGATATCAAGTAAGAAGGGAAAAATGATGACCTACATAGAGTTGAAGGAATAAAAAGCAAAATGAACATCCTCTGAATGATGTGGGTGAAAAGTTTAGGATTCAGCTAATTGTGAGAAATTCCAAGAAGCAAATAGAAAGTGCATTGGAGGATAATAAAGATTTTATCTACCAGTTCTGTCTGGTTTTAAATATTCAAAAAGAAAGGGTGGGGCTCAAAAGTTAGAAAACACTCAACTGAAGCAGAAAATGGAGAACTAAGTGTTCTTATTCCTGGGGCGGTCAAGGGAAAACACAAGGTGCATTTGGGGAAATTACAGCTTCCAAGTTCCAACCCAGGCAGAATGATAATATGCATCAAGTTTTGGCTGATGTACATACAATAACATGTTTCCGTGCTCCTTTTTCCCTTGTATAAAAAAGAAAAATTTCTTTTTGATAGTAAACCATTGATGATGTAAGCAAGAAAAAGAAGTGGTACACTTCATGCACTCTGGAAATATACCAAGAAAAAAAAAAAGGTAATTACGTTCGTCACTCCAGGGAAAACACAGCCTTCTCTAAATAAAACCACTTTAAAAAAAAAAAAAAAAAATGTTGGCAATGTGCCTGAAATCTTCCCAGTTGGTTTGAGCTTATGTATGTTCTTGAGGGAGGATTCAAAACTGGCAAGGAACAATATCAAGAACGTACATAAGCTCATAGCAACTGGGAAGATTTCAGGCACATGGCCAACATTTGTTGATGTTAATTTGTTAAATCGTCACAAGTGAAATGATCATGCAGTTCAGGTTAAACACATAGGTAACTTTCTAGATGTAAGACAAATATGACTCATGCTAGCTTTCATAAGCTAAACATGATAAGAAGTTGCTGATAATTTTCAACATGGAAGATAACATTTGATAGTCCTACATTTGGTTTACTCTAGCATCATTCAATGATTCTACATATTTAGTTTATTTAAAAAAAAAATTATATAAGAAAGCCACGACTTCACTTGCCTAGGTGCTATGTGTTCTTTATGTCAACAAAAAGAGTCCAGGAGTGAGGTGGTTAGCTAGCTAATCAATTGCAGTGTCAAGCTCATTCCAAGTCCAAGTCTACCCTTTTAGACCTGTCTTGACTCATAGTAGTGGCACTCTCAAATGCAAGAATCATGAATGAGAGAGATCACCAAGCATTAAATAGAGAAACAACACATTTCATCATGTCATCCAAACATTAAAAATCTAGAAGTGCAGCATCCTTTGGATAGATTGGATTAAATATAAGAACCTCGCCCCAAATTAATTGGACGTCCTCCACCACAAAATCAGCATCTTCATTCTGTTCTTCTCCTTGAAGAACTGTACAGACTTGACTAGCTAACGAATCTTCAGCATTAAGAACCCCAAAGGCAGTCAAATCAATATCTCCGTCAGGAAGATAAGTCTTTAAAGGAACCGAACCAGATGGAAATACCTGTAAGAAGCACCAGTTTTATCTCAACAAAACCAAAAGAAAGAACGGAAGATGGTCATGTACATACAAATGTGAAAAATTATCATTGAGCTCACTACACCTTGGTAAAGTGTGTTTTACATGCACAAGATCGTCTGATCGAAACCAAACAGTAGTCTTACTACCGAAAAAGAACATGCAGATGCACGAACCATGGGAAAGCAGACCAATTACTGTCTGTTCATTTCATCACCTACCTTTAAACCAGAAAGATTGCAAAGTTGTCTCATAAAATCTACAGGTGATGTTGAAAATTGCAAGTTCAGTATGCATCGTATAATTCCTTATTTACAAAACCTTTCACAAAACTGCCAAAAGAAACGATTAACTTTACTCTATTGAACACAGCAGGCATTCAATATACTCTAAGATGAGAGAATCTGGCCAATCCAAACATCCATCGCACCTCACTAACATAGCTACTGCTGGAGCTTAAACGAAAAATTCTTCGGACAAGAGAAATCAGAGTTCTTCACACCTAAAATGAGCGATCTTAACTTTGACGAGCTCAATAAGCAACATTCAGCACGCAATTCATCTTTCCGATTTCATCTCGCGAACTTTAAATGCATGAACTCTAAGAAAGCAGAATCATCGCGAGCGATCATCCTACACAACAGCATTCGACTTGCCGAACGGAGCCAATGCAAGAACCAGAACGAAACCGCATACACACAAACATCCACCGCAAGGCCGCGTTTCTAAAGAGCACGAGCGCCGCCCTAGCCATACCTCAAATCCGAGGATATTCCTGATGAGCCTCTGCACGTAATGAATCACGTCTGCTCGCCTCTCCTCCGACACGGAATTCGGCTGAATCTGGGCGATGATGCCCCCGGTCACCTCCTCGGCCTTCCGCAGGAGCTCGGCGCTAACCGCCGCCTGCCCCGACGAGGAGGAGGACGAAGACAACGACGAGGACGAGGAGCGGTCTTCCAGGGGGGCGGCGCCGTTGGCTTCAGGCGACCAGGCCAGGAGATCGCCCATGGGAGTGCCGAGGATGCTCCGTTTTCGGCGGCGAAGCGAAAGAAACCGCAAGCGCCAAAAGAAGGAAGGAAGGAAAGGGGGCGAAAAGATCCCTCGCAAAACGGACAGCCTCCTCCGCGAGAGAGGACCGTTCCCTCAAAGGCGCTCGCCGGAGAGGGCGGCGGCGATCGGCGCGGCGGCGGGTTGGCAGCGGAGACTGGGATTCGCAGAACCGGAAGAAACCGATCGACACGAACCGGTCGAGGGCGACGGGGATTTTTGGATCTAAAACTGGTGTGCAAAGTGCAGAAACGCAGAATGTGAACTGAAAGTGGTTTTTTTTTTTTTCTCCTTTTTTTATTTTTATTTCTTTATTTATTTACGGAGGAAGGATTTTATTTTTATTTTTTTTTGTTTGTTTTGTTTATGTTTTGTTCTTTTTTTCCTAAATAGGAATGTGTCGGTAATAATGATACGGCTATAAATAAAATGTCGATGTGATTTTTACTTATTGGGTAAAATTTTTAATTTGGTGGCTAAAATGTCAATATTTCTTTTCTCTGTCCCCATTTACGGCTTTTCAATTATTCCACGCGGAAAAAGAAAAATTACTTTATCTGTTGTTATTATAATTATTATTATGTAAAAGAAGGGAGCCATTTTTAATCCGTTTGTTAATCTTTTTTCACAGAAATCAGCAACGAAGGAAATTGAAGGAAAATACCCGCCTGATGTTCGCCGTAAGCTCTAGCCTCTACTGAGGATCATATTAACGAGTGTTTAGATCGATATCCACGATCGAGGGCGAGTTCGACGGGCATGGGATCGTGCTACGGCAAATGCAAATTCAATTGGGATTCAACCAAAATCGAGGGGCTTTGAAAATTTATAATTTTAGCTCATTTTATGTAACTAATCGTGTATCATATGTGAATAGGTGCACCACAATTCCAATGGGTAATTAAAAAAAAAAAATGATTTTGTCTGGCATATGTTTTGAGGACACTTGCTAAGGGGTGCATGACAAACCAAAATTTCTGTTCCAAAAATAATTTTTCTATTCCAAACTTGTTTCTGAAATAAAAATCCGTTTTATAAAATTATTTCATTTTTCTATTTATGAAATAGATTTTTATTCCAAAAATAGGTTTGAAATAGAAATTCCAAGTAAAATTTTTTTACTTTTCTATTTCTGAAACGAAAATGATAAACAAAAATTCTTCTCATCATTCGTTTTTGCTATGAATCGGTTGTCCATCCGTCGTCATCGGCCACCGTCTGCAATCGCCACCACCCAACGGATGTCGACCGCCGCCGGCCCCCAACCACCGTCGCCACCGCCGCTTGTCACTAGTTGTTGGTTGCCGATGTATGAAAGGAATAAATTTCGTGTCGTTATTAAACGAATTTCTATTTTAAGAGTAGAATTTCTGTGTCGTTATCAAACGGATAATTTTGTTTAGAAACTCATTTGGAAATAAAAATAGAAAAATTTATTTCTTTTTCATAAATCAATTTTTTGCCATAATAGTTATTATTCACGCCATAAATGACTAACTGAGCAACTTTTGCAGTTTTCATGCATCAATTGTTTAGTAGAGCAACTTGTTAATATGACCTAATAAGAAAAACAGTGATTAACACTTTAGAAAGAATTTCATCTTATGCACGTGAATTTGGCGATTACTTGCATCCACAGACAACAATCGAGCTAAAAGGAACTAATACCCAAACGTTACTAGAAAAATGAAAGGTATGAAATCATTATTGTATGTATATGATGATAAATGTTTATTGGAAATCAAATCTTACTAGAAATAAATATCAACTATTAAGACATTGATACCATCGGCCGTGGTGGCTCTACTGGATAAGCTCCTGCCTTTGAAGGGAAAGGTCAGGTGTTCGAAGCCCCTATCAACGCAAGTTACAGGGAGGCTGGCAGACCATTAGGCGTATTACGCGTGACGTCCTGATGGTGGGTTTTGGGCTAACGTCACCTGGGGGTTTACGTGGTGGCTATCGGTCAAAGCAGTTCCTCCAGCACAAAAAAAAAAAAAATTTAAAAAAACCTATTAAGACATTGATTGCCCGATTTAGGTGAACAATTAGTGCATTGAAAAATATGAAAATTTATAAATTAGTAACTTAATAAGTAGGAGGGAGTGGTTCTTGCGTTTACTTAAGTTATACCTAAAACTCATACATTGAAATTGATTTTTTAATTTTTGAAATCTGGAACTTACCATATAGATCTAAGAACCTAGAATGTATCATGTCATATATTTCAGGATCTACCCAACTTCTATCTATATTCTTAAGTGAACGATTTTACTAAATCATGTCTCTAATGACCACCATTTGTTATAATCTACTTACCATAACTCATTTCTATAGATATGAAATATATGGAATATTAACAAAATAAAAGTTTAGGCCATCAATATAATCGGAAATGGAAACTCATTTAATGTTATAAAATACCATAGAATCAGTCGAAGACATAGAATAAGAAAAACGTAAAGACTTGCTCTAGTTTCCCAATTTCAAGTGTAAAATTCAGAACTTACTCATCAGAACCGATTTTTTAATTTTTGGAATCTGAAACTTATCATACATATGACGAAACCTAGAATCAAAACTTACTTTGCATACCACGAAACCTAGAATCACCCACTAGTCCGTTTCTCCGATTCCTTATTCTACCTAGAACCACACTCACCCTGTTAATATGGGATCAAAAGCTTCGTCAACAAAATTTATGACTAGACATGCGCATTAAACCTCATAAATTGCTTGATTGTTCCATTAAATCGAGGGAATTACAAGAATATCACTTCTATTTTGTGCAAAAAATGTGGTGTCATTCCCTCTTTAAAGAAGAAGAAGTTGGCATGAACTAAAAAGATAAAACACTTAAGGCGCGTTTGATAACGTTTCTGTTTCCGGGAACAATTTATAAGCATTTTAAATCATTTGGTAGCTATCCAAAATTTTAATTCTCGTAATAAAATTGCATCCGAGTGCTCAAAATTTCTACTTCAAATCATTTTCTTTTAATTTATTGCTTTTTTTTAATTTTTTTCCTTTTTTTTTTTTTTCCTTTCTTTCTCCTATTCTTCTTCTTCTAGTGGCTGGTCGCCGACCTTGGGATGACCAATGACCGGCCAAACAAGGGTCGGTGACCTCACCAGAGTGTCACCGGCCCTCGGAGTGGCCTTGCCGGATCTGGGCGAGGTCATTTCCAACCATGGCTCTACCAAGCCTCGACGGGGTTGGGCAAGCTTCCAAAGTTGGGTGAGGCCTATCACGCCCCGATCCTCGGGCACGCACACATCCTTCTCTTAGTCGTTTTTAATATGCGATATCCCAAGATTATTATTGACACCTAAATTTTGACGATTTAGTTTATTTATTTATTGCATAGGAAATTAGGGATTAATTTTATTAATTGCATAGCATATAGATTTAGATTGCATTTATTTTGTTATTTGCATTTTTTGGACCGGTGGCGGATGAGTTCGAATTAGATGGATCATGCTCACGAAGCGAGCGGAGTTGGCCCAAGCCGTGTTTTAATAATTAAAAATTATCTCGTGGGAATATAATATTTTAAAATTTTTCCGAGATATGAACCTTTTTTTAGATAGGGCATATGGGTAAAAAAATATTGCGATTTGGCTTTGAAAGATTTGGATTTAGAAAAAATCTCATCTTAATCTCGGATCCTTATCAGTATGGGATGAATTTTGTGAAAAATATTGCGGATGTTGATTTGAGGAAGAATTTAAAAATTCAATTCCTTCCCCTATAAAATGCCATACGCGTATGAGAGGAGGGGGGCTTTTTCTACGTTTCAATTCGTCAAAAGAAAAAGAAGAGAAGAGGTCTTTCCCTAGGTTTATTTTTCCTTCATTGTAGGAAGGAAAAGGCTGAAAAGGAAAAGGGGGGTTCTTTGGCTTGATTGAAAAAAATTGCCTTCGGTTTCTATAGGGTTTGGGGGAGAGAAAAAGTGAAGATTTTACTTTTTGCCGAGGAGGGTTTCGTTTCATTGGGAGGAGAAAAGTCAAAAGGTGCAGAAGAGAAAAGAGAGAGAGTACGAAAGCAGAGGAGACTAGAGAGTGTGCAGCTGCAGAGGAGAGAAGAAAAGGAAAAAGTAAAAAAGAAGGAAAATTGTTCCTGTTCATCTTCTTCAGCAACACGTCCCTGGCGTTCGAATCGCACCACCGCTTGCACCTTGCTGCTTTCGCCTAGCCCAGCACCTGAAGCTTTGCCGCTGGCCCCGTTGAAGCCTGACGCCGTTGCCCCGAGGTCCAACGATCCAACGCTCCTGCTGCCCAAGTGCCGACACCTGAGTTGCTCTGCCGTGCCACAACTCGGAGTCCTCTGCTCGTGGCCCACTGTTCAGATCTCGCGATCCCGGCGGCCTGCTGCCACCCAAGCGCTTGCGCCGGCCACTGCAGCCCTTGCAACGACCCACGACGCCGATAGCAGCCCTCCGCCGAGTCGGTCTCCACCCCTGCACGCCGTTCCGAGCTTGCTCCCCATCCGAGCGACGCCGTTGTAGCACCCGTGACCAGCTGCTGTAGCTACGTCCACCAGCCACCGAGTCCCTTCACCGGAGCTCCGACCACCGTGACGTCCGTTGACGGTGACCCACCACCACAGCCACTGCCCTTGCCGGATTCCCTTTGCCAACTGATCAACCAGCTTCCCGATCCACTGCTTCGGTGACCAGCCTTGCACGAGCAAGCTTTGTGTGAAAATAAAAGAAAAAAGGAAAATTGGGTAGTTTATTTATTTATTTATCTCTTTCTTGAGTCTTTATTATTTTTCCTTTATAGTTTTTTAGTATACTTGTTACTTAAATGTATGATTGATATTCCGACATGAAAAAGTCCCTCAAGCTAGGGATTGACAGTCTGATTTTCGCGCCCGAAATCCGACTCGCAATCCCTTACAAAAATCGACAATCCAATCTCAAGCCCGAGATTCGATTTGCGATTTAATTTAAAATTAGCCAACCCGATCTCATGTACGAGATATGGTTCGTTAATTTTGGATATCAATCTTATCTTGTTTGATTTGTCATCGTCAAGTTGGTTGAGTCAATTGAATTTTTAAAAGAAAAATCCAAAAATATTTGAGTTAGGATTAGATTTGCTTTAGAATATTTCCTGTGTTAGGGTTAATATTGCAATCTTATTTCGAATTTTAAATAAGAAAATTCAAAAAATGTTGAATTAGGATTAGGTTTTTATCTTTCATATTTAGAATAAGAACTTTATTTTGAGTCATGGAAAAGAAAACCAAAAAAGAAAGCATATTCATTTAGGATGTTAGTTTGATCATTATTTGAATTGCATGTGAAATTTTAATTTCGAAATTAATATAAAAACACAAAAATCATCATGCATATATCATGTTGAATTAGGGCATTCTTTGCACGTCATTGCATGTTAGGATTGCATGTTTATCCATTATAGGTAGATAATCTCTCCTAGATAAATTGCATGTTTTGTTAGGAAAATAAAAATGTCCATGTCATATAGAATTAGGTTCATGAAATACACGTCAATTATTGATTGTTGTTAGGTTCATTTAATTAGAAATTGCCCGTCATTAGATTAGGTCATTTAATAAATGTCGCGTGACATATAGCTCGCATATTAAATTGCATGTTGCATGTCATTTTAGTTAAAATAATTTTGTGCGTCATTGCATTGCATCACATGTTATTAGAATTAAGTCATTCTGGTTAATTTAAATTGCATATTTAATTATTGCATGTTCATTAAGAAATCATTAGCTTTTTTACTCATTCATATAGTTTAGGACATATCGTCATGCCATATCATTTCATATTAGATTAGAAGCATTGCATTGCATATGGACTATATTTTTGTCGAAAAAGTGAAAACAAAAATTGAGTAATTGCTTGTTAATTAGAAACCATATCTAGGGTTGTTGATGTGGATTTTAATTTAATACTGCAGATGCTTTCGTTGCTTTGAGGTAAGTCCTGCATTACTTAATTGGTGGATTGTGCACATGTATGATCACCCCACATGTTAGGAAAGTAAATTAAAATTGATTCAAACTGTTTACCAAACATTTTTCAAAATAAAAAAGAAAGGTATCGAAAGGGCGTTAGAGAAATCTAACGTAACCAAGTCCCCGAACTCAAAAATCTCTGGTTCGTAAGAGTAAAGTGAATCTCCCGTTACTTTACTTGGGTTTCTAATTGACCCACCAAAAATAGATTAGTGACGACTGCTGATTAAAAATTAATTGCATGTTAAGAACTCAAATCTAAAGTCGCGAATTGGTATGGGCTTGGGAGAGTCCGAGTTAAGTCTAGGCTTAACAATCCATTAGCCAAACCCTAGGTGGTTCATACCCCCGAAAAATTTTGGTCGCGACAACTATATATCGCCGACCCTTTCATTTATT
This sequence comes from Eucalyptus caleyi, assembly GCA_014182885.2. Classification (NCBI taxonomy): domain Eukaryota; kingdom Viridiplantae; phylum Streptophyta; class Magnoliopsida; order Myrtales; family Myrtaceae; genus Eucalyptus; species Eucalyptus caleyi. The sequence continues at coordinate 11,232,559 of CM024466.2, read as the reverse complement.
AAGCACATGCGAAAGCAGTTATAAATCCCCAGACAATAAAACGATAAGATAGAAAAGCAAGGCCATATTTTTCATATTGAAACTTATAACCAAACTTTTATACAAAACACAAACCAGAGTACTTTATAACTATTCACTCTATCTCTATTCACATCAAAATGGAGATCTAAAAAAGAAGACAGAATTTCAGCCCATCTGGGCCGTACTCAAGGCCCCTCTCGGAATTATCTTCTTCTTCCAAAAATTCTTCTCCTTAACGGGGTTCTGAAATGATTTCCCCAAACCGGGATGAGACTACGTCTCAGCGAGTTCTACCCACTAAGGCCAGATTAGTAAACTATTATACTACAGGCTGCCTAAACACGTACAGGACAGAGGACTTACCTTAGCCTCAGATCCCACCTGCAAGTCAGTACAATTCATAATAGGCACCCAAGCAATCATATCATCGATCGAAGTATCGATCAAATCGACCTAGTCAATTATATGCCAACAAGACCACTCACGGTCATTTTCATTCAGTCAATCAATTTACAACATCAAATCAAAGCAATGATCAATCGACCTAGTCGATTACATGTCAGACGGACCATTCTAGGTCAATGCTCTCGGGCATCAAGTTCACCAAGGTGACTTATCCACTAGACAATTGCGTGCGTTCTTTAAGGCACCGTTTTCGCCAGTAACATCCTTAGTCACCGAACCACACATGCCTATAACCATATACTCAATAGACAATTGTGTGCGTTCTTTAAGGCGCCATTTTCGCCAGTGATATCCCAAATCACCGAACCACACATGCCTATAACAATGTATTCAATAGACAATTGTGTACGTTCTTTAAGGCGCCATTTTCGCCAGTGATATCCCAAATCACCGAACCACACATGCCTATAACAATGTATTTAATAGACAAGTGTATGCGTTCTTTAAGGCGCCGTTTTCGCCAGAGATATCCTTAATCACCGAACCATACATGCCTATAACAATATGAGTACTAGACCGATACGCGCGTTCTTTAAGGCGCCGTTTTCGCCAGTGATGTCCCAATCACCGAACCACGTAGGTCCATACACCGTGTCTGATTGGTTCAATCCCAGAGTATTTCCAATTCTCTCATAACTCCATCCACTTTACAACTCAATCAAAGCATTATAAATGCTAAACAAACATACTCGGCCATTTACCAATCAATCATTCAATCTCAATCAATTCCAAATCAATTTAGGGTAAATCCCTAAAACATCACAATTTATTTAATTCCATGCAACGTAGAGCTCAAATAAATAAACGAACTACGCCACGACGATCAGCACGAGATTTCGGTCGTCGGCCATCGAAATCTTAATTTCCGAAAAATAATTAATTAATAAATATTAAAAATCCAATTTAACACAAAATAAAGCCCAATTAGATAAATGGACTTCACCATGGTCATCAGCATAATATTCTGGTCATTTACCATCTCAATTGAATTTTCGGAAATTAAATAAATAATTAATTAATTTCGAAAATTAAATAATTAATATTAAAAATTCGATTTAGCTCAAAATAAAGCCCGATTGAATAAACGGACTTCACCACGGTCATCAGCATAATATTCCGGTCTCGGGCCATCTCAGTTGAATTTTCGGAAAATAAATAATTATTTAATTAAATTCCGAAAATTAATATTTAAATACTAAAAATTCCACTTAGGCCCGAAAAGCCTAATTGGAGCTCACGAAGGGTTGGGAAAAATCCCAATGCACTTCCAATAATTAGTAGACCACGTCTACTTGCTAATTGCGCAATCAATTTATCTAAATCGCATCACAATTGACTAATACTTGCTAATTTATTCTAATCTAACAACCTAAACATAATTTATTAAAACTAAATCAACCTTAAGCATAATTAGCCAACTAATCCGGGATTAGTGAGATTACTCACCAAATCGCTCGCAAATCGGATCAATCCGACGGCGGCGACGTGAGGAACAACAAACTTCAAAGCACGACTCGGGTTCGGGGCCCGAAACGGTCCAAAAGCGGGCCTAAAGCCTCTGGAAACCCACTCGCAGGTTTACTGCCCTTGCTGCAAAACAGGGAGAAAAAGAGTTCGTTGGGGGCGGTAAGGGGTCGGGAGAGCAGGTGGCGGTCCGGCGAGGCTGCACGATGGTTCCCGGCGACCGGAGCTGGTCAAACCGCGGCCTGTGGTGGCTAAACGGGGCTGGACAGAGGTGGCAAGAGCTGGACGGCGACCATACTAGCGGAAGTGAGGAACGGCAGCTCGGTGGAGGTGGTGGACGGCGGAGCGCGGGCGCGGGCGGCGAGACGGCGGCGAGCGGTGGGCGGCGACGGAGCAGCGATGGCAAGCTGCTGTCTCTCTCTTCGTTCGCACAGGAGGGGGAAAAAGAGGGTCGGTTCCGTGAGAGAGATGAGGGAAGAAGAGAGAGAAGATAGAGAGAGAGAGAGGATAAGTGTTTGAAAAGTCAAATAAGAAAAGCAAAGTGGGAGCCAGCCAAGCATTCGGTTGGTGGCGGTTTCACGCACAAGAGAAAAGAAAAGAGAGAGAGAAGAGAGAGAAAAGAAAGGGGAGAAAAAGAAAATAAAAAAGTAATCAAATAGTAAAAATCTTACTATTCAATTTACTTTTATTATTTCCCTTTTTTCTTTTTAATTTTTTCCAGTCTTCAATTTTTCCTCTAATAATTTCTTTCTTGAAATTTCGGACTCATCAATAATTTGACGGACAATGAGACAGGATCCTAAAAATAAGAATTATGACGCGCTTAAAATTCGATTCCCGAAATCGAGTTTAATTTCGTGGTTAAAAATCGATCAGACGTGATTTTAGCCCAATCCAACAAATTAGGTAGCTTTTAGGGATTTTACAGCTGATACATTCCTTAACGGCTTTACCCAATAGGTTAGTTAACTCGTGAGTGATCAGCTCAGAGAAAAAAAGCCATAGGCACGTTGACGAAATGCACATTTCATTTTATCGAAACGGGGTCGAATTTTAGGATGTCACAAGGCCCACCTAGCCACTGGTGAGGTCGAGCTCGCCCAACTGTCGGCAAGGATCTGGTGAGGCTAAGCCTCGCCGGTGGCTAGGCGGGCCTCGCCTAGCCCCGATGAAGCTTGCCCAACCTCTCCGGTGGCTGGGCTTGCCTCTAACAAGCTCACCAAACCGATTGCCAATGATCGGCGGCAATGGGCTGCAAACGGCAGATGGCGGACGAAGGACAACAACCGCGGTGGTGGCAGTAGATGAAGAAGAAGAAAATTGAATAATAACAAAGAAAAAGAAAATAAAAAGAGAAAATATGGTCTTGATTCTAGAATTGTTCCTAGAAACAAGAATCAAATTCTTCTTTTTTTATTGATTCTATTCCAAATCTACTTCTGGGAACAAAAAAAATAGAAATTTGTTCCCGAAACAAAAATTATATTAAATACTAATATGTTCCAAAATTACTCCCAAGAACAAAATAATAATTTTTTTTACTATTGGGCGATTACCAAACAGGGCCTTAGACATCAGATTTTTCACATTGAAAAACCAAAAATATAAGGCCTCAAATATTTTCAATCTTTTAAGATCAAAAGAAAAGAAAATGTGGTACTTTCCCAATTACCCAAGATTCCATGGACAATGATAGCTGCAAAATTACCAAACAGGGTTTCATGTGTATGGGCGACTATTTTTATCTTGATTATTCCAAACGTAGACGTGACATTTCAATTTGCACTTGACTTGCTATTATTATAGGACCCGACACGTGACTTTACTGTGAAAGCTTTTTAAGCAATGATCATTGTATGATGCTAAATAATACAAAAACACTATTGGGATTACAAATAATGTCAAATCGAATTTATACCCAATGTTTTGGCAACATGCTACAATATTCGACTCCGAAGTTTCTGCCATTTAACATATAGATAAGCAACAAATATCAATTTGATACCCCATTTTGCATGAGAAACAACGCATGTATTTGATAAAGAAGGAATAAGATAGATGAAAATTATATACGAGACGAAAGGTCAAACTGAACATAAACATTGATGTTTGATTATAATACAATATCAAGCACATTGTTTTTTCTCAAAAAGTTTAATTTCCTAAGATTCAGATCACTATCAATTATGTAGCATGTCATTAAAGAATGACCAATTGAGAAACTATACCCTTTCTTAAAAATGATTATAGAGAGAGGAAGTCTTTACAATCTTCATGATCAATGAAGGAGTCAAGTTCCCCTTCCACTTCTATGTCCAATTCCTTCTTCTTCTTCTTTTTTGTCAAAAAAGGCAAGATAAGATAGATTAATATGGAAAATTGTGGTATTTCATAGAATTGTGATGCGAGGATAGAATTGAATAGATAAAAACATAATAATTAATTAATAATATTTTTCTCATTAAGGAAAACTATTTACATTGTTAGCAATATCGTGGATTATAGGTCTCATGTAATTGTGTTGTATATTATACAACTCAAAAATTTAGACACTTTAAAGAAAAAAAAACCAACAACAAAGAAATGCCAAAACCATGCACCATGCAGTGGATATGGAGAAAAGAGAAACTAAACAATAAATAGGGAAGTGTACTGAAAGTTTTCTAAAACTTATTATGAAATTGCAATTGAATTATAAAATTTTCAAAAAGTACAATCAAGTCTTGCAACTTATTACAAAAGTACAATTAAGTCCTAAAATTTTAAAAAAGACTAATCAATTCTTGAAACTATGCAATTTAATCAAGTCCTAAAATTTGTTTAGATTAGTGTAGTCAAGTCTCGTATGAAAGTCCCATGACTCAATTATACTTTCATGACAAATTGTAGAACTTTTACTATATTTGTCCCATACAACATACTCTTGGACATATATTAAAGCGCAAAAAGAGAAACGAAACTCAACTTTTCAAGTCAATATCTAAATAAGTGATCTTTCTTACTAGTTGATAGGATATAATAATTTTTTGACAAAAAAGGAAAAGATATAGCTTCAAAACCTTGGACAACTCTAAAATAAATCGAAATAAAGATCTTGTGTGCATTTATGAGATTTATATACTCTTTATACATAGTGACATCCTTCCATGCGTTGGCTTAATTTTTCGGATTGACCAATTTCAACATAGTATCAAAGCAAAAAATCCTTAATCTCGACATTTCTTAATAAGTCCTTAAATTGGATATTCTAACATATCTAATAAAACAATATAATCGAACTCTTAAATTAGGTTTTTAACCTCAAATTTACCAAAGACAATTGAAAATAGTAATTTTATGCATTGGACTAGGTAATTTTTCTTTTTAACGGAAAGTAATTTTAATGAAACAATAAAACCAATCTTACTTTAACCTTCCTCTCAAAACCACCTATTTTCTTTTTCATGAACAAATAACAAAACCACTCAATTTTCATTCATGTACAGTCACACGCACCAAGTGTGCTGCCTCTGATTATAAGTAAGTTAAACAAAATCACGTAAAATATTGAGAAAATATTTTTAAATAGGATTCTTTCCACGTCGCAAAGAGAGGCAACATAAAGGTTAAAAATAAGATGCCACCCAAAAACACTAACGTTTAGTAGTCAAGATAAAATTTATGATAATTTATCATATTTTGCGTTTGGTACCTACTTAAGACTGGATATAAGAGAGATATAAATTGGATAAAATTATTTCATAGGGAAAGTAGGATAAATGTGGATAGCATTTCTAATATCTATAGTGGGAAAATTATTTCTAGAATAACAAACTTCTTAAATTAACAAAATTAAAATTATATTTCAATATAAATAATATTTGAATTATAATATTAGAAATTCAAAATAAAAAATAACAATTTAGTTATTTTAATCTTATTTTTATTTATATATTCAAATTTAATTTAATTTTTATAATATAATTTAATTATGTAAATATATTTTTATCACATCTTTTAGGTATTTTTAGGTATTTGAGTACTATTTATTAGTGGAAGGGGATGAAAGAAATTAATTAAAAAAAGAGGAAAATAAAATAAAATTAAAGTAGGTAAGAGTTTCGTGAAAGATTTTTATCATCTCTGTTTGTATGTTCTTTTCATTTATACTAATATGTCGTCTATACCCAAAACTACATATAATATAATGTGAATATATCCGACTTTATTATTATAATAACCAAATAGTTGATATAATATAATAATATCCGTGGGTTTCATACCTTATCGTATCAAGTTCTATTCTCATTAGAAGTCCACACAACCAAACGACGAATCTAAAAAGTTGCTTAGGCTTTGCATTGGATGCCCAAAATTTTTTGGTGGAACCTTAATTTTCTAATCTTAACCCACTTTTGTAGTCTAAATCAATTCGTCAATAGGACAAACAGATTGACCGCCGTCACTGACATAAATCTCTCTCTCAGGGATAGGTCATGGCAAGTACAAAAAGTTTGCACTTCAGAATTGTAAAATCGAAAAAAAGAAAAAGAAAAAAGGACGTGGATCCTCTATTCTATTGTTAGTAATAAAGATACATCGTTGGATTTTATTTTATTTTTAGATTTTTTGGCTTTTCCTTTTTCTTCAATTGAGCTCATTCTTTTTTAGTTTAATATATGTTTATTCCTCTATATTTTTTTTTTTTGGGTCAACGGAGAAGGGTCGTACATAAATTTAAGATGATTTTACATGATTCTCTCTAATTTTTTTAATTTAGCAATAGATTGCAACATCAAGAGATTGAAAAATGTTATCGTCTGAACGATTAAGATTGCGAAGGTCAGATGAATTTAGAGGACTTGATATTCTGCTGAGAAAAAGTCTAAAAACTCAATTACACGAACCATCCAAGTCAATGGTCAATATGGATTCATCCCTTGTTAAAAAAAGGAACTAAAACGTGTTAAAATATCATAGCTATAGGAATATGAATTTTTATATATGTGTGATGTCTCTCTACCTATCAAAATAACCCGTAATACTTGACTATGAGGTTTAGCTCCATTTATGAGTTTAAACTTTTGGGTTGAATTTTCTCATAAGATAAATGACTTTAAAAAAAAAAAACTAATGGTATTTGCAGGGCAAGCATCTATTACTTTGTATCCGAAATTTTCTTTTTTCTTTTTTTTTAATCACTAAGGCCCATCTATTTATAGTTTCTAAATCTGCAATTACTTAATATAGTTGAGCAAACGATTCTATACGTGGCCAGTTTGGGACATCTCTACGTTTAGGCCCTTAAAAATAAATTAAGCTTCTTCGCCCAATTCTATCAAGAAAAATAAACCTAATCCTACTCTAATTCCACAATGTTTATCTCTCTATAAATAGTCCCTCCGCTAAGCCTTCAACAATTTGTACGCCAACAGTCTCAATATCTCTCCCGCCGGTTAGAGATCAAATTCACTAAGGAGTGTACATTCTTCATTGGAGAGTTCTGATGGCTGTTCTCCGAAGAAAGCTGCGTCGGCTCGTCGAGAAGTTAGGAATTGGCAAGAAGCTAGCCAAAAAAGGATGCTTCGTAGCGTACGTTGGTGAAGAGGGAGAGCGTCGTGAGATCCCGGTGAAGTGCTTGCATTCTGTAATGTTGCAAGCGTTGTTTAACCAGTGCCGAGATCAATCGGACGAGCGCACAGGGCTCTACTTGTGTTGCTCGCCTGAATTTCTCAATTGGGTTCTTGAACTGGCCAAGACTGAAGTGGAAGAGACCGACCATAATCTTGCGATCAAGAATGATAGGATCATACACGCCAATATGAGCCCGATTTGGTTGTCTAGTAATTTCATTCTAGCGGTATAGGTCTTGATCTTAGTTTTTCCTTTGGATTAGGTTTTAATGTACATGCGAAGCCTTGTTTTGTAATTTGAATGAATGATTGAAGTTTATCAGCAGGTGTTGTCATTGATGGGTTTATTCTTGTGATGAATTGCTTGTAAAAACTAGTATAAGTCAGCATTCTTCGGAGTCTTTTTGCCATGGAGATGTTCATCATATGTTTAATCCATCTAGAAGCACTTACCAATTTTTTAGAGGAAATTTTTTAGAGGATCGCATGTCGAGAGAGATCTCCAAACACAAGGGTTTCATCTTGACATGCGTGGCCTCTGAACAAAAAAGATACTATGTTCAAATAACATGTCTACATATATGTGACAAGCAACAATTCTTAACCCTACTATTTGAAGCGTACATAAGATACCTATTTTTCCTGTTGTTGCTATAGACTGGTATAGGATTTTACTGTGAAAATCTTTTCGAGCAGTAACCATTGCCCAATTTAATTTAACAGAAGTATTTGTATCACAAATAGTGTCAAAATTCAAACTCATGAAGGTCAGAATATTCAACTCAGGTGGAGAGGGATCATATGAATATGAGACTCGAACAAAGAGAGATTAGTGTGATGCTTCATCTTGCATGCAAAACAACACGTGAATTTGATAAACGACGAATAAGATAGATAAATATCATATATCAGATGAAAGGCCAAATGGGTCAACATGAAGAATTTGATGTTTGATTGTAAGACAATGTTTGGCACGTTGCTTTTCTCAGGAGTTTAATTTGTTAAGATTCGAATCCAATTTTATATGTTAGTGATCACAAAAGAATGACCAATCGTGAAGCGGCAAACTCTTTAAAAGTAACGATAGAGAGAGCAAGTCTATACCATCTTGATCGTCAATGTAGTAGTTCTTTTTCGAGTTCTTTTGCTCCCAAAAAGGCCAGATTAGATTGAGTGAGAATTGAATTGGACAAATACAGACACATGAATTTGTTAATACCGAGTTACTTAATATAAATAAAGTTAGTATGTGCAAAAGATCTTATGTAATTAATCACATTTAAGTCATTTAAATATTCATCTCATCAAGGAATAACTTATTGCATCGTCAAAAGATATCACGAACTATGTCTCATGTAATTATATGATTTATGCTATGTAAATCGAAAATTGAAAGCAAATTTGTGGAAGTCCTTTCAACTTATGTTCGGCAAAAAAAAAATTAAAATTAAAAGGAGAAATTTGAGCTACAAAGTTAATTTTAAAAAAAAAAAATGCCAAAGCCATGCAGTGGAAATGGAGAAAAGCGAAACTAAGTAATAAATATAGATTCACATTAGAGCGCAAAAACAGAAACCAAACGCAATTTTTCATATCAATGTTTAAAGAGGAAATCTTTCTAACTAGATATTAGAATATAACAAATATATAGTCTCAATAACCAGGACAACTCTGGAATTTTAAAAAGTAAAGGTTTAAATAAAATCTAACAAGCTAATTTATGTTATTATAAAAAGAACTTTTAAATTTGGTGTCCAACCCCAAATTTACTAAATTACACCTGAGGATTATATGATTCTTACAACAACAACAAAATAGAAGACGGTAATTGTATTCATTCGACTGGTTAGTTTTTCTGTTAATTGTTAGATACTTTCATTAAACCACTCTTGCATTATCTTGATCTTTGATTTCGAAATCACATTAAACTTTGAAAACTATTTCTAAAATCCTAAAGATAATGATGTAGAATGATGTATCAATCGTACTAATTATCTTGTCGTGTGGCAAAGAGAGCAAAAAAAAAAAAAAAAAACAAATAAAAGAAGAAGAAGGTGTATAATAAGGTGATACCGAAAAAAACCGAGATTGCCTAGTTCTTGTATCGGATGCTCAAATTTTCTTGATGCAATCTAATCCTCTAATTACATATTTTTCTTTTCCTTTTTCTTCAATTAAAATGGTTCTTATTTATTTATTTATTTATTTATTTATTTAAAGATACTTTTATTCCTCTATTGTTTTGGTCAAAGGAGATGCAGGAAGGCCGCAAATTAATTCAAGATAATTTGACACGATAGTCTCTATTTTCTAATTTGATAATAGATCGCAACATTAACAATTTGAATAACTTAGATGGCGAAAGTCAGATGAATTAAAGTATTTATATTCTCTATCTGGTTTTAAAAAATTCCACTAGAATTCCAAACTCGGAATCTCTTTTAAACCCTTGAATTAAAGAAAGCTTCTTCATCCCAAATCTAATCGGAAAAAGAAACCTAATCCTACTCTAATTTCACAATGTTTATCCCTCTATAAATAGTCCCCTCGCTAAGCCTCCAGCAATTTGTACATCAACGGTCTCAGTATCTCTCCCACCGGTGAGTGATCAAATTCACGAAGGACTCACCATTCTTCATCGGAGAGTTCTAATGGCCGTCCTTGGAAGAAAGCTGCGTCGGCTTGTTCAGAAGTTAGAAATCGGCAAGAAGCTAGCGAGGAGAGGATGTTTCGCAGCGTACGTTGGTGAAGAGGGAGAGCGTGTCGAGATCCCGGTAAAGTATTTGCGTTCTATAATGTTGCAAGCGTTGTTTAATCAGTGCCGAGACCAATCGGACGAGGGCACGAGGCTCTACTTGTGTTGCTCACCTGAATTGCTCAATTGGGTTCTTGAACTGGCCAAGGCCGAGGTAGAAGAGACCAACCATAATCTTGCAATCAAGAATGACAAGATCGTACATGCCGATATGAGCCCGATTTGGTCGTATAGCTATTTCATTGTAGCGTTATAGGACTTGATCTTAGTTTTTTCCGTTGGATTAGGTTGTAATCAACATACGAAGAACTTGTTTTGGAATTTGAATGAATGAATGAAGTTTCTCCGCGTGGTCATTGATGGGTTTATTTCTCCTTATTGTCATTGATGGGTTTATTTTTGTGATGAATTGCTTGTATATCAGTCCAGATGTTCATCCCAGGTCAAATCCATTTAAAAGCACTTATTAAAGAGAATTCTAATGTGGCTCATGTTATTTGATTTCTTTTTTCTAAGGATCACATTCCAAGAAATATCTCCGAACAAAAGGGTTTCATCTTGACACGAATGGTTTCTGAACCAAAAAAGATACTATCATGTTCAAATAGAGTCTCTACATATATGTGATAAGCTGCTATTGTCAGTCCAACTATTTCGAGCATACATAAAGTCCCTCAATTTTTGCCTAAATTGTTTAACCATTGCCCAATTTAATCTAATAGAAGTACTCTTTGCATCACAATTAGTGTCAATGCTTATGACTTGTATTTCGGTAAGCATGTTAGAATATTTGACTCAGGTAGAAAGATTACATGCTTATGAGTCTCGAATGAAGAATTGATGTTTGACTAGAATATATAGTTTGACACATTGTTTTTCTTCGGGGTTTAATTTGTTAAGATTCAGATCACGATAGTCAACTTCCCTTTCAAGTTCTTTTGGATTCACTCGAATTCATTTTCCTTTATTTTAGAAAAGGGAAATTTAGATTGATACACACTAATTCATTAATACAAGTTATATACGGTACTTTATGAAAATGAAGTTAATTTATGTGCGAAATATCAAACGTAACTAATAACATGTAAATTATTTAAACATTCATCTCACTAAGGAAAACTAATTGCATTATTAAAGATAATGCGAATTACGGTCTCATGTAATTATGTGGTTTATGCTATAAACTCAAAAAGTTAAAGCAAATTTGTGGAAGTCTATTTAACTTTTTTCGATGAAAAAATAAAAAGGCGAAATTTGTTCTACTAAGTTAATTAGAAAAACAGATATGCGAAAGCGATGAAGTGTAAATGAAGAAAAGCTAAGCTACATAACAAAAATATAGATCTACATTAAAGCGCAAAAAAGGAAATCAAACTCAATTTTTCTTATCAATGTTTAAAGAGGCAATCTTTCTAACTAGAGTATATAACATATACATAGTCTCAATACCCAGTAAGACTGGAATTTTCAAAAATAAAGTTCTAAATAAAATCTAAGAAGCTAGCTTATGCTATTACAAAAAGGACTTTTAAATCTGGTGTCCAACCCCAAATTTACTAAAATACACCCTAGGTTTTTATGATTCTTACAGCAAAAAAATCGAAGATGGTAATTTTATTCATTCAACTGGGTAGTTTTTCTGTTAATTGTTAGATACTTTTGTAAAACTGGTTTTAAAATCCCACTAGAGTTCCGAACTTAAAATCCCCTCTAAATTCTTAAAATTAAACTAAGCTTCGTCATCCCAAATATAATCAGAAAAGGAAACCGAATCCTACTCTAATTCCACAAGGTTTATCCTCTCTCTTCCTGATCCCTTTATGAACAATTTGTACATTTGATTCCGATCTCAACATCTCTGCAACTGGTTAGAGATTGAATTCACGAAGGAGTCACCGTTCTCCATTGGGCAGTTCTGATGGCTGTCATCGGAAGAAAGTTGCGTTGCCTCGCCGGGAAGTTACAAACCGGCAAGAGGCTAGCGAGACAAGGATGCTTCGCGGTGTACATCGGTGAAGAACTTAAATTCTATAATGTTGCAAGCATTGTTTAATCAATGTCTAGACAAATCGGACGAGCGCACAGGCCTCCACTTGTGTTGCTCGCTCAGGTTGCTCGATTGGGTTCTTGCACTGGCCAAGGCCGAAGTAGAAGAGACCGACCGTAATCTTGTGATGAAGAATGATGGGATCATACACGCGGATATGCACCCGATTCAGTCATTCAGTAGTTTCATTGTCTAGGACTTGATGTTTGTTTCTTTGTTGGATTAGGTTCGAATGTACACATGAAGAACTTGTTTTATAATACAATGCTTCACTAAGGAATGAATGAAGTATTTATTTTTTCTCTACAGGTATTATTATTGATGGGTGTATTCTTGTGATGAATTGCTAGTAATCCCTGTTCATTCTAGCTCAAAATCCATCTAAAAGCACTTGTAAAAAGAGTTTCCTAACGTGGCTCATGTTCTTCGATTTTTTTCCTAGAGGACTGAATGCTGAGAGTGTTACCAAAGTGATTCATGAACAAACAAACCTCGATTTTTACATAAATTATTATAACTATAGTATTTGGTGCAAGATTTAATTGTGAATATCTTTTTGGAGCAATGATCATTTTTCTCCTTTAATACAATAGGAGATATTATTGGTATTATAAATTGTGACGACATTTGAACTTATTAACCACGCTACAATAGCATGGTAAAAAATTCAACTTAAAAAGTTTCGACTATCGAACGGAGAGATTACATCAACATGAGACTCGAACAAACCATGAAGATTAGCAATGAGAGATTGGTCTTATGCCCCATCCTGCATGTAAAACAGCACGTCTATTTGATGAAGATAGATAAAAATAATTGATGTTTGACTGTAAAACAATGCTGGGCACATTATTTTTCTCAAAAGTTTACTTTGTTAAGATTCGGATACTGTTATATATGCAGCATATCACTAAAGAACCAATCGTGTGTGAATCTACGAACTTTCTAAAAGTTCCCCCCCCCCCCCTCCTGCCGGGGTTCTTTTGAGGATTGGTGTAGGAGTCAGGTTCCCTTTCGGGTTCTTTTGCTTCCACGTGTATTCTTTTTTATTTGATTTTTTCCTTCAACAGGCAATATAATATATAATTATTAAAATATATAAATAATAAACTACACATTCATTTAATAATTTAAACTTTTAAAATAGCTGGCCATGGTCTAATCAAATCTTACATGGTATCATAATTAAGAAGTCCTGAGTTTGAATCTTCCAGGCCTCTATTTATCTCTCCACTCAAATATTTCAACACCTTAGGTTAAGGCCAAAGTCCAGCCTATGCTTGAGAGGGAATGTTAGATTATTTAAATAATAAACAATATATTCACGTAATAACTTAAATTTTTAGAATAGTTGGTTATGGTTTCACTAAATTTCACAAAAATCAATCACATCGGAGTCATTTAAACATTCTCTCTCACTAATGAAAACTAATTGCATCGTTCATGAATTATGAGGCTCGTGTAGTTATATGTTTTATGCTAAATTACTCGAAAAATTTTAAGCAAATATGTGAAAGTCTATAACTTATGTTTTGCTAAAAGAAGCGAAAGAAACAAAACTCAATTTTTCATATTAATTATTTTTATAAAAAGATAAGCTTTCTTGGTAACGGAATATAACAAACCAAGTGTCTCAAAAACCTGGACAACTCTGAAGTAGTCCTGAATAAAGATTTAAGTTAAATCCATAGGAAAATCTATAACATTATAAAGAGAAAAATTGGTGTCCAAACCATATTTATTAAAATATTCCTGAGGTTTATATGATTCTTACATCTAAAAAGTACGACAATATTGATTTTATGCATTGGGTAGCTTTTTGGTTAATGTGTAGTTGCTTTCATTGAACCACTCTTGCATTATTGTACCTCTTGTAACCATTTACTTCCCCAAAATAACTACTCATTTTCTTTTCGTGCCTAACTCACCCAACTATAGTCGTGCGTTGCAACTGCCTTGCCTCTAATTATAACTAAATTAAACAATATCACCTAAGACAAAACAAAAAAAAAAAAAAACAAAACAAAAAACAAAAAAATGTTTCTAGGAATTATGATAATGTAGCAATCTTGCTAATTATCTTGCCCACGTCATAAAGAGAGAAGAAAAATATGGAAATATAAGATGCTACCGAGAAAAAATAAGATTGCTAAGTTTTTGCATTGGATGCTAAAACATTTTTAGTACAATTTTAATCCATTGACCTTTTCTCACTTTCGCAATCAAAATCAATCACTTTGTCAATATGAGAGATCAAGTTATCAACCCCTATCACCGTCACAGAATGACTCTCTCTCTTTCTCTCTCTCTTTCATGGGGACCTCCACCTAGCCTGTGGCGGGTCTGGGTGGATAAGGATTCCACCACTTGCAAGAATTTGCACTTTACAAGTTTGAAATCGAAATAGTTAAGGACGTGGATTCTCTATCTGCAGGAACTTTTCATTGTTTCTTTGGATGGTGGAGAAAGGATTCTTCGCCCTTTTGCTAGGGGTTCTCTCCATCAAAATCTTCACCTTGAAAAAGCTCTATTCGATTGTTAGTAACAAAGACATCGCTCGAAGTTAGCATAATAGTCAAAGATCAACAATTATTTTTATTCTCCATATTTTTCTCTCTTTTTTCCTTCTTTTTACTATTACAATTGCTCTTTTTTACTTCAAGATACTTTTATTCCTTTTTTTTTTGTCAAAGGAGAGGCCAAACGACCGTACATCAATTCAAGATAATTGTTCTACCAAAAAAAACTCAAGATAATCATACATGATTTTCTCTCTTTTTAATTTAATAATAGATAGCAACATCAACAAATTGAAAAGTCTTAATGTCAGATAGACTTAGATTGCGAAAATCAGCTCAATTAAATGATTTACATTCTGTTACATTCTGGCCACGGTTAGTTTTTGGACATCTCTATCCGGATTTAAAATCCCACTAGAGTTCCAAACCTAAAATCTCTTTTAAACGCTTCAAAATTAAATCAAGCTTGTTCTTTCCTATTCTAATAAAAAATAAAATAAAAAACCGACTCCTACTCTAATTCCACAATAATTATAATCTCTTCCGATCCCTCTATAAATAATCCATTCGATAAGCCTCCAACAATCGTACAGTAATTCCGGTCTCAAGATCACAAATTCACTCAGGAGCCCCCATCGTCCGTGAAAGTTCTGATGGCCGTTCTTGGAAGAAAAACGCGTCGGCTCGTTGAGAAGTTAGGAACGTCAAGAAGCTGGCGAGAAAAGGATGCTTTGCAGTGTATGTCGGCGAAGACAGAGAACTTTGTGAGATCCCGGTGAAGTACTTGAATTCCAGAATATTGCAAGCGTTGTTTGATCAATTCCAAGACCGACCGGATGAGTGCAAGAGGCTCTACTTGTGTTGCTCGCCTTGGTTGCTCTATTGGGTTCTCGAACTGGCTAACGCCAAAGTAGAAGAGACTCACCCCAATCTTGCTATCAAGGGGGACGGGATCATACACAACTACGAGCGTCCAATACAGTCATTCCGTAATTACATCGTTGTGGTATAGGACTTGCTCTTATTTTCTTTGTCGGATTAGGAATGTACATGTGAAAATTTTTATGATGAATTGCTAATAAAAACTAGTCTAAGCCAGCACTTTTCACAATTTTTTGCAATGTCCTAGGTTAAATCCATCTAAAAGCACTTACACAGAGATTCCTAATGCCTCGTGTCATTGGATAATATTCTTAAGGATCGGATGACGAAAGCATTACCAAATAGTTTCATCTTGACATGTTTGATCTCAAAACAAAAAGGCACTCCTTTTTTCAGAAATATTGTCTAAAAAATCTTAAATTTATTAGAGTTTTACCAATTAATTCCATCTAATCAATTTTAATTGGAAATCGATGACGTGAACATCGGTAGTACCATGTATGATAATGAATATTTTATTTTAATAATGAATTTTTTAATAATTTTTATTCTTATTCTTTTTCTTTCTTTCTTTTCTTTATTTTTTCTACCAATTTTAGTAATGGTTGGCAGTCCTTGTCAGTCATCAGTCATCTGGTGAGGACCATGACCCTATCTCGTGGCCCTTACACATTGGCCAGAAAGGGTTTGTTAAAAAAAAAGATGGGAGTAAAAATATAAAAATTGTTCACATTGGCATTGATTGTGCCACATAGGACGACCAACATGTACATCAGCAATTTCCAGCCAAAATTGGTCGAATTGACTTAATTGGCAAAACATAAATAAGTTACTCAATTGGTAAATTAAAAAATTTATAATTGAATTGGAAAAAATACAATAGATTTACCATTTTTTGAACAAACTTCTCATTTTATTCGAATAGAATGTTGCCATATCTTTGACAAGCAATTATTTTGAGCCCAACTATATCAAGCACAAACATGATACCCCAATCATCACATAAATTGTTATTTATATAGGACTCGATGCATGGTTTTATTACGGAGATTGTTAGATAGCAAGGGTACAGCTCAGCAAAGATTTCCTCCATGATTATTTTCTTGATTAGTCTCTATGATTTTCTATTTCATAATTGAATTTGTTGCTCCTCTTCCTTGTATTTATTCCCATTCGTTCTCTTACAAAGGGATGTACAAAATATTATTAAACACTACATACAGGAGCAATTACGACAGCATTTAGCCGCCACACTTGTTGCCTTAAAATATTAATTTCTTGAGGTTTACATGGTATTAGAGCTATCAATTGCGAAAGCATCATAGCCATGGGTTCCGATCTAACTTCCTCAACAAAATCAAGTCCTACGACTCCCGTTGCTGTTAGTATCTCAATGCCGTCCAATTCAACAATCTTGTCTCTCACTAGCCCCATTATTTTGCCATTTGGAAATCTCATGGGGTCATCCGGTTGTCCAAATGTTGGGGGACAACTACGTGGTGTGGAAAGCTCGAATCCTCCCCTTCCTTTGAGCAAATAAATTGATTTTGATCGTCGATGGAATGCTGCCATGTCCTTCATAACAAATTACTCAAACCAATACAGATGGTTCTTCCAATATTGTGCCCAATCTTGAATACGATAACTAGTATACATTAGACCAAATTGCTCTTGGGTGGATCTTAAGCACGATAGCTGATTCAATTGTGAGTCAGTTATGTAATATGAACACCTCTCATGTTGCGTGGAATTTCTTCTCTTTCGCTGCCCAAAACAGTGTGCGAACTACCCAATTGCGGCTGCAACTTCAGATGATGTGGAAAGATAATCAAATCGTGACCGAATTTCTTCAACAGGATACTTTTATATCTGATCAATTGGCCTCCATTGGTGAGCCCATCTCATCACAAGAGTACCGAACGCATATCTTCTGAGGCTTAGGAGCTGAGTTTCAAAGCTTGGTTGTTGCAATTTCGGTTCACCCTCAGCATCAACAAATGATCCGGGAGTCTTTTCATGGCTTTTTCTTGGCTCATGAAGCACCGTTGGAGCTCCAAGAATCACAAACCACCCAATCAGCTGTCTTCGTCGCGCACAACATCAGCTTGGGCCCAAATTCCCATTCACAGCGTGGCCCTGCTTCCAATTTCAATAGCCCTAGAAGGAGGTCCTTGCTTTTTCCAATTTCAATAGCCCCAACTCAAATATGGGGCAGAGGAATTTTAATCCGCATGGACAGCAGCCCAACTTCAATAATTTGGGCAACTCTCAATATTGAAATTTCAATGGCAACAAAAAATCAAAGACGCAACAATGTGAGGTGTCAGATTTGTAATTGCCCAGGACACAAGGCCGTTGCTCGTCACAATCGGTTCTACCAACAATTTGGGTACTTTGGAGGCAACAGGCATCGGCAACAGTCACTTCCACCACAAGTAATTGGCTCAAATACCATGTAAAACCTCAAGAAATTAATATCTTAAGGCAACAAGTGTGGCCGCTAAAGGCAGCCATAATTGCTCATGTATATAGTGTTTAATAATATTTTGTACTCTCGAATGGGAATAAGTATAGGGAAGAGGAGCAGTGCTAGGGCCCCAATTATGGTAGCAAATTCAATTATGGAATAGAAAATATACATAGACTAATCAGGAAGTAAATCTTTGCTGAGCTGTAGTCTTGCTGTCTTCGCTAAAGGCCTCTCCACTCCTTTTTTTTGTCTTCTCAGATCAAGCTTACTGTGACTTCTGCTACATCAGCTTGCGGGGGATGTTAGACAGCAAGGCTAAGCTTAGCAGAGATTTTCTCCATGATTATTTTCCTGATTAGTTTATGTATATTTTCTATTCCAAAATTGAATTTGTTATCATAATTAGAGCCCTAGCACTGCTTCTCTTCCCTATATGTATTCACATTCGTTCTCTTATAAAGAATTGTACAATGTATTATTAAACACTATATACATGAGCAATTTATGGCTGTCTTTTTTTTTTTTTTTTTTGGTCAGAAAAAACTATCGATTAAGGCGTGACAAAATTACACCCGCTTGCAACAGCGTCCGCATACACCAGATCTAAAAGCAAAAAAGGGGGAAAGATATTCCAATTTCGGGCTTGGTCTTGCCGGCCATGGGCCTTCGCGGCCCAGTCAGCCACCGAGTTTGCCTCTCTCCTGCAATGTCTCAGACGCAAATTAGGGTACAAAAGGAGGAGCTGCTTCACCTCTTCGAAGAGTGGTCTGTCCTGCCATGGCGGCGGTTTGTTCTGGTTCAAGATCCAGCATGATCCAGCAATCCGAATCAATTTCCAGGCGAGCTGTTTGGAATCCCGTCGTCATCAGATGCCGAAGGGTGAAAGTTAGTGCTTGCACCTCAGATTGAAGCGCCGAGTTCGTTGGAAAGTCTGCAGAATAAACATCGGTAAGTCGTCCCTTGTAATCCCTACTGATGCACGCCATTGATCCCTTGTTACTTCCCTGTTGGTAAGCCCCATCTATATTACATCTTATAGTACCACGATCAGGGGGTCGCCAAAGAAATTCAGAGTGCAAGGCAGTGGATTGCGGTTTCCTCCACCTGGGGTTGGTTCGGTCATAGCTGCTGGTTTGAGCTCGAGTGTCAGAAACAGCAAGTTGGGGCTTCGGCTGCTGGTGCCTGAAAACGGAGTTATTCCGGCCTCGCCAAATCTGCCATAAGACATGCGCAATAAGCTCTAGCCCAGGTACCGAACGTTTACTCTTGACTTGATTGGCTATCCAAACTGCTATGTTGTGAACTGGTGTTGGGATGTTTAGTGCAATTAAATCCGCATGTTGCCATACCTCCTTTGTCTATGAACAAGAGAAAAACATGTGCTCAATTGTTTCTTGGGTTTGCTGATCGCATAGGTCACAGATAGGGTCCGAAGTAATATGGCGTCTAAATAGATTAGCTTTAGTCGCAAGTGCGTTGTGGAAAACTGACCATAAGAACATTCTAATTTTAGGCTCCGTGCGCATCGTCCATATTCTCTTCCACATTTGCCTGTCATGTCTGTAAGATGTCGAGGCTATATTGGCTGATTGGTTGAATGCTATATAAGTGAGGGACTGATAGTTGCTCTTCACTGAATGAAGACCATCCTTAGTTGCTGCCCAGATTAACTGGTCAGAAGCAAAGAGTGGTCTAATAGGTAGTTTGATAACCTCCCTGACTATACAGTCATCATAATGCTGCTGAATAAGTGGAAGATTCCAGGCTTGGTGGTGAGGGTCAATGAGATCAGCCACCAATTCTGGTTCGTCCTGAGCAAGGGGCCCTGGTATTGACCCAATAGGTAACCATTTATCCTGGCGAATGCGGATACTTTTACCATCACCCACAGACCATCTCAAATTCGGTAGGATAGCATCTCTTCCAACTAGTAGACTCCTCCAGCCCCAAGAGGGTCAATACCCAGTTTTTGCCCATAAAAAGGATTGATTAGGAAAATAAAGACCCTTAAAAAGTTGACTCCATAAGGATAATGGACTGTGAACTAATTTCTAGGCTTGTTTACCCAGCAAAGCTTTATTGAACACCATCAAGTCACGAAAACCCAGACCGCCACTATAATTTATGGCTGTCTTTAGCCGCCACACTTGTTGCCTTAAGATATTAATTTCTTAAGGTTTTCCATAGATTTTTTCAAGCAGTAATTATTGCCTTTTTTGACATAATAGAAAATCATTGTTGGTATTACACATGGTGTGAAATTCGAACTTATAACTGGCGTTTTGGTAGCATGACAGAATGTTCAACTCGAGAAGCTTTGACTATTGGGTGAAGAGAGTTACGTGAATATAAGATTCGAGTTCTTTTGCTCCGCCCAAATTGATGTTTTTTTCTTTTCGAAAGAAAAGGCAAAATTAGATAGACTACTATAGAAAAATGTGGTATTTTAGAAAGGGTTTTGATGTGAGAGGGTTGAATTGGACAAATATAGATAAAATAAAAGAAATATATAGACATACTAATAAGCATACATGTTATAATCTATGCATTTGTTCAATTTGTTTATCTCGTCCAAGTTCATGATATGCCTTATGCGTCTCATGCAATTACATGGCGGATGATATATATAACTTGAAAATAAAACAAATCTGTGGAAGTCTGTTCAACTTATGCTTGACAAAGAAATATAAGCACCAAATTTGAAATGAAAAATAAAAAATAAAAACAGCAAAGAGATGCCAAAGCGATGCGGTGGAAATGGAGAAAAGGAAACTAAATAATAAACAAAGTTTCACACACTATACACTAAGCATGCGTTTGTTTCATGAAAAATTACTCATTCGAAAGATATTTTTCCTAAAATAATCATTTATACTGCCTACAAAAATGAATGAATGAAAAATATTTTTATCTTCCACAAAGCTATTTAGACATAAATTGTCGATAATTAAAATATTTTTTCATTAACTAACTATTTCTAGCTATACAAGTGATTATTTAAAAGCATAATATTTTGCAAATCATTTATTTCCCACAAAAAAAAAAAAAAAAAAACGAAACCTTATATACACATTAAAAGGCAAAAACAAAAACAAAACTCAAATTTTCATATAAATATCGAAAGAGGTAAACTTTCCTATTTGATAATAGGATACAATAAGTCTTGCACTATTTCCACCCTCTTATTAGCTCCTAATACTTATTTTTATATTGAATCGACTACATTATCCTTTATAGATCTCAAAATCCTAGACAACTTTGAAATTAAAAAAAAACTAAATAAAAATCTAATGAGAATTTGCAAATATGGTGTCTAGCTGCAAACATACTAAAAATACCTTTGGGTTGCATTTGATAGTCAGGATAAAATTTAGGATAGGACAAGATTGTGTTTAATGCCTACTTAAGATAAGATAAAGTCGGATATAAGAGGGATATTAGCTCGAATAAAATTGTCCCATAGGAGAGGTGGGATAAATGTAAAAAGGATTTCTAGTATCCATTAGGGGTGAGCGGTTCCTGGTTCCTTACAGGTTCCGCTTGGAACTTGGAACCTACCTTCGGATACAAGTTCCTCATTTTCTGGAATCTAGAACCTACCCGTCAGAATCAAGAACCTGAAACCTACCTTGTCACAAGTTCCAAGGTTGGTTCCAAGTTCCAACAAGTTCAAACAGGTTTTTTTTTTTTTTTTCATTTTTAGTTAAAAAAATGGAAATGAATGCAGCAATAATAAACAAACTTGTCATTCATCAAAGAAAATATAACACAAATGACATTTTAGAAGCAATAATAAACAAGTACCAAAAGAGAATCAGTTTCATGATAGAGGCTGTAGATTTTGAATTGATGTTTCTCTACATGATAAAATAGATTAAAAATATGAAACATAGCCTCCATGTTGAGTCTGGACTAGAACTTACCGCTTGCATTAGACCATGAATTTCTGAATCCTTCAAATTTGCGCCAACTTTTTCCAAACCAACCTTCAATTCCTCCACAGTTATGTTCCCACTATTATCTATGTCAATCATCTTGAACATTTCTTTTAGACCGGCAATTTCTTTTTCCAAAAGGATCTCGCCATGACCTGTATAAGATGCATTCATCAATGGAACACTTTGGAAAATGTGAAAAGCCAAAGAGAAATGCATTGCAAATGCAAGTTTTTCCGGTGTAAAAATTCCAAGTAATTTAGAGAAGTCTACTTTTTAATAATTTCAAGTGGTGACAGTATAGAGAGACATTGTGTATGATACATAAAACTGTAGACTAAGATAAGTTTCTAACATAAAGCCTTATTTATGTCTAATTGGACTAAAATTGCGTACTTTGATTGCTATCTTCTTGAGCTTGTCCATGGTAGAGAACTATTTCAAACGAGTCAAAATTGCAAAATCGAGAGGTTTGTTAGGAGCAACGCCATCAACCTGAACCCAAGGATGACATGTACATGGCAAAAGCATGTTTGTTTATGTATTTGTTGTGAGAATCATGGAAAGACGCAGCAAGGCTCTCAATTGAGTTTGTCTGAAGTCAGGACAGTGAAGCTCTAGTATTTCCAATGATAAGGACCAAGAGAATTGGCAAATAGGAAGCAGTCCCATGAAGTCCCAAATGTAAAAAAAGCTAGAAGTAACTTAGAAAATTTCAAATAGGAAGGGTGAGGCAAGTGCTTTGCACCTTTTGAGAATTTCCTATGTTGCCACATTGTGCTTTTACACTCTTACTGATTCTATGGACATGCATCATGATACTTCTTTACAACAAATAGCAACAGGTGACAATAGCAGGGGTGCAACAAATTGTGGCTTTGAAAGCACTAAGAGAGGCGAAATACATAGGTGTAATTTCCAAAATATCAAAAGTAATCAGAATTGTTACTTACAAAGAACTTCATGGGCTGTAAGCCTCTTTTTTGGGTCCCTTACGAGCATTCGCCGCACTAGATCCTTGGCACTCTCAAATATGTTGGGCCATGGTTCAGATATAAAGTCAAGTTCTCCTTTTAAAACCTGCTCAAATATCCCTTGCTCCATTTCTGAACAAGAAGGCAACACATAATTTCAAAGTCTTAGTTTTAAGGGTCTACATACGCAGATCATTTAAGGGAAAAGTGTAGGTTTTGATAAGATGCTTAAATGTTGAACATCCAAGATTGACAAAGTAGACCAACCAACACGAATGTACATCTAGCAAACTGAACATATATATCACTTTCACCACACACACGGATCTAGCCTTGGTACTAGTTGGCTTCTCAGGTTTTTGAAGACTAAAAGGAGAGATTTCATCATATATCACAACCTAAGATCTTTTCCTGATGCATTGTACTAACTTGACTATCAACATATGGTGGATCTTATATTACTTATTGCCAATCAACAAAAAACTGTCTCCATTGCTCGTGGCATAAGTTGAGAACAATAACTAGGCCTTCCACTAGTAGTGTTGAGTTTCCCCAAATTCCGCAGAGACAAGAAATTATAATGAAGATTATAACCAAAATAACCATCATTTTCCCCTCCATTGACCATTAAAGTAATTTCTAAGACAATGCCAATAACCTCTTGATTTGCTGATCCATCAAGCAAATCTTTCCTGAGTGAAGAAATCCTAGATGAAGCGGCTGCAGCAGCAGTAGCAACAGCAAGAATAGCCTGAGCTTCTTTGTGCTTCCGCTCCTTCCTACCCAGCTTCTTTGCCACTCAGAGCTCACCAAGATATTTGTTGACAAGCATAGTATCCCATACTTGACTATGAGCTAAATCAATCTCCCGTGGCAGATCCCTTCTAATCTCATTAATCAAATTATTTGTGTGCGCATCCCAGAAAGGAAACAGTTAGTCAAGGTCATGGTTCCATAATTGATAAAGATATATGAAAGAAAAAACAAAGTTCATAATCAAACCAAGTAATTGGACTGGCTTTTTGGGGACGAGAGAGTGATGGAGATTTACATGCATGTAAGAAAATATAAATAATGGGTAATGGAAGCTACAAATCAGGAGAATACTTGGCACATATATATTGCTTTAACAAAGGAGAGATGTGAGAGAATCACTTGGTGGGGCTTAAAATAAAAGACAAAATTACTAAATGACTTGCTCATCCTCATTGAGAAAATAAAATGGAACACTCTTTTTATCTTGCAGCCTCGATCAAGTACTCAATCTTTCAATAAAAATCAACTAGATCCGTCCATGCCCACAATTATAGATCCATTCAGAGAGGTCATTCAACCATTTGATGTTGAAAAAAAATATAAAAATGTAAAACTAGCTATTCAACTCAGTTTTGCAATTTATCATTTCATTTAAATCCAAATAGTGACTTAAAGTGCTTTGCATTATCAACTGCATTTTGTAATGATGAAATAACAGGTAGATACCCAGAATATTTTGCATAAAACCACTCGTTATTTAATTCAAGGAACAGTTGCCTAGGGTGCTATGGTAGAGTGTTGGTCCAATGCCACCAGCTTATTTCTCAAAATAAGAAATTATGCTCTACCTTATCCTTTGTCTAGCTAAACCATGATCCACATTTTATAATTAATGGGATAACAGGTGATACCTAGATTAGTTTCCATAACCCACTAGCCTTCAATTCCAAGTGCAGATGCCTTGGGCGATGTGAGTAAAATATCACTAGCAAGCAGACCATAGATTGGTGAAACCAATGGACAAAAATGAATCATTCATAAAGTCAAACATGAAATTACCTTTCTCCCTCATTCTTCTCTCTCTATCATATTCAAACTTATCTCGAATTTGGTGAACCCTTTCCCATTTATCAGCACGTCCATTCCTTACAAATCCTTGCTTTGGCATTCAAAAAAATCACGTCTTTTAGATATCTTGTAATATAATGGATGTGGATAGATTATTGACAAATCATTCCAAGACACAGCATTGTAAGTTGCAAGAAAGTAACCATATTTGCCTTCATAATAATACAATCCCAAGGTGATTTCATCAGATAAAAAAGTAATACTGTAAATAAGACAAGAATTCCGATTTCACCCTAGCACCTTCCCTTAGCCCGCATAAGACCTACTGCTCCTAAAACATAAAAAAAAAAAAGATATACAACACAGTTATATTTGGTTCATACTATCTCTTGAAAGCTGAAATAAAAGCTATGCTTTACTTTTCAATGCAAGGCATCCTCCTAGTGATAAACTTTATTTACCAGCGATAATCTCCGCATTAAGACCATCAATATCTATAAAAAAAAAAAAAAAAGATTAAATAAAATATTTACTTATAGATATACAAAAAGAATTACAATATATAAAGATATAAACAATGTCACTTACCCAACTCAAATTTTTCTGCATCCTCGATGCACTCCTCAACATCAATCGGTACACAAATAGCTCTCAACCAGTCTTGAGTGTAAATCAAAGCTTCTACTACTTTAGGAGTTAAAGAACTTCGAAAGCCATCAAGCACACGACCCGATGTACTAAAAATTGACTAGGAAGCAACAGTAGTTACAGGAATAGACAAAATATCTCGAGCCATCAAAGAAAGGATCTTATATTTTGAGCCATTGGTCTTCCACCATATCAAAAGGTCAAGATCAAGATCCTTTTCATTTTTTTCTTGAATATACTCATTAAGCTTGGATTTGTTGCCATCATACCCTTGTTCATTTGAATATAAAAACATTTTCTTCCAAGCTTGGGCGTTATACTTCTTTATTCCTTTCCTACCACCCGCATCAACATTGGAAGCACTACTACTTGCACCTGAATTATGGCCACCAAAATTTCGATTACTTGAAATAAGAGCAGATTGCTCATAAAATTCATGCAAACGCTCCAATGTGTCCTTCACCTTGTAATGCATTTCTTTAACTTTCAATTCATCATCATATTATCCATATAAGAAAGTCACATAATTCAACTTGACTCTAGGATCTAGTATAACCGCAATCAACACCATTATATGCACTTTATCCAAGCTTCCATAATATTTGTAAAAAATTTCTTTCATTTTCAAACCCATAACTTGAAGCTTAGGATCTGAAGTATCGACCGCATCTTTCAAATATCTATACAAAAGAGCTATTTCTTCAAAATAATCATTTGAAGTAACATATGAACTCCCTAATATTTGATTGGTGGCATCATAGAATACTTTTAGAAATTCTGAAAGAATAAGAGCATTTTTCCAATCATCATCACTAGGAGTTTCATGATTAAGCTCACTTACAAAAGATAAATCGTCGTCTTCCATTCTTTGGAAAGCTTTTCTGAACTTTATGGCGGTGTTTAACATGAGATAAGTGGAGTTCCATCTAATGGCAACGTCAAGAACTATTGAACCCTTATAAGCGATCTATTCACTCTCAATGCAATACTGAAATGCTTTAGCTCTCGTGAAAGAACTCCTTATATACCTAACCACATTTCGGATACGTGCAATGGAGTCACGTACCGTAGTCAAGCTATCTTTCACAATCAAATTTAATTTATGAGCTGTGCATCTCATGTTCAAAACACTATCATTCAATATCAACGACTTTTCTTTCAAAATTTATCTCTCAAATAGCCAATTGCAACATCATTTAAGCTAGCATTATCCACAGCGATTGTAAACACCTTTTTTTTCTATTTCCCACCCTTGAATGCATTTCTCCATTATTCTCCCAATCTCCCTACCCTGTGACTATGCATCACCACAAAGTTGATGATTCTTTTATACAACTTCCAATTTTCATCAATAAAATGTGCAGTGATACACAAATAATTCAGATTTTGAATAAAACTCCATGTATCAGTTGTGAGTGCGATCCTAAAATTAATCTTTCAAAAATAATTCTTCAAAAAAGTTCTTTCATCTAAATACAATTTCATGCAATCTTTTGCCATTGTGAAATGCGATATATATTTGAAGAGAGGTTGTAACTCACTAACAAATTCACGAAATCCAACGCGCTCAACTAAGCGAAAATGTTGCTCATCAAGGATGATGAACCGAACAAGTATTTGCCTACAACGTTTTTGATTAAACGATCATGTTGTTAAGACACTACTCAGTATTAGAATCTCCTCTTGCCTTGCCAGCCATGTCTACATTACATGATACAAAAAATTTCTATATCTTATCTACATTACAAGGAAACCTCCTGCATGTGATCAAGTGCTTCCTTATCGCAAAAATACAGTTAGCAACACGATATTTAAGCATGGTCCCACAATGAATGCACTTCACATGATTTGGTTTTCCATCCTTATCATTGATTCTTATATAATGATTTCAGTATTGGGATGTATATTTCTTATCAGAAGTAAGATGAGAATCAGATACCTTACTTGTAGCACTCATGATAGGGGGTGCCTCTTCTTCTTTTTCATGTCCAGAAAACTCCAATTCCGTGATTAGAGTCTCCTCATATCCCTCCACTTCCATTGATATGTTATCTTGATACATTAACTTCACACTATACAACAATAACAAAATATAATTAGAAATTTTAAAATAAAAAGCAAACTAAAAAGGAAACACCACTAGAATAAGAATGTATAGCATAGAAATGAGTGATAAGTTGACCAATTAAAGTGCCTTTAATGCTATACTAGATTCAAAATTTAGTTGATAACAATGTTAACACAGTATAATACCGTATACCAATGTTGTGTAGAAACATAATACAGCACTTTTATACATAAACTAAGTCTATTATGTTGAAATACAGCCAACATAATAGACTTAGCTTATGTGCTACTATTTTCACGAGAAAATGTTTCAAGAAAACACCAAGTATTTCTCAGCAAATGAATCTTCATCATTAAAAGCCCCAAAGGCAATCAAATCAATATCTCCATCAGGAATATAAGTCTTTAAAGGAACCAAACCAAATGGAAATACTTGTAAAAAGCACTAGTTTTATCTCAACAAGACCAAAAGAAAGAACAGAAGATGATCATGTACTTACAAATGTGAAAAATTATCATCAAGCTCACCACACCTTAGTAAAGTGTGTTTTACATGCACAAGTTCGGTATGCATTGTATAATTCCTTATTTACAAAGCCAATTTCGCATAACTACCAAAAGAAACGATTAACTTTACTCAATTGAATACAGCAGGCATTCAATATACTCTAAGATGAGAGATTCTGGCCAATCCGAACATCCATCGCACCTCACTAACATAGCTACTGCAAGAGCTTGAATGAAAAATTCTTCGAACAAGAGGAATCAGAGTTCTTCACACCTAAAATGAGTGATCTTAACTTTGACGAGCTCAATAAGCAACATTCAGCATGCAATTCATCTTTCCAATTTCATCTCGCGAACTTTAAATGCATGAACTCTAAGAAAGCAAAATCATCGCAAGCGATCATCCTACACAACAGCATTCGACTTGCCGAACGGAGCCAATGCAAGAACCAAAACGAAACCGCATACACACAAACACCCGCCGCAAGGCCGCATTATAATGAGCACGAGCGCTGCCCTAGCCAACGAGGGGAAAGACTAAGGGCATTTGACTAGCTGAATCGGAAGGAAAGACGGAGAGACAACACTCACAAGAAGAGGTCAGTAGTGGCGTCAAGCAAAGGTCAATGGTGGCTCGCCGAGCAGAGGTCAGCGGTGGCGTCAAGGGCGAGCGACGGTGGTGTCGAGGGCGAGCAACGGTGGCATCGAGGGCGAGCGGTGAGCTACAATAGCATCACTCGGGGAAAGCTCGGAGCTGGGCGAGGGCACTGCGGGTTGTGGGCTTCGGGGCACGACGAAGGCAAAGAAGCGGCGTCGCGGGCTTCAGGGCACGGTGAAGGCATAGTAGCAGCGTCGCGGGCTTCAGGGCATGGTGAAGGCATAGCAACGGCATCGTAGGCTTAAGGGCACGGCGAAGGCATAGTAGCGGCGTCGTGGGCTTCGGGGCACGGCGAAGGCATAGCAACGGCATCGCGGGCTTCGGGGCACGATGAAGGTAGAGTAGCTGTGTGGCGGCCTTCGGGGCATGGCGAAGGCAGAGCGGCATGGCGGGCTTCGGGGCACGATGAAGGCAGAGCAACGGCGTTGCGGGATCACAGCGGCGGGGGTGAGCAACGGCATCGAGCAGCAGCAGCGGGCAGAGTAGGAGCGACATCGAGTCGTCGCGGTCGGTGCGGGCTACGAGCGAGGCATGACGAGGCTTGGGATCTACTACAGAGGGCTTCTAGTGTCAGCACGAGCAAGCAGGGGTCACTTGTGCTAGAGAAATCCCTTATGATGTTTTGAAGATAACAAAATAAATCAAAGGCTACTAACATATTTGATGGTTGGGTAATAAACTATGTAGATGATAGAACGTGTAAAAGATATTATCAAAGTCTATTCTTGGAAGAACCAGAATGCAGACTATATGCTGAAGCTGAACCAAAAGACAAACTCTATGCTGAAGCAGAATATGTTCAAACTCAGATTGTAAAGTCTATCGCACTTAGACTCAGATTGTAAAGTCTATACCTCTCAAACTTTACATCCAGATTCGACAGAATGTAACTCAAGCCCAATCATGTAACAGCTAGTGATCTAGTTTGGATTCCACATAAAGATCGATTTAATTGACTCAATCTATTTGATTGACAATTGGATTTTGAAGACAAGAACTTTCTATACAAAGAAGCTTTACTTATGGAAACCAAGTTCCGTTTGTATGGGCGATCGGAATCATTTTGGGATACTACCTTTGTCACTCAACGATTACCAAATCTTCTAGATACAGAGTTGTCCAATGGGTATATTGGAAGACGATCCTCGAAGATACTATCTAACGGCTAGTTTGGAAGTGGAGGAGTATTTAAGAAGATGAATGACCAATGAGCAAGTAAGAGACGGAGTGTAGAATTTATAATTCCAAAGTCCGAGCGATCTTTATTCATACACTTGTCTTTGGAGAGCTTAAACGTTTGTGATCGTGAGAGAAATACCAAAAGAGTGACTTAGTGAGATAGCGTGATCTACTAAGTGTTTGCACTTAAAGTTGTAATTTCTTGTTAATTGCATAGTGGAATCCAGCCAAGAAGGCCGTTAGCGTGGGAGAGTGGACGTAGGCTTGGATTAAGCCGAACCACTATAAACCTTGTGTTCTTATTCTCTTCCCTAACTCTTTTGTTTTGTTTGAAGTTTATTTTATTCCGCATATATTTGCCAAGGTTTAGTTTAAACACCTATTCACCCCCTCTCTAGGTGTTCATACTAGCACTTTCAAATTGGAGACGCGGCAGCCTACAGAAGTGCAGAGCAGGGATGCGCCGAGGGAATCTCAGGTGGCGTCGAGCAGACTCAGTAGAGGGCGAAGAGAGAACACAGGTAGCATATGGCAAAGAGAGAACACAGGTATCCGAGACTAAAAGTGTCGTGAAAATCAAATAGGGGCTTTTTTTGAGCCCTAATCGGACTGGTTTTGGTTCCTAGAAAAAGGGAATCGGAAACTAGAACCGGAACCGAAACGAAACCTCCGTTTCGGTTCCCCGATTCCTGATTCTACCTGGGAACTGCGCTCACCCCTAGTATCCATAGTAGGAAAGTTATATTTCTTGAGTGACAAACTTCTTTAATTTACAAAGTTTAAATTACATTTCCATATAAATTATATTTCAAATTTAATATAAGAATTTCATAATAACAAAAAAAATAAAAAAATTACTTTTTTAATTTAATCTTATTTTTATTTATATATTCAATTCGATATAAAAATATAAATTTATATATATATATATATATATTTTAGGTATATTAGTACAGTTTATTATTTAATAAGATTATTTTATAGAATGATAGAAGGGGAAAAAGTAATAAAAATAAAATAATTCAAAAAGAGGGGACAAAAAGCGAATAAAAATGAAGTAGGCAAGAGTGTCGAGAATTTTTTTTACTATATCCATTTATGCAAATTTTAGGCTCACTTACACTTATATGTATTTATATTAAATAATGTATATGATATGATGTGAATATATCCAAACTTATTATTATGATTCACCAAATAGTGAATTGGATATATCAAAATCCCTAGATTTTATATCTTATCTTATCAAATCTTACTCTTACTAGAATTATAGATGACCAAACATGATCATAAAGTTTATAGCTTTCTTAGAATAAGAAAATCAAAAATGGTAATTTTACACATTTTGACTAGGTCACTTTTCTATTAATGGATAATTAGTTTCTTGCATTATGGGATCTCTCATCGCCGGGAAAAGTGTCAAAAAGTTCATAAATCTATTGCATTTATATAAATTTAGTCTTAAAATATTTTAATTACATCAATTCAGTCATAAACCTTTTCACAATGATACCGATTCAGTTCATCAACCCAAATTACATCAAAAATAGCTAACATGAATGCCGGTCATTCTACGTAATGCCACTAGCGCTAACATGGACATTTTTATATAATATTTAATTATTTTTTTGAATTTTTGAATTTTTCCTTTCCCTTTTTCTTTTTTCCTTCTTTTCTTTTTCTTTCTTTTTTTTTTCCATCCTTATTTTCCTCCACCAACCTCCATGATAGCCGGCTTTTAGCAAGCAGCGCCCAACAAGTGCTGGGAAGCCCTCGCTGGCCTCACCAATGCTAGAGGCCAATGAGGCCACCCCTCACCAAATCTAGCGAGGGGACCCAATGGCAAAAGCGGCCTTGCTCAAATAGCGAGGGGCCTCGTCCAGGCGAGGCCAGCCCTTGCCAACTCGCCGGCCTCTGGTGTTGGCAAGGGGCCTCATCCAAGCGAGGGCTTCCTTGCACTCATCGACGACCTCCGTTGGTCATCATGAAGGCTAGCGGGGAAATAAGGAAGAAAGAAAAGGGGGAAAAAGGAAAAGAAGGAAAAGACAAAGGAAAAAAAAAAAAAAAAAAAGAGAAAATTAATAAAAATTCGAAAAAATAATTAAACATTATATAAAAACGTCTATGTTAGCGTCAAACAGGCCATGTAGGCAATCGGCATCTATATTAGCAATTTTTGACATAAATTAGTCAAATGGACTCAATTAGTACCAACATGAAAATGTTCAAGACTAAATTAATCAAATTCAAATATTTATGACTAAATTAGTATCGGTATAATATATTGAAGACTTTTTGGCACTTTTCTCCCCCATTGCCATCCACTTCTTCAAAGTAACAAGCTACTTTTCTTTCCACAAACAATAACAAAACTACCCTCCTTCTCTTTTTACATAACCACGAAACTTTAGTTATGAGTATAGCAAGTGTGTTGCCTCTAGTTATAACTACATCAATAAAATCACCTAAAACATTAAGTTAAATTTCTACAATCCTAAAGACAAGGAAATAGGATAATGTAACAATCTTGCTAATCATTTTGTCCATGTTGTATAGAGGGCGAAGAGGTGAAAAATAAGACGCTTCTCAAAGATTGCTTAGTTTTGCATGGGATCCTCAAACTATTTTGGTGCAATCTTAATCATCTAATCTTATTTCACTTTAACAACCTAAATCATACCGTCAATATGAAAGAGAGACCAAGCGCCATCACCACCATAGATTCACTATCGATCTCTGGGTCAAGGTGAGTGAGGGTTTCACCATCCAGGAAAGTTTGCACTTCATAGTTTTAAATTAGAAATTGTCAAGGACATGGATACTCTGGTCGCATGATATATGTATATTTTATTTTATTTTATCGTTTTTTGGGAGGTGGAGGAAAGAGTCTTCACCCTTTCTTTGCTGGGAGTCTTCTCCATCAAAACCTTCACCACATAAATACTCTATTCAATTGTCGTTAATAAAGAGACGGTTGTTGGAAATTAGTAAAATCACCAGAATCAAAGATCAACACAATTTTTCAGATTGTTTTCTTTTCCTTTTACTTCAATTGAACTGGTCCTTTTTTACTTTAAGATACTTTTATTCCTCTATTTTTTGGTCAAAGGAGAGGCCAAAAGGCCGTATATTAATTCAAGATAACTCTACACGATTTTCTCTATTTTTTTCAATTTAATAATTGATTGCAACATCAGCAATTTAAAAATTATTAATGTAAGCGAAACTTAGATGAATAAGAGGACTTATATCCAGTTATATTCTGTGTGGAATTAGTTCTGGACATCTCTATCCGGTTCTAAAGTTCCACTAGAGCTCCAAATTTTAAATCTTTTTTAAACCCTTCAAACTAAATTAAGCTTCTTTGTCCCAATTCTAATGAGAATAACAAACCTAATCCTAATCTAATTGAAAAATGATTGTGTAATAGTCTTTAATATACTGTGAAAATAACAATCTATTCTATACCACAAAAAATCAAATTGCAAATAATTATAAATTGTTTTGGGATCCACTTCTTCAAGAATTTGTGATCCACAATAAACTATTATTCTCACAGTATTCCAAAAATTCTTACGCTTACAAAGCCCGATCTAATTCCACATTTTTTTCTCTATCTTCCTTATCTTTCTATAGATAATCCATTCGCTAAGCCTCCAACAATTTCTATGGTAATTCAGATCTCAGCATCCCTCCTTTTATTGAGAGATGAAATACACTACTGAGTTCGTGTTTTGGTTGGAAAGTTCCAATGGCCCTTCTCAAAAGAAAATTGCTTTGGCTCGTCAAAAGGTTAGGAGATGGCAAGAAGCTGGCAAGAAGAGGATGCTTCATAGCTTATGTTAGTGAAAAAAGAGTGTTACAAGATTGCGATGAAGCACTTGAATTCTATAATATTGCAAGCATTGTTTAATCAGTGTCGAGACCAATTAGATAAGGCTCCACTCTTTTTAGGAGATGGCAAGAAGCTGGCAAGAAGAGGATGCTTCATAGCTTATGTTAGTGAAAAAAGAGTGTTACAAGATTGCGATGAAGCACTTGAATTCTATAATATTGCAAGCATTGTTTAATCAGTGTCGAGACCAATTAGATAAGGCTCCACTTGCTTTGCTTGCCTAGGTTGCACATTGGATTCTTGAATTGGCCAAGGATGAAGTATAAGATATAGACCAGTTTTGTGACCAAAGTGATGGGATCATACATGTCAAAACGTGCCCGATGCAGTTATATAGTAATTTCATTGTTGTGGCATAGGACTTGATCTTAGTTTCTACGTTGGATTAGGTTCTAGTGAACATGTGGAGACCTTATTTTAAAATTTAAGGTTTGACTAAGGAACGAATGGAGGAAGTATATATATTTTTATCTGCATGTATTGTTATCGATGGGTTTATTTTTGTGATGAATTGCTATTAAAAACTAGTATACGCCGGCATTTTCATCCCAGATCAAATCCATCCATATATTAAAGTTATGAATCCTTATTGCATATATCATGATAAATGTCAATATATTGGAAATTAAAAAAAAATTCAAATTAGTTAATCAATAAGTGTCATAAATACATTTTTAAATAAATTGAGTCTTATTAACAAGTGTCACTAAAGCACTAATTAATTTTAATCCATAAAAACTGTTAGGACACGAATTACATACTTCAATAAAACAATTAACACACTGTAAATTATGATATTTTCTTAATTGATTACTTAGAAAGGATTTCAAAGCTTCGCTAGCAAAGTTGATAAGATTCACGTATTAAACCTCGTAAATTGCAAGGATACCACTTATGTTCTGTTCAAGAAAGTGGGTCATTCCCTTTTTAAATTGGAGACGTTCAATCTATTGGAATTACTATCTTACGACTCAAAAAAAAAAAAAAAAAACAAATAAGGCAGGACCTAATTAGATGGAATACTCAGAGTTCAGATGTTTTTCTATGGTTAGAATTATATATGTAAGAAGTTAAATATTTTTCTTTTTTTTTTTTTTTCTTTTTTTACAAAGAAAATGTACCAACGACCCACGATTCCATGGTAAATGATGCTAGAAAATTACCCAAAAGCGTTTCTTCTAGAAACACAACTACTCATAACTATGGAAAAATTGTCCAAAATTTTTTTAACTTATTACACATTCACCAATTCGGTAGTAAACTTTTTAATTATACTAGTTGAGTCATAAGCCTTTTCACATCTGCCAATTGAGTCCATTTGACTAGAGTTAACCGAAAATTGCTGATATAAATGCCAACTATCACAATTGACATTAATGTGAACAATTTTTTTTCATTTTTCCAATATTTTGTTTTCTCTTTCTTCTCTTTTCCTTCTTTACTTTCTTTTTTTTTTTTTTTTCCTTTTCTCTTCTTTTCTTTTTTCTTTCTCATCAATGGCCAGTGGAGGTTGTTGGCCTCGAGCAAGGGACACCCAGGCCTGGGTTGGCAAGGGCAACCCTCATTAGGGCCTGGTGATGTTTGGTAGAGCAAAAAAGGGAAAAAGAAAAAATAAGAGAAAAAGGAAAAAATATAAAAATATTATTAAAAAATATCTACATCGATGTCGACCATACCACATAGGGCAACTGATATTTATATTAGTGATTTCTGCTAAAAGTGAATGGATGAACTCAATTGGTAAAATGTGAGAAGGTTTAGGGCTCAGTTAACACAATTAAAAGATTTAAAACTGAGTTGACAAAAATATAATAATTTTAATACTTTTTGGGCAATTTTCCTCTTAACTATGTCAAACATAGAAACAATACCTCATTTTTCACATAAATTGTTATCGTCGGATACATGCTGCATTAGATTTAGATGTTGACCTTATATACATGTTAGGGGTGTGAAAAAAACCAGGAATTGCCTGGACCACCTAGAACCAATAGTTTCAATGGGAGTTTGTTCGATTCTTAATTCCAATTTAGTGGAACCGATGAGTACTAGTCTGGTTCTCAGTTCTAAGTGTGGAACCGCTCACCCACCCACTCAAACTAGAGTGGTATATATATATTTATTTAAATTCCATCTCAATTACTTAATTATTTTGTAGTTTTTTCGACCAAATATATATGTACATATATGTATATTTATAGTTATTAAACAGTATTAACTGTGTGTAATAAGATTAACCCCCTGCTCTTTTTTCTTTTTTTCATTTTAATAATCTATAACTTGTTTTTTCAACCAAAACAAAATAAACAAACAATGAGAAATGAGAGGACCGATTGAATATGTCCATAAATGTTGTGGTGCTTTGTCATTATGATATGAAATTAAGAGCTAACGGCTTGTTTTAAGAGCTTACTTAGTTCTTTCCTTGGTCATCTGCATGATTTAATTAAGTGGATGTTGAAAATGGATCAAGTGATTAATGTTTTCATTTCTATGGAGGTTAGGACTTTTAATGTAGACTCTAAATCTCTGTATGTTCCCAGTGTTGGGGAACTCTAAGAGGACCATACCATAACCTTCAAAGAAATAATGTTCTAATTAACGATTATTGTTTATTCGTTTTGCCCTATAGTTTTCGATCCTTAGTAAAAGTCAATGATTTGCGATTCAACTTGAATATAAGGTCGAACAAGCTTTGGTGCTCTAAAATAGAAACTAGGTTCACTTTGATATTAATTGATGAATGCAATAGATTGGGGATTGGTTTCATGGACTCATCTAAGAATTAGATTGCACTAGCGGTCCAATTTCTGGGTAGATCCATGAAACCAACGGCAATTCCCAATTATAATTTTTTGGAACCAGTCCTTAGTGGGTGATTCTTGATTCCAACCACATATCCGGATTATGCTCACCCCTAATATATGTCAAATTAGATTTAGAGGCTCTCGTCCCACTTATTTACATATTTCTTCAAGCCCCGAAAAGAAACGGGGGAAAGAAGTGTCGGATTTCACAAATCGTAAAATCAAGAACCACTTGCAAAGGCCCAATTATCTAGGTGGGGGCAAGAACCCACTTGGGGAAAAACCAAGGCCTTCTGAATTTTTATTGAAAAATTGCTAGGTTTCTTTGGAACAACTTGCCAAGGCCCAACTATCTAAGTTGGGCAAGTACCCACTTGGAGAAAAACTTAGGCCTTGTATAATTTTATCGGCAAAAGTAACCTTTACTTTTTCTTTTTGGAAAACTCAAGAGCATGGAACGCGGAGATGCAACTATCTTGAGACCTATGGAACATCATGCGAGTTTAATGAATTGGTTAAATCCAAACTTTTGACCTGTATTGGCAACCTGACTCAAAGTAGTTTGTATACAATTGGCGTGATTCGAATTGGTGACTTTTCAAACCTAAATAGAAAATTCTCCTACACCTCAACCAACTACCACAAGGGGTTAAAGACTTTGTAAATGTCAATGAAGCTCGTGGGGTCAATCAATTGTGGCTATAGTCCCTATGAGTTGCTCAAGTGATGAGTGTGTTCGACCTTTGCGGCTCAAGGCTTGCATTCAGATCATTATATTTGCATATTCTCTTAAAGCTATCTCGAGGAGCGTAGATTTGTCTATCTCCAGGAATTACTTAATCTGTATGAGGTGAGGGGACTGTCACATCTGGTGAAGATCATTCATGTGTTCAAAAAGTATTGGAAACCCCATTGTGTAGAAAAAAAAAATAGGTGAATCATTGCTATTTCGAGGGGAAAAGGTTGATTACGATTAACAAATCAGCAAAAAGGACTTGAATAACATTGCTTTCCCACCTTATTTCCTGATGATCAATGGAATTAGCTAGCTATGCCCTTTTGAGTCGGATTAAATGAGCTTGGAGGACCACAGCACCCACCAAATGCACCACATATAGTGCCCACCAAATGGTCCAAATGCGGTGCCCACCAAATGGTCCAGGGAAGGGAAGACTCTAGACCCTACATCGCGGAATAGATTTTTCAGAAATTATAAATTCTCTTTCCACTTTCGACTTTTTAGTCTTTGATTTCAAATCTAAAACTTCGTTTTTTCGGAAAGCTCGGAATGATCCTGTAGTTCGATTGGGGGAGCAGAGGTCCGCCACTACATTGCACCAAGGCATCTACTTTGTCATATTTAAAGACCAAGATCAACGATCCGAAACACAAATCCTACCATTGTCTTAAAAAGATACAAGAAACAAAGTCAGCATAGAGTACTCAACAAAAATCTAGAAATACTAGAAGGCACATCTCGGTGTAAACTGAGCAACATATGGTATGTACGACGTAACTTCATCTAGAAGTCTCCAAATTATATGAAACTTGCGGCATTTGAAATTATTATACATAGAGGGTTCCAACAACGATATACTATTTGATCATGCTGAGCCATGAAAACCCTCTCAAATATTAGAAGAAAGTGACTTTTAAATATTCCTCCAGCAGTATGACCAATATATATAT
The DNA here is from genome assembly GCA_014182885.2 of Eucalyptus caleyi. Classification (NCBI taxonomy): domain Eukaryota; kingdom Viridiplantae; phylum Streptophyta; class Magnoliopsida; order Myrtales; family Myrtaceae; genus Eucalyptus; species Eucalyptus caleyi. The sequence continues at coordinate 11,194,141 of CM024466.2, read as the reverse complement.
TCTTCCAGCAGATATGAACAGCCTCCATGCAATTTGGATACATGTGAAAGAAATCTTGATATTATTGAAATGGTCCTTCGTCGCAAATGAAGTATATATATTGAAGTATATATATATATAGACAGGCGGTAAAGCAAATTATTTGTGAATTCTTGGCCAAGATTGACAGAAGTTTGGGACTATAAGTTGATATTACGTGCCATTAATCTAGTACAAGACAAAAGAAAGAAAAAATCGAATATATATGCTTGTTGCAATGATACTTTTCACTACCAAAGTGTAGAATATAATACATTGGAAACTAATTATTTGCCCCCCAAAAAAGCTTAGTACGTGCAACAAGACCCCATCTTCCTATCAAATACTTAATTCAGCTGCTTTCTCCTTTCTTTGGAAACCAAAAAATCCTAAGCCTATTGCATTTATGCTAATTCAGTTCTAAACTTTTTAATATGACAAATTGAGTTCTAAATCTTTTGACAATTTATCAATGCTATCCATCAAGTCAATTATGGCAAGAAATCACTAACGTAAATGCCGACCATCCTCAGTGCTTTGCCAGCATTGACATGAACAATTTTCACAACTTTTTAATATTTTTGAATTCTTTATTTATTGTTTAATGTGGCTAGTGATGGCTCGATGACCCTTGTTGGCCACTTCGCAAGGGCTTGCAAGCCCTCGCTGGCCACTGTGAGGATTGTGGCCTTCACCCGAGGTTGGCCACCTGTGAAAAGGAAAGAAAAATAGATAAAGGAGAAAAAAAAATCAAAAGTGTCCATGTCAGCACTTACTAAACCACCACATCAACAATTTCCTATCAAAATTGAGCGGATGGACTATATTGACAAATCATCGGAACTGAATTAGCATAAATACAATAGATTTAGGACTTTTTGGTAATTTTTCCGTTTCTTTTGCTTTTGGCTAATGACCAATAAACTCTTTAATTCGTGCCTGGTTCTCAATTTAAAAAATTAAATTTGATATCGACGTATGTTGTTGTGAACTAAGAAGCAGCTTAAAAGCACCGTTTGTCATGGCATGAGCAGGTGACGGAAGTGCCCCATTCATCAGGAACAAATCAAATTAAAATCTGAAGCATGAGTAGATGATAACCTTACTTAGTGATAAGATTTAATTTCTCAATTATTAGCATAAAAGTCGGTGGCTAAAATCATAATTGTGTGGGAGTATTAGTGGGAGGGACAACAGGTCGGGCTCCACTATCAAAGATTCCTGGTATAGTTACAAAAAGTATTTAGCTCATATATCGTACCTTCTTCTACCTAATCTTTCCATAGGCTTTAGCATTACACTTATTAATTATCATAAGGTGAGAACATAATTTGGGTGACGTTAAAAAGAAAAAGAAAAAGAAAAAGAAGAAGGCAGCACAATCCACAGAAAGTCGAGGCATTTAATATTATCTTCTACTCTCAACAGTTACTTTCACTAAAAGTACCATTATAGAATAGTTCTTTTGGAAAAGAAACCTAATTTGCAAAAGTGATCAGGACCAAAAGCTTTTGATTTGGGGGATTTTGTATGATATCAAGATAAGAAATTTATTTATTTATTTATTTTGTGTGTGGAAAGAACTTGATTATAGGTTGTGGAATTGATTAAATAATCCCACCTCAAAACGTGTGTTTGGCCTTTGTCAGGAAAAAGCGAGTTGCTATATCTTTTGTCCAATGTCCTAGAAAATCGATGGGTCGGAACCAAGCGAAGATGATGAATGATAGCAACTTGGATAACATATAATAAAAGGACAAATCATGCTATAGGCCGACAAAAGCAAAGGACCACTGCTCTAGCGAATATCAGTTCAGAATAAGGGATCTTCCATCACTTTATCATGTCCCAAATGCATATAACTAGGATCTTGACATCTATCGAGCACGATGTTTATGAAGTCATTGACACGTACGATCTTTTGACATTTTACGGGCATAGACATGGAAATCCCATTTTATGGGGTATCATGAAAAGTCCTGCAAATCCCATGAATCAGTTCAACTCAAACTTTCACCTTATGCAGGTAATCCTAATCTAGAATAGTCTACATACAATCTAGTGTGATACGAACGAGTGGCATCTAGTTCCTAAACTGGAAAACACCTAACGCCCCAACCAATTGTCCCAATTCCGGGGGTTATAGACATGTACTATCATCTTGTACATATTAATGTATGGTATAGAATGAGACACTATCATGAAATGATATAGAACATTCATCCTCGATTATGTTTTTACGACGATAAACTCCGCGTGTTAGTAAAAATTCTATGTTATTTTGAGGATAACAAAACATTTTAAGTATAAATTGAGCTTGTAGAATACACTGTCTCTACGTATAGAGATTCATATACTGATGATGTTAGCAAAAACCATGTCTAAGAGTGTGGAAGGACCTTTGTTCTGCAAAAGGTGAACGGGATATCGAATGTGAAATATGTTGATGAGTGGACAGACCGTGCAAGTGATGAACAAGTTACTCCACGTAAGAGAGATTAATGTCTGGGAAAATCTAGTGGATGGTGACCAAATTAGAGGATGTATGATTGTCGAAAAGTTTGCATGGAGCAATAGAATGTAAACAGACGAAAGGACATGAAGACGTCAACTAGTTTGGATGGACCTTGTGGACATATAAGGACATGTGATCGTCGAGGAGTTTAAATGGACCAAGTAAATGATGAATAACCTACTCAATATAAGGACAGTCAACGTGTTTGGAGGTACCTAACTGTAGAAGGAAAACAAGTTTTGGATATATCTGACTGCAAAATGCGTTCTTGGTGCAGAAGGGGTATTGGCTCTACTATGAGTCTCTGCATCCCAATCGCGAACCCTCAGCGACCCTTGACACACACCGGTGAGGACCGCAGAAACCTCCTCAAGTCAGCGGCGAGGTTGCAGCCCTCGCCCCAGCGAAGGTCTCACCCAACAAAACTCACTGACCAGATCCGCGTGCACAATCACATTCCCTCGTGCATCTCCTTCTCCTTTCGAACCTTGCCTCAACACCTTGTGTTTTGGTTTTTGCACAGGCATTCTGCAGATGATTGGTGGTGATTAGCAACAAGGGGAATAGTAGATTGGTTGAAGATGAGGGCCTGGCCAAGCTGTTATTTACTCGCGGGTTTAGATTGCCTAGGGGTTTTACCATTGCATTCAGCATGAAGAGTCAAGATGCAGAGCTTGATCTTCCTTCTCTCTGCTTCCTCTTCCCATATAGCACAAACCCCATCACTCTCTGTCTCTCTCTAACTTACATTTTTTTTTTATCTTTCTTTCCACGTCAGAAACCTGATAGAGCAGCTTGATGACGTGGTGCTGATTTGGATGTTCACGCGACCCGTTTTGTCTAAATATACTATGGAGGGACCAACTTGAACAAGCAAGTATATAATTCGAGGATTTCATCACAGGGGTTGAGAAAAAAAATTAGGGATCCATGGCAACTTTATCTCGAAAAGTTCAAGCTCGAAATTTCAACGGATTAGTTATGTGATCGACGCATAGAATATATCTTTCTAACACCCCCCGAAAGCTGCTCATCCTCAGTTCCATACGCTGCATGTTACAAAAAAGGTCACGGACACTTTAACAGCCAATACATTCGGAACCGAATCGCATATGCCTTCGCTTTTATTGGGCGAACGTCGTACGGACAGAGAGTTTTGCTTTGTCCCGTGGCCACGGATTCAAGACAGCACGCACGCGCGCTCTCCCTCTCCCTCCCACCCTCCCTCCCTCCCCATGAAGCAGTAGTAAACACAAAGCAAAAGACAAGCAGACACTTAGGGTTTCGGATAATGATGCACAGTTTCAAAGGGGAAGTATAATATACAAAAACGCGAAAGCCAAAGCTGCCAACTTCTCCACTTTGCTCGACTCGACGTTGGAGACCCGATACTGTTTTCATATGTCGCAGGGACCAATCGAGAATAAGTATGTTTGGGCGGCTGACATTCTTCAAACATTTTGCCCAAAATGCAATCAAGTCCTGAACGTTGGAAGATGTACGGTAAGTATATCAAAAGAATCGATAGTTTCAGACTTGATTACACTTGGACAAGATTTTTAGGCATTTTGGTGTAATTTTCCTTTTTTTATAAGTTGGGTTAATATCCTGAAAAATCCCGAACTGGTAGACGTGTAACAAATTTACTCCCAAACTAATTTTTTTATTATGAAAAACTTCAAACTAGTACATCCGTGATTAATTTACCCCAACCGACCATAAAAAATCTCAAACCGGTACACTTGTGACAAATTTACCCCAAGCTAATTTATGATTGCCAAAAATCTTCAACCGGTACATCCATGATAAATATACTTCCCGTTAAATTGGATTAATACCACAAAAAATTATAACAATTATATAACTGTGACAAACGGAGAGTAAAATCCCAACCGGTACACCAATCAATTGTCACGTGTCATTTAAATTCGTAATTTGATAGTAAAATTTAACGGAAACTAATAGAGAGTAAATTTGTCGCAAATATACTAGTTTATGGTAAATTTGTCAAAGGTGTACAGGTTTGAGGTTTTTGGTGATAAAAAAAATTAGTTTTGGATAAATTTATCACATGTGTACCAATTTGGAGTTTTTCAGGGCATTAACCCTTATAAGTTTGTGCTTCAGCTTTTCTTCTTTTGTGAAGAGGGCTTTAACTCATTTGATTATATGCAATGTGATCCTTCCGTTAATAACTGTAACTAACCCATCTATTCCAACGATTACCATAAATGGAAACTATATTTCTAAAAATTGTACTCGGCAAGTTTCAATTTTCCTTCTTGTTATATGCGCTTGTGATGTCGGTTTTTGCTATGGAGTGAGGCCCTTATCACCTTATATTTCCCAAGCGCGCTAGGGGTGAAAACAAAAGGAAAGAGTTAATGCTTAACCTTTATGGTTTGCATTTGGTTGTGATATCCAGGATTTTCCGCTCATTAACTAAAAGTTGCATATTCAAATCTTACCATCTACTAACAAATTGTTTTAGGTAAGGGCCACTTGCATAAGTCAAAGAGCTCAACTTAACTGGTTCTTTGGGTTTGTAAGGTATTCCTTGAGCCTTTTGTAGCCGGGTCTTCACATCATACCCCTGGTTTATTTATAAAAAAAAAAAAAAAAAAGAATGCTTAGACAAGTATATGTTTTTTTTTTTTTTTTAGATTTTGCAAATTTATTACTAAAAATGTGAGTATTTAGGGACTTGTTTGCAGGTGCACCTCATGGGGGTTGCTTCATGCAGGAATAACTCAGTATTACTCACAAGATCCAAGGTTATCCTGGTGTTATTGAGATGCTAAATTGTAGGAAGCATTAATTTGGTGGTCTTGAAATGTTATTCATTAAAAAAGATTCAATCCATTTCCTACTCTTTTCTAATGGGCTTGATGATGACCCATGCTTAACCCTCTAGTGTCATTGTCCTCACAATCTATTGCAACCAATTATAGGCTGCCATACTTACGACATGCCACGATATATCAACCATTTATTTGACTAAACTTAGATTTTCACATCGCAAGATTCTGTTTGCTGAGCTTGGTGACCCGCTCGCAATATATACCCCTTAGATTAGAGGATTCTTTTAGGAAGATTTTGCTGATATGAGATCAGAAAGTTTGCATTCGATCTACGCACATTCTTCATCCTCCAATGACTTCGAGCAACCTAAGACGCTTCATCAGTCAACTGGCATTTGAGTATATGCTAGAACTGCTCGCTCCCTCTCTACTATACCATGCTCAACGTATGCTGTGCACGCAACAATAAACACCCTCTCGCAGCAAGGGATCACGTCCAAACTCCGGACGGGGTCCACTTCAATAGCTTTTTCTTACATGTAATTTTCTCAAGGTAAAACCAAAACATTTATTAGATTATGCATTACATTTATAGATGCCTTGGCTAAGTAATACTTTCAGACTTCCAAAATTTTCCCTTTCTTGATAAGTTAATTTGCACTATACAAGTCCGGAGCGTCTCTCGAGGGATTTGATCTCAAGTCCCATTCCAAACCCGTCCCGGAATTGGAGCTTACTTGCTTGATCTTGATCAAATGCCCCTATATCACCTTTCAAGATTGATAACCATAAAGTGAATTGTTGGGTATCTACAGAACGAACAAGTCTAAATTTTTTCCCATTTCGTTTGAGACGTTGGAGTTAATTACTTTCATTACAGGACCACTCATCTCTCATAAAAACACTGTGCATATGTTTCCGAATCCTCAGGTCGACATCGAGACCTAACAGTATAGTCTGTGTAAGGAAAGGGAGACACCAACACGAACATTCATCATTCCTGCCTACGCAAGCGTGTATGATTGAACTTCAACAGCCAAAGAGCATCGAAAAAGCATAACATTGCTTATAGTATTTTCTCACTGAGATTTATTTATCTATATTCTACTTTCAAAGGATGGCTCCAAGATATGGGAACATGACTGAAAACATTTGATGACATTCCAAGCATCATCATTTTGGTCAAAAACATATAAAAGGCGTGCAATTATGATAATGGCCTCCTAGTCAGATTCCTGCTTGAAAAAACAAAAGGCAATATAAAAAAATTGCTAACAATAATTATAATCGAGGAGTAGTGATAGATTATAGGCTTCGGGGCCAATGGCTTAAGGTGCTAGCTCCTTCGAACTTTTTTCAAAAGAAAAGCAAACAAAATTCTCTGTCAAATATTAAAATCTTCATTACAGATGATATTGTTCGAAAAGAAGTTCCACCCATTTGCTCCTCTAGCAAGGACGAATCAATGTGGGTTTAAAGTTGACTATAATTTCTAGAGATGTCAGTGCAGTCACGGACAAGTCAAGAAATGGTAGGAATGAAAAGACATTGCCGTACAAAAACAGCTTGGATATGCAATACCCAAGGAAGCTAATTAGGCCGATGGAGTATTGTAAGAGCCACTTTTAAGAGAGTCGTGACCGTAATGACTCAATCAAGGGACGGATTAAGAAGAAAATTGGTCCTATGTAGACTTTTTAGGTTAAAAAGTACTTTGAATGCCCGGTGGAATTGGGACTAAAAAGAATGTATTAATTTATGTCTTGGACAGCGAAAGGAGTAAGTTGCACATCGATTTCATTTGTTTATGCTTCCTTTCGGTGTGTTTCTATTCTGTATACTCGATAGGTAATAAGTCGGTACCACTATCACCTCATGGTGTCCAACTATGAAAGTTATTGCCTCCCCCAAGTACACATGCGACTGTGATTCTCAACTGTTAGTTGAGCTGAAACCCTTAGGCTTTGATGTAGTTGGTTGGAACATCAAGGGATTTTCTACCAAAAAATTGAGGGGCGCTTGTTCAAATCCCACTAATTGCATGCAAATTGCTTTAGGTTAAGACACCTATGTACTTAAGTCAAAGATTTGGACTTAATTGGTTCATAGGGTTTAAATGGTGTATCCCAGGCCACAGGTGCTCATGTCCTTGTGCTTGAGCCCTTGAATTTTAAAATCAAAGAATAAGCATTAGTGATGTCCACCTCATTCGATGCTAGAATATAAAAGGTATTCATGTATCATCTCATAGTTTATCGTCTCATTGTCTAATAATCTTTTATTTGTGAAGCTATTTATGATAAATTTCTATCCCACAAAATTTGTTGAGCCCAATATGTGAATGACTTAGCCCCTTCCACATGCGTCAAACTCCCAAAAGTTGTACTTAAATAACCACATAAGGTGGCAATCATTAAATGTAAACCTTAATTTGAGAATCAAATCACAAAGCTGTACCCAACGAATGTGGGACTTTGGGCGTCACAAACTTCCCTCCCCTTCTCCCCTTAAAACCAATTATGTCATCCAATGTGAGCCTCCCTCTATTTAACGCAAGTTCAAATCCATTCATATCATTTCACCATCTTATAAACTTGTCAAGAGTTGCACTTTGCTTGAGCCCTCTTGCTCTAGTAATCACTCCCCATCCCTCATTGGATTATGTTGGGCCAAATCCTTCCTTAAATCATGCATCTACCATGGGAAGCCCTACTGTGATTCTATTTAAGTGACCTTACACATTTCATGTGAGATGAGTGCATAAAAAGAGAACTATAAATAATTATTTTGAGATGATTTCTTAGTTATGAATCACATTCACATCATGGATCTCACCCAACCATCATAAGACTTTGGGCGTCACAATATGTCCAATCATTGGCGAAAAAGAAGTGATCGAGTATTTTCATTCGTTGCGAGTGTTTGGGATGGTTTCTACTTACAATAATTTGCTTGTAATTTGAGCTTCCAAGATCAAACATTCTGATTATCTGACAAATGGTAAACATTAACAATTAGGGCCGCTAGAACTTTTTTTTTGGTACTTTATAGAAAATTAGTAAATTTTTGTGGGAAAAAATATGAAATAATCAAAACACACCTTCACAGGATAGTAGGTCCTACTTCAAATGCTCCTGGAAATAAGTTTGTAATTCAATTTAAAAGTACCATCATTATTGTAAGGAATCTTAAAGGAAAAAACAGGGTTTATAAAGGAAGCATTTACTTCTGGATGGAATAAGTGCTTGTTGAAATCTTGTGTACGAAATTTAAAGTCCTAATGTTAGATAAAATAAAAATAATAAGTACAGCTTGCTTATAAAGGGGGACCGGGGGGAATCAATTGTTCAGAGATATCTTCGTCCACTACATTCATGTCTGTTCATTAGCATTTTTTCGTGCGAAGACTCCCCAATATAAAATCATTTCGATTCACCTTCTGAATTTGTTATTAATTGTGGTAATATATATGAAATTGTTGAACATCTGTAACTGTTGAGTTCAATCATTCTTAACCGAAGATGGGGTGATTTTCTTAAGCGAGTGGTCCTCGGGCTCCACAATCTTCATCATGAGCTTTCCTCTTTGGAACAGAACATCAAGTTGAATATCTATTTCTCTTTGAGTTTCAGTGGGTTCGAATTTCAGCTAGAGCAACTTGATACATGTGGCCTCATTCCAATGGCTGCTATAAACAACTTGTTTTGAACATTAGGGCATTTAAAGTTTTTTTTTTTTTTTTTTTTTTGGTGATCAGGGCATTTAATTTATTTTTTTTTTTTGGGTAAAAGTCAGGGCATTTAAATTTTATACCACTAAAAATGTAAAATTGATATGCTCATGCCACATTTACTCCAAACTAATATTTGTATCACAAAAAATATCAAACTAGTATATCCGTATAAATTTACCAAAATTGAATAGCGAAATCAAAACAAATTGGAGAATCAACGTATGTTTGGAAAATGAGAGAGCTCTCATTACAAAATTAGTAAATTTTGGCAAATTTCTCAATCTTAGTTCATTCTCTTCAAATCTGGCTTCCCCAAAATAATGTAGTTTGGGAAACCCATTTATTTTGATTTTCCACATTGGATCCACATCACATGTTGATTATCCGAGTTATTTGCTAGGCATGTACTAGGACATTAAACAGAAACTAATAAATAGTAAATTTTCATGAGTATGCCAATTTGAATTTTTTTTTTTTTTTTTGTGACACAAAAAATTAGTTATGTCGTATGGATGTACCAATTTAAGATATTTGGTGGTATCAACTCTAAAATCTAAGTGACAATTTTCATTTAATTGCAAGGCTTTTCTAAACTTATGAAAGCTACGTATCAAAGTTGAACCCGGTAAAGTAATTTGTTCAAAAACTATTTTGCGTTCATAGCATTTTTAGTATAAACATCCTCATTTAAGAGTGTAGAATTTTTATTTTTTTTCAAATTTCATTTTCTTGATTTATTCCCTTCCCTTCTACAAAGCAAGACTGTGCTTCACAGTATTAGGCAGAGGTTGCTAATGCACTTCCCAACATCATATGAGACCATATGAGTATAATACATGAGAAAACCCAATTAAGTCTTTAGAATTAAGATTCAATTTAGGGTGTGTTTATTTCAAGAAAAAAATTAATGAAAAAGTAAAATGGTTTTTGGTAAATAATTTTCTCATAAATTTTCCTCCTTCTCGTGGTTAGGAAATTCATCTTCCTAATTTTAAGCATACATATTTTCTTTGATTGTAAATGATTTTTCGTTAATTCTCCATTCTCAGCAAATTAAAAATGTGAAAATCCAGAAAATTAATTTGTTAAAAATTATTTCACTCAAACACGCCCTTAGTTAATCTTTTCAAATTGTTAAAATTTATGATAATAAATAACAGTTGAATATCCTCGATTGTTGAGCTCAGTCGTTCTTAACCAAAGATGGGGGTGGTTATCTAAAGCAAATGGTCTCAGAACAGTACAGACTCGCAGTTGTCACACGAGCTCCACCAACCTAATCATTAGCTTTACTTTTTGGATCAGAACATATATTTAATTTATTTCTCTCGTGGTAAAATTGAGTTCCATTGTATTTACAGAATTTCAACCAGAACAGCTTAATACATATGGTCTCATTTTAATGGCCGTTATTAAAAAAAAAAAAAAACTTGTTTTGAAAAATTTGGGCATTTAGAGTTTTACAATAAAAAATTCAAGCTCGAAATCTCAACAGATTAGTTATGTTTTCGACGTGTAGAATATATTCTTTCCAACCCCCCGGAAAGCTGCTCATCCTCAGTTCCATACGCTGCATGTTACAAAAAAGGTCACGGACACTTTAACGGCCAACACATTCGGAACTGAATCGCATATGCCTTCGCTTTTACTGGGCGAACGTCGTACGGACAGAGAGTTTTGCTTTGTCCCGTGGCCACGAGAAAATATTCACAGGTTCCAAAGCGCCACGTCAATCTCTGACGTGGCGCGCTTTTTTATTCACATCCAATAATAGATCGACACATGTCAGCTAAGGCGGAATAATTAAAATAAAAATCTATTTTTTCTCTCTTCATCTTCCTCCTTGATAGAGGACAGCCGTCCGGCCACCATCTCCGCTCCTTCCGGTGTCACTTGGTTGCATCCAAATTTGGAACCGCAGGGCCTTGGCCGCAACAGACCTGGCCAACCTTTAGATCTCGGCAACTCCCTCCTCCAGTCATCATTGAGCTTCAGAAAAGTTGAGCGCTAAACCTTCTCTAGATCTCGACCGAGCCATGGCCGAGCAACTCCTCCTCCAGATCTCAGTCAAGCCATCATGGTTGAGCCTTCAAAAAAGATGGAACAAGTCTTGAAGAGGCTCAAGCCTTGCCAATCATCGGCGAGGTTGAGCCTCGTCGGATCTAGCGAGACTCAAGCTCGCTAGCATTGGGCGGGGCTCAATCTCGCCGATTTGACGAGGCTAAGGCCCCGCCCGACGCCGGTGAGCTCGAGTCTCGCCACATCCGGCGAGGCTCGAGCCTCGCCAGTCACTGGCAACCACGAGCTCGCGTGCCAATGAACTCGAGCCTCGCCTGGCCTGTCGCCAGCCGTCACCCTGCTGGCCATCAGCTAGGAAGGAGGAAAAAGAAAGAAAAAAGAAAATAAAAGAAAATTGAAATATGAAAAATAATTATAATTTTTGACTTTTTATTAAAAAAACACATTTTTATAAAGTTAAAGAAGGAAAGATTGTGTGGGGCTTGGGTGGAAATTTAGAAATGGGTTCTAAAGTTCCAACCTACTTGATATTTTAAATGGGTCGAAAATAGGTCACAACCCATTTTTAATCCATTTAAATCAGACTCACTTTTTTGACCCATTTTTAATTGGGTTTTTAAAATTCTCTAACCCATATATAACCCATATAAATAAAATATGAGTCCAAAAATGGGTTCATGACCCATTTTGACACCTCTAGCCGAAAGGAGGAGGAGGGCATGTCATCCATGGCCAACAAACGATTTGCAGAGGAGAGGAGAAGAGTGGGTGGTGCAGGAAGTTGAAAAAAAAAAAGATTTTCATTTTTTTATTCCACCTCATTCAACACTTGTCGCTCCATTATTGAGTATAAATAAAAAACACGCATCACGTCAACAATTAACACGACACTTTATAATCACTGAATATTTTCTCCCTCTGAAGGCCCGCTAGACTCCCAAGTCACATAAGTCACTCAAAACGGGAAGTGGCTCCACTTTAACGAAAAAAAAAAAAAAAAAACTCTCACTTTTCTAAAAGAGTCAAAAGTTACGTATGATGTTCACTTTAATGCTAATTTTCTTCGGACTACTTAAGTGTTACTTTTTCAAAAAAAGATTAAGTGCTAATTCCAATCTAGATCACCAGAAATCTGACGTGATCATATTTTACTAATTTCTCAGTCCTATGTAACCCTTAAAATGATGTTGTCTTTTAAAAGTTATAAATAGCGATCATTTAAATACCAAAACTTATTTGAAGTGATCACCTCAATACTAGCCGTTATTAAAAATGACCACTTTAGTACCAATCGTGTCACGTGGAAATACCACGTTGACTGGATTTTTTAAATAATATGTCAAGTCATAATAAAAATTTTAATTAGAAAAGCTACGCATTATTTTTTTGCGAAGGCACTTAAGTGATCACTTTTCCTTCGATTTTGTACTTAAGTGATCTAGTGAAAATTTCTGACACTAAAACTATTATATACATAATTTTTGGCATGTGATCTTCAACCCTTAATTTTTAAAACTAGACTTGACCACTCCTCTCTCGTGCTGCTAATTAAGTGCTCCATGACGCTTTCTGGATCTCCTCCTTTGCTCCTTCCCTCTCACCCGCTTTTGTCCCCCTCTATTCTCACTTTCCACTATAAATACGCTAAGAGCAGACCACCACCCTCCCCAGCCCACACTCTCTCTCTACTCTCTACACACACTTTGTGGCAATGACGGGATCCAGCTCAGACCCTACCCTCCACAGCTGCCCCGGCGGCTCCTCCTCCTCATCTCCGATCCAGAATGCCAATATGGCCACACCCCAGGGGAATGAGCCCCCGGTGATAGACCTGAGTAAGTAAAACACAGTTCCTTCAATTTAAAATATACAAAAGCCACCCTATGGCGACCTCCATGGTTTACATTCAAACATAATTCTGAGAAATTATTAATTTATGAAATAAAAAAGAGAGAGAACATGAAAGAAGAGAAGGAAGGAGACAAAAGGAGACTTCTTTTAGGCATGTATCGTAAGGGTCTGTTTGTTAACTTGTCAAACAGTGTTTATTTCTATCCTTTTGTTCTCAGGAGTAATTTTGAAATAGAATCGCGTTTGATAAAAATTTTATTTTCAGGAACAAATTTCTTGTTTTCGAAAACAACTCTAGAATCAAGCACCTATATTTTCTTTTTCTTTTCTTTTCTCTTGTTCTTCTTCCTTTGTTCTTCTTCTTCTTCATATGCTGCCACCACGACCCGTGATTGCCGTCCGTCGACCATTGCCACCAGTCGCTGGCAACCAATCCGGCGAGCTCACCAGGCTAGGGCGAGGTCTGGTGAGCTCGCCAGAGGCAAGCCCAGCCCCGCTGAGGCTCGGCCAAACCATGGCTGAGCGAGCTCAGCCTCACTAAATTTAGGTGAGGCTACTTGCTCAAACATGGCTCGGCCGAGCCTCGCCTAGCTGCCAGCAAGGCTTGACCAATGAGGGTTGGCCTCGCCAAGGGCTAGCGATGCTCCAGTGAGGTCACCGACCCTCGTTTGGCCGGTCGACGGTCATCCCAAAGTTGGCGACCGGCGACTTGAAAAAGAAGAAGAAGAGAAAGAAAGGAAAAAAAGAAAAGAAGAAAAAGAAAAAGAGGAAAAATGTTTTATTACTTAAAAATTAAAAGAAAATGATTTGGAGTAGAAATTTTGTACATGATATCAAACGCAATTTTATTTCGAGGAATTGAAATTTTAGATAGTTATCAAATGGCTTAAAATGCTTAGAAATTGTTTTCAGGAATAGAATAAAAAATGATCATTTCTGATTAGAAATTATTCTCAGGAACAAAAACGTTACCAAACGCACTCTAACACTCCTGAGACGCCGGCCTCTGACGAAACTTGCCTTTGTCTAGGCAGAGGGGAAGAGGTCATCAGGTAGTGCCGCCTTGAACAAGAACAAGCGGCCCGTTCCTGGTGTCTCCATGTAGTTGGTGCTCTACGAGGACCCATGGAAGATCAGGAAGAAGCTAACGGAAAGTGACTGCGGGCACTCGTCGCGGCTCCTGCTGCCGCTGCGTTGCGTGACGACCCACGTGCTCCAAAGGATGGGCCAGGAGATGGTGAGCCGGGTCAAGAGCAGGGGACAGGATGGAGGTCATTATAAGGGATGCAGACACAGGTGGCGAGCACCGGCTTGTGTTCCACTACGGGCATCGTCCGTGAGCTACGTGCTGAACGGGGACTGGAGAAAGCAATTTGTCAAGGGGCGAGAGTTGGAGGTCGAGGACGAGATCGGGATGTTCTAGGACACAGTCTCTTGCAAGTTCCACTTTACAGTTCTTCGCAAGGTTACTCATGGTACCAGCAACGCGGTGGCTTGAGCTTAGAAGCTTTTGCATAAGGATCTTGTTCTCTTTCAATTTTCTTTTAAATATGGTACTCTAAGAATAAGTATACTAGAAATGTAAAAAATTATGTAGGCACTTACTTTAGCACCTAAAGTTTTTGCCGGCTCACTTAAGTGCTAAATCGGAGGAAAAATTATTACTTAAGTGCTAATGATGAGAAATTTTGGTTAAATTGATTATGTGTCATTTATAATTAAAATTACAATATTACTTAGCAAATTTTTTAAAAATTCCAATCGACGTGACATTTTCACATGACATGCTTGGTATTGAAGTAATTACTTTAAACAAAATTTAGCACTCAAATGATTATTTTAAATATAATTTGGCACTTAAAATGATCGCTATTTACAACTTTGGACGACGTCGTTTAGGGATTATATACGACTAAGCACATAGCGAGGTATGTAGGACTGAAAAATTAATAAGATATTGCTAGTTGGATTTTTGGTGAGGTAGATTGGAGTTAGCACTTAAATAATCGTTTTTTTTAAAGTGGAATTTAAGTGATTAAAAAAAAATTAGCACTAAAGTAAGCACCGTACACAACTTTTGACACTTCTAGTACATTTATTCCATACTTTTATTAAGTTTCAACATAGTTTGTTTGCATCTTATCACGTAATCGAGTTTGTAATTTTGACTCAGTTTAGAAATGTACAACGTAGTTTGAATTAAATAATGAGATTTTTTGGTTCAAAATTAGTATAGAGTTTTGATTTTCTTAAATAAAAATAGAAAAATTATTTTTGATGAAAGATATTTTGTTGTGAGAAGAGTTTCAATGACACCTGGCTATGAAATATTTCGTCACTAAATGGTGGATCTTTCCTCATTCTAGCTTGCTGTATTGATAGATTCTATGGCGCCTGTTGGGAAAATAGTCGGGAAACGGGATCCCCAAAACAGTGATTCAACACAAAATCAAACACAAACGTAGCGAGCCCTGGAAAATCATGAATCACCAATCCTAAGGCACATCACATAATCGAACGTACCTTATTTCCACAAACTAAACCCCGGTGTTGCGATTCAAAGAGGAGGCCGGACATTGTTCTTCAAAGGAGAGAAAGCGGCGTCACGTAAAATAGAGAGAGCGTAATCTCTTGTTCCAAAATACATAACCTCTTATCAATTAACCACCTCAAAGATTTTCCCTTTATCTTTAATACTTTCCTCCATGGGCCCTCAACTCACAGGTTGAACCTTTTGGGCCCAACATGGGTGAACAGGCCAACTCAGGCCCATCAAAAGGAAAAAATCCATCATCTTCTACTTGCACATGGTGGGTCAAAACCAACATGAGCGGACGAGCCCTACTTAAGCTCATTAAAGAAAAAATCCATCATCTCCCACTCGACATAGTGGGCTGAACAGAATCTTATTTTCCTCACTGCAACATTCATACTGGTGAATAGTCCGTGCGATTAGCATACTTTGAGAACTCATTGCCATACATCCATTAGGAATATATAGTTGCTC